>JAJFZO010000184.1:0-1436482 GCA_021397835.1 Moringa oleifera | reverse complement strand
AAACTATATAATTCAATGCTCTAAAAAAAGAGCTCATGGCGAGTTTTGATTAATTCACACAGGCTTTGCAGCTTCATCTTGCAAGAACAAAAACACTTTGAGGAAATCGTTTCTTACTCTAGAGGATCTCAATGATATGCCATATGCTTTAAAGGTATAAGCTTTTTCTTGAATTTTCTTAGATACCAAACAAAAATTTGAAATGAGTAGATTTAAATTTTTACTAAATCAATCGACGTGAACAAGTTGTTAAGGAATCCCCAAGAATGGCATCTACAGTACCATGGTTTCCAAGATTAGTTTTCTAAGATTGTGAGATTAAAGGTTTGTTCCTAATTATTCTTTTGATTCATAATTTTTGTAATAAAAAAATTACAATCAATTAAAGTGACATTAACTAATCTACGCTATTAATCATCAAATTTCTACATTTTTGTATAGGATATAAGATAAAGAAAGGGTGGTATGTTAATGTTGAAAGAAGATCAATACACCTTGATCCTTCGGTCTACCATAAACCAAACGAACTCAATCATTTGAGGTTCAATGTAAGCATTTATTAATTAAATCTCAAGTTTTTTATTTTAAAAAAATCTTTTATTGATTTAAGATTATGATAATTTTTAATAAAAAATTAAAAATATTTTAATAATTTATAATATTAATTTAAAAATAAATAAATAAAATTCTAATTATTAATTTTATTAAATTATCATATACAATTATTTTTATTAAAATTTAACACACTCAAATAAATAGATGATCATTATTTTTTAAAATAAAAAAATTATTCATGATTCACAGGATGAATAAAGCCATATAGCTTAGCTTTCGGGATGCGAGGAAGGACTTGCTTAGGCCTCAACATGGCCAAGGCCATGATGCTTGTTTTCCTACATTTTTTGATCACCACTTATAAGTAAATTCTCTTTGCCTCACCACACCAAAATTTATTTAACCCACTTTTTTGAATTTTTCTGCTTTGTAACTTGGTACCTACTTATGATAATCAATTTAATTAGATATTATTAAAAGTAAAATTAAATAAAAAAAAAACTTAACGACGAAGGCTTCTACCACTTCATAGAAACCCATCATCACAATTATATATTTATATATAACACATATAAAAAATCTAGCTTTGAATGCATGCATGTGATACAGTATCTTATTTAATGAAATCATCACTGGAAGAGTAAGTGAAAATAGGAACATGTCAAAAAATGCAACAAGACGATTGAATGTACATAGAGTAATTCATCATTTTGAATCACTATTGGGTTCATTAAATAGATACGAATTGAGCTGCTTCAGGATGAACATATTCAGGGAGACGCACATCTTCGTTTCGAGGAAGCAGATAGCGAAGGCGATTCTAAACAATGACATGGGTAAATTCAAAAAAAGACATATAAGGTCAATAGTAGCTCTGATGAGGGATCAAAACCTGCTCTGTGCATCTCATGAACACCACTATCTTCTTTGTGGGCATCTCCTTAGTTTGTTCTCGATGAGTTCTGTGTCTTTATTCGTTAAATAGTTTAACGAGCTCATCGTTGATGATGGTCTTAATCCTTGGAAAGACTTTCCTTTTATGGTTGTCCTCCATGAAACTCTCAAGATTTGTTCAGATGGCTATATTAATTCTTTATTGCATTTTTTATTAACATAATTTTTTGTTGATCTATCTCAAATGTGAAATCAATAGAAAATTCTCATTGGGAATTTTGAAGAAGTTGATTCTTGGGTAATAATTATTTAAAATTTTAAATTACAATTATTGTGTTAAATCTAATTTAATGTTTGAAAAAATCACAATAAATCGAATTTTAATTAAACTTTATAAAAACAAATGTAAAAATTAGAAATTTTCAACATAAGGATTTTGTATTATAAATTTTAACTTAAAGTTTTCACATATGTAAATAAATGTTCATGCTATACCTTTACAAAAAAAAAAAAACACTCAAAGTATTTTAAAAATTTTATATTATTAAAAATTTTTAAAAATCATAATAAATATATAGTAAATCGAAAATTGTTCAAAATTAAAAGATACCACAATATGAAGTTTAGAGTTCATTTGATTCTTTATTTTCAATTTGAATCAATATAAAATATATATATATATTAAATTAATAAATTATGATTTAATTTGATTTTTTTTAAATATTAAAATTCGATCAAATACACGAGTAAATTTTAAAATTTTAAATAATCTTTACTCTTAACATTTTATATTGAATTCGAATTAATAGGCTAATGTCATAATAATCTTTACTCTTGATATTTTATATTGATTTAAGATTATGATAAATTTTGATAAAAAATTAAAAAATATTTTAATAATTTGTAATATTAATTTAAAAATAAATAAATAAAATTCTAATTGTTATTTTTATTAAATTATCATATGTAATTATTTTTATTAAAATTTAATACCCTCAAATAAATCGATGATCATTACTATTTTTTAAATAAAAAATTATTCATAATTCACAAGATGAATAAAGCCATATAGCTTAGCTTTTGGGATGCAAGTAAGGACTTGCTTAGGACTCAACATGGCCAAGGCCATGATGTTTGTTTTCCTACATATTTTGATCACCACTTATAAGTAAATTCTCTTTGCCTCACCACATCAAATTTATTTAAACAACTTTTTTGAATTTTTTTGCTTTTTGACTCGGTACCTACTTATGATAATTAATTTAATTAGGTATTATTAAAAATAAAATTAAATATAAAAAACAACTTTCATTATTATATTTTAATTTAAATAATAATATATAAATTATATATTTATTGTTTAAAATTTAATTTAAATTAAACTTTAACTTAAACTATTGTAAAAAATTAAAAATATTTAAATAAAAAATCATTTAAAATGAAGTTGATACTTTTACATATAAAATAAATAAGACCACGATTTAGAATCTTTTTACACTTGGTCCAAATAATAAATTAGGTTTAAGTGGGTATTCTTGTCTGAAGTTTATGCTTGGTTTCAAATGGGAAGTGATTGACCCAGACTTAAGCATTGAAAAGTGGGCATCTTTTGCAAGATTAAAAAAAATGGTTGCCCAATACATGTGAGACTTGCAAAAGAATAATAGTGAACCTAAATCAGCAAAAGATATGGCAGATTACACCACCAACTACGATTCTTCTCTATCTCACCGATTCGGTACTTGAATTTAAGATCATCGTCAGCATCATAAACCCTAGTCATTGTGATTAATTACTCATTACAGATTTGTTTGTGCTTAGTTGATCTTACTTTCTAATCAAAACGATTGGTGACAGGCACCCTTTTCATTGATCTTGAATTTTATCGGCCATGTTTTCCAGTATCACTGACTTTTTCACTACTATGAAGTTCTCTATTGTCAACCTGAACTCCTTGCTACACAGATCGTCTATCGTGCACGATCTCCTTATCGATTCTCTTGCCATTGCTACCATTGCCTTGTCAACCACAGTCTCCGATCTACAGAACTCTTGCCAGCTTGCTCTCTGCTTGTATCTTTCTGAGTGAGTTCTCTTGTACGTATCTAGCTTCGTAACCATGGAGCAAACAGTAGCCTTCACATTTGTCTCGTTAACAACCTCTGAAATGGTACTCACTCTTTTTTTTTTCACTGGAGAAATAGAGTCTGCATTATGCAAATGATTTGTTTGTTATGATACGTTGCCGCTTCTTCAGGTTTCTTTTCTTCCTTTGGAGAGTTAACGAGGGTGATGCTGCTTTGGAAGCTGGAGGAGGTGGTGTTCCTAACGTATTTATTGTAGAGGTCGGGAACATTCGGCTTCTTCTCACTAAAGAGGAAGAAAAAGGACTATAATAATGGCACTTAGAGCCACCAAGGAAAAATTGGACAATTGAAAGTGATGCTTAGTTGCTTAGAATAGTCAGTGTTCAACAACGATCGAGTAGCCGTATAATAGACTAGGAGACTAGAACCAACACCACCAAAACTTCGATTATGTGTATAAAGTTCTAGAACTTCCTCGCCTTGTTGTACCTCCTTATGGCATCAGCTCTCTTTGGCTTTACGTTATCAAAAGCAAATCAATCCATTCTCTTCTTTTCTTTTTCAGAAGACAAAGAGAGAAGGTAAGGGTAGTAGGGTTTTAGGGGCTTCCCCTTTTGGGAGGAGTGGAAGGAAAATGAAAATTTTCCTAGGAAACAAAAGGAAAGAAACAACTTTCTTGTTGAGCCAAATGGTGAGTTTTGGGGTGGGTGGCTGCAACGAAGAAAGGAAACTATAGATATCTGCAAATATGTTGGCCTTTTTATAAATCCTGAAGAGCAAAACATGGTATATGATAATTGGTATTGGAGGAAAAGACAAAGGTTTTTTGAATACCAAAAAAAGAATTTTCAAAGAAAAAAGTTTTACATGTTTATCACATGTAGAATTATGGCCATTTAACTAAAACAAATGATTTTGATTTGAAGTTAATTATTTTTTGATAAAAGAAATCTCTCAATATTATTAAAGTGTGATATATTTTACTTATTCTATTAATTTTATTTTTATTATATATCAAATATTTATTAATAGAATTATAAAATAAATTAAATATCCAACTTATCAACTTCTATTTTGCTTTACTCAATTTAGTAAATTGCTAATCATAAAACTATCAAATTATAATATCCATGATATTGTAATACAAATAAAATAATTTGATACAACAATTTTTTAAAATAAATATAATAAATTTAATATAATAATATGTGAATTATATTTTATATAATAAACATAAAACTTTAATTTAACATAACAAATTAAATTACTCTTACAAGTTTTAAGCTATTTGCAAATCATGGCTTGCTGGCCTTAACACTGAAGATGCAAAGTTTTTGCCTCCTTATACAAACCTAATTATTAAAATTCCTGTATAAATGTCATAAAAGAAAAAAAATTTAATAATTATGCAGAAACATACCTTCTTTTTTTTTCCCCTAAAAGTTTTTGGACAAGCCTAAACACTGCAGCAAAACACGGATTTCGAAAGCAATACACAGGGTGGGTTTAGAAAGCAACACATTGGACTGGAGGTTTCCCTTGCAAGTTTGTCGAACAGGAAATCTGATTCTAAATTCTCTTGAGCAAAAACTATTTTTTTTTAGTATATTGCAACGAATTTTTACATTTGCATCGTACTCTTCTTTTTTAAGGTTTTGCCAGAACTTTAATTAGAGGTCAACATTCATACATTGCTTTTCAAATTCCTTTATAAAGAACAATTGATGAAGATACATGCCTTAAAACTTTGTGATGGCTTCTGAGATATTTTTTCTTACACTTTCAACCTCACAATTGCAATTTCAAGGCTTCTCATGAAATGAACAACACCAAATCAAGGAGATAAAACTATAAATAACACATACATAAGCATAAACATATATAGCTTTCACAAGGCAGACACATCCTCTCCCCTTAATGAAAGGAAGCAAGCAAGATGATATATAATGATTTTTTGCGTAGCTAATAACTTTTTTAGCTTTTGGCTACATGTGGAAATTACAAAAAATACATAAAAATACGTAATTGCAGTATGAACTCTCAAAGTCAGTTTAGTTTATATGCATTATACGATCATGCATTATGTTGCAGAACATAACAACATCAAAAGAAATTAAATCAAACCTCACATAAATTTGTGTATGTTAGCATTTTTCCTTTTAATTAATTAAAATATTTATCAACAAAGAAAATAAGATCCTAACCAAACATGAGCCTAGTATACGAGAGTGACAATCTTACAAGTTATTACGACGAGAGAAGTTTTCTAAAATGTCGACCAAAAAAATAATGTTGAGGGAAAAGAAGAATAAGGATTCACTAATCTAGAGAGATAGCTCAAACTAGTTTAAGCCCATGAATGCCAAGCTCTATCCCATATACGGTTACGATGTTCCTCTCTTTTAAATAACTATGTAAGGCATAATAAATAAACTCATAGCTTTACCATCATTCTCAAAGCCATCAATAAACAAAGTTGTTTAAAGTGAAGGCTGCTTTAAGGTTAAAAAAATAAAAATAAATAAATTATCTAAATCTTCAAGCAGAAGAAGCAGCTTCACGTAAGAAAGGTGGGCTTTATATTTATTAAAGATTCATGCCAAAGCCCATAATACATATGAAATGATTGTATGACTTTTAATAGAAATAATTCACCTAATCATAATATTAAAATCAAAATTATTAAGATATAAATTGAAAAAGGTAAAAAAAAAATAGTGTAGGTTAACTATGTTCTTGTGGCTTGCATTGTTCTAAAGGAAAAATGTTTGTTCCATAGGTATAAACAATTCTCTAATATCGATAGATTAATTGAAATTTTTTTTACTAAATTATCATCATTTTTTTGCTTAATTAATTAAAATTATATTTAATGCAAATTATACATTTTTTAAAATAAAATTAATAATATAAAAGTTAAGCTATAGTATTATTAAAAATAATATCAAATAATTTATAAAATTTTAACTCATCATATTTTATAAAGATGCCTAAAAGCTATATAGAATAATCTTAAAAGATAAGCCCATTGTAAATTAAAATTTTAAATTAGAACATATCTATTCAAAAAAATTATGACATGTAATAATTTAATAAAATCAATAATTAAAATTTTCGTATGATTTTTATATTATTGATATAAATAACGTAAATAACTTTTAAACATCTTAACAAAAACACAGTGTAAACTAACGTCACAAAATCTTTATCCATTTAATGTAATGTTAATCAACATACAATATAGTAGATGTAATTAAAAATATCAAAAATTATTAAAAATTTGTTTAAAAAAGTACTCTTTCCTTTACTTATTTACAACAATAATAACTATAAAGAAATTATTCTTCAATGAATTTATAAAAGTTTTATAGCTCAACAAGAAAACTTTTTATCATTCCCACAAGAGATCGATTAGGCAAATGGTGAAACAAAACAACATTTTTGCCTTCGAGATTGGGAGACAATGGGTCATTTTCTTCAACAGTATAATGATAGAAATAGGCTGTTTATTTATTTATATTTTTAAAATTTTTATTTAAATTATGTTTATAATAAATTAATATCAAATAAAATATTATCAAAGAGAATAACAAGAAAAAAAGAGATTTTTAAAAATTTTCTAATTTTGTATTTTAATTTTCAATTCATTTTTAAATTTTTTTAATATTTTAAATTTTATTTCCTTAATATTGTATTTTTCTTTTTAAATATTTTTTGAAAATATTTTAATATTTTAAAATTTTATATGCAATTTAAATTGAGAATCTTACATGATAAATTTTGATATGATATTTCTAAAATACATAAAAATATATTGAAGTTATTATGAAAAAAAGGTTATATAATTTTTTGGACACTAAAAATATTTTAAAAAATTATGCCGATAAAATTTTTAAAATCTTATGAAAAATAGTTTATGAGTTAAAATTGTTTATAGTAAAGGGATGATATTTTAATTTATTTAAATTATCTTTTAACAATAAAAATATTATTTTAAAATTATTTGAGTTAAAATTAAATTTGAATTAAAATAAAAAATTAAATGTATAATGTATCTAAATAATACATCAAAATTTAAATTTAAAAACAAGTAAAATTCAAAAATTTTATTATATATCTTAATTTTAAAAATTTTATTATATTAAAAAATAAATTTATTTTTAATCTTTTAATTATTACATATTACTATTTTTTAAAATTTAATAAAAATTATATTGCTAAAAATAATCTAAAAATAATAGTTGGCCCTTTGTCTTACAACATAGTATCATGCACTTGCTAAACTTGTTTACGATTGCCCCTCTTGAGCTCTTCCCCAACCCGTATAAGGACAATAAATAATAAATTTTGTAAATATTAAAAATGTAAGTTCAAAATAGAGTTAAAGCTGATAACTCAACTGACACTTGCCATTGAAGTATTGACTAATAACAAAAGTTATAACCCCTCATCACGCCTAAGAATGTGGCTTTCATTGCTGAAAAAGTCAAATGAAATAATTTAATATAAAAATTAATCCTCATTTACTCCAAAGACAGCAAGGATGTGACCACAGCCTTTCGTCTCTATGACTTTACTAGCATTTGTGACAGAGATTAATCAAAAATAAACAGAGAGAGAACACCTAAAAGTCGAAGGCAAGCTTTTTTATTTAATTTTTCAATTATTTTTATAAATTCCCCAAATAACTTTTAAACATATTAACAAAAACATAGTGTAAACTAATGTCATAAAATCTTTATCCATTTAATGTAATGTTAATCAACATATAATATAATAAATGTCATTAAAATTATCAAAAATCACTAAAAAATTGTTTAAAAAGTACTCTTTCCTCTGCTTGTTTATAACAATAATAAATGTAAAGAAATTATTCTTCAATGAATCTAAACAAGTTTCATGGTTAAACAAGAAAACTTCTTATCGTTCCCACAAGAGATCAATTGGGGAGGCAGTGAAACAAAACTGTATCTTTACCTCTCAGATTGGGAGAAAATGGGTCATCTTCTTCAACAGTATAATGACAGAGATAGGCTGTTTATCTATTGATATTTTTTAAATTTTGACTTAAATTATTTTTATAATAAATTAATATCAAAGAAAATATTATCAAAGAGAATAACAAGAAACAAACAGATTTTCTTTAAATTTTTTTTATTTTATATTTATATTTTTAATTTATTTTTTAAAATATTTTAATATTTTAAATTCTCTTTGCCTTATATTGTATTTTTATTTTTAATTATTTTTAAAAATATTTTAATAAAATTTTATATGCAATTTAAATTGAGTATCTTACATGATAAATTTTGATATCATATTCCTTAAAGATATAAAAATATATTGAAGTTATTATGAAAAATG
Organism: Moringa oleifera; assembly: GCA_021397835.1. Classification (NCBI taxonomy): domain Eukaryota; kingdom Viridiplantae; phylum Streptophyta; class Magnoliopsida; order Brassicales; family Moringaceae; genus Moringa; species Moringa oleifera. The sequence continues at coordinate 1,427,582 of JAJFZO010000184.1, read as the reverse complement.
TTATATAATTTTTTAGATAATAAAAATATTTTTAAAAAATTATACCGATAAACTTTTTAAAATTTTCTGAAAAATAGTTTACGAATAGTTTATGAGTTAAAGTTGTTTATAGTAAAGTGATGATATTTTATTTTATTTAAATTATCTTTTAACAATAAAAATATCTTTTATATTTTATAATTTTTTGTGTTAAAATTTAATTTGAATTAAAATGAAAAATTAAATGTATAATGTAACTAAATAATACATCAAAATTTAAATTTAAAAACAAGTAAAATTCAAAAATTTTATTATATATCTTAATTTTAAATTTTTCTATATTAAATAAAATAAATTTATTTTTAATCTTGTAATTATTACATATTACTATTTTTTAAAAATTAATAAAAATTATATTAATAAAAAAATCTAAAAATAATAATTGGCCTTTTGTCTTGCAACATAGTATCATGCACTTGCCAAACTTGTTTACGATTGCCCTTCTCGAGCTCTTCCCAACCTGAATAAGGACAATAAATAATAAATTCTGTAAATATTAAAAATGTAAGTTCTCACACAAGTTAGTCCCTTATCACTACGTCCCTCGATCTTTGCCCAACGAGCATGCCATGAGCATGACATCACCAAGACCATGGGCATGGGATGCAAGCCACGGCTACCATCAGCAAGCAAGATATGGGCGCTAGGCCTAGTGTGCAACGACACTAGGCATGTTAGCCAAGCCAAGGGAGCCCCACACGAGCTAGCCCCTCATCATTACGTCGTTCGGTCATATGCCTAGAGAGCATGCCACGAGCACTATGTCCTCGGACCATGGCCACAAGGGTAAGCCATGGTTGCCCCTAGTGTGTAACCACACAAAGTGCACCAATCTAGCCAAGGCCACCCTTGGTCAGTCAGCCTTCATCGTTATGTTCCTTGTTCATTTGCCCAACAAGCGTGCCATGAGCACTTTATCGCTTAGTCCATGGGCATAAGAAGCAAGCCGTGGCTACCCCCTAACTATCATGACATGGGAGCATGGTTCAGTGGGCAGCTGCACAGGGTGCACCAGCCATACAATGGGTAACATATGCGAGCCATTGAGTGTGCCACGAGCATCTCGTCAATTGGTCCATGGGCACAGGAGGTAACCCATGACTACCCCTAAGTAGGGATGGCATGGGCACAATGCCCAACTTGCGATCGCATAAGGCTCGCTAGCCAAGCTAAAGGCATCGTATGCAAACCAACCCTTCATCACTATGTCCCCTGATCATATGCCTAGCGAGTGTGCCATGAGCATGGTGTCGCCTGCTCCATGGGCGCGAGTGGTAAGCCTTGACTACCCTTAATAAGCATGGCATGGCTGTAAGGTCTAACGTGTGGTTGCATAAGGCACACCAGCCAAGCTAAGGGTGTCTCACGCCAGCCAACCCCTTGTTTCTATGTCCTTCGATTGTCTGCCTAACGAACATACCACGAGGCAATATCGCTTAGTCCATGGGCACGAAAGTCAAGCTACTACTACCTCCAATAGGCACACCATGGGCATAAGGCTAGCATACAACCATCACTACAACAAAAATGATATTAGTTTACACTGAATAGTTCATAGTTTTAATAATAACTGTGGATAAAAGAAGATTAGTTCATAGTTGTAACAAAAACTGTGAATAAAATAGACCTTTCTTCACAGTTGTAAAAAAACTATGAACAAAAGAAAATAATTATTCACAGTTTTACTGTAACTGTGAATAAAATTGTTTTAAAAAAGCATTTTATTCATAGTTACAATAAAATTATGAATAAAAGTACAAACCACATTATTCGCAGTTATGGCTATAATTGTGAATAAAAGTCCTACCTCATCATTCTTTTTCTCCAGAAAGTTAAACTTCGTTGATTCTTTTTCTCCACTTGCTTAGGTACTAAACATTATATAGGTAGTGCACTATGAAGAGAGCCTCTCACGATTCTAGATCTCGTAAACTAAACATTTGGCCTCAACTATTTATAAAGAAGGAATTAAGAGCGTGGTTCTGTTTGCTTTTGGGTTCCAAATCTGGCAGATTGAATCTCCTCTTTGTCCCAATAAGTTTAATCCTTTCTTCTGAAATTATGTACTTGCCTTCTTTGTTAGAATACAGAAATTATTTATTGCTTTTAATTTCTTTATTTTTAAGCTCAAATTTGGGTGTGGTTCTACTTCCATCGAGGTTCCAGATTTGTGCATGGTTTTACTTTCATTAGGGTTTCAGATTTGTTCTAGGGTTCCAAATGTGTTTTAAGGTCCTAGATTTATATTGGGGTCCTAAATCTGTGTTGGGGGTTCTAGATCTGGGTGAGCGATTTTTGATCTAGCTTGAAGATTCGAGATTTGATATTGGGGTTTCAAATCTAGGTGTGAGATTTTAGATCTGGGCTAGAGATTTCAGATCTTGGTTGGGATTCCAAATCTGTGTTAGGGATTCCAAATCCAGCTGTAGGGTTTTAGATCTAGGCTAGAGATTTTAGATCTTGGTTAGGATTTTGGATCTGTGTTGAGAGTTCCAAATCTGGGTGTGGGGTTTTTGATATGGGCTAAGATTCCAAATCTTGGTTGGGATTCGAGATCTGTGCTAAGGGTTCCAAATCTAGGTGTGGAGTTTAAATCTGGGCTAGGGATTCTAGACCTTGGTTGGGATTTTAGATCTATACTAGGGTTTCCAAATCTAGGTGCAATTTTTTAGACTTAGCTTAAAGATTCTAGATCTTGGTTAGGATTCTAGATCTGTGGTAGGGTTTCCAAATCTTGGTCTGAGATTTTAGATCTGGGCTACGAATTCCAAATATATGCTGGGGATTCCAGATCTGGGCATAAGTTTCTACTTCCATCGAGATTTCAGATATGGGCATGGTTTTACTTTTATTAGGTTTCACATTCGAATTAGGGATTTTAGATTTATGCTGTGGGTTCCAAATCTATGTTGAGGGTTCTAAAATTGGGTGCGAGGTTTTACTTCCATTAAGGTTCCAGATCTGGACATGGTTCTAGTTCCATCGAGGCTCCAGATTCAGCAGATAAAAATCTTGGCCTTGACTGATTGCAACGAAGGAAGATGTGGTTCTACTTCCATCTGGGTTCCCAAACTAACTGATCAAAATCTCCTTTTAGTTTTAGTAAGGTTAATCTTTTCTTTCGAATTTATAATTTCGTTATTTTTTTACAATGGACACTGCGATGGTTGATTTTGGAAGCCTAACTAATAAGGTAAAGATTAATGTTCATTAAACTCTATGTAAACTGGATTTTGCTTGATAAATGTTAGTTTCATGGAAACACAAATATGAATTTTTTGAGTTTATTTAGGTAGAAAATTACTGATTAAAACCTTGATGGATTTGTTAAGATAAATAAAAATTATGGTTATTCTATTTATTGCTTTTAGTTTCTTCACTTTGAAGACCATATTTGTATGCTATGTTTACTGAATGACATTGAAACATATTACTCTATATGAAACCTATTTTTACGAAGGAAGAAAACATGCTTATGTAGGTTAATGGGTAAAATACATGTCATAAAATAATCTTTTATTTGTTTGTTCTTAAGGTGTTCTTAAAATATACAAGCAAAGCAAGTGGACATTTTTGAAGGGATGAAAAATGTGTCTAAATCTACTTAAAAACTAAGATGAGTTTTCTCTGAAACTCCTAAAAATGATATGCACAACTATAAAGCATAATCATATAATAATCAAATTTGGTTAGTGAGTCAAAGAAAACCAATAGATATGGATGTTTGGATGATATCTCTATTATATGATTCACATTACAAGTAGATTATAGCAACCACGTGACAAAGAAGTAGTCATCTCCTCGTGTAACATCATATAAGCATGAACTTAATTTTTTTTAATTGCACTAGTTAAATAACTAATAATCTAATTTGCTGAATAATTTAGGCATCATTGGATGTTGGTGATTGTTGAGCCATGGGCGTTCACGTACATTGTTTTTGATCCTTTAGGGCATGGTTCTCGCGTTGAGTTAGACATGCTCTTATCTATGTGAGTTAATTATTTTATACTTACATTAGTATATGTAATTGCAGTTTCAAAATTAATAATCTTCTTTTTTATTTCCCTGGCTCTTTTAGAATGTTCTTCGCAATAGACATGCCATCCATTAGCCGACGAAATTGCCAAAATATCATTGCTAAGGTATGTATGTTACGGACTATATATGATATTAAATTTTATTATTTAGTCAAAAATATAACATCTAAATTATGCTAATATAGTATATACGTCAATCTTCTAACCATGAGTGTGGATACTATGTGATGAAATGCATGAGGGATATGATTAATAGATATTAACAATAATGCACCATATTCAAAAATAGTAAGTTTTTAAGTAATTGTTTGTGCAAAATGTTATGTATAATATTGTAATTACAGTTGTATTAACTTGTATATTTTTTGTATGCACAGCTAACGGATATAATACCTATAGTCAGTCTGAGCTTGATGATGTTAGACAAACCTTTGGGCAATACATATGAAGCATTATTTTATGTTTCAGTTAAAAGTGTAGGACTTATATTTCAAATTTTGCAATACATTATATAGTTGTTTGGAATTGTAAGTATTTGCCTTTCAACTTGTATAGTAAAAATAGGATTAATTTGTAAATTAATTTTGCTCCATGTGTTTCATATAGAGCTAGATGTTTCTATGGATGAGAACTATGATTCATTATAGTTTAAAAATGGTAATAAATATGTGTTATGTTAAAGTATATTATGATGAAAAAAGTGAACATGAATGTGTGCTATATTGGATTAATATATGTTGTGAATGGATGAAGTGATCGTGGTGTTAGATCGTATTGAGGTATGTTAAATTGCACTAAACAATGTTGTCATGAAAAGTGTAGTATGAAAAAATTTGTGATGGTTTATTTTTTTATTGGATATAACATTTTTTGGACATTTATGAAGAAGAATTAGTGTATTGGATGTATTAATAAAAAGTATAGTATGAAAAAATTTGTGATGGTTTATTTTCTTTAATGTATGCAACATTTTTTGGATACTTTCAAAAGTTTATTTTGGGTAAAGAGAAAAATGTGAATTCATTGGCAAAAAATATTGATTTTGGAAAAAAAATGGTAATCAAATAATAATTAAAAATCTAAATTATAATTACAAATTAAGATTATTAAAAAATTAAATAATAATTCAAATTCAAATTTTAAACGTTAAAAATAAAAAATTAAATAATAATTCAAAATTTTGAATATTTATCAATTCAAATTTTGATACTTTATATATTTTTGATTTTCTAAAATAAATAAATAAAAATTAATTATAATTTGTCCATAATTCTAACAAAACTGTAGATAAAGATTCATAAAATAATTTAAAATTTTTTAATTAAAAATAATTTTTTAATTAAACGATAGTTCACAATTATATAACTATGAATAAAATCAAAAATAACTGTGAACTAATTTTTTAATGAACTGTCGACTATTTTCACTTTTATTCACAGTTTAAGAACTGTGAATAAAAGTTTTAATGAACTGTGAATAAAAGTTTTAATGAACTGTGAACTATTACTACTTTTATTCACAGTTTAAAAAATGTGAACTATTTTAATTGACTTTTGTTTACAATCTTATAGTCCATAATTTTAGAACTATGAACAAAAGTCATTTAAAGCTGTGAATAAAAGGCTATTTTGTTGTACTGCATACTGGGGGCCCTAACTACGCCAATGGTGCCTCATGCGAGCTAGCTTTTCGTCGCTATGTCTCTCGATCTTGTGCCAACAAGTGTGTCATGAGCACCGCATCACCTGATCCATGCTCATGGGAGGCACGCCATGGTTGCCCTGAGCGAGCAAGGCATGTGCGCAATGCCCCACATGCGATCGCACAAGGCACGCTGACCATAACAAGGGCGCCCTACTCGAGCCCACCTTTTATTGCTACGTTCCTTGATTATGTGCTTAGAAAGCGTGCCATGAGCATAGCATCACCTGGTCCATGGTCACAAGAAGCATGCCAAGGCTGCCCCCAACACGCATGATATAGGCATAAGGCCTAATGAACTGCCATGTAGAGCATGCCAACCAGCTTAATTTGCCCCATGTGAGTGAGCCCCTCATCGTTACGTCCATTGATCATGTACGTAGTGAGCACACCACGAGTACTAAGCCATCTAGTTGATGGGCCGAGAGGTAAGCCACGATAGTCCCAAGTAGGCATGACATAGGCACAAGGCCTAGCGTGCGACTGCACATGGAATGCTTGCCAAGCCATGGTTGCCTTTTGCTAGCCATGCCCTCGTCGCTATGTCCCTTAATTGTGTGCCCAAAGAGCATGCCACGAGCATTATTTCCCCTGATCCATGGGCACCAAAGGCAAGCCAAGGGCGCCCCACGTGAGCCAGCCTCTCATCGCTATGTCTCTCGATCGTGTGCCTAGCGAGTGCCACGAGCGTCGCATCACTTAGTCCATGGGCCTAAAAGGCAAGGCATGGATGTCCTTAACAAATCAAGCATGCGTGCAATGGCTAGCATGTTAACGTATAGGGCGTGCTAGCAAAGCCAAGACCAAGGAAGCTCCACATAAGCTATCCCCTAGTCTTAACATCCCTCAATTGTGTGCCTTGTAAATGTGCGACGAGCGCTTGGTAGTCTGGTCCATGGGCACAAGAGGTAAACCACTATTGCCCCCATAGGCATGACATGGGTGTAAGGCCCAATGTGGGGCTGAATGAGGCAAGCCAGCCAATGCCTCAAGTGAGCTAGCCCTTCATCGATACGTCACTTGATCACATGCCTAGGAAGCGCATAGGCATCACTTCGCTTGATACAAGGGCATGGAAGGCAAGCCATGCTTGCCCTAAATAGGCATGGCATAGGCATAAGGCCTACTGTGTAGTCACACAAGGTGCGCCTACTAAGGTGAGGGCGCCACATGAGAGCCAACTCCTCATCAATATGTCCTTTCATCTTGTGTCCAATGAGCATGTCACGAGCATTGCATTGCTAGACCATGGACATGGAAGGTAAGCCACGATTGCCTCTAGTAGGCAGGCACGACATGGGTGTAAGACCTAGTGTGAAACTGCACTTGGCACACTAGTAAATCCAAAGGTGCCCTTCATGAGTTAGCCCTTTTTCGTTACATCCTTCGATCATGTACCCAATAAGCATGCCATGAGAGCCACATCGCTTGGTCCATGGTAAAAGAGCATAGTCATGGCAACTACCACTAAGCATGGCGTGGGCGCAAGGCCTATCATGTAGCCACATAAGGCGCATTAGCTAAGTCAATGACCCCCTAAGTGAGCTCGCCCCTTTTCTCTATGTCCCTTGATTGTAACACTAGCAAGCATGCCACGAGCTTAGTGTGACTTGGATGATAGGAATGATAGGGTAGGCACGATTGCCCCCAACAAGCCTAGCATGAGAATAAGGCCTAACATGCCATAGCATAAGGTGCGTTAGCCAAGCTAAGGGTGCCCCATGCAAACCAACCCCTCATCGCAATGCCTCTCGATCGTGTACCCTCCGAGTATGCCATAAGAGCCGCATTGCCTGGTCCATGGGCCCAAGAGGAAAGCCATGGCTGCCATCAGTAGGCATGTCTTAGGTGCAGGGCCTAATGTGCACTTGCACAAGGTGCGTTAGCCAAGTTAATGAACCCCCAAGCGAGTTAGCCTAGCGAGCGTGACACGAGCTCCATGTTGCTTAGACAATGGGCATGAAAAGGTAGGCATAGCTGCCTCAAGCAAGCACAACATAGGACCAAGGCATAGCGTGTGGTAGCACAGAGTACGCTAACCATGCCAAGGGTGCCTCACACGAGCCATGCCTTTATTGCTATGTCTTTCAATCATGTGCACAACTTCTATGCCTCATGCGTTGCATTGCTTGGTCCATGGGCACAGGAGGCAAGGCAAGGCTGCCCTTAGTAGGCATGGCATAGGTGTAAGGTGCTAAGTCACACCAACCAAGCCAAGGTCGACCCATGCGAGCTGGCCTTATATTTTTATATCCCTCGGTCGTGTGCCTAGAAAGCCTGGCATGAGTGTTGCATCACTTGGACCATAGGTACGGGAGACAAACAGCGGCTGTCCTAAGTAAGAATAGCATGAGCGTAAGGTTCAGTGTGTTGTCACATAGGATGCACCTACCAAGCCAACAGTGCCCCATGCAAGGCAGTCTCTCATCTCTACGTACCTTGATCTTGTGCTGAACAAGTGTGCCATATACATCATGTGGCCTGGACCATGGGTATGACTTACCTGGTGGTCGCACTGGTGCACCAGCCAAGCCAAGGGTGCCCCACATGAGCTAGCTTTTAATCACTACGTCTGTTGAATGTATGCCCATTGAGCATGTCATAAGGGTCACATTTTAGGGTCCCTGGTAAGGAGAGGCAAGCCATGACTGAGCGCATGTCATCACTACTGCGTGCAGCTGCACAAGGCCCGTCAACCAAACTAAGCGCAATCTACATGGGCTAGTCTTTCAATCGGTTGCCTATCGAGTGTGCCATAAGCTAAAGGCAGCCTACATGAGCTAGTTTCCCATAGGCATAAAAGGCAAGCCACCACAGCCCCTAGCAAGCATGACATGCACGTAAGACCTCATTGGCGACCACATAAGGTGCGCTAGCCAAGCCAACTGCGCCCATACGAGCCAGGCCCTTGTTGCTATGTCTTTCAATCATGTGCACAACTTCTGTGCCCCGTGCGTTGCATTGTTTGGTCCATGGGCACGGGAGGCAAGGCAAGGCTGCCTTTAGTAGGCATGGCATAGGTGTAAGGTGCAACATATGGTCACATAAGTCATACCAACCAAGCCAAGGTCGACCCATGCGAACCGGCTTTTTATTTCTATGTCCCTCGGTCGTGTGCCTAGAAAGCATGGCATGAGTGTTGCATCACTTGGACCATAGGTACGGGAGGCAAACAAGGACTGCCCTAAGTAAGAATGGCATGAGCATAAGGTCCAGCATGTTGTCGCATAGGATGCACCTACCAAGCCAACGACGCCCCATGCAAGGTAGCCTCTCGTCTCTACGTACCTTGATCTTGTGCCGAATGAGTGTGCCACATGCATTGTGTGGCCTGGACCATGGGTATGACTTACCTAGTGGTTGCACTAGTGCACCAGCCAAGCCAAGGGTGCCCCACGTGAGCCAGCTTTTCATCACTACATCTATTGAATGTATGCCCATTAAGCATGTCACAAGGGTCATATTTTAGGGTCCCTGGTAAGAAGAGGCAAGCCATGACTGAACGCATGTCATCACTACTGCGTGCAGCTGCACAAGGCGCGTCAACCAAGCTAAAGGCAATCTACGTGAGCTAGTCTTTCAATCGGGGTGCCTATCGAGTGTGCCAGAAGCTAAAGGCAACCTACATGAGCTAGTTCTCCACAGGCACAAAAGGCAAGCCACCACTACCCCTAGCAAGCACGGCATGCATAAAAGACCTAGTAGGCGACCACATAAGGTGCGCTAGCCAAGGCAACTGCACCCATATGAGCCAGCCCCTTATTGCTATATCTTTCAATCATGTGCACAACTTCAATGCCTCGTGCACTGCATTACTTGGTCCATGGGCACGGGAGGCAAGGCATGGCTACCCTTAGTAGGCATGGCATAGGTGTAAGGTGCAACATGTGGTCACATAGGTCACACCAACCAAGCCAAGGTCGACCCATGCGAGCCGGCCTTATATTTCTACGTCCCTCGGTCATGTGCCTAGAAAGCGTGGCATGAATGTTGCATCACTTGGACCATAGGCACGAGAGGCAAACGATGGCTGCCCTAAGTAAGAGTGGCATGAGCGTAAGGTCCAGCGTGTTGTCGCATAGGATGCACTTACCAAGCCAACGACGCCCCATGCAAGGTAGCCTCTCGTCTCTACGTACCTTGATCTTGTGCCGAATGAGTGTGCCACATGCATTGTGTGGCCTGGACCATGGGTATGACTTACCTAGTGGTTGCACTAGTGCACCAGCCAAGCCAAGGGTGCCCCACGTGAGCCAGCTTTTCATCACTACATCTATTGAATGTATGCCCATTAAGCATGTCACAAGGGTCATATTTTAGGGTCCCTGGTAAGAAGAGGCAAGCCATGACTGAACGCATGTCATCACTACTGCGTGCAGCTGCACAAGGCGCGTCAACCAAGCTAAAGGCAATCTACGTGAGCTAGTCTTTCAATCGGGGTGCCTATCGAGTGTGCCAGAAGCTAAAGGCAACCTACATGAGCTAGTTCCCCACAGGCACAAAAGGCAAGCCACCACTACCCCTAGCAAGCACGGCATGCATAAAAGACCTAGTAGGCGACCACATAAGGTGCGCTAGTCAAGGCAACTGCACCCATATGAGCCAGCCCCTTATTGCTATATCTTTCAATCATGTGCACAACTTCAATGCCTCGTGCACTGCATTACTTGGTCCATGGGCACGGGAGGCAAGGCATGGCTACCCTTAGTAGGCATGGCATAGGTGTAAGGTGCAACATGTGGTCACATAGGTCACACCAACCAAGCCAAGGTCGACCCATGCGAGCCGGCCTTATATTTCTACGTCCCTCGGTCATGTGCCTAGAAAGCGTGGCATGAATGTTGCATCACTTGGACCATAGGCACGAGAGGCAAACGATGGCTGCCCTAAGTAAGAGTGGCATGAGCGTAAGGTCTAGCGTGTTGTCGCATAGGATGCACTTACCAAGCCAAGGGCACCCATGCAAGGCAGCCTCTCATCTCTATGTACCTTGATCTTGTACCAAGCAAGTATGCCACATGCATCATGTGGCCTGGACCATAGGTAGGACCTACCTAGTGGTCGCACTAGTGCACCAGCCAAGCCAAGGGTGTCCCACATGAGGTAGTTTTTCATCACTACATCTATTGAATGTATGCCCATTGTGCGTGTTATGAGCATTACATTTTAGGGTGCTTGGTAACGAGAAGCAAACCATGGCTGAACGCGTGTCATCGCTACTGCGTGCAACTGTACAAGGCACGTCAACCAAGCTAAGGGCAATCTATGTGAGCTAGTCTTTCAATCGGGTGCCTATCAAGTGTGCGATAAGCTAAAGGCAACCTATGTGAGCTAGTTCCTAATAGGCATAAAAGGCAATCCACCAATGCCCTAAGTAAGCATGGCATGCGCGTAAGACCTAGCAGACCACCACATAAGGTGCGCTAACCAAGCCAACTACACCTTACACGAGCCAACCCCTCAATGTTGTATCGCTCGATCATGTGTTGAGCGAGCGTACCACAATCTCCATGTCGGCCATAGGCGTTAGAGGCAAGCCATGGTTTCTCCTAGCTAGTGTGGCATGGAGGCAAGGCACAACATGTTGCAGAGAGGGCGCACCAGCTAAGCATTGAACGCCCCACATGACCCAACCCTTTGTTGTTATGTCCTTTGATCGTGTGCTAAGCAAGCTTGCCATGAGTGTCCTTTCGCCTACACATTGGGCACGAGTGGCAAGCCATGACTACCCTTAGTAGGCACGACATGGGAACAACACCCAGCGTACAGTCATACAGGGCTTACCATTCAAGCTAAGGGATCCCCACACTATCCAACCTTTCATCGTTACGTCCCTTAATTATGTGCCTAGCAAGTGTGCCACAAGTTTCACGTCACCTAGTCCATGGGCACGAGTGGCAAGCCTTGACTACTTCCAAGAAGTATCGCATGGGTGCAAGGCCCAGTGTGCGGTCACACAAGGCACGCCAGCTAAGCCAAAGGTGCTTTATGCGAGGCAACCCCTTGTCGCTAAGTCCTTCAATCATGTGGGAAATGAGCGAGCCATGAGTGTCGCATCACTTGGACCATGGGCAAAGGAGGCAAGCCACGACGATCTCTAATAGGCATAGCATGAGCACAAGTCCCAGCGTATGGCTACATAGGACGCGTTAACTAAGGCAACTGGTAGCAACATGGGCATAAGGTGTACTAGCCAAGCCAAAGAAGCCCCACACAAGCTAGCCCCTCATTGCATGGACTAGGGGCACATAAGGTAAGGCATGGCTACCACTTATAAGCAAAGCATGGGCACAAGGTCCAACATTGTTATGTTCCTCGATCTTGTGCCTTGTGAGCACACTATAAGCATCGCATCACCTAGAGCATAAGCACAGATGGTATGCCATGGCTGCCCTTAGTAGGTGTGCCGTGAGGGCAAGGCAAAGCCTGCAATCGCACTAGGTACGCCAGCCAAGGCAAGACACCCTACGTTAGCCAACCCCTCTTCGCTACATCCCACGGTTGTATGCCCAATGTACATGCCATGAGAGCCGCGTTGTGTGGAACATGGGCAGATGAGGCAAGCCACAATTTTTCCCAATAGAAATGACATGGACATAAGGCCTAACATGCAGCCACACAGGGCCCCCTAGCCTAGCCATGAGGCACCCTACATGTGCCAACCCCTCGTCGCTATATCCCCCGATCATGTGCCTCGCCAGCATTCCAATAGCATCACATTGCCTGGACCATAGCCATGGGAGCAAGCTACAGTTGCTCCTAGTAGGAATGCCCACCATATGATCGCATAGGGTGTGCCAGCCAAGCCAAAGGCATGCACTTGAGCCAAACACTTATCGCCACGTTCGTCGATCATGTACCTAGCAAGCATGCCATGAGAGCCACGTTGCCTGGTCCATGGGCAATAGAGGGAAGCCACAACTACCTGAGTAGATACAGCATAGGTACAAGACCTAGCATGCAGTCGTACAAGGCGTGCTAGCCAAGCAAATGGCTCCCTACGCGAGCCAGCACTTCATCACTATGTCCCTCTATTGTCTGTCTTACAAGCATGCCATGAATGCTACGTTTCCTGGTCCATTGGGATGGGATGCAAGCCACGGAAGCCCCTAATAGTCTAGGCATGAGCATAAGGTCCAATGTGAGATCGCACAAGACATACTAATTAAACTAAAGGTGCCCCACGAGAGTCAACCCCTTATCACTATGTCCCTCGATTGGGTGCCTAACAAGCGTGCAACGACCTCATCGCTTAGTCCATTGGCATGGAAGGTAAGCCACTACTACTCCCAATAGGCATGGCATAGGCGCAAGGCCCACCATAAGACCACGTAGGGCGTGCCAATGAAGCTAAGGGCACTTCACTCGTGCCAGCCCCTTATTGCTATGTCCGTCGATCATGTGCCTAGCGAGCATGCCACGAGAGCCGCATTGCCTAGAACATGGGCTTTAAAGGCAAGCTACCATTACCCCCACTAGGAACTACATGGGCAACGACATTGCATCCAACCGCATAGGGAATGCTAGCCAAGCACAAGAGAGCGAGCCCTTTGACGCTACGTCCTTCAATCATTTGCCTAATGAGTGTGCCATGAACATCACATTGCTTAGTCCACGGGCATGGGAGGCAATCTACGCTACCTCAACAGTCTTAACACAAGTGCATAGATCGATGTGTGACCACAGAAGGCACACCAACTAAGCTTAGGATGCCCCATGCGAGCTAGCCCCTTGTTACTATGTCTCTCAATCGAGTTCATAGAGAATGTGCCACAACCATCGTGTTACCTGGTCCATAGGCGTATGAGGTAAGCCACAACTACCCTAGCAATCTTGGCATGGGCGTAAAGCCCAAAGTGCTGTAGCTCAAGGCAGCCTTACGCAAGCCAACCTTTCGTCGTTACGTCTCTCGACTATATGCCCACCAAGTGTGCCATAAAGCATCACGTCGCCTAGACCATGGGCATGAGAGGCAAGCCATGCTTGGCCCTAGCAAGCACGCTAAAGGTGTAAGGCCTACTGTGTAGCCGTACTGGCCACGCTAGCAATGCTAACAGTTCCTCCAACAAGCCAACCCCTCCACGTTCATCGATCATGTGCCCAATGAGTGTGCCATGAACATTTTTTTGCTTCATCCATGGGCATGAAAGGTAAGTCATAACTACCCATAGCAAGCACGACATGGGTAAAAGCCCAGCGTGCAGCAATGGAAGGCATGCAGAATCCCCTTGCGAGCTAGCCCTTCGTCGTGTGGACCATTAGCATAAGAGGTAAGCCATAGTTGCCATCAATAAGCACAGCATCAGCATAGGGCCTAGTGTGTGGCCGTACAGGGCATGCCAGCCTAGCCAAGGGTCGCCCTTATGAGCCAGCCTTCCATCGCTCTGTCCCTCGATCCTATGGCCAGTGAGCGTGCCACAAGCATCATGTTGCCTAGTCCACGGGCGTAGAAGATAAGCCACGGCTTCCTTTGATAGGCATAGCTTAGGAGTAAGGCCAACCCGCGGTTGCACTTAGTGCACTAGCCAAGCCAAGGGTGCCCCACATTATCCAACCCCTTTTCACTACGTCCCTCAATAGTCTGCCCAGCAAGCCTGCCATGAGCACAGTGTCGCAACAGTGGACAAGAGAGGTATAATTCATATGACCATAAAATTAAGTTAATATATTTTCATGTTTATCAAAACACTAAATGGCTTTTCGTTACATCAATGGGCTTCAAATTTCTTAAACTGATAAACTTTCCTCATGTTTGCTTGCAATGTGAAAAATTATGGGTTAAGGCTTTCTTGCTACTTGGAATAATGGTAAAGCTAGAAGCACTAAGGGGGAGGCGCAACTAGAAGCACTAAGGGGGAGGTGCAACTAGAAGCACTAAAGGGGAGACGCTGCTAGAAGCATTAAAGTGAAGGCATTTTGCTATATTAGAGCTTATAGGAGAGAGTGATGAGGAGGTACATATAATTTCCAAGTTGGATTCCTTTCTCCCGAAAAACTTAAAATTTAGCATTAGATGTTGAATAACAAGCTTGTCAGTTATTGAATATGATGCATGTCATGCAACTTAGGTTTTCTTATCATAATGGATAATGGAAATAAATAGCCAAGTTAGCAAATGAAGCGTAGTCGCTAGGATTCAAGATTTTTGGAGTATGGCTTTTATTGTTCAATAACAATGTCTCTGATTAGGTAGTGAGCTTATGTTTGCTGGAGAAACTTGCTTTAGATCATGATTCTTCTTTATCCTTTTTGCTATATAGATTTCATATGCTTATTTGGTCCTTCTAATAGCATAAGGCTTACGCAGACTTGAAGCAGAAAGATAGTAGCAATCTTAATTATGATTGCTTTTATTATTAGTCCTAAAAGCTTATGTGGGTAATGAAGAATTTTTGCAGCCATTGAATGTGATTAAGTGTATAAGAGAATTGGTAGGTCGTGAGAGAAATGGTGGGTGGATATCTTTATTGTTACTAAGGGTGCATAACACATAATTTTTTTTTCATAAGATGTTCAATAATTATTACTTAACTAAAGAATTATGCTTGATTAATATGGTTAGCAAAGATGTGTAGTTATGTGGATAAGTACTTATCTCTCTGTTATTTAATTTTGTGTTTTATCTATCCTTGTTATAATTGTGTTTTTACTTGAAGTTATCATTGTTATCTAATTGAAGTTTTAATAAGTTATAAAAACTTTATTCTTTCTAGGCCAATAAATTATGGACTTCAGTTTGTATTTGCTTAAGTATGAAGAAAGACAATTACTTAATTTTTACACATCATTTCATTGAATTTTTGTGAGGTTTTTTTTTTTCGAGTAATACTTATTTTCGTATTTCAATTTCAAGATAAGAAGAATATTTGCATCAGTCCCATCCAATAAGTAATATGATCCTTCATTTTATTTTAAAAAGGCTTATGTTTGGCAATTTTTATGAAACTTTATATGACGATGAATTGATTTTATGTAATTATGTCATCTTTGCATGGATCCCCGTTCCTTTTAGAATGTGTCGTGTAAGCATCATGTGACTATAAGCTTCTTTTTCTGTGATAATTCAAAATGAGTTGACTAGCGTAGTTTCTTCTAACCATTCATCATTTTTCAGTAAAGATTTTACTTAATAAAAAAAAAAGGCTATTTTTGTAGTAACTAGTATAGCCCCTATGAATGTCCTTCATTGTTTAATTTCTTTTCCCTGCATATCATATTTACTTTGTTTGCATGCATACATGTATTTGCATGCATGAATTCATCCATACGCTAGTATTTAAACACATACATGTTTACATTCATAAATATTATATAAATACATATATGATTTTTTTGAATTTTAAGAAATGTATGATTATGATGCTCTTATTTTACAAGTAGGTACTCTCAATAGTGTTAACATTTGAAAATTTTGGAGCATCCACTGGTTTTTTCAAAAATATTTCAAAAATAGTGCTATCTTAGAAACAACATTGTATGAACTTTTTGTAATTGTCTATAAATAGCTTAGACATGAAATTTAAAAATACATTTAACATTAAATTAACATCATTGTTTCTTCATATTGTGCTTTGATATTGACTTTGGGGATCGATAAGTTGAATGATGGACATTATGTGAATGCTTTTTACCTTGTTGGTTTTTTGTCTATATATTGGAGAAGTCTAAAGATCGATTAGTATTGTATTGTCAGTGAGAAATCCACCCCACCACAATTTACAACTCAAAAATAAAGTTTTTTTTAATATTGTTTGAACAACTTATTTTGAGAACTTGAATTTCTAATCATAGAACTAAGAACAGAGTCCAATTTCATTTGCCTGGCTGACCGAGGAAATGCATTTTAAACTCTGTAACAGAGCATTATCTTCACATCGAATCTCTCTGTAGTTACCTTTATAACAAATATCCACTCACTGCCAAATTCTAATATTATAGCAAACCGTTAGCCAAACTTCTAGTAACTGACTCTCCATAACTGACCTTCTTCAAACTATTGGTTCTGAATGTCATATGACAGTAACTACTTCTAGCTAAACGACTAGGGAGGCACCTAGTCGGTTGAACCTGGGCACTAATTAGTTGAAGACTATTACATCATGTGTTTGTTAAACTATTATGATGCCACCACTAAACTACACTGTTACCATTAGATTGAGAGGTAACCTGTGGTGAAATAAAACAAAATGATGCTTTAAGAAATAATAAGGACAAAAGTATCAATTTTCAAGAGCATAATGAGAGAGATAGTTTGACATTCTTTGGCACTTTCATTCTAATTACAAAATCAATGTTATGCGTAATTCTAAGAGCCTTATGAGGATTTGGTAGTGGTTGATCAAGATTTAGGGGTAATCAATGACATCCTGAAATTAAATAGAGAAAGCTAGCATTTATGGTAACAATAGAAATGGTTAAGAGTTTGTTATTCAGAAACTTGAGGAGTATTCTTACTCTCATCTCACCTCTTTGTACAACAGTCATAATCTGCAAAATTAATTGACTTTAATTCTTAAAAATAGTCATTTGGAAAAAGTATCCAACAAGGAAAAGAAAAAAATATATCATGTTGCTGAAATATAGAGAGGCTTTACACCTTTATAACTGGCATGATCTTGAAATTAAAGTTCTTTCATAGTCTTTTCACTGTATAGTTTAATAAAGAAAATCATTCAGAAACCAATTAATCATACCAAATCCAAATACTTTCACAAATGCTTTGTGTTTTCAGTGGAAGCCTATCTACTTAGTATACACAGTTCAAGTTTTTGCTTTAGAAATTGGAAAACTAATTTTTATACAAAAAAACCACCATATTTTCTACGAGATTCCATTTGTCCTTGAAGTCAGTAGTGAAAGAAACAATGGTTCTTTGAAGTTAACATAAGAGGTTAGTCCTAGTACCTTATCTCGAAAATGATGATTAAATCAAAATATGAAAGTGGCTAAGAAATCCTAAAATAATTACTACCTAATTCTCCAAACAACGCATTTACGCATGATACATACAACCATCATACTTAGCTTTTCTTGGTACTTAATCTATAGGTCTGTCCAAGCCTACAAAAAAGCATAATAAATGACACAATAAATCTTAATATTTAGTAGAATATACACAAGTAGGTTTTGGGTATACATAGTGTTTCTAAAGCACAATTCTAATGGTACCTTACAAAACCATAATAGCAATCAAAACCTTAAAGAAGGAAATGATGTTAATTTAACCATTTTGATCCATGCCATCTATGTGCAACATCTAATTATAATGAAATGATTACTTGCGTATAACATTTTGGGTGCTGATTAACAGAAAGGGCCATAGATCCTACTGCTGATGAAAGCCTAACTAGAGGTGAATCCAAGCCATTAAAATAAACTTAATAGTACAATTAAATTGCACCCATCAAACAATAAGATATGCAAAATAAGTGCTCGAAATTAAAACCTTGCCCTTTAAAACTTAATGTGCTACTTTATTGAACAATAGGGTTGAACAATAAGGATAATGAAGAATGAAACAGATGCACACAAATTGGGATCCTTGAAGCATAGGTCAGTGACTACCACCAAATCACTCTAACCAGTTTGAATATCACAATTAGTGTCTACAAAGAATAAAGTGTTTTAGGTGAAAAAACAGAAGTTTTCTGTAGCATATTTATTTGCAAAAGTCATTTTGAGTTAGGATTCGACATCCTCTTTAGTGCATGTAAGAAGCAAAAGTTAGTAATCATATTCAAAGATTAAGATTTTTTTCTACTAGAAGTAAAGTATTATATGTTAAATATATTTAGAACCAAGGGAGTGTCACATTCCAAGATTCATGTTTAAGATATAACTTCAACAGAAAGACAAGGATACATTATTAACCTTGATCCAAGGTAGGACTCTATCCATTTATAATACTTGAAGGTGGATTTTATAATCAATAGAAAAGATACAAATCAAAAAAAAAAAAAGATAGAAATGATCATGGAAGGAAATGTTTCACAAAATGCTAAAAGTTCATGTGATGAAACAATGTGCTTACAGGACCATAGCGATAGGCTTCATCGATTTCCTCATTTGTAAGGCCTTTCTTCTGAAGAAAGGAATACTTGTAGGTGATAGGATAGCCTCTTAACTCTTGGATGTGAATTGAAGTCTATAGATTTTAAAGAAATTTCTCCCAATGCATCTCCACCAATAATTTCATTGTTATAGTCCATTGTGTTTTCGAGCTTTGACAATTTTAGATCATTATAGTTTTTTTATTAAAATTTTCAGATCATTACATTAAAAATCTATAATATATTTCTCAAATTGCAACCTAGTTCAAAAGTTAACTGTTCAAATGGAAAGCTACATGTGAGCATTGAATAATCATCCTGTTAAGAATTATGACTACCAAATATAAATGTAATAGTCATATGGAAAACTCAAAACTTTGTAGCTTAGAGTTCTATTTTAAACCAGAAGTATCTAAGTTATATTGAACACCATTTTAAATTTTAAACAGCAAAAGAATGAAAAGTAAGTAGTTAACTAAGAAAAAAAATCTTAATAACTATTGTCTGTGATTGAATCTAGATGTAGAAATAGTTTAGAAAGAAAAAATGTTCCAAGAAAATAAATGATGACTTGCAATGTTTTCTTGTCTTTCTTGTTTTCTACCATATTCAAGGCTCGCATCGTTAAATATAGTTTAGATAAATCACAGCTATGCAAAAAAAAAAAAGAAATCTATAACCATATCAGCATTCGATCGAGGATCAAGCTAGGTAGTAAATGCATATGGTGAACTACAATAGGTTACACTCATCCACAGTACTATTATGTTTAATTAAGAAAATAATCCCACAGGAAATGAAGAAAATAAGAGTAAGAGAAACCTCACTGAGCTTAGTAGCTTTCCATTTGCTCTGCTAGGAGGAACTTAGTCCCCATAGTTTCAACTTCTTTGAAAGACAGTACCAATTTACTACACTGTTATTCTTTATGTTAGATGCATATTTAATTTACATACAAACAAACAAGGTAGAGAAAGCCCTTTTTCATCGAAATTGAGAAAGAAGCCAAACCCAAAAAAACCAACTATCATGGGAGATTATTTAGAGAAGATGAAGAGAGCATATACAACATTATTTTGGATTAATAATTCGCCTAAACATGATTTCTTTGGATTCAAAATCTAGCTGGATAAGCATATTTTAAGTAAGCCTACAAATCAAGTATGAACTTAGCTGAGCTTTAATGAACTAAACTTATAGCTCGAGCCAATTTGGACATCAAAAGGTGAAAATCTGAACGATAAATTTCATGTTTTCTTCTCAATTCAATGAATGCCATTTGGCTCAGCAACAATCTTCTTTTTTCTCTTTTTTCTTTTTTCTTTTTTCTTTTTTTTTCTTTCACAGAAATTTGGTCTGTACCCAAGCAATTAGAAAAGATATCCATCTATCAGATAAAAGCATAATGTTAATTCACCTTTCACTTTCTTTATCCATTCAAAGATCTAACTATCTCAACCCTTTCCTTTGGTCCATAACAACGGATGGCTACGCTTTTGGTTTGCTCCTTATTCTATGACCATTTCATTTCTTACCCAATCAATCTCACTAAGCAACGTAAATCCCCCATGCATTTTCCTTTTTACTTCTCCATACTCCTTTTAACCTAACCCTTCAACAAATTAAAAGGAGTCTGCTTTTGCAACTCAAAAGCTTACCTTCGCCTTTTAGGTGCTCTCTCACTCTTCATTTTTGATTAATCTCTCTTATAAATGCTAGTAAAGTCATAAAGAAGAAAGGGTATGGTCACATCCTCGCTGTCTTTAGAGTAAACGAGGATTAATTTTTACATTAAATTATTTCATTTGACTTTTTCAACAATGAAAACCAAACACTTTGGCATGAAAAGGAGCTATAGCTTTTGTAATTAGTCAATACTTCAATGGCAAGTGCAAGTTGAGTCATCAGCTTTAACTCTATTACTTTTTTAATATTTATAGAATTTATTATTTATTGTCCCTATACAAGTTGGGGAAGAGCTCAAGAAGGGCAATGCTAAACTTGATACTATGCTGCGAGACAAAGGGCCAGTTATTATTTTTAGATTATTTTTTATTAACATAATTTTATTAATTTTTTAAAAATAGTAATATGTAATAATTAAAAAATTAAAATGAAATTTATTTTATTTAATATAGTAAAATTTTTAAAATTAAGATATATAATAAAATTTTAGAATTTCACTTATTTTTAAATTTAAATTTTGATGCATTATTTAGATACATTATACATTTAATTTTTTATTTTCATTCAAATTAAATTTTAACTCAAATAATTATAAAATATAAAAGATATTTTTATTGTTAAGAGATAATTTAAATAAAATAAAATATCATCCCTTTACTATAAACAACTTTAACTCATAAACTATTCATAAACTATTTTTCATAAAATTTTTAAAATTTTATCGATATAATTTTTTTAAAATATTTTTAGTACCCAAAAAATTATATTACTTTTTTCCATAATAACTTCAATATATTTTTATATTTTTTAGAAATATCATATCAAAATTTATCATGTAAGATTCTCAATTTAAATTAGATATAAAAGTTTAAAATATAAAAAAAATTTAAAATACTAAAATATTTTTAAAAAATAAATTAAAAATAAAAATACAAAATAAAACAAGTAAAATTTTAAAAAATCTCCCTCTTTCTTGTTTTTCTCTTTTATAATATTTTATTTGATATTAATTTATTGTGCAAATAATTTAAATCAAAAACTTAAAAATAGAAATAGATAAACAACCTATGTCTATCATTATATTGTTAAAGAAGATGACCCATTTTCTCCCAATCTCGAAGGCAAAAATATAATTTTGTTTCACTATCTCCCCAATCAATCTCTTATGGGAACGATAAGAAGTTTTCTTGTTGAGCCATAAAACTTGTTTAGATTCATTGAAGAATAATTTTTTTATATTTATTATTGTTATAAACAAGCAAAGGAAAGAGTACTTTTTAAAACAATTTTTTAGTGATTTTTGATATTTTTAATGACATAGACATATTTGTTTGCACTTAGTTGATCTTACTTCCTGATCAGAATGATTGACGACAAGCACCTTTCTTATTGATCTTGAATTTTACGGGCCATGTTCTCTAGCATCAGTGACTTCTTCGCTGTTATGAAGGTCTCCATCGTCAGCCTAAACTCCTCGCTACTCACATCGTCCATCACGCACGATCTGCTCGTCGGTTCTCTTGCCATTACTACCATTGCCTTGCCGATTGTAGTCTCCAATCTACAGAACTCCCACCAACTTTTCCTTTTTTGTATCTCTTCGAGTGAGTTCTCTTGTACGTATCCGACTTTGCAACCATCGAGGAAACCGTAGCCTTTACCTTTGTCTTGTTATTAGCACTCACTCTTTCCTTTGTCATTAGAGAAACAAGGTCTGCATTGTGCAAATGATTTGCTTGTCGTGATATGTTGCCGCTTCTTTAGGTTTCTCCTCTTCCCCCGAAGAGATAACAGGGCAACGTCCTTGTAAAAGTTGAATGGGCTGTTGCTCATGATGTACTCATTGTAAAGGTTGGGAACATTCGGCTTCTTCTCACTTGAGAGGAAGAAAAAGACTACAATAATGGCGCTTAGAGCCTAAAGGCAAAAATTAGACAATTGAAAGTGATGCTCAATTGCTTGAAATAGTCGGTGCTCGTTTCAACAGTGATCGAGTACTCGTATGTTAGACCAGGAGACCAGAACTAATGTCGCTAAAACTTCGATTACGTGCATAAAGCTTTGGAACTTCCTCGCCCTATTGTACCTCCACATGGCGTCGGCTCTCTGTGCCTTGACATTATCAAAAGCAAAACAATCCATTCTCTTCTCTTTTTTTTTAAAGAAGATAGAGAGAAGAGGTAAGGGTAGTAGGGTTTTATGGCCTTCTTTGGGAGGAGTGAAAAAATAAAAATTTTCACGGGAAACAAAAGAAAAGACACAGCTTTCTTGTTGACTAAAGCAATGAATTTTTGGGCAAGTGACTGTGGGAAGAAAGGAAACTGTAGATATCCACAGATCTATTAGCCTTTTTATAGAGCCTGAAGAGCAAAATGTGGTATGTGACGATTGGCACTGGTAGAGAAGACAAATGTTTTTTAACATAAAAAATAGAATTTTTTAGAGAAAAGTTTTACATGTTTACTACATGTAGAATTATGGCCATTTAACTAAACTAAATAATTTTGATTTGAAG
This sequence comes from Moringa oleifera, assembly GCA_021397835.1. Classification (NCBI taxonomy): domain Eukaryota; kingdom Viridiplantae; phylum Streptophyta; class Magnoliopsida; order Brassicales; family Moringaceae; genus Moringa; species Moringa oleifera. Next base: position 1,404,552 of record JAJFZO010000184.1, on the reverse strand, counting down.
TTAATTATTTTTTGATAAAATAAATCTTTTAATATTATTAAAGTGTGGTATATTTTACTTGTTTTTTAATTTTATTTTGTAATATATTAAAAATAATTTTTATTATGTATCATATATTTATTAATAAAATTATAACATAAATTAATTATCTAACTTACCAACTTTTATTTTGCGTTACTCCAATTGAATAAATTGCTAATCATAAAAATATCATATTATAACATCCATGAAATTGTAATACAAATAAAATATTTTGATACAATAATTTTTTAAAATAAATATAATAAATTTAATATAATAATATGTGAATTATATTTTATATAATTTGATACTATGATTTGTATATTAACAACAAGAATATCAATGTCTAATAGATCATCTTATTTATTATATTTTAAATTATATATATATATATATATATATATATGATCTGGAATGATATACCATTGAACTCTATAAATCTTTTTTTTTTTGTTTATATTGAATTATTAGTAATTATGTTTGGTTGTTTTCACTCAATTATACAATATAATTTTATAATAATGTTCAACTTAAAAGATTAACTTATTAAATAATAAAAAAGTTTTCTGATCTAAGTTTTAAAAAATTTTACTATATGTAACATAATATATATACATATATATATATATATATATATATATATTAAAGTCTTGTTATTGAATTTTTATTTCAATTTTAAAAATTTATTTTTGTAAAACGATGATAAAGCACTTAAAATTTTAAATTAATATAAATAAGTTATTATGTTGGCTTACACCATGCATATTACATCAAGTATTCATTATTTTAATGTTATATATTTAATCGTTAATTCAAATAAATTTTTATGATATGACATTTAAAAACTACAATATGTACCCTCAATACTAATCAAATTCAAATAATTTTAATGAAAATCTTCTACGGATTAAAACTTACATGTAAATGAAGATCAATTTGATTATTATAATTATTATAGATGGGACAAAACTCGCATGTTAAATTAAACAGTGACAATCTATCATGTTAATAAGCTCTTACCCTTTTCTCCAAAGGTTCTGAGCTAAGAACAAATGCTGAGAAGATCACCTTCCCTTTACCAAACAACAAGGCTTTAAATTAACAAAATGCCAACAATGCCCTTCGTCGCATATGTCGACATAAGAACTTGTATGATTGTTTTATAGTGTTGTTTGAATGTTTTATGCTGGGATCATAATTTTATGTTTGATTTGGATAATATTAAATTTTATAAAAAATAATAATATATTAATTTAATAAAATAAATCATTAAAATATATTATTTACATAGTAGTTATAAATATATATTTTTATTAAAAAATTTAATATATATTAAATCAATAAAAAAATCCTAACACTTTATATTAAATAAAGATAAAAAAAAATCTCTTTCTTCTTGTAAAGTTTTTCACTAAGTGGATAAAGGCGAGCTGCTTCACCATAAGGAAGTTGAAGTTTCCGCTCATCAAAGCCAAAAACAGATAAAAAAACCCACTTTTTAGGAATTTTTTTGTACAATCGCCACTAAACAACAAGTTGCTTAAGTTAGGATTATTTTGTTTAATATCCAAAGAGAGGGCATATTATAATAATAATTAAAAAAATTAGTATCCATCATTCCCACCACCCATTGTTAACAACTTAGTGAATGTGAAAATTATGAGAAACCAAATTAAGAGTTAATAATACAAACAAAAATCATTTTAACTTTGTCTTCATAAATCGTGTAGCACACTAATTAATGATTATGCAATTAATTAAGAAATTCATGGGTTCCTGCCCAAGAGACGGCCCACCAATCATGTTTTTTTTTTTTTTAGGTCTTGACCACCAAATCATTAATTTTGATCAACATTGGCCTAATTAATTTTACATGATTGACGGATCTTGATGGTTTTGTAGACTTCTTAATCTGTTTCTAATTTTTCAACATTTTCAACTTTGGCTAGTTTCAATCTTATTTTCATGATTCATATTTTTTATTTTTACATCTCATTTATCTCATATTGAAACTTACCAATTAAATGTAATATAATATAAATTTAAATACATTTTTAAATTTATAAAAGTTTTTAAAAATTAAATTTTTAATAAATAAAAATTATACTGTCATAATTAAAATGGATAAGATTTTATAAAAAATAGATAGTCTTAATGAATTTTGTTATTATAAAAACATAAAGGAACAGAAGCAAATTGCAAGAAATCATGAAGTCCACAAGGTCACTCAATCGTAATTTAAAAAACAATAACTCACTCAATTTTAAAAAAAAATTTAAGAATATTAGTTTTTTTTCCTTAAACGTGCTAATTTTCCACTTCGTAACTCATTTTGAGTGAACTCAGGACAACTTAGAATCACAGAGCACATACAAACAAAATTAAAAATTAGTTGCTGAAATTCTCATCAATTCTGCCAATATTCCTTATATTTCATTATATATGTTTTATTTTCCTTTTAAATTTCACTATAAAAAAAACTACTTTTAATGACAGTATTTTATGACGGTCTTTCATGAACGTCATTAAAAAATCGAATATACAAGAGTCTTGAAAGATCGCCATAAAAAACGTAACATACATGACAGTTCTAAGAGATCGTCATAAAAAATGTAGTATACATGACAGTTCTGAGGGACCATCACAAAAAATCTGTAATTAGAAAAAAAAAATTTGTGATGGAGACTCCAACCCAATTTCTCTTGGAGAGATTGATAAATGTCATTGCCATTTAGCCAAAAGGAAACATGTGATATATTTTTCTATAAATTTATATTTAATTTAAATACTTGATTGAAAATGCAAACGATCTAAACCTTATTTCTTGCTGAACCTTATTTCACCTTATTTCTTGCTGAACCTTATTTCACACTTACAACCATTTGGTCTATAATTGATTTTGATTTGTTATGTTGTTTATTTAATAAAACATATATTTGAATTATTTTAAGAAAAAAAGCCTGGGGGCTGACTTGAACTGAGGCTCTTTTAGTCAACCTTGTGAGACTTTACCACTCAATCAATGAAAATCTTATACAATAATTTTAACAGTAATAGATTTTAAACAGTATACATGAAGTACTGTAATACTTAAAGATCTTCACCCACGCACTAGCAGTGTTCTTCCTCACTCTCCACCAAAAACACCAGTCTTTGAAACAGAGATTTCTCTCTTTCAACGTCATATAATCGATGCAAAACTTTGTTCTTTTAAGAAATTTTGTGAAATAGGCTTCGTGCACTGTCGGATGATACCATTAAAGTAAGAAAAATGGTATGTAAAACTAATCAAACCTTCATCTTGCATTGTAAGAGAGAAAGAGAGATTTTTTTGTCAAGTCTTGCAATTTCTTACTTAGTTTTGTTCTAAAATTTTCTTCTCTTGGCATTGTGCATTGTTTGATGATACCCATATTTGTTACCCTTGTGATACTAGAAATTGTAAGTAAATGAATGGAGAAAATTTTTACTGGAGCATGTTCTCTGTGAATTTGGAAATTAATGTTACTGTTTATATTCTTGGAAAAATGGTATGTAAAACTAATCAAACCTTCATCTGGCATTGTAAAAGAGAAAAGAGATTTTTTTTTTGTCAAGGCTTGCAATTTCTTACTTAGTTTTGTTCTAAAATTTTCTTCTCTTGGCATTATGCATTGTCGGATGATACCCATGTTTGTTACCCTTGTGATATTAGAAATTGTAAGTAAATTAAGGGAGAAAATTTTTACTGGAGCATGTTCTCTGTGAATTTGAAAATTAATGTTACTGTTTATATTCTTGGAATGCAATCACCAGCCACCTTAAGATATATCAAGTAAATTGCACATTTTTTTTCTGGATAGAGTCATTGTTTCAAGCTGTGACTTGTTAGGATGCATCCTATTGAAGCAATTTTGCTTTACTTTTATTTAAATTAAAGATCTAGGCCTGCTCTATGAATGGCTGTTAATGCTTGTTATCCATAGTTTAACAAAGTCTTGTTACTGGTTTATAGTAAATGATGTGCCTCTTACATCTCTATAATTTACCTTGGTAACCCTACAACTATTAATTATTTAGTTGGAAATAATTGAGCTAGCAGAGCAGGCTTAGTTTGGTTTTGTAGTAACCATAGGACTGACATTTAGTACATGAACTGAATCCTTAACTCTTTATATAGTGTAATCCATGTTGTTTACCATAAAAGACTACTAATATTTCCTTGAAGAATTCTGTAACTTCAACTCAATTTCTATTATGACTGTGTCTTTAACGATTTATCAAACAGTTTACTTGTCTTAAGTATTTTTTTGGTATTTTGAATACCAATTTAGTTTCCACTGTGATACTAGAAACTCTAAGTAAATCATGGTAGAAAATATTAGTTTTATAAGTATTTTGGATAATTGATAACTAGTATGTCTTGTTAACACACAGTACTTGATGGATTAGGGATTACTTTAGTTGAAGCAAAGACAAACCAATAATAAGAGAATAATCATTGAGAGAAAAAGTTTATTGATACTCTGGTACTTCAATTAAAGTGGAACTTTTTTAGTATTTTACTATGCTAGTAATAAAAGTTTTTTTTTCTCACAAATGATATATGGTTCATCATGCAGGATAATTGCTGTGATAGTCAGTTGCTTACTCGAAGGAAAGGAAAGCTTGTTACATATTAATAGAACTTGAAAGAAAAGTCAAAACCCTTTAGACAGAAGCTGCTACTTTTTCTGCACAGCTAACATCATTTCAAGTTGGTAATTCCTTAGTAATCTACTAATGTACCATGTGTTTAGAAAAAATAGTCTTCGCTTTGCGTAAGGCCTTTTAGTCTAGTGGGCACCTTATTTCTTATCTTATTTTTACAACAACATTACTTTACATGATATTTAAATTAACTATATGTTAAATAGAGCTGATATAATAATGTATCTTTTCTATAACTATTGCAGGAGTGACACATCTAATTCATCGGGTATTTTTTGATGTAATGGTAAAACAGAGTAGTGAAGATGACAATTGTGTAATTTAATTTATAGATATTTTGTTTATTTTTGATACTTAATATTATTGTATTTTGTAAAATGATAATAGTTGTAGTTATAAATATATGTAATTTTTTTGTTTGACATTTTTGTACTGTTTGACTACAATTGCAAAAAAAAAAAATGAAAAATATTAATTAATTAACAAAAATTATAAAAACATTATGATTAATTAATAAAAAAATATATAATAAAACATAAATATTTTTTATGACGGTCATAAAAACCGTCATAGAAAGTGCGCTATTCTTTTAGTCAGAAAAACTGTTGGTAATAAATGATTATTTTTAATGATGGCACAAAGACTGTCATGATATCATGAATATATTTTATGATGGTCCTTCACAAACCCTCATAAGTTTTTTATGACGGTCCATCACAGACCGTCATTAATACTTTAACTTTTTAATGACAGTTAAAAATCGTCAAGAATTTATGACGGTCTAAAAGATCATCATAAAGTTTTTATGTCAACACTTATAATGACAGTTTCCTGACTGTCATAAAAAGCTTTTTATGACGGGCATTACCCATCATAAAAGGTTTGTTTTCTTGTAGTGTTTTCTTGGCTAGTTGCATATGAAATTAGATTTTGTGTTAAAGATTAACAGTTGGATTGGTGGTTATGGTGGTTTTTCTTAGCACTAGGCAACCTAAAGAATGAGAAATGAGTTTATGATTGCTCAGGATGGTTTGAGGTTAAAAGACAGCCAAAGAATTCTCATCTTTAGAGCCACAAATTGGCCATATGATCTTGATGATATCGTGCTTCATCATTTACCTAGACGATAAGGTGACAACTTCAATAATATTTAACAAAGAATGATTGTGGATTTAGTATCTAGTATCGTAGCTTCTCTTGTAAGTTCCTATGGATTTATATTGGGTTCCAATTGAGGATATACATGGACCTAACAAATGCAAAAAATTGTTTGAAGTTACTGAAAATATTTTTTGCTCAAGAGAATTTAGAATCGGATTTCCTGTTTGAGAAACTTGCAAGTGAAACCACAAGTCTAATGTGTTGCTTTTCGAACCCACCATGTGTGTTGCTTTTAAAATATGTGTTGCTGTAATGTTCAGGCTTGTACAAAAACTTTTAGGGAAAGAAAAGAATGTATGTTTCTACAAACTTATTAAAAGTTTTTTCTCTTATGACATTTATATAAGAAGCTTGATAGTTGGGCCTATATAGGGATGTAAAAGCTTTACATCTTTAATGTTAAGGCCACCAAGCTATATTTGCAAATAGCTTAAAACTTATACAAGTAATTTAATTTTGTTATGTTAAATTAAACTTTTATGTGCATTATATAAAATATGATTTACTTATTATTATATTAAATTTATCATATTTATTTTTAAAAAATTATTGTATCAAATTATTTTATTTCCATTACAATTTCATGGATGTTATAATTTGATATTTTTATGATTAGCAATTTATTAAATTAGAGTAAAGCAAAATAAAAGTTAGTAAGTTAGATAATTAATTTATTTTATAATTTTATTAATAAATATTTGATACATAGTAAAAATTATTTTTTAATATATTAAAAATAAAATAAAATAAGTAAAATATATCACATTCAAATAATATTGAAAGATTTATTTTATAAAAAAGTGATCATTTTCTCGTCAATTTTATCAAATTGTCCTTATATTTCATTATATATGTTTTTCATTCTTTTTAAATTTCCTGAGAAAGTTGCATATAAAATTTTATTATATATGTTTTGACTCGGTTACTCTTTCTGACGAAGTGATCATTTTCTTTGATTTGTTTACTCTTTAATTTAGTCTTAAAGGTGGAATCCGTTCCACCTTTTAGGCCTTTCGAAACAAAAAAGTTCCAATCTCTTGCCGAGAAAAAAAAAATAAAAGTACCCATGGGAAAACAAATCAATTTTCTGTAGTCTCCTCATTATGCAGGGAAAACAAAGTATCTTGTAAATTGGAACCTAAAACTCATTTCTCAAGGTCATGTATAGCAAACTCATCTTATTAGTCTATGAAACAAGCTATGCACTTAGATATACAAGTAATAATAAAATAATATCAAATTAAGGAAGCAAAAAAAAAAAAAGTTACTATTAAAAAAAGGAAGGAAAAAAAATCAACTTGTTCAAGCCAGAGGCAAACCAAGTTCTTGATACAATAACGTTTCCAGACTCATCAAGCATCTTCGCCAATTGTAGTCCTTGTTTCAGATCTGAATAACCTTCTCCGCACGCACGAAAAAACTCCGAATACGGAATCCACGCCTTCCCAATTGCTTTGACCTTCAATTTCGCCATCATCAGCTGCACCACCATCAGCAACTTCCTCACATCCTCCACTATCAGTTTAGCCATCTCCGGTGACATCTTCACCTCTAAAAGCCCTTCAAATCGTATCTGATCCCTAAAAAAATCAATTTTGTCCAAGCTTCTCAATCAACTTCCTTCTAATCGAGATTGGCAGTATGTTCAGTGTTGATGTAGGCTGAAACATGATTGTCTTATGAACGAATGAACGAAATATGCCAATGGCAAAAGTTAAGATGAGTGATTGCTACACGTAAACATGTCGCCACATACACTGGCATGTTAAAATCTGAAAAGATTGTTTTTAGTTGCCAATTTCTTATGGATTTTACTTATTTGCGACAACCCGCATGAAAATTTGTCATAAGCCATTCAGATGAGGCCTCCACTAGCTACCTTGCTTCATAGCTGTTATCTTTATCCTTTAGAGTTCCCATTCTACCCACGTCTCCTTACATCCACCTACTTTCAATTTTTTTATATTAAAAAATATGACTAAATAGAATTTAATCAAACTCTTTCTTCTTATCTCTAATATCATTCGATAATTTGAATTGTGTTAACTTTTTTATGCAAAAATAAAATAATATTATTATAATTACCATATCATCATCTCTTTTTTTTTAATAAAAAAAGCTTGACATAGTTAACATCAACATGAAATTTTAATTCAATCTAATTATCTTACGATAATTCAAATAAAATAAGTAAATAAAATTTATTTTATTTATTTTGAAAATTATTAAACAATTATACATGAATTTTTTTAAATATAAAGATGAATAATGTTAATAGAAGATTGACAAAATTTAATTTTTTTTAAAAAAAAATTGATAAGCTTGAATAAGAAATATTTTATATGTATTTACGTTGTTGGTTATTTTTCAAAGGATAACAGCAAATTTAAAACGGTCTAAACAAATCATGTAAATTAATTATAAATCAATGTATGTATTTGCCACAAGCTCTAATTTTAATTAATATTATAATTTCTTATCCTTATCGTATAATCAAATATATATATATATATATATATATATATATATATATATTTGGATATTGGTCCAAATTAATCATAACTTATATTAGTAAGTAAATTGAAATAAAACCATAAGAAACTTGTACATACTTGTAGAAGGAAACTTGTGAATCATATTTAGTTTATTTAATCTCTATTTTTTAATTCTCAAATTCGCATTAATCATTAAATTGAAGCTGTTGTAGAGCTAATCTTAAACATGGTTTAATTTTTTTAATTTCCCTATAATATCAACAGGCTTAATACATATCCAAATGAATCATCATATCGTCATCAAATTCAATCCTGTTAATTAGTACCATTTAATCTTCGCAAATAACCAATATTAATTTCTTGATAAATAGCTAATTACATTGCTTATTAAATGGATTATATCTATAATTGATGACGTGTTTTTGTCCCCCATATTAGGATAAGTCAGTCACACCTAATATGATCACGTTATTACATTTCCCCCCCTTTAGGACTTTAACAAGTAATTAATTGAATTAATCAAGTAATCCAATGGCATTTATCAAAAGAATCATGTGCACCAAAATTCAAATTAGTACCCAGTTAATTAAATTACTAACAAATTAAATGGGTAAGTGGGTTGCACTTATACCATATAGGAATGAATCTGATTATATATATTGGCATAGGAATTTAGCTATGGTTGCTTGAGATTTGAAAAATAGTACCATAACTGTAGAGAGACACGAGATTAGGTAATGTGGGAATGCGGTCTTGCTTCCTCCTTCTACTGCTACTGTTATGGATGCAAAAGAATGTGAAGAGGTTGAAGTCCTAAAAAAAGACAAGATTGGATTACATGATGATTATTGGGGTTGCTTTGACCTGCATTTCTTTACTCTTGCATCCTCTGATGAGAACAAAATTCAATTGAGCAATGGTCATTTCCTACCATTTGTGATGGTTCCAGAATTCAATCCAGCCAAGAGTGAGAAAAAATATGACTGTATTTCAAAAACTAACCTTCACAGGCCACTTCTTCCCATCCGGATCACACATCATTGTGTCTGGCTTCAAATTCATGCCAATCAAACTCACTAGAGATTTCAAAATATGCTGCCAGGAGAAACATTACTATAAGATGTATGCTCTTGCAAGAATACCAAGAGTACAGAGCCACTAATGGTAATGGGTAAAGCAACATACATAGTCCTTAGGGCAACTTATCCACCCATCATTTCATAGTTTTTAATAATCGGTAAACTACAAGACCAAGAACAAGCAACAGCTTGATTTGAAGCAATTTAAGTCCACATAGCAGCTCTTTTGAATCACACTATAGCATATTTGATGATATCCTCCCTATAAGCTCTAATCTTAGAGCATGAACCCATTTTAAGCATGGAGAGGCTATAACAGGCCATTCCTAGATCAAATTCTCTCATTCTTCTGACAACATAGTAACACTAAAAATAAAGACAAACTGCTGAGCTTCCCATGAACAATAATCACATTAATATGTCACCTTCCTCCATACCAATCTGCTCTTCATCATATTAACTCTGTACAATCTACTGTCCAAATCTTCCTATCAAAACATTAACATAAGACAAGACATTTCCCTTCTAATACATCATACAATTGATGGCTAGAAGTCTTAGCTGAATTGCTAATCACTGATAAGTTGAAATGGATAACCTAAAACTCTTTTCATGAAAACTAAAACAAGGTGTGCTCTACGACACCCATACAAGAAGCTCCTCTCATGCCAGTTCCAATCAGTATTGCCTCCTCACAAAACTTTATCAAGTTTCTTAAAAGTTTCCTTTTTGTTTATATCTCCATTAATGAAGAAAACATAAGCAACAAAAAGTAAACATAATGCATAAATGAAACGCAAGCAATTCACCAAACCATATTTTGAAGACCGATAACAAACTTTGGTTTCAGCGATGCAACATTTGCAATTAACAGTTTGCGTTTTTCAAGATTATCTCACCAGCTCCCCTTGATCTAACTTCCTTGGCTCCAAATGGACCTGTAAGCATAGCAACATGCTCAATAATAGAATTTGTTAACGAATCACTTCTTTGTACTCTTCTGAGGATTGTTTTTGAGTACTTTTGCTTACGAGCATGATTGGACTTATTTGAAGTCTCTTTTGGTTCTTTCTTTATTTCCTCCTTCACCAAGGTGGTCAAAGTACTAGTAGAAGAAGTTACTTCCTTCCTACTTCCATGTATACCGAAAATATTCACATCAAAATGGGAATTTCCATCATAATTGAAAACAAGAAAGTCCCCAAATTCTAAATAGTTTTCACTTGCAAAGCGTTGCCAACCACTTGTAAGAAACACTGGTGCTCACCTTCTTCTAGTGTGACATGCCATTGCTTTTCTGTATGATCTTTAAGAATAGCATTGTTAGGTGTAGATCCATCAAAGTGCTTGACAAAAGTTGGATGTATGCCCGGCAGAGGGTACAATTACAATTTTTACCAACACAAACTTAAGCACCAAACTTACAAGTTCAAACAAAATATAAAGTATGTAAGTTTCTTTCTTGCATCTATGACATATGCCAGTTTAGGTAAAATAGTCTGCTTCAATTCCAAGAAAATTGGACAGTTTAAATGACAAACAGAAGCACTTACGATTGACATCATCAAACAAAAGAAATAAAAGCCACATAGATACGCAAATATATTTCTAAGATATTTGATAAAAGCAAATACCAAACTCTCAATCACACTGCCAAGCCCTTCCACAAGCCCTGAGAGCAAGTCTAAGGAGCATACAATAAACTCCTTATCAAATTGTACTCCTGTAGACACAGGATCAATCTGTAACATAAGCATCCATTATTAGTAGAGTAAGTTTGCACATCCAAAATATTATATGGTTATGAAAAATTTGTGAGGAAAACATAGACATTAAACACAAACATAAGATAGTTGATTTAGGCCTTTCCTATACCATAGTGTAGAATCACACCAGGAAGAAAAGGGCACAATCAAAGACTAACTTTAACATAATTAAACAAACAATATCGTCCACATTATTTCACATGCTGACAATCATGTAATACAAGGCTAATATAATTTCATTGTAAGAGATATGTCAGTGGAGAATGTGGATTATCATGCAGGCGTTCTTCGCTGCTCCTTTGGATGTCTATCATCACCTACATATCTGTATGAATATTTGGATATCTACAAGCAGGAGGAACATATATCTTTCCTTCATTTCATCCTTTGAACACAGGCCTATTTTTTCCATAGTTGTAAGTAAAAACCGTTATAAACCATCGAGTTTTAGATTGAGCAGGTTTAAAAGTAGATTAAAAAGTGGAGATTTTGAAACTTCATAAAAAACATCATAAACAAATAAACATTCTCAGTACTCTAACAATACTCTCTAATTGCGCATCTCAACAAAAGCATTTATAAGGCAATAAGAAAGCGCAATTCGATAATTCAAGTCAACAAGCCAAATAATTCGACTCGACCAAGATGAATATGATAGAATTTAAGAAAGTTGTAGATATTTATTCATTAGCTAAGTATGGATAGGAAAAAACTGAGAGTAAGGGCTTTAATCCTACTCAAGAATTGTTTGATGAGAGTTCTCATCTCCCATGCCATGGAACCTTGGAAATCTTGCCTCCCTTAGGATCTCCATGACATCTGAGTTTCTTCGCAGTTCATTTCCCTCCTTCTACCTAAAGATCAAATGACTATAGATGAAGCAAAAGCTTGTTTGGCGCAAAGACATAGTAATTGAAATTAAACCCTAGAATACTCGAGAAGATGAGATGGGCACTTTTTCTTATATCATCATAATTCCACTTTCTAACTCTGAGAAATTAAAATGTACCTTGTTTCCAAGATAACCCATCAAGCGTCGTTCCTGAGGTTGCCCTTAATTCATACTGTAAGAAATATCCCAACCACTTGCATGGAGACAATGCTCATAGAAGAGATCTACGAAAATTCCATTACAGTTACGTGCCATGCCCTGATTTTTGCTCAGTCTTGTTTGAGATCTTCCCTTGTTTCTCTGTTTCTTCTTTTTTCATTTGATCTGCTTTCTCAATGAGGAGGAGGTTTTAAGAGAGAAAGGGAAAGAAAAAAGTAGAGGAGAAAGAAGAGTGCAGAAGGCGTGAGCCTTATCGTTTAAATAGTTGATCCATAGTCATATTGTGAAAAATTGCATAAAACGTGCATGATTTTTTCATCAAATAAAAATAATAATTTATTAATTGAAATGAAAACTTAGAGCATAGATACTTTTATGTCTGATTTGGCAGAGCAAGATTATATCGATAGCGAAGCCGCTGATCAAGGAAGTGATACTGGAAATGCGGTGCAGCGACGACATCCCAAAAAGCCTGGAAATTATATACTTGGGTTGTTTGTCGGGTCCAAATACCTTGCTGGTGGGTTTTGAGATCATAAGCATCATCCGTGCAAAATCGGGGAATCTAAACTGGCCATCGTCGAAGCTCAGGGTATCGTTGAACGATGTCCCTAATAATGACTTCAACCATGTCTTTGCTTTCTTGCCTGGATTCTACAACAAATTAACGGAAGAGAAAAGTTCTGGTCGGTTTAGTCCCTGCTTCATATCTGAAGTACCGAGTTCCTTTTACAACAGATTATTCCTTAAGAAGAGCGTGCACTTCATTCACTCTTTTTCTAGTCTCCAATGGCTATTAGATGTCATACCATTCTTTCGGTCCCCACGTTGTCTTTTAACTTTCCCAATCTTGAAATTAATTTATGAGATGAAATTTTATATATTTATAATTTATTTATTTATTTTTTAATGATAAATATAAAATAACCTAATAGTATAATGTATTTGCATAAATGAAACATCTCTTAAGGATATGTTATATATTTTTTAATTTCATAAAAAATGAAGATAGTGTAGGAATAATACTCATGCAAATGGTCTTACCACTAAACATGTTTTAAGCAAAGAAATTGTGCCTTTTGATCATTCTAATTTAAGTAGTCTTGGACCTTTCCAATTCTCAAAACAAACTAGCAAATAATTCTCACATTTATAAATTAATTATTTGATAAAAAATTAAAACTTAAATTTTAATATTAACTATTAAAATTAAAATCATCTTTTCAATTTTGCTTAATTTTTTTATAGAATAATTTAATAAAATAAATAACTATAATTTTATTTATTTTTATATTAATATTATAAATATAAAAATATAATTTTATTTTTATTAAAAAACTCTAAACAGAGAGAGTTCTATTAATTTTTTTAAAATATCTGTCATTAAGATCACTCATTTGTCTTTATATTTTTCATTATGGTTATCATCAGATCATAACAACGATAGAATCGTAGAGGACACATGTGATTTCAAAGAGAGAAAACCGAATGTGATAGAGCCAATAACAAATTTCTGTCAATGAAAATTCTCTTATAAATATATTTTAATTAAGCTTTCGAAGAATTTTTTGACACATGTTCTTAAAAACTTTTAATGGTTTTGATTAATTTAATTTTTTTATTAAATAAAGCTTAACTGCATATTAGAATTCCTTGAAATTCGATGGAATTTTCATTGTCTTGAATCTCATTATGATACAAAAAAATTGACACTAGGTTAATCATTGTATTTTTGAAATTAATTAAAGTACTATATAATATTTATTATTTTGATATGATATTGTTGAAGATCAAAATTATTAATAAAAAGTTTATTTTTATAAATATTATTTATTTTAATTATAATCATGTTATTTTATTTTTAAAAAATTTAATTAAAAAATAATTTATATGGGCAAACACAAGTTTTGTCTGAACAAGAGAGGAAAGCGGTCGAGCCATAAACGAAGGGAAGATCTACATTTCCAATACTAGCCATTCACATATTATAGATATGTACTCGCTTCTGTTCTAGAAGGATTTCTCACTGTTTCTCCGGCTATGATTAAGTGGTGTTGTCTTTCATGGGTAGAAGATCGTTGAATCCGACCATGAAAGAAAGTTGACATCAATGCGAGCTCTTAGCATAGGTTCTAATAAGCATGGCTAAAGAGGTATATATTACATAGTACATGCGTTAGTAAAGTCTTGAATTAAATATAAAAAAATTAAAATTATATTTATTTTAATTTAAAATTAAACTTTAATTTAATTTAATTTTATATTTGATCTTTTAATGTAGTTCAGTTTTAAAAATTAAAAATACTTAAATTAAATTTCTTATATAACTAATTTTGATTCAAAATTGTACATAAATGTAAAGAAATATTTGAACTACCATTATAAAATATCAAATATTAAAAATATTTTTAAAAAATTTTGTATAATGAAAATTTTTTAAAAAATACCAAAAATATCTTGTGAGTTCAAAATTGCTCTAATTTGAGTTAGTAATAAAAAAATAAAGCGTAAAATTTATTTGAATAATTTTTTAAGCATTTCAATTATGGAAATACCCATAACTTTTCATAATTGATTTGAGTCAAAATTTAATTTAAATAAAATTAATATTTGTAAAAAAAATTAAAAATTATAATTATAATTAAAATTATAAAAATTTTTTAATATCTATTTTAAAAAAATTTTATAATATAACACATTAATAAATATAAAATTATAATTATTTATTTTATTATATTACCGCACGCCATAATCTCTTTGAAAATGAACAACAATTACATCATTATAAATCCTGACCTTCAAATTATTTGCTAAGTGTAGAATCATCACTGTTACTAACCTATAGGGTCAAAATGAATCTTATAGACCATCATACAAGAGAAAAAAATTGATTCTTTCAATGTTCTGTATTACGCTCCTTGCCTAAGGGTGACCATGGTTCGATTCAAACCGATGAATGAAACCATAACTTTCAAAATTTTAACTGGATCAAAACTATTATAAATGATTTTGGTTTCTAACTGAAATTGGAACAACTTTAAATATAGTTCAGTTATGGTTCATATAAATTTTGAATCGGAACCAAAACCGATGATTTTAGTTCGATTCCTAATTAAATTACTAAAAATATTATAAAATAATTTAATTTAAAAAATATATAATTTTAAATGAAAATATGGCTACTACATTTTTATTAAAAAAATTTAATTTGAATATAAAATATTTTTATTAAAGAGAAACTAACTCTAAACTTGAACCGAATTTGAACTAAACCTAAATCAAACTTGAACTTGAACCGTTTATGAACTGAAATCTGAATCACCTTTGAACCAAACCTGAACCAAAATTGAAATTTAACAGCTCAGATTTTGGTTCATTTTAACCATGAACCTTGCACCGACGGTTCGAAATTCAAACTGAATTGAACATTAACAAATGGTCACCCTTATCCATAACCCGAAGAACTGAAGCCCGAGATAGTAAAAGTAGGATTGTTCATTCTAAATCAGCTTGAAGCATTTGAAATCGATTGGTATGAAGTTTACAGAGGCAGTGGAGGAGTAGGAGGTCAAAACTCTCGATTGGAGAACGGGTAGCCAAGACCATTAAGGCTGTGGTTGAGTCAATACTAGGGTCTTCAATTAATTTGAATTATGTAGAGTTTTTTTTTTTAAAAAAAAAATAGAGTAAATGTTATTTTAAAACATTAGGTTTAACGTTTTCTCTCTTTAATCAAACCCTAATTTTTAAAATATATCCAAACAAACTTTTATTTATTAATTTGGTCTAAATTAAACTTTAATAAAAATAATTGTAAGAAATTAATATTATTTTTCATTATTGAAATGCTTAAAAAATTATTCAAATAGATTTAAACTCCATTTTGATTTTATTCTTTAAATTTGAATAATTTTCTACTAACGAGTTATGTTTTAATGAATTTGTTAAATTTTTAATAGTATAAACTTTTTACAAAAAATTTTAGTACTAAAAAAAATTCTGAATTTTTTTATAAGAGTATCTGAAATATTTTTTTTATATTTATAATTTTTTTTAAATCTAATCAATTTAAATATTTTAAATTTTTTGGTAAAAGTTAATTTGATCCAAATTGATAAATTAGATATAATTTTGAAGTGTTTTAAAAGATAAAGTTTCATAAGTAAAATAGTGTAAAACTCAAAGGTTTAAATGATATCTACTCAAATATATATATATATATATATATATATATATGAAACGTGGTATTTTAGTAAAGTAAATGAGTATGATGCATTTTATTTTTTAAAAAAAATTTATTTTCACATAATAAATTATAAATATATATTTTTATTTTTTAAAAAATAAAATATAACTTGATTATAGCATATATTAGTAGAAAATCTAAATCGATTTCTTACTATTCCATTCCTATTACATGTTAATTAGGCCATTACAAGTTCATATTGCTGCACGATCTGAATCAACCAAATATGTATATTTTTTAGCATTTATGATATGAGATTAATTCTTCTGATCGGCTTAATCATGATAAATTTGATAGATTGTTAAGAGTTACGTGTACAATGAATTCATTAAGTTTTATTTCTAATCAAATTTGATATTAAAATTTAGCCATTGAAAAACATAAGCTTGCTCATGAAGTGATATCCTAGCCAACTAAACAATTAAGGACCTTATAGCTAATGCAGACATTAATTAATTCCTTTTAGCATCATCAGAGAGCCTATTGGCTAATTTACCAGCATTGTTTCTCCACTTATCACAATGTTGCCCATTTAAACAAATCCAATTCAATCAACAATTTAATTATATATAAAGCTTGAATATGATATCGATCATGGTGGATATAGTGATGATGATACTTTCTTGAATCCTTACAATCCCACTTCAGCTTAATATCACTGTTTAAAATGGCTCATGCTTGCCTTTGTTTTTGTGCAGCTTTTGCTTTTTGTGCTTTGATTCTGTTTGTGAATCAAATATGGAAGATCATCTGGTGCTATTTTGGGGAATCAACTGTTAGGTTTCCTCTACGAATTCAAGGATTTTCGCTGATCAGAGAAACCTTTCACTTCATACTTGCCACCAACAACGACAAAGGCTTCTACCACTTCGTAGAAACCCATCGTCATAGGTATATATTTATACATAACACATATGAAAAATTTGCCTTTGAATGCATGCATGTGATACAGTATCCTATTTAATGAAATCATCATTGGATGAGTAAGTGAAAATAGGAACACGTCAAAAAATATGAAACAAGAAGATTGAACGTACATAGTATACATGTGATACAGATACGGATCGAGCTGCTTTAGGATGAACATATCCAGGGAGATGCACATCTTCGTTTTGAGGAAATAGATAGCGAAGGTGATCCTAAACAATTACATGGGCAGATTCAAAAAAAGATATATAAGGTCAATAGTAGCTCTGATGAGGGATCAAATCCTACTCTGTGCGTCTCATGAACACCGCTAGCTTCTTTGTGTGCATCTCCTCAATTTGTTCTCGATGAGTTCTATGTCTTCGTTCGTTAAAAAGTTTAATGAGCTCATCGTTCATTAAATAGTTTAACGATCTCATTGTTCATGATAGTTTTAATCCTTGGAAAGACTCTCCCTTTATGGTTATCCTCCACAAAACTCTCAAGATTTGTTCTGATGGCTATATTAATCCTTTATTGTATTTTTTATTAATATGATTTTTTGTTGATCTTTCTCAAATGTGAAATCAACAGAAAATTCTCATTGAGAATTTTGAAGAAGTTGATTCTTGGGTAATAATTATTTAAAATTTTAAATTATAATTCATGTGTTAAATCTAATTTAATGTTTCAAAAAATCACAATAAATCAAATTTTAATTAAACTTTATAAAAACAAATTTAAAAATTAGAAAATTTCAACATAAGGATTTTATATTATAAATTTTAACTTAAAGTTTTCACATATATAAATAAATGTTCAAGCTATACCTTTACAAAACAAAATTAACACTCACAATATTTTAAATAATTTATATTATTAAAAATTAAAAAAAATCATAATAAATAGATTGTAAGTCAAAAATTGTTCAAAATTAAAAAATACCACAACATGAAGTTCAAGGTTTATTTGATTCTTTTATTTTCGATTTGAATCAATATACAATATATATATATATATATATAAATTAAATCAATAAATCATATTTTTTAAATATTAAAATTCGATCAAATACACGAGTAAATTTTAAAATTTTAAATAATCTTTACTCTTAGCATTTTATATTGTAGTAGAATTAATAGGCTAATGTCATTACTTTTGATATTTTATATTGAAGAAGAGTTTTTTTTTTCCTACTACTGGCTATGAAGATTTCCTACAACAAATCTTCATAGAAGACACCAAGAACTCTTCTGATAATACCCTTAAGCTAACTAATCAAGAGATTAAAGATAACATCTTGATCGTCATAATCGCAGTTCAAAAACAATTAAATAAAATTGACTTATTCAAACAAATAAAGTTTTGTTTAATTTAAGGGTTAATATTAAAACTATGAAAAAGAATCAGTTGAATATTTTGTTGATTTGATTTTCACTGATTTTTCAAAAATTAATAAAAATAGAATAAATAAAAAAATTTAATTAATTCAAATAGATATGTTTAATATGTTCAATTTAAGTCAAGATATAATAGCAAGCTCTAACATGGATGGTGAAGTACCTCGAAGAGAACTGGGAGGTGCTCGACGTGCTTAGGATAAGTAAAAATGAAATTATATAATTTAATACTCTAAAAAAAAAGAGCTTATGGTGATTTTTGAGTAATTCACACAAGTTTAGCAGCTTCATCTTGAAAAAAAAAAAAAACTTCGAGGAAGTCATTTCTTATTCTAGAGGATCTCAATGGGATGTCGTATGCTTTAAAGGTATAAGCTTTTTCTTGGATTTTCTTAAATACCAAACAAAAACTTGAAGTAGGTAGATTTAAATTTTTACTAAATCAATGGACATGAACAAATTGTTAAGGAATCCCTAAGAATGGCATCTACAGTAACATGGTTTCCAAGATTATTTCTCCAAGATTGTGAGATTGAAGGTCTGTTCCTAATTATTATTTTCAGTCATAATTTTATAATAAAAAATTACAATCAATTAAAGTGACGTTAATTAATCCATGCTATTAATCATCAAATTTCTACGCTTTTGTATAGGATATAAGATAAAGAAAGGGTGGAATGTTAATATTGATGTAAGATCAATACACTTTGATCCTTCTATCTACCATAAACCAAACGAACTCAATCATTCAAGGTTCAATGTAAGCATTTATTTATTAAATCTCAAGTTTTTTATTTTTTCAAAAAAATCTTTTATTGATTTAAGATTATGATAAATTTTAATAAAAAAATTAAAAAATATTTTAATAATTTATAATATTAATTTAAAAATAAATAAATAAAATTCTAATTATTATTTTTATTAAATTATCATATATAGTTATTTTTATTAAAATTTAACACACTCAAATAGATGGATGATAATTATTATTTTTTAAATACAAAATTATTCATGATTCACTAGATGAATAAAGCCATATAGCTTAGCTTTCGGGATGTGAGGAAGGACTTGCTTAGGACTCAACATGGCTAAGGCCATGATGCTTGTTTTCCTACATCTTTTGATCACCACTTATAAGTAAATTCTCTTTGCCTCACCACACCAAAATTTATTTAACCTATTTTTTTTGAATTTTTTTGCTTTGTGACTCGGTACCTACTTATGATAATCAATTTAATTGGGTATTATTAAAAATAAAATTAAATATAAAAATAACTTACATTATTATTTTTAATTTAAATAATAATATATAAATTATATATTTATTGTTTAAAATTTAATTTAAATTAAACTTTAACTTAAACTATTGTAAAAAATTAAAAATATTTAAATAAAAAATCATTTAAAATCAAGTTGATACTTTTAAATATAAAGTAAATAAGTCCATAGTTTAGAACCTTTTTACACTTGGTCCAAATAATAAATTAGTTTTGCTTGGTTGCCCAATACATGTGAGACTTGCAAAAGAATAATAGTGAATCCAAATAAGTAAAAGATATGGCAGATCACATCACCAACTACGATTTTTCTCTATCTTACCGATTCGGTGCTCGAATTTAAGATCATCATCAGCATCATAAACCCTAGTCACTGTGATTAATTACTTATTACAGATTTGTTTGCGCTTAGTTGATCTTACTTTTTGATCAGAATGATTAGCGACAGGCACCATTTTCATTGATCTTGAATTTTACAAGCCATGTTTTCCAGTATCAGTGACTTCTTCACTACTATGAAGGTCTTTATCGTTAGCCTGAACTCTTCACTACACAGATCGTCCATTACGCATGATCTTTTAATCGATTCTTTTGCCATTGATACCATTGCCTTGTCAACCACAGTCTCTGAACTACAGAACTCTTACTAGCTTGCTCTCTGCTTGTATCTCTCTGAGTGAGTTCTCCTGTACGTATACACCTTCGTAATTATGGAGGAAATAGTAACCTTCACCTCTGTCTCATTAACAACCTTTGAAATGGCACTCACTCTGTTTTTTTTCACTGGAGGAACAGAGTCCACATTATGCAAATGATTTGCTTGTTGTGATACTTCGTTGCTTCTTCAGGTTTCTCCCCTTCCCTTAGAGAGTTAATGGGGGTGATGCTGTTGTGGAAGCCAGAGGAGGTGGTGTTCCTAACATATTTATTGTAGAGGTCAGGAACATTCAGCATCTTCTCACTAGAAAGGAAGAAAAAGGATTTCAATAATGGTGCTTAGAGCTGTAAAGGCAAAAATTAGAGAATTGAAAGCGATGCTCAGTTGCTTGAAATAGTCGATGTTCAACAGCAGTAGGGTAGCCATATAGTGGACCATGAGAATAGAACCAACACCACCAAAACTTCAATTATTCGCATAAAGTTCTAAAATTTCCTCGCCTTATTGTATCGCCTTATGGCGTCAGCTCTCTTTGCCTTTACGTTATCAAAAGTAAAACAATCCATTCTCTTCTTTTCTTTTCTAGAAGACAAAGAGAGAAGGTAAGGGAGTTAGGGTTTTAGGGGCTTCCCCTTTTGGGAGGAGTGGAAGGAAAATGACAATTTTCCCGAGAAATAAAAGGAAAGAAATAGCTTTCTTGTTGAGCAAAACGGTGAGTTTTGGGGTAGGTGGCTGCAAAGAAGAAAGGAAACTGTAGATATCCACAGATCTGTTGGCCTTTTTATAAAGCCTGAAGAGCAAAACATGGTATGTAATAATTGGCATTGGAGGAGAAGACAAAGGTTTTTTGAACACCAAAAAAAGAATTTTTAGAGAAAAAAGTTTTGGATGTTTATCACATGTAGAATTATGGCCATTTAACTAAAATAAATGATTTTGATTTGAAGTTAATTGTTTTTTCATAAAACAAATCTCTTAATATTATTAAAGTGTGATATATTTTATTTGTTTTATTAATTTTATTTTTAATATATTAAAAATAATTTTTATTATGTATCAAATATTTATTAATAGAATTATAAAATAAATTAATTATCCAACTTACTAACTTTTATTTTGCTTTACTCCAATTTAATAAATTGCTAATCATAAAACTATCAAATTATAATATCCATGAAACTGTAATACAAATAAAATAATTTAATACAATAATTTTTTAAAATAAATATAATAAATTTAATATAATAATATGTGAATTATATTTTATATAATAAACACAAAACTCTAATTTAACATAACAAAATTAAATTACTCTTACATGTTTTAAGCTATTTGCAAATTATTGCTTGGTGGCCTTAACAATGAAGATGCAAAGTTTTTGCCTCCTTATACAAACCCAATTATCAAACTTCCTGTATAAACGTCATAAAAGAAAAAAAATTTAATAAGTATGCAGAAACATACCTTCTTTTTTCCCTTAAAAGTTTTTGGACAAGCCTAAACATTGTAGCAAAACACAGATTTTGAAAAGCAATACACAGGGTGGGTTTGAAAAGCAACACATTGGACTTGTGGTTTCACTTGCAAGTTTCTCAAACAGGAAATCTGATTCTAAATTCTCTTGAGCAAAAAATATTTTTAGTATCTTCCATACTCATCTTTTCTAAGGTTTTGCCAGAACTTCAAATAGAGGTCAATATTCAAACATAGCTTTTCAAATTTCTTTATAAAGAACAATTGATGAAGATACATGCCTTAAAACTTTGTGATAGCTTTTGAGACATTTGCAATTTTCAAGGCTTCTCATGAAATGAACGACACCAAATGAGGGAGATAAAACTACAAAAAACACATACACAAGCATAAACATATATACCTTTCATAAGGCAGACACATCCTCTCCCCTTAATGAAAAGAAACAGGCAAGATGATAAAAAATGATTTTTTGCCCAGCTAATAACTTTTTTAGCTTGTGGTTACATGTGGAAATTACAAAAAATACATAAAAATACGTAATTGCAGTATGAACTCTCAAAGTCGGTTTAGTTTATATGCATTATATGATCATGCATTATGTTGCAAAACATAACAACATCAAAAGAAACTTAAATCAAACCTCACATAAATTTGTGTATGTTAGCATTTTTCCTTTTAATTAATTAAAATATTTATCAATAAAGAAAATACGATCCAAACCAAACATGAGCCTAATATACGAGAGTGACATCTTACAAGTCATTACGAGGAGAGAAGATTTCTTAAAGGTTGACCAAAAAAATAAAGTTGATGGAAAAAAAGAATAAGGATTCACTAATCTAAAGAGATAGCTTAAACCAGTTTAAGCCCATGAATGCCAAGCTCTATCCCATATAAGGTTACAATGTTCCTTTCTTCTAAATAACTATGTAAGGCACAATAAATAAGCTCATAGCTTTACCATTATTCTCGAAGCCATCAATAAACAAATTTTTTTAAAGTGAAGGTTGCCTTAAGGTTAAAAAAAATAAAAATAAATAAATTACCTAGATGTTGAAGTAGAAGCAGCAGCTTCACCTAAGAAAGGTGGGCTTTATATTTATTAAAGATTCATGCCAAAGCCCATAATGCATATGAAATGATATGCATGACTTTTAATATAAATAATTCACCTAATCGTAATATTAAAATCAAAATTATTAAGATGTAAAGTGAAAAAGATAAAAAAAAACTAGTGTAGGTTAATTATGTTCTTGTGGCTTGCATTGTTCTAAAGGAGAAATATTTATTCTGTAGGTATAAACAATTCTCTAATATCGATAGATTAAATTGACCTTTTTTTACTGAATTATCGTTATTTTTTTGTTCAATTAATCAAAATTATATTTAACGTAAATTGTATAATTTTTAAAAAATAAAATTAATAATATAAAAGTTAAGCTATGTATTATTAAAAAATAATATCAAATAATTTATAAAATTTTAACTCATCATATTTTATAAACATGCCTAAAAACTATGCAGAATAATCGTAAAAGATAAGCCCATGGTAAATTAAAATTTTAAATTAGAACAGATCTATTTTAAAAAAATTATGACATGTAATAATTTAATAAAAACAATAATTAAATTTTTTGTATGATTTTTATATTATTGATAGAACTTACATAAATAACTTTTAAACATCTTAACAAAAACATAGTGTGAACTAATGTCACAAAATCTTTATCCATTTAATGTAATGTTAATCAACATATAATATAGTAGATGTAATTAAAAATATCAAAAATTAC
This sequence comes from Moringa oleifera, assembly GCA_021397835.1. NCBI lineage: Eukaryota > Viridiplantae > Streptophyta > Magnoliopsida > Brassicales > Moringaceae > Moringa > Moringa oleifera. The sequence goes on along the minus strand of JAJFZO010000184.1, from coordinate 1,380,534 downwards.
TAAAAAATTGTTTAAAAAGGTATTCTTTCCTTTACTTATTTACAACAATAATGACTATAAAGAAATCATTCTTCAATGAATCTAAACAAGTTTTATGGCTTAACAAGAAAACTTCTTATCGTTCCCACAAGAGATCGATCGAGCAGATGGTGAAACAAAACTGTATTTTTGCCTTCGAGTTTAGGAGAAAATGGGTCATCTTCTTTAAGAGTATAATGATAGAGATAGGATGTTTATCTATTTATATTTTTAAAATTTTGATTTAAATTATTTTTATAATAAATTAATATCAAATAAAATATTATTAAAGAGAACAACAAGAAAACAAGAGATTTTTTTAAATTTTTTATTTTATATTTTTATTTTTAATTATTTTTTAAAAATATTTTAATATGTTAAAATTTTATATGCCATTTAAATTAAGAATCTTACATGATAAATTATGATATGATATTACTAAAATACATAAGAATATATTGAAGTTGTTATAAAAAAAGGCTATATAATTTTTTGGATACTAAAAATATTTTAAAAAAATTATACCGATAAAATTTTTAAAATTTTATGAAAAATAGTTTATGAATAGTTTGAGTTAAAGTTGTTTATAGTTATGGAATGATATTTTATTTTATTTAAGTTATCTTTTAACAATAAAAATATCTTTTATATTTTATAATTTCTTGTGTAAAATTTAATTTGAATTAAAATGAAAAATGAAAAGTAAAATATATCTAAATAATACATCAAAATTTAAATTTAAAAGCAAGTAAAATTCGAAATTTTTTTATTTATCTTAATTTTAAAAATTTTATTATATTAAATATAATAAATTTATTTTTAATTTTTAAATATTACATATTACTATTTTTAAAAAATTATTAAAAATTATGTTAATAAAAAATAATCTAAAAATAATAGCTAGCCTTTTCTCTTACAACATAGTATCATGCACTTGCTAGACTTGTTTACCATTGCCCCTCTTAAGCTCTTCCCCAACCTGTATAAGGACAATAAATAATAGATTATGTAAATATTTAAAAAGCAAGTTCAAAATAGAGTAAAAGCTGATGACTCAACTTACACTTGCCATTGAAGTATTGACCAATTACAAAAGCTATAACCCCTTGTCATGCCTAAGTGTTTGGTTTTCATTGTTGAAAAAGTCAAATGAAATAATTTAATGTAAAAATTAATCCTCGTTTACTCCAAAGAAAGCGAGGATGTAACCATAGCCTTTCATCTCTATGACTTTGCGAGCATTTGTAGGAGAGATTAATCAAAAATGAAGAGAAAAAGACCACCTGAAAGGTGAAGGTAAGCTTTTTTATTTAATTTTTATATTATTGTTATGAATTACATAAATAACTTTTAAACATCTTAACAAAAACATATTGTAAACTAATGTCACAAAATCTTCATCCATGTAATGTAATGTTAATCAATTTCATTACGGTGACTAGGGTTTATGACGGTGATGATGATCTTGAATTCGAGTGCCGAATCGGTGAGGTAGAGAGGAATCATAGTTGGTGGTGTAATCTGCCATGTCTTTTGCTTATTTGGGTTCACTATTATTCTGTTGCAAGTCTCACTTGCATTGGGCAACCACTTTTTAATCTTGCAAAAAGTGCCCACTTTTCAATGCTTGAGTTTGGGTTAATAACTTCCATCTGAAAGATTCAAAAATGTGGGTTAAATAAATTTTGTTGTGGTGAGGCAAAGAGAACTTACTCATAAGTGGTGATTAAAGGATGTAGGAAAACAAGCATCATGGCCTTGGCCATGTTAAGTCCTAAGCAAGTCCTTCCTCCCATCTCGAAAGCTAAAAAGTTGTACGGCTTTATTCATCCTATGAATCATGAATAATTTTTTTTTATTTCAAAAAAATAATGATCATCCATTTATTTGAGTGTATTAAATTTTTATAAAAATAATTATATATGATAATTTAATAAAAATAATAATTAAAATTATATTTATTTATTTTTAAATTAATATTATAAATTATTAAAATATTTTTTTATTTTTTATTAAAAATTTATAATAATCATAAATCAATAAAAGATTTTTTTAAAAAAATAAAAAACTAAAGATTTAATTAATCAATGCTTACATTGAACCTTGAAGGATTAAATTTGTCAAGTTTATGGTAGATGAAAGTATCAAAGTGTATTGATCTTGCATCAATATTAACATTCCACCCTCTGTTGTTATTGTATCTTATCCAAAAGCATAGAAATTTGATAATTAATAGTGTGGATTAATTAATGTCACTGTAATTGATTGCAATTTTTTTATTATAAAAAGTATGAACCAAAAGAATGATGAGGAACAAACTTTCAATCTCACAATCTTGGAGAACTAATCTTGGAAACCATGGTACTATAGGTGCCATTCTTAGGGATTCCTTAACAACCTATTCATGTCCATTGATTTAGTAAAAATCTAAATCTACCCACTTCAAATTTCTGTTTGGTATCTAAGATCCATGAAAAAGCTTATACCTTAGAAGCATATGGCATCTCATTGAGATCCTCAAGAGCAAGAAATGACTTCCTCAAAATTTTTTTTGTAAAATGAAGCTGTTAACCTTGCATGAATTTATTAAAAATCATTCTAAGCTTTTTTTTCTATAGCATTAAATTATATAATTTCATTTTTGCTTACCCTAAACACGTCGAGCACCTCTCAGTTCTTATCGAGGTACTTTACCATGGATGATACATGCTATATGAGGGCTTACCTGCTTAGGGAATTTTGAGCATGCGAGGAGCTTCTCTCCAAGCCCTCGTGGTGGCAAACACAAGGTTGGATCCCAATGCTTAGGCTTACCGAGGTGAACTCTTTCTGCAACGCGATCGACGGCATGATCATCGACTATTAGCATCCAGCAAGCCATATTTTTTGCTGAGGCATAGCATGACACCTTTGCTACTGAGGCCTCATCGATATCCCTTGCCATGGAAAACTTGCCCATCGCTATGGAAACATTTTCACGGTTAGCGACTTGAGTGCAGTGGCACTCAATGGCTTGCATGATTGATAGGGCCTTCACTCATCGGCTTGTAGCCCATTTGGTGTTGTTGCTGCCCATTTGTATGTGTGACGTGTGAATGGTGATCTTGTCATGCGCATTGGCATGCTTTATGGTCTCGCATCAAACTATTGGTTAACACATCGCTTCAGCTTGACCTCGAGCCCTATGTTGGCACTAGTGCGTGACACTGGGACCTTTTGTCGCGTGCATTCACAAAGGAAATTTGATGATTTGAGTCACTTATCTTTGCACTGTGTCCCTTACAAGCCTAAGCGGAAACCTTATTCAGGCCTCATGTTCCAAGCATAGCTTGCTCGACATTCACTAACTTGTGCACATGGGCTCTCGATCGTCCTCTCGGATGAAGTAGGTATTATGACATGAGTGGCCTTGGCCTTACCTATCCAAGCAAAAGCATTTGTCCCATGTTTCATCAATTTTGCACGATGACTGCGACAATATTGGCCTTCATAAGCCTTGCAGCATGCTATGGTGTTCGTTGGCGCAACATCTTGAATGATACTAACTGGTTGATCCTACCGATAGTGATATGCCAATCTCAAAGATTAAGCCATGCATGTGTCAATATGAACTAATTCAAACTGTGAAACTGCAAATGGCTCATTAAATAAGTTATAATTTCTTTGATGGTACCTACTACTTGGATAATCATAGTAATTTTAGAGCTAATACGTCTAATAAACCTCGACTTTTAGAAAGGATGCATGTATTAGATAAAAGGTCAACACGGGCTTTATTCATTGCTTTGATAATTCATGATAACTTGACAGATCGTAAGGCTATCATGCTGACAACGCATTATTCAAATTTTTACCTTATTAACTTTAATGATAAGATAGTTACCTATTATGTGCATCATTTGGCTCGTCCCTACTGTTTGTGATGCGTTCTTGGCCTTAATTGGTCGGTCGTGCCTATAGACACCCATTTTGCAGCAATACTGCAATGCTACCAATGCTGCCAATTCTGGAATGCTACTGATGCTACAATGCTGCCAATTCTACAATGTTGCAATGTTACCTATTGTTGCATTAAATGGAGGCTTGGCCAAGGTTTATAAATACCTACCTTGGCCAAGAGCTTTGGGGGATTTTGAGAGGAAGTGATGAGGAGAGAATTTTAAAAAATTTTGAGAATTTGGAGAATATTTGAAGAAAGTTATAAAAGGGGAAAACAGTAATTTAAAAAGAGTATGAGAGATTTTTTTCGGTAAGGAGAGACTTAAAGGAGAAATTTTCAAATATTATTTCCTTTTAAAGAACAAGGTAATATTTTTTGTGATATTATCATTATTTTTTCCCTTTATTTTTGTTTTTTATGAATATTTTCTTTCATTTATTTACTTAATTGTTATTACATATGTGTGTGTATATATATATATATTCCTCTTGCACACATATATCTTTTTACTTATCTTCATATTATTCTCACTTATATTTTTTTTACCGTGTATATTAATGTATTTATATTTCTCTATTTCTAAATACACAATTTTTTTTTTTATACATTCATGTGTGTGAAAGTAATAAGGTAAATTTTTACTTAATTATCATTTTTTTACTTAATTATTATTATTATTATTATTTTACTTAATTTTAACTATGTTTTTAGAAAAGATTAAATCACTTAGACGTTACTTTAATTTTTTAAAAAATAAAATAAAAATATTTTAAAATTTTAAGGGCATAAAATCATCAAGAGAGTTATTTTTTTATAAAAATTTATTTTAAAAATAATAATATAAGTTTTAAGTTTTTGAGAAGTATGAAAAAATCTTAAGGGAGAGATTTTCATATTTGTTATGTAATAATTATTTTTTTAAAAGTAAAAATAAATAAAAATATATATTTTCAATTTTTGAGAGATATAAAAAATCTCAAGAGAGAAGTTTTTATATATTAATATAAAAAACTACTTAATATTTTTAAAATATGAAAAAATCTCAAGAGAGAGATTTTTATATTTTTTAATAACTAAAAATTATTCTAAAATATAAGTGTTTCAAGTTTTGAGGAGTATGAAAAATCTCAAGAGAGTAGTTTTCATATTTTTTAATATTTTTTAACTACTGCGAAAGCATTTACCGAGGATGTTTTCATTAATTAAGAACAAAAGTTAAAGGCTTGAAGGTGGACAGATGCCATCTTACTCTCAACCATAAATGATGCCAACTAGGGATCACAAGATATTCCTTTTAGTATTTCGCTCGCACCTTGTGAGAAATCAAACTTTTTGGGTCTCGAGGGTAGTATAGTCGCAAGGCTGAAACTTAAAGGAATTAACAGAAGGGTACCACCAGGAGTGGAGCCTGCAGCTTAATTTGACTCAACATAAGGAAACTTACCAAGTCCAAACATAATAAGGATTGATAGACTGAGAGCTCTTTCTTGATTCTATGAGTTGTAATGCATGACTGTTCTTAGTTGGTGAAGCAATTTGTCTAGTTAATTTCATTAGCAAACGAAGCCTCAGCTTGTTAAGTAGTTGCATGGAGGTGAGCCTTTACAATCGGCTTCTTAGAGGGACTATGGCCACTTAGGCCAAGGAAGTTTGAGGTAATAACAGCCTGTGATGCCCTTAGATGTTCTCAGCTGCACGCATGCTACTCTAATATGTTCAATGAGTTTATAGCCTTGGGTTAATAGGCCCAAGTAATCTTTAAAATTTCATCATGATGAGGATAGATCGTTGCAATTGTTGGTCTTTAACGAAGAATTCCTAGTAAGCACAAGTCATCAACTCGTGTTGACTACATTCTTATCTTTTATACACATCGCTTGTCGCTCTTACAGACTAAATGGTCCTGTGAAGTGTTTAGATCACAGTGATGTGGGCATTTTGTCATTTGCAACGTCGCAAGAAGTCCACTAGTCCTTATTATTTAGAGAAAAGAGAAGTCATAACAAGGTTACCATAGGTGAACCTATGAAAAGATCATTGTCAAAACTTGTTTAGCAAAATGACCTGCAAAAGGTGTGTGGGCTCGCATCCAAGCCCCTCGTCTCGCGTAATAACAAACTCACAGTGCGGGATGTGTCAAGGGACTTGAATGAATGAGCATGCTCTTGTCGGCTTGATCTTAATGCATGGCAAATGGTTGTGTTGTCACTAAATGTCTTAAATGACTCTTGGTAATGGATATTTTCACTCTCGCATTGATGAAGAAAGTAGTGAAATGCGATACTTCTAGTGAATTACCAAATCCCGTGAACCATCGAGTTTTTGAATGCAAGTTGTGCCTAAAGCCATCAGGCCAAGGACACATTTTCTTGGGTGTCACGCACCATCCCTCTCGACTTCCCATCCCTTTAGGGAGGTGATGGACCTCTTCGGGCAGATATTAGCCTCTCATGAACCTTTAGCTTACGATTGGCCTAAAAATAAGTCTCTAGTGATGCTACATCATCACTTAGTGGTGGTTAAAAAAGCCTTGTGCTCTTTCGTGCCCATGTCGCTTGCTCGTGGCTCATGGACCCATGATCAATGGATCAAGATACGAACCTAAGTCAGGCAAGATCACCCATTGAGTTTAAGCATATCAACAGGTGGAAGAAAAGAAACTAACAAGGACACTCCTAGTAACAATGAGCAAAATAGGAAAAGCCCATCTTGAAAATCAAGTGACCTTGGCACCTAAATTATGGTCTGGAAAATCGTTATTAGCGATGGTATACAGCCCATGTCCCTAAGAAAAGGGCATTGGCGAGAGCCTCATCTCACCCTAACCCTGCCATACCATGAGGTGTCGTTGGTAGGTCGGGTTGTTTGGAAATGTGGCCTTAATCGAGCGATAAATTTTGTCCAAGGCTAAATATAGGTGAGAGATTAATGGTGAATAAGTATGACAATGAAAAGGACTTTGAAAAGAGAGTCAATGAGTGCTTGAAATTATCGAGAAGGAAGCGAATGGGGCTAGTAATGCACCTCAGTCGAATGTGCAACAATCACGAACAAGTCTGTCAATCAACTCAAGGTGCAGACAAATACGAATTGCAATGACTGCCTAAGCTCGAGCCTTTGATATGCTCATAGAGATGTTGTTATTAAGATCGTAGCTGGCAGAGTGCACTAAGCAATGTACTTTGACACTTATGTGCTCCCAATGTTGGCTAGCAAGCTCCCTATTTAACTTGTTTTAAAATACGGACCCAAAAGCTTGACATGAATGCGAGTTAATGAGTGAATAAACTTATAAGGCATAAGGAAGCCAATTGGTGGGATCCTTCGTGGGTGCATCATTGATTGACTTTGATATTTCGAGAAGGGTTCGAGTGTGAGCATGCTTAACGGGACCCGAAAGATAGTGAACTATGCCTGAGTAAGGAAAAGCTAGAAGAAATTAACTCTAGTTGAGGCTCGCAGTGATATTGACATGCAAATCATTTGTGTGACATAGGTATAGGGGCAAAAGACTAATCAAACTGTCCAGTTGCTCGTTTCCCTCTAAAGTTTCCCTTAGGATAGCTAGAGTTTAAATGCGAGTTCTATCATGTAAACCCAATGATTGGAGGCATCGAGGGTGTAATGCTCTTGACCTATTCTCAAACTTTAAATAAGTAGAACGGGGTAACTGCTTCTTGAGTCATCCTACAAAATTGAGAGCTTCAAGTGGGCCATTTTGGTAAATAGAACTAACAATGTAGGATGAACCAAAAGCTAGGTTATGGGTGCCTGATTATGTGCTAACCTAGGACTAAGAAAGGGTGTTGGTCGATTAAGACACTGAAACAATGGTCATAGAAGTCAAAATCTACTAAAGAGTGTGTAACAACTTACTTGTCCAATCAATTGGCCTCGAAAATGGAAGGTATTGAAGTATGTAACCTATACTTACCGTTAGGGCAAGGGCTAAGACCTAATGAGTAGGAAAGTGCAGTGGTTGCTACAAAACTCGAGGCGTTAGCCTGGACAAAGTGGCCATTAGTGCAGATCTTGATAGTAGTAGTAAATATTTAAATGAGAACTTTAACGATCGAAAAGGAGAAAGGTTCCACATGAAAGTCATGTATACATGGGTTAGTCGATCCTAAAAGATAGGGGAAGCCTGTCAGGTAGCGTTTTAGTGCAAGCCTCGAAAGGAGATCTAATTTAAATTTCAAAATTAGGATGTGGTAGTTGAGGTATGTTAGAGAGTCAGAAGATATGGGTGAGCCCCTCGAGAAGAGTTATCTTTTTTATTTAACAACTTGCCCACCCTAGAAACGGCTCAAGTTGAGGTAAGGTGTAATGGCTGGAAGAGCATTGCACGTCGTATGGTGTCTGATAAGCCCTCAGCAACCCTTGAAAATTTGAAAGACTGAGAGCCCCTCATACCCAATCGTACTCACAATCGCATTAAGTCTCCAAGGTGAATAACTTGTGGTCGATGGAATATTATAGGCAAGAAACATCAATAAAATGGATTTATAACCTCAAGAAAAGGATTGGCTTTGAGGGCTAGGCATGAGGATCCCAATCTCAAACCCCATCAGTTATTGGTGGATTATTCAAGCTACTGTTATGGCGATAGTGGATCACCACATGATGATTGAGGCATGAATTGGGAACGACTTCTTTTGGGGCCTTCCCCAAGTGTCGAATAGCCAACTCATAACTATATGGATAAGGGGAATTCGACTGCTTAATTAAGAAAGCATTGTAATTGCTCTTATGGATGCTCACGCAGCGTGATTTCTGCTTGGTGCTTTGAATGTTAAAGTGAAGAAATTTAACCAAACATGGGTAAACATGGTGGGAGTAACTATGACTCTCTCGCATGAATGGATAATTGAGATTTCTACAGTCTCTGTGTACTATCCAATGAAAGCATAGCCAAGGGAACAGGCTTGGTAGAATGAGCAGGGAAAGAAGACTTATTAAGCTTGACTCTAGTTTGACTTTATGAAATGACTTGAAAGGAATAGGATAAGTCAGATCAAAAACAGTGAAAGTGAAATACATCTACTTTTAACATTATTTTACTTATTTTATGAATGGGAGGCTGGGTGTTGCCCTTTTTTTTGGGACCTAAACTGACCTTGGCTGGCCAATTCGAGTGAAAGATATTGTCAAGTAGGGAGTTTGGCTAGGGCAGCACATTTATTAAAAGATAATGCAGTGTCTTAAGATAAGCTTAATGAGAACAAAAATTTCATATGGAGCAAAAGGGCAAAAACTTATTTGATTTTGATTTCCAATGTGAAAATGAATTTGAAAGCATGGCCCATCGATCTTTTAAACCTTTAAAATTTAAAGCTAAAGGTGTCAAGAAAGTTACCACAAGGATAACTAGCTTGTGGCAACCAAGTGTTCATAGCGACTGTGCTTTTTAATCCTTTGATGTCGGCTCTTCCCATCTTTATGAAGTAGAATTCACCAAATGTTGGATTTTCCACCCGCCAATGGGGAACATGAGCTGGGTTTAAATCATAGTGAGACAGTTTAGTTTTACCGTACTGATGCCCACATCATGATAGTAATTCATCCTAATAAGAGAGGAATCATTGATTTGCACAATCAGTCATCGCACTTGGTTTAAAAGCCAACGGTGCGGAGCTATCGTGCACTCGATCATGACTGAATGCCTTTAAGTCAAAATCAGACAAAAAGCAATGGATGCACCTGTCACTCGATTGTCGACTTGCAACAAAGGCCTCTCGACCCCCAAAGACACACGTTGTTACCCAAGCATGCGTAGTGGAAGAGCCTCGCGAGCTACCTTGAAGTACGATTCCTATCAAGTGACGAGCAAAATCCTTTGTGCATGACTAAAATACATGATGGGGTAATGCAAGTGGCAAAGTTTTCTTGCTGCCACGATCTTTTGAGATTCACCTTTTTGTCAGTCCGATTCGTGCCTCCCCCTCATCTTAACAATCATTATGCCTCTGTTTTGGACCATCAATGCCATAAAGTCTACATCTGTCCCTCGAAATAAAGACCCAAGTAAAAAAGGCAAGACCCTTAGGCTTATAGGGAATGGGAAACACAAGGGAAAATAGTTTGAAAAATATCTAGGCCAACCACTCGTTCCTATATCTTTCTATCATGTGCCGAGCCAACATGCCACGAAAACCATGTTACCTAGACCATAGGCACAAGAGGTAAGCCATGGCTGGCCTTAGTAGGCATGGCATGGGCACAAGGCCTAACGTGCTGCCGCACAAGGTGCGCTAGCCAAGTGAGGGGCACTTCGTGAGTCAACCCTTGTCACTACATCCCTCGTCATGTGCATAATAAGCGTGCCATGGAAGTGCACCACCTAGACCATAGGCAAGGTAGGGCAAGCCATAACTGCCCCTACTAGGCATGGCATGGGCATAAGGCCTAGAGTGTAGCTACACAAGGCAGGCCAACCAAGCCAAGCATGCCTCATGCGAGCTAAGGGTGCCCTACACGAGCCACGAGAGCCACATCACCTAGACCATGGGCACGAGAGGCAAGCCACAACTGTCGCCAGTAAGCACAACATAGGCACAAGGCCTAGCGTGTGATTACGCAGGGTGCACCAACCAAGCCAAGGCACCGCTAAACTAGCCAGCCTCTTATCGTTACATCACTCGATCATATGCAATGCAAGCTTACCACGAGCATCACATCATATGGACCATGGGCATGGTAGGAAAGCTAACACTATCCCTAGTAGGCATGCCATAGGTGCAAGGCCCAACGTGCAGCCATAAAAGGTGCACTAAGCACTCGTCGGTACATCCTTTGATCTTGTGCCCAGCGAGTGTGCAATAAGAGTCGTGTCACCTAGACCATGGGCCTAGGAGGCAAGCCATGATCGCCTTTAGTATGCACAACACAAGCATAAGGCCCAATGTGTGATTGCATAAGGTGCCCCATCCATGCCAAGGGGTCCCCAAGCAAGCGAGGCCCTCAACACTACGTCCATTGATTGTGAGCCCATCAAACATGCCATGAATTTGCATTGCGTAGACCATGGGTATGAAAGGCAAGCCATGGCTACCTCTAATAAGCACAACATGGGCATAAGGCCTAGCATGCAGCCGCATAGGGAGCAACAACCAAGCCAAGGATGCCTCACACGAGTTAGCTGTTCATCACTATGTCTCTCGATCGTGTGCCTAATGAGCATGTCGTGAGCACCACGTCATCAAGATCATGGGCATGAAAGGTAAGCCATGGCTACTCACAGTAAGCATGATATGGGCACAAAGCCTAGCGTGTGACCACATTGGAAATGTCAACCAATCTAAAGGTATCCCATGTGAGCTAGCCCCTCGTCATTATGTCCCTTGATCATGTGCCAAGCGAGCATGCCATGAGCACTGGGTCCCTAGACCATGGCCATAAAAGGTAAGCCATGGTTACCCTTAGTGTGCAGCCACACAAATTATCGCTACATCTCTTTTTTATGTGCCCAACGAGTATGCCATGAGCGCGCATTACTGGACCATGGGTATGAGAGGCAAGCCACAGCTACCTCTAGTGAGCACGGCATGGGCGCAAGGCCTAGCATACAGCTGCTTATGAAGCAACAGCCAAGCCAATGATGCCTCACATGAGTTAGCCCCTTATCGCTATATCCCTCGATCTTGTGCCCAATGAGTGTGCCATGAGTGTGACATCACCAAGACCATGGGCACGGGATGCAAGCTGAGGCTACCGTTAGTAAGCACGATATGGGCGCCAAGCCTAGCATGCAACCACACTAGGCGTGTTAGCCAAGCCAAGGGCGCCCCACGCGAGTTAGTCCCTCGTCATTACGTCACTTGATCATATGCCTAAAGAGCATGCCACGAGCACTATGTCATCAAACCATGGCAACAAGGGATAAGCCATGGTTGCCCCTAGTGTGTAACCATACAAAGCACACCAGTCTAGCCAAGGGCGCCCTTCGCAAGTCAGCCCTCATTGTTATGTTCCTTGTTTATGTGCCTAACAAGCAGGCCATGAGCACTTTATCACTTAGTCCATGCGCACAAGAAGCAAGCCATGACTGCCCCCTAACTAGCATGACATGGGAGCATGGTCCAATGTGCAGCTGCACATGGTGCGCTAGCCATGCAATGGCTAACATATGCGAGCCAACCCCTTGTCGCTACGTCCCTCGATCATGTGCCCATTGAGTGTGCCACGAGTATCTCGTTAGTTGGTCCATGGGCACAAGAGGTAACCCACGACTACCCCTAAACAGAGATGACATGGGCGTAATGCCCAGCTTGCGATCACATAAGGCTCACCAGATAAGCCAAAGGCATTGTATGCAAACCAGCCCTTCATTGCTATGTCCCCTGATCATATGCCTAGTGAGTGTGCCATGAGCACGGTGTCGCCTGCTCCATGGGAGCGAGTGGTAAGCCTTGATTACCCTTAATAAGCATGGCATGGGTGTAAGGCCTAGCATGTAGTTGCATAGGGCACGCTAGCCAAGTTAAAGGTGCCTCACGTGGCCAACCCCTCGTTTCTATGTCCTTCGATTATCTGCCTAACGAACATGCCGCGAGCACTGTATCGCTTAATCGATGGGCATAAGAGTCAAGCTATAACTACCTCCAACGCGCACGCCATGGACATAAGGCTAGCGTACAACCGCCACTATAACAAAAATGATATTAGTTTACACTAAATAGTTCATAGTTTTAATAATAACTATGAATAAAAGAAGATTAGTTTACAGTTGCAACAAAACTGTGAATAAAATGAACCTTTCTTCACAGTTGTAACAAAACTATGAATAAAAGAAAATTATTATTCACAGTTTTACTGTAACAGTGAATAAAAGTGTTTTTAAAATGCATTTTATTCACAGTTACAACAAAACTATGAATAAAAGTACAAACCTTTACTCACAGTGTGGTTTTGCTTGCTTTTAGGTTCCAAATCTGGCAGATTGAATCTCTTCTTTGTCTTAGTAAGTTTAATCCTTTCTTCTGAAATTATGTACTTGCCTTCTTTGTTAGAATACAAAAATTATTTGTTGCTTTTAGTTTCTTTATTTTTAAGCCCAAACTGGGTATGGTTCTACGTCCATCGGGGTTTTAGATTTTTGCAGGGTTCTATTTTCATCGGAGTTCCAGATTTTTTCTAGGGTTCCAAATGTGTGTTAAGGTCCTAGATTTATGTTGGGGTCCTAAATCTGTGCTGGGGGTTCCAGATCTGGGTGAGCAATTTCGGATCTTGGTTGAAGATTCGAGATTTATGCTAGGGGTTTCAAATCTAGGTGTGAGATTTTAAATCTGGGCTAAGGATTCAAGATCTTCATTGGGATTCCAGATCTATGCTGGGGATTTCAGATCTGGCTATAAGGTTTTAGATCTGAGTTAGGGATTTTAGATCTTGGTTAGGATTCCAAATCTGTGTTGAGAGTTTCAAATTCTGGTGTATGGTTTTTTATCTGGGCTAGGATTCCAGATCTTGATTAGGATTCTAGATCTGTGCTAGGGGTTTGAAATCTAGGTGTGAAGCTTAGATCTGGGTTAGGGATTCTAGACCTTGACTAGGATTTTAAATCTATACTGGGGTTTCCAAATCTAGGTGCAGGGTTTTAGATTTGGGGCTAAGGATTTGAGATCTTGATTAGGATGCCAGATCTGTGCTGCGGTTTCTAAATCTTACTATGAGATTTTAGATCTGGGCTACGAATTCCAAATCTATGCTAGGGATTCCAGATCTGAACACAAGTTTCTACTTCCATCGAGATTTTAGATATGGGCGTGGTTTTACTTTTATTAGATTTCACATCTGGATTGGGGATTTTGGATTTATGCTGTGATTTCTAGATCTATGTTGAGGGTTTTAAATTTGGGTGCGAGGTTCTACTTCCATTAGGTTTCCAGATCTGCACATGGTTCTAGTCCATCGAGGTTCTAGATCTAGCAGATAAAAATCTTAGCCTTGACTGATTACAAGAAAGGAAGATGTGGTTATACTTCGATCTGGGTTCTAAATCTAACTGATCAAAATCTGCTTTTAGTTTTAGTAAGGTTAATCTTTTTTTTCAAATTTATAATTTTGTTATTTTTTACAATGGACACTGTGATAGTTGATTTTGGAATCCTAACTAATAAGGTAAAGATTAATGTTTATTAAACTATATGTATGCTGGATTTTGCTTGATAAATGTTAGTTTTATGAAAAAACAAAAATAAATTTTTGGAGTTTATTTAGGTAGAAAATTACTGATTGAAACCTTAATGGATTTTTTAAGATAAGCAAAAATTATGATTATTCTATTTATTGCTTTTAGTTTCTTCATTTTGAAGACTGTATTTGTATGCTATGTTTATTGAATGACATTGAAGCATATTACTCTGTATGAAACCTATTTTTACGAAGGAAGAAAACATGCTTATGTAGGTTAATGGGTCAAATACATGTCACAAAATAATCTTTTATTTGCTTGTTCTTAACGTGTTCTTAAAATATACAAGCAAAGGAGGTGGACCTTTTTGAAGGGATGAAAAATGTGTCTAAATCTACTTGAAAACTAAGATGAGTTTTCCGTGAAACTCTTGAAAAAATATGCACAACTATAAAGCATAATCATATAGTAGTCAAATTTGGTTAGTGAGTGAAAAAAAACCAACGGATATGGATGTTTGGATGATATCTTTACTATATGATTCATATTGCAAGTAGATTAGAGCAACCATGTGACAAAGGAGTAGTGATCTTCCTGTATAACATCACATAAGCATGAACTTAATTTTTTTTAATTGCATTAGCTAAATAACTAATAATTTAATTTGCTTAATAATTTAGGCATCATTAGATGTTGGTGATTGTTGAGCCATGAGCGTTTACATACACTGTTTTTTATCCTCTAGGGCTTGGTTCTTACGCTGAGTTAGACATGCTCTTGTCTACATGACTTCAATTATTTTATACTTACATTAGTATATGTAATTGCAGTTTCAAAATTAATAATCTTTTTTTTTCTTCCCTGCTCTTTTAGAATGTTCTTCGCAACAGACATACCATCCATTAGCCGACGGAATTGCCAAAGTATTATTGCTAAGGTATGTATGTTACGGACCATATGTGATATTAAATTTCATTATTTAGTCAAAAATATAACATTTAAATTATGCTAGTATCCACGTTAATCTTCTAATCTTGATTGTGGACACTATATGATGAAATGCATGAGGGATATGATTAACAGACATAACAATAATGCAGCATACTTGAAAATAGTAAGTTTTTAAATAATTGTTTATGCAAAATGTTATGTATAATATTGCAATTACAGTTGTACTAACTTTTATATTTTCCATATGCACCACTAATGGATATAATACCTATAGTCAGTCTGAGCTTGATGATGTCAAACAAACGTTTGGGCAATATATATAAAGCATTATTTTAGGTTTCAGTTAAAAGTGTAGGACTTATATTTCAAATTTTGGAATACATTATATAGTTGTTAGGAATTGTAAGTATTTGCCTTTCAACTTGTATTGTAAAAATAGCATTAATTTGCAAATTAATTTTCCTCCATGTGTTTCATACATAGCTGGATGTTTCTATGGATGAGAACTGTGATTCATTATAGTTTGAAAATAGTAATAAATATGTGTTATGTTGAAGTATATTATAATGAAAGAAGTGATCATAAATGTGTGCTATATTGGATTAAAATATGTTTGAATGGATGAAGTGATGGTGGTGTTAGATTATATTAAGGTATGTTAAATTGTACTAAACAGTGTTGTCATGAAAAAAGTGGTGGTGTTGCATTTGATTATGTTGAAGTGTGTTAATACTATTGAAGTGCTTTTTGATTAAAAAAGTGGTAGTGGTGTGTTACATTTTATTGAAATGTGGTAGTAGTATTGAAATAATTGTCATGATATATATTATCATATAATTTTTTTAGAAAGTTTATGATGTTACATTGAAGTGTGTTAATGTCTATTGATGAAATGTATATTGGATGCATTAATAAAAAGTGTAGTATGAAAAAATTTGTGATGGTTTATCTTTTTTATTGTATGTAACATTTTTTGGATATTTACGAATAAGAATTAGTATATTGGATGTATTAATAAAGTGTAACATAAAAAAATTGTGATGGTTTATTTTTTTTATTGGAAGTAACATTTTTTTGAATATTAGGAAGAAGAATTAATATATTGAATGTATTAATAAAAACTGTAGTATGAAAAAATTTGTGATGGTTTATTTTCTTCATTGTATGCAACATTTTTTGGATACTTTCAAATTTTGATTTTGGGTAAAGAGAAAAATGTGAATTCATTGGTAAAAAATTTTGATTATGGAGAAAAATGGTAATCAAATAATAATAAAAAATCTGAATTATAATTACAAGTTAAGATTAATAAAAAATTAAATAATGATTCAAATTCAAATTATTAAACATTAAAAATGAAAAATTAAATAATAATTCAAAAATTTTAATATTTATCAATTCAAATTTTGATACTTTATATATTTTTGATTTCTAAAATAAATAAAGAAAAATTAATTATAATTTGTCCATAATTCTAACGAAACTATGGATAAAGATTCATAAAATAATTTAAAATTTTTTAATTAATAATAATTTTTTAATTAAATGATAGTTCACAATTATATAACTATGAATAAAATCAAAAATAAATGTGAACTAATTTTTTAATGAACTGTGGATTATTTTTACTTTTATTCATAGCTTAAGAACTATGAATAAAAGTTTTAATGAACTGTTAACTATTACCACCTCATTCATAGTTCAAGAACTGTGAAATATTTTAATCGACTTTTGTTCATAATCTTATAGTACGCAATGTTAGAACTATGAATAAAAGTCATTTAAAGTTGTGAAAAAAAGGCTATTTTGTTGTACTACATACTGGGGGCGCCAACTAAGCCAATGGTGTCTTATGCGAGCTAGCCCTTCGTCGTTACATCTCTCGATCTTATGCTAGCGAGTGTGTCATGAGCACCATATCACCTGATCCATGCTCATGGGAGGCAAGCAAGGCATGTGTGTAATGCCCAACATGCGGTTGCACAAGGCACGTTGACCAAGACAAGGGCGCCCAACTTGAGCCCACCTATTATTGCCATGTACCACGATTATGTGCTTAGTAAGCGTGTCATGAGCACAGCATCACCTTCTTCATGGTCACAATAAGCATGCCAAGGCTACCCCCAACACGCATGACATGGGCACAAAGAACTGCCGTACAAAGCGCGCCAACCAGCTTAATTTGCCCCATGTGAGCGAGCCCCTCATCGTTACGTCCATTAATCATGTACACAGTGAGCGCGCCACGAGAACTGTGAATAAAAATTTTAATAAAATGTGACTATTACCACCTTTATTCAAAGTTCAAAAACAGTGAACTATTTTAATTGACTTTTGTTCATAATCTTATAGTCCACAGTTTTAGAACTGTGAACAAAAGTCATTTAAAGTTGCGAATAAAAGGCTATTTTGTTGTACTGCATACTGAGGGCGCCAATTAAGCCAATAATGCCTCATGTGAGCTAGCCCTTCGTCGCTACATCTCTCGATCTTGTGCCAGCAAGTGTGTCATGAGCACCGCATCACCTGTTCCATGCTCATGGGAGGCAAGCCATGGCTGCCCCAAGCAAGCAAGGCATGTGCGCAATGCCTAACATGTAGAGCCACAAGGCACGTTGACCAGGACAAGCCGTCCTACTCGAGCCCACCCCTTATTGCTACATCCCTCGATTATGTGCTTAGCAAGCGTGCCATGAGCACAACATCACCTGGTCCATGGTCACGAGAAACATGCTAAGGCTACCCTCAACATGCATGACATGGGTACAAGGCCTAATGAATAACCGTACAAAGTGCGCCAACCAGCTTAACTTGCCCCATGTGAGTGGCCCCTAATCATTATGTCCATTGATCATGTACACAGTAAGCATGCCATAAGCACCAAGCCATCTAGTCAATAGGCATGGGAGGTAAGCCACGACAGTCCCAAGTAGGCATGACATAGGTGCAAGGCGTAACGTGCGGCTGCACATGGCATGCTAGCCAAGCCATGGATAACTTTTGCAAGCCATGCCTTCATTGCTATGTCCCTTAATTATGTGCCCAAAAAGCATGCCACAAGCATTATTTCCCCTAGTCCATGGGCATAAAAGGCAAGCCAAGGGCGCCCCACATGAGCCAGCCCCTCGTTGCTACGTCTTTCGATCATGTGCCTAGTGAACGTGCCATAAGCGTCGCATCAATGGCTAGCATTCTAACATATAAGGGGTGCCAATAAAGCTAAGACAAAGGAAGCCCTATGCTAGCTAGCCCTTAGTCTCAACATCCCTTGATTGTGTGCCTTGTAAATGTGCGACGAGCGCTAGGTAGTCTGGTCCATGGGCACAAGAGGTAAGCCACTACTGCCCCCATAGGCACAACATGGGTGTAAGGCCTAGCGTGGGGCTAAATGAGGCAAGCCAGCCAACGCCTCGTGCGAGCTAGCCCCTCGTCAGTATGTCACTTGATCACATGCCTAGCAAGCACATAGGCATCACTTCGCTTGATTTAAGGGCATGGAAGGCAAGCCATGCCTGCCCTAAGCAAGCATGGCATAGGCACAAGGCCTAGTGTGTAGTCGCATAAGGTGCGCCTAGTAAGGTAAGGGCACTGCATGAGAGCCAAATCCTCATTGTTACGTCCTTTAATCTTGTGCTCAGCGAGCATGCCATGAGTGTTGTATTGTTGAACCATGGGCATGGAAGGTAAGCCATGATTGCCCCTAGCAGGCATGACATAGGTGCAAGACCTAGTGTGAAACTGCACTTGGCACGCCAGTGAATCTAAGGGCGCCCCTCATGAGTTAGCCTTTTTTGTTACATCCCTCGATCGTGTGCTCAGTGAGCGTGCCATGACAGCTGCATCCGTTGGTCCATGGGCAAAAGAGCATAGCCATGGTAACTACCATTAGGCATGGCATGGGCGCAAGGCCTATCATGCAGCCACATAAGGCGCGTTAGCTAAGTCATCGACCCCCTAAGTGAGCTTGCCCTTTTTCTTTACGTCCCTCGATTGCAAGGCTAATGAGCATGCCATAAGCTCCATGTGACTTGGATGATAGGAATGACAAGGTAGGCACGATTGCCCTTAGTAAGTTTGGCATAGGAGCAAGGCCTAACATGCGGCAGCATAAGGTGCGTTAGCCAAGCTAAGGGTGCCCCATGCAAGCCCACCCATCATCGCGACGCCTCTTAATCGTGTACCCTTCGAGTGTGCCACAAGAGCTGCATTACCTAGTCCATGGGTCCAAGAGGAAAGCTATGGCTGCTACCAGTAAGCATGGCATGGGTGTAGGGCCTAATGTGCACTTGCACAAGGTGCGTTAGCCAAGTCAATGACCCCCCAAGCGAGTTAGCCTAGTGAGCGTGACACGAGCTTCATGTTGCTTGGACAATGGGCATGAAAGGGTAGGCATGGCTGCCTCCAACAAGCAAGACATAGGATCAAGGCATAGTGTGTGGTAGCACATAGTGCGTTAACCATGCCAAGGGTGCCCCACACAAGTCAGCCCCTTGTTACTACGTCTTTCAATCATGTGCACAACTTCTGTGCCTCGTGTGCTGCATTGCTTGGTGCATTGGCATGGGAGATAAGCCATGGCTGCCCCTAGTAGGCACGACATAGGCGTAAGGCGTAACATGTGGTCGCATAGGGCACACCAACCAAGCCAAGGTCGACCCATATGAGCCAACCTTATATTTCTACGTCCTTGGTCGTGTGCTTAGAGAGCGTGGCATGAGTGTTGCATCACTTAGACCATAGGCACGGGAGGCAAACAGCGACTGCCCCAACTAAGAATGGCATGAGCGTAAGGTCCAGTGTGTTATCGCATGAGATGCGCCTACCAAGCTAAGGAGGCCCCATGCGAGGTAGCCTCTTGTCTCTACATACCTTGATCTTATGCCAAACGAGTGTGCCACATGCATCGTGTGGCCTGGACCATTGGTACGACCTACCTAGTGTCGCACTGGTGCACCAGCCAAGCCAAAGGTGCCCACGTGAGCCAGCTTTTCATCACTACGTTTGTTGAATGTATGCCTATTGAATGTGTCATAAGCGTCACATTTTATGGTCCTTGGCAACGAGAGGCAAGTCATGGCTGAACGCATGTCATCGCTACTGTGTGCAGCTGCACAAGGCGCATCAACCAAGCTAAGGGCAATCTATATAGGCTAGTCTTTTGATCGGGTGCCTATCGACTGTGCCATAAGCTAAAGGCAACCTACGTGAGCTAGTCTCCCATAGGCACAAAAGGCAAGGCACCATTGCCTCTAGCAAGCACGGCATGCATGTAAGACCTAGTAGGCAACCACACAAGGTGCGCTAGCCAAGCCAACTATCCCACGTGAGCCAACCCCTCGATGTTATGTCCCTTGATCATGTGTTGAGTGAGCGTACCATGATCTCCATGTAGCCTAAGCCATGGGCACTAGAGGCAAGTCATGGTTTCTCCCAGCCAACGTGACATAAAGGCAAGGCCCAGCGTGTTATAGAGAGGGCTCACCAGCCAAGCATTGAGCGCCCTACGCGAACCAACCCTTCGTTGCTACATCCCTTGATCGTGTGCTCAGCAAGCTTGCCATGAGTGTCTTTTCGCCTAGACATTAGGCACGAGTGGCAAGCCATGACTACCCTTGCTAGGCATGACATGGGAACAACACCCAGCATGCAATCATACAAGGCTTGCTAGCCAAGCTAAGGGATCCTCACACAATCCAACCTTTCGTCGTTACATCCCTCGATTGTGTGCCTAGCAAGTGTGCCACGAGCATCACATCACCTAGTCCATGGGCACCAGTGGTAAGCCTCCACTAATCCTAGGAAGTATTGCGTGGGTGCAAGGCCTAGCGTGCGATCACATAGGGCACGCCAGCTAAGCCAAAGGCGCCTCATGCGAGGCAGGTCCTTGTCACTAAGTCCTCCAATTATGTGCCAAGTAAGTGAGCCATGAGCGTCATGTGACTTAGATCATGGAAAAAGGAGGTAAGCCACGACGATCCTTAATAGGCATAGCATCAGCATAAGTCGAAGCGTATGGCTACATAGGACATGCCAACCAAGGCAACTGGCAGTGACATGGGCATAAGGCATGCTAGCCAAGCCAAAGAAGCCCCTCACAAGCTAGCCCCTCATTGTGTGAACTGTGGGCACAGAAGGTAAGGCATGGTTACCATTAACAAGTAAAGCATGGGCACAAGGTCCGACATGTTCGCATAAGGGACACAAGCCTAGTTAAGGGCGGACCCCGTGAACTTGTCCCTCATCGTTATGTTCCTTAATCTTGTGCCTTGTGAGCATGCCACAAGCATCGCATCGCTTGGAGCATGGGCACAGATGGTATGCCATGGCTACCCTTAGCAAGTGTGCCATGAAGGCAAGGCCAAGCCTGCAATCGCACTAGGTGCACCAGCCAAGCCAAGGGCACCCCATATTAGCCAACCCCTCTTTGTTACATCCCACGATTGTGTGCCCAATGTATGTGCCATTAGAGCCGCGTTGTGTGGAACATGGGCACATGAGGCAAGCCATGATTTTCCCCAATAGAAATGACATGGGCACAAGGCCCAACATGTGGCCACACAGGGCTCGCTAGCCAACCATGGGGCACCCAAGATGTGCCAACCCCTCATTATTACATCCCTCGATCATGTGCCTCATGACCATTCAACTAGCATTGCGTCGCTTATACCATAGGCATGGGAGGTAAGCTACAACTGCTCCTAGTAGAAATGCCCACCGTATGATCGCAAAAGGCGTGCACTTGAGCCAAACACTTATCGCCACGTTCGTCGATCATGTACCTAGCAAGCATGCCATGAGAGCCACGTTGCCTGGTCGATGGGCAATAGAGGGAAGCCATAACTACCTCCAGTAGGTACAGCATCGGCACAAGACCTAGCATGTAGTCGTACAAGGCGTGCTAGCCAAGCAAATGGCTCCTTACACGAGCCAACACTTCATCATATGTCCCTCGATTGTCTATCTTACGAGCATGCCATGAGTGCTATGTTGCCTACTTCATGGGGATGGGATGCAAGCCATAGAAGCCTCCAACAGTCTAGGCATGAGTATAAGGTCCAACGTGAGATTGCATAAGACACACCAACTAAACTAAAGGTGCTATATGTGAGTCAACCCCTTGTCACTATGTCCCTCGATCAGGTGCCTAACGGGCATGCAACAACCTTGTTGCTTGGTCAATTGGCATGGGAGGTAAGCCACTACTACTCCTAGTAGGCACAACATAAGCGTAAGGCCCACCATGAGACCACATAGGGCGTGCCAATGAAGCTAAGGGAACTTCACTCGAGCCAACCCCTTGTTGCTATGTCCGTCGATCATGTGCCTAGTGAGTATGCCATGAGAGCCATGTTGCTTGGACCATGGGATTTAGAGGCAAGCTACCACTACCCCCACTAGGAACTACATGAGCAAAGGCCCTGCATCCAACCGCATAAGGAATGCTAGCCAAGCATAGGGTGCCCCACGGGAGTGAACCTTTCATCACTACATCCTTCGATCGTTTGCCTAACGAGTGTGCCACAAATGTCACATTACTTGGTCCACAAGCATAGGAGCCAATCTATAGCTACCCCAGCAGTCTTGACATAAGTGTATAGATCGATGTATGACTAGACAGTGCACACCAACTGAGCTCAAGATGCCCCATACTAGCTAGCCCCTTGTTACTACACCTCCTAATCGAGTTCATAGAGAGTGTGCCACGAGCATCGCATTGCCTGGTCCATGGGCATTGGAGGTAAGCCAAAACTACCCCTAGTAGTCTTGGCATAGGCATAAAGTCCAGAGTGCTGTCGCTTAAAGCAGCCCTGGGCAAGCCAGCCCCTCGTCGCTACGTCTCTCGATTGTGTGCCCACCAAGCGTGCCATGGGCATCATGTCGCCTAGACCATGGGCATGGGAGGCAAGCCATAGTTGGCCCCAATAAGCATGCTAAAGGTGCAAGGCCCAGCGTACAGCCGCACTAGCAATGCTAAAGGTTCTTCCAACAAGGTAGCCCCACGTTGCCACATTTATCGATCGTGTGCCCAATGAGCGTGCCATGAACGTTTTGTTACTTCATCCATGGGCATGAAAGGTAAGCTACGGCTGCCCATAGCAAGCACAACATGGGCAAAAAGTCCAGTGTGCAGCCATAGAAGGCGTGCCGGCCAAGGCAAAGAAGCCCCACGAGAGCTAGCCCCTCATTGCATGGGACCATTGGCATAAGTGGTAAGCCATAGTTGCCACCAATAAGCACAGCATCAGCACAGGGCCTAGTGTGTGGCCATACAAGGCAGCCTAGCCAAGGGCTGCCTTTACGAGCTAAACCTTCCATCGCTATGTCCTTCAATCTTGTGGCCAATGAGCGTACCACAAGTGTCATGTTGCCTAGTCCACGGGCATAAAAGGTAAGGTAAGGCTTCCTTTAACAGGCATAGCTTGGAAGTAATGCCAAGCCTGCGATTGAACCTGGTGCGCTAGCCAAGCCAAGGATGCCCTACACTATTTAGCCTCTCTTCACTATGTCGCTCAATAGTATGCCCAGTAAGCATGCCACGAGCACAGTGTCGCACAAACAGTGAACAAGAGAGGTAAGCCACAACTGCCCCAGCAAGCACGATATGGGCACAAGACCAAGTGTGTGGTTGGACAAGGCTCGCTTGCCAATCCTAGTGTGCCACACACGAGCTAGCACATCGTTGCAACTTCCCTCAATCGTGTGCCCAAAGAGCATTCCTTAAGCGTTGTATCGCTTGGACCTTGGGAATGAAAGGCAAGCCATTATGATCAACATTTGTCTAATTAATTTTATATGATTGATGGATCTTGATGGTTTTGCAGACTTCTTAATCTGTTTCTAATTTTTCAACATTTTCAACTTTGGCTAGTCTTAATCTTATTTTCATGATTCATATTTTTTATTTTTACATCTCATTTATCTCATATCGAAATTTACCAATTAAATGTAATATAATATAAATTTAAATATATTTTTAAATTTATAAAAATTTTTAAAAACTAAATTTTTTAATAAATAAAAAATATACCGTCATAATTAAAATAGATAATATTTTATAAAAAATGCATAGTCTTAATGAATTTTTTTATTATGAAAAAATAAAGGAAAAAAAGCAAATTGCGAGAAATCATGAAGTCCATAAGATTACTCAATGGTAATTTAAAAAACAATAACTCACTTAATTTTTTAAAAAAATTTAAGAATATTAGTTTTTTTCCTTAAACGTGCTCACTTTCCGCTTCGTAATTTGGCTCGAGTGAACTCAGGACAACGTAGAATCACAGAGTAAATACAAACAAAAATCACTTGCTAAAATTCTCATCAATTCTGTCAATATTCCTTATATTTCATTATATGTGTTTTATATTCCTTTTAAATTTTCTTGGCTAGTTGCATATGAAATTAGATTTTTTGTTAAAGATTAACAGTTGGCTTGGTGGTTATGGTGGTTTTTCTTAGCACTAGGCAACCAAAAGAATGAGAAATGAGTTTATGATTGCTCTGGATGGTTTGAGGTTAAAAGACAGCCAAAGAATTCTTATCTTTAGAGCCACAAATTGGCCATTTGATCTTGATGATATCATGCTTCATCGTTTACCTAGATGATAAGGTTACAACTTTAGTAATATTTCACAAAGAATGATTATGGATTTAGTATCTAGTGTCACAACTTCTCTTGTAAGTTCTTATGGATTTATATTGGGTTCCAATTGAGGATATGCATGGACCTACCAAATGCAAAAAATTGTTTGAAGATATTGAAAATGTTTTTAGCTCAAGAGAATTTAGAACCGGATTTCCTGTTTGAGAAACTTGCAAGTGAAACCACAAGTCTAATGTGTTGCTTTCCAAACCCACCATGTGTATTGCTTTCTAGACTATGTGTTGCTGTAATGTTTGAGCTTGTCCAAAAACTTTTAAGGAAAGAAAAGAATGTATGTTTCTACAGACTTATTAAAAGTTTTTTTCTCTTGTGACATTTATACAAGAAGTTTGATAGTTGGGCCTATATAGGGAGGTAAAAGCTTTACATCTTCAGTGTTAAGGCCTACCAAGCTATATTTGCAAATAGCTTAAAATGACAAAGGCTTCTACCACTTCGTAGAAACCCATCGTCATAGGCATATATTTAGATATAACACATATAAAAAATCTGCCTTTGAATGCATGCATGTGATATAGTATCTTATTTAATGAAATCATCACTAGAAGAGTAAGTTAAAATAGGAACATGTCAAAAAATGAAATAAGAAGATTGAACGTACGTAGAGTAATTCATCATTTTGAGTTACTATTGGGTTTAATAAACAGATACAGATCGAGCTGCTTTAGGATGAACATATTCAAGGAGACGCATATCTTCGTTTCAAGGAAGCAGACAGCGAAGGCAATCCTAAACAATGACATGGGCAGATTCAAGAAAAGATATATAAGGTCAATAGTAGCTCTGATGGAGGATCAAAGCCTGTTCTGTGCGTCTGATGAACACCACTAGCTTCTTCGTGGTAATATCTTTGGTTTGTTCTCGATGAGTTCTGTGTCTTCATTCATTAAATAGTTTAACGAGCTCATCATTGATGATGGTCTTAATCCTTGGAAAGACTCTCCCTTTATGGTTGTCCTCCATGAAACTCTCAAGATTTGTTCTGATGGCTATATTAATTCTTTATTGCATTTTTTATTAACATCTTGTGAATCATAAATAAAAAATTATTCATGATTCACAAGATGAATAAAGCCATATAACTTAGCTTTCAGGTTGCAAGGAAGGACTTGCTTAGGACTCAACATGACTAAGGCCATGATGCTTGTTTTCGTGCATCTTTTGATCACCACTTATAAGCAAATTCTCTTTGCCTCACCACACCAAAATTTATTTAAACGACTTTTTGGAATTTTTCTAATTTGTGACTCGGTACCTACTTATGATAATCAATTTAATTAGGTATTATTAAAAATAAAATTATATATAAAAACAACTTACATTATTATTTTTTAATTTAAATAATAATATAAATTATATATTTATTGTTTAAACTTTAATTTAAATTAAATTTTAATTTAAACAATTGTAGAACATTAAAAATATTTAAATAAAAAATCATTTAAAATCAAGTTGATACTTCTAAATATAAAATAAATAAGTCCATAATTTAGAACCTTTTTACATTTGATCTAAATAATAATATAGGTTTAAGTGGTATTCTTTTGTGAAGTTGATGCTTGGTTTCAGATGGGAAGTGATTGACCCAGACTTAAGCATTGAAAAGTGGGGACCTTTTGCAAGATTAAAAAGTGGTTGCCTAATACATGTGAGACTTGCAAAAGAATAATAGTGAATCCAAATAAGCAAAAGATATGGCAGATCACACCATTAACTACTATTCGCTCTATCTCATTGATTCGGTACTCAAATTCAAGATGATCATTAGCATCTTAAAACCCTAGTCACTGTGATTAATTACTCATGATAGATTTGTTTGCGCTTAGTTGATCTTACTTTCTGATCAGAACGATTGGCGACAAGCACCCTTTTCATTGATCTTGAATTTTACTTGCCATGTTTTCCAGTATTAGTGACTGTTTCACTACTATGAAGGTCTCTATGGTCAACCTGAACTCCTCACTACACAGATCGTCCATCGCGTACGATCTCCTCACCGATTCTCCTGCCATTGCTAACATTGCCTTATTAACCACAGTCTCCGATCTACATAACTCATGCCAGCTTGCTCTCTGTTTGTATCTCTCTAAGTGAGTTCTCCTATATGTATCCAGCTTCGTAACTGTGGAGGAAAAAGTGGCCTTCACCTCTATCTCATTAACAATCTCTAAAATGGCACCCCCTCTTTTTTTAACTAGAGAAACAGAGTCCGTATTATGCAAATGATTTGCTTATTATGATATGTCACCAGTTATTTAGGTTTCTCCCCTTCCCTCAGAGAGTTAATGGGGGCAACGCTACTATGAAAGATGGAGGATGTGGTGTTCCTAATGTATTCGTTGTAGAGGTCGGGAACATTCGATGTCTTCTCACTAGAGAGGAAGAAAAAGGACTACAATAATGGCACTTAGAGCCGTAATGGCAAAAATTTGACAATTGAAAGCAACGCTCAGTTGCTTGAAATAGTCAATGTTCAACAGCGATCGGGTAGCCATATTGTAGACTCGGAGACTAGAACCAACACCACCAAAACTTCGATTATGCGCATAAAGTTCTAGAATTTCCTTACCTTGTTGTACCTCCTTATGGCGTCGGCTCTCTTTGCCTTTACGCTATCAAAAGCAAAACAATCCATTCTCTTCTTTTCTTTTCCAGAAGACAGAGAGAGAAGGTAAGGGTAGTATGGTTTTAGGGGCTTCCCCTTTTGGGAGGAGGGAAAGGAAAATGAAAATATTCTCGGGAAACAAAAGGAAAGAAACAACTTTCTTGTTGAGCAAAACGGTGAGTTTTGGGTATATGGCTGCAATGAAGAAAGGAAATTGCAGACATCCGCAGATCTGTTGGCCTTTTTATAAAGCCTGAAAAGCAAAATATGGTATGTGATAATTGGCATTTGAGGAGAAGACAAAGGTTTTTTAATCACCAAAAAACGAATTTTCAGAAAAAAAAAAAAGTTTTCCAGGTTTATCACATGTAGAATTATGGCCATTTAACAAAAATAAATGATTTTGATTTGAAGTTAATTATTTGTTGATAAAACAAATATTGTAATATTATTAAAATGTGATATATTTTACTTGTTCTATTAATTTTATTTTTAATATATTACAAATAATTTTTATTATGTACCAAATATTTTTTAATAGAATTATAAAATAAATTAATTATCCAACTTACCAACTTGTATTTTGCTATACACAAATTTAATAAATTATTAATCATAAAACTATCAAATTATAATATCCATGAAATTGTAATACAAATAAAATAATTTGATACAATAATTTTTTAAAATAAATATAATAAATTTAATATAGTAATATGTGAATTATATTTTATATAATAAACATAAAATTTTAATTTAACATAACAAATTAAAGTACTCTTACAAGTTTTAAGCTATTTGCAAATTATGGCTTGGTGGCCTTAACACCGAGGATGCAAAGTTTTTGCCTCCTTATACAAACCCAATTATCAAACTTCCTGTACAAATGTCATAAAAGAAAAAAAAAATTTAATAAGTATGAAGAAACATACCTTCTTTTTTCCCCTAAAAGTTTTTGGACAAGCCTAAACATTGCAGCAAAACATAGATTCTGAAAAGCAATACACAAGGTGGGTTTGGAAAGCAACACATTGGACTTGTGGTTTCACTTGCAAGTTTCTCAAACAGGAAATCCAATTCTAAATTCTCTTGAGTAAAAAATATTTTTAGTATCTTCTAACGAATTTTTACATTTGCATCATACTCATCTTTTTTAAGGTTTTGCCAGAACTTCAATTAGAGGTCAACGTTCATACATAGCTTTTCAAATTTCTTTATAAAGAACAATTAATGAAGATACATGTCTTAAAACTTTGTGATGGCTTCTGAGATATTTTTTCTTACTCTTTCAACCTCACAATTGTAATTTCAAGGCTTCTCATGAAATGAACAACACCAAATCATGGAGATAAAACAACAAAAAACACATACACAAGCATAAACATATATACCTTTCACAAGGCAAACACATCCTCTCCCCTTAATGAAAGGAAGCAAGCAAGATGATATATAATAATTTTTGCCTAGCTAATAACTTTTTTAGCTTGTGGTTACATGCGAAAATTACAAAAAGATACATAAAAATACGTAATTGTAGTATGAACTCTTAAAGTTGGTTTAGTTTATATCCATTATATGATCATGCATTATGTTGCAGAACATAATAACATCAAAAGAAACCTAAATCGAACCTCACATAAATTTGTTTATGTTAGAAGTAAAATATTTATCAACAAAGAAAATAAGATCCAAACCAAACATGAGCCTAGTATACGAGAGTGACCTTTAACAAGTTATTACGACGATAGAAGTTTTCTTAAAGGTCGACCAAAAAAATAAAGTTGAGAGAGAAGAAGAATAAGGATTCACTAATCTAAAGAGATAGCTCAAACCAGTTTAAGCCCATGAATGCCAAGCTCTATCCCATATAAGGTTACAATGTTCCTTTCTTCTAAATAAATATGTAAAGGCACAATCAATAAACTCATAGCTTTACCATTATTATTGAAGCCATCAATAAACAAAGTTGTTTAAAGTGAAGGCTGCTTTAAGGTTAAAAAAATAAAAATAAATAAATTACCTAGATCTTCAAGCAGAAAAAGCAGCTTCACCTAAGAAAGATGGGCTTTATATTTATTAAAGATTCATGCCAAAGCCCATAATACATATGAAATGATTTGTATGACTTTTGATAGAAATAATTGACCTAATCATAATATTAAAATCAAAATTATTAAGATATAAAGTGAAAAAGGTAAAAAAAAAATAGTGTAGATTAATTATGTTCTTGTGGCTTGCATTGTTCTAAAGGACAAATGTTTATTCCGTAAGTATAAACAATTCTCTAATATCAATAGATTAATTGACTTTTTTTTTTTACTGAATTATCGTCATTTTTTTGTTCAATTAATTAAAATTATATTTAACGTAAATTATATAATTTTTTAAAAATACAATTAATAATATAAAAGTTAAGCTATATTATTATTAAAAAATAATATCAAATAATTTATAAAATTTTAACTCATCATATTTTATAAACATGCCTAAAAACTATGCAGAATAATCATAAAAGATAAGCCCATGGTAAATTAAGATTTTAAATTAGAACAGATCAACTTTAAAAATATTATGACATGTAATAATTTAATAAAATCAATAATTAAATTTTTTGTATGATTTTTATATTATTGATATAAATTACATAAATAACTTTGAAACATCTTAACAAAAACATAGTGTAAACAAATGTCACAAAATCTTTATCCATTTAATGTAATGTTAATTAACATATAATATGGTAGATATAATCAAAAATATCAAAAATTACTAAAAAATTGTTTAAAAAAGTACTCTTTCCTTTACTTATTTACAACAATAAAACTATAAAGAAATTATTCTTCAATGAATCTAAACAAGTTTTATGACTCAACAAGAAAACTTCTTATCATTCCCACAAGAGATCGATTGGGCAGATGGTGAAACAAAACTGCATTTTTTTGCCTTCGAGATTGGGATAAAATGGGTCATCTTCTTCAACAATATAATGATAGAGATAGGCTATTTATCTATTTATATTTTTAAAATTTTGATTTAAATTATTTTTAAAATAAATTAATATCAAATAGAATATTATCAAAGAGAATAAAAAGAAAAAAAAAAGAGATTTTTTAAATTTTTTTATTTTGCATTTTTATTTTTAAAAAATATTTTAATATTTTAAAATTTATTTGCTTTATACTGTATTTTTATTTTTAATTATTTTTAAAAACATTTTAATATTTTAAAATTTTATATGCAATTTAAATTGAGAATCTTACATGATAAATTTTAATGTGACATTTCTAAAATATATAAAAATATATTGAAGTTATTGTGAAAAAAAGGTTATATAATTTTTTGGATACTAAAAAATATTTTTAAAAATTATACCGATAAAATTTTTAAAATTTATGGAAAATTATTTATGAGTTAAAATTGTCTATAGTAAAGGGATGATATATTATTTTATTTAAATTATCTTTTAACAATAAAAAATATCTATTATATTTTATAAATGTTTGAGTTAAAATTTAATTTAAATTAAAATAAAAAATTAAATGTATAATGTATCTAAATAATACATCAAAATTTGAATTTAAAAACAAGTAAAATTCAAAAATTTTATTGTATATCTTAATTTTAAAAATTTTATTATATTAAATAAAATAAATTTATTTTTAATTTTTTAATTATTACATATTACTATTTTTTAAAAATTAATAAAAATTATGTTAATAAAAATAATCTAAAAATAATAACTGGCCCTTTGTCTCATAACATAGTATCATGCACTTGCTAAACTTGTTTACCATTGCCCCTCTTGAGCTCTTCCCCAACCTGTATGAAGACAAAAAATAATAAATTCTGTAAATATTAAAAAAGTAAGTTCAAAATAAAGTTAAAGCTGATGACTCAACTTACACTTGCCATTGAAGTATTGATTAATTACAAAAGCTATGACCCCTTGTCATGCCTAAGTGTTTGGTTTTGATGATTCAAAAAGTCAAATGAAATAATTTAATGTAAAAATTAATCCTCGTTTACTCCAAAGAAAGCGAGGATGTGACCATAGCCTTTTGTCTCTATGACTTTGCGAGCATTTGTAGGAGAGATTAATCAAAAATGAAGAGAAAGAAGGACCACCTAAAAGGCGAATGTAAGCTTTTTTATTTAATTTTTATATTATTGTTATAAATTACATAAATAACTTTTAAACATCTTAACAAAAACATAGTGTAAACTAATGTCAAAAATCTCCATCCATTTAATGTAATGTTAATCAAACTCATTACGGTGACTAGGGTTTATGATGGTGATGATAATCTTGAATTTGAGTGCCGAATCGGTGAGGTAGAGAGGAATCGTAGTTGGTTGTATAATCTGCCATGTCTTTTGCTTATTTGGGTTCACTATTATTCTGTCGCAAGTCTTACTTGTATTGGGCAATCACTTTTTATTCTAAGGTGCCCACTTTTCAATGCTTAAGTTTGGATCAATCACTTCCATCTGAAACCAAGCATCAACTTCACAAATTAATACCCACTTAAACCTAATTTATTATTTGGACCAAGTGTAAAAAGCTTCTAAACTGTGTTCTTATTTATTTTATATTCAACATTATCAACTTGATTTTAACTGTTTTTTTATTTAAATATTTTTAATTTTCTACAATAGTTTAAGTTAAAGTTTTATTTAAATTAAATTTTAAAAATAAATACATAATATATATATTATTTACATTAAAAAATAATAATGCATGTTGTTTTTATATTTAATTTTATTTTTAAATAATACCTGATCAAATTGAATATCATCAGTAGATATCAATCTACGAAGTAGAAAGATTCAAAAAAGTGGGTTAAATAAATTTTGTTGTGATGAGGCAAAGAGAACTTACTCATAAGTGGTGATTAAAGGATGTAGGAAAACAAGCATCATGGCCTTGGCCATGTTAAGTCCTAAGCAAGTCCTTCCTCCCATCCCGAAAGCTAAGAAGTTGTATGGCTTTATTCATCTTATGAATCATGGATAATTTTTTTTATTTCAAAAAAATAATGATCATCCATTTATTTGAGTGTATTAAATTTTTATAAAAATAATTATATATGATAATTTAATAAAAATAATAATTAAAATGATATTTACTTATTTTAAAATTAATATTATAAATTATTAAAATATTTCTTTTATTTTTTTAAAAAAATTTATCATAATCTTAAATCAATTAAAGATTTTTTTTAAAAATAGAAAACTTAAGATTTAATTAATAAATGCTTACATTGAACCTTGAAGGATCAAATTTGTCAGGTTTATGGTAGATGAAAATATGAAAGTGTATTGATCTTGCATCAATATTAACATTCCACTCTCTCTTATTCTTGTATCTTATACAAAAGCATAAAAATTCGATAATTAATAGTGTGGATTAATTAATGTCACTATAATTGATTGCATTTTTTTATTGTGAAAATTATGAATCAAAAGAATGATTAGGAACAGACTTTCAATCTCACAATCTTGCAGAACTAATCTTGGAAACCATGGTACTATAGGTACCATTCTTAGGGATTCCTTAACAACCTGTTCATGTCCATTGATTTAGTAAAAATCTAAATCTACCCACTTCAAATTTCTGTTTGGTATCTAAGAAAATCCAAGAAAAAGCTTATACCTTGGAAGCATATGGCATCTCATTGAGATCCTCTAGAGCAAGAAATGACTTCCACGAATTTTTTTTTTTTTTTGCAATATGAAGCTATTAACCCTGCATGAATTAATAAAAAATCCTAAGCTTTTTTCCTAGAGCATTAAATTATATAATTGCATTTTTGCTTACCTTAAACACGTCGAGCACCTCCCAATTCTCGTTGAGGTGCTTTACCATCGATGACACATGCAATACGAAGGCTTACTTACTTGGGGAATTTTGAGCATGCGAAGAGCTTTTCTCCAACCCCTCGTGGCAGCAAACATAAGGTTAGCTCCCAATGCTCAACCTTACCGAGGTAAACTCTTTCTACAGCGAGATCAATGGCATGATCGTCACTATTAGCATCCAGCGAGCCATATTTTTAACTGAGGTATAGCATGACACATTTGCTACCGAGGCCTCATCGATATCCTTTGCCATGGAAAACTTGCCCATTTCTATGGAAACATTTTCGCGCTTAATGACTTGAGTGCAGTGGCACTCAATGGCATGCATGATTGATGGGCCCTTCGCTCATCAACTTGTAGCCCATTTGGTGCTGTTACTGCCCATTTGTATGTGTGAAGCGTGAATGGTGATCTTGTCATGCGCATTGGCATGCTCCATGCTCTTGCATCAAAATATTGGTTAACACATCGCTTCAGCTTGACCTCGAGCCCTATGTTGGCACTAGTGTGTGACATTGGGACCTTGTGTCGCGTGCGTTCATAAATGAAATTTGATGATTTGAGTCACTTATGTTTGCACTGTGTCCCTTACAAGCCTAAGTGGAAACCTCATCCGGGCCTCATGTTCCAAGCATAGCTTGCTCGACATGCCCTAGCTTGTGTACGTGGGCTCTCGATCGTCCTCTCGGATGCAGTAGGTATTATGACATAAGTGGCCTCGGCCTTTACCTATCCAAGCAAAAGCATTTGTCCCATGTTCCATCAATTTTGCATGACGACTTTGACAACATTGGCCTTCATAAGCCTTGCAGCATGTTATGGTGTTCGGTGGCGCAACATCTTGAATGATACTACCTGGTTGATCCTACCAATAGTCATATGCTTATCTCAAAGATTAAGCCATGCATGTGTTTGTATGAACTAATTCAAACTGTGAAACTGCGAATGGCTCATTAAATAAGTTATAATTTCTTTGAAGGTGCATACTACTTGGATAATCATAGTAATTTCATAAATAATACGTGTAATAAACCTTGACTTCTGAAAAGGATGCATTTATTAGATAAAAGGTCAACGTGGGCTTTGTTCGTTGCTTTGATAATTCATGATGATTTGATAGATTGCAAAGCCATCATGCCGACTACGTATTATTCAAATTTTTACCGTATTAAATTTTAATGATAAGATAGTTACACATTATGTGCATCATTTGGCTCATCCCTATTGTTTGTAATGAGTTCTTGGCCTTAATTGGTTAGTTGTGCCTGTAGACACCCATTTTGCAGCAATACTGCAATGCTGCAATGCTGCCAATTCTACAATGCTACCAATTCTGCAATGTTGTAATGCTGCTAATTCTGCAATGCTACTAATGCTGCAATGCTGCCAATTCTATAATGTTGCAAAGCTACCTATTACTGCATTAAATGAAGGCTTGTCCAAGGTTTATAAATATCCACCTTGGCCAAGAGCTTAGGGGGATTTTGAGAGGAAGTGATGAGAAAAGAATGTTAAGAAATTTTGAGAATTTGGAGAATATTTGAAGAAAGTTATAAAAGGGGAAGATAGCATTTTGAAAAGAGTATGAGAGATTTAAAGGAGAAATTTTCAAATATTACTTCCTATTAATGAACAAGGTAACATTTTTTGTGATTTTATCATTACCTTTTTCCCTTTATTTTTGTTTTTTTTATGAATATTTCCTTTCATTTATTTACTTAATTGTTATTACATATGTGTGTGTATATATATATATATATATATATATAGATATATATATATATATATATTCCTCTTGCACACATATATCTTTTTACTTATCTTCATGTTATTCTCACTTATATTTTTATTTACTGTGTATATTAATGTATTTATATTTCTCTATTTATAGATACACATAATTTTTTTATACTTTCATGTGTGTGAAAGTAATAAGCAAAAAATATGTAATTTAATAGAAAATGGAAGGGATATGATATATAAACAAAAAATAATAATAATAATAATAAAAGAGTGATTAGGGGAGTAATATATGCTTTCATGTTAAATACATGAAATTTGCTGGAATGAACAAAAAAAGAAAGCAGAGAAAGACAGGTAACTTTAAGGTTGTTTTAAAATAATAAATTTAAATTGTTCATAATACAAAATTATTCGATAAATTTTCACTTAATTATTATTTTTTACTTAATTATTATTATTATTATTATTTTACTTAATTTTAACTATGTTTTCCAAAAAGATAAAATCACTTAGACGTTATTTTAATTGTTTCAAAAAATAAAGTAAAAACACTTTAAATTTTTAGGGGCATAAAATCATTCAAGAGGGTTATTTTTTTGTAAAAGTTTATTTTAAAAATAATAATTTAAGTTTTAAGTTTTTGAGAAGTACGAAAAAATCTTAAGGGAGAAATTTTTATATTTCTTATGTAAGAATTATTTTTTAAAAAGTAAAAATAAATAAAAATATATTTTTTCAGTTTTTGAGAGATACAAAAAATCTCAAGGAAGAAGTTTTTATATATTAATATAAAAAACTACTTAATATTATTAAAATATAAAAAAAATCTCAAGAGAGAAATTTTTATATTTTTTAATAACTAAAAAATTATTCTAAAATATAAGTGTTTCAAGTTTTGAGGAGTATGAAAAATTTTAAGAGAGTAGTTTTCATATTTCTTAATAAAAAATAATTTTTAAAATATTTATTTCATATTTTTAAGAAAATATAAAAAAAATATCAAGAGTGATTTTCATATTCCCTAATATAAGATTTATTTAATATTTTTCTGAGAAATGTGAAATGATTTCAAGAACGGATTTTCATATTTAAAAATATATTTATAAAAAATTTTAACAGAAAAATCTTTGTATTCTCTAAAATATTTTGTATATATGGCTCTCAATTTATTTTTATTTTCAATTAATGAAATTATAAAAGTTGAATTTAAGGCCTATATTCGAATATTAAATATTAATTATTTACTTGCGTTAGGATCATGAGACTTCAAAATTATTTATATGTTCTACATAATGTGGCTATGCATGTGCATCAAAATGTCATTGAATTCACATGAATCACAACAAAAAATATTTAAGAATTAAGGGGCTGAACAATAGTGAAACCTCCATATTCTCCATCATAAAAAAAAAAAATGTTTTAAGATTACAGGTTAAGTAAAAGCGAGACCTCTACATCTTCTCTCATAAAATGATTTCAAGAATTAAAGATAGAATAAGAGTTAAACCTTTATATTCCTCAAAATATTAAAATTTTATTTGTTTTCATATCGTGCATATTTCTTTCTAGACACATTTTTGGAAATCAATTTTAAAAATCAAATGAATTTTAAAATGAAAAAATAATCATGATTAATTAGTGCCAATTTTTAGGCGCTGTGGGGTGCTAATCCTTCCCCACGCATAATTAACTCCTAAGCCCATATTTTAATTTTGAAAGACTAATGTTGCCTTATTTAATTTTTTTTTAAAACAAATGAATTTTGGTGTCCAATTACAACACAAAAAGGACTGGTGATGAGTCCTTTTATTTTTATTTTCTTAAATCTTTTTGAAAAAAATCACCCAAACTACATTTTAAGTCACTTTAAGAATTCTAACCCGGTTAAAAATAAGTTGTGACAGTGCTCCCCACACTGTTACTTAAAAGAAATAAGAATACTCGAAGCAAGCCTATGCTTTCAATACATTAATCTGGGATAACATCATAGGATTTTAGTCCTATTTTGTTGGCCTTGGAGATAAGAGTAATGATTAATAGTGATACTCGGGGCATTCATGTTTCGTAGTCATAGATGAAATTCTTGGATTTATGAAAGATGAACTACTGCGAAAACATTTGCTAAGGATCTTTTCATTAATCAAGAACAAAAGTTAGGGGCTTGAAGGTGAACAGATACCATCCTACTCTCAACTATACATGATGCCGACCAGGGATCACCAGATATTACTTTTAATATTTAACTCGCACCTTATGAGAAATCAAAGCTTTCTGGTGGTTCGAGGGCAATATGGTCGCAAGGCTGAAACTTAAAGGAATTATCGGAAGGGTACCACCAGGAGTGGAGCATACAGCTTAATTTGACTTAACACGAGGAAACCTACCAAGTCCAAACATAATAAGGATTGATAGACTAAGAGCTATTTCTTGATTCTATGAGTTATGATGCATGGCCATTCTTAGTTGGTGAAGCGATTTGTCTAGTTAATTTCATTAGCAAACGAAGCCACAGGTTGTTAACTAGTTGCATGGAGGCGACCCTCCACGATCGGCTTCTTGAAGGAACTATGGCCACTTAGGCCAAGTAAGTTTAAGGTAATAATAGCCTGTGATGCCCTTAGATGTTCTTGACTGCACACACGCTACACTAATACGTTCAATGAGTTTATAGCCTTGGGTTAACAAGCCCAAGTAATCTTTGAAATTTCATCATGATGGGGATAGATCATTGCAATTGTTGGTCTTTAATAAGGAATTCCTAGTAAGCACGAGTCATCAACTCATGTTGACTACATCCCTATCCTTTATACATATCGCTTGTCGCTCTTACTGCATAAATGGTCATGTGAAGTGTTCAGATCGCGGTGATGCGGGCATTTCATCACTTGCGATGTCGCAAGAAGTCCATTAGTCCTTATTATTTAGAGAAAAAAGAAGTCATAACAAGGTTACCATAGGTGAACCTACCAAAAGATCATTGTCAAAACTTGCCTAGCGAAATGACTTGCAAAAAGGTGTGTAGGCTTGCATCCAAGCCCCTCGTCTCGCGCAATAATAAACTCATAACGCAGGATGCACCAAGGGACTTAAATGAATGAGCATGTTCTTGTCGGCTCAATCTTGATGGGTGGCAAGTAGTTGTGTCATCACTAAATGTCCAAGATGACTCTCGGTAATGGCTATTTTCGCTCTCGCATTGATGAAGAAAGTAGCGAAATGCAATACTTAGGGTAAATTACCAAATCCCATGAACCATCGAGTTTTTGAATACAAGTTATGTCCGAAGCCATCAGGCCAAGGACACATTTGTCTAGGTGTCACGTACCATCTTTCTCGACTCCCTATCCCTTTAGGGAGGTGACGGACCTCTTCGGGCAGATATTGGCCTCTCATGAACCTCTAGCTCATGATTGGCCTAAAAATAAGTCTCTAACGATGCTGCATCATCACTTAGTGGTGGTTAAAAAAGCCTCGTGCTCTTTTGTGCCCATGTCGCTTGCTCATGGCTCATGGACCCACGATTAATTGATCGAGATGCGAACCTAAGTCAAGCAGGATCGCCTATTGAGTTTAAGCATATCAATTAGTGGAAGAAAAGAAACTAACGAAAACACTCCTAGTAACAATAAGCAAAACAGGAAAAACCCAACTTGAAAATCAATTGACCTTGGCACCTAAAATATGGTCTGGAAAACCGTTGTTAGTGATAAACTAAGGCCCATGTCCCTAAGAAAGGGGCGTTGGTGAGAGCCTCATCTCACCCTAACCCTGTCATACCACGAGGTGTTGTTAGTGGGTCGGGTTGTTTGGAAATGTAGCCTTAATTGAGCAATAAATTTTGTCTAAGGCTAAATGTAGGTGAGAGATTGATAGTGAATAAGTATGATAATGAAAAGATGAAAAGGACTTTGAAAAGAGAGTCAAAGAGTGCTTGAAATTATTAAGAAGAAAGCGGATGGGGCTAGTGATGCGCCTCGATCAGATGTGGAACAATCACGAACAAGTCTGTTGATCAACTCAAGGTGTGGACAAATACGAATCGCGATGACTGCCTAAGCTCGAGCCTTTGATACGCTCGTAGAGATGCTGTTATCTAGATCATAGCTAGCAGCGTGCATTATGCGATGTACTTTGGCACCTACGTGCTCCCAATGTTGGCTAGTGAGCTCCTTATTTAACCCATTTTAAAACACAGACCCAAAAGCTGGACATGCGTGTGTGAGTTAATGAGTGAGTAAACTTGTTAGGCCCAAGGAACCCGATTGATGGGATCCTTCATGGGTGCATTATTGATTAACTTTGATATTTTGAGAAGAGTTCGAGTATGAGCATGCTTGATGGGAATTAAAAGATAGTGAAATGGCTGAGTACGGAGAAGCTAAAGGAAACTCTAGTGGAGGCCCGTAGCGAGATTGACTTGCAAATCATTTGTGTGACTTGGGAATAAGGGCAAAAGACTAATCAAACTGTCTAGTTGCTCGTTTCCCTCTGAGGTTTCCCTTAGGACAGCTAGAGCTTAAATGCAAGTTCTATCGGGTAAACCCAATGATTGGAGGCACCAAGGGTGCAATACTTTCGACCTATTCTCAAACTTTAAATAGGTAGGATGGGGTAGCTGCTTCTTGAGTCATCCTATAAAATTGAAAGCTTCAAGTAGGCCTTTTTGGTAAATAGAACTACCAATGTAGGATGACCTAAAAGCTAAGTTAATAGTGCCTAATTACATGCTAACCTAGGACCGAGAAAGGGTGTTGGTCGATTAAGACACTAAGACAATGGTCATAGAAGTCAAAATCTACTAAGGAGTGTGTAGCAACTTATTTGTCCAATAATTGGCCTCGAAAATAGAGGGTACTGAAGCATGCAACCTATACCTACCGTTGGGGTAAGGGCTAAGACCTAATGAGTAGGAGAGCACAGTGGTTGGTACAAAACCCAAGGCGTTAGCCTAGACGAAGTGGCCATCAGTGTAGATCTTGATAGTAGTAGCAAATATTTAAATGAGAACTTTAACGGTCGAAG
Source organism: Moringa oleifera (assembly GCA_021397835.1). Taxonomy (NCBI): domain Eukaryota; kingdom Viridiplantae; phylum Streptophyta; class Magnoliopsida; order Brassicales; family Moringaceae; genus Moringa; species Moringa oleifera. The sequence continues at coordinate 1,340,603 of JAJFZO010000184.1, read as the reverse complement.
AGGGGAAAGGTGAATAGCTTATCTAAAAGACCGAGAGCCTTCGGCAGCCTTTGAAAATCTAAAGGACCGAGAGCCTCCCATACCCAATCGTACTCACAATCGCATTAAGTCTCCAAGGTGAATAGCTTATCATCGATGGAATATTGTAGGCAAGAGACGTCAATAAAATGGATTTATGACCTCACGAAAAGGATTGACTTTGAGGGCTGGGCATGGGGGTCCCAATCTCAAACCCGTCGACTATTAGTGGATTGTTCAAGCTACACCTACGGCAACAATGAATCGCCACATGACGATCGAGGGATGAATTGGGAATGATTTCTTTGAGGGCCTTCCCCAAGTGTCAAATAACCAACTCATAACTGTACGGATAAGAGGAATCCAACAGCATAATAAAGAAAAGCATTACAATGGCTCCTGTGGATGCTCACGCAATGTGATTTTTGCCCTTTTAACATTATTTTACTTATTTCATGAATGGGAGGATAAGTGTTGCTCTTTTCTTTGGACCCAAGACCGACCTTGGTTGGCGAATTCGAGCAAAAGATATTGTCAAGTGGGGAGTTTGGCTAGGGCAGCACATTTATTAAAAGATAACGTAGTGTCTTAAGATAAGCTCAATGAAAACGAAAATCTCATATGGAGCAAAAGGGTAAAAACTTGTTTGATTCTGATTTCCAATGTGAAAATTAATCTGAAAGCATGCCCTATCGATCCTTCGGACCTTCAAAATTTAAAGCTAAAGGTATCAAAAAAGTTACGAGGATAACTAGCTTGTGGCAACCAAGTGTTCATAGCGACTGTGCTTTTTGATCCTTCGATGTCGGCTCTTCCCATCTTTGTGAAGTAGAATTCACCAAATGTCAGATTTTTCACCCATCAATGAGGAACTTGAGCTGGGTTTAGATCATAGTCAGACAGGTTAGTTTTACCTTACTAATGCTTGCGTCGTGATAGTAATTCATCCTAATAAGAAAGGAATCGTTGATTTGCGCAATCAGTCATCATGCTTGGTTGAAAAGCCAGTGGTGCGGAGCTATCATGCACTCGATCATGACTGAATGCCTTTAAATCAAAATCAGACAACAAGCAATGCATGCACCTGTCACTCGATTATTGATTTGTAACAGGGGCCTCTCGACCTCCAAAGACACACGCCATTACCTAAGCACGCGTAGTGGAAGAGCCTCGCGAGCTACCTTGAAGTATGATTCCTATCGAGTGATGAGCAAAATCCTTTATGCATGAGTAAAATATGTGATGGGGTAATGCAAGTGGCAAAGTTTTCTTGCTACCACGATCTTTTGAGATTCACATTTTTGTCATTCTGATTCATGCCTCCCTCTCATCCTAACAATAATTATACCTCTGTTTTAGACCATTAATGCCACAAAGTCTAAATCTGTGCCTCGAAATAAAGACCCAAGCAGAAGAGGCAAGCCCTTTAGGCTTCTAAAGAATGGGAAACACAAGGGAAAATAGTTTGAAAAATATATAGGCCAACCACTCATTCCTACATCCTTCGATCATATGCCGAGCCAACATGCCACGACAACCATGTTACCTAGACCATAGGCACAAGAGGCAAGCCATGGCTGGCCCTAGTAGGCATGGCATGGGCGCAAGGCCTAATGTGCGGCCGCACAAGGTGAGTTAGCCAAGCCAAGGGCACCACTCGTGAGTCAACCCTTGTCACCACGTCCCTCGATCATGTGCCTAATAAGCGTGCCATGGAAGTGCATCACCTAGACCATGGGCAAGGTAGGGCAAGCTATAACTACTCCTATTAGGCATGGCATGGGCATAAGGCCTAGAATGTAGCTACACAAGGCAGGCCAACCAAGCTAAGGGTGCCCCACGCGAGCCAAGGGTGCCCTACGCATGCCACGAGAGCCACATCACCTGGACCATGGGCACAAGAGGTAAGCCACAACTATCACCAGTAAGCACGGCATGGGCACAAGGCCTAGCATGTGATTACACAAGGTGCGCCAGCCAAGCCAAGGCACCCCCAAGCTAGTTAGCCTCTTATAGTTACATCCCTCGATCATGTGCAATGTGAGCTTGCCATGAGCATCACACCACATGGACCATGGGCATAAGAGGCAAGCTAACACTATCCCTAGTAGGCATGGTATGGGTGCAATGCCTAACATATAGCCATATAAGGTGCTCTAGGCACTCGTCGTCGCATCCTTTGATCTTGTGCCCAGCGAGTGTGCAATGATAGTCATGTTGCCTGGACCATGGGCTTAAGAGGCAAGCCATGATCACCTTTAGTGTGCAAAACACAGGCTTAAGGCCCAATGTGCAAATGCATAAGGCACGCCATCTAAGACAAGGGGTCCCCAAGCAAGCGAGGCCTTCATCACTATGTCCCTTGATCGTGAGCCTATCAAGCATGCCACGAATGCGCATTGCCTAGACCATGGGTACGAAAGGCAAGCCATGGCTACCTCCAGTAGGTATGGCATGGGCACAAGGCCTAGTATGCAGCCGCATAGGGAGCAATAGCCAAGCCAAGGATGCCTCACATGAGTTAGCCATTCATCACTACGTACCCTTGATCTTATGCTCAGCAAGCATGTTGTGAGCTCCACATCACCAAGATCATGGGCATGAAAGACAAGCCACGGCTACCCTCAGTAAGCATAATATGGGCACAAGGCCCAGTGTGTGACCATACTGGAAACGTCAACCAATCTACACGCATCCCATGTGAGTTAGCCCCTCGTCATTATGTCCCTTGAGCATGTGCCTAGCAAGCATGCCATGAGCACTAGTCCCTAAACCATGGCCATAAAAGGTAAGCCATGGTTGCCCTTAGTGTGCAGCCACACAGAATGCGTTAACTTGACCAAAGGTTCCCTTCGCGAGTCAGCCCTTATTGTTACATCCTTTTTTTGTGTGCCTAACGAGTATGCCATGAGCAGGCATTGCTGGACCATGGGTACGAGAGGCAAGCCATAGCTACCTGCAGTGGGCACTGTATAGGCGCAAGGCCTAGCATACAGTCGCTTACGGAGCAATAACCAAGCCAAGGATGCCTCACACGAGTTAGCCCATTATTGCTACGTCCTTCGATCTTGTGCCCAACGAGCGTGCCATGAGTGTGACATCACCAAGACCGTGGGCATAGGATATAAGCCACGGCTACCACCAGCAAGCATGATATGGGCATAAGGCCTAGCGTACGACCACACTACGCATGTTAGCCAAGCCAAGGGCGCCCCACGCGAGTTAGCCCCTCATCATTACGTCATTCGATCATATGCCTAGAAAGCATGCCACGAGCACTGTGTGTTTGGACCATGGCCACAAGGGGTAAGCCATGGTTGCCCCCAATGTGTAACCACACAAAGCGCACCAGTCTAGCCAAGGGCGCCCTTTGCGAGTTAGCCCTTATCATTATGCTCCTTGTTCGTGTGCCCAACGAACGTGCCATGAGCACTTTATTGCTTAGTCCATGGGTACAAGAAGCAAGCCATGGCTGCCCTCTAACTAGCATGACAAGGAAGCATGGTCTAGTGTGCAGCTGCACAGGGTGTGCCAGCCATGCAATGGGTAACATATGCGAGCCAACCCCTTGTCGCTACATCCCTCGATCATGTGCCCATTGAGTGTGCCATGAGCATCTCATCAATTAGTCCATGGGCACAGGAGGTAACCCACGATTACCCCCAAGCAGGGATAGCATGGGCGCAATGCCTAGCTTGCGATCGCATAAGGCTCGTTAGCCAAGCCAAAGGCATCGTATGCAAACCAGCCCTTTATCACTATGTCCCCTGATCTTATGCCTAGCGAGTATGCCATGAGCATGGTGCTGCCTGCTCCATGGGCGCGAGTGGTAAGCCTTGACTACCCTTACTAAGCATGGCATGAGTGTAAGGCCTAGCATGCAGTTGCATAGGGCACGCCAGCCAAGCTAAGGGTGTCTCACACCAGCCAACCCTTAATTTCTTTGTCCTTCGATTTTTTTCCTAACAAACATGCCACAAGTGCTGTATCACTTAGTCCATGGGCATAAGAATTAAGCTACTGCTACCTCCAATAGGCACGCCATGGGCATAAGGCTAGCGTATAGCCATCAGTACAACAAAAATGATATTAGTTTACATTAAATAGTTTATAGTTTTAATAATAACTGCGAATAAAAGAAGATTAGTTCATAGTTGTAACAAAACTATAAACAAAAGAAAATCATTATTCATAATTTTACTATAACTGTGAATAAAAGTGGTTTAAAAAGGCATTTTATTCACAGTTACAACAAAACTATGAATAAAAGTACAAACCTTTATTCACAGTTATGGCTATAACTGTGAATAAAAGTCCTACCTCATCACTTTTTTTCTCTAAAAAAGTAAACTTTATTGGTTCTTTTTCTCCACTTACTTAGGTACTAAACATTATATATGTAGTGCATTATGAAGAGAGCCTCTCACGATTCTAAATCTGGTAAACCGAACATTTGGCCTTAACTATCTGCAATGAAGGAATTAAGAGTGTGATTCTATTTGCTTTTGGGTTCCAAATCTGGCAGATTGAATCTCCTCTTTGTCCCAATAAGTTTAATCCTTTCTTCTAAAATTATGTACTAGCCTTCTTCGTTAGAATATAGAAATTATTTATTACTTTTAGTTTCTTTATTTCCTCAATCTAGGTGTGGTTATACTTCCATTGAGATTTCAAGTTTGTGCCTGGTTCTACTTTCATCGGAGTTTCAGATTTATTCTAGGGTTTCAAATGTGTGTTAAGGTCCTAGATTTATGTTGGGGTCCTAAATCTGTGTTGGGGGTTCCAGGTCTGGGTGAGCGGTTCTAGATCTAGGTTGAAGATTCAAGATTTGTACTAGGGGTTCCAAATCTAGGTGTGAGATTTTAGATCTGAGCTAGGGATTCCAGATCTTGGTTAGGATTCCACATTTATGCTGGGAATTATAGATGTGGCTGTAGGGTTTTAGATTTGGGCTAGGGATTTTAGATCTTGGTTAGGATTCTAGATCTGTGCTGAGAATTCCAAATTATGGGTGTGGGGTTTTTGATCTAGGCTAGGATTCTAGATTTTGGTTGGGATTCCAAATATGTGCTAGGGTTTCAAATCTAGGTGTGAAGTTTAAATCTAGGCTAGGGATTCTAGACCTTAGTTGGGATTTTACATTTCTACTAGGGTTTCCAAATTTGGGTGCAGGGTTTTAGATTTGGGGCGAGGGATTCTAGATCTCGGTTAGGAGTCCAGATCTGTGCTGGGGTTTCCAAATCTTGGTATGAGATTTTAAATATGGGCTACGGATTCCAAATCTATGTTGGGGATTCCAGATCTGGGCAGAAGTTTCTACTTCCATCAAGATTTCAGATATGGGCATGGTTTTACTTCTATTAGGTGTCACATCGAGATTAGGGATTTTAGATTTATGCTGTGGGTTCTAGATCTATGTTGAGGGTTATAAATTTGGGCTCGAGGTTCTACTTCCATTAGGGTTCTAGATCTGGACATGGTTCTAGTTCCATCGAGGTTCCAGATCTAGCATAAAAATCTTGGCCTTGACTAATTGCAATGAAGGAAGATATGGTTCTACTTCCATTTGGGTTCCAGATCTAAAAAATCTCTTTTTGGTTTTAGTAATGTTAATCTTTTCTTTGGAATTTATAATTTTGTTAATTTTTAACATGGACACTGTGATAGTTGATTTTGGAACCCTCACTGATAAGGTAAAGATTAATGTTCATTAAACTATATGTATGCTGGATTTTACTTGATAAATGTTAGTTTTATGGAAACACAAATATGAATTTTTGGAGTTTATTTAGATAGAAAATTACTAATTGAAACCTTCATGGATTTTTTGAGATAGGCAAAAATTATGGTTATTCTGTTTATTGCTTTTAGTTTCTTTATTTTGAAGACCATATTTGTATGCTACGTTTATTCAATGACATTGAAGCATATTACTCTATATGAAAACTATTTTTACGAAGGAAGAAAACATGCTTATGTAGGTTAATAGGTAAAATACATGTCACAAAATAATCTTTTATTTGCTTATTCTTAACATGTTCTTAAAATATACAGGCAAAGGAGGTAATAATCTTTTTGAAGGGATGAAAAGTGTGTCTAAATCTAGTTGAAAACTAAGATGAGTTTTCTCTGGAACTCCTAGAAAAATAAGCACAACTATAAAGTATAATCATATAATAATCAAATTGGTTAAGGAGTGAAAGAAAACCAACAGATATGGATGATTGGATGATATCTTTACTATATGATTCATATTGCAAGTAGATTAGAGCAACCATGTGACTAAAGAGTAGTGATCTTCCTGTATAACATCACGTAAGCATGAACTTAATTTTTTTTTAATTGCACCAGTTAAATAACTAATAATTTAATTTGCTTAATAATTTAGGCATCATTGGATGTTGGTGATTGTTGAGCCATGGGCGTTCACATACACTGTTTTTGATCCTCTAGGGCATGGTTCTCGCACTGAGTTAGACATGCTCTTGTCTATGTGAGTTCAATTATTTTATACTTACATTAGTGTATGTAATTGTAGTTTCAAAATTAATAATTTTTTCCCTAGCTCTTTTAGAATGTTATTCGCAATAGACATGCCATCCATTAGCCGACAGAATTGCCAAAGTATTGTTACTAAGGTATGTATGTTACGGACCATATGTGATATTAAATTTCATTATTTAGTTAAAAATATAACATCTAAATTATGTTATTGTAGTGTCCACGTCAATCTTCTAACCATGAGTATCGATATTATGTGATGAAATGCATGAGGGATATGATTAACAGACAAAACAATAATGCACCATACGCGAAAATAGTAAGTTTTTAAATAATTGTTTGTGCAAAATGTTGTGTATAATATTATAATTATAGTTGTACTAACTTTTATATTTTTCATATGCACAGCTAATGGATATAATACCTATAGTCAGTCTGAGCATGGTGATGTCAGACAAATGTTTGAGGAATACATATGAAGCATTATTTTAGGTTTCAGTTAAAAGTGTAGGACTTATATTTCAAATTTTGGAATACATTATATAGTTGTTAGGAATTATAAGTATTTGCCTTTCAACTTGTATTGTAAAAATAGCATTAATTTGTAAATTAATTTTCCTCCATGTGTTTCATACATAGCTGGATGTTTCTATGGATGAGAACTGTGATTCATTATAGTTTCAAAATGGTAATAAATGTGTTATGTTGAAGCATATTATGATGAAAGAAGTGATCATGAATGTGTGCTATATTGGATTAAAATATGTTGTGAATGGATGAAATGATGGTGGTGTTAGATTGTATTGAGGTATGTTAAAATGCACTAAACAGTGTTGTTACGAAAAAGTGGTGGTGGTGCATTTGATTGTATTGAAATGTGTTAATACTATTGAAGTGCTTTTTGATTAAAAAAGTGGTAGTGGTGTGTTACATTTTATTAAAGTGCGATAATCGTATTGAAATAATTGTCATGATATATATTGTCATACAATTTTTTAAAGAAGGTTTGTGATGTTACATTGAAATGTGTTAATGTCTATTGATAAAATGTATATTGGATGCATTAATAAAAATTATAGTATGAAAAAATTTATGATAATTTATTTTTTTTATTGTACGTAACATTTTTTGGATATTTACAAAGAATAATTAGTATATTGGATGTATTAATAAAGTGTAGTATGAAAAAAATTGTGATGGTTTATTTTTTTTTTATTGGATGTAACATTTTCTTGGATATTTATGAAGAAGAATTGATATATTGGATGTATTAATAAAAAGGGTAGTACGAAAAAATTTATGATGGTTTATTTTCTTCATTGTATGCAACATTTTTTGGATACTTTCAAATTTTGATTTTTGATAAAGAGAAAAATATGAACTTATTGGCAAAAAATTTTGATTTTGGAAAAAATTTGTAATCAAATAATAATTAAAAATCTGAATTATAATTACAAATTAAGATTATTAAAAAATTAAATAATGATTCAAATTCAAATTATTAAACGTTAAAAATAAAAAATTAAATAATAATTCAAAATTTTAAATATTTATCAGTTCAAATTTTGATACTTTATATATTTTTGATTTTCTAAAATAAATAAATAAAAATTAATTATAATTTGTCCATGATTCTAACGAAATTATGGATGAAGATTCATAAAATAATTTTAAAATTTTTAATTAAAAATAATTTTTTAATTAAACCATAGTTCACAATTATATAACTGTGAACAAAATCAAATATAAATGTGAACTAATTTTTTAATGAACTGCATACTATTTTTACTTTTATTCACAATTTAAGAATTGTGAATAAAAGTTTTAATAAACTGTGAACTATTACCACTTTTATTCACAATTTAAAAACTATGAACTATTTTAATCGACTTTTGTTCACAATCTTATAGTCCACAGTTTTAGAACTATGAACAAAAGTCATTTAAAACTGTGAAAAAAAGGCTATTTTGTTGTATTGCATATTGGGTGTGCCAGCTAAGCCAATGGTGCCTCATGCTAGCTAGCCCTTCGTAGCTACGTCTCTCGATCTTCTGCCAGTGACTGTGTCATGAGCATCGCATTACCTGATCCATGCTCATGGGAGGCAAGCCATGGCTACCCCGAGCAAGTAAGGCATGTGCATAATGCCCAACATGCGATCGCACAAGGCATGCTGACCAAGACAAAGGCGCCCTACTCAAGCCCACCTCTTATTGCTACGTCCCTCGATTATGTGCTTAGCAAGCATGCCATGAGCACAACATCACTTGGTCCATGGTCACAAGAAGCATGCCAAGGCTACCCCCAACACACATGACATAGGCACAAGGCCTAATGAACAACCGTACAGAGCGCCCCAACCAGCTTAATTTGCCCCATGTGAGCGAGCCCCTCATTGTTACATCCATTGATCATGTACGCAGTGAGCACGCCATGAGCACTAAGCCATCTAGTCGATAAACATGGGAAGCAAACCAAGATCATCCCAAGTAGGCACAACATGGGCGCAAGGCCTAGCGTACGACTGCACATGGCATGCTAGCCAAGCCATGGTTGCCTTTTACGAGCCATGCCCTCGTCACTATGTCCCTTAATTGTGCGCCTAAAGAGCATGCCACAAGCATTGTTTCCCTAGATCCATGGGTAGGAAAGGTAAGGCAAGGGCGCCCCACGTGAGTTAGCCCCTCATCGCTACATCTCTTGATCGTGTGCCTAGTGAACATGCCACGAGCGCGCAATGTCTAGGATGCTAACCTATAGGGCATGACAATAAAGCCAAGGCTAAGGAAGCCCCACATGAGCTAGCCCCTAGTCTCAACATTGCTCGATTGTATGCCTTGTAAATGTGCGATGAGTGCTGGGTAGTCTGGTCCATGGGCATAAGAGGTAAGCCACTACTACCCCAATAGGCACGACATGGGTGTGAGGCCCAACGTGGGGCTGAATGAGGCGAGCCAACCAACGCCTCATGCGAGCCAGCCCCTCGTCGATACGTCACTTGATCACATGCCTAGCAAGTGCATGGGCATCACTTCGCTTGATTCAAGTGCATGGAAGGCAAGCCATGCCTACCCAAAGTAGGCACGACATATGCACAAGGCCTAGTGTCTAGTCGCACAAGGTGCGCCTAATAAGGTGAGGGCATCGTAAGAGAGCCAACTCCTCATTGCTATGTCTTTTAATCTTGTGCCCAGCGAGCATACCACGAGCATCGCATCACTAGAAAATGGGCATTGAATGTAACCCACGATTGCCCCTAGCAGGCACGACATGAGTGCAAGACCTAGTGTGAAACTGCACTTGGCACGCCAGTAAATCCAAGGGCGCCCCTCATGAGTTGGCCCTTTTTCGTTACATCCCTTGATCGTGTATCTAGCAAGCATGCTATGAGAGCCACATGACTTGGTCCATGGGCAAAAAAACACAGCCATGGCAACTACCACTAAGCATGGCATGGGTGCAAGGCTTATCATGCAGCCATATAAGGCGCGTTATCTAAGTTAGTGACCCCCTAACTGAGCTTGCCCCTTTTCTTTATGTCCCTCGATTGTAAGGCTAGCGAGCATGCCACGAGCTTCATGTGACTTGGATGATAGGAATGACAGGATAGGCACGATTTCCCCCAGCAAGCCTTGCATGGGAGCAAGGCCTAACATGCAGTAACATAGGGTGCGTTAGCCAAGCTAAAGGTGCCCCATGCAAGCCAACTCCTCATCGCGATGCCTCTCGATCGTGTACCCTTTGATAATGCCATAAGAGCCGCATTACCTGGTCAATGGGTCCAAAAGGAAAGCCATGGCTGCCACTAGTAGGCACAGCATGGGTGCAAGGTCTCATGTGCACCTGCACAAGGTGCGTTAGCCAAGTTAATGACCCCCTAAGCAAGTTAGCCTAGTGAGCGTGACACGAGCTCCATGTTGTGCTTAGACAATGGGCATGAAAGAGTAGGCATGGCTGCCTCCAGCAAGCATGGCTGCCTCCAGCAAGCATGACATAGGACTAAGGCATAGCATGTGGTAGCACAGAGTGCGCTAACCATGCCAAAGGTGCCCCCACACGAGCCAGCCCCTCATTGCTACGTCTTTCAATCATGTGCATAACTTTTGTGCCCCATGTGCCGCATTGCTTAGTCCATGGACACGGGAGGCAAGCCATGGCTGCCCTTAGTAGGCATGGCATAGGCGTAAGGTGCAACATGTGGTCGTATAAGGCATACCAACCAGGACAAGGTCGACCCATGCGAGCCAGCCGTATATTTCTACGTCCCTCAGTCGTGTGCCTAGAGAGTGTGGCATGAGTGTTGCATCACTTGGACCATAGGCAGGGAAGGCAAACGACAGCTGCCCCAAGTAAGAATGGCATGAGCATAAGGTCTAATGTGTTGTCACATAGGATGCGCCTATTAAGCTGAAGGTGCCCTATGCAAGGCAGGCTTTTGTCTCTATGTACCTTGATCTTATGCCGAACGAGTGTGCCACATGCGTCGTATGGCCTGGACCATGGGTACAACCTACCTAGTGGTCACACTGGTGCACCAGCCAAGCCAAGGGTGCCCACGTGAGCCAGTTCTTCATTACTACGTCTGTTGAATGTATGCCCATTGAGTGTGTCACGAGCATCACATTTTAAGGTCCCTGGTAACGAAAGGCAAGTCATGGCTGAACGCATGTCATCACTACTATACGCAGCTACATAAGGCGCGTCAACCAAGCTAAGGGCAATCTATATGAGCTAGTCCTTTGATTGGGTGCCTATCGAGTGTGCCATAAGCTAAGGGCAACCTATGTGAGCTAGTTCTCCCACAAGCATAAAAGACAAGCCACCATTACCAAGCACGGCAAGCACGTAAGACCTAGCCAAGCTAACTACGCCTCACGCGAGCCAACCCCTCAATGTTATGTCCCTCGATCATGTGTTAAGCGAATGTACCATGATCTCCGTGTCACCTAGGTCATAGACACTAGAGGCAAGCCATGGTTTCTCCCAGCCAGCATGACATGGAGGCAAGGCCCAGCGTGTTGCATAGAGGGTGTACCAGCCAAGCATTGAGCGCCCCACGTAAGCCAACCCTTTGTTGCTACGTCCCTCGATTATGTGCCCAGCAAGCTTGCCATGAGTGTCTTTTGCCTAGAAATTGGGCATGAGTGGCAAGCCATCACTATCATTAGTAGGCACGACATGGGAACAATACCCAGCGTGCAGTCATATAGGGCTTGCCAGCCAAGCTAAGGGATCCTCACACAATCCAACCTCTTGTCATTACGTCCTTCGATTGTGTGCCTTGCAAGTGGGCCATGAGCATCGCATCACCTAGTCCATGGGCATGAGTGGCAAGCCTTGACTACCCCAAGAAGCATCACATGGGTGCAAGGCCTAGTGTGCGATCACAAAGGGCATGCCAGCTAAGCCAAAGGCACCTTATGCAAGGCAAGCCCTTATCGCTAAGTCCTTTAATCATGTGCCAAGTGAGCAAGCCATGAGCATCGCATCACTTAGACCATAGGCAAGGGAGGTAAGCCATGACGATCCCTAATAGGCATAGCATGAGCGTAAGTCCAAGTGTATGGCTACATAGGACACGCTAACCAAGGCAACTGGCAGTGATATGGGCATAAAGCATGCTAGCCAAGCAAAAGAAGCCCCACACAAGCTAGCCCCTCATTGTGTGGACTACGAGCACATAAGGTAGGGTATGGCTACCGCTAACAAGTAAAGCATGGGCACAAGGTCCAACATGTTCGCACAGGGGACATAAGCCTAGTTAGGGGCGACCCCGTGAGCTTGTCCCTTATCGTTATATTCCTCGATCTTATGCCTTATGAGCATGCCATAAGCATCGGATCACCTAAAGCATGGGCATAGATGGTATGCCACAACTACCCTTAGCAGGTGTGCCATGAGGGCAAGGCCAAGCCTGCAATCGCATTAGGTGCGCCAACCAAGCCAAGAGCACCCCACATTAGCCAACCCCTTTTTACTACATCCCATGATTGTGTGCCTAATGTACGTGCCATGAAAGCTGCATTATGTGGAACATGGGCACATGAGGCAAGCCACAATTTTCCCCAATAGAAATGACATCGACACGAGGCCCAACATGCAGTCACACAAGGCTCGCTAGCCTAGCCATGGGGCACCCAACATGTGCCAACCCCTCGTCACTACATCCCTCGATCATGTGCCTCACGAGCATTCCACTAGCATCACGTCGCCTAGGCCATAGGCATGGGAGGCTAGCTACAGCTACTTCTAGTAGGAATGCCCACCATATGATCGCAAAAGGCGTGCACTTGAGCCAAACACTTATCGCCACGTTCGTCGATCACGTACCTAGCAAGCATGCCATGGGAGCCACTCGCTTGGTCCATGGGTAATAGAGGGAAGCCATAACTACCCCCAGTAGGTACAGTATAGGCACAAGACCTAGCATGTAGTCGCACAAGGTGTGCTAGCCAAGCAAATGGCTCTTTACACGAGCTAACACTTCATCATTATGTCCCTCGATTGTTTGTTTTACGAGCATGCCATGAGTGCTACGTTTCCTAGTCCATGAGGATGGGATGCAAGCCATGGAAGCCCCCAATAGTCTAGGCATGAGCATAAGGTCCAGCGTGAGATTACACAAGACACACCAGCTAATCTAAAAGTGCCATACGTGTGTCAACCTCTTGTCACTATGTCCCTCGATTGGGTGCCCAACGAGCGTGCAACGACCTTGTCACTTGGTCCATTGGCATGGGAGGTAAGCCATTACTATTCTCAATAGGCACGGCATAGGCACAAGGCCTACCATGAGACCACGTAAGGCTTGCCAATGAAGCTAAGCCAGCCCCTTGTTGCTATATCCATCGATCATGTGCCCAGCGAGTATGCCACGAGAGCCGCGTTGCCTAGACCATAGGCTTTAGAGGCAAGCTATCACTACCCCCACTAGGAACTATATCGACAAAGGCCCTGCAGCCAACCGCATAAGGAATGCTAGCCAAGCATAAGGCGCCCCACGAGAGCGAGCCCTTCGTTGCTACATCCTTCGATCATTTGCCTAGCGAGTGTGCCACAAATGTCACATTGCTTGGTCCACAGGCATGGGAGGCAATCCATGACTACCTTAGTAGTCTTGACATAAGTGTATAGATCGATGTGTGACCACACAAAGCACACCAATTAAGCTTAGGATGCCTCATATGAGCTAGCCCTTTGTTAATATGTCTCTCAATCGAGTTCGTAGAGAGTGTACCATGAGCATCGAATTGCCTAGTCCATGGGCATAGGAGGCAAGCCACAACTATTCTAGTAGTCTTGGCATGGGCATAAGGCCCAAAGTGCTGTCCCTCAAGGCAGCCCTGCACAAGCCAGCCCTTCGTCGCTACGTCTCTTGATTGTGTGCCCACTAAGTGTGCCATGGGCATTACGTTGCCTAGACCTTGGGCACAGGAGGCAAGCCATGGTTGGCCCCAACAAGCATGTTAAATGTGCAAGGCGCAGCGTGCAGCCGCACAGGCCACATTAGCAATGCTAATTCCCCCAACAAGCTAGCCCCACGTTGCCATGTCCATCGATCGTGTGCCCAATAAGCGTGCCATGAACGTTTCATTACTTTATCCATGGGCATGAAAGGTAAGCTGCGATTGCCCTTAGCAAGCATGACATGGGCATAAAGTCCAATGTGCAACCATAGAAGGTGTGCCAACCAAGGTAAAGAAGCCTCACGCGAGCTAGCCCCTCGTCGTATGGACCATTGGCATAAGCGGTAAGCCATAGCTGCCGCCAATAAGCAGAGCATCAGCACAGGGCCTAGCGTGTGTACAAGGCATGCTAGCCTAGCCAAGGGCTACCCCTACGAGCTAGCCTTCCATCGTTTTGTCCCTCAATCTTGTGGCCAGTAAGCATGCTACTAGCATCATGTTGCCTAGTCCACGGGTGTAGAAGGTAAGCCACGGCTTCCTTTAACAGGCACAGCTTGGGAGTAAGGCCAAGCCTGCGATTGCACCTGGTATGCTAGCCAAGCCAAGGGTGCCCCATACTATCCAGCCCCTCTTCATTATGTCACACAATAGTTTGCCCAACAAGCATGCTACGAGCACAGTGTCGCATGGATAGTGGATAAGAAAGGTAGGTCACAACTGCCCCCAGCATGCACGACATAGGCGCACAGCTAAGTGTGTGGTTGGACAAGGTCTGCTTTCCAATCCTAGGGTGCCACACACGAGCCAGCACCTCGTCGCAACTTCCCTCAATCATGTACCGAACAAGCGTTCCTCAAGCATCATATTGCTTAGACCATGGGAATGAGAGGCAAGTCATTATTGTCCCCAGTAGACACGGCATAGGCACAAGGCCGAGCATGTGCCTACAAAGCACTTACCAGCTAAGCCAAAGGTGCCTCGCATTAGCTGCACTGCCTGTGAGTTTTTCACTAATGTCGTGTTAAGTGCATAATTGAAAGTCCCAATGTATGACCGCATAAGGCACACCAGCTAAGCTAATGACACCCCACTCAAGCTAGCCCCTTATCATTACATACCTCGATCATGCCTAATGAGGTGCCACGAGCACTGCATCGCCTCGTCCATGAGCATAGGAGGTAAGCCATGACTGCCTCCAATAAGCATGGCATGGGCTAATGCCACCCTACACAAGCCAGTCCCTCGTTACATCCTTCGATCATGTGCCCATCAAGTGTGCCATGAGAGTCACATTGTC
Organism: Moringa oleifera; assembly: GCA_021397835.1. Classification (NCBI taxonomy): domain Eukaryota; kingdom Viridiplantae; phylum Streptophyta; class Magnoliopsida; order Brassicales; family Moringaceae; genus Moringa; species Moringa oleifera. Next base: position 1,325,381 of record JAJFZO010000184.1, on the reverse strand, counting down.
TAGACCATGGGCATGGGATACAAGCCGTGGCTAGCCCTAGCAAGCATGCTAAAGGCACAAGGCCTAGCATGTGATTACATAAGCCATGCCAGTAATGCTAAGGGTGCCTCCTATGAACCTAGCCCTCATCGCCACCTCTTTTAATCTTGTGCCCAGCGAGCATGCCATGAGTGTTGCATTACTTCATCGATAGGCACAAAAGGCAAGTCATGGCTACCCCTAACCCCCCCTCCCGGCAAGCATGGCATGGGCACAAGGCCAAGTATGTGGCCACACAAGGCATGCCAGCCAAGTCAAAGAAGACATATGCGAGCCAGCCCCTTGTCGTGTGGACCATAGACATAGGAGTTAAGCATAGCTGCTACTAATAAGAACAACATGGGCAAAAGGCCAAGTATACTACTGGACAAAGCCCGTCAGCCAAGACAAGGGCGGCCCACGAGCCAGCCCTTCATCGTTACGTCCCTTGCTCTTATGGCTAGTGAGCGTGCCACAAGTGAAGCATCATATTGCCCTTAGTAGACACGACATGGGTGCAAAGCCTAATGTGCAGCCACGCAAGGCCTATTAGCAAAGCCAAAAGCGCGTCACATGAGCCAACACCTCATTGCATGTCCCTCGATCGTGTGCCCAACAAGCATTCCACAAACGTCACGTCACCTGGATCATAAGCATGGAAGACAAGCCACTTATGCTTCCGATAGGTATGGCATGGTCACAAGGCCCATCGTGCAACCACATAGGTTGTGCCAGCCTAGCCAAGGTTATGCATCTTCTTGGAGTCACAACCATTGATTTTGTGTAAAAGTGATAGTTCTACAGAGCTATGAAATGGATAGTCATCAACCAAAGCAAGGCTGGCTTGATTCTTTTAGGTTAACCAAAATAAGGCAATCTCTCTTTTTTGTTTTCAACCTATAACCTGCTTGTTTGGTTAACCTCTTTGTTTATGTATGTAATTGCAAATACATTTCTTGATGAAGCTTTTTCAACAAACTCTTGATTTAATGCATAATAAATTAGGCAATGCTGTCACTCTTGTTTTTGAGTATACAAAATAAACTTTTTTATTTAAACTTTTTTGTTTCAATGAAAGTTAATTTTTTGGTTAGTTTTGTTATTTCAACTAAGTTCATCTTTCTTTTAATCACTTCTATTATTTAACCATGTTCTTATTTCTTTCCTTGCATTTGATATTTTTATGTAGAAGAGCAAAGTAATTAACATGCAACTATCCAATTGAGTCTGTCTATAGTATTTGTAAATCCTTTTTCATAGGTTACTATTGATTTTAATCTTGTGAATTGTACTTGTTTTTAATGTGCAATTGTTTAAGTAGAATAGAAAAATAAAAAGATTGAGTTATGATTTTTAAATGTTCTTTTGTTGATAGCTAGTCTCTTACTAATTTAATCCTCTGCTTTAGAAGTTTGTTTCGGCGAGATATAGTTTTTTTTTTTGTAAGTTATAGTTATGTGGAGTCAAGAAATGAATAGGCATCAAACAATATGAGGCCTGCCTTATTCTTTTGTATGCAACCAAAGTAAGACAGACTTTCTCTCTCCTGCTTTCAGTTTGTAACTTGCTTATTTAGATGTTTATCTACCTTATTGCATATGTAATTCTATATACATGTTATGATGAAGTTTTTAAGCTGTATAAACTTATGCCGACTATTGATTTATAACATCCAATAAATTAGGTAATAATTCCACTCTTGTTTATGAGCATACAAATTGAACTTTTCTCTTTAGTCTTCTTTATTTCAATGAAGGTCAATTTTTTTATCACTTTTATTTTTTAATCCAGTTAATCTGTTTATCCTTGAAGTTGATATTTTTATGGAGATCAATAAATTAAATAATATCTAGCGACTAGTAAGTGTTATCTGATCATGTGTGTTTATAGTATTTCTAGATCCTTTTTGGGAACACCTTACCTTGTTTGCATGTTTGCTCTATTCTTTGCATGCAACCAAAAAAAGGCATTCTTTCTGTTTCTTGCTCTTAATTTGTAATATTATTGTTTGCATGTATTTCACCTTGTTTTTGTATGTAATTGTATAAACATTTTTTGATGAAGTTATTGAGCAGGAGAGATCTTGGAACACTCAATAAATTATGTAATGCTTCTAATTTTTTGTTTAAGTATACAAAATGAACTTTTTTCTTTGGTATTTGCATTAGATACTCCATAGGGCTTTTGAAGCAACATTTTATCAAAAAGATAGGAACTTGCGTCATTTATGTCTCTTTTGGTTATGATATTTTTTCAACTCTTATATGTAGATAATGTCGCACTATTTATTCAAAGGCTATGTTCTAATTGCTATCATTAAAGATTTGATAATTTTTGATAGTTGCATATTTTAGTCATCATATGTGTTAACATGACAATAGCTTTTAATGTATGGTTACTATTTTCAATTCATATAAGGTATCAATGGAATCAATCTATGATTCAGGCGGAGTTCTCAAAATGACCACAAAGGTAAGTTAATATATTTTTATGTTTATCAAAACACTAGCTGGCTTTTCGTCATATCAATGGGCTCCAAATTTCCTAAACTGATAAACTTTCCTTATGTTTGCTTGTAATGTGAAAAATTATGGGTTGAGGCTTTCTAACTACTTGGAATAATGGTAAAGCTAGAAGCACTAAGGGGGAGGCGCAGCTAATAGCACTAAATGGGAAACGTAGCTAGAAGCACTAAAATGGGAGGCGTTCTACTATATTGGAGCTTATGGGAGAGCGTGATGAGGAGGTACATATAATTTCCAATTTGGACTCCTTTCTCTTGGAAAACTTAAAATTTAGCATTGAATGTTGAATAACAAGCTTGTCAGTTATTAAATGTGATGCATGTCATGCTACTTAGGTCTTCTAACCCTAATGGATAATGGAAATAAATAGCCAAGTTAGCAAATGGAACATTGTCGCTAGGATTCAAGATTTTGGGAGTATGGCTTTTATTGTTCAATCACAATGTCTCTGATTAGGCAGTGAGCATATGTTTGATGGAGAAACTTGCTTTAGATTATGATTATTCTTTATCCTTTTTGCTATAAAGATTTCACATGCTTATTTTGTCCTTCTCATAACATAAGGCTTAGGCAGACCAGAAGAAGAAAGATAGTAGTAATCTTAATTATGATTGCTTTTATTATTGGTCTTAAAAGTTAATGTGGGTAATGAAGAATTTTTACAGCCATTGAATGTGATTAAGGGTATAAGAGAATTGGTAGGTTGTAAGAGAAATGGCGGGGTGGATATCTTTAATGTTACTAAGGGTGCACAACACATATAATTTCTTTTTCATAAGATGTTCAATAATTATTACTTAACTAAAGAATTATCTTGATCAATATGGTTAGCAAAGATGTGTAGTTGTGTGGATAAGTACTTATCTCTCTATTATTTAATTTTGTGTTTTATCTATAATTGTTATAATTGTGTTTTTGTTTTAAGTTATCATTGTTATCTAATTGAAGTTTTAATAAGTTATAAAAACTTTGTTCTTTCTAGGCCAATAGATTACGGACATCAGCTTGTATTTGCTTTAAGTATGAGGAAAGACAACTACCTAATTTTTACACATCATTTCATTGAATTTTTATGAAGTTTTCTTTTTAAGTAATACTTATTTTCATGTTTCAATTTCAAGATAAGAAGAACATTTGCATCAGTCCCATACAATAGGTAATATGATCCTTCATTTTATTTCAAACAGGCTTACGTTTGATAATTTTTTATGAAATTTTATATGACGATGAATTGTTCTCAACTTGATTTTATATAATTATGTCATCTCTGCATGGATCCCCTTTTCTTTTAGAATGTGTCGTGTAAGTATCATGTGAATATAAGCTTCTTTTTTTTTTTTTTACGATAATTCATAATTAGTTGACTAGTGTAGTTTCTTTTAACCATTCATCATTTTTTAGTAAATATTTTACTTATTAAAAGAAAAGAGCTGTTTTTGTAGTAATGAGTATAGCCCCTATGAATGTCCTTCATTGTTTAATTTCTTTTCCCCGCATATCATACATACTTTGTTTGCATGCATACATATATCTACATGCATTAGTTCATCCATACGCTAGTATTTAAACACATACATGTTTACATTCATAAATATTATATAAATACATATATGATATTTTTGAATTTTAAGAAATGTATGGTTATGATCTCTTATTTTACAAGTAGGTATTCTCAATAGTGTTAACATTTGAAAATTTTGGAGCATCCACTGGTTTTTTCAAAAATACTTCAAAAATAGTGCTATTCCAAAAACAACATTGTACGAACTTTTTGTAATTGTCTATAAATAGCTTAGACATGAAATTTAAAAATACATTTGACATTAAATTAACATTGTTTCTTCATATTATGCATTGATATTGACTTTGGGGATCGATAAGTTGAATGATGGACATTATGGGCATGCTTTTACCTTGTTGGTTTTTTGTCTATATATTGGAGAAGTCTAAAAATCAATTAGTATTATATTGTCAGCAAGAAATCCACCCCACTATAATTTACAACTCAAAAATAAAGTTTTTTTTTTATATTGTTTGAACTACTTATTTTGGGAACTTGAATTTCCAATCACAGAACTAAGAACAGAGTCCAATTTCATTTGCCTGGCTGACCGAGGAAATGTATTTTAAACTTTGTAACAGAGCATTACCTTCACATCAAATCTCTCATTAGTTACCTTTACAATAAATATCCACTCACTGCTAAATTATGATATTCTAGCAAACCATTAGACAAACTACTAGCAATTGACTCTCCATAACTGACCTTCTTTAGACTATTGGTTCTAAATGTCATATGATAGTAGCTGCTTCTAGCTAAGCGACTAGGGAGGCACCTAGTCGATTGAACCTGGGCACTAATTAGTTGAAGACTCATTGCATCATGTGTTTGTCAAATTATTTTGATGCCACCACTGAACTACACTGTTACCATTGGATTGAGAGGTAAGCTTGTGGTGAAATAAAACAAAATGATGCTTTAAGAAATAACAAGGACAAAAGTATTAGTTTTCAAGAGCATTATGAGAGAGAGAGTTTAACATTCTTTGGCACTTTCATTCTAATTCTAAAATCAATGTTTTGCTTAATCAGATAAGTCATAAGTGGGTTGACCTTAATTCTAAGAGCCTGATGAGGATTTGGTAGTGGTTGATCAAGATTTAGGGGTGAATCAATGACATCCTGAAATTAAATATAGAAAGCCAACATTTATGGCAACAACAGAGAAGCTTAAAAGTTTGTTATTCAGAAACTTAAGGAGTATTCTTTCTCTCATCTCACCTCTTTGTACAACAGCCATAATCTGCAAAATTAATTGACTTTAATTCTTAAAAGTAGTCATTTGGAAAAAGTATCCAAAAAGGAAAGGAAAAAAATATATCATCCCGCTGAAATATAGAGAGGCTTTACACCTTTATAACTGGCATGACCTTGAAATTAAAGTTCTTTCATAGTCTTTTCACTGTATAATTTAAGAAAGAAAATCACTTAGAATCCGATTAATCATACCAAATCTAAATACTTTCACAAATGCTTTGTGTTTTCAGCGGAAGCCTATCTACTTAGTATACACAGTTTAAGTTCTTGCTTTAGAAATTAGAAAACTAATTTTCATACAAAAAAACCACCATATTTTCTACAAGATTCCATTTGTCCTTGATGTCAGTAGTGAAAGAAACAATGGTTATTTGAAGTCAACATAAGAGGTTAGTCCTAGTACCTTATCTTGAAAATGATGACTAAATCAAAAAATGAAAGTGGCCGAGAAATCCTAAAGATAATTACTACCTAATTCTCCAAACAACGCATTTACACATGATACATACAACCATCACACTTAGATTTTCTTGGTTCTTCATCAACAGGTCTGTCCAAGCCTAGAGAAAAGCAAAATAAGTGAGACAATAAATCTTAGTACTTAGAAGAACATACACAAGTAGGTTGCAAGTATACACTGTGTTTCTGAAGCATAATTCTAATGGCCACCTTACAAAACCACAACAACAATCAAAACCTTAAAAAAGGAAATTCTGTTAATTTAACCATTTTGATCCATGCCATCTATGCGTAACATCCAATTATAATGAAATGATTACCTACATATAACATTTTGGGTGCTGATTAACAGAGAGGGCCATAGATCCTGCTGCTGATGAGAGCCTCACTATAGGTGAATCCAAGCCATTAAAATAAACTTAATAGTATAATTAAATTTCACCCATCAAACAATAATGTGCTAGTTTATTGAATAATAAGGTTGAACAATAAGGATAATGAAGAATGAAACAGATGCATACAAATTGGGATCCTTGAAGCATAGGTCAGTGACTACCACTAAATCAGTCCAACCATTTTGAATATCACAAGTAGTTTCTACAAAGAATAAAGTGTTCTAGATGAAAAAACAGAAGTTTTCTGTAGCATGTTTATTTGCAAAAGTCATTTTGAGTTAGGATTCAACATCCTCTTTAGTGCATGTAAGAAGTAAAAGTTAGTAATCACATTCCAAGACTCAAATTTTTTTCTACTATAAGTATTATATGTTAAATATATTTAGAACCAAGGGAGTGTCACATTCCAAGATTCATGTTTAAGATATAACTTCAACATTTCCTACTAACTTAACATTGGCCACTATTTTGAGCACATGAGCCTACAAAATTTTAATAGTCCACTAAGCATATTTTTATCTGGTTGATGATTTGAAGGCAATATCTTGATCATGCAAAAAGAACTCAGAAATCTTGTTTGATCAGGCTGCATACTTGAAGATGAAATGATTGAAAAGTGAAATTAATCAACAAATTTCTTGAAAACATAGCCTAAAAAAAGACCATGATCTTTAGCAAGAAAACATGTACTATGTAATAGTTTAGATATGGTGGTACCACAACCATGCAAACTTATTTACTAATCATCAAGAAAAGGAAGAAAAATTTTTCCAGCCAACTTTAGCTCTTGAATTGAATGTTATAAGAATTATAAGAAACAATCATGAATAAGTTCATAAGTTAACCTTAAGCTTAAATTGTTAATTATGTAATTCAAACAAGAATGGCAGCATGGCATCTGATTGTAAACATTTTTTCCAATGATTAACTTTAAGAATGATTCATAGAACTCTATGGAATTAGAAGAATTTATTGCAAAAAACCAATTATAGTCCATTGTTTTCATGAATAGGTTATTCATTCTTGATAAGAACACCAAAGGCAAGAAGTAACTTGTGGATAAAGTATTTTGAAGTTTTTCGTTCCAAATATATGAGACAAAGATATAGCATACCAAAAAATACTTGAAGAAAGAAATGACAAAAAGAAAATTAGTCTCCATTACGTTTAACAAGATAAATGACCTACCACTGTCTAATGCATGTAGTGTATTTGGCTTTGGCCTTTTCTTTGATAATAGTGCATCGTCTTTTACACTTCTCAATTTTCAAAGTGAATTAATTATTGACCTCATACTTGCTATTTGGATATCCAACCATTTTGTCAAGGCCTTGATGTTTCACCACTCTAACAAGATATTAAATTAGTAGGGTGAAACATGTGCCAAATTTTTGGAGTGTATGTTCTTGGCTTTGAGTGCATAGGTGTGCAAGTCTCTTTTGTGTGTTAGAGAGATAAAAAGAGAGAGAAAGCTACAAGAAACAAGCAGATAGAGTAATGGTCATTCTTAAAACGAAGATTTTTAAAAATTAACTGCTAGAATTAAATGAATCTACATGGACAACCTTCATTTTTTTAGTTAAGTAGTCCTAGACTTGCTTTTAATGCATTTACAGTAGTTATAGCAGCAACTTTATCAGCTTCTGTTGTTTCTTTGATTAAACTTGGTCTTAATCTCTTCCTTTTGTTGTCATTATCTTCTAAAGCAACCTTAAGAATCTAAGACTTTAACCTTAGAAAAAAAATTCTAGATACTGCACATCACCAAATGAAGCACACAGGTTTTTACTACATACAAAGTAAGAAAAAACATGCAAGACATTTAGTTACTTGACATAGTGGTCCAAACAAATACCTTTAAAACTATTATTGTCCTGGCACCTGAAACAGCAAGAACCCCCACAACAGCAAAAGTATATGACCAGTGAAACCATGACCATGGGGAAGTTGCTAAAGCAAATACAGTCCACTATGACTGGCTGGTAGAGATTGTAAAAGTGGTGTTATGGCTTATGGTAGAATGTTTCCAGATGACTTCAACTGCACATTTATTATTGATAATGGATATGACATGCAAGTACATTAGTAATGCACAGGTAGTCATGATCAAGGATTCAATTTCAAGCACTCAAACAGATCCAAGTCTAATCTATTTTTATGAAAAGCCAAGTTAAACTCATGGCTTCTTAGAAGCACATCTAAGTTATCAAAACCATTATAAAGACAAACAAAAAGACAAGGATACATTATTAACCTTGATCCAAGGTAGGATTCTATCCATTTGTAATACTTGAAGGTGGATTCTATAATCAACAGAAAAGATATAAATTAAAAAACAGAGAGAAATGATCCTGGAAAGAAATGTTTCACAAAATGCTAAAAGTTCATGTGATGAAACAATGTGCTTACAAGACCATATCGATAGGCTTTACCAATTTCCTCATTTGTAAGGCCATTCTTTTGACGAAAGGAATACTTGTAGGTGATAGGAGAGCCTCTTAACTCTTGGATGTGATTTGAAGTCGACATATTTTGAAGAAATTTCTTGCAAGGCATCTCTACCAATAATTTCACTATCATGGTCCATTGTCTTTTCAAGCTTTGACAATTTTAGATCATTATAGTTTTTTTATTAACATTTTTAAATCATTGCATTAAAAATCTATAATATATTTCTCACACTGCAACCTAGTTCAAAAGTTAACTATTCAAATAGAAAGCTACATGTGAGCATTGAATAATCATCCCGTTAAGAATTATGACTATAAAATATAAATGTAATAGTCATACAGAAAACTCAAAACTGTGCAGCCCAGAGTTCCATTTCAAACCAAAAGTATCTAAGTTACATTAAACACCATTTTAAAATTTAAACAGCAAAGGAATGAAAAGTAGGTAGTTAGCTAAGAAAAAAAATCTTAATAACTATTGTTTGTGATTAAATCTTGATGTGGAAACAGTTCAGAAAGAAAAAATGTCCCAAGAAAATAAATGATGACAATGCAATGTTTTCTTTTCTTTCTTGGTTTCAGCCTTATTCAAGGCATGTATCTCTAAATATAGTTTAGATAAATCACAGCTATGAAAAAAAAAAAAAAAAAACTATAAGCATATCAGCATTTGATCAAGCTAGGTAGTAAGTGAATATGGTGAACTGCAATAGGTTACACTCATCCATAGTACTGTTATGTTGAATTAAGAAAATAATCCCACAGGAAATGAAGAAAATAAAAGCAAAAGAAACCTCACTGAGCTTAGTAGCTTCTGTTAGGAGGAATTCGGTCCCCACAGTATCAACTTCTTTGAAAGATGGTACGAATTTACTACACTATTACTCTTTATGTTAGATGCATATTTAATTTACATACAGACAAACAAGGTAGAGAAAGCCCTTTTTCATCAGAATCGAGAGAGAAGCCACCCAGAAAACCAACTATCATGGGAGATTATTTAGAAAAGATGAAGAGAGCATATACAGCCTTATTTTGGATTAATAATTCACTTGAACCCGATTTCTTTGGATTGAAAATCTAGCGGGATAAGCATATTTTGAGTAAGCCTACAGATCAAGTATGAACTTACTGAGCTTTAATGAACTAAACTTACAGCCCGAGCTAGTTTGGACGTCAAAAGATGAAAATTTGAACAATAAATTCCATGTTTTCTTCCCAATCCAATGAACGCCATTTGGCTCAGCAACGATCTTTTTTTTTTCTTTTTTTCTTTCACATAAATTTGGTTTGTACCTAAGCAATTAAGAAAGATATCCATCTATAAGATAAAAGCACAATGTTGATTCACCTTTCGCTTTCTTTATCCATTAAAAGATCTAATTGTCTCAACCCTTTCCTTTGGTCCACAAAAACGGATGGCTATGCTTTCACTTCGCTCCTTATTCTACAACCATTTCATTTCCTACCCAATCAATCTCACTATGCAACGTAAATCCCCTACGCATCCCTTTTACTTCTCCATACTACTTTTAACCTAACCCTTTAATAAATTAAAAGGAGTATACTTTTACAGCTCAAAAGCTTGCTTTTACCTTTCAGGTGCTCTCTTTCTTTTCATTTTTGATTAATCTCTCTTACAAATGTTGGTAAAGTCATAGAGAGGAAAGGTTGTGGTCACATCCTTATTGTCTTTGGATTAAATGAGGATTAATTTTTACATTAAATTATTTCATTTGACTTTTTCAACATTGAAAACCAAACCCTTAGGCATGACAAGAAGCTATAGCTTTTGTAATTAGTCAATACTTCAATGGTAAGTGTAAGTTGAGTCATCAGCTTTAACTCTATTTTGAACTTATTTTTTTAATATTTACAGAATTTATTATTTATTGTCCTTATACAAGTTGGGGAAGAGCTCAAGAAGGGCAATGGTAAACAAGTTTAGTAAGTACATGATACTATGTTGCAAGAGAAAGGGCCAACTATTATTTTTAGATTATTTTTTATTAACATAATTTTATTAATTTTTTAAAAATAGTAATATATAATAATTAAAAATTAAAAATAAATTTATTTTATTTAATATAATAAAATTTTTAAAATTAAGATATGTATAATAAAATTTTAGAATTTTACTTGTTTTTAAATTTAAATTTTGATGTATTATTTAGATACATTATACATTTAATTTTTTATTTTAATTCAAATTAAAATTTAACTCAAATAATTATAAAATATAAAAAATATTTTTATTGTTAAGAGATAATTTAAATAAAACAAAATATCATCACTTTACTATAAACAACTTTAACTCATAAACTATTCATAAACTATTTTTCATAAATTTGTTTAAATTTTATTGGTATAATTTTTTAAAATATTTTTAGTATCCAAAAAATTATATAACTTTTTTTTCATAATAACTTCAATACGTTTTTATTTTTTTTTAGAAATATCATATCAAAATTTATCATGTAAGATTCTCAATTTAAATTGCATATAAAATTTTAAAATATTAAGATATTTTTAAAAAATAATTAAAAAATAAAAATACAATATAAAGAAAATAAAATTTGAAATATTAAAATTTTTTTAAAATAAATTAAAAATAAAAATACAAATAAACCAAATAAAATTTAAAAAAATTCTCCCTCTTTCTTGTCATTCTCTTTGATAATATTTTATTTGATATTAATTTATTATAAAAATAATTTAAATAAAAAATTTAAAAATATAAATAGATAAATAGCCTATCTTTATTATTATACTGTTGAAGAAGATGACTCATTTTCTCCTAATCTCGAAGGCAAAAATATAGTTTTGTTTCACTATCTCCCCAATCGATCTCTTATGGAAACGATAAGAAGTTTTCTTGTTGAGCCATAAAACTTGTTTAGATTCATTGAAGAATAATTTTTTTATATTTATTATTGTTATAAACAAGCAAAGAAAATAGTACTTTTTAAAAAAAAAAATTTTAGTGATTTTTGATATTTTTAATGACATCTACATTTTTGTTTGCGCTTAGTTGATCTTACTTCCTAATTAGAACGATTGACGATAGGAACCCTTCTCATTGATCTTGAATTTTACCGGCCATGTTCTCTAGTATCAGTGACTTCTTCGCTGCTATGAAGGTCTTTGTCGATAGCCTGAACTCCTCACTACTCATATTGTCCATCACGCATGATTTCCTCGTCGGTTCTCTTGCCACTATTACCATTGCCTTGCTGACCACAGTCTCCAATCTACAGAACTCCCGCTAGCTTTTCCTCTACTTGTATCTCTCTGAGTGAGTTCCCCTTTATGTATCCAAATTTATAACCATGGAGGAAACAGTAGCTTTCACCTCTGTCTTGTTAACAGCCTCTGAAATAGCACTCACTCTTTCCTTTTTCACCGGAGAAACAGGGTCCGCATTGTGCGAATGATTTACTTGTCATGATATGTCGTTGCTTTTTCAGGTTTCTCTTTTTCCTCCAAACAACTAACGGGGACAACATCGTTGTGAAAGTGGAATGAGGTGTTGTTTATGACGTACTCATTATAGAGGTCGGGAACATTCAGGTTCTTCTCACTAGAGAGGAAGAAAAGGACTGCAATAATGGCACTTGGAGCCTAAAGGCAAAAATTAGACAATTAAAAGTGACGCTCAATTGCTTGACATAGTCGGTGCTCGTTTCAACAGTGACCGAGTACTTGTATAGTAGACCAGGAGACTAGAACCAACGTTGCTAAAACTTCGATTACGTGCATAAAGTTTTGGAACTTCCTTGCCCTGCTATACCTCCTCATGGCGTCGGCTCTCTTTGCCTTTACATTATCAAAAGCAAAACAATCCATTCTCTTCTTCTTTTTTTTTCTAGAAGACAGAGAGAGAAGATAAGGGTAGTAGGGTTTTATGGGCTTCTTTGGGAGGAGTGAAAGGAAACTAAAAATTTTCATGGGAAACAAAAGGAAAGAAACAACTTTCTTATTGAGCAAAGCATTGAATTTTGGGCAGGTGGCTATAGGAAGAGAATAAACTGTAGATATCTACAGATCTATTGGCCTTTTTATAGAGCCTGAAGAGCAAAACGTGGTATATGACGATTGGCACTGGTGGAGAAGACAAAGGTTTTTTAACACGAAAAATAGAATTTTTGGAGAAAAGTTATACATGTTTATCACAAATAGAATTATGGCCATTTAACTAAAATAAATGACTTTAATTTGAAGTTAATTATTTTTTGATAAAACAAATCTCTTAATATTATTAAAGTGTGATATATTTTACTTGTTTTTTTAATTTTAATTTAATATATTAAAAATATTTTTTATTATGTATCAAATATTTATTAATAAAATTATAACATAAATTAATTATCTAACTTACCAACTTTTATTTTGCTTTACCTCAATTTAATAAATTACTAATCATAAAAATATCAAATTATAACATCCATGAAATTGTAATACAAATAAAATAATTTGATGCAATAATTTTTTAAAATAAATATAATATAATAATATGTGAAATATATTTTATATAATTTGATACAATGATTTGTATATTAACAACGAGAATATCAATGTCCAATAGATCATCTTATTTATTATATTTTTAATTATATATATGTGATCCGAAAAGATATACCATTGAACTCTACAAATCTTTTTTTTTTGTTATATTGAATTATTAGTAATTATGTTTAGTTGTTTTCACTCAATTATATAATATAATTTTATAATAATGTTCAACTTAAAAGATTAACTTATTAAATAATAAAACAGTTTTTCGATCTAAGTTTTAAAAAGTTTTACTATATGTAACATATAATATATATATATATATATTAAAGTCTTGCTATTGAATTTTTATTTCAATCTTAGAAATTTATTTTTATAAAATGATGATAAAGCACTTAAAATTTTAAATTAATATAAATAAGTTATTATGTTGTCTTACACCATGCATATTAAATCAAGTATTCATTATTTTAATGTTATATATTTAATCGTTAATTCAAATAATTTTTTATGATATGACATTTAAAAGCTACAATATGTACCCTTAATACTCATCAAATTCAAATAATTTTAATGAAAATCTTCTACGGATTAAAACTTACACGTAAATTAAGATCAATTTGATAATTATAATTATTATACATGGGACAAAACTCGCATGTTAAATTAAACAGTGACAATATGTCATGTTAATAAGCTCTTACCTTTTCCTCCAAAGGTCCTGAGAAGATCACCTTCCCTTTACCAAACAACAAGGCTATAAATTAACAAAATGCCAATAATGCCCTTCATCGTATATGTGGACATAAGAACTTGTATGATTGTTTTATAGTGTTGTCTGAACGTTTTATGCTGGGATCATAATTTTATGTTTTATTTGGATAATATTAAATTTTATAAAAAATAATAATATATAAATTTAATAAAATAAATCATTAAAATATATTATTTATATAATAATTATAAATATATTTTTTTATTAAAAATTTTAATATATATTAAATCAATAAAAAAGTCCTAACACCTTATATTAAATAAAGACAAAAAAAAATCTCTTTCTTCTTGTAAAGTTTTTCGTTAAGTGGATAAAGGCGAGCTGCTTCACTATACAGAAGTTGAAGCTTCTGCTCATCGAAGCCAAAAGCAGATAAAAAGACCCACTTTTTAGGAATTATTTTGTACAACCACGATTAAACAACAAGTTGCTTAAGTTAGGATTATTTTGTTTAATATCCAAAGAGAAGGCATATTATAATAATAATTAAAAAAAATTTAGTATCCATCATTCCCACCACCCACTACTAATAACTTAGTGAATATGAAAATTATGAGAAACCCAATTAAGAGTTAACAATACAAACAAAAATCATTTAAATTTGTCTTCATAAATCGTGTAACACACTAATTAATGATTAGGCAATTAATTAAGAAATTCATGGGTTCCAGCCTAGGAGACGACCCACCAATCAGTTTTCTTTTTAGGTCTTGACCACCAAATCATTAATTTTGATCAACATTTGCCAAATTAATTTTATACGATTGATAGATCTTCATCGTTTTGGAGACTTCTTAATCTGTTTCTAATTTTCAACATTTTTAACTTTGGCTAGTTTCAATCTTATTTCATGATTCATATTTTTTACTTTTATATCTCATTTATCTCATATCAAAATTTACCAATTAAATGTAATATAATATAAATTTAAATATATTTTTGAATTTATAAAAGTTTTTAAAAATTAAATTTTTTAGTAAATAAAAATTATACTATCATAATTAAAATAGATAATATTTTATAAAAAATACGTAGTCTTAACGAATTTTGTTATTATAAAAAAATAAAGGGAAAAAAGCAAATTGTGAGAAATCATGAAGTCCGCAAGGTCACTCAATCGTAATTTAAAAAATAATAACGTAATTTTTTTAAAAATTTTAAAAATATTATTTTTTTCCTTAAACATGCTCACTTTCCACTTCGTAACTCGGCCCAAGTGAACTCAGGAAAATGTAGAATCACAGAGTAAATACAAACAAAATTAAAATTACTTACTAAAATTCTCATCATTTCTGTCAATATTCGTTATATTTCATTATATATGTTGTATATTCCTTTTAAATTTTCTTGGCTAGTTGCATATGAAATTAGATTTTGTGTTAAAGATTAACAGTTGTCTTGGTGGTTATGGTGGTTTTTCTTAGCATTAGGCAACCAAAAGAATGAGAAATGAGTTTATGATTGCTCAGGATGGTTCAACATTGAAAGACAACTAAAGAATTCTCATCTTTAGAGCCATAAATTGGCCATATGATCTTGATGATATCGTGCTTCATTGTTTACCTAGACAATAAGGTTATAGCTTCAATAATATTTCACAAAGAATGATTATGGATTTAGTATCTAGTGTCGCAGCTTCTCTTGTAAGTTCTTATGGATTTATATTGGGTTCCAATTAAAGATTTACATGAGCATAATGATCTTGTATGTTTGAATTATAAAAAATTGATGTTGATCTTAAAATATAATCAATAAATATAATATTCATGTATAGCATGTACAACAATTAAAATGTGATAGACCTAAAAAAAAAAAAAACTTATTATACATTTTTGTGCAAGAATCTCAATCTAGTTAACACTAGATCCTCGATTCTAAAACAAATATGTTTTAAATTGGAGATCGAAATGTGAACTTCATCAAATTTCTTTTTCCAAAATAATTTTAGAAAAATATAAAATGCTTTTTGAAATTTACTATATTGGATATAATGAACAAGAAACAATAGAGAAAAATGTGTAGAAGCAAATATTCTTCTATTCATTTCTATGAAATAAATACAAAGGGAGGAAAAATACCATTAGTATAATTAGCACGCCATCCTTCTGTCAAACATCAAATGAATACTTTTTAAAAAGTTACCTAAAGAGAAAAGCTTTGAGAGACTAGCCTATATGTCTAAGATAAATAGGAATGCAAAGCTGTGGAGTTACAGTAATGCTAAGATAGAGAGGTAAGGAAATGGAGAGAGAGAAATAAAGAGACACCTAAATCGAGAAATAAAAAGATACAAAAACATAAAAAGATCTTCTAGGACACAAAAATGGCTAGCCTACTTTTCCTATTGAAAATAAGTCTATTTATAGACAAGAAAATGGGGTAGAGCCCATTAGAAATTTAAAATTTTGTTATAGAAGAAGGGACTATAGTGCTAGATAATCTGTTTTGGCTAAGATGCACATTCAATGCGAATTCCACCAAGATCTTTCCACCAGCTTCTTGAGTCTTTTTCTTTAAGTAGTAATACATGTGTAACCCAATGTGAGATTAGAATCAATCATATTGAGTTAAGTCAGCTTCTCAAATCTTTTTCTAGCAATTATACATCTAAAACTCAATGTTGTCGAGGTCAATCACATTAGGGTTTAAGCCAACTCGAGTCTTCTTGCAGTACCTGTATACTTGAAACTTGATGTGAGATTGGGATCAATCATATCAAAGTTAAGTTACATCTGAAACTTGATGTGACATCAAGGACTGAATTATAACTACACTTAAAACTTGAAGTGAGATCAAATTCAATGACATCTAGTTACAATTTACACTTATAACTTGATATGAGATCAAAGTCAATCACATCAGAGGTTAGATTGATCTAATGTTAAAACTGAGTCGATCACATTGGAATCAAGCTAGTTTTGATGTCAGATAGGAGTCAATCACATAGAGAGTTGGATTAATCTAATGTGAGAACTGAGTCGGTAACATTTGGATTAAGTTAATTTTGATGTGAGATCAGAGTCAATCATATCAAGAGTTCGATTGATCTAATATGAGAACTAAGTCTATTACATTGAGATCAAGTTAGTTTTAATGTGAGAATGAGTTAGTCATATCAAGAGTTACAATGATTTAATGTGAGAACTAAGTCGGTCACATTAGGATCAAGTTAGCTTTGATGTGAGATCGGAGTCAATTACATCAAGAGTTAAATTGATTTAATATGAGAACTAAGCTGGTCATATAGGGATCAAGGTAGTTTTGAACCAATATAACCTGATGTGAATCGAAGTAACTCGCATCAAGAATTACATTAGATCTATAACCCAAAATGAGATCAAAGTCAATCACATCAAAAATTGCATTAGATGTGTAAGCCAATGCAAGAAAGAAATCGATTACAGTGAGACAAAGTTGATGTAGATATGAGATCAAAGTCCATCACATCAAGAATTTGTTTTGACTTGAGAGATTAGGTATGACATCTCAAGTCTAACAAAAAGATGAATGCAACATTGAAGAGGAATTTCTCATTCATAGTTATCTTGTACCAATCTACCATCAGTATATATCTATTCACTAATCTGTTACTAATTTATTTGCTTATTTTTGTCGATCTTAATTGGTTTTAACATTACTGTTATAATTTCATCAATCTGACATCAATTTTATTATTTTTATTACTTTTTCAATTTGACATCGGTTTTATTATCACTTTCCTATCACACATTTGAAACATGATAAGGTAAAGCATGAGGCCAAGGTTATTTACAGTGGGATAAAAATTCATGTAAAATCAATCACATCGAGATTAAGTTTAATGCGAGATCGGGTTAACCACATTAAGGTTAAGCCCAAATGCTTTGAACTAATCTCGCTTAAAAATTTTAAAGGGAACCTTTTTTTTTTTTTTTGTGATCTGTCCAATCAAAGAATTGAATGGTTATCACATGATTTATTATCGGGATTCTCAATCTGATATCAGTTTGAATATGCTCATTAACTATTTTTGACTTGACATTGGGACAAAATATGCTCATTAAGCTAATCCAACCTAATGTCGAGGTAGAATATGCTCATTAAGCTAATCCCAGTCTGACATTATGTGGAATACACTCATCAAGCTATTCTTCAGTTAACATCGAGGTTGAGTATGCTCAGTAAACTCTAACTTGACATTGGGGTAAAAGAATGATCTCAAAATTTGATAGCAAATCCTAATCTACAAAGACTTGTTAAGATTTGATCTTTTCAAGCCTGATTTAACTCAATGTTAGAGCTAAAATCAAGTGTTTACATTACAATCATCTAAGTTAATCATGTGGAAGAAGTGCTACTAGTAAAAATAAGAATTAAGAAATCCCTCGCATGTTGCATGATTATAGAAGGAGAAAAATATTGTCAACCTCGGTATCATGATATTAGAAGATTCATTGGATACAAAAATGTATCCAAAAAATGCAATTAAAAAAAAAGACATTAAGGATGTTATTGGTCAATTTTATCTTGGAAGGGGATCATTTTTATAAAAAGAATTTTGACCATACTGTACTCTATTATCTCGATGAAAAAGAAGCAGAAAGTATCATTAAAAATAAGGGAGTTTGTGGATCATATGAAAATGGCACATGATGGTTGGGCAAAGAATTAGGGCAAGATATTACTGGATGACAATGGACAAAGATTGCATTCATAATGTACGAAGGTGCCATAAATGCAAAATTTATGGAGACAAAATTCAAGCACCTCTTACTCCTTTACATGTGATGAACACGCGATGACCTTTTTTTATATAGGGTTTTGATGCAATCGAGTCGATTACCCTAGAGGTATCCAATAGGCATAAATTCATTTTAGTATTCATCGATTATTTCACTAAATAGATGGAAGCAGGATCATTCGTAAGCATGAAAAAATTTATGGTTAATTAATTTTTAAAAAGAAATACTATTTATCAATATAGTTCACCAAAAAGAATCATCTTAGATAATGCAACAAATTTGAATAACAAACAAATGGAGAAAATTTGTTTAGAATCTTAAGTTAAACATCATAATTTAGCTGCTTAGCAGCCAAAATGAATGAAGCTATTGAAGTAGCTAACAAAAATATCAAAAAGATTGTGACAAAGATGACATTATCTTATAAAGACTAGTACGAAAAGCTTCGTTTGGCTTTGTTGGCTTATAGAGCAAACATCAGAACTTCCATTAGGGCAATGCCTTATTCTTTAGTGTATGAAACAAAAGCATACTTCCCATCCAAATAGAAATTCTTTGTTGGCATGATAAAGGAAGCTCAACTTGATGAAGAAAAACGGATTAAAACTCGCCTTGAACAATTTAATTTGATAGAAGAAAAAATATTGAAAGCTTTATGTCATGGGAAATTATATCAAAAGAGAATTAAGAGAGATTATAATAAGAACATTCACCCTAAGAATTTTCAAAGAAGGAGATTAGGTGTTAAAAACGATACCTAACAATGTTTTAGATCCCAAAGGAAAATGGACACCTAATTAGAATGGACCATAAGTTAAGAAAAAAAATTTTAGGTGGGGCTTTAATACTAGCAAAAATGGATGGTCATATTGTTTCAAATTAAGTGAATTTAGATATTCTCAAGAAAAATTATATTTGAGATGAATTAGGCAAAAAAAAAACTCTAAAAGGTAGTCTTCAAAAAAAAAAAGGAAGGATATATGCTGAAAGCTTGAAAAGGCAGCCTGATCATGTAATGAAAGTTTTCGATCAAGGACAAGGATGACTATGAATCTTTCTTAATGAAGATTAGATGAAAACAAGGAATCAGAGGTTTTCACTAGTTAAGAGAGAAAATGAACATGATGATTTTTGTCTTGAATAAAGTTATCAAGCAGTTCTTGCTCCTTATTTCTCTTCCCTTCTTTTTCAAAAGAAAGGAATATACAAAATTTGTTTTTCAAATACCACAATCATAATAAATGGTTTGTTTAAATAAAATCTTAAAAGTTATATACCGACGTTCCCTTCTAAAAAGACTAGGTAAATTATAAATACATGCGAAAAGGTGTTCCAGGGTTTGAAAGTTGAAAGATTTAAAATATAAAAAAGGGAGGAATAGGAAGAATGCATTTTTCAGATGATATTTTGGTTGTTTTAATGAAGTTCACTATAATAAGGACAAACTTGCACCTTGAAAGTATAAAAGTGACTGAATTGCAAAGCTTTAGAAATATGTATATATATATATATATATATTAGTTAAATTACAAAATAAATCTAGAGATATAATTTATCTTTTTCAAGAATTCCCATACTTTTTTGATTGTTTTCGAAGGAAGTAAATTGTGAATTGCCTTTAGCTTGCTTAGAGCTACCTAAATCCTTAGAAGTAATTACGAAAGGGCCTATGAATTCCATCATTTAACAAATCGAAAAAAAAAAAAGAAAGGAAAGAAGTAAAGTAAAGTGTGAAATTTACCTAAAAAGAAGAGAGTGGTAGGAGACCTTGCTACATGATAAAAGAACTTCACTTTGAGAGGAATTTTGTTGAATTAGAAGAATCATAGAGTGTTTGGAAGGTCAAAAAAATCTCTGGCACTAAGGAAGAGCCCAACTTACTCTTTTAGAAAATCTTGACATCTATAATCCTAAAGCTAAACCTGGTCCTATTCTTGCAGGGAAGGTCAACCCTAATGAGGGGCATGTAGCCTTCGCAGTTTCCACACTAAGTCTTCTAGCCGAAGAGGCTCTTCTCAATGAGGAGCAAGTGATCCTTCTCATTCTTATAACAAGTTCCTTCCCCAATGAGGGGCTTCAACCCAAGGTAGGATTATAGCCTCAAACCTTAAGTCCCTCATCCCATGGTATGGCCTCTAGAGCCAATGCCACATTCAATCTTAGTTTTTTTCTGCTTCAACTTTCAAAAAGTTTCTTATCCTTTCTGCTTATTATTGATTACATCTCTTTTGTTATTTTGTAGACCTCAATGAAATGGGCCTATAACCCACTGTCCTTTAAACGACAGAAGAATGACTTTGAGAACCTATCAATATCACTCTGGGCAAGCGATCCTATGGAGAAAATTCCACCCCTAGTGTTGTTGCTAGAGTCCAATAAAGGGTTTAGTCCTTATTGGCTACCCTAAAGAGAATGGTAGCTAATGCTACCTCGATGACTGGTGCCCGCATTAATAAGAAAGGGAAAATGGTAGTTGTTGCTTCCTAACAATTAAAAAAAAGTAACGGAGAAAATGGAAGCCACCTAAAGGATAAAGGCCTCATGGATGTGTTGCATGTGCCTTTAGGTAAGCCAGGCCTCTCCTTTTAGAGAAGTATCCATGTCAAATCAGAATGTCCCAAATGAAGGCTCCTTGGATCAATTAAGCCTAGACTATGAATGGCTATGCAAGTTGATTCTCCTTGAAAAGTTGAGGTAAGTGAAAGGGAAAAATAACAACCTACTTTTGGATAAGACTGTACTTTCTTTTGGGGAGGTAAGTGCCGGCTTTTAATTTATTACTTTTCAAAAAGAAAAAGGAACTATAGACTTCTGACTTGAATTTCTTTCTATTTGTAGTTTGCTTGAAAAATGGTTGTACTCATTAACAAGTATAATCATACCAATGAGATCAAGATAAGTCGTGCAAAGAATGAGCTTATCCTGCAACATTTGGAGAAAATAAAAGCAATTTAGGAGGAAGCTAGATCTCATGCCATTGATGACTTTCAAATGATAGATGTGTACTGGACCAAGTTTGAGCAACAGGCTTCCAAACTTCATTGGCCAATTAGGAGTTGCATTATGTAGAAGATCCAAGATCAATACGCCAATTTGCTCCTTTTATAGCTGCAGGTGGCTCTTTCAACTAAAGTTTCATCAATCAATTCTATAGATTAAGAGGTCTCACTCAAAGATTTAGAAGAAGTAGCTGAGAAGCCCACAAATGAAAGAACATTGACTCTTAAAGGTTAAACTTCTGTTGTGGCTTTGGCTTCCGATGTGGCTAAGGCTACAGCCCAACCTAGGCCTTAGAAGTTGTACTTTTTTTTTCTTTTTCTTTCTTTGTAAGGTATCAATGGAATTTGCATTTTCAAAATCCAAGTCTCCATCTGCACTTAGAATAGTTGAGGTGATTATTAATGACTTAGTCTTAGATTGCCTAAGGCAGTGACCCTAATATGAACAAAAGAAGTTACGTGAACTTAGCTTCAAATTCCAAAGGCATTGATCCTGAAGTCAACATTTAAAGATGTGAACAAATCAACTTTGAATTGCCCAAGGCATTGACCCTGATGTCAATAAAAGGACCAATGTGAACTCAACTTCAAATTTCCCAAGGCATTGATCCTGAAGTCAACATTTGAAGATATGAACAAATCATCCTCGAATTGCCCAAGGCATTAACCTTGATATGTCCTCTAGGCCAAAAATCCCAAAGGTGAGTAAATCAAAAAATAGAATTGAACTTTGTCATTTGATTCCATAATGTGGGACTTGCCTTTAAACCTAATGAGTTCAACTCAAAGTGATCTCTAGACTGAAACCTCGGCATATTCTGTAGATGCATCTCGATGAGTTAAGTCCCAATGAGTCATTTGGGATTGTAGTACTGGTAAAAAATTCTTGACCTTATACTCAGCAGAATAAATAAGACATAAGGCTTGTTGAAAGAGCTATAATAAATCCTAAGTTCTTGCAAAACAAACTAAAAAAGAGATAAGGTTCTAATAGCAAAACTAGGTGCCAATAACTACCCCTCTTTGCTCAATGCTTTGAGCTATTAAAGTTTGGATAAAGACTTCAAGACACTAATTTTACTTCAAAATGAATAATCCTATGCATATATTTTTTTGGTTTTTTTATATCATGATTTGAGACATTCATCTTAAAATCATGACGGTAGCTTCCATGTCATGTGTTTATTAGGATCACATGATTATCTTCTATAAAGGTATAAGCTCAACTTGCCTCTGGATGCCCTCTATGGCACGATCAATATGGCATCGATAAGGACCTACAATGTTAGTCTTGAAGACTTTTACATCGCATCTTTTCAAAACTCATGTAATGATTCTTATACCAAAATTCATTTTTGAATACCCTTGGTGACATGATGAATACGGTGCAGATGGAAGGACTCATGATTTAGCCTTTACCAAAATTACTAAACTCAATACTTGAGCTAGATCTAAAACACAAAGTGAGGTTTATGCCAATCATATATAGAATGTACATGACACTTATTGTGAGGGCTGAGCCAATCACGTTTGACCTTTAGCAGGGATGCTCGACGTAAGGGAGGAAACTATTCCCATTTGAGGCTGTAGTGCCTAATGAAAAATAGTTTCATCTGAGACAATGTTAGTGCCTAATATGAGGTATCAAAGCAGCCAAATCTAAGGTAAGGGTGCCTATTATAGGGCATGAAAGCATCCACACCTGAGCCATGTCAATGCCTAATATGGGGCATGAAAGCAGCTATATTTAAAGTGAGGTTGCCTGGCATGGGGCATGAAAATAGCCACACCTAAGGCAAGTTTAGTTTGAGCACTCAATGTGGGCAATTGAAATATCCACAACTAAGACAAAAGGGAGGGGTGCCCGATATGGGGCATAAAAGCAATCACGTCTAAGGTAAGGTTGTCAGTGTGGGGCATGAAAGCAGCCACGCATAGGGCAATAGTGCCTGTTGAGAGGTGTGAAAGTCATCTCATCTAAGATGAGGATGCTTAATATAGGGCATGAAAGCAGCCATATTTGGGGCAGAGTTACATGGTATAAGACATGAAAGTAGCCACATCCAAGGTGAGGGGGTGCCTGATATAGGGCATGAAAGCAGCCATATCTATAACAAGGGTGCCCAATATGGGGCATGAAAGTAGCCATACTTGAGGTAGGGTTAATACTTAATATAGGGCATGGATGTGACCACATTTAAGATAAGGATGCTTGGTACGAGGTAAGAAACTAGTCATACTTAAGTTAGGATGCCCAATGTGGGGTAAGAGACCAGCCATATCTAAGGTAAAATTAAAGCTAGATGAAAGATTGGAAATCAGTCCCATATGAGGTCAGTACACTCGATTAGAAGCATGGAAGCAATCTTATCTAAAGTAATGTAAGTGCCTAATGTAGTACATGAAAGCAGCCACATCTAAGGCGGAATTGTTGGTTGTCGAGACCAACAAGTTAAATTCCTAAATTCTTGCTCAAAATATTAAACTTGTAGTATAGATGAGCAAGGTCGTTTCCACAAGGATTGGTTAGATTTATTTTTTTGCAAAATAAAATAAAAGAAAAGGGGGTTTGAGGAGTAAAAATTAGATCAAATAAGAAAAACAGGAAAGGAAAAATTAATGTAATAAAGTATCCAGTCAAAGGTATAATTTCGGGTTTGATTTAGGAATTGATCATTAATGCAAAGATAAAAATCTCTTAATCTTCACTGAATTAGTTATGGTTGTTAGTACCACCTAACAACCTGTTTTTCCTTACTTCTTTGATAACCAGGATACGATCTCTAATTATTTCTCTTATCAATAAATAACCCTAGATACGATCTTAGGATTTAATTTATCAATAGCATTAAGAATTAGAAAAACTACCAATTCTAGCCAATAAACACATATGTAGGTTTATTTAAACTAGATTATTTATCTTCATAACATAAATTGAAAACCTCTTTTGTAATCAACTATGTTATTTACTACTTATATTAGAACACTTAAACAATTACGGATTTAAAGTTCTAAATAGTAACTTATTATTTTGATGATTAAACAAAGGGCCCTTTTTGTTGCAATCAACCAAGATAATATTTTCAATAAGCACAGAAGATAAATAAACAATGAAGAAATAAAAAAACAAATAAAATCAGTTAGATCTCACAATTCTGAAGAATCAAACCCTTGATTATCCTTTGACTGGAAGAGATGTTTAGCAATCCATGAAAAGAAAAAGACCTACGAAAAGAAGAAAGTAAAAAATAAACTCTGGATGTTCCTTTGAATGAACTACCTCCCCTTTATATAATAATCCTTAAACATGATAACCTATTTTAACTAGGACTCTTAAAGATAAAGATAAAGATAAAATTCTACAATTGCTTTTTAAATAAAAGATAAAGTCTTCGTTCGGTGAAATTTCAATGTTATTGGGAGTCTCAGCGCCTTATCCAAAGACATCTTCTAGTTCATCCACATCTCTTAGGAATCCAACTTTATATCTTCAAATAATGAATTTGAGTCCATCTTAGTTGATTTCCTCAATCCACCCTATTAAATATAAAACATAGTCAAAATCCAAGATTTAATCATTTATAACCAATAAAATATGAGAAAATATAATAATATATATGATTATTATGCATTCTATCAAGAATACAAATTGGTTTTATTTTTTATATTTTTGTATTCTTTTATGTTTTTGACTACCTAGGGATGTGATTTTACTAGGAGTTTTTCTTTCTACTGATATTAAGCATGATGCATGTATGTATGAATGGTTTTTATAATTCTTGATAAAGAATTTCAATGTTATTATTTTTCTAGTGGGTTACCTGCTTGTCTATCATCTAATCCTCAACCTTTGCCCCTATTGTCTTTTTTTCACTGGGATGATCAAACTCGTTTGTCATAAAAGAAACAATCCATTTGATGGCATGAGCGAGAACACTTTTCATGATCAAGACTCTTTGGCTTGTGATCCCCTTACTTTTATATATCACTTAGTGTTTCCCTGGAAGGTGTCTTTTCTCCTTAATTTTAGATTAATTATTATTTTTATTTGAGTGATTCCTTTGATTGTTGCCTCTTTTTATAATAGGTAATTGACAAACCTTAGATCCCTTGTGCATAAAATATAGATAATGCACTTTGATAGTAAAGAAAAGGATAGTATATATAGAAGAACATCATCTAGATTACTTTATTAATATGTATGAAAAGTTCTATATCGAAAAGGTGATGAAAGAAAAGATGTTTGTAGGCCTTATCAAACTTAGAGTCCTTCAACTTTGGAGGACGATCAGCCCAATCACCAAGGTTAAATCCACAACATTTATCCCTGCAACTTTGTTTTCCATATTCAGGGATCTTACTTATTTTACTAGTCCTTATTTTAGCTAATAGCTCTTAGTTCTGATGGTTGCAAATCCTAAAGCGCTCCCACTTAACAAGATCATGCAGATCAGGGACTTGAGATGACATGTGGAGTCTTATTTGCTGGCTTCGTAATGCTAGGTTACTCTATATTCTTGGATTCAGTGACTACTAAGCTAGGGGGTCTCGTAATGAAGCTTGATGGGTCATGAAATCTTTACTATTCAGGTTTTATAAGGGCCTTTCCTTACAACAAAGCCCTTATAAAGCTCATCATTTGTTAAGATATATCCTACATGATGAGCTGCATATCATGATAATTTTTCATCATCCTCTCATTTATGTTTATTGAGCATGCTCTAATCGCTCAGTGTGGGCCAATTGATCTTCCATTTCAAGTAACTGAGCTCAAAATCAGGTATTGTAAGTTCGAACAATAGGGTGAGCTTTTATTTTACCTATTTGGTTAATATGTTTTAATTTTATTAAAGAAAATGTAAGAATGATATGTTAATGATGTGAATGTGCACGCAAGAATAGACATCAGATTTTGGCACAATAGTTTAAAAATTTGATGGTTTGCTAATGATACCTAACATTAAGTCTGCAATTAGATATATCAGAAACTCTCAAGAAAAAGACGTGTAGCCTTTTGACAAAGATTAATATGCCCCATGAATTCTAAGTCTTATCGTTAGAGATGACTTCCTCAAAATGCTTTAGTTCATGTTTGAAGCAAAAGACTTCCTTCATGGTTTGCTTAATTTACCTAATCAAATACAAGGCATGCTTTGAATCTCAAGCAGAGTCTTCCTTATCTTGATAACATCGTGTACAAATTTCCTTAGTTTTTCCTCTAAAATTATCCTTTTTTAAAGCAAGGTTTAGACTATCTTTTGCCTTTTGAAAGTTAACCATTTGGTTTGGCCTATAATTTCTTTCTTGATCAATTTTAGCTAAAAGATGGTTGATTTGATTTTGATATTCCTTTTCCTTAGTCTACTTTTCTTTTAAGAGATCGTCAACCAAGTGTTGATTTATTTTGATCCTTTTCTTGAGCTGGTTATTTTCTTGCTCAATTTGCTTCAAATGTTAGTTTAAGCTTTCATATTCTCTTTTTTGATTATTGCCCTTTGATGAGTGTTGATTTGCAAGTAAATAGTTCATTCTCTTCAGCTTTAGTGTCAAAGCTTGAATTTATCTATCCTTAGAGTCATGCTATGTAATATAATATTCTAATTCTCTTCCATGTTCACTGAATTGATCCCATTTTATCCTTAAAGTAACTAGTGTTTGCTCCTGAAATAAGGCTTCATATTGCAAGGTTCCAGCTTTTGTGGCAAAATAAAGATTTAAGATTCTAACTATCTAATAGCTTATTGGCTCCTATCTTGTTGTATATTGAAACTGAGGAAGATTAGTAGTGATAAAGCCACATCGGGAGTAACATGTCATATACCAAATTTTTTTTCCAGTTACTATACTTTTATATGATTCCTCATGCTTATTTATTTTGGATGATCTTATAAAGGGATAGTCATTCATGACTCGCTTGTGAGTATTAGTTAGAATTGACTAATGCACTATTCCCTTAGGCTTAATTTGAGGTCAAGATAAACTACTTAGTCTTGGCTTATTGACTACCATCAGAGGACTTTATCTTACCAAGTGATGGAAACTAAGCAAAATGACTGAAGATTAGGATCCCTCTTTTAATAGGAAGAACATAAACCTCAGCCATGAGGCCACACATTTGACATCATTTTCCTTTAAAGTGAACAAAATAGCAAACCATTCATGTATAGTTCTATTTTCACTTTTCTGAATCTTTGTGAACTCCCAAAATGGATAAAGGGGGTTTCTTGTTACACCCATTTAAAAATCTAAATTTGTTTTGAGCCACACATTGAGAATTGATGCATCGACAATCTTCCCATTTTTTTTTTTATCCTTTTAGAGTGATTTAGAGAACTTATGATCTCAATAAGAATCATAGGGACAGGATTTCCTCCTTGTATAAGGAAACTCATGAAGGAGACTGTATCAATGCTTACATAGCCTAAGACTTTAAGGCATATGATGAAGTTGTAAAGTGCGAGGGTTAATCTTAGTAGGTTTCCTTTCTCGCCTCTATGTCAAAAAATTAGTTATTCTAGAAATTGAACAAGGAGACACAAACTATCTCCTTTGCATCTCAAGTGCTGCCAAGGTGTTTGTTCATGTATACTTAGTGTTTTTTCTACTATTGTAATTACCTGTTTAAGTTTCTTACTTTTAACAAACATTCCAAGGAATTGTGCATCACTAACACCTAAGAGCGCCTCACATTCCTCCTAGGTGAGTGCCAAGTCGATGTTGTTAAAATGGAAATAATGGTAAGAAGGATCCTAAAAGCTAACACCAAATCTGTCAAGGGATCCTCTACTTGAATGTGTAGAAAGTTTGTGATGGTACCAAATTACCACTCAAACTGAGCTTTATCATGGATACTATTCTCATCCCAAAATTGATGAAGAAGCCATAAAGTTTTCAGATGTTAATGTTATACAAGATCATGAATCAAAAATAAAATTAGTTAACATAAGTCATAATCAAGTTTAGTCGTTCTAACTAGAGTTTATGTCTTAGGGGAGACGTTTTTATTGCCTGAGGTTTTCTTAATTCGATCCTCTTATAAATTAACATGAAGGATTACTAGTGGGTGGCTCGATCCAAATGGAGTCTTGCCAGGTTTTTAAGTTTTCCAAAGGCTCTTAAACCGTCCCTTAATGTCGGTTTAGTAAGAAAAGTACCTTAGCTCATAATCACCAATATGAGGGCAAGTGGGAAGAAAACTCCGCCCCCCCCCCCCTGACAAGTGATGAAAACAGACACAAGGTTCAACTTGACCTAGGTGAGCCATGTCACATAAGGAGACTACGTACCTTCCAAACACCCATTCTCACACCCTCTTTAATAGAGAAACAACCTGAGTATAAAGTTACTGCAATACATGAATGTGATGTGTGTGTTGGTTTTATATTTTAAAAACATGTTGAATAAAAGAATAAACAAAAAAGATAAACACATAAAGGAATCAAGCTCGAAATTTAGGATTTTTACATGATTAAAAAAATAATTTTCACTTTTATGTTTGGGCTGACTCTATGAAACTAGAGATCCTGAGTTCAATCCCTAATAGACTCGTCAACATGTCACAATGGGGCCTATGCCAGTGAAGTCGAAAAAGGGCACTTCATTTCCCTCTTATGAGAAAATGCGAGAGAATTAGTCTTTTTTTTATGAGAAATGATAAATCTAATTCGTTTTAGTTAACTTATTCATGAAAATCAAGAAAAAGAATTAAAATCACCAATAATCTTTTGTTACGATATGAGTGGCCATCTAACAATCTTTTGTATTATGCACCTTTTCTTAGATTTGAAAACTTCTAGGCAGGTTGCAAAAAGTTGCAGAGTTCTCCTAAGAGCGAGCATCTTATGCTCCATTGTTCATGACTTAGCGTAGTTTGAAATCTTCAAGCTTAAGATTTTATTGTCATGGAAGATGAAATGAATGATTAAAAGTTTATCCATGTTCAGACGCCATTGAGTAACTTGATGTATGATCAGGAGTTTAGCCCAAGTCAATCTTTATTGAGTGACTTGATAAGTGATCATGAGTTTGGCCCAAGTTTAAGAAAGCCAAAATCACTCGAATGAGCGTTCAAGGAGAAAGTAGGTCGACAACACTATGTCTATAGTGCCTAGTGAGCATTCTACTAAGTTGTTTTTGAAATGACTCTTTTGAGATATTTATTATATATGTGCCAGCTCATGATTAGCTCAAGCCTAGCTAGAGATATAGAAAAGTCACACATTTTATGAGTTTGCCTTTTTATTCTCTTAATATATGATTGTCTCATTTGAAAATATTTTGAAAAAGTCTTTTGCTCTTTAACTTGACTTTTCATGCAACTAGAAACCACCAGCTTCTTTTTAGTGAACCTAGAGCTCCCAATTTTCATCTTCATCATTCTTCATCCTTTAGCTAAGTTCTTTGATCTTTTCTCTTCATTTCTTCTTTTAGAGCAATGGCCAAGAATCTAAGTCCTTTTATCTATATTGTTAAAGAGATGAAATTGCTCAAAAGCAACTTCTTTATTTCAAAATATGTAAAGTTGAGCTTTTTTCCCTATTGACCAACCATGGACTCACTACAAAGACTGGGTCATGGTTTTTAAGGACAACCTTAAGGGATGTTAAGATTTAACCATCCACCTTTCTTACTAAAACATTTGAAGGCAATTTAAGCTTTCCTTTTCTTAGTTCACACAAAACTCCTAGCGTTGTATGTTGGCATTCATATCTAAAATCATGTTCATTCACTCTACAGAACTCTTTGTTGTCCTTTTTGCCAAATTTTTTAAGTTAAAGCCTATAAAGATGATAAGGACTCAAAGTTCAAATTCCATTACTTCACCAATATCAACTCGAAGCTCTTCACCAAAAGTTGCTATCTAATAATAAAGGGTTGGACTAAAAAATGTTTTTGGGTCATTTGGCCCAAAATGTACCCTCACCTCGATACTTGGATTAAGCCCTCCAGGAACGTCCATAACAAAAGGTCTACCCTGATCTCACATTATTTTTCAAGCTCTTTTGTGATTAGAGGGGAGCTTTTAGGACCATATCAATAATGATAAAATGTCTATGGTTAAAGCCACTATGTCCTAGTATAAGATATTTAGATTTGATAAAACCTTCAAGTCATCCAAAGAAGTCTTAAGCTCGAGTATTAAGGAAAAACCTAATTCACCCTTCCAAAGAAAACCACAACATTTGCAATCTTGAAGTCGAACCAAGCCTTGTTTTCAAAGAGGTGGTCAACCTTGATGAAGGGCAACCATCCCAATTGCCACACTAAGTCTTGCACCCGAAGAGGGTCTTCCCATGAGGGGCGAGCGATCCTTCCCATTTTTTCACCATGTTCCTTCCTCGATGTAGGGGTCCAACCTAATATGGGATTTGAGCCTTAAACTTTGAGTCCCTTGTTCCCTAGTATGGCCCCTAGGGCCGATGCTACATGAGGCCTTAATCTTTTTGTACTTTAACTTTCAAATGGCTTTTTATCCTTTATGCTTATTACTGACTCGTCTCTTATTTTAACTTGCAAACCTTGATGAAATCAACTCGTAACCCACTATCCCCTAAGTGATAGAAGAACAATTTTACAAAGCTACAGATATTGGCTTTGGGCAGGTAATCCCATGGAAAGAATTCTACCTTTAGGGCTATCAAAGTTTAACAAAGGGGTCAGTCCTCATATGCTACCCCAAAAAAGGAAAGTGGCAAGTGCTAGCTTCAAAACCAGTACCCTTATAGATAAAAAGGCAAAAGTAATGGCCGTTACTTCCCTAGCCATCAGAAAAAGGAAGCCACCCAAGGGTCAAAGGCCTCAAGGATGCATTGGATATGCCCTTAGGTAAGCCAGGTCGCTCCTTCTAGAGGAAAGACTTATGCCAAACTGGATGTCCTAGTTGAAGCCTCCTTGGTCTAGAGTGGCTATATAAGTTAATTCTCCCTTAAGACCTAAGGTAAATAAAGGGGGAGAATTATAACCAATTTTTGGATAGGACTATACTCTATTTTCAAGGAGATAGGTGCCTACTTTTGTTTACTCTTTTACTTTTTGGAAAACATAACTGTAAACTTCTGATTTGAATTTCTTTTACTTTGCAATTTGTAAAAGAAATTCAGGACCAATATCCCGACTTGTCCCTTTCATCAGTGCAGCTAATCCCTCAAGCTGATCTCTCATCAGTCAATTCTAGATATTTAGAGATGCTATTCAAAGATCTAGAAGAAGTGGTTGAGAGGTCCACAAATGAAGGAACATCAACTGGTGCTCCTAAAGGCCTACTTTTTTATTTTTTTTTCTTTGTAACGTATCAACTTTCATTTGATTAATGGAATTTTTATTTTCAAAATCCAAGTCTTCATTTGTACTTAAAATAATTTAGGTAATTATTACTAACTTGAGAATCTTGATAAGTACCTCAATCAACTCTGAATAAGACAGACCCGATGATGCCTCACATGAACTTAGTCTTGGATTGCCTAAGGTATTGTTCCCAATCTAAACAAAAGAACAAATGTGAACTCAACTTCAAAAGACATTGATATTAAAGTCAATAGTTGAATATGTGAACAAATCTGCTTCGAATTGCCCAAGGCATTGACTCAGTTGTGTCCTCTAGGCCAAAAATCTCAATTTAAGCAAATGAAAAAAAATAAAATAGAATTGAACTTTGTTTATTGATATTGTAATGTAGGCCCTACCTTTAAACCTAATGAGTTCAACCTAACGTGACCTTTAGACTAAAAATTCGATGTATTCTATGGATAAGCCCTAATGAGTTAAGTCTAGATGAGTCATTAAGGATAGCAATATTGATAAACATTCCTAACCTTGCACTTAGTAGAATAAATAAGACATAAGGTCTATTGAAGGAGCTACAATAAATCTCAATGTACCGATAAAACAAACTAAAAAAGAGATGAAGTTTTGGGAGCAAAATTATGTGTTAACAACTGCCCCTCTTTTTTCAATGGCTTGAGTTATCAGAGTTTGGATAAAGCCTTCAAGATACTAATTTTGCTCCAGAATGAATAAACTAAGGTATATATTATTTTTTGTTTTTTCAAATATCATGATTCGAGGCATTCATCGCAAAATCATAGGGGCGACTTCCATACCATGTGTTTGTCAAGATCACATGATTGTAGTTTATAAGCTACGGGCTTAACTCACTTCTGGATTCCCTTCATGTCATGATGAATATGGCATGGACAAACCTACAATGTCAGTCCTGACGACTTCCATGTGGCGACTTTTTAAAACTCCTATAATGGTTACTGTACCAGAATTCATTTTTAGATGCCCTCCGTGACATGACGAATGCAATGTCGATGGGGACCTACTATGTTATCCTTTATTGAAATTACTAGACTTCATACCTGAGCTAGATCTAAAACTCGATGATAATTTTTTAATAGGTTGTGAATTAGAGTTATTGAGTCCATCATAGGTATTTCAATAATTAAAAACAATTCAGACGTAGGACTTTATTGTTCGGTCGATGTTTCATTTGTTGTATCATTTGTTTCCTCATTACACCTTAAACCTTTAACATTTTCACTAGGATGGCGTACAGGAGGACATGAGAAATATTTGGCCATATCAACTAGAGAAAAATATATGGTTTTCTCCAGCACTATGTTGGGTGTCTTGGATTAGATATTCATCCCATACATCAAAGTCCATGGCTTCATCAATATTCATCCCATTCATATAATTTACGTCTTCATCATGTTGATGGGAGGATTGAGGTTGATTTTTATGAGCATTAAAGGGTTGGTCATTAGTTTTTAAAACTTGCACATAAATCACACTTGGAACTTGACTCTTGCCAACCATTAAGAAAAACATGTCTTCATCATTTCTAATTTTGTCCATTTAACTTAATATCGAACTTCAATAAGTCTGCCTCTACAACTAAATGAACCTCATGTGTGACATACATCATACGTTTATTAAAAACAATCAATCTATTGTTTCCATTGAATCCTAGACATTAAAAAGTTCCATTCAATTGAATCCATGAATCATCATAAGATAATGCAACACAAACAATAATCTCCATTCTACAATATACATAACTTCGTATTACATTAGCTCATGTTTACAACATAACAACCCATGGTAATAGCATAACAATCCATGGAAATTGAAATAACTCCTACCATCAATATAAAAAAAATCACAAAATCAACATACACAGGTATGCCATTAGTATAAAAACTCATATCATCAATACAAAAACTCATGCCATTAGTATAAAAACTTATGCCGTCACTATAAAAACTCATGCCAATAGTACATAACTTACAAAAGTTCATCTTAATGCATGCCAATAATATAATAACTCACACAACTTCATCATAACCTATGTCAAAACATGGGAAACCAGATAAAAGAATCTCTCAACAATGTTATGTATTCCTCATCAAGGATCCAAGCAAATTTTGTTACTAGAATGAAAATTTAATGGATATTTTTTAACAAGATTACAAAGTAGAAGTTTCATGACTTTGAGGCTCAATATAATGTAGCCAGGTTTTACAAGCTATTGAAGGTGATAATGTACTTCACCTTTATAAATTATATCTATAATTAAATATGCTTTCATATTTAGACTAAAAGCTACCGAGTTTAAAGAGAAAGAATAAATATCTTTGAAGAAATACGACCACAATGGTTGTATGAAGGTTACCAATAAACAAGCAAGATAATCTTTAGCCACAACGCAACCCAAAAGTACGAATCAATGGTTATTTAAACTTATCACTGTGGGACCTAAAGAAAAGAAAATGGGTTTTGTATATTGAGACCAAAAAAATGAAAGAGAAGAATATTGAACTATAGTAGTTTTTAAGATTTTTCCTCCTTTATTATGGCAGGGGTCATTTAGACACACATAATAATTGAAAAAAATGATAAAAGCAATTTAGACACATAAAAAAGTGTTAAAAAACACATAACGTTGTCTAGTTTGTTAGTCCTTATGGGAGAGCAAAATAAAAGGCTATTTGAGCCAATTTTCTTAAAGAGTACATATTAAAGCATTGACCCACCTAGTACATAAAACATACAAGGTGAACTTCTTTTAAAAGATTAAACTGATATGCAAGTAGGGGAGAGAATCATCTAGGCTAAAACATGATTATCAAGACTTCTATTAAAATAAGAAGACTACTGGCGGCAAAGGGTAAAATGCTTCTAATTAGAGAATTATGATAGCAAAATAAAATTCTTTCACAGTATAGCCTCCACCAAAAGGAAGGTTAATTGGATTCATTCTTTAACCAATGGGGACAATGCGACTTTCTCCAAGGAAGAAGATAAGTAATAAGTCATTAAAAATTATTTTTATTAGCTTTTCTATTCACGTGGAGCTGAAAACGAGAAAGTTTCACAGCTTGTGGACCAGAAATTATCATAACCTGATAATGCCAGATTACTAGCACATTTCACCATTGAGGAATTTAAGATAGTAATTTTTGAAATGCATCTAGGCAAATGACATAGACTAGGTAGCCTTAGTCATGGATTCTGTCAGAAATGTTGGCAGCTTGCAGGTAATGACATCTTATCTTCAGCTTTGAATTGATTTCATGTTAAGGAATTCCTTACATCTTTAATTTGTACTTCTATTATCTTAGTGCCTAAATGTGAACATCCA
The DNA here is from genome assembly GCA_021397835.1 of Moringa oleifera. Lineage (NCBI taxonomy): Eukaryota > Viridiplantae > Streptophyta > Magnoliopsida > Brassicales > Moringaceae > Moringa > Moringa oleifera. Next base: position 1,290,065 of record JAJFZO010000184.1, on the reverse strand, counting down.
ACTTCAATGGAAGACTTTAGGGTAATTGCTTTTTGTAATGTAATCTACAACATTGTGGCTAAGGTCCTGGCTAACAAACTTTCTCCTTGTTTGTTCTCTTATGTACCAAAGGGCTATTAGTGCTGATTAAACAAGCAGTTACTAAAGGTGAGCGCCCACAGGTGTAAAATATGTAAAGTTGCCCTTGTCATTTTATATCTCCTTTTTACTGATGATATCTTCTTCTACTTCAAAGCTAGCATAGAGGAAAGCATGGCAGTGAAAAGCTCCTTAAGGAGTATAAGCAAGCCTCAAGGTAAATGATTAATTTTTAGAAGCCTGAATTATTTTTCAATGCCAATGTTGATGCAGTAGAAAGAAATTTAATTTTTAAATGCTTAGATGTCTTTACAACTTTAGATACTAGTAGATATCTAAGACTTCTTTCACTAGTTAGTAAGAGTGAAAAGGCCATCTTTAATTTTATCAAAGGGAGGCTATGGAAAAGAGTAATTCGATAGGAAAACAAACTTTTGTCTAAAGCTAGAAGAGAAGTTTATGGAGGCTATGGAAAAGAGTAACTGGATGGGAAAACAAACCTATGGAGGCTATGGAATAGAAACTGTGGTACAAGCTCTTCCAACCCATTAAATGAGTTCTTTCCCACTACATATCTCCTTATGCAAGGAACTGTAAAGGATGCTCAATTCTTTCTGGTGTGGTTCTTTACAAAATGGATCAAGAAAAATCCACTAGTTAAGTTGGAATAACCTATGCTTTTAAGCTTGCCTTACTTGGTAAACAAGGCTGTAATTTGATCTCTAAGCCTGATGCACTTGTGAGCAGATTGTTTAAAGCTAGATACTATCCACATAGGGATCTTCAGAAAGCTTTATTAGGCTACAACTAAGCTATACCCAAAGAAGTCTGTGGAGTTCAAGAAAGCTAACTGATAGGGACTCTAGAAGGAGAATCGGTAGAGGTAATGAAATACTAGTGTCAAAAGATCCTTGGTTAAGGGATGATGGTAATTTCAAAGTCCAAACACCTATGATGGATAACCTTTAATTTACTTTAGTTAAAGATCTCTAGTTGCCAAATTCTAAATAGTGGAATATATATCTCTTAAAGGATTTGTTCTATGAAAGATATGTTAATGAAATATCCAAACTAGTGGTTGGGCATAATGAGTAAGACGACAGATTAATCTAGCATCATAATAAGGGTGGGGCTTACATTGTAAAATTTAGATTTAGGGTAGCTATGACTAAGCAGTAGAAAGTGGGGATTCTTGGTTACTGGTTAAGAATCAGGCACTTTCAACTGCCTTCTAAAATCAAAGATTTTGTTTGGAGAGTGTGCAGAGGCTTCCTTCCTGCTAAGTTTAGGCTAACTGAAAAGGAAATTGTTGTTCAACGTGAATGCTCTTTATGTGAAATTGAGGATGAGAAAATTTGGCATATCATGACCTATTGTTCATATTCTTAGAATTATTGGAGGGCTACTGGATTATTTTACCAACATATAAGGCAAAGTCATTTGGTGAATGGTTTTTTAGCTTAATTAACAATTTGGATGAAACATCTAAAGTTAAGCTCTATATTGCTTTGGAGTATATAAGGAGCTAAAAACAATAAGGTTTGGCACAACAAGCTACGTACTCCCTAGAAAGCTATTCAAACTGGGCAAAACTTTATGGAAGCATGAACTAATGCCAAAAAAAAGCAGTTGTCAGTTAGGGTGCAACTAGATTTATAGTTCCAAAGGTATGGATAAAACCACCTAAGGGCCACTTAAAATTTAACATAGATACAACTATCTTTGGAAGGCAAAATAAGGTTGGTATAGAGATGGTGATCGGCAATAAGAATGGACAAATGGTTCTCACCATGGTCATTCAATTAAAAGATACCTCTCTCCTAAAAAAGTTGAAGCTTGGGCTTTGTTACAAGCATTCACCTACATGACTCAAAGTAATTTTCATCAAGGGATTATTGAGAATGACTCTAACATTATGGTGGATCGCATGTCCTTTAGAGTTATAGACGCCTAAGAGTTTGGTGCTCTTATTGATATTTACAAGATATTACTTTCATAATGTTATTAATTTTTTTCATCATATAAGTTAATAAATGAATAAGGTGGCACATGTATTAGCAAGGGTCTCTTATTTGTATGCTAGTCCAACCTGGTGACATAAGCGTCCTCCTTTTCTAAGTGCTCATTTGTATGAGAATTTATCTAATTAATAAAGTTTTCATTTAGTTTCAAAAAATATATATATTTTTAATTCAAACTTTATTTTACTAATTGATTTAACTTTACATTTAATTTTTTAACTTAAATTAAATTAAATATTATTTTTAAAATTTTAATTATTATTTACAATTAATTCAAAATAAAAAACACTTATTGTTACAAAATGAAATGAAAATGAATAAAATATTATAAGAATACAAAAAATTAAAATAAAAAATAGTTTTCTCTTTTTTTATCTCATATCTTTTTTATTTTTTATTATTGATAAATTAATTTAAAAATTTTAAATTTTTTGAAATTAAATTCTAATTTAATCTAAATGAAAATTTAAATATAAAATTGAATCAATTAATGGACTATATTCTAAATTATAAAATAAATTTAATATCAATTGTTTTCGAATTTATTTTATAGTAATCTTAAAATTTAATCATTAATTATAATTAAATTAAGGTGAGCTGGGCTGACACCATTTTGGATCAAATTGGATCCAAATCGTGCTTAAATGGGCCACCCAAGCCTTGTTTCTTCCAGGTTGACTGTATTGCTGGGATCAGAATCCATGAGAGGACATGGTCTGTCTTCAATTCCTGAAAGCAGTCCTGGCTTTGAAAAAGGGAAAGATACTGAAATTTATATTTGGCCAGTTGCAAGAGCCAAGGAACTGGCCTTTTCTTTCTTGCTCAAAAAAACGGAGGTAGGAGTTGTGCATGTACTGGTGACGTTTAGCGATTTTATCCAGTTTTGAAGACCTTGCAGTTTCACAGTTTCTGTAATCAGGTAAGCCTAGAAGCCACCTAGACCCTTATCCGACTCCAATCCTTGTGTAATGGCATCACCGTCGGAGCATAAAGCTACTATAATTGATGGAAAAGCCATTGCGCATACTATCCGATCTGAAATTGCTGATGAAGTCCGCCATCTTTCTACAAAATATGGCAAGGTACATTAGTGTCTGATCCTGTTCATCTACCTTTGGCTTTGTACTATAACAGATTTTAATAAACTTTTATTTGTATGGTCTAATCTGTTTTTGGTACTCAATTACGTTCAAATCTTGTTCTCCATCTTCTTTTCTCTCTGGCGGTTGCTTGAGTTAAGCCTTCTTGACTAATTTTGTCAATGTTGGAATAATTTCCTGGAAATGACTTGCCATGACTCTAAGATGAATAGTGATTTGCTCGGTATGTGGATGGGTCGCTGAAGTTCCAAGACTAGAGAAATAGAAATGGATTTTCCTAAAAAGGTGAGAAGTGCCTAGCTTCAAATGGGATGAAACATTTGCTTCCTTTGAGCCTCTTCTGCAGTCACCTCTTTTTGAGTCCAAAAGATAAAAATGTTAATCTTGATTCTCGGGATGCTTCTCCACCTTTCTATCAGTTGCAACATGAAGAGCATGTCTTAGCTTATGATTAAAAAAAAAAAAAAAGAAAAAAGAAAGTGTCCTCTAGTAATTATTACGAAAGGCTTAGGCTTTTATAGGACCAGCTGGACATGCCTCGGGACATCTATCCTATGGTCGGAATCTTCCATCTGAAACCTCTGTGGGTGCACCTTATTGGTACAGTTCAACTCATCTTCTGTGGATAAGTGGACTAATTTATCAACGACTCAGCCACACGCTGTCTTAAAGAATATTATATTTACTGCCTAACATTTGGATCTTGTTGAGGATGCTACCCCTTTTTCTTGCTTTTGTTGGCTTGCTACGATGTCTTGCTAAGTCTTTATTATATTGACTTTTTGATATTTTCAACTTCTCATTCACATTAACATGTAAGTTTATGTGCGTTAACCCACCATAACTCAGTATGAATTATATGATTCACTGCAAAATACTGCATGCTGTCTTTGATAGAAACAACTTCTTAATTTATTGTATGATTATCAATCTTCCTGTTGGCACTTATATTTGTAAACTTGTGTCTTTTACTCTCTAAAGCAAACTAAATTCATTATTTGATTCAGTTTACTATGTTTACTACAATCGAGAATAATTAAGGTGGAAATTTGAGATTTTGACATCAGACTTACTCAGGTGCCAGGTTTGGCTGTAGTCATAGTAGGGAACCGAAAAGATTCTCAGAGCTATGTGAATATGAAGAGAAAAGCATGTGCTGAGGTTGGGATTAATTCCTTTGATGTTGACCTCCCAGAGCAAGTATCTGAAGCTGAGCTCATTAGCAAGGTTCATGAGTTGAATGCAAGTCCTGATGTTCACGGTTAGTTGTTTTGTAGATAACAAGTTGAAGATGACTAATAGTTAGCCTTTATCAATATGTTCTAGCTATGACTTGTGGTGATAATTTTTACACATAAGCTTGGAGAAGCAGAACAATAAGGGAAGCCATTTGTCTTTAAGTTGTAGTTTTCAGTTTCATATGTGCTCAAACTATCTTCATGTTGCTGGGGGAAGAAATTAAAAAAAGAAAAAAGAAATCGTTTCTCGTCTTTTTCCCAAGGAAAAAAAGAAAGAAAAATGTGTATAATCCTTTATATAACTTTAAAGGTTGTCAATGTGTCAACCTAAAGGAAAGCAAATTCATAAACTTTAATATTTCCTTCTTGATGAAAACCAAAACATGAAGTGGTATGCTACCTGATATCTTACAAAGATTACAGAGCTTTGCAGTGTCCTGAGTATATTTGGTGAATAAAAATAAGAGTTGTTTGTGTTGTTCAAACAAACAAAAGTTGATATTTGAACCATGCAGATAATTCAGTTATGTTATGTACATGCAGGCTCTTCTTCTGCAGCTCTTTTATGTTTATTTTGTTGAGCTGGCAGGTATATTAGTTCAGCTTCCATTGCCGAGGCATATAAATGAAGAGAAAGTTTTAGGTGAAATCAGCACTGACAAAGATGTAGATGGCTTTCATCCTCTGAATATTGGTAGGCTTGCAATGAAAGGCAGAGAACCGCTCTTCCTTCCTTGTACCCCCAAGGTAATTTACATCTTGAAGTGAGATAATCAAGGTCTACTTAGAATTTTACCTTTCCCTATCTCTTGCATGGGTGCCCTTGTTGGAAAAATATACTAATGGATATCAATTTAATTGTCTAGCATAGCTTACATTGGCAGTCTTTGTTTCTCTTTTTCATCATTTTCATGTATGCTTATTGTAATGGTGCTTCCTCTTCAGGGATGTCTTGAGCTTTTATCACGAAATGGTATAACTATAAAGGGGAAAAAGGCAGTTGTTGTGGGCCGAAGTAACATAGTTGGACTGCCTGTTTCACTGCTGCTGCTGAAAGCAGATGCTACTGTTACCATTGTGCACTCAAGTTCTCCTGATCCAGAGAGTATCATCCGTGAAGCTGACATCGTTATTGCAGCAGCTGGACAAGCAATGATGGTAATTATAGATAGTTCATAGATTTGTTCTTTCTTGTTAAACCTTATTGCCCTATTACATAGTGGTCTTTGTATGCTTATTCTTTTCAGGTTCTCTTAAGAAATCTTACCCATCATTGGTGGGCTTACTATTATGCTTAGGTGGTTGACACTGAGATATTTATATAAACTATAAGAAAGCACCATTTAAAATTAAGGGCTTTGATGTCTTCTACCCCAAGGGGTTGCTCAGTTGTCTGGGCAAATGCGACACTGTTCCACTTAGATGTCCTGGGTTTGATTCCATTTTGAAGTTCATCTCTTGTTGTTTACGGAGTGGGTTCTGGGGTCAGAGCATGACTTCATAAATTTTAAGGAAGGCGGGTGGGTACACAAAGTGGCCCTGCCTTATGGTTATTAAAAAAATAAAAATAAAAGGTTAAGCCTTGTAATTGCTCTACATTTCATTAAGTGGATGAAACACTGAAGCTTCCTGCTGGTTTTAGTTAAGGATTTCATATAAGGTTTCTACTGATCAGAGGAAAGAAAATGGACAGAGAAACCTTTTCCATGGCACATTAATCTGTTTATCAGTTATAGTTGTAAACTCATCCTGTTGATAGTGTTTGTGAAGTAACATGCTTGAAAGATCTGATGTGAAACGATTATCTTTAACATAAAGGCTCTTGGACCCAAATTTTCTTGGAAGCAGATTTGTCAGTGTGGTGGGATGGAGCTTGAGATTCAATTTGCTCTTCTGTTTTTTGTTTTTTTTTTTGTTTTTTTGGTTTGGGCCCTCTTTATGTCATTTATTTGGGCAGAAATTGGTTTTTGGATTGTCATCTAGTTGCTCTTGTAGATCTGAAAATGATAGCAGTTGCCCAACTCATCATATTCTTCCTATATTTCTAATCTTGAGGCATGGGGTCAAAGCAAACATGCAACACTTTAAGGTGATTAAATCCTTATTTGGACTTCGATGCACTCATCCAAGCATCTAATTGGACCACTAGCTTACAAAGCTTCCCACTTTGATTATCTGGGCACATTGCACTGTGCATCCTTTTCTGTTTGTTTTCTTTTCCGTTTTGTTTCTCTCCTGCGGTGTACTCACGCACTTTGTTTGTTTGGTGATGCCTGACAAAACGCGAAGTTTTCAAGTCTGCTATTTGTTCAATTACTACTCTTTTAAGCTGCATAATCCATATTTTGTGTGAACCAAATCCACCTTTTGTGCTGTTAGGATTTTCAGTTAATTTACAGTTTGTTGAATTGTTCATTCATTTATAGAACATTGAGCTTTTCAGATCAAAGGAAGCTGGATAAAGCCTGGTGCTGCAGTTATTGATGTTGGAACAAATCCTGTGGATGACCCAAGTAGGAAATCAGGTTATAGGTTAGTGGGTGATGTAGATTTTCAGGAAGCATGTAAGGTAGCTGGATGGATAACTCCTGTCCCAGGTGGTGTTGGTCCAATGACAGTCGCAATGCTGCTCAAGAATACCTTGGATGGTGCCAAGCGTGTTATTGAGCGCTAAAGTCAGTTGTCTTTATTCGTTTAATAAGGTGCTGCTCATCCTAACCACTGGTTTTGTGGAGCATGTATATTCAAGTTTAGTAACATTATACTTTGTTGCTATAATTGCACTGTTGTATTCTACTTTCTATGCCTCACATTTCTAGACAGAATAATACTGGGCTACTTTCTGATTATGTCAGTTATGGAATTGTTCTAAGGTCAAATTTTTAGTACATCAGTCCACATTTTAGGTATAAATAAAGCACCTTATGAAGGTTTTCATTTTGGGTGGTAACTTTGCCATTATATTGAGATTAAACTCTTCTCTCACCCTCTACAAGTTAATCCCGGAAAAGGAAAAATAAAAATCCATGTAAGCTTGTTCTGTTGTTTTCTTCCTCTGTGTGATTCAAAAGTTTTCCCTCTGCTGTGGTCTTTCAAATTGTTTTCATGAATCCATGCGCTCCCTATCTTATTAATCAAAGTTACAATTCTTTCTAAAATATGGACTTGAATAGTAGTAACTTTAAATGATGGCCTGAAGAGAAGGAAATGTACCAATACTTGATCTTTATGGCTTCTAGCACAGGTAATTAGTTATTACCATTCTCTTTTGCACTTAATCATGAGACGAGCATATAGTGTATTTGAATTTAAATATCTTGTTTAATTAAAAAACTTGATGAAATTTTATTTTTTAGGCAAATACTCAAATACACTAAGTGTTTAATGTAAAATGAAAGAGAGATCAAACTCAAGATATATTAAGTTTTGCACTTTAATTTCAAGTGTTTCTTGTTACCCAATCAAAATTTACAAGGTGATTCATATCTTATAGTTACAATCTTTAAAAAATTCCAATTTTGAAAAATAAGAAAAAAATTAGTTATTCACACAAGGTTATAACTGAAAATAATCAAAATTAATTAATAAAGTGTTTTCTTAACAACTTATTTTGATGAAGGCAAAAAATGCTCTCTACTCCTCACTTGTAATTATAAAGTATGCCATTGAATAAGAAATCAAAGGTCATCACATTTAAAAACATAGACTTTCTCTCTCTCATTTTCCCACTTTTCTCTCGTCGTCGATGCCATTTTTTTGACAATGTGAGATCAAATTTTTTGTCTCTATTATCATCAATAACGCAATAATCATCAAGTATAAGCTTACAAGTTTGAGTGTTTGCAAACTCTCTTCATCATTTCTATCAATATCCAAGTGTGACAAGCATATTTTCCTTCTTACTATGATAATATTTTAAGCTTAATTAGTATTTGACTGCTTATGCTTCTATATCATCTAATTATATGTTTCATCAACATTAAACTGCTTCTAATCACATGAACGTTTCAAAGTACAGAGAAAAGTGAATTGTGTTTTTCGATGAGTAAAATCATGGCTTAATTCATGAAATCATATTTATTTTTGTGTAAATGTGTATTAAAAAATTAAATCGTGTCGAATTTTGATAATATCATGATCTTGGATTATTATTGAAATCATGGAATAATATTAAATTGTGTATTATTTTCTTACATTGTTGCTTAAGTCTGTATATCATGGAATAATATTTGTTTTTGTCCAATAAATTTTAACAATTTTTTGATTGATTTATATTGTTTCTTGTCTTGTTTACATGATTATGGAACAATTTAACTTTTGAATATGGTTTATTTTTAATATTTACTATGCAGGATACATGTAGATTCAAGTCACTAGGGAGTTTATCACTCCAAAAAGTCAATGAAAACTAGGCAACCTGAAAGTCCTTAAACATTATAATAATGATGTAATTCGGCAATCAATGATTTTTTGATCAAGCTTGACAAAAGTGGGATTATGAAGGAAAGTTCATGGATGCATGCTTTGGTTATTTCCTCAGAATACCAAAGAAACAGAATTTCATATGTCAGATTATGCACAGTTTACTTCTCCAAGAGTTCATGTGGGAAATTAAGAGAGAGATGTGGTTCTTAATAATGGATAAGAAAGTCCACTTCAGCGAAGATTGAGTCTTATTTAATAACTGGATTAAAGTTTGGGGAGCTACTAGACATTGCTAGTTTTGAAGCTGCCCTGTCTAGTCTTTTGACTAAATACTTTAATGAAGTTGACAAGGTGAGTTGCCTAATTATTTTTCTAATAATTTCTTTTTTCAATGTAATAGTTAATTTGCTGTTTAATTTGTGTTTTGCTAGGTCAGCACTAGCATGGTTAAGACAAGGTTGCTCATGAAGGAATATGAAGATCTTGAAGATATAGTGAAGTTATCACTACTTTACTCACTACATGGTTATTTAGAGGGTCACAATAATTGATCAATAGTCTCCACCTGACAATTTCATCTGGTGAAGAATACGAAAGCTTTTAATAACTTCCCATTTGTCATTTTGGTGTATTACACCTCAATTATATAACTTAAAAAGATAGTGACCCATCATAATTTCAAAGCTTCCATTACTTCAGACAACATATGTAGTTTTTCTTAGGCACTTCATTTAATTATCATTTACTCTCTTTTTTTTTTCAAACAAATTGCTAATAAAATAGTTTATGATTTTATTGTTTTGCTCATGTTTTTCATGTTCTTTCTTTGCAAGTTTTTGCATTTGGAGTGATTTCAATATGCCATTAGTTTGGCATGAACAATAAGAACATTAAACTGCGCGAACGGTTCAATAAAATTTAACAGAAGATCACACCAAACTTCAGTGAACAAGATATTTATAATAAAGGTGAAGTCTTCTTGTTTGGTATCTTGATTTGTTATTTCGTGTTATATTTTCATATTTCATAGATAATGTTTTCTTTTCATGTTTTAATGTATAATATCGTGGAAAATATTCTTGTTTCATATATTGCTTTTCTATTCCATGGATAAATTATTGATTTCACCATCCTTTTTTGCTAGTATTAAAGCCTCACTTGAAAAAGGTTTTTTTTTCATAATATATGATCCATTCCATTTAGATGTCCACTTTCCTCTGGGATCTAAAACATTATCAGGCATCATTTTTAACATAAATTCTACCTCTTTGAAAATTCTTGGGTGAACTTTCTTATTATAATCTTACTCCATCCTTTTCTAATATAATTGCCCATGATACTGAGCTTTTAACTTTTTTTCTTATATCAAATTCAGTTGTTCGAAATGAGTTTTAATCCATTTATCTTCATCAAACAACGCTTCTTTTATCGCTCTCAATGAAGGAATTTCTATTTCAATGGGAAGTACTGCTTCTATTCCATACATTAGAGAATGAGACATTACCCTAATAGAAGTTTTGATGTTTGTTTTAAAAGATAACAAACTCAATAGAAGCTTTTCATGCCAATCTTTATAGGTTAATGACATTTTCTTGATAATCTTTTTGATATTTTTGTTAGTTGCTTCAATAGTTCCATTCATTTTTGGTTGATAAGTAATTGAATTATGATGTCCAATTTGAAATTCTAAACAAAATTTCTCCATTTGTTTGTTGTTCAGACTTGCTGCATTATTTGAGATGATTCTTTTTGATGGACTATACCGATAAATAATCTATCTTTTTAGGAATTGATTGACCACATATTTTGTTACATTAGTGAAAAACCTTGCCTCAATCCATTCAGTGAATAATCGATGAATACTAGAATGAATTTATGCCCATTAGACGCTTTTGGGGTAATTAGCCCAATTACATCAAAACTTCAAATGGATTTTTCTTCATAAATCTGGCATTTATGTCACCTTCGTACATAATGAATGCGAAATTTTTTCATTATCATCTAATAGTATCCTGCCCTAATTATTTGCCAAGCCATCGTATGGCTCTTTGCATGTGATCCATAAATTCCCTCATGTATTTTTTTAATAATGCTCTTACTTCTTTTTCATCAACATAATGGAGTAAGGTGTGGTCAAAATTCTTTTTATATAAATGGTCCTCTTCTAAGATAAAATTGACCTATAACCTCTTAATATCTTCAGTCAAGTTTTAGTACATTTTTTGGGTATGTTCAGTCTTTGATGAATCTTCTAATATGCCAGGGATTCTTTGACAATCATTTTTACTAGTAGCACTTCTTCTGAATGATTGACTTGGAACATGGCTATAAGAATGGCTAATGCATCTGCAATGTGATTATCCTCTCTAGGAAGATAATGAAAAGAAACATCCTTAAAATTCTCGAGTACCTCTTCTACATATTTGTGGTATTTAACCAAAATAGGATATCGAGCCCATCCATTCCCTTTTAATTGATAAATTACTAGAGTAAAATCTCCATATACCTCTACTTTGGTTAGTTTTCTTTACATAGTAATGGTTAACCCCAATATGCATGTCTCATATTTGGCCATATTTTTGGTGGCATCAAAATATGATAAGATCTAGTTGTGAAGGGAAAATATTATTGCTTGTTTGAAAATGACTTTGATTACATGACCTATTGCATTGGATGCCCCATTAAAATAAGTTTACCATTTTTGAAATTTATTTTCTTTATCTTCGATATAATTGATAAGATCTTCATCTGTGAGATCAAAAGACAAGTTTGTACACTTCAGTAACTCTTTTAGCTAATAAATCTACAATTGCACTCCCCTTGATTACTTTTTGAGATACATACATTAACTTGAATTTTAACAATAACTTGCCATCTTGCTAATCTTCCTAATAGAGAAGGCTTCTCAGATAAATATTTAATAAGATCAAGTTTTGGAATAACCTAAGTGGCGTGACTAAGTAAATATGGGCATAGTCGATGAGCACTCTAGGCTAAAGCACAATAAATCCTTTTAACCAATGAGTAATAATGGAGTCATCATTAGTGAAATTTTTGCTCAAATAATATATGGCATGCTCTTTCTTTCCTATTTCATCCAATTGTGCTAATGCGCATCCCAATGAACATTCATGCATCTTTAAATATAAGATTAGAGGCTCTTTTGAGTAAGGGGTACCACTACTAAAGGTTTTGACAAGTATACTTTTGTTTTTTCAAGCTCACACTACAACAAAATAACTATGGCTTTTATTCACAGTTCTAAAACTGTGAACTATGACATTGTGAACAAAAATCAATTGAAATAGTTCACAGTTTTTAAACTGTGAATAAAAGTGATAATAATTCACAGTTCATTAAAACTTTTATTCATAGTTTTTAAACTGTGAATAAAAAGCACATTACTTCACAGTTCATTAAAGGTATAAAACAAACATTTGTTCACAATTATTTTTGATTTTGTTCACAGTCATATAATTTTGAACTATTGTTTAAAAAAATTTTAATCAAAAAAATTTAAATTATTTTATGAATATTTATCCATAGTTTTGTTTAAAATATGAATAAAGTATAATTAATTTTTATTTATTTATTTCAAAAAATAAAAAATATCAAATATTAAAATTTGAATTGATAAATATTTAAAAATTTGAATTATTTTTTAATTTTTTATTTTTAACATTTAATAATTTGAAACTGAATCATTATGTAGTTTATTAATAATCTTAATTTGTAATTATAATTATTATTTGATTACCTTTTTTTTTTTCCAAAATCAATTTTTTTTGCCAATGAATTCACATTTTTCTCTTTACGCAAAATCAAAATTTGAAAATATTCGAAGAATGTTGCATACAACAAAAACAATAAACCATCACAAATTTTTTCATACTACATTTTTTATTAATACATCTAATATACTAATTCTTTTTCATATTATACATTATATCAATAGACATCAACATAATTTAATGTAACATCTCAAACTTTCTTAAAAATATTATATGACAATATATATCATGATATTTATTTCAATACTACTGCCATATTTCAATAAAATGTAACGCACCACCATCACTTTTTTAATTAAAAAGCACTTTAATAGCATTCACACATTTTAATACAATCAAATGCACCACCACCACTTTTTTCATGACAATACTCTCTATAGCGATCTAACACACCTCAATACAATCTAACACCACCATCACTTCATCCATTCACAATATATTTTCATCCAATTTAGCACACATTCATGATCATTTCTTTCATCATAATACACTTCAACATAACACATATTGATTACCATTTTGAAACTATAATGAATCATAATTCTAATCCATATAACCTTCCAGCTATGTATGAAATACATGAAAGAAAATTAATTTACAAATTAATGCTACTTTTACAATACAAGTTCAAAGATAAATACTTACAATTCCTAATAACTATATAATGTATTCCAAAATTTGAAATATAAGTCCTACACTTTTACCTGAATCCTAACATACTGCTTCATATATATTGCCCAAACTCTTGTCTGACATCATCAAGCTTACACTAACTATAGGTATCAATGTCCATTAGCTGTGCATGTGAAAAATATAAAAGTTAGTGCAAATATAATTACAATATTATACACAACATTTTACACAAATAAATTATTTAAAAACTTACTATTTTTGAGTGTGGTGCATTATTGTTATGTCTGTTAATGATATCCCTCGTGTATTTCATCACATAGTATCCACACCTATGGTTAAAAGGTCGACGTGGACACTACATTAGCATAATTTAGATGTTATATTTTGTGACTAAAAATAATGAAATTTAATATAACATATGGTTCGTAACATACATATCTTAGCAACAATACTTTGGCAATTCCATCGGCTAATGGATGGCATGTCTATTGCGAAGAACATTCTAAAAGAGCTAAAAAAAAAAGATTACTAATCTTGAAACTGCAATTACATATACTAATGTAAGTATAAAATAATTAAACTCACATGGACATGAGCATGTTTAACTCAGTGCGAGAACCACGCCCTAGAGGATCAAAAACTGTATATGTGAATGCCCACGACTCAACAATCACCAACATCTAATGATGCCTAAATTATTAAGCAAATTAAATTATTAGTTATTTAACTAATGCAAATAAAAAAATTAAGTTCATGCTTACGTGATGTTATACGGGAAAATCACTACTCCTTTATCACATGGTTGAGTTAATCTAGTTGCAATATAATGAGCTTGATCTTTTATCTTTATATTATTCACAATTGATAACATCGACAGATCAGTAAATAAATATTTTGATTGAAGCCAAGTGCAACCAAATCTTTGTGAAGTTTACTGAAAATATAAAAAACACATATAAATATGAATATGAAATCCAAAACCCTGCACCCAAATTTGGAAATCCTAGTATAGATCTAAAATCTCAACCCAGATCTGGAATCCCTAGCCAAAATCTAAAACCCCATACTCAGATTTAGAACCCCCAATATAGATCTGAAATCCTAACATAGATTAAAAACCTCACACCCAGATTTGAAACTCCCAACATAGATATGGAATCGCAACTAAGATCTAGAATCCCTAGCCCAGATTTAAAGCCTTGCATCCAAATTTGGAATCCCCAGCAAAGATTTGGAATCCTAACTAAGATCTTGAATCCGTAGCCCAGATCTAAAATCTCACACCTAGATTTGGATCCCCCAGCATAGATCTGGAATCACAAGCCCCAATTTGAAACCCCTCAACCAGATCTGAAACCCTCAGAACCCTCACACAGATCTGAAACCCCTAAGCCCTTCACCCAAATTTAGAATCCCAGACCCCTCACCCAGATCTAAAACCCCCAGTTCAGATCTGGAACCCTTCACCCAGATCTGAAACCCCCAGACCCCTCACCTAGATTTGGAACACTCAGATCCCTTACCCAGATCTGGAACCCTTAGCCCAGATCTGGAACCCCTCACCCAGATTTGAAACTCTCAGCCCATATCTAAGACCCTTCACCTAGATCTGGAACTCTTAGCACAGATTCAGAACCCTAACACAAATCTAGGACCTTAACACATATTTGAACCCCAAAACAAATCTAAAATCCTGATGAAAGTAGAACCATGCACATGTCTAGAATCCCGATGGAAGGAGAACAACATCTTGATTTGAGCTTAAAAATAATGAAACTAAAAGTAAAAAATCAAAGAACAATAATTTTTGCATTCTAACAAAGAAGATAAGTACATAATTTTGAGAAAAAGGATTAAACTTACCGAGAAAAAGAGAAGATTTAATCTGTCAGTTGTCGAACCCAAAAGCAAGCATAACCACACTTTTAATCCCTTCGTTGCAAATGGTTAAGGCCAAATGTCTAGTTTGCAGATCTAAAACCCGAGGAGGCTTTCTTCATGGTGTGCACTCATACCTAATGTTTACTACCTAAATAAGCAGAGAAAAAGAATGAACGAAATGAATGAAGTTTATCTTTGTGGGGAAGATGAGATAGGACTTTTATTCACAGTTATGGCTATAACTGTGAATAAAGGTTTGTACTTTTATTCACGGTTTTGTTATAATTGTGAATAAAAGCTTTGTTATACCACTTTTATTCACAGTTATAGTAAAACTATGAATAAAAGTTTTCTTTTATTCACAGTTATGTTTATAAATGTGAACAAAGATGATATTTATTCACGGTTTTAATAACAACTGTGAATAAAGGTTTATTTTGTTCACAGTTTTGTTACAACTGTGAACTAATCAATATTTATTCACAGTTGTTATTAAAACTGTGAACTATTTAGTGTAAACTAATCTCATTTTTGTTGTAGTGTCAACTTAATATTCATCATTTCATTACTCAGGATTATGTATTTGTAATAATCAGAAGATAGGATCATAAATACTATTTAATTACAAAATAAATCTAGAGATATAATTCATCCTTTCCAAGAACTTTCACACTTCTTTGATTGTTATTGGAAGAGGTAAATTTCAAATTGTCTTTATCTTGCTCGGATCTACTTGAATCCCTTTTTCACTAACCACAAATCTCAATAATTTTTTTGATTTAACTTTAAACATGCACTTATTGGGATCTATTTTGAGCTTATATCGCCTTAACCTTTCAAAGGGATATTTTTCGATCTTCAACATGATTTTCATCTCTTTTAGACTTGGCTATCGTATCATCCATATATACCTCTATGGATTTATGCATCATATCATAGAACAAATTAACCATGGCTCTTCGATATGTTGCCTCAACATTTTTCAAACCAAAAGGTATTACTCTATAATAAAACATTCCTCAAATCAAAGTGAATTCTTCATCTCTTCCTTAGCCATATGGATTGGGTTATATCCTAAATAATCATCCATAAAGGAAAACAAAGAGAACTTAGTTGTAATATACACTAAGTACGTTAATGTGGTGAAGAGAAAAATTATCCTTTGGCCTTACTTTGCTATGATCTTTATAGTCCACATATATGCATACCTAACCATCCTTCTTAGGAAGTGGCACAATATTGGCTATCCATTCAGGATATGTTGCTACCATAATAAATCCAACATTAAGAAGTTTTTGAACTTCCTCCTTTATTTTTAACAAAATTTTAAATTTCATTCTTCTCAACTTCTGTTGAACAGGAAGGTAATCTAGTTTTAAAGGCAATTTGTGTTCAACAATAGTTCTATTTAACTCCAGCATATCGTTATATGACCAAGAAAAAATGTCGGCATATTCTTTCAATAAATTGATTAAGACACCTCTTATCGAAGAAGAAATCAATATTCCAATTTTAACCTCTTTCTTCTCCTCTTTGGTGCCTAAATTCACTGTTTCAATCTCTTCTCATGGGGCAAGATTTTTTTTTCTTGATGAATATATTGTCTTTTTATTTTCAATAAAAGTTTACAATTTTCATCATATTCCCAAGTATTGAGATTTTTTAATGAATAACTTTCTCCAATATCAGTTTATAAGGTTTAGACATTGAGGTATTCATAGTCAGATTCCCTAAACCATAAGCATACGACATAGGAAAATTTTAAGGAAAAAAGATTTATGTAAGGACTAACAAGAATGAAGGTAAAGAAAAGTGCTATTATTAATCAAGAAAGAAATTAGAAAGGAAATACACTTTATTTCAACTTAACCATAAATGAAACAAAATAGGAATGTTTTAAACAAATCTTTAAGTTCACATCAGACAATTCCTATTTATTTTTGTAACATTTTTTTTTAGATTTTTCTAAATGCATTTGATAATTGAATCAGCTCATTATGTAAGTACGAATTCGCTAATCTAAAATTTTGTCTTAGGTTTTTTTGATAATCAATAAGCTGGTCGTCATAAAGTCCTTTATGTTGACATTTTCTCTCCTTTTCCTTGTTCTTCTTGTATATCGGTGTTGGTTGATACCCTAGATCCCATCCATCTTTATTTTCTAGAATATATATAATCTTTAGTTTTCCTTGAAGTTTTATGCCTATACCTTTTCAAGGTTGCATCCGTTTTTCAAGGGTTTGCTTAACTTGAAGCATTAAATTTCCAGACATATGAGGTTTTCATAAATGTTTAGCCACATTAAAAAATTCAAATAATTAAAATGCCCACTACAAAAAAAAAAAAAAACCAAATTTAGTGATCGATAAATCTGTCGCTAAATTAAAATAATCTGTCACTAAATTTTTTAGCGACAGATTAATGACAGATAAAATTAGTAGTCAAAATCAATTGTCACGAGAAAAATTAACAATTAAATTTTGTATCTATCGTTAATTAGTGACAAATTAGCGACTAATAAAGTTCTATCACTAAACTAGCGGCAGTTGTCGCTAGTTTAACGATAGAAACAGAATTCTATCAGTAAAGTATAGCGATAGATACATGTATGTCGTTATTTTAGCGACTGATACCAATCTATCGCTAAATAACGACAGGTTCTTATCTGTCGCTAAAGTGGCGATGGATACTTATTGATCGCTACATTAGTTATTGATTTACATCTATCACTAAAGATAGCGACAAAATAGTATCCATCACTATTTTAGTGATAGATTCTTATCTATCGCTAGTTTAACGATAGATTCTTGTCTGTTGCTAGTTTAATGATAGATTCTTGTCTATCGCTAGTTTAACGATAAATTCTTGTCTGTTGCTAGTTTAGCGATAGACTAATATCTATCATTAGTTTAGTGATAAACTAATATCTGTCACTAGTTTAGCAATTAATAAGAATCTGTCGCTAAACTTAAAGGCTTCACTACAAACTGTTTAGTGACTAATGGATCTGTCGTTAGATTATATATTATGTTAGCATGAAATACAATATTCATACAAGAAATTATATATAATTATTAGGTGGTACTACAGGTCCGCTTCTCAAAAGGAGAGCCTTTATCCTACGAATGCGCTCATTCATATCAACCTCTCTCTGTAAGCGCTCTTGCAATTTGGTCTTGAAGCATATGCGATCATACTCCCTTGCCTTACGTTTCTCCTCCAATCTCTCTTTTAAAATCCTACGCTCCTCCATAGACTTACGCTCCAGCTCTATATGCTTTTCCATAGCCTTTATCTGAGAGTGCATATCTTACATAGCTATGTCATCAACAAGGCGTCCACTGTTAAAGCTACCGCCTAAATACCATGATAGAGCTTGGCTCCAATGCCCGTATACTCGACGCTTCCATCCTATAGTCTTTGATTAGCAGCGTTCAACATATCATAAAAATGTTGAGCGTCTAGAGTAAGGATTCTTCCACATGTTCTAGATTAAATTTTGGACTAGTAACATCCATTACAATTGTTTGGTACGTATTAAGTTCATGCATAGTGGTAGATCCTTGCCCAACATAATATTCAGTTGCCCCATTATTATAACTGTCATCATTGTCCCTATGAAAATTTCAAACATAATATCCCTATACAAAACCATATTTACCCAAATGGTATCTAACGACATCAACAATTTCATAATTACGGTTCTGACACTTTCTGTGATTACCTGGACACTTTATCTTATCTCCATCTATGACTGCCGATTGACTACAAACAAACTGAATAAAATGTTCTATACCATCCAAAAATTCCTGATTTAAGAATCCATCTATAAGCTTGAAGTACATCCATTGGCGATCCAATATACTCATATTTCTATTTTTCAAGTAGTTTTAATTAAACTAGTTTCCAATAACTTGCCTCCTGAAAATTTTAATAATTTAAAAACTTATTATAATATAAAATAATTATCAAACAATTTCAAGGACACATAAAATGCATGTGACTTATAATACGACTTGTTTTAACGTTTTATGCATATCAACTAAACTTCAAAGGTAAGTGATCCTATATCATTCAAAAATGTACACTTATGTGAAGCACAATATAGTAACTGATTGTTCACTTCATTTTGTAAAAATTTTGGCAGCATTTCCACATAGTTCTCCAAGTACAACACATGTGTAGATATGAGTCAGTATTTTTCATTGAAACATAGACTTATATCAATTAGTATGTATTCGAAGAACAAAGTAGATACCACACAAAATTTTTACAAAATAAAATGAACAATAATTTACACATGTGCTACACATAAATGTTACATTTCTAAACTATTCAATCTGGACAATTCAAGAATTATTATTGAACAATTTATTTTGATGCACGTACAAACACGTGATCGACAATAAATGTTCGCTAATAAATTATCAAACGGTGTATTTAAAGAATATGTGTGAAATCTAACTTTGCTAACAGTAACACTTTATGATTATGATATAATAAATTAATTTAATTGATTAACAAATAAATAAATTTTCTCAACATTAGTAATAATCATCCAAATGTAAATATATAATTAATATAAACTAAATTTATTTGAAAAAATAAAATTAACAACTCCAAAATTTAATCAACATCCAAGTAAATTAATTTTCATAAAAATATAATTAATTAAATTATTTATTTCATGAAGTTACAATGTAATTAAACTATTATCTATGTAATCAATAACAAATTAACTAATTTTATTAACAAATAAAATTAACAATTACAAAATTTAATTAACATCTAACTAATTTAAATTTTATAAAATTCTAATTAAATTATTTATCTCAAATTATATTCTAATGAAACTGTTATCTATCTAATTTAATATATGCAAAATTTTTAATTAACTTATAAAATTAACAATTATAGAATTTAATTAGTACCTAACTAATTTAAATTTCATAAAACTCTAATTAATTTATTTATCTTAAATTACAAACCAATTAGATTATTATTTTTTAAATAATCTAACATAAATTAAATTTATTAACAAATAAAATTAACAATTATAAAATTTAATAAATATCTAACTAATTTAAATTTCATAAAAATCTAATTAAAATATTTATCTTAAATCAAATTCAACCATTACCTAATAATATACCACAAATTAAATTTATTAAAACATAAAATAAATAACTAAAAAATTTATTTAAAATCTAAATAATTTTTATAATTACCAAATCTAATCATAATATTCCTATACAAGATTTTCTAACCAGTAATATTATCATCAATAATTTCGATAATTAACTGCATAAATTATCAAGTAAAAGAGGTAACTTTATGTAGTGAAAGAGAATATGGCTATTCATAGTGGAGAAAAATAGAGGAGAAAAGTGGCACATACCAAGACACCGAGCAGAGAGAGAGCGGTGTAGACATGGCTCTAAAATAACAAGATAAATAAGGGAAAGACAGTGGCACTCGTAGGTGGAATGAAAAATTTGAGGATCCTGTGTATAGATAGATGCAGAGACAATAATTAAGTTAGAGGGGAAAGGGAGTAGGCGAAAAGAAAAAAGTTTAAGAAGACAAAAGTTGAGACAGCAATACAAATGGGGGGAAAGGAAATGACACTCACGCGAAAGAAAAAAATTAAGGTTTTAATTTATAAGCACTTAGCGACAAAAGTAAGTGACGGTCGCTAGAAGTGAAATCCAGTGATCGAAGTACTGCCTCTACAGTGAAAGTAAAATCAAGCGAAGGCAGCAATGCGTTCGCGACCATGGCAGTCGCGTTCAAGGCCATCATGGGCGCTTTTGCGGTAGCAATGGCTACCACCTTACAAGGCCATGGCTACTAGTTTTGAAGGCCACGGCTGCCTTCACGGCCATGCATGGAGACTTTTACTACAGCCATGGCTACCACCTTCGAAGGCCATGGCTGCCTTTGCGGTCATGCATAGACGCTTTGGCGACGGGCATGGCTGCCTTCACAGCCATGCATGGAGGCTTTTGCTGCAGCCATGGCTGCCTTCACTGCCATGCATAGAGGCTTTCACGATAGCCTTGGCTGCCATGGCAGCACCCATGCATGGTTGCCTTCGAAGGCGGTAAGCTAGCAGCCAACTTGCTTCAACAGCGGCCATGCATGGCTGCCTTCCAAGGCTTGGCAGCCAGCTTGCTTTTGCCATCAACTTGCTTCTTTAGCCAGTGGCCATGCATGGTGCCTTCGAAGGCAGCAAGCTGGTTGCCAGCTTGCTTTAGCGGTGGCCATGCACGGCTGCCTTCAAAGGCAGGAAGTTGGCTGCCAGCTTGCTTATATAAGCAGTTTGCTTTCTCAGTTGACGGCCATGCATGATGCCTTTAAAGGCAGCAAGTTGACGGTTGACACTTTCTCCAGCGGAGGCCATGCATGGCTGCCTTCAAGGGCGTTAGCTTGCTTTTGCAATGCCCATGCATGAGTGCCTTCGAAGGCACGAGCTCGCAGCCATGCATGGCCTCTTCAGAAGGCATCCAGCTTGTTGGCTTTGAAGGCAATAATCAACTTTGTGGCCATGGCTTCCTCCAAAGGCAGCAAGCTTATAGCCTTCATGACTGCCCATGCATGGGTGCCTTCGAAGGCACGAGCTGGCAGCCATGCATGGCCTCCTCTAAAGGCGTCCAGCTTATTGGCTTTGAAGGCAATAATCAACTTTGTGGCCATGGCTTCCTTCGAAGGTAGTAAACTTACAGCCTTCGCGACTGCTCATGGGGTGGTCGCTAGGTTGCATTGCCTATATAGTAATCGAAGCCTCGTAGTCGTTAGATCTTAGATTAGCTATTAATTAAAATTTGATTATTAATTTATTTTTAAGTTGATTAAAAATTAATATAAATGAATTAAAAATAGATTTAGCAATGAAGATAGTGTGTGTCACGAATATGTGTCGTTAATCTGTCATTATTTCATCGTTATGATAAAATTTTCATTCTGTAATAAATCAGTCGCTATTCTGTATTATTTAGTGATTGATTTTGTTAGTCGCTATATTGTGTTGCTATTTTTAAATTTTTTTGCATTGATCTTCTCTTCTACTTCTAATGCTTCAATGTAAAGGGATTCTGAGGATATAGTAGCAATGACATCTTCTTCCCCAATTATTGACACTTACTTATCTTGCATAATGAGTTTTACCTTCTGATGTAAAGTTGAAGGTATAATTCTAGATAAGTGGATACATGATCATCCTAGCAAGAGATTGAATGAAGTTTTGATATTCATAACTTGAAATTTTGCATCATATATGCTCGAACTGATCTTCATTTCTAGGTATATTGAACTTGCACTTTAATTTTTCCTCCATCAAATGCTTTAACCATCATCGGGCTGTATCTTATATGACTAAGATCTACAAGAAGTCGATTTAGACTGCATGTTGGGATCACATTCAAGGACGACCCATTATTTGTTAACACTCGAGAAATAGCATGCCCTTTGTAATTGGCAATAATATATAAGGCTTTGATTGATCCTTGCCATTCAAATGGAAACTCATCATCCCACGATGTGCTTGTAGATACTTTTCCATTTATCAGTGCAAATTTGATGTGGTGCGTTTGCATTCTTAAGAGTTTTAATCAAAATTCTCAATGATACTCTAAACTGAAATCTTTACTGGTGTCTTTTGTAACTAATCAATGTATTGTAATCACTATGCTTGATCATCTTCAAATATTCTACAGCTTCTTATACTATGATTCTTTGCTTTCTCTGTCTTTTTGCTTTTCCCTTTCTTTCATCAATTTCTTTCTTATTTGCTTTTTTTTTTTCTAGCTCTAGGGCTCTAAAACATTGGCCATTCCTTGTCATGTGGCTTGCTTTAACTATATTAAAACCTTATTTTTATGTTTATGTAACTAATATTTTCATGGGATGGCATGGGAACTCTTGCATGGAAAAGGTCTAAGAACTTTAATAACTAACACTCGATGTTTCACATCTTCCTTCCCTACAAAAAAATCTTTTATGATAGATGGTAGAGCTTTAAACTTGGCTATGAAGGGTTTGACTTCTTCAATTATAGCTACTTCCTTGCACCATCTGGTCATATTTACCTGGTGTTGATTATGAGTAGGCGAAGGATTATCAGTGACATTGGCTTCATTTTTTGATTCGAAACTTAATAGTTTCATATCTACTAAAGACTAAACTTTGCATTTGAATGTAGGGCAATTTTCTACATCATTGTCTCGCTACTTCAAAATGGCATCGATAACTTATTTTTGGGTTGCACCATAGAGGATAAGGAGCTTGTAATGGTTTGACATATATTAGTGCCACCAATTTTTATTTTAGTAGCTGTAGATTTAAATTCAAGTAAACCATTAAGATTGAGAGAATCAAGACCTTCTGTCTCTTTTGCCCTTGCGTATGTTAAGAGTAACCAAGTGCTGATGATGTGGCAAGGATATCCAATTGGTAGGACATCATTTGATGATGTTGATGAGGTAGTAAAGTTAGAGCTGCACCCACCTATCTATTCATTAATTGACATGGCACAAAATCATTTGGATGTGTCAATGAGGCGGCAGAGTAGGAGTTGCACTCACCTACCCATTCATTGATTGAATTGGTACAACATCATTTATTGACTTTGCCACATCAATTAGAAAATAAAAAGCAGAAATAAAGTGATGTGCTAGGTTACATTGACCTGGCGGTGAATTCTCACATGGCAGGCAGACCTACTGACGTCGTATTCTACCATAAGGTGGCACATTCTATTGCATAGTTTAAGAAAAATTCTTTAGTTAGATGATGAAATTTAGGTCAAAAATCATACAAAAAAGGGCAAAATGCATGAAAAGACTAAGAATTACAACTAAAAATTAGAATCTAAACCTGAGTTCAATGGAATTGAGTAACAAGATAAAAGTCATAGGGTGAATTTGTTCTTAAGCTATCTAGATGAAGATTTGAAAAGGTGAAGGTGGTTTCTTACTTAGATGATGCCAGGGAAAGTAGAAATAAAGTTGAAGTCAATGGAAATAACATGGAAGAGTCTCAAGTGGGCTTCCCATAGTGTGGTAGAGCATGTTAAGCTCGAAAGTAGAGGTTGTCGAATGCATTGCACTTTTCTATTTTGTACGCCATTTACTACTAACTTGCATCACTAAATTCCTACAAATGAGCTCCAGATCTTGTAGTTAAGAGATCAAACGAGAGATACACATGCACCAGACAGACAAAGGAGGCATCGCATAAAGATAGATAGCCACACATAGATAAACACATCAAAAGAAACTTTTTTTAGAGTTGTTTAAAAAATTCTCTTGTAATTTTCTTCGTTTTCATTAGAATTTTTTCTTTTTTTCTAAAATAACTTCCATTGAAATTTTATTTTTATAAAATAAGGAAGAAATTCTATAAAAAGTGTATGGGACTTCAAGAGGTATCTAAGCTCTCCTCTTAAGTTCAACAATTATAGTATATTCATTTTTTAAAATAAAAATCTCTTAAGTTGAATTATCATTAAATTCTCTGTTAAATTTTTTGTTTTGATCTAGTTTATTTTTAAAAATATCGTTAAATCATGTTATAAAAACAGAGAATATTTTATGATTTTATTAGAATTCTTTTATAAAAATTTATTTTTTTATAATAAAAGATATTATATATACGATTTTTAATCCTCCATTTTAGGAAAGAAAAAAATGAGCACGTGCAAACTGATTTCTTTTCTTTAAAACTTGTTTTGGTACATCGAGATAGAGTAAGTACAAAATTCAAGTACTTTAATTAAAATACCACTAAAAAATAATTTGCAAAAAAATCAAAATGGTATTAATTTTTGAGTGTTTTAGGGTGCCAATCCTTTCCCAAGCACAACTAACTTCTGAACCTAGAATCTTAGCACTTTTTACTAGTAAGCATTAATTTAAAATGGTGGTCAATCACATTAAAAAGATTGGCAATGACTCTTAACTTATTTTTCCCATGCTGTAGGTTTTGTTGGTCATGATAGTTAGTAATTCCATTAGGGATGATTAAGGAAGTCAGACCAAATTTTTTATTTCTTTCCTTCTTTATATTTATTCTTCACTTTCTTGCTTGCTACATTTTATTTATTATATTAATTGCTCATAACAGGGCACACACCACAAAGCATAATATAAGCTCTAAACCCGAGCTTCACTCGTAGGAGAAACATATGTAGCAACCTCTCCTGCATAAAGCTTGTGAAGTATTTTGCCTAAATTGAACTGAAGATGTATTGGTAATTGTAAATGCTATTCATCACTGCAATAACAACAAAGTCTTAGAGAGCCTTCATTTTTCGACAAGGAAAACCTAAGAACTTTTAGAAGCTGATCTTTCCCTACATAACCAATATATCTATTTAACCTAGAGTAGAGGTTAGGATTACAAATTATAAATCCAAGTAAGACACATGTAAAATGCACTTAAAGTATTGCTATGTTGCTTATCTTATAACATGAAATAACTTAAAACATATAGTCTAGAAATTACAATGGGGAAAATGAAGTAACATTTAGTCATCAGAAAATATAGCACTTAATTGAATATATAATGGAAAGAAGAGGAATAAATCACTATTATAAAAATTATAATAACTGACATCAATTTAATGACAATTATTCAAAGAACTGTCATTAAAAGATTCATTAACATTTTTTATAACAGTTATTCCAAAACTGTCATTAAAAGCAAGGTTTTTAACGCCAATTAAAGAAGAACTGGCATTAAAAACCCATGACTTAAACATTTAACGTTAGTTCCTAAAGAACTGACGTTAAAATATCCATCAATTTGGCATTTAACACCAGTTATCAAGGAATTGACATTAAAATATAAAACCTTTAACGCTAGTTCTTAAAGAGCTGGTGTTAAAGGCCAAAATAGCTGCCACCTCTGATGAGCCACATAGGCTTTCAACTTTGGGCATGCCCTAATCCGGCTGCATCTGTTGTAGTAGCAACCGCTATAGCAATCGCAGAAGCAGCAGTTGTTGTTGTTGCTGCTGCAAGAAGCAGTAGCAATGGCTGGTTACAGCAGCAGCAACCGTTGTTGGTGCCTCTTGCAGCAGCGACGGCTGCTTGCAACAGCAATGACAGTCGTTGCTGCAGCTTCTGCTACAAGCAGCAGTGGCCAATGCTACTGCAAGAAGCTGCAGCAACCACCACATTCCCGGTTAGGACTCCTCTGCTTAGGTGACATAGTCCTCTTTCAATTTCCCTTATTCTTTCTCTCTGCTTTTGTGCTTGTTTTTGCTTGAAGTTTTTTTAGGCTTTCATAAATTTTCAATTTTGTTTGATTAAGTTTTTTTTTTTTTTTCTGTATACACTTAGGTTTGAGTATCTTTCAGTTTTGGCTTCTGGGACAAGTTAAGAAAATGGGAATGGAAAATAAAGTATGTAGATTTTTCTTATTCAAGGGTTTTTGGCATATAAGATAACGAAAGTTTGAGGTGAACTCTACTAGAAAAAAGTTAGTTGTCCCACAAAATTAGAAATTTAGAGCTCCTGGGTTCATTTTCTTTCTTGTTTTCTAGCATTTTGTTCTGTCGGTAATCAAAATGACCATAATGAGATTGAAGTCAAGCTCTGTTCTCCTATCTTTGATACTGCTAGGCTAGAATTTATTAGTGCTACAGTGGCTATGTATTTATGTTGGGTACAGATGATTCTTAGCAATTAGCATAACATGTTAAAGCAATGGCTGAATTTGGAATTTTAGCTTAAAAAAGAAAAAGGAAAAAGTGGAAAGGAATTTAAGGTCCTTAAATGACATAATTATATTGTACTAGAGGTCTCTTGATTAGTAGTGCATAAGAGTTCCAGGTTTAATAGCTTAAGGAAATTTTTCTCAATCACAACTAGAAAATCATTAGAGAAAAATGTAAATGTATGCATACAGAGAAAAATAAAGATTACGTATTGAAAACGAACTAAACATTATTCACATTGGTATAGGAGTGATTTTTGACAGAATTTAGCTGAAGCATCTACCACTAATTTAAAGCTAAATGTGACAATTCAATCAGGCAATTTAATGTCTCTACTATCAAGGGTAAGAAGCACTGGCCTATCCTCTAGTGATCATTTGGGTGGACAAATTGGGATTCCTCATCTTTTGCAAGGCAGCAAAGCTCATTTGAGGCTTAACAATCAAAAGTCAGATGGAGACTGGGACATAAATCAAGTACACATGGTTCAAGGGAAAGCTCTAGAATGGCTATCAGCTCTTAAGGTATGATGGTGAGTCCACTGGGTATCAGCTATTCTGTTTTCTTCAGTTCCATCTGTAAGTTCTTTTTTTTTTCTTTCTTTCTTTTTTTAACATTTTTGTGGACTTAAATTGACACCTGAAATATATAGGCAGATACATGATTAATTATTGGAATATGAAATGCTTTGGTTAAGAAAGATGAGCGTTTTTCATATTTGCTTTGTACTATCCAGTTTCTGTACATTGTGGGCATCAAAGCCCCCATCTGATAAGAAATCATCGTGTTGGCAGGGTAACCAAAAATTAAAATTTTCACCAACAACATTTTTTTTCACCAATGCCATTATGTTGATTACACCTCTTGAAGCTTGGGTAGAAACATGTGAGGCTGAGAACTCCTTTTTCAACATGCCTTTATTGCTACTTTTAGCCCTTATTGGGGCCACCATTGGAGGTAAAGTGTTCTTTTATGACCACCTTAAGTTATGGTCCTTAATGTTAGTATGAAAAGGTTTCAAAGGATTTGCTGATGAGCATAGATAGCATCAGCAAATATGTGCTCCGCACCTAAAATCTTAGTTGTGTGTACTCCAATTTGCATCACTCTGGCAGCCCTAATAATCATAGTTGTCAGATAACTTGGTTTAGTTTTAGCAGCAATTTATTGGAGAGTAATGGTGCCACTTAAAAGTGCTTACTTTCCATTCTGTCTTGGATAAAAATTTCAGCAGGGAGTACTCTACATAACAAGGCTATGTCTCATTCATAATGTACAAAGCCAAAGTGTGAAGCATGATAAGTGCCCAATTTGCATCAGTAAAGACTGATGGCCATAAAAAAAAGAGCAGTAAGACAATTTTGTTTAGCTCAACAGCCATAATTTTTAAAGACAAATTCTTACAATCACTGGTAGTACATAAGCTGTTGGGCTGCAACAACATTCTGAAACCCACCATCATATATTACCTGGCTTACTCAAGCAGCACCCACTCCTATTAGGGCCTGCTTCAGAGGATGCTATCCCTGCATCCGGGCATGGATACCACCTATCTTGCTCATGGCTAGTTGTCTTTTGTATGCTAAGAGGTCAGTGGCTGAAAGCCCTAGTAACGATGCAGCAGCAAGGGGAGAAAGTGGGTTTGAACTTGTTCTAGGTAAGGTGGGCTTGCTGCCCCAAGAGAACTACAATCACAAAAGGGAAAACATAACAATCACTACAAGACCCCATATCAATGCATAAATATATACAAACATGAAGACAATTGCCAAACTTTATTATAATCGAGGAGTTGACACTCTTTTAGTACTTACACATACAAGTTGCACAAGCAACAAAAACTGTACCTTAATTTGTTTGCCACACAAAAATGACTGGGAATTCCCTATTTGAATTGCCAGAGCTGCCTCAGCATGAGTGTTGTATCTCACAAAACCAAAACCTTTGTCTTTCTGAACTCGAACCTCCTCAATCACTCCGGCACCAAGGGCATGGAAGTGGCGGTGGAGATCAAGCTAGGTAACCTGCAGAGTAGAAAAACATAACAAGTTAAATTAGTTGTAAGTTCACCTCTGAGAAATGTGACACTGGATAATCAGAAAAGTTTTTCCTATCCTTCTAAACTTTCAGATTGAAAAGTACAGATTCCAAAATGCATCTCTCTTTTTTATCTCTAACACACACACACACACATAATTGGGAAGAAAGTTGGTAGACAAGTGATGGTTTCTTACCTCTGGAGCAAGATTGCCAACATAAACAGTAGTGTACTGGGGATTGTTTTCAGGAGCCTCACCATTTGTTGTCTCTTTTCCATCTTTTACACATGGAAGGTTACAAATATTAGCTCACTGATCAACAAGCTTAAGACCCACAGACACATATTTCAAGCTATTACACAACCATTTCATCAACACAAAGCAGAATCACAACATAGACTAACAAGATAAAAAGCCAAAAAGAGTGCAATACATCCAAGGTATGGAAACAATCAATAAGAAATTATCGATTTTCAATGTTTTAATAATGAGAAAATAATCATCCATAATACAATAAATGCACCTGACGAGCCATTGGTCAGTTCCACCACACTTTTAGCATCAGAACTCAGCTTGTCCTCATTGGTTCCAACACCTTTTGTTGCCCAGTTACATCGTATCTGTCTACTACCCAACCATTTTCCTAACAAGAGAAAATATGTGCTGCTAAAACTCTGTGAAAACTGTCTGTTGCTGCTGCTTCTTACAGCAGCAGTGGCCATGAACGTAGAGTGATGATGATTTCAAATTCTCTTACACATGCATATCAAACAACAAGTGATGATTTTAAATTCTTTGGCCTTCAACATTGGTTACACCAAAACTGGCATTGAAGTCAGTGGCCTTCAATGCCTAGGATATCCTTTAACGTTAGTTATTCCATAACTGGCGTTGAAGGCCAGAGAATTTGAACCTTCAACGCCAGTTATGGAATAACTAACGTTAAAGGATTTCCTACCTTGGTTTTTAAGGTTGGGATCCTAAATTTGTTTCTAAAGCCCTCTAGAGCCCTCCATAACCTTCTGTGTAATTTTTCCTCTCTAGGTCAGAATTTTCCGTTTTACAGACTGTCTAGAAGCAGCTGCATAGCCGCACAACCTTTCTTCGACCATTTTCTTGTCTGTGTCCGTCTAGAAGCAGTTGGGGTAGCTGTTGGCACCCTCTCCCGCCCTCTCCTCTTTGGTTTCTGTCCAGAAGCAGGCAGACCGGCCAGCTGCTGGGTTAGCAGTGACATTGCCTCTCTCCTTGCTTCTTCCTCTCTCATTTGCCTCAATCTAGCCGCACCCTCCCCCTCCATTCGTTCATCTTTGGAATTCAAACATATGTAAGTATTTTGGTATAGATTTGAAATGTTTTTACGAAATTTAAGTTTCATAATTTTGATTAAATATGGTTTAAAAAATGTATTGAGAATGTATATTATTTTAAGAAGTTTTTTATTAAGTGTGTTAGGTGAATTGTTATTAATTGATGAAATTTGAGTTTTTTTTAATTAGTATATTTTGATGAACATATTTGGTATGAATAGATATATATTGATATATTTATTATTTCATAATTATTAAGATTTTTAGATTAATTGATAAATTAAGTAAATGTTAATAGATGAATTTATATTTTGATAAATTAATTATATATTAGGTGTAGATGAATTTATGTTTGAATTAATTTTTTTACGTAAGATTAATTGGTATATTTTTTTAAATTTAATTATATTGATTTTATTGTTAACATAAATTAATATATTTAGTTAAATTTTAAATAGATAATTAATTAATTATATGATAAACCATTAAATGTTATTTAAATTTTAATCAATTAAGTTACTAGCTAGTTAGATGCTTGTGTAGTAATTAATTAGATGATAATTAATTTACTGTATTTTAATTAACTAATTTATTATTAATCATATATTTAGCTAATATTAATAAATTAAATGCTTGTGAAGTAAAAAATTACATGTTATTTACATATTAATTAGGTTACTAGGTAGTTAAGTGCTTATATAGTAAATTAGATGTTAATTAAATATTAACTATATCTTAGTTAACTAAATAATTATTAAATATGTATTTAAATTTTAATTAGTAAATTTGATGCTTATAAAGTAAATAATTAACTGTTATTTAAATTTAAATTAATTTAGTAGTTAGTTAATTAAATGCTTTCATTAACTTTTTATATTAATTAATTAAATAGTTATTAATCGTTTATTTAAATTTCACTTAGTATATTAGATGCTTGAAAAGTAAATAATTAAATGTCTTTTAAATTTCAGAATGGATAAAACTTGGATGTTTATTGATAGAAGATCATAGGTATATGATGTAGAGGTGAATAACTTTTTAGATTATATTGTTTAGAATAGTGATAACCCTGAATTAGTTCGGTGTCCATGTATTAAATGTGCCAACATGAAGCGTCATACTCCATATGAGATACAGAATCATTTATATGTATATGGAGTTGATAGCAGCTATCAAAACTGGATATGGCATGAAAAAACTAGTATTGTTGGGTCTTTTACTATTAAGAATGCTAAAGTTGTTAGGGAGGTAGAACACATCGAAGAAGTTGATAAAACTGTAGAAATGGTACAAGAGACATTTGCAGAGTATGATAGTAATCCTAACCACTTCGACAAATTACTTTGTGATACTGAGAAACCTCTGTATTTTGGATCAGTGAAGTTTACTAAATTATCTACTCTAGTTAAATTGTACAATTTGAAGGCAAAATATGGTTGGTCCGATCAAAGCTTTAGTGATCTTTTAAATTTGATTGCCGAAATATTGCCTAATAATAATGAAATGCCTACATCCATGTATGATGCTAAGAAAACATTGAATGCATTAGGCATGGAGTATCAAAAGATTCATGCCTGTCCAAATGATTGCATATTATATCGGAAGGAGTTTCAAGATGACATTCAATGTCTAACTTGTGGACTTTCAAGATGGAAAGTAATGAAAACCGGTAACAAAATAAAGACTGGTGTGCCTGCTAAGGTGTTGTGGTATTTTTCACCAATATCAAGATTTAGAAGAATGTTCAAAAGTTCTGAAATATCAAAACATCTTACATGACATTCAAATAAAAGGAAAATTAATAGTCAGTTGAGGCATCCATCAGATACACCATCATGGAAATTGGTTGACTACATGTGGCCGAGTTTGCTTCAGAGCCAAGAAACTTAAGGCTTACTATATCAGCAGATGGGATTAATCTACATAGTACATTGAGTCGTCGATATAGTTGTTGGTCGATGATTATGGTGAATTATAATTTACCGCCGTGGTTAATAATGAAGAGAAAGTTCATGATGTTAACGTTACTAATATCAGGTCCTAAACAACCTGGTAATGATATCGATATCTACTTGGCTCTGCTTATAGAAGACTTAAAAATGTTATGGGACACAGGTGTAAAAGTACATGATGCGTACCGTAATGAGTCATTCAACTTGAAAGCTGTTTTGTTATGGACAATCAATGATTTTCCTGCATATAGTAATTTATTTGGTTGCACTGTTAAAGGGTATTATGCTTGTCCTATCTGTAGTGAGAACACCCAAGCTAGTCACTTAAAATATAGTAAAAAGATGTCATATGTTGGACACAGGAGATTCTTACCACGACATCATTCTTACCGCAGACAGAAAAAGGCCTTCAATGGTGAACAAGAATTCAGAATTGCTCCTCAACCATTAAGTAGTGAAAAAGTCTTTCACAAAGTTCAATGTTTAGTAAATTCATGGGGAAAGTTGAAGAAATGAAGTACAATGGGTAAAGAAGATGTTGTTACACAATGTTGGAAAAAGAGGTCGATTTTCTTTGACTTACCATATTGGAAGTCCATGAATATCACACATTTTCTAGATGTCATGCACATTGAAAAGAATATTTTTGATAGTTTTCTTGGGACATTGCTTGATATTCCAGGAAAATCTAAAGACGGAGTAGCTTCAAGAATGGATTTGAAAGACATGAGGTTAAGGTTTAAGTTGGAACCATAAGTTCGCGGTAATCGTACATTTCTACCACCTGCATGCTACACTTTATCTAGGGAAGAAAAAAAAATATTTTGTAAAGTTTTCAGTGAGATTAAGGTCCCAGATGGGTATTCTTCGAACATTAGAAATCTAGTATCCATGGACGACTTGAAACTATATGGGTTGAAGTCGCATGATTGTCACATCCTAATGCAACAACTTTTACCTATTGCTTTACGAGGTGTGTTACCCAAACATGTTAGATATGCTCTCATTAGACTTTGCATGTTCTTCAATTTTTTATGCCAAAAGGTGGTGGATATGTCAAAGTTAGATGGAATTCAAAATGAACTTGTCACAACACTTTGTTTGCTTGAGAAGTACTTTCCTCCTAGCTTTTTCGATATTATGGTCCACCTCACTGTTCATCTTATCAGAGAAGTAAAATTATGTGGTCCCGTGTATTTACGATGGATATACCCTTTTGAAAGATACATGAAAGTGTTCAAGGGTTATGTTTGAAATCATAATAGATCCGAGGGTAGTATTGCTGAGTCGTACATTGCAGAAGGGGCATTAGAATTCTGCATTGACTATTTATCTAGTATGGATATTATTAGGATTCCCCCATAAAAGAATGTGTTTGGTCATTTAACTCAGAATGGAAAAGCTCTAACTAGTGGAACTATTGAGAAAGCTGATAATGTCCTCTTTCATCAAGCGCACTTGTATGTTTTGATGAATACGAGTGAAGTTCAACCATATATAAGGTAATTAATTTTTATGACTCATAGTTTATTGTTATATGAAATAATATTTGAATTATTGTTTGATGATTTATTCTTAACATGCAGTGAGCATTTAAATCAGTTAAGGGTTGACAATTCTATTAAGTCAAAATGACTCAAATGGTTACATGATGAAGAAAATCAAACCTTAAGTAATTGGTTACGCACATAGGTAAGAATACTTATTGTTGTCTAAACATTAAATTTATTTTTAATATGGTTCATCTAATATATGTTATGATACAGATTAAGAATGAACTTTTATTATCCAACCATAATGTCTCATCAACACTACGATGGATTGCCCATGATCCTTGATCCATAATAATCAAATATCCTGGATATATCATCAATGATTATCGCTTTTACACAAAGCAATGATAACTCAAGGATCCATCAAAATAGTGGTGTCACTCTAGTTGCCAACACCATGCAAATCTCTAGTGCTAAGGATAAAAATCCAATATGTGGTGATTTGTCATTCTATGAAGTTATACAAGAAATATGGGAACTAGATTTACAATGTTCAGAGTTCCAGTTTTCAAATGTGATTGGATTGAGAATAGTAGTGGTGTTAAAGTTGATGATCTAGGAGTCGTGCTAGTTGATCTCAATCGGATTGGACATAGGAATGATCAGTTTATATTGGCTTCACAAGCAAGACAAGTATTTTACATTGAAGATCCAATTGATGCCAAATAGTCTATAGTACTGTCAATACCTCCAAAAGACTATGATGAAGATGATGATTTGTGCAATATTAGTATGGAACACATGTCTTTTTGTAATTAATTTGCCACCTGCTGATTTATTTGACCAAATGGATGAGCATCATCTTACATATGCTCGAGACAATGATGAAGGATTATTGGTTTCAGTATTTTTTAAGGTAGTAATCAATTACCTCATGTGTCAAAGTTATCGTGTTTTTTATAATTTTATTTTATTTATTTTTTTAGTTTTATCATATTATACCATGTTTTGCATATATGATGGGAACCATATTTTGTTATTATTTATAAATTTGATGGATCCTTCTGAACACTCAAGTGAAGGCTCTCAATGGCCCAAAAAAAAAACAAGGATCACCAGTATGCCTAAGATAATTAAGAGTCGTGCTTTCGGAGTTAAGCTCACAATCAAGGTAAATGATAAAGGCCAACCAATTGGGAGGAATGACATCCAGTTTAATAACTACATTGGGGTGGTGGTACATAATACGGTGCCTATAAATATCGTGAATTGGCACTCAATAAGCATTAAAATGAAAAATAAGATTTGGGAGACAATATTGGTAAGTTAAAAGAAACACAATGTAGTATTGCTTTTCAATTAGTTTATTGCTAATTAATTTGATTTGTACCAATCAAACTTTTTTATAATATGTTGTAGGAGACGTATGATATTGATGCGAACATGAAAAGGTACGTACTTCAGTCTGCTGCAAACAAATGGAGGAACTTCAAGACCAATCTTACATCAAAGCACATATTCTCCCACATTGATGACTTGGAATTTCTATCATTTTCACCTGAAGAATATAGCAGTGTTATAAATGTTGGGGTGTGGCAGGAATATGTGAACTCTCGTATAACAGAAGAGTTTCAGGTATATATTTATAATTAGCAAAGTTTTTGTTTATACAGTTTTCTCCAAATGTTGATGTGTATTGATCTTACAGCAAAAGAGACAAATAGCAAAAGAGAAGGATTTGCAGGGCTGAAGAGTGAACTTGTAAGTTTTTTTTTTCATTTATTATGTTTATAATTGATAATATATTTATTTGGTAGTACGTTTTAAAATCTAATACGTTCACTCTTTATGTTAAAAAAAAGAAAAGGATTGGGTAGCGATGCTCAAATTGATTGTGCCTTATTGTAGAAGGCTTTATGACAGAATAAAAAGGGAGAATATATAAATGATGCGAGCCGACTATGTGGGAAAAGAATTGCAAGTGTAGTTCAACTTTTTTCTAGCATTTATAGTAATAAATTTCATGTTTATTGATTAATTTTATTATAACATTGTAGGATGAGTTGATGACACAGAGCACACAGGGTAAATTTACAAACTTCGGTTCAGAAGACGTATTGACGAAAGCTCTTGGTACACCTGAGCACCCCAGACGAATTAGAGGTCAAGGATCTAGGGTAACTATCACATCTTATTTTGAGAAGCCTAAAAAGTTGAATGTCCCTCAAGGTATGTAATTAGATTAACAGTAATTGGCAGAGATAATAAGGTGGTTCACAGAGCATAAAGAAGTTTTGACAAACATTGTTGTGAACAAAAATGATGATGTCCAGCAAGAAAAATACAATGCAATTTTGTTCGAGTAAAGCTAGCAACAAAATAACTGGATTATTGGAGGAAGAAGAATATCAAATACCTCAATCACCTATGCCAGTCATACCACCAGCACTTGCACCTGCACTGGCACCATACGGCAACAAAGTATATTACATGTTATTCATAGTAGATGTGACATTAATAATATTATGAATGTAACTTCTATTTTTTTGGATCATTATAGTGTGAGCCATGCCATATGTTCATCCAGTCATCAGACTATATAGTGACAAGTGGGGTTATCTTCATGGATCATACTTCTAATCAGATGATCCATGGGCGTCCATTATTTTCTGGTGATGTTCGGGTGACAGTGGACATAGCTATTCATGGTGATGTACAGTTGCCTCGTCCTAACCCAGACGGTGGATTAACAAATGTTTTTTTTGCACTTGGATCAGTTGTTGCTTGGCCTCGAGATTGGGTCATTGTTGGTACACATGAGGTAATGTTTTAGGTAATGTACTTTATAAAGTCAACCTATTAATGTCAATTAAGTTTGCAAAATTTTTTCAGTTATCGATTATAAAGCAACAAGGTAAGTTGCCAGTTAAGAAAGCATCAACATTGACAAAACCACAATCATCACAACAAGTATCTTCCATTGGGCTACCACCAGGATTACAGAAGATGTATAATTATGTGAATAAGGTGATGGCACCTGATGAAGCGATGCACATACCTTTTACTAAAATCTTTGCTTTTGATGGACATGTATTTGTGGCTTGAGAAGATATCATGCAATTTTGTCACATGGAAGAGCTAAGTGTCACCATTATTCAGGCTTACATTGTGCACGTATGTCTTTTGAATTTTTATTTGGTTATTATTATTTGGCTATATCATATTTATATATTTGTTACTCTTTATTATTTCAGTAAACTTTATACAGATTTAGCTGCACTTGGCTTGGGAAAGTATTTTGTATTTGCTGATCTGTCAACGTTGTCATATGGAATGTCTATAAGTATAGACACTTAAGCTCATCACCTAGCCAATAGAATGAAAGATCCATGTGATGGAGGAGTAGTGATATTTCCTTATAACTTGAGGTAAGTCATAATACTAGTTAAAATTATTAATAGTTTTGTTCAAAATATGTTTTACATTTATTTATCATAATGTAGGTAGCACTGGTTGTTGGTGGTTGTCAAGCCTCATAATTTTGTGTACAGTATTTTTGATCCTTTGAACCATGGTTCTCGTCAAGAACTAGATCAACTTATATCCACGTAAGTGAAAATATTTTCAATTATGTTAGTATGTATTTTTTCTTGCTCTTAAGAATATTAATTATTTTCTATTGGTAGCTCTTTTAAATTGTTCCAAGTTTTCAAAGAATCAAGCAATAGGCGCATTCCTCGGAGTATTCCTACTAAGGTATGTATATTTAAACTTATATGTGATGTTAGTTTTATTTATTTTGCAAAATATAACAATTATAAATTTTTAATGCAGTGTCCACATCAATCTTCAAATACTAAGTGTGGATATTATATTATGAAATTTTTAAGGGACATCATTGATAGACGTGATAGAAATATCTCATATGCAAAAATGGTAAATTTTTAAGTATTTGCTTATGTAAATACTTAAGTAATTAATTGATGTGCTTATTAAAAATTTTAATTGGACTAACTTTATTATTATTATTTTTTAATATAGTTAGTGGACATAGATACTTACACCCAATCGGATATTGATGAAGTTAGAAAGGAGGTTAGACAATTTCTTTGGAGTGCCATATTAGAA
This sequence comes from Moringa oleifera, assembly GCA_021397835.1. NCBI lineage: Eukaryota > Viridiplantae > Streptophyta > Magnoliopsida > Brassicales > Moringaceae > Moringa > Moringa oleifera. The sequence goes on along the minus strand of JAJFZO010000184.1, from coordinate 1,252,260 downwards.
AGTTGAACCTTGAAGATTTTTGTACACATGACCATTATTGAATTTATATAGTTGAATTTTTAGGATTGTGTAATATTTTAACTCATGTATTGTACATGCAGAGTTCAATTATGACATCAAACTTTAGTGATATTTTGTTTTGTTTATCTCTTATTACTTTTTTGGATTAGATTATTTAGAGTGTTTCCAAATATAAAAGAAGTAATGACGATCTCTGTGAGAATGGTATTGAAGTATATAACATAAAAGTTTTGGTTGCATATTGTGAAGAATTGTATTGATGTATATGGATGAAGTGCAAGTAGGTTTTGGATAATTTGAATTTTTTATTTATTTTAAAATAAATACAAAAAATACCTTTAATGACTTTTTAATGATAGTTTTATAGTAATTGTCATTAAAAGGGCCCCTTTAATGATAGTTCTATTAGAACTGTCATTAAAAGGTCCCCCCTTTAACGACAGTTCCAATAAAACTGTCATTGAAAAGGTCACTCTTTAATGACAGTTTTATTGGAACTGTCATTAAACGGTTTTCCCTTTAACAACAGTTCCAATATAACTGTTATTAAAGGTCTTTCCCTTATAACGACAGTTTCAATAGAATTGTCATTAAAATGGCCCTTCTTTAACGACAGTTCCACTGTCATTAAAAGATCCCCCTTTTAACGATAGTTTCAATAGAACTGTCATTAAAAGGTAATGCTTTCAATGACAGTTCAATAACTATCATTAAAACTTCTCCCCTTTAATGACATGAACAAAGATGATACTTTTACAATTGTCATTAAAAACCATTTTTAACTGTCATTAAAGCTTTTATTTGTAGTAATGAATAAATCCAAGCAACTTTAGTTAAACCTCCACCAAATCTCTAGTACACGAGGTTATATCAGGAGAAGCAGTATTTGATGATAGATTCCCATATAGAGAATTCAGCATACTATTTTTTGGGAATTTTGATAATGAAAACTTTAATAGAGACAACTCTGATTACTTTCAAGAGGATGACTCTCACTCAAAGGATATGAAAGAAAAAATAATTGTAAAATGCTCTAAAAGATTCTTAGGGAAGTGGAGCAAGAAAAAAAACAAGAAGCAAATTAGCCTCCATAAAGAAGAAACCAAAATTGTTAAGCCAAGAAATGAAAGAAGACAAAAAGGAGGTCAAATAAGTGCCACAAAAGTGAAGAAGGAACTAGTGAATTTTATGCATATGGGGAACCATAGTGGATGATAGAATGCATAATAGTCATATATATTATTATATTTCCTCACGTTTTTGTTAGTTGTAAATTATTAAATCTTGAATTTTGAATATATTTTATATTTAGTGGGATGAATTAATGAACTCAACTAAGATGGACTCAAATTCACTTCATTTGAAAATGAAAAGTTGAATTTCGAGAGATTTGGATGAACTAAAAAATATCTTTGGATAAGGCGTTGGCACACTTAGTTACATTGAAATTCTACTTAAGCAAGACTTTCTATTTTATTTAAAAAGTAGTTATAAAAATTTTATCTTTATCTTAACTTATTTGTAAGAGTTCTAGTTAAAATAGGATATTAAGTTTAGGGATTATTATATAAAAAGGAGGTAGTTCCTTCATGGAACATTTAAAGTCTATTTTCTACCTTCATCATTTCTTATTTCTTTTTCTTTTTCATGGATTACTAAATATCTCTTCTAATCAAAGGATAATCAAGGTTTTGACTCTTCAAGAATTGTGAGATCTAACTGATTTTATTTGTTCTTTTATTTCTTCATTGTTTGTATATCTTCTGTGCTTGTTGAAATTATTATTTTGCTTGATTGCAGCAAAGATGGTCTTTTGTTTTACCATTAATATAATAAATTACTAATTAGAACTTCAAATTCGTTATTATTTAAATATTCTAATATAAGTAGTAAATAATATAGTTGATTACAAAACTTTTTTCAATTTATCTTATGAAGATATATAGCCTAGTTTAAATAAACCTATACATGAGTTTATTGGCTAAAATTTATAGTTTATCTAATTCTTAATGCTATTGATAAATTAAATCCTAAGATCGTATGTAAGATAATTTATTAACAAGGGAAATAATAAAAAATCATATCTTGGTTATCCAAAGAGTAAGGAGAAATAGGTTGTTAGGTTGTACAAGAAATAGAAAAATCAACGTAATAAAGCATCCAATTAAAGAATTAATTTCATGTTTGATTTAGGAATTGATCATTGATGCAAAGATAAAAAATTTTTAATCTTTATTGAATTAGTTATGGTTACTTGTACGACTTAACAACTTATTTCTCCTTACTTCTTCGATAACTATGATTTAATCTCTTATCATTTTTCTTGACAATAAATAATCTTAGATACGATCTTAGGATTCAATTTACCAACAAAATTAAAAATTAGAGAAACTACCAATTCTAGTTAATAAACACATGTGTAGGTTTATTTAATCTGGACTATATATTTTCATAACATCAATTGAAAACCAGTTTTGTAATTAATTATGCTATTTACCACTTATATTAGAATATTTAAACAATTATAGATTTAAAGTTCTAATTAACAATTTATTATCTTGATGATTAAATAAAGGGCATTTTTTGTTACAATCAACCAAAATAATAATTTCAACAAGCACAAAAGATATATAAACAATGAAAAAATAAAATAAATAAAATAAATTAGATTTTATAATTCTTAAGAGTCAAACCATTGATTATCCTTTAATAGGAAGAGATATTTAGCAATTCATGAAAAAAAAACTAAAAAAAAAGGAAGGTAGAAAATTCATTGTAGATGTTCTTTGAAGGAACTACCTCCTCTTTATACAATAATTCCTAAATATCTTATTTTAACTGAGCTCTTAAAGATAAGTTAGGATAAAGATAAAATTTTACAATCACTTTTTAAATAAAAGATAAAGTCATGCTTAAGTAGAATTCTAATGCAATTAAGTGTGCCAACAACATATCTAATGATATCTTCTAGTTGATCCAAATCTCTAGAAATCTAACTTTTTATCTTCAAATGAAGTGAATTTGAGTCCATCTTAATTGGGTTCCTTAATCCACCCTTTTAAATATAAAATATAATCAAAACTCAAGATTTAATCATTTACTGCTAACAAAAAGATGAGAAAATATATATAACTATTATGCATTTTATTAGTGGAATTTAGATTGTCATGAAAAAATTGGAACGTCTCTTAGTGAAAAGAAACAAAAAATACTTCAAGAAGCAACAGAAGAAAAAATAATTATTCTCAGTAGATCAAGAACCATGGACATTCTTGATAGTTGAGAATCAGATTATGGAATAATCATCAATATATTAGGATGAATGAGAATCGCTTCTTAGTTAACTCTACAAAATAGCAGGTTAAATACGAATCGTTTCCTACTTAATTCTGTAAATTCGATACATTAGCTAGGTTGAATGCGAATCGCTTCCTGATGGATTATCAAAATCAAAGTAACAGGATGAATGAGAATCATTTCCTTGTTAACTCTATAAATTCAAAACGATAGAATGAATGAGAATCACTTCCTAGTTAGTTATACAAAACAGTAGGTTCAATGTGAATCGCTTCCTAGTTGATTATGTAAATTCGATGCATTAGGTTGAATGTGAGTTGCTTACTAATGGATTACTAAAATTAGACTAATGGCATGAGTATGAATCACTTCGTAGTTAGCTCGATTAGTTTAGTGTAGTGAGAAAAAAATGAATCATATTATTTATAAGATGTCAAGAACTACCATCTTAAAAGAAAAAAAAAAGCAAAAAAAGCAAAAAAAAAAAAAAAACAAAAGGAAAACAAAAGAGAAAAAATTAAAAAAAATTCAAGTAAATAAAAATGGAGTGGTTGAAGTGGCTAAGATTCAAAAAATGACCATGAACTAGAAGGATTGGCACAAGATGTCACCACTAGCTTTTCATGCTTCAATAAGAATATCAGAATGGGTACCCAAAATAACAATATATAGTACAAGTAATTGAATTTAATTAATGAGAAAAGATTAAAAATCATTTGCCATGGGCAATTGTACTAGAGCAAGATGGAAAAAGCCATTCAGACAATACAAAAAAAAAGGATTAGTGTTGAATTTTTTTTTTTTTTTTTTATGAATACCATGAACCCAAGGGGCAAATTTGCACCAAATGAGGGTTTTATTAAGAAATCCTTCTTTAAAGGAACTTTGATCTTACAAGAAATAAGTGTGCAAGAAGTGGTAAGTCCCAATACTAAGCAAATCCAATAAGGATAAATGGGCATCTTCATCATTTCAATTAGAGAACAATTAGTATATTAAAGTGATCATTATTAAGGATAACTAGATAGAATTGATGCTTGATAGTGAGAAGTGATACCCTTATTTCTTATTCTTTACCAGTATGCGTGATGTTCTTATCAGAAATGAAATGTCATTAATGGTAACCTCTCTTTCTTAGAAGCTGATTGTTTCTAAGAATTCACGGTCAGCTAGTTCCTCTAAAAAGAAAAAATGGTAACAAGTTGTAGACAATTTTACGTAAAAGAAATTATAAATGAAAACAAGGATAAAGGACATTCTTTAAGAAACATGGCAAAAAAAGAAAACCCAAGTAGAATGTATCAAGAATGCCTCTATTGAGAGAATCTTAAATAATAGATTTAACTTGACATTTAAAACCCAACAATCAAATTTTCATGGAAGGATGCTAGAAGTCAAAATGATGTATCATTCCATAGAAAAAGAGAGAAGAAAAAAAATGAGATAGGAAAATCAAGATAAAAGAGATGAAAAAAATGAGAAGCAACATTCATTTTTGAATTATATAATTTGATGACCAAGTAAAATAAATAAATAACAAAAACATGCTTTCAATGCCAAATGTCAAAGGGAATCTAGATGGGAAGTGAAATATTTTTCAATGCTAAACATCGAAAAAGATTATGATAAAGGGTAAAAGCATTTTTAATGCCAAATGTTAAAGCAAATTTTGACAGGAAGCAAGTTGTTGTTCATCATCATACATCGAGGATGATACCAATGGAAAATGAAATATTTCTTTACAATGTCGAATATCAAAGATGATTCTAACAGAAAACAACATTTTTAAGGCACATTTAGGAAGATTCAATAGCCAAATCATCATACATCGAGGATGATTCTAATGAAAGGCGAGACATTTCAAAATTTTAAAAATTTTCTCAAAAACATCAAATGTTGAGGATGATACCAATAGCACACGACATTCGTAGAGCAAGTCTAGGAAGCATTCTGATAGCCAAATCATCTTATATCGAGGATGATTTTGATGGAAGGCGAGACATTTCACTAGGTGAACTTATTCTTAATGGAATTGAGTGACATGATGCAAATCACCAGGTGAACTTATTCTTAAGCTATCCAGATGAAGACTAGAGAAAATGAAGGTGGTTTTCTACTTCAATGAGACCAAAGAGTGTTGAAATTAAGTCAGAATCAATGGAAACAACATGGAAGAGTCTCAAGTGGGCTTCATATAGTAAGGCAAAGTAAGCTAAGCTCAAAGGCAGAGTCTACTAGATGCACCACATTTTTCTATTTCGCTTGCCATTTATTGCTAACTTGCACCCCTGAATTCCTATAAATAGGTACCAAATCCTACAATTGAAAGATCAAATGATAGACACATGCACCAAATAGAAATAAATAGCCACACACATACATAGCCACAACAAAACAAACTTTCTCTAGAGTTATCTTAAAAATTCCTTTTGTAATTTTCTTGATTTTCATTAGAATTTGCACTTTCTTTCTAAAAAAATTTCTATTAAAATTTTGTAGTTGATCATATTAAAAAAGTGAGGAATTCAACAAAAAAGGTTGGGGACTTCGCAAAGTATCAAAACTCTCTTCTTAAGTTCAACTATTATAGTATATTCATTTTTTTGAATAAAAATCATATAAGTTGAATTATCATTAGATTCTCTACTAAATTATTTATCTTGATCTAGTTTATGTTTAAGAATATTATTAAATCATGTCATAGAAATAGAGAATATTTTTATGATTATAACAGAATTTTTTCTTATGAAATTTTTTAATAATAAATAATATTGTATATATGAATTTTAATCCTTTATTTTTGAAAATAAAAAAAAAATGTGAGCAAGTGCAAACCAATATTTTTCTCATAAAAAATATTTCAGTAGATTGGGATGGAGTAAGTACAAAATTTTGAGTACTTTGACCAAAATATTCCTAAACGTAATTTATAGAAAAAGAGATCAAAATGGTACTAATTTTTGGGTGTTTTGCAAGTGCTAAATCCTTCTTCAAACATAATCGACTATCCTTAACTATTTTTTTACTACTTAGCCTTACTTTAAGATGGTGATCAATTATACTTAAAATTATTGATGGCAACTCCTAACATATTTTTCTCATGTTGCGCATTTTTATAGTCAAAACTCCAGTGGTGATAGTTGGTGACTCTACTTAAGATGATTAAGAAAGTTAGGCAAAATTTTTGATTTCTTACCTGCTTTATATTTATACTTTACTTTCTTACTTGCTATATTCTATTTGTTTCATTAATTACTTATAACATAGCATATACCACAAAGCATAACATAAGCTTTAAACCGAAGCTTCACCCATAGGAGAAATATGTATAGCCATGTTTTCGAGAGAAAATCTCTCTTTTATAAAACTGGCGAAGTATTTCACCCAGATTGAGTCAAGGATATTTTGGTCATCCTAGGCACTGTTTACCACTACAATAATAATAAAGTCTAAAGGAACCCTTATTAATCTAATAAGCAAAATTTAGAAACCTTTAGAAGTTTATCTTCCTTTGCATAACCAATGCATCTATTTATTCCAGGGTAGAGCCATAGCTAGTATTAGAAATCGTAAATCTGACTAGGACACATATCAAATATACTTCATATATTGCTATTGGCTATCATATAAGATGAAATAACTTAAAACCTATATTTAAGAAATTACAATAGGGAAAACGAAGTAATGTGTGGTCATTAAAGAATACAACAGTCTATCAAATATATAATGGAGAGAAAATGAATAAACAGATCTAATCAACTTTAGTTAACCTTCCACCACATCTTCAGTTTACGAGGTTATATGATGCAAATTAATCTTTGATGACAGACTATCATATAGAGGATAACATAGCTAGGTTATTTTTAGAACAAAAAAAATGAAAGTTATGCTCGATCTAATTATAAATTTATATTAAACAACTAGATTAAGACTGACTATTAAAAAAATTCATACAGCTTTATATGAATTCTTGCCATCTAAATAAAAACCTTCATTCATGCTTTTAGTGAAACTCGACATACTCTTATCGAGGATTCTGATAACGGAAACTGTAATAGAGATAAATCTGATTAGTTTCTAAAGATGACTCTCATTTTGAGGATATGAAAAAAAGATTGTGAAATGTCCCAAGAGATTCTCGAGCAACTGGAGCAAGAAAAAGAAAAAAGCAAATTAGCTTCCATAAAGAAGAAACCAAAATGGTTAAGCTAGGAAATAGAAAAATATAAAAAAGAGGTTAAATGAGTGCCACGAAACTGAAGAAGAAATTGGTCAAGTTTGCAGATATAAAAGCATAATTGAATACAAATTACCACTAAATTTGGCATGTCCCTTAGTAAAAAAACAAAAAAAAGAAAAACCTTCGAGGAGAAACAGAAGAAAAAATAACCATTCCATGTAGATCAAGAATCATGGACATTCTTGATAGCTGAGAATCATATTGTGAAAAAGTCATCAGTACATCAAGATCAATGAGAATCGCTTCTTAGTTAACTCTACAAATTCAAAGTGACAAGATGAATGAGAATAGCTTCATAGATAGCTCTACGAAATAGTAGGTTGAATATGAATCACTTTCAACTTGAAAATAGAGCAGTTAAAGTAGCCAAAATTTAGAAAATGACCATGAAATACAAGGATTGACACAAGATGTTACCACTGACTTTACGTGCTTTAATAAGAACATCACTTGAGGCCAACTCCATACTCATTGGTAGATAATAGGGAAGAAGTATCATGGATTAAAATAACACTTTTAATGATAATTCTTCAAAAATTGTCATTAAAAATGACGTATTTAACGTCAGTTAACAACAAACTGATGTTAAAGATTAGCCTTTCACACCAATTAAATAAAAACTGGTGTTAAAAGACCATCCCTGGAGCTATTAACGCCAGTTCTTCAAGAACTAGTGTTAAAGGCCTTCATAAGACTAGTTGGGGCCTCCAGAATTTGCGTTAAAGGCCTTCAATCACAAGGGATGAAGGATACACCAGCTCTGGTAAAACTAAAGTTAAAGGCCATGCCGTGCTTTTCACACCAGTTCTGGCCCCTTAAAGGCTATGAGGATACGCTAGAAGACACGCCAGTTCTGCCACAACTAGAATGAAAGGATCTGCAAAACTAGCTTTGAAAGTTATCCCATGCTCTTCATGCTAGTTTTGGCTATGCTACCTGTTAAAACCATTCTATCTCTTCAACTTAACATGTTATCTGATTGGATAAGATCGTATCGGATTCCATGATCTACACTTTTTTTTCGCTTCTTTCACTTTTTCATTTCATCTAAAATTTAAAGGCAAAATGACCCTGTTGACAAACAATGCGTCATATGAGACAACGATGTAGCCATGAACAAAAGGGGACATTTACCAAAATGAGGACAATAAGAACAATCAAAGCTTATTGACTTGCAAGTTTCGACAACACTCACACAGGAAAGCCCTAAATTCCTTCAACCAACTTGAATAATTTTTAATAAGAAGCACAAACCCAAAAGAAAGACTTATTCCAACTATTTTAGGTTGGCATTTAAAACTCAAGACACCTACATCTTCAAAGAATGCTAATTTCTAACTACTTATGGTTGGTGGCTTATTTTCTTTCTTTATCTTCAAACCCTTTGTTCACTAAACAATCATCCTAGCATTACTCCTATAAAATATAGAGCAGAGGATTAAGCAAAAGCATGCTTCATTGATACTATATAGACCAATTAACTTTACATAATCTAAAAGTCTAATAGATTAGTTCACTTAGTATTTGGGCATGCTAATACCTTTTCTTGGTATGTATTTCATCTGGTTTGATATTTATTTAATGCCCATTGTATAATATGCTCGAAAAAAAGACTATCAAAGATTGAAAAGGAAGGTACCTGTAGTCATAGGGACAAAGAGACAGTGCGGTAGGGAAAAGAGTAAGAGAGAAAAGATTCATGAGATCAATCTTGAACATCTGTGAAAGGCAAGGAACTGTTCTAAAGGTAGATATTATAGTATTGATGTTAAGGTTTGAGCTTCTTTCTAAGTTTTTGTATTCTTATCTTTTTAATTCTTTCATCTTTTTAGCTGCCTTCAATTCAATCTTTATAGTTAGAGCTGGAATTCATACCAATTTTTTCAGTCCCCAAATGGTTCTGGGTAGGCTGCAAATAAAGAGAAAACAAACAATACTGATGCTTTGCTAAAAAGATTTCTTTGATGCTAATAATTAATTAAGAGCAAATGAAAATAGATAAAGAATTTAATTAACTTTTATTTATCGATATTGTTATGGGTTTATTAACTTTTTTTGTTTTAAAATTTGAGTTTCATCATGAATACTTGTAGCCATGTGGACTATCATTTTTTAGTGAATCACATGTTTTTAAATTAATGAATAATCATTTTTACTCTCAGCTTATACAAATTAAATGGTAGTCAATTGGTCATTAAACAAAGATTTAGGTAGAGAGTTCAGTTTCCAATTTAATTACTAAATGGTTAATCTACGATAGAAATTAAATGACTTTGATTCTTTAAAGACTTAAATCATCACACAACTTTACCCAATAGTAACCAAATGGTGTGTCCAAAGCACGTCATTTAAAGATCGAAACAAAAAAATGGTACATGGGTTGACTTCTTTTAAGGGCTCACTTTCTCGCTCCAAATCAATGTTGAAGAGAGAAAATTCCACAGTTGGGACGAAAGGTTAATTTAACATGCAAGGAGGTCCCATGACATAATAAGTTCAGAAATTGGTGAAACTAATGATGATCAACTCCCGAGGAGTATAAGAAGAAAAGACAAAGGCCAGTCAAGCAAGGCTTTTCCATAGTTGTTAAACTAGGAGTAAAAAGAAAGACTAACTCAAGCATCAATGCTTCTTCTTTTATCTCTCTTAAACTTCTTTATTGCTAAATTGTCTTTACTACTTTTGCATATACGCAGGAATGAAAGAGAGAGCTTCAGAGAGTGAGAGAAAGATAGAGGGATAGCTTTAGTAGAAGCATATTTGTTCCTTTGGTTTGCTTGTTTCCTAATTTTTGGACTGATTTTAGGGTGAAAAAGTGAATGGTTGGGATTGCTATTGGGATTTTATTCTTTCTAGGATATGCAAGAGGATTCGCTTCAGTTTTTGAAAGGGCTTATACCATTAACTCAAAACACAAATTTTCTTTGGATAAGCTGACAAGTTTAATCAGCAAATGTGCTCTTAAGCTACTCTTTTAGTAAGTTAAACTAGCAATCGGGTAAGTTTGGACGTTGACTGCTTTTATTACATGGTCACCCATATCAAACCTTTAGTACGTACCTTGGAAGATTTCCCTTGAAAGGCTGTGGCCGTCAATGCCAGTTCTAGCAAAATTGGTGTTAAAGGCTGTCTAGCCTTGCTTGAAGCAAGGGATCCTTAATTCATCTCCAGAGCTTGCCAGTAGCCACGCACACAATTTTTACTCTCTCCTTCATCCTTCTTCTTTTTACTCTCTGTCAAGAAGTAGTTATACCTGCTGCTGGCAGCCACACTACCTCTCTCCGGGCCTTTTCCTCCATGGTCTCTATCCAGAAGCAGCTAGGATAGCTGCTGGCAGTCGCACTGCCTCTCTCTAGCCCTTCTTCTCTTTGCTCTCCATCTAGAAGTAGTTTGGCCAACTATTGACAGCCATACTACATCTCTTCGGCCTTCTCCTCTTTAATCTCTGTGCAAAAGCAGCTAGACCAACTGCTAGTATGGCAATGGCATTGCCTCTCTTCCGGCCTTCTCTTCTTTTCTCTCCATCCAAAAGTGGTTAGGCTAGCTACTAGCAACTGCGCTGCCTCTTTCTAGCCTTCTTCTGTTTGCTCTCTCCTTGCTTTCTTCTCTCTCATTTGTCTGAATCTTCATAAGGAGCAATCGCACCCTCCCCCTCCATTCGTTCATCTTTGGCACTCAAACATATGTAAGTATTTCGATGTAGATTTGAAAGTTTTGTACGAAATTTAAGTTTCACAATTTTGATTCAATTTGGTTAATTTTGGTTTAAAAAATATATTGAGAATGTATATTACTTTGAGAAGTTCTTTATTAAGTATATTTGGTATGAATGGGTATACATTGATGAATTCATTATTTGATAATTATTAATATTTTTAAATTAATTAGAAATTAATTAGATGAATTTATATTTTGATAAATTAATTATATTAGGTGTAAATGAATTTATGTTTTAATTAATATTTTTAGATAAGATTAATTGGTATATTTTGTCAAATTTAATTATATTGATTATGTAGTAAACATGAATTAATATAAGCAGTTAAATTAGATTTTAACCTATTTTTAGGTAAGATTAATTAGATTTTGCAGTAGATAAAATCATCATTACATTAATATTAATAAATTATATTTTAATTAATTATATGCTTGTAAAATAAATAATTAAATGTTATTTAGATTTTAATCAAGTTACTAGCTAGTTAGATGCTTCTATAGTAATTAATTAGATGATAATTAATTTATTATTTATTAATTAACTAATTAGTTATTAATCATTTATTTAGCTAATATTAATAAATTAAATACTTGTGAAGTAAAAAATTAAATATTATTTAAATTTTAATTAGGTTACTAGCTAGTTAAGTGCTTATATAGTAATTAATTAGATGTTAATTAAATATTGACTATGTCTTAATTAACTAATAGTTATTAATTATTAATTATTAATTATTAATTTTAATTAATAAATTTGATGCTTGTAAAGTAAATAATTAAATTTTATTTAAAGCAACAAGGCAAGTTATCAGTTAAGAGAGCACCAATATTGACAAAACCAAAATCATTACAATATGTACCTTTTATTGGGCTACCACTAGGATTGTAGAAGGTGTATGATTATGTGAATAAGGTAATGGTACCTGATGAAGCAATACACATACTGTTTACTTAAGTTTTTGCTTCTGATGGACATGTATTTGTGACTCGAGAAGATATCATGCAATTTTGTCATATAGAAGAGCTAAGTGTCACCATTATTTAGGCTTACATTATATATGTATGTCTTTTGAATTTTTATTGGTTTATTATTGTTTGGCTACATCATATTTATATTTTTCTTACTCTTTATTATTTCAATAAACTTTATACAGTTTAGTTGCACTTGGCTTGGGAAAGTATTTTGTATTTGCTGATCTGTCAACATTGTCACATGGAATGTCTATAAGTATAAACAGCTAAGCCCGTCAACTAGCCAATAGAATGATAAATCCATGTGAAGGAGGAGTCGTGATATTTCTTTATAACTTGAGGTAAGTCTTAATACTAGTTGAAATTATTAATATTTTTGTTCATAATATTTTTAACATTTATTTTTGATAATGTTGGCAGCACTGGATTTTGGTGGTTATTGAGCCTCGTACTTTTGTGTACAGTATTTTTGATCCTTTGAATCATGTTCTCGTCAAGAACTAGATCAACTTATGTCCACCTAACTGAAAATATTTTCATTTATGTTAGTATATATCTTTTTTTTTTTACTCTTAAGAATATTGATTATTTTCTATTGGTAGCTCTTTTAAATTATTCCAAGTTATCAAAGAATCAAGCAATAGGCACATTCTTAGGATATTCCTGTTAAGGTATGTATATCTAAACCTATATGTGATGTTACTTTTATTTATTTTGCAAAATATAATAATTAAAAAATTTTAATAAAGTGTCCACATCAGCCTTCAACTATTGAGTGTGGATATTATATTATGAAATTTTTAAGGGACATCATTGATAGACGTGATAGAAATATCTTATATGCGAAAATGGTAGGTTTTTAAGCATTTTCTTATGTAAATATTTCAATAATTAATTGATGTGCTTACTGAAAGTTTTAATTGGACTCACTTTTTTTTTTATTATAAATATAGTTAGTGGACATGGATACTTACACTCAATCAGATATTGATGAAGTTAGAAAGGAGGTTGGATAATTTTTCTTTGGAGTGCCACATTTGAAAGTTGAACCTTGAAGATTTTTGTACACATGAATATTATTGAATTTATATAGTTGAATTTTTAGGATTTTGTATGATAATGTATATTTAAACTCATGTATTGTACATATAGAGTTCAATTATGAAATCAAATTTTTTTTTTTACTTTGTTCATATTTTATTACTTTTTTGGATTGGATTATGTTGAAGTATTTTTTGATATGAAAGAAGTAATGATAGTTTTAGTGAGAATGGTATTGAAGTGTATAACATGAAAATGTTTTTTCATTGAAGTGTTAGTATTGAAGTGTTAAAGTGTTAGTATTGAAGTGTTGGTACAATTATGTTGAAGGAAGAAAGATACCATAGTTATTTCATTTAAGTGTTGGTGTAATTATGTTGAAGGAAGAAAGGTAGTATAGTTGTTTCATTGAAGTGTATAAAAAGAATGGTGATTAGTGTATTTGACAATTGTATACTCATATGTCTTGACTAAGTTTAATTGAAAAGTTATATTTACATATTGTAATTTAAGTTTGATGGAGAAAATTTTGGTTGCATATTGTGAAGAATTTTATTGATGTATATGGTTGATGTGGAAGAGATGAAGAATTTTATATATGTAGGTTTCGGATAATTTGAATATAAAAATTTTTTATTTATTTTTAAATTAATAAAAAAATACCTTTAATGATAGTTCTGATAAAATTGTCATTAATGATAGAACTGTCATTGAATTAGACCCTTTTAATGACAGTTTTAGCATAACTGTCGTTAAAAAAAAGAGGCTTAAAACTATCATTAGAGGCCCCCCCTTAACAACAGTTTTATTAGAATTCTTGATTTATCAATTAACAGTCTCATATGGTTTTGACAGTTTTTTTGATTATATGGACACCTCATCTTACCTCTGTCTATGAACACCTGTTGATTACTAGCAAATTGATTAAACTATTCCATTTTATCCAAAAATTCTTGATTTAAAAATCATTCTGCAAGCTTGAAGTACACCCATTGACGATCTAATCTCTTAATGTTTTTTATTCTTAATTAATTTTAAACTAGCTCTACACAACTTGCCTCTCGAAATTTTCAACAACTTGACAATTTGTCATCAAGCAAACATCCAAAGGCATGAATAAGTCTATAGTCATAAGTTAAGTAATAGATAAAATCATCATTATATAAATTTCGAGGACACATAAATAAGTTATGATACAATATTTTTAATGTTTTATGCATGTTGCCCAAACTCTAAAGGTAAGTGATCTTATACTATTCAGAAAATGTACACTTATGTGAAGTACAATATCGTAAATTATTATTCACTTCATTTTATAAAAAATTCTATAGCATATCCCTATAATTCTTTAAGCACATCACATATATAGACATGAGTTGGTGTTCTTAATTGAAACACATACTCATATTCATTAGTACGTACCCAAAGAATAATTGAGATACTACATAAAATTTATACCAACTAAAATGAACAACAATCTGAATATGTCATGTGCTGCACATAAATTCACATTTCTAAACTATTCGATCTGGACAATTCAAGAATCATGATCGAATAATTTATCTCAATGCACGTGTAAACAATAAACGATTGTAAATGTTTACTAATAATTCTCAGATGGTGTATCTAGAGGATATGCCTTAATAAGATTTAATATATTATCTACTAAATCAAACATATATAAACTAAACTTAGTAACCGATAATATTTAAAACTAAAAAATTTAATTAATAGGTAATTAATTTAATATTCATAAAAAAACTAAATAAATTATTTTTCTCAAATTAATTACAATGTAATTAAACGGTTATTTAACTACTCTAAAATAAGTTAAATTCATTGACAAATAAAATTAAAAAACTTACAAAATCTAATTAAATAATTTCTTTCAAATTAATAACTACTAAATTTTATTAACATCTTAATTAATGTAATTTTCATAAAAATCTATTCAAATTACATATTTCCAATTATAATCTAATTAAAGTATTACATAAATAATTTAATATAAACTAAATTTATTAACAAATAAAATTGATAACTTAAAATTTTAATTAACATCTAATTGACTTATTATTTTTCAATAATCTAATTAAATTATTTATCACTAATTAATTACAATGTTAAATAATTATATCAAACTAATATATATAGCAAAAATAAAGTTTATTAACAAATTAAATTTACACTTAAAATTTTAATTGATATCTATCTAATATAATATTTCTAAAAAATCTAATTAAATCATTTATCTTCAATTAATTACAATATAATTAAATAATTATATCTAACTAATACAACAAAAATCAAATTTATTACAAAATAAAATTAACAACTTAAAATTTTAATTAACATCTAACTAATTCAATTTTTTAAAACACTAATTAAATTATTCTATCATAAATTAATTACAATCGAATTCAATTATTATATCTAACTAACATAACAAAAACTAAATTTATTAACAAATAAAATTAACAACCAAAAACCTTAAATTTATTAAATTTAATCTAACCAAAATTTTTCAGTTGAATCTAATCAAAATTATTCTATTTAATCGTACCAAAAATTATTAAATCTAATCTAACCAAAAATTTTCAATATAATCTAACTTAAATTATTCCATTTAATTTAACCAAAAATTATTAAATCTAATATAACAAAAATTATTTTATATACTCTAATCTAGCTAAAGATCATTAAATCAAATCTACCTAAGAATATTACCTTTCATAAATTTTTAAATTTTTCAATCACTCAAAGATTAGCTAGAGGAATAAGCTTTGCAAAGGGAGAGAAGAGTTGCAGAGAGATAAAGAAGGCTAGGTGAGTTACAAAGCAAGAAAGGAGGGGTTGTAGAGAGATGAAAGGGAGACTTGTAGAAAAGATAAGAGAAAAAAGGAAACTTGGAGGGGTAAAGGGGGATTGACATGTGCAAGGAAAGAAAACTAGGGCTTATGCCTAGTTTTCTATGTGTCTAGCAACCGCCACTTATGGTGGTCATTGGATTTCTATAATTCTTGGCAAGTCATGTCATGCATTCTAGAAAGATTGTGGCACAGCGCCAGTGCCTGAGTTAGCTTCTCTCAGTGACAACTGTTGGGCTCCTGCAACGACTACCGTTATGTAGTTGTTGGTGTTAATAGACATCAGGGCCAGCACTAGAGGACCTCAGCGACTGTCGTTTGTGTTGGGTTCTCCTAACGATTGCCCAATGGTAGTCACCGGTGTTGGCAGATACTAGTGCTTATGTTGGGGGGGCTAGCAACTGCCCAACGGCAGTCACTAAAGTCGGGAGATGCTAACTCCAACACTGAGTTCCTGAGCGACAGCCCAGAGATAGTCACTACTTTTGGGGAAGCCCAATGATTGTTACAGGCAGTCGCAGGTGCTAACAGGTGCTAGAGTCAACACTGAGGGAGCTCGACTGCTCAACGGTAGTTTATTGGGATTGAAGGAGCCCAGTGGTTGTTGGCACTAGCTAATGCCATTTTTGAGTTCCCCCAACAACTGCCTAACAATAGTTGATAATGCTAGGAGAACTCAATGACTATCATTAGGCAATCACAAGCTAGTAATCACCCTCCAACCGTCGCTACACTTCGTTCAAGCTAGTGACTGTGAAGGCTCAGTAGTTATTGATGTTTTTGGTAGTCAGATATAGAGACCAATAATTTGATCGCTAATAGGTTGCCACTATTCCTAAAATAATAGTATACTTTAATTAAAATTAAAGTCACTGACAAATATTTAATCGATCGCTCATTTTCATCACTAGTTTATCCCCAATCAATCGGTAAGGTGAAATTTTTTATTGTTTAGAAACTCAATAATTTGTCATTATTTAGAGATTGATTTTGTTTATTGCTAAAGCATGACACTACTTTTAGATTTTTTATGGTGTAATACAAAACCCAAGGATTTCTCAAACACCAATAAATACAATATCAATGACTTCCTAAGATTGGTGGCAGAAACACTAGTGGCTTGGATAAAAAATCTTTAATTTTATCAAAGGCTATCTAACATTCAAGATTCCATTCTTTAAGATTATGCATTCTTAATCGCTCAAAAATAAGATCATATACATTTATAAGTTATGATATGAATCTTGATATATAATTTAGGCACCCAAGAAACCTTTCACTTCTTTTATGATCTTACGTGAGGGAATCTCTTATGTGGCCTAAACTTTATTGGGTTCAATCTCGATTCCCTTTTCACTAACAATGAACCTTAGTAATTTCCTAGATCTAAATATGAAGGTACATTTACTTGCGTTCAATCGAAGCTTATATTTTCTAAGCCTTTTCAATAACTTCTTGAGATCATCTACGTGATCCTTATCCATTTTAAACTTGGTGATCATATTATTGACGTAGACATTGATGGATTTATGCATCATATCGTGGAACAAAATCATCGTTGCCCTCTAATACGTTGCCCTAATGTTTTTCAAGTCAAAAGGCATTACTCTATAGTAAAAGGTTCCCCACATAGTTATAAAGGTGTTTTTCTTCATATATTCTGGCACCATCAAAATCTAGTTGTATCTGGAGTAACCATCCATAAAAAAGAATAGAGAGAATTTTTTCATGTTATCTATTGATGTGTCTATGTGTGGGAGAGGAAAGTTGTCCTTTGGGCTTGTCCTATTCAGATCTCAATAATCAACACAGATCCAAATTCGACCATCCTTTTTTAGTACCGACACTTTGTTGGCAACCCGTCCGGGATATTAGCACCTACTATGAATTCTGCCTCTAACAACTTTTATACTTCACTTTGATCTTTAGTAAGGTTTTTATTTTTATTCTTTTTAACTTTTGCTAAAATCGGAGGACACTTTTGTTTAAGTGGTAAACTATGTTCCACAATACTTCTGTCAAGGTCAGGCTTGTCCTTATAAGTCCAAGCAAACACATCGCTAAATTCTTAAAGTAAACCTACAATTCTTTCTTAAGTTGTAAGGCCATCACAGTTGCAATTTCAATTTCTTTTCTATCCTCATTTGTCCCCAAATTCATAACTTTTATTTCTTCTTGATATGGTAATATCTGCTTCTCTTCGATTTCTAGTTGTCTGTAATTCTACTAATAACTTAATTTCATCTTCCTTGATTTTGAGATCATCTAAGAAATTTTCTTGCTTATTTTAGTTCCCTTTATAAATTTTGTAGTTTCCTTAATCAAATTCCTTAGACACGAGAATGATATATTTTACCAGTATGGATAATTTATGGATGGTGCAAAATAAAAATGCAAAAAAATGGATTTTTGACAAAAAATGCATTTATTTGATGTACTTAAAGAATATTACATTTTTATTCTTCGATTTACAATAGATTTTGACCTTCAACTAATTGAGAAAATTTCAAAATTAGGAGTGTTTAGGAAAATCTCGGTTATCTTTTCTATTCTCTCCTCTTATCACACAAATTTCTTCATGGCTAGCCATGTGACCAACCTAGAAAATGAGAGAAAAAGAAGTTTCATCACCTTGTTGCCAACCAGCAAATCAAAAGTTCTTCATGTCAATTTGACATTCAATGCTAGCTTTTTGCGCCATCATTTCTTCTTTCTTTTTCGTTATATCCTATCGAGTTGGTGAATACTCGAGATTCTAGCCTTCAAAATTATTTGTTAGTTTGAGAACCGTATCGGTAGATTGAGCCTTTGATAAGGTGTTATACCTTCGAATGATTGGGTAGTTTTTTATCTTCTCTATTTTGCTAGTTTAATTTATTAAAAACCTTTTAAATGTATGTACGTATGTAGAATGGTGCAAATGTAATGATGAGCACGCAGATGCTTTAATAATGATAATGATAATGTAGATGCCTTTCTAAGTAATTGATATCAAAATTTGGTATAATAGTTTTTTTATTTGAATTGATCAACTCAGTTCTGAGCATCTAAAATTTATCCATATTTGAGTACATTGGAAACTTCTTGGTAAGGACCTCTTAACCTATCAAGAAAAGCAACTACATCCTTTGTCGCATATATATTTCTCAAACAAATCCTTTTCTCAAACTAGTCTAGCTCTCTATTCAGGCCCAATGTCGTCTTATAATTTGATCAATCTACTTAACCAAGGTCTCTATTATTCTTAATTTAGATATTGTTGTTGGTTGAACTCCTTAATGTTTTAACACCATTATGCATAAATTTCCATAGCTTTCTCTTTGAAGAAACTTTTTTTTTAATAGCTTCAAGATCGATTTTTAACTTTTCAACATTGGTCATCTAATTTAACCAAAAGCCCATTTCTTAGTCGAGTTTGGTCTTTAATAAAGTGCAAATAGATCATTACCTTTTGACCTTAAAGAGATTTGTTAATTAAGTTAAGTTTAAAAATTCTTAGGCAAAATATCTCCTAACCTTCACTATCATGCTTCAAACCACTGTTGTACGTGGAAACCGTCATATGATTGCATTAGGAATTTCGAGTATGGAATGGATATATCTAACTTGCTATTGAAATCAATTTTCATTGTGTCAAAAAAATTTGTTATAAGATTTCTCAATGCCAATGTCATCAAAGATGATGCACTGTGGTAAGAAACAAGGAACAAGGTTAGTACTTGTCACAATCATGGTCCATTCTTCTAAACAGAGTTTATGTCCTATCGATGTTTTTCCAATCTAAAGTTTCTAGTCTTGACCATTTTAAAGATCAACAGACGTGGTTAATGATCGACGGTTCAACTTAAAAATGGGTCTCACATTGTTTAATCACTTTTTGCAGGGTTAAAGGCTCCCAGATCATCCTTTACTGCTGGTTTAGTAAAAAAGGTACTTTTGGCCTATAATCACCTATTAGAGTACGTAGAAAGGGAACTTCCCCCTCTGAAGATGAAGATGGACACATGATTCGACCTAAGTAAGGATGAGTAGCTTGATATCCATGAAGGATAGGTACCCTCATGAATAGTACTTGCTCATGTTTCCCCTAATTGGGTACAACTTCATAAAGCCAACCTAGTAGAGAGTTGATGCAATGCATGATTGCAATAGTCACCATCAATCTTTTTTTTTTTTTTGTGATGTGATTAACCAGTAATTTTATTTAAAAACTTTTTCTTGTAAGGAAGAAAACAAACAAACTCCATTTGATAACAGGCAATGGCCCGTTTTACTAAAACATCTAGGATTAGGAGTTAGTTACGCATAAGGAAGGATTTGCATTCCCATAAATGCCCAAAAATTGGTGTCATTTAAACAAAATGATCTTGTATCATTGAATTGTAATAATTTGAAGTTGATCCTATATATTATTGAAAAATATAAAAATGATTTAAGATTTTAAAATAAATTTATTATACGATTTTATGCAAGGATCACAATCTAGTTAACACTAGACTTTCGATACTAGGAAAACAAATATGTTTTAATTTGGAGATCAAAATATAAACTTCATCAAATTGTTTTCTCCGAAATAATTTTAAAAAATTATGAGATGCATATTACAATTTGCAAGGTTGGTAAATAATAAATAGTAAAGTAGATTTAGGCAATCATCTTTTCAGTCACTTTTGTAATCTAATAATTATAAGGAAGTAATACTTTTAACACAATTCCTACCTCTATATCAAACAATGTGCAAATCACCCCAAGAGGCTCTCCTAAAGAAAGATTCTAAGCTTCACAATGTTGGCTTTTAATACCCATATACCATCTCTCGAGATACTAATAGCAAAGAGTTATAGGTGCCAAAATCAAGATGCAGAGTTCGAGAGACACAATTGTGGAGATTTAGCTATGAGATGGAGATATGGTTACGGAGATATAAAGACTTACAGATGGTAGAGATTAGGTATGCAGGTTGCAAGGATTGCACACTACAAATTGCAAATTATAGACTTTGATATCTAAAAGTGTATCCTTTAATTGATTCTTAATGATTGCTTAATTGATGATTCTTACCTTGATTATTTAATGCTGATTGATTGAATTTTTTATTCCTTTTTTGTCTTAATCGAGAGATTTATTTATAAGAAGAAATGGGATAAGTTTGCTAGAGATTTGAAACTTTGTTATAGAGAAAGAGGAGTTATAGTGTGAATAATCTAATTTTGAAATTCAAAAATTTATCACTGGATAAAACACTCACTTTGTTGATGAGATTGGGATCAACCTAACCTTGAAATTCAAAGCTCTGTCATGGGAGGAAGGAGATCTTAGTGCCGAAATGCTTTTTATGTGAATTCCATCAAGTATCTTTCGTCGGCTTCTTAAGCTTTCACGATTCTTATTTTTGAGCAGTTGCTTACCTAAATCTCAATGTAGATCAAGATAAACCACATCAAGGTACTCCATGTTAGGTAATCCACATAAAGGTAATCCATGTTGAGGTATTCTAAATTAGGGTTAAGCCGAATGCTTTGATGTAAGGTTGTAGTTTAAAGGCAATTTATCATGTAATTTGTATTTACTCAATCTATCATTAGGTAGAACCTGCTTATCATACTATTCTCAACT
This sequence comes from Moringa oleifera, assembly GCA_021397835.1. Taxonomy (NCBI): domain Eukaryota; kingdom Viridiplantae; phylum Streptophyta; class Magnoliopsida; order Brassicales; family Moringaceae; genus Moringa; species Moringa oleifera. The sequence goes on along the minus strand of JAJFZO010000184.1, from coordinate 1,230,489 downwards.
TGATATTAAGATTAAGTGCTCGTTAAGCTATTTTCAATCTGATTTCAAAGTAAAAGAATGATCTTAGGATTTGACCGCATGATCCCGATCTGGAGCATAATTCCATCCCCAAACTCAACATTGTCATGTCATCGAAGATAGCGACATAATCTCAATATTAAAAGAGTTTTCATTCAACTTTCTTTAAGCTTTTTCTAGCTTAATGTTAGAACTAAAATTAGGTGTCTACTACTACCCCTCTTTACCCATTTCTAAGAAGAAGGAATGGGGCAAAAACTAGAGACTACCTAATTTTAAGCTCCAATTACCCATCTTTATTTGTTTTTTAAAGTAGAGTCAAATAAGAAAGGATTCACATTCATCATATTACTTTTTATCGATAACCCGTTAAGAAGCAATTCACATTCATCTAAATATACGAATTTGAACAATCACTCAAAAGGCGATCCATATTACTTTTGTTAATCTGATTTCATTGAGCCAGCAAAAAAGTGATTTTCATTCATTTCATAGCCTCGATTTTTACAATCATCAAGAGTCGATTCTCATTCAACTTGAGATACCAAGTTTTGTAAAATTAACAAAGAATCAATTCTCATTCATCTTGCTACTCTCACTTATTGTTGACAAGAAAGCTGAATCAGTCACATCAAAAATTAGTTTTACTATAAAAGCTGAATTGATCACATTGAGAATCAAATTAGTTTTTATGGGAGAGCTAAATCAATTGCATCAAAAATTAGTTTTGATGTGAAAACTAAATCAATCACATCAAGAATCAAATTGGTTTTGATATAAGAGATGAATTAATCATAGAGAAAATTATTTTTGATGCAAAAACTAAATCAATCACAGCAAAAATTGGTTTTGATATAAAAACTAAATAGATCACGTCAAGGATCAAATTAGTTTTGATGTAAGAGTTAAATCAATCATAATAGGGATCAAATTGATTTTGATGTGAAAACTAAATCGATCACATCAAAAAACAAATTGGTTTTGATGTGAAAATTGAATCGATCATATTGAGAATGAAATTACTTTTGATGTGAGAGCTGAATCGATCACATTGAAAATTTGTTTTGACTTGAGATCAGGTATAATGTCTCAAGTTTGACAAAAATAATGAAAGCCATTTCAAAGAGGATTTTATCTCCTATAGTTATTTTGTACCAATCTGTCATCGGGTTTATTATTACATTATCGATCTGACATTGGGTTTTATTATTTTTGTTATTACTTTACCAATTTAACATTAATTTACTATTATTTTACCAATATGACATCAGGGTATAATATAAGGTTGAAGTCTCTATTGTTAAGTAACCTCTTGCCTGTTCATAAAAATGACACATACGTAATGTTCATGGATGAACGTTTATGGATGGATGAATGTTCATGCAAATGCAAAGTGTTTTTTTTTTCCTTGTTCATGCTCATGCAAAGCTTATGTATGCATGATGTAACTCTTTCTCTTTTTTTCTATTTTTTCCTTGGTAAGACTTCGTAATCTATTTACCCTCATACTTTTAAGGTGCAAGTTTATCCTTGTTATAGTAGACTTAGTTGAAATAACTAAAATATCATCTGAAAACTTACTCTTCCTATTCCTCTCTTTTCTTTCCTTTTCTTTTAAAAAAAAAATTACTACTCTTAAACTGTGAAAGCCTTTTTTATTATATTTTATAACTTACCCAATCTTTTTAGAAGGAAATGTTTGGTGTGTACTTTTTAAGATTTGGTATAAACAAACCATTTATCTGGATTATGATATTTAGAAAATGATTATGTCTTTGGAAAAAGAAGGGGAGAGGAATACAGGATAAAAAAAATGCTTGATAGCTTTATTTATGAAATTTTGTATAAGGAATAAGAGGCAAGAAATGTTCGATAACTTTGTTCACAGAATTTTATGCAAGGCAAATGCATCATGTTCAACTTTTCTTTTAACTAGTGAATACTTCAGATTTTTCACTTTCATCCGATCTTGGTTGAGTGAGACTCGTGGTCATCTCTTCCCCTCATTAGAAACTTTCATTTATGATTAAGCTGCCTTTATTATTTTTCAGCGTAGATCCTGTTTTTTATTAGAGATTGCCCTTTGAGGTTTCATTTTTCGCCTCAATCATCTTCAAACATAATATTTCTTGACTGAGTTTACTGGTTTTGGAAAAACAGAATCATCTATTTCTGCTAGTATTAAAGCCCCACTCGAAAAAACTTTTTTCATAACGTATTATCCATTCCAATTAGGTGCCCATTTTCCTTCAGGATTTGAAACATTATCAGGTATCCTTTTGAGCACCAAATCTCCATCTTTAAAAATTCTTAGATAAACCTTCTTTTCATAAACTCACTCAATTCTCTTTTGATATAGTTGCTCATGACATAAAGCTTTTAACCTTTTTTCTTTTATCAGATTCAATTGTTCGGTATGAGCTTTGATATACTTGTCTTCATTAAGTTAAGCTTCTTTTGTCACTTACAATGAAGGAATTTCTTTTTAACATGAAGTATCATTATTGTTTTATATACCAAAGAATAAAAGGTTGCCTTAATAGAAGTTCTTTCATTTGTTTTATAAGCCAATAAAGCCAAAAGTAGTTTTTCATACCAATCTGTATAGGTTGATCTTATATTATGATAATTCTTGATGTTTTTGTTAGCTGCATCAACAACTCCATTCGTTATTAGTCGGTAAGTAGCCAAATTATGACGTTTGATTTGAAATTTTGAACAAATTTCCTCCATTTACTTGTTGTTCAAGTTCACTGCATTATTTGAAAAGATTCTATTTGGTGGGCTATACTGATCAAATGATCTCTCTTTTTTGGAATTGATTAACCACAGATTTTATCACATTGTCGAATGATCATGCTTAATCCATTTAGTGAAATAATCATTGAATACTAAGATGAATATATGCCTATTGGATGCCTTTAGGGGAATTAGTCCAATTATATCAAAATGTCACATAGAGAAAGGCCATGTTGCACCTATCACATGTAAAGGAGTAGGGGGTGCATGAATTTTGTTCTCACAAATCTACCATTTATGGCACTTTTGTACATAACAAATGCTATCCCTCTCCATTATCATCCAATAGTATCTTGTCTTAATTATTTACTAAGCCATCATGTGATCATTTGCATGCGATCCACAAACTACCTCATGTATTTCTTTAATGTTGCTTTCTGCTTCTTTTTCATTGACACAATAGAGTAGAGTATCATCAAAATTCTTTTTATTAAGTGGTTCCCTTGTAAGGTAAAATTTACCAACAATCTCTTTAGTATCTTTCGGCATTTTCTGAATATGTTCGATCTTTATTGAATTTTGAAATATTATGACACCATGGTTGACCATCTTTTTCTTCTTCATAACCATACAATATGCTAGGGATTCTTTTATACTTATTTTTACTAGTAACAATTTCTTTAGACAATTAACTTGGAACGTGCCCACAAAAGTGGCAATGCATCTACAATTTGATTGTCCTTTTTGGAAAGATAATGAAAAAAAAAAAACATTCTTAAAATTCTTGACTATTTCTTGCATCTATTTGTAGTATTTAACCAAAATAGGACACCGGGCCACCCATTCCCCTTTTAACTGATAAATTACCATGGTGGAATCACCATGCATATACGATTTGGTTAATTTCTTCTCATGACAACTTTTAACCCCAATATGCATACCTCATATTTAGCCATATTGTTGGTGGCACCAAAATCAAGCCTAGCTATAAAAGGCAATATTGCTTGTTTGGAGAAATCAAAACAACTCCGATTCCATGACCAATTACATTGGATGCTCCATCAAAAAACATTTTCTTTTTTTTATATTTTTTTTTCTTTATCTTCAATAAAAACAATAAGATCATTGTAAAAAAGATGAAAATACATAGGTCGATATTCTTCAATGGCTTAATAAGCCAAAAAGTCTACTACAGCATTCCCCTTGGTTGCTTTTTAAGATACATATATTAACTCATATTCTTATGACAAAATTTGTCATCTTGTTAATCTTTGTGATAGAAAGGGCTTCTCAAACAAATATTTAATAAGGTCAAGTCTTGCATTAACTCAAATAGCATGACTAAGTAATCGATTAACAGCCCAAGCTAAAGCATAATAGATCTTCTCAATCAATGAGTAATTGCATTAATAATTAGTGAATTTTTGGTCAAATAATGTATGGCTTACTCTCTCTTTCTTGTTTCATTCAGTTGTGTTGACACACATCCCAATGAACATTCATGCACAGTTAAATATAAGATTAAAGGCTTTCTTAGAGTAAAAGGGATCAATATTGTAGGTTTTGACAAGTATGCTTTTATATTTTCAAATGTCACTTGACAGTCATCATTCCATTGCTCAGGATTATGATTTTGTAATAATCAAAAGATTGGATCATAAGTATTAGTTAATTGCGAAATGAATCTAGAGATATAATTTATCCTTCCTAAGAATCCTTACACTTCTTTGATTATTCTCAAGGGTGATAAATTCTGAATTGCCTTTGTTTTGCTCGAGTCTACTTGAATCCCTTTTCCATTAACAACAAACCTTAATAATTTTCTTAATTTAACTCTAAACATGCATTTATTAGGATTTAGTGTGGATTCATATCATTTTAACCTTTCAAAAAGTTTTTTGAAGTTTTCAACATAATCTTCATCTCTGTTGGACTTAGCCATCATATCATCCATAGATACTTCTATAGATTTATACATCATAACATGGAGCAAAATGACCATAGCACTTTAATATACTGCCCTAGTATTTTTTAAATCGAAAGGCATTACTTTATAATAAAACATGCCCCATATCGTGTTGAATGTTGTTTTCTCCCTGTATTCCTTAGCCATGTGGTTGGTTGTGTCTCAAATAACCATTCATAAATGAAAATATGGAGAACTTAGTTGTATTATCTGCTAGTGTGTCAATGTGGGGAAGAGGAAAGTTATCCTTTGAGATCGTTTTGTTCATATCTCTATAATTTACACACTTGTGTACTTGACCATCCTTCTTAAGAACTAGCACAATATTGGCTACCCATTCAGGATATGATACCACATCAAATCCAACATCCTTTTTGAGCTTTTTTTTTTATATTTTTAATAATTATCTTCGATTCACTCTTCCCAACTTCTATTAAGTAGAAGTGTAATTTAGTTTTAAAGGCAACTTATGCTCAGCAATAGTTCTGCCTAGCCTTGGCATATCTTTATATGACCAAGTGAAAATCTTAACATATTCTTTCAATAGATTGATCATGGTTTCTCTTAGTGACGGAGAAATCAATGTTCTAATTTTAATATGTTTTTTCTCTTCTTTGGTGCATAAATTCATTGTTTCAGTTTCCTTCTCGTGAGGCAAGATTTGTTTTTCTTCATGAATAATCTATTTTCTTATTTCCAATGGATATTCATCATTTTCACCGTATTCTTTAATATTGAAATTTCTAATAAGCTTCTTTCTTCGAATTTCAGATTATTAACTTTAGACATTACGATATTCATAATTAGATCCTTTAAATCATGAGCATGTGACATAAGAAATTTTTAAGAAAGAGAATTAATTTAAGGGCTGACAAGAACGAAGATAAAGAAAAAGAACTATTGTTAATGAGGAAAGAAAATAAGAAAGAAATACATCTTGTTTCCATCAAAATACAAATGAAATGAAATAGGAATGTTTAAAATAAATCTTTAAATTCACACCAAATAGTTCCCATTTATTTTTGTAATTCTATTTTCTTAAATTTTGTTTAGATGCATTTAGTGACTTCACTAGTTGACCATGTAAGTATATGCTCGCTAATCTGAAAGTTTGTCTTGGGGTTCTTTGATAATCAATGACTCGATTAGCATTGAATCCTTGACATCATGGTTTTTTTCCCCTTCCTTCTTTTTTTTTTTTTGCTTATCCATTGGTGTTGGTTGATAACCTAGACCCCACCCATCTTTGTTTTCTAAAATATCCATAATCTTAGTTTTTCCTTGGAGTTTCATCCCTAAACCTTTTGTATGCTGCATTCCTTTTATAAGCTTTTGTTTAACCTAGAGCATTAGATTTACAAACATGTGAGTTTCTCATAAATATTTAGCCGCATTAACAAGTTTAAACGACTCACGCTCTTAACTTTTAGTGCTTCAATGTAAGGGGATTCTAAGGACATAGCAATAATGACATCTTCTTCCCCATTTATTGACCCTAACTTGTCATCCATGATGAGTTTCACCTTTTGATGCAAGGTTGAAGGCATAGCTCTAACTTAGTGGATCCATGGTTGTTTTAGCAAGAGATTAAATGAGGGTTTAATATTCATAACCTAAGATTTTGTATCATATATGCTTGGATCAATCTTCATTTCCAAGTTTATAGAACCTTGCACTTTAATTTTTTCCTCCATCAGATGCTTTAATCATCATTAGGCTATTCCTTTTATGACTAAGCTCTACAGAAAGCGGATTTGGGTTGTAAGTTAGCATCACATTCAAAGATGATTCATTATCAATCAACACTCAAGAAATAGTATGCCCCTTGTAATTAGCATCAATATATAAGGCTTTGGTCGATCCTCACCCTTCCAGTAGTAACTTATCCTCAATGAAGATTATGAAATTATGGACTATGATATGGTTGTAGATGCTTTCTAATTTATCAGTCAAAATTTGTTGTGGTACGTATGCATTCTTGAGTATTTTTATTAAAATTTCTCGATGAAACTTCAAACTGAAGATAAGTGCCAACATCAAAATCTTCACTGGCATCTTCCATGATTAATCAATGATGTTATACTCACTATACTTAATCATCTTCAAAAAGTCTACAACATCTTGTTCTGTGATGGGGGGAAGGTCCTTTGTTTCCTGTCTCTTTGCCTTTCTTTTTTCTTTTAGCAATTTCTTTCTCATTTGTTTCTTTTTCTGGATTCAAGGCTCTATAACATTAGCCACTCCTTGTCATATGGCTTGCTTTAACTATATTAATAATTTCATCTTTATGTTAATCTTTCATCTTTATGTTAATCTAGTTAATATTTCGATGGAATAACTTGGGAACTCTGTATGGAAAAGGTCCAAGGTCTTTGATTACTAACACTCGAGATTCTATCTCCTCTTTTCTTGAAGGTAAAATCTTTTATGACAGTTGATATGGCTTTAAACTTGGCAATAAAGGTTTAATTTCCTCAACCATGAATACTTCCTTACACATTTTGATCATATTTACCTATTGTTGGTTATGGGTAGGCAAAGGATTATTGATAACATTAGGTCTATTTTTTAGTTCGAAGCTTAATAGTCCTCATCTATTAAAAACTGGACCTTGTACTTGAATGCAGGACAGTTTTCTATATCATGTCTTACTGCTTCAAAATGGTATTGACAACTTACTGTTGCATTATACCATTGAAGATAAGGAGCTCGACATGGTTTGACATACAGTGGTGCCACTAATTTTCACTTTAGTAGCTTCTGATATAAATCTAAATAAGCTATTGGGATTGGGCAAATCACCCTTTGTTTACTTTGCCCTTATTTTTCATTATTATTACTTTAAGAAAGTTTGGCCATTATATGCTGTGGACCTCTCGCATACTTAGATTTGGGGTTTGAAAAACTCCAGTCTATGATGTGTATTGTCTAAGGATCATGTTTGCTAATTTCTGAAAAGTTGGTTAAGGGACATAATTAGCTTCACCTTCTTTTCTGTGTTGTAAGAGCTCTTCTCACAATAGGACTATTCAGTCTCTTGGTTTGAAATACATTTTCTATAAATTCACTAATTTGAACACTCTTGGTGAATTTTTATTCAGCCAAGGAAATCATATGAGAATAGAATAAGGGTGTAGAGTTTACAAGAAGATTTGGGAAAACTTCTTCTCACTAAGTGCAGGCTAAACTCTAGCTCTATCTCTTACCATTAGGTTGCATATTCTTTAAATATTTCATTATTCCTTTTGAACATGTTCTAAAGTATCACTCAGTTAGGTCTTAACCCTTCCATGTGTTAGTAGTGGATTAGGAAAACATGTGTTAAGTCTCTCTAAGACTAAATCTTAAAGGGCTCTAGATTATTATACCATTCCAAGGCTTTCTCCTTTAAGCAGTCTTGAAAGCAATGAATCAAAATAATTTTTGTTGGTCTTGTACTCATGCATTTTATGTAAATACATCTTTAGATGGATACGAGGATATCTTATCCCACCATATTTATCAAACTCGGGTGCATAAAATTTAGGTGGTATCACCAAACCTGATACTAAGCAAAGTTTAGTTATATTGATCTCGCTTGCTTTCTATTCTTGCTAAAGAGCTTTCATCTATTGATTAGATATTCAACTTTTGCCAAGAGTTATTATTTTATGGCATTAACCTTCTTTATTTTCTCATACTTAAACTCATCATCCATGTCTTGGATATATTTTTCTTTTATTTGCTTCCCCTTCTTTTGAGACATCTTTGTCATAGCTGAACTCATGGGTTTGGGTATGAAAATTTCCTGAGAAGATACCTTTTCAAGGACTTCAGCTTTTACAAGATTTTTTCCCTTTTAACAATGTGTCGAGAAATGTCATCATCTACTAAAATTAAGCTTGCATTATGCTTTATAATTCTTAGTGATTCTTTATATTCTTTCATCAAGGCCTCCTTGTGCAAGTCAAATTTTAGCGTGAGTTTACTTAAAATTCTTGATTTTGGCTAATTGATTATCCGTTTTCACTGCGCTCGAATTTTGAAATTTCAGATTATACTTCTTGATGATTGAATATTGCTTAACCTCACCTATTTCTTCACTATTTAATGTAAAGAGTTAATATAAAAAATGAACACGTGTACATGAGAATGGATGTGGGAAAGGTACAATTCTTAGATTATCATAAAATAGAAAGTAAAAATTTTATTATGATTTATATGAGAATCTCATAAGTATCTTAAATTAGGTCTATAGTTGAACACATCAACTTGATACTAGTATCTCTATAGAAGTCTATGCATAAAGATTTTCTTTTAATGATTTGAGTGTGGTCTTGAAGGTGTCCGATTCCTTTTTTATAAGGTTTGCAGCATCCATAGTTAGTTCTATCTAGGTTCAAATTGACCTAAGGTTATTTCTGTAAGCTTCAATTTACGCCTCATACTCTCTCTTATTATGACACTAGGATGCACAAATTTCTTTCACTTTGAATTTTCATATATTAACCTTTTGTATAACCTTTTCCATTTTATTCTTTAAGTCAATGATATCCTGAGCATAACCATTCTTCAACATCTTTTCTTGATTCAAGATGATCATCATCTTGCTGACCTTGGATCTTTATCTTGCCTCTGTTTTAGTAAGCTCCTTTGATAAATCTTCCTTGTTGTTCTATTTTCTTCTTCAGACTTTCGTTCTCTCTTTTCAAATCAATAAAAATACCAAGAAATATCTTTTCACCGATCTTGGATCATTCGTTTGCTATTTTAGAGACAATATTTGCAAGACAAGTCTCTTGATCTTCTTATTCTTTTTAACTACACATTTTGTCATCACAGCTTCCTTCTTCCACTTCAGAGACTTTGTTTCTTCCTTAACCCAATCTTGCTCTTACTTTACTTTATCAATCACTTAATCTTGAATCTTAGCCTTATATCTTAACATCTTGTTCTCTTTTTTCTAATCTATCTTTTTCTTCTATCAATTCTTTGACATCTTGATCTTCTTGTTTCCTAAAAGTTAATTTGGGTATTAAGATTGGTATTAAAGCATATTGGTGCTGAAGCAGCCAAGTCGATAAGTGTAAATTTCTAATCAGGTTTTTCCTTCACTGATGATTCCTTAACCAAATATCTAAAATAAGTTTCCACTTTTTTATATAGTGCAGCTGATCCCATTCCAATATTTCCTTTTGTGTTTTCCTTAATGTGCTATTGCAATTGTTGTTTTGTTCTAGATCATAAGTAATAGGGGTAAATTGCTTGATTGTTAGATGCTTGAGAACCAATAAAGGCGTGTATATAAAATAACCCTATAGACCTTGCAACATTACATTAAATCGATTCTTACATCCATAAAGGACTTTTTCGTAGAACAACCAAAACGTCATCAACATGATATTTGTCTTTTTTAAAGAGTTGAATATAAAAATAAATCAGGCAATGCCTCTATTTCAAATTCATCATTTTCATAAAAACCTTCGATTGGGTTATAGTGGAGATTATCTTTTAATGCCTTCTCATGTTAAGGTGAACCACCTAAATTTGATTAATATGACAAGATAAGATGTCCTCTTACCCATTTCAAAATGCATTTAACAAGCTACATCGGTATGAGACTAACCAAAAGCTTTTAATTCATTGCTTTCAAGACAACTTGAAAGAGGAATCTTTGGAATACTATACCAATCTAGAGCCCTCTAAAGATCCAGTCTTAGAGAAACTTGGCAAATGCTTCTATAGTCCATTACTAACAGACAGAAGGGTTAGGACCTAACTAAGTCTTGCTTCAAAACATGTTCAAAAAGAACAATGAAACTTTTAAAGAATATGCAACCCAATAGCGAGATATGGCCATTAAAGTTCAGCCTACACTTACTAAAGTAAAGTTTTCACAAACCTTCTTGAAAACTTTATGCCCCCCATTCTATTCTCATATGGTTTCCATGGCTAGAAAAAAATTCAACAGGATTGTTTAGACTAGTGAATTTATAGAACATGCATTTTGAATTAGGAGGTTAGATATTTCTACTATGAGAAGGGTTCTTGTAGTAAAAAACAAAGAGGAGGAAGTTAATCATATTACTCAACCAACTTTTCAAAACTTAGCAACCATGATTCCTACATAATACTGATCACATATTGAAGTTTCTTAAACCACAAAATTCAACATATTAGAGGTTGCACAAACATACAATGGCCAAACTTTCTTAAAACAATAATAATGAAAGGCAAGGGCAAAAGAAACAGAGGGTCTCAATTTGCCTAATTCTAATTGCTTGCACGAATTTATATCCACAGTTACTAGAACAGAAGTTAGTGGCACAAATATATCTCAAACAATTACAAGCTCCTTATCCTCTATGATACAACCCAATGGCAAGTTATTGGTACCATTTCGGAGTAGTGGGACATGATATAGAGAGAACTGTCCTACATTCAAGTACGAAGTCCAATCCCTAATAAATGCGAGAGAACTAAATTTCAAACTAGAAAACATCAATGGATAAGAAGAAAAACGAAAATGAGAAAATAGTTCGATGTAAAAGACACAAGATGATTAACTTATTGATTACCTCATGTAGAATTTTAGATCGTAGGTTTATAATTATATAATGAACCCATGAAACTGCCAAGGGTATTTGATAAAAATCTAGAAAAGACTATTACAAAAATAAATAGGAATTGTCTTATGTGAACCTAAAAATATGTTTTAAATATTCTTGTTTTGTTTTATTTATGGTTAAGTGAAAACAAAATGTATTTCTTTTTGAATTTCTTTCTTGATTAATAATAGCCTTTTTTTTGCTTTTATTCTTATAAATCCTTTAATTAACTTTCTTTCTTTTAAACTTCCTATTTCATATGCTCATGGTTTAGGGAATTTGATTGTGAATACCTCAACGTTTGAAACTGATAATCTGAAATTGAAAAAAAAATTAGATTCATTGAAAAATCTCGATATGAGGAATATTATGAAAATAGTAAACTTCCATTAGAAATAAAAAGGCAGATTATTCATGAAGAAAAACAAATCTTTCCCCATAAGAAAGAGACTAAAATAATGACTTTAGGCACCAAAGCAGAAAGAGGTTAAAATTGAAATATTGATTTATTCTTCAAATAGAGAAACCTTCATCAATTTATTGAAAGAATATATTAATATCTTCACTTGGTCTTGTAAAGATATGAGGTCTAGATAAAATGATTGTTGAACATAAATTGCCTTTAAAACTAAATTGCCATCCTGTTTAGTAGAAGTTAAGAAGAATGAAACCGAACATATTATTAAAAATAAAAAGTTTAAAAACTTCTGGATGTGGCTTTATTATGGTGTTAATATATCTTGAATGGGTAGCCAATATTATGCCATTTCCTAAGAAAGATGATTGGGTATGCATAACTGTGGATTACAAAGATCTAAACAAAGAAAACCCAAAGGATAATTTTCCTCTCCTCCACATTGACACACTGGTGGATAATACAACCAAGTTCTCTTTGTTTTCATGTATGGATGGTTATTCAGGATATAACTAAATCTATGTGGCTCAGGAAGATATAGAGAAAACAATGTTCACTATGATATCGAGCACATTTTATTATAGAGTAATGTCCTTCGGTTTAAAAAATGCTAGGGTAACTAATCAAAGAGCTATGACCACTTTGTTCCATGATATGACAAAAAAATCTATAAAGGTGTATGTGGATGATATGATAGCAAAGCCCAAAAGAAATGAAAACCATGTTAAAGACTTAGAGAAAGCTCTTTAAAAGGTTAAAGTAATATAAGCTCATATTAAATCCTAATAAATGCATAAGTTAAATTGAGAGAATTATTAGGATTTGTGGTTAGTGGAAAAGGGATTCAAGTAGTTTTGAGCAAGATAAAGGCAATAATTCACCTCCTCTCACAGCAATCAAAGAAATATGGAGATTCTTAGGAAGGATAGATTATCTCTCTAGATTTATTTTATAATTGACTAAAGTTTATGATTCTATCTTTTGGTTATTTTAAAAAAATCATCTCGAGTAATGGAATGATGAATGCCAAGTTGCTTTAAAAAAATGCTCTATGCATATTTAAAATGATATTAACCTATAGAAACTAAGATGAAAGACTTCCTTTGGCTTTGTTGGCTTACAAAACAAACGTAAGAACTTCCTTTAAGGCAACCCCTTCATTCTTTGGCATATGAAATAGAAGTAGTACTCCCCATTGAAGTGGAAATTCCTTCATTAAAGTGACAAAGGAAGCTCAGCTTAATGAAGAAGAGTGGATTAAAACTCGTTTTGAACAACTGAATTCGATAAAAGGAAAAAAGGCTAAAGGCTCTATGTCATGGGCAATTGTATTATAAGAGAATGGAGTAAGCTTATAACAAAGAAGTTCACCCAAGATTTTTTAAAGAGGGAGATTTGATGTTAAAAAGGATACCGGACAATATTTTAGATCCTAGAGAAAAATGGGCACCTAATGGAATAGATTGTATTTTGTAAAGATGAACGATCCTACCCTCTCGAATCAAGCGAATTCAGATGCTATCAAGAAATATTAAGTGTGAGATGATTAAGGCCAAAAATAAAACCCCAAAGAGCAATCTTCTTCTTTTTTTTCTTCTCTTTCAAAAAAGAGATCTATGTTGAGAAGCTGAAACAACGACTTGGTCTTGCTATAAAAGTTTTTAATAAAGGAAAGAAATGACTATGAATCTCGGTCAACCAAGATCGGATGACAGTAAGGAATAAAAAGCATTCACCAGTTAAGAGAGAAACTAAACATGATGAGTAAGGTCGTCAACTAGTTCTTGCTCCTTATTTATCTTCTTTCATATTTCTAAAGAAAGGAAAATATAAAAATTATTTTTCAAATACCACTATCATAACAAATGTTTTGTTTAAATCAAATCTTAAAAGGTATATACTAATATTTCCTTGTAAAAGGACTAGGTAAGTAGTAAAATACAAAGAGAAAGGCATTTCAAGGTTTGAGAGTCATAAAATTCAAAATGAAAAAAAAAAGAGGATAATAATTTTTGTTGTTTCAATAAAGTTCACCATAACAAGAACAAATTTGTGCCTTCAAAGTATGAAGTGACCAGATTGCAAAGCTTTATGTTAGATCATGCATATATAAATGTTTACATTATAAAAATTACTTTCTTTAAAGCTTTCTCGATATGAGGAAAGCTCAAATATGGGAATGTGAAAATTGGCAAATTTCTTAGTATAGTTGAAATTTTTCTTCCTGAGTAAAAGAAGTCTTGATTATTGAAACACCCATTATAGATAAAATTTTATTGAATTTTTAAAAAATCCTGATAGTTGAAGATCAAATCACAAATGAATCCCACCAATTTAGTATATCGAGATGAATACGAACTACTTCTTGGCAGACTACTTAGAAGATTGAGGTGTAGTCTTTTCATTAGGATGTGCCACCACTTTGAGTCGACTACATGGTTCGAAGTTTGGTATTTGTTCAACATTAAGAATTGGATTTGGGAGATGGCAGAGACCTTCTCTTTAGTACCCAAACTCGATGAGTATTTGGTAAATCAAAAAGTTTTATCAAATCTAAAGACCCTATTTTAGGATATGATGGCTTTAACTATAGTTATTATACTCTTATTATATGATCCCTAAAACTATCTACACCTTTTTTTATCATTAAGGGACTAAAAGATCGACATCAAGTTGAGGTTAAACTTTCTCAAATAGACTTTATAAAAGGCTCACTCCAGGCATTCAAATGGGGATACATTTTAAGCTAAGAAGCTGAAAAATACTTCTCAATCCATCCCTTGTTACTCGAAGGGAGGCCTTTTAAAAAGAGTTTTGCATTGATATTAGCAAAATAATAAAATTTAAACTTAGAATTTTTATCATCATTATTGGCTTTTAACTCAAAAAACTTAGTGAATGGAAAAACTGAAAGATCTATACAGTTCATGAAAAAAAGTATCAAAACAAAGGCAAACATACAGTGCTAAGAGTTGGGCATGAGCTAGAAAGGAGAAATTTTGAACTGACAATAGATGTTTTGAAAAAAGAAATGAATGGGCTAGTCTTGACCTCCCTTGAGGTTGTATTCAAATACCATAATCTAGCCTTCACAACAGGTCCATGGCCAATCAGAGGGAGAAGAAATTTCAAGCTCCACAAATCTAATAATAGGAAAATATTCTAAATCCTTAAAAGTGTAAGAAGACGGCCCTAAGTTCTTAGCCATTTTTGAAGTACTAAAAATGAAAGAAAAAGAAAGGACCACTTAAGACAATGAACTTTGAAGATGAAAATAGAAAGCTCTAGATTTGTTAAGAGAGGATCTAAAGGCTTTGCAAAAATAGAGTGAAAGATGAGACTTCTGAATAAATGTGGTAATCATTCATTGGGAAACCAAAAGGCAAAATACTTGCAGAACATGTGACTTTTTTGTATCCTTAGGTCGTAAGGCAAATCATGAGTTGGCATCTAAATAATATATGAGTAAAAAAAGACTTTTCAAAATGAGTTAGTGGAAAACTAACTAAGAATTAGAGGCATGATTTCTCGACTAGCATTGTCCTGGCTTTCATCTTCTTTGACTTAGGTAAATCCCCAACCACTCATCGAGATTTTCGTGATGCCAAGATCCTGACTTAGGGAAAATTTCAATCTCAAAAGATCTCGATCTATACCAAGTCATATAGATAAATAGTAAGATGCAGGATGCATTTATTTTAAAAGAGTTTTATAGATTTCCAGAGGCTATCCAAAAGATTTCCAATTGAAGAAAAAGGTACATGATACAAGAACCATGCATCTATGCATTTTGGATCAAAGGCATGCATCTGCCATTTCTATCAAGGCCACACCTTTAAATACCCCTTCAATCGAAGGAAGAAAGGATCGAGTTTTTGGGGGACAACTCTTAGAAAGAAGATCGAGTTTTTTAATTTAAAAGAATGATTTTATTTGAGGACTTGGTTTTTCTCAGCTGGAAACCTTTTAACACTTTTTTAAGAGAGTTTATTAGAAAGGAGTTATAAGATCAATAGTTTTTCTTTCTTTGAAAGCGAAACACTTTCAAGTTCAGTTTACTTTTTTATAGAGAACTTGCTAGCATATCAAAAGTATGCACACATTCTTTGTTGAAGAAGTAAGAAAGGGTGCTATATTGTGTCAGCAGGTCAATCGAGCTATTTTACAACATTTTCTTTGTAACAAACTCAATCATATATGAAAATTTGATATTCTTATCATGCTTTCTTGATACTTTTTTTATGCTTTCTTTCATATTTGCTTTTTGAATGTTTTCTTGCTATAATGAATTTCTTTTCTTTGTCATTTCTACACTATGTGCCCATCTTTTTTGTACATAAAATAATTTCAGAATGATGTGTATGTAAGAGTCTTTTCTCATGCATAGTTCTAAACAAAATTATTTTATCTTGAGGAATTAAGAGTTGGTCTAGATGCTTCTCCTTGATCGTCACCTAAAATGCATCATTTTGAAGGCTTCCAAATGATTTTAATCAATAAGATTCTTTCTTTGCATTTTTTTTTTTGAAGACTTGAAAGCTTGGTAAAAGCCAATCTTATGGTCTTCAATAAAAATAGTTTTGGAAACCAACTTTTCATCATTCATGCATTCTTTAAAAAAGGTTTTCCTCATAATTATGCGTTGCTTTATGTGGGAATCAAGCTCGAAACTTTTTCATCACTCAATAGAATACTTTTTCTTTTAATTGGTACCAATTTTGGGCATCGTGATGCTAATCCTTCCTCACATGTAACTGACTCGTGGATCCAATTTTTTTGATAAAGTTTGACTAGTGCTAAAACTTTTCTTTCTCCTTTTCTAGGTTTCTTTTTGCAAAAAAAGAGGATTTGAGGAAAAACCAAAACTATACCTAATAACCAATCATGTCATAAATAAGATTGGTGGCAACTCTTTTTTTTTTTTTAATTCTCATTAAAAATGACAAGCCAAAATGAATTTCAAGATTCATCATTCTTTAACTAAACTGAACAAAATAAAAGAGATAATTTCATCCATTTCTCACTTTAGGGGATGGAGTGCCTAGCTTCGTCGCAAGGTCCTATTGTGACAGGGGATAAGAGTTATATTGAAGGTATTATTTTTTGTAATTATTAAGTTACAAAAATAAAAAAAGAAAATGGTTGCTTATCTTTGCTTTTATGTTAATTGATTTTATAATACATTTCATATTCTTCTAAAATTATTTCGAAGAAAGAAATTTGATGAAGTTCACATTTTGATCTCTAAATTAAAACATGATTTCTTTTGAAATCAAAGATCTAGTATTGATTAGATTCTAAAATTCTTGCATAAATACATAACAAATTTATTTTGAGATCTCACCTTATGTGTGTGTGTATGTGTGTGTGTGTGTGTATGTGTGTGTGTATATATATTATTTATTAATTACATTTTAGGATCAACTTTAAATTATTAAAAATCAAAGATACGATATCTTTCTGCTTAAGTGGTACCAAATCATGGGTGTTTGTTGAGATGCTAATCATTCCCCATGCATAATTAACTCTTGATCTTAGATCTTCCGGTAAGGTAAACAACTACCTATTTCCAAATGAAATTCATATTTTTTCTTACAAGATAAAAGGACATTTTAAAATAAAACTGCTGGCCAATCATACCATAACAAAGGTAAATGGTAACTCCTCATGTTTCTTTGTTTATCAAAATCAAAAGAATTTTCAAAATAAAAGAACCTTCCCACACTCAAGGTTTTGCCAAAAACATTATGATTGTGACATAAGGATATGTTATTATTAAATTCTAGAAGCTTTGGACATTCTTTCCATAATTGTAAGGTTGAAGATGAAGTGAGTGGGTTATTAGACTAAGAGGTTCCCATTATAGAAACCTAATTTTTTATCCCAAAGTTCAAAGGTCTAAAATAAGTTAAGTATCAGGAGTTTGAGATCGAGATCACATTGTTATATAAGCTGATCATTGAGATTAGATGTCAAAATCAAAGCCATGTTATCACATCAGTCAATATTAAGATTTGGGTTCATTGTTACTCTTGAAGATCAAGATCCCATCGCATTTTCATCTAGATTATGATTAAGTTTAGATCAGGAATTCTTTGCTTCCAATTAAAGAGTATGAATTATTCAAGGTCTCAAATAAGGACTTAATTTTTATCAAGGTCAAGATCGAGATTGCACTACAATGATGATTGTGAGATCAAGATCAAATTTACCGAATTATGTTGCTTAAGATCAAGATTGTTAAACTTTGACAATTGGATTATATTCGATCAGAATCATGTTATGCTTCAATTTGAAATTAGATTGGGTTGAATGTTGTTATAAATTGGAGTTATTGAAATCAGTCAGCTAGGATTGGGTTAATGTAAGAGATTGGCACACAAGGATTCATATTCATTTAAAAAAAAGGTACATTTAAAATTTAAGTTAATATATATATAAGGAAAACACATATCAGGTTGTGGTGTTTATTAGAGCTTTAGTTGGGATCGTTTCTTAATTTGAGATGAGGATCATAGGCTTTAGATTATTATTGATTGCATTAATAATCAAAGGCAACATTAAGAGCGTCAATAGCAAGGGCATCCTCGGGAGTAATTGAGTTTTCTCTTGTAGGTACATAAGGAGTTATTACCCCTTTCAGAAAACTTAGATTAAGTTTAGGATAAAGTTCTTGAGCTTCATATAAATTGTTTGATCTAATAATATATAGTAACTCATAAGCTACTTTTGTAACTATGGCATCAAACTCTTTACTTTCCTTGTATTTTGCCATAGCAATCACTTGAACATCAACAATTAGTTCCTTAGCCTGGATGGCATTTTCAACAGTTTAAAGATCTTGACTTCAATCTTGGATCAAGCAACAACCAATTTTATTTGAATCTTTAGTAGAAAGTGGTCTCTATGTTATAATAGTCTCTAGCCGCTTAATATTTGCCGCTAGAGCTCTAATTTTTTTTAATGATGTCAATAGCTAATTTATTTACAGATTTTATTTCTTTTATTTGTTCAAGAAGAGCTTTACTCATAAGCTCGTAAAATTAATGAGCAAAGTCATCTTATTGAATAGTTGCATGAAACAAAAAACCAATGTTAGATTAAAATTAAAAGTTAAACAAACAAAAAAAGCATTAGATTGAGATCGTCCTGTCTCTCTAATGTAGTGTAAAACTTTGTTTGCCAGGGTCATTGTCTATAACCTTATGAGCCTCTCTCAATCAGTCGACAGCATGCCTCTATGCATCCATTCATAGAATATTACTAGGTTATGATTGGTATTGTCGGCTCTGATGCTCCATGTGGGCTAATACTATTTAGCAACATTATAAGAGAGGAAGGCATGTGAGTAGTTGCCTAAGGCATCGATCATGCTTCTATTCTTAATGTCCTCAAGTAACGGTACAACGATCGCATCAACAATGACATCCGCTTCAGCTTTGATCATCATGATCCTAATGCTTATGACATGGGGCTCGGTTGGGTGAGATCGTGCACCATTTGCATTCTTCAGTTTGGGCTAATCTCATTATCTACACATGAAGAATTGCATGTAAGAATAGCACTGAGTATAAAAAGCTAAAGAAGATAAGTGACAAAAGTAACTTGATGGTAGAAGTGAAATTTGAGAGAAGCTATAAATTACTCCTTCGTTAAGAAGATAAGGTGATTGAGGTTCAATTTGAGGAAGTTGTGAGATAAACAAAGGTTTCAGAATGGGCTCATGAGAAGGAGTTCAAGAATTATCTTCAATTAATTCTAATGCCAAGTCAAAATAAGCAATGGGATTATCTAAAAAGTTAGCTCCTATGAACTATGGTTAATGTATCTAGAGCAAGGAAAATTTTGATATTATGTATATCTATTTTATCTAACATTGTATGATAAAAAACTCTAAATCAAGCTTCTAGTTCTTTCTTGCAGCCATAAGAAGTGTTTGGTACTTTTCACGATGTGAGATCAAGGAAGAGTTCATCGTAAGTGGCCTAAAAATATTTTATCTTTAAGCCTTTGTAAGAAGATGGCAAGCCACCATTAAACAAGTTTGGCGACAAAGCCATAAAATACCAAAAACTAGAAAAGAAATTTCTAGCACCACCTCGATTCTTAATTAGTTTGAAAAATTTAGAAAAGAAAAATTACAGAGATAATTTAGACTCCTAAATCTATCCATATTGAAAGAAACCCGAAGATGAGCCTCTAGGCTTTAAAACCACTTGGTAGGGAGAAATTTATGCCTACTACATAGTATTACTGCAAAAGGATGTAGAGTTAACCAAAGGCTACCATAAAGAGACCTTAAAAAAACATAGATAAGGTCGAACTTGCAAGACCATGCCCTTTCATCTTTAGAATGAATAGACAAAAAGACATGGTCAGGGATGCTATATTGAGTCCTAATAGTTGCTAAGAATTTGAGGGTAAAAAAAGAAGAACCTATATCTTCCATGGGTAAAAACAAAGCTCAAAAAAGGAATCCTTATTAAAAATAAGTTAAGAAGTCGTCGAAAAGTTGTTGCCATGTTGTAGAAGTAGCAATTTGTAAAGGATAACAAAAGTGACATATAAAGAAAGTGAAAAACAAAAATGAATATGGAAGGGCAAAGGCATTATTGAAAGACATAAGGGCTACAGCGCAAGACCCAAAATGACATCATGATTAATGAATCAATCATTTGTTAACACATGGTTAATTATCATTTATGGCAAATTATTGGGTCGCCACTTCTTGATTTGGCATCAAGAAAAGGAGCAATATCAATATTATATCAAGTTAGAAAAATTTCAAAACATGATTGATGATGATCTCACACTAAGATAGACTTGAAAACTGATGTAATTAATGATCATCTCACATTAGGATTCAAAACTATAGACATCATGAATGATGATCTCATGTGAAGATTGACTCAAAGATTGATGTGATTAATATTGACCTCGTTTTGATACTCAAAATCATAGTCATGATTGATGATGATCTCACACCAAGATGACTCAACGGTTGATGTAATTGATGATGATCTCTTATTATAATTAAAAATCATAGATGTAATTGATGTTAATCTCATGTTAAATTGGACTAACAGTATGATGTGATTAAGATCTTGTATCGGTATTTAAATTAACCCCTAATGTGATTGACCCTGATCTCACATCGGGTTTAAATCTGTAGCTATTTTAAAGGAATAATCACAAAGGCTCTAGAAACTAGTGAAAGGTCCTTGGTCGAATGTCACAATAAGCACATTTTAGTCAAAACTAGTCAATCAGCACTATGGTTCGCTTTCTTTATGAGCTTTACTCTATTTTTTTACGTATAAGTAGACCCATTTTTTATAGAAAAAGGATCTCTATATTTTCATTCTTTAAGCATAATAGCTTGTATTCTTTAGCAAAAAGTACATTTTTAGAAAATTTCTTTAAGAAGAAATTTTTGTTTCTACTCATTGTTTGGTAAAGAGACAGTGCAAAGATGATATTAAAGGTACAACTCTATGTAGCCACCTAATTTTTATTCTTAAGTTAAGAAATCTAAAAATTGGCTAACTATCAAGAGTTTGAGATTTAAGGTCACATTATTAGGCAAGTTGAACTATGAAGATCACATCAACATTAGAGCCATGATATCGCGTTAGTCAAAATTTAAGATCAAATTTATTCTTAGACATTAAGATTAGGATTACTTTGCTCTTCCATCCAAATAGGATTTAAGTTCAAATTGGATTAAGTACAAATCAAGATTAAATTTAGATTGAGATTTAGTTTAGATCGGGTTTTCTTTGCTTAAAGAATGGAAATTTTCAAAGTGTTTAGATCAAGAATTATTTGATGTAGAGATTGAGATCAAGATCGCACTACTATGAACTATCAAATCAAGATCAAAATTATCAAGTTGGTTAGTCTAGAAATTTAGATTGATAATATTAAATTTTGACACATTGTTTAATTAGAATTAGTTATGCTTTTATCAGGATTATATTGTTAAGATTATATCGAGTCAAAAGTTGGTCCAAAATCTAGTTCGTGAAAGGAATTAGCATCGAAAAGATTCATTATCAAGAAAAATAGAATTACATTGAAAGCAGATTAAAATAAAGAAAAAAAACAAGCACTTTAGGCTATAGTGTCTATTAGAGCCTTAGGTAGGACTGCCTACTAATCTAGGATTAGGATAATAGGCTCTAGATCAGCTAAGGCCATGTTAAAAGCATCAACAACAAGGATATCTTCAAGAGTAGGTGAGTGTAAACACTTAATTTTTACCTCTAACATTGAGTTTGAAAGAGCTTAAAATAGTTAAATGCCAATAAGTCCTTTCAGGTTGGGATTATGCTATTAATGTCAACGTCATGATTATGCTATCAAGTTCAAGACTAGGATTATGTTGTTAAACTTCAAGATCATGCTTTCATCAAGATTAAGGTCAGGAATAGTTAAATGAGTATACTCCATCCTGATGTTACATGAGGAATAGTTTAGTGAACATGCCTTATCCCGATGACAGATCAAGTAATAATCATTCAACTCTATAATCAGATAAATTCCATAAAGAGGGTTCCTTTTGGATATTTCAGCTAGATCTATTGATGATACTATTAATTTAAAGATGAAGAAATATAGTTTTGATATTAAAGCAGATAAATCTTCATTTTTAAAATCTCAAGGGTGATAAGGTTAATGCTGATCCCACATCAAATTTAGAGATTTGAACCCGATGTGCTTGACTCTCACGTAAAAGAATTTGGGCTTAACACTGATATGGTTAACCCCATCTCGCATCAAACATAATATTTGACATTAAAAACTAATTTTACTCCTAGAAACTTTATCAAAATCTCTCTTTTAGTTTATTTTTCAGGCTTAAGATCGAGATTTACTAAAATTCCTTGTCATACCTCAAGTTTTAGTTCTTCTATCTTATGCAAGATTAAGATTCTTATAAGAATTAATATTGTCGATGACTCATTGGGGTTTATCAACATAATATATAGGTTTTTAGTTTAGATGACACTTTAAATTGGCTTTATCAGGTTTGAAGGCAGACCTCTCATCATGGATAATTAGTGAAGTGTTATTCTATTCTTCTCGTCATTCACATCAAGATCCTTAGTCTAGATGATACATTGGATCCCTTTGTTACCATTGGGATCAAAGCTTTCAGTAGTTTGAAGCCTAGCTCACATTAAGTGTTAAGTTACTTCATCGAGTTTTACTCATCCAAAATTAATTCAAGGCATTCATTATTAGGGTTATGATCTTTAATAGATCATTATGTCAACAATGATCATCCTAACAATTCTAACTGCAAATAGAGATTGGATTTAAAATTCAAACTTTATTAATTAAAAAAAGGTTTGTACATTTAAGGGGAAAGAAGGAAAAAGGATTACAATTAAGGATTAGGCTAGATTGTAGTTTGAGCCATGTTAGGTGTCGAGGCAACTTCAGAAGTTGGGTCTTCAAGGACATCTACCGATGTCTCCTCATTAGTTGGCCTCTCAGCCTCTTTCTTTAGATCTACTAGAGGGACCTTTAGATCTTCAAAATGAATTGATGAGGTTTTTGTAGAAGGAGCCAACTACACTTACAATAAAGTTTAGATCTAGATACTGACCTTGAATCTCCTAGAATGTATATCTTTGGATGGGCTAGTATACCAATATAGCTTAAAAGCTTGCTCCTTAATTTTAGCCTTATATGTATCACTCATTTGAAACTTATCCGCAGCTCAAGATTAAGCTTCCTTTTGAGTAGCCCTTAGTTCATCCAGATGTTATAGGATATATGCATTCTTAGCATAACTTACTTTGGCCTCCACATTAGCTTGCACTTAGGCTAGCTCCAACTTCATTCCATCCATGTCTACTTTAGCCTTGGCTATAAGATTTTTCATCCTCTCTATTCTAATCGCATACAAATGGACCCTTACTGACAGCATCGATAGTAGACTCGTTGGCAGCCTCAGCCTTCTTCATGAAATGATAAAGGTCGATCCTGGTATGGTTGTATTTGGTTACAAGCATTGTCATCCTTTAAGTAAACTACAAATAAAAAAGGAAAAACACATGTTTGAAATCTACAGTTACATTTTAAAAAAAAGTAAAAAAGAATAAATGCTTACCTCCCTAAAGCATAGCACAGTGTTATCGAGAAATGAATTGTTGTTCTCCCCCTCCATCTGCCCTCATGTCTTAAGGGGAGAATAGGCTTGTAAAGCCATTTTGTACTAGATTCCATTGGTTCAAGGAGTCTTCAGCGAGGACATCCTAGTATGGTATAAAATTGTCCTCCAAATAGAGGGGTTAGGGCTTTCCCAAGAGCATTATCATTTTATCCATGGCACCCTTGTCCTTTGGGTGGCTTCCTTTATTTCTCATGTTCCCTTTGATGGCTAAGGGAGCAATAGCCACCATTTTTCTTTTCTTTGCCATAAGGGCACTAATTTTTGGGCCAGTAAGCATTAGCCACTTTTCTTTTTAGGACAGTCTATGAAGACTTACCTCACTATTGGATTTTGGCAACAACACTAACGTCGAAGTTTTTTTTTTTTTTTAGGGACATACCTCCCTAAGGCTATATCCATGGCCTTCTATAATTGGTTTTTGGTAACTTTATGCATAATAGGTTAAGGGCTTATCTCTTTAAGGTCTGCAAGATAAAACATCAAAAGGTTAAGAAAGATAAAACATCATAAGGTTAAGAAAGAAACATAAGGATAAAAACAATTAAAGCTTAAAGAAAAAAAGAAATAAGACTTTGTGTGGCGTTGGTCCGAAAGACACACCAAGATATAAAAGACTTAGAGATTAAGACTCAAGCTCACATTAAGGTTGGCACTTAGTTTAAGAGTGGGTGTCTGCCCCTCAACACGATGCATACCCATTTCGAGTGAAAGACTAGCTCAAGGACTTGTGTTTGCCCTTCATTGAGATAGTCACCCACTTTAGGTGCAAGACTCAGCTTAGGGTTTATTTTAACATCAAGGTTCATATTTTCTAGAGAGGTGAGAAAAGATCTTCCTTAAGACCTGAGCTCAAAGTGTTTTAAGTTGGCCTAGAAGCCCTAAGAAACTTAAACACTTCATACAAGGTCTTAATGGCTCTAATTATGATTGTCCTATCATTACTTATGTGGTCTCTAAGACTATCTGCACCCCTTAAATATAAACATTAAGTTAGGGTTAACTTTTTTGATATGGAGTTTTCCAAAAGACTCACTCCAAGTGTTAAGGTAGAGATATGTTTTTGGGCCAAAAGGCTCAAAAGTACTTCTTAGTCTAACCTTTGTTGTTGGATGACAGACCTTTGGCAAACATTTTTAGGTTAATGTTGGCAAAATAATGAAATTTGAAGTTAGAATTCCTAAAATCCCTATTAGTTTTCAACTCAAAAAATTTGGCAAGCAAGATAATAGAGAGACCTATATAATCCATGGATAAAATGTTGAATACAAACGCAAGCATACAATGCCAAGAGTTAACCATAAGCTGAGAAAGGGAAACTTTAAACTCTTTGCAAATGTTCAAGAAGAAAGGGTGGATGGGTAAGTCTTAGCTTCCCTTGAAGCTATCTTTAAAAACCATGACCCAATCTTCAGGACAAGTCCATGGTTAGTCAAAAGAGGAAAAGAGCTCTAGTTTTACGTATCTTGGAACGAGGAAGGTACTCCTCACCCATTTTAAATTTTTTAGCAGTATAAGTGGATGGATTTAAGTTTCTAGCGATTATTCTAGGATGAATGAAAAGATAATAGCAAAGAACTCAATCAAAACATGAAGAACTACAAAGATAAAGACAAAAAGCTCTAAGTTCACTAAGGAAAAAGTTATAGTTTTTTCTCTTTTTTTTTTATAGAAAGCAAAGTGAAAGAGAAAAATACTTTTTCGAAACCTCTTCTAATTGAAACAATCATTCTTTAAGAGAACAAAGAGGTCACACACAAAATGTAAGACATTTTTGCATCGATATGCCACAAGGCAAATCATGAACTGGCACCTACATAATAAATATGTCAGAAGAGACTTTTCAAAAATGACTTAATGGAATGCTGACTAGGAACTAGAGATGTAATTTTTTTCCACCTGCATCTTTTCGATCACTCATTGGGTTGGCTTGCATCTTCTTCAACTTGGTGCAAACTCTCGATCACTCATTGGATCGCTCAATAAGACCTCAACTTAGGCCAAACTCTCGATCACTCATCAGATTATTACAGAAGATCTCAATTTGAAAAAATCTTTGATCATTATCGGGTCATCTGTAATGTCAAACTCTCGACCTTAGAGATTTTAAGCTATGCCAAGTCATGAAATAGTGAAGTTCAAGACATGCATTCTTAGAAAGATTTTACAAATTTTTGGAGCGTGCTGAAAAGTTTCCAAGTCCAAGAAAAAGGCACATGATACAAGAACCAAACATTTACGCATCTTAGATCCATGGTATGCATACATTATTTTTGTCGAGGTCACACCTATGAGTAACCTTTTGATTAAAGGAAGAAAGGATTAGGTAGATCACAAAAGATGACAAATATAGAGAGAAATGAATAAGAAACCCTTAGAGTTTTTAGAATAGAGTTTATAGATTGAATTATTTTTTTTTTAAGGGAGTAGCTTTTCTTTTCTAGGAGAGAGAAACACTTTTCATTTTCTTTATCAAGCTTGACATCTTAGTTTGAGAGTGTAAAAATTCTATTTCTTGGAAGATTTATAGAAGTGTCATTATAGTATATTAACAAAGTAAACACTATTATCTTGTAACTTTTTTTTTTGTAAGCGATTTGATCATATATGAAATTTTGATGCTGTTCTTACACTTTCTTGGTACTTTCTTTATGTTATCTTACTTTTTTTATATGTTCTTATTGCGATGAGTTCTTCTTTAAATTTTTTTTTTTTTTGCATAAACAAATTTAAGAACAAAGTGTGTGTAGGGTAATTCTTCACAGGAGTTCTAATTAAAACTATTTTATCTTGTGGAGACAAGAGTTAGCCTTATAACCTCTCCTTGATCATCCCCCAATTGCGTCATTTTGGATGCTCTCTAATGATTTCAAGAAACAAGATTTTTCCTCTACATTTCTTTCAAGACTTGAAAACTTAATGAAAGCCAATTTTTAGGGTCTTGAACAAAATGGTCTTGGAAACCAATTTTTCATCATTCATGCATTCTTTTAACAGGACTTTCTCTCCATAATTATACATTGCTTTGTATAGGAATCAAGTTTGAATATTTTTCACATCCAATAAAATGTTTTTCACCATCCGATACAATGTTTTTCATTTTAAATGGTACTAATTTTGGGCATTGTGAGAGTGTTAATCCTTTCTCACATGTAACTGACTCGCGAACGCAGATATCTTAGTAATGGTTGACCAATGCCAATATTTTTTTCTTTTTTTGTTTCTTTTCAAAAAAGATTTGAAGGAAAAGTAATAAAATTTTCGATGTCCAATCATACCATAAAAAGATTAGTAACGACTTTTTTTTTTCATGATTTTAAGCCAAAATAAGTTTCAAGATTTACCTTCTTTTCACCAAATTAAATAAAAGAGAATAGATCAATTCTCTTATTTCTCACTTTAGGGAATAGTATGCCCTAACCTCTCAACTTAAGCTCTATTGTGACACCTGATGTGATTGATTTTGATCTCATATTCACATCTTCATCTCAATGTGATTGATTAGCTTCGATCTCACGTTAGATCAACTCAATTTTTGATGTGATTAACTCTAATCTCATATTAACTTAATCCTAATATGATTGACTCTAATCTCACCTTAGATCAACTTCATTGTCGATATGATTGACTTTGATCTCACATCAACTTAATCCTAATGTGATTGACTTTAATCTCATATTAGATCAACTCAATTCTCGATGTGATTAACTTTATGTCCTACCAATATATCAACTTCATCCTAATGTGATTGACTCTGATCTCACATTGGATCAACTTAATTCTTGAAGTGAATGACTTTAATTTCACATCAGTTTGATCCTAATATGATTCACTCTAATCTCACATCAATTTAATCTTATTATGATTGACTCTGATCTCACATTAGATTAACTCAATTCCTGATGTGATTGACTCTAACCTTACATTATATCAACTCAATTCCTGATGTGATTGACTTCAATCTCATAGCAGAACATCAACTTGATTTTAATGTGATTGACTTTATTCTCACATTAGATCTACCCAAACTTTCGATGTGATTGACTCTAATCTCATATTAAAACATCAAGTTGATCCCAATGTGATTGACTTTGATCTCACATTAGACCAAGTTAATTTCTTGAAATGATTGACTTCGATCTTACATCAACTTGATCATAATGTGATTGACTCCAATCCCACATTAGATCAACCTAATTCTCGATGTGATTAACTCTATCTCATATCAACTTGATCCCAATCTGATTGATTCTGATCTCATATTAGCTTAACTCAATCATCAAATTTGATTGACTTTAATCTCACATTAAAATTTCAACTTGATCCCAATATGATTGTTTATGATCTCACATTAGATCTACCCAAAATCTTGACGTGATTAACTCCAATCTCACATCAAAACATCAATATCATCTTAATGTGATTAACTTCGGCCTCATAGTAGATCAATCAAGTTTTTGATTTTATTGACTCTAATCTCACATTCACAACAACTTCATCCGTATTAATTGACTCCAATCCCACACTAGAACCTTAGCTTGATCATGATGTGATTGACTTTGATCTCACATTAAATCAACCCATATCCTGATATGATTAACTTTAATCTCACATCGAATTTTAGATCTAATTTATATACCAAATGTGATTGACTTTGATTTGACATCAAATTCTAAAATAATTTATGTACTAGATGTGATTAATATGTGGTATCAACTTTGATCTCACATTGAATTTCAAATCTAATTTATATACAAAATGTGATTGATTTTAATCTCACATTGAATTTTAGATCTAATTTTCATACCAAATGTGATTGACTTTGATTTCACATCAAATTTCAAATTTAATCTATATAGCCGATGTGTTTGACTTTGATCTCACATCGAATTTTAAATCTAATTTTTAGACTACATATGATTGACTTTGATCTCACATCAAATTTTAAATCTAATTTACATAATAGATGTGATTAATTTTGATGTCACATCAAATTTCAAATTTAATTTATATACCTAATGTGATTTACTTTGATCTCACATCGAATTTTAGATCTAATTTATATACTAGATGTGATCAACTTTGTTCCCATATTGGGTTCCAAATGTATAGTTATTAGTCAACCCTTGATGTTATTGATTCTGATCTCACATCAAGTTTTAGGTGTGAAGTTATTAGTTAACCCTTAATATGATTAATTCTAATCTCACATCGGGTTCATCTGATGCTAATATTTTTCATCTCATATAAGGTTTTAGATATTTTTCATCTCATTCATTCATTGTTAGTTGTTAGTGATTGATAATGCTTTCATAATGGGTTTCAATGAATGAACGAGATAGTGACGATGAAGAGGACTTATGTAACTCAACCTCTAGTGTGAATAATAATGGTCTCATAATGGGTTTTATATGTATAGTTGATAGTCAACCTTAATGTGATTGATGTCACATTGGGTTTCAAACACCACTTAACCCGCAATGTGATTGATTTTAATCTCACATTGGGTTTTGAGTACCTAGTTGTTTAGAGAGGAAGAATCGCAAAAGCTCAAGAAGTTAGTAGACGATTCTTAGCTGAATTTGGACAAGAAGCACATTTTAGTCAAAACTAACTAATCAACATGGTGGTCCCCCTTCTTTAAAATAGATTTTTGGCAGGCTTTATCCTATTTATTTTTTATAAGTAGACCCATTTTTCATGGAAAATGGGCTATTGAATCGTTGTATCTTTTGGAAGGGATCTTTGCATCTCCGTATTTTTATTCTTTAGCATTGTATCCTCGAGCAAAAAGTAGATTTCTAAAGACTTTCTTTAAGAAGAAATTTTTTCTATTCATTATTTGACAAAGAGACATCATTTAAGTTACACTGAAGGTATTGTTCATTCATTGTATCCATCTCACAAAATGAACAAAAAGATGATTGTTTTGTTTTATTTTTTTATTGATTATTTATTATTTAGTATTGTAAATTCTATAATGCATTTCATATTTCTCTAAAATTATTTCGGAGAAAGGAATGTGATGAAGCTCATATTCTGATCTCTAGATTAAAACATATTTATTTTTCTAGACTTGAGGATCTAGTATCAATTAAATCGAGATTCTTTCATAATAATGCATAATAAATATATTTTAAGATATGTCAAATTTTGATTAAATCTCATGTGGCTTTTCTCCTTAAAATCTTGAGATTAAGTAAAGGTTAATCTCACATTGTTTATATATACTATATATATTATATTTACTGATTATATTTTGGGATCAATATTAAATTATTACAATTTAAAGTACAAGATCATATTACTTAAGTGGTACCAATTCTTGGGCACTTGTAGGAGTACTAATCCTTCCCTATACATAACTAACTCCTGATCTTAGATCTTCTAGTGTATGCATTGGTAGTGACTCTTTATTTTTCTTTATTTATTAAAATCAAAAGAATTTCTAAAATAAAAAGAATTTTTATGATTGAGCTTTTGCTAAAAAGTTTCAATTGTGATAGCTGGTGACCCAAGGGGAACATTTTTTAAAGAGGCAAGCCAAACTTAAGCAGATTGATTTTATCCTTTGAAATTTTAATTTTATTTTGATTTTGACTTATACTATTTATATATACCTGATATAAGATCAAGAATATTTGATGTAAGGTTAGGAATGTTTATATGGTTCAAATCTCTAGTTAGTTTTTTTTATTATACTTATAGCTAATCTCAGATCGAGAATGTCAATATTTTACTATATATATCTATACCTAATCTTAAGTTAGGAATGTAAATATTTTACTATGCATACCTGTACCCGATCTTAAGTCAAGAATGTCAATATTTTGCATCATATAGCTGCTTTATTTTTGCCTTATTTATGCATATGCATAAAGTTAAACCCGATCTCAACCCTTTGCGATGTATTCCTTGTATTAAGAGGGATAACAGGACAAAAGCATTTATGAGATCACTTAATTTTCGTGCATATTGTGCACCTTATCTTATTTAACTCCTCATGAATTGGTATCACTCTAGAGATGTTTGTTAGTATCCATATTCATGATATTGATGATTAGAGGCATAGGAAGAACTAGAAGCCTTAGATCCTTTTAGAATCCAAAGGCCTAATCTTAGGTTAAGCCTTGCTTATAGAATAAGCCATATGTCAGCCTTATTAGGATCTTACAACCATATTCAAATAGTTAAAGATAGGAGTGTAGAGGTGTTAATTATAGTTCTTAATATTATTTCGTTCATGATGTCAAGAATTAAAGTTCTAAATCATCATAAAAGTAAAAAGAACTAAGTTTTATTTTAGCTTCGAGAATCAAACCGAGTATATTGAAAGATCGACTCAGTCTCGTATTTGGTAAAGAAGTGCAATAGAGTGCAGAGAATGTTCAATATAAGTTTGAGACAAACTGATGCATCCTTTACCTTATCAATCACCTTCTGATGTTTGTTTGATATTAAAGGAAAATGATCTTATTATCTCGAAAAAAGTTTGGGGTCAGATTAGTTCATCTAAGAGAGAAGAATTCGAGAAGGTATACGGATATGGTGAGGAATTGATTTTATCTTGATTAATAAATCTTTAATGAA
This sequence comes from Moringa oleifera, assembly GCA_021397835.1. Taxonomy (NCBI): domain Eukaryota; kingdom Viridiplantae; phylum Streptophyta; class Magnoliopsida; order Brassicales; family Moringaceae; genus Moringa; species Moringa oleifera. Next base: position 1,198,993 of record JAJFZO010000184.1, on the reverse strand, counting down.
AGTAGTAATGCACTTTTGGGATCAAATTTATAGAAGTTAATCTCATGTCTACCCTTAGGAATACATATCTTTTTCGGGAATCAGGTCATTCAAGCCTTACAAGACTTATATTATGAAAAATATTACAGTCTATAAAAAAAAAGATTTGTTAAAGACATGTAAATCTCTAAAAAGGAGTTAATGGAGGAGATCAAAAGAAAAGGGAATGAAGACTACTTGAAGAAAGATTACTTGCTTGGTTTGTTGCAAACACATATAGTAATAAATCAAGTAGGTTGACTATTTTAGCTGTTTGGATATATAGATTAGTGATCTTGCCAAAAGTAATTAGTTATGTTGATTTGATTAGACTGGATTTTGTAGAATAGTCGAGCTAGGGGTAAACTCGATCCCAGTTATATTTGTTGAGACTTTCAAATTCCTATTTTATTGTAAGATCTTAAGAAAAAGGAAGATCATGGGAATGACTATTTTATACATTTGGGTGAAAAGTCATCTGATTAGGCATGAGAAGGCATTAAGCGACAATCTTCACCAGTTTTAATCCAGATAGAACAATCTATAAATGTTATAAGCCTTATTTAAAAAATAATAATTCCTTCAAAACCAAACTTTGATCATCAGTTTGCTCAAAAAAAGAAGTACAGAGCTTTATATATAGGCTTCTAGAATGATACCAGCATGTAATTGATGTATTCAATTATGGTTCCAATCTAAGATACTCAAAAGATTATCACATAAATCTTCATAAAATTGTTATATTTAGATTTATGATAATCTAAGCACTATATTTTTTCTCATGTCTATTATCATGCATACATGTTTATTTTCTAGATTTGAAATCTAGATCGAGAAAGTAACATCAAGAAAATTAGAAAACTAAATCAAAAAATATAAATTGGGAAACTAGATATAGAAAACTATATCGAGAAAATAAGATTGAGATAACTAGATCTTGGAAACTACATTAGGAGAGATTAGGTCGAGGAGATCAAAAATTTAGATTAAGAAAAAGTAAATCACACTAGATAACCTAATTATTCATATCGATAGGAAAAAGGAAATCAACAAGATTAGATAGCCCAAAATGCTAAATATTTGATCTAATCATGATATGAGATATACATGGTCTAGGTTCAAGGAACCTAAAAATTATTTGAAGTACACTCAAACAGATCATAGAAATAGTTGTTGCAATTGGAGTTAGCTTGCAAAGCCAAGCACTCCATCTCCTAAAGTGAGAAAAAAATGGAATTATCTCTTTTATTTTGTTTAATTTGGTTAAAAATACTTCTGCTTCTTCCTTCCAAATTCTTTTTTACACAAAAAGAAACCAAAGAAAGGCAAAAGAACAGTCTTGTCACTGGTCAAACTTTACCAAAAAATTTAGTCCATGAGTCAGTTACATGTGAGAAAGGATTAACACCTCCCTCACAATATTGTCTTTTCCCCTTTTTTTTTTCCCTAGTTCTTCAATTGACTTGCCAAGATAGTCAAATTGTTGTATATGAACTTATGTGTGATCAAGCTATCTTATAGCATGACATGATAGTGGTTGATTGGTCTATATGTTTTGACATGCGTTAGGACCTTTTTCACACTTTAGGGAGTTTAAACGATCAAACATCAAATTCTTTTTTATGGATTTCTTTACCTTGACTCGTGTGATGAATCTTTTTTTTTTTTCTAATTCAAGTTCACTTTAATTTGTTTTATTATTTTGTCATGTAATTTCTGATAATTATGTTCTGTATTTGTTATTTATATGTTCTGTATTTGTTATTTTTAAGACGTATTTAGGAAGGCTATACTACAGTCAGGACTAATTGGAAATTTTACTCTTCAGACAGTATAAGAGGTTATAAAACCGTAGGAAATTACATACATCAATTTTTTTCAAAAGGTTTCTCTTGTATTTATGAAAAAATTAATATTTGCACTTCTTGTACATTAATCCTTTTCATGGAACTTTTTTTTTCCTTATCATTTCTCATATTTATATTTTTGAAATATGTATGCATGTAAGGGTATGTCATCCATTATTCTGGCACTATTTTATGTTCTTCATAGATAAAAAGCAATGTCTTTGTGTCTCACTGCAAAGATGAGTAGAGGATACATTATGGAAAAGCGAAATGTTTCTGCAGATGATTTTACTGCAGACGTCTTACTTGTCTCTTGGTTCTTCATTCTTTAAATAGGATGGGTAATGTGATAATAGTTATCCCTTTTGGTTTTGTTAATGACATTGTCCTCTTTGATTCTGCGTGATGTGATGGCAGTTGTCCCTTGGATTAGACCTAAGTTTGTTGATAACATCTTCCTCTTTTGTTATGGTGATGTGATGGCAATTATCCCTCTGGTCTTAAGAGCTGAGTTTGTTGGTTAAATCTTCCTCTTTCATTCTCTATGTTTATGTAACATAGGTTATCTTATCAAATCTTTGAAAAGAAGTTAATATCTCATCAGACAAGAATGTGGTTAACTCTTTTATCAAGCATAAAGTTTCATAAGAGATTGGGTAAATGACCATGATAATAACAAAAAGTATAGCTCCTATTGGAATTGGTGTATGTTGTAGAATGTGGTAACGTGTGTACGAATGTTGTCTTTCTGAAATATGGAGAAGAAAGTAGGGCCTCATTTCTTATGTTGTTACTTTACTTTTGTTCTTTCAAATTTAAACTCTCACTATAATGGATACATAAATGAAATTTCATAAACATCTAACTTAGTTAAGATAAAATGAACGAACAAGAATGAGTAAATTTTAAAGCAACGTATGATCCCTTTAGGTGCAAATAGTTTCATAATAAATGTTTTAATGCATCCTTTTTATAATATCATTAAAGTTTTTCATGATCGTTAGAAAACATTTAATGCATTTCGACATCATATCGGATCTAGTTTTTAAAATAAAACTTGTCTGAATCAAGAAAGAAAGAAGTTTAAGGCACATTTACTTACAGGTAATTAGAATGGTCAAAAATCAGAATGGATAGAAATCGAAATGTATAAGATTCAAAATCAAGAATCAGAATCACAATGAATTATTTATTTTGGTTCTCATGATTAAAATCAAAATCACTATGAATTTTACTTATATATTTATTTTGAATCAAAATTAAAGTGAACTATTATCAAGTTGCTTATATATCATTTAAATAGATTTATGCATGTTTATAAAGAAAATAATATTGTATCATGTTAGTTTTATAATTTTAAAAAATTTTAGAAATATAAAATAAAACATTAATTTTTTACTCTTGTTTTTTTTTTTTTTAAGTATACATAATGAGTTCATATCACCTTAGAGATATATGATCATCTATGAAGAAAAAAAAATCTTAGTTCATAAATATAAATTAAAGGGTTTCTTTTTTAGTTTTTTTCCTATTCTACTTATAAATTTTGAAATAAATGAAGAAAAATATAATAATTTTATCTAACATTAAAGAAAGGAAATACCAACTTAGGTATACCATTCTCATTCATCGTTTCCAAATTCATGTAGGATCCATGCAATTTCATTCTCATTTCATGACAAAAATAATAAAAAGACATGGAGCTCATTCTAATCCCCCACTTTGATTCCATAATCCTAATTAATAAACATGCAACTAACGTTTAGAGGTCGAACCAAGATTAAACCAAAGATTAAACGATGATGGTATAATAAATAATTGTAATATATTCGGTGTAGTGAAAGATTTTCTTCGAAAGAAAAGCAGAATAAAATTAAAGAACAAATCCAAATGCTAAATTTTTAGAGGAAAATTTGATAAATTATATTGAATTACCTCTAACCATTACAATAAGTCTTTAAATAATGTAAGAAAGTAAACTAAGAATAGGAAACGTAGAAAGAATAGACAACTAACTTAAACTAGAAATGGGAAACGTGAAAGAATAAGAAACTGATTAAATGGAAAACTTGAAAAAATAGGAAGCTGACTTAGACTAGAAATTGAAAACCTAAAAGAATAAGAAACTAAGATATCTAATCAAAATATGACATTAATCAAAATAGGACACTATATTAATGTATACTATATCAATCCCTTCCAGTTTGAAGAAAACTCGCCCTTGAGTTTTATGGCTACAAAGAAAACTCATATGGGGGGGAACACTCAAAGATATCAATAATATTGAAAATATTAGAAATATTCATATCATCTAGAAGATCGATCTTGTAAGCATTATCACTAATTTTTTGAAGGACGTGAAAAGGATCGATATTCTTATCTTTGAGCTTACTGTATATGCCAATAGGAAAATGATACTTTTGAAGATGAATCATCACCAGATCACCTTCATTAAATCACTTAAGACATCGACGCTGGTTTGCAGCAATCTTGTAATAAAGATTAGCCTTATTTAAATTCTTCTTCATGTCGTGACGAATCTATTGAATTCGCTCTACAAACTCCTTAGCATTAGGATTGGTATTAAGGAAAGAAGACAAATGAAGCAAATCCATTGTATGCCTTGGAATATTAGTGTAGACAACTTCAAAAAGAGCCTTTTTGGTTGAACGATTAGGCATACTATTAAAAGCAAACTTAATCTATGGAAGAGCAGCATCCCACTATTTCAGTTTATCACTACTAACACATTGAATCATATTTTCAAGAGTACGATTAGCCCCTCAGTTTATCCATAGGTTTGGGGATGATTTGTGGTATTATACTTCAACAAAGTATCAAATAATTTCCATAAAGTTCTCTAGAAGTGACTTAAAAATTTTTATCCTTACCAAAAGTTATTAGGCAAGGAATACTGTATAAGCAAACAATCTCACGAAAAAATAAATGAGCCACATAAGAAGTATCTAAAGTCTTCTTGTAAGGAAGAAATTGAACCATCTTGGAAAATCAATGAATTACAACCAAAATAGAATCAACTCTTTGTTGGGTCCTTGGGAGGTCAAGAATGAAATCCATAGTTAAATCTTGCCAAATTTTCCCTAGAATAGGCAAAGGAGTATAAAACCTAGTCTTTTGTGTTTGCCCCTTAGCCTTTTCACACACTGGGCAACGCTGAGCAAAACATCCAATATTCTTCCTTAACTTAGGCCAATAAAATCTTTCTTCACCCAAATTAATTATTTTATCTCCTCCCAATCCTCCAACATGCAACTCTCTAATCAAATATTCACATAAAGAAGAACGAGGAATACATAATTACCTTTAAAAAAGAAGTCGACTTGGATAAAAAAATCAAAAGCAAGCTCCTTGCTTTTGCATTGTGTCCATATTTTGCCAAAGTCCTCATTAGTAGTATATATATCCTTTAAATAGTCAAACCATAGCACCTCAGTACTCATTGTAGTTAGTAAAGAGGCACGTTGACTTAATGCATTGGCTACTTTATTTTCTTTGTCAGATTTATATTTGATAGTAAAAGTGAACATTTACAAAAACGTAAACCATCAAGCATGCATTTGATTCATCATCTTTTGAGAATTGATAAACTTTAAAGCTTGATAATCCGAGAATAACATAAATTCTCAATGAATCAAGTAATGCTCCCAATGCTTCAAGGCGCAAACAACGGCATAAAATTTTAACTCATATGTAGTCCATTTTTATCGAGATTCACAAAAATTTTCACTAAAAAATTCTAGTGGATGCTCTTCTTGGGATAATACTGCTCCAATTCCTAAAACCAATGCAACCTCAAATACTTTGTCAAAATTGGGGAGTGCTAACACTAATGTATTGCATAATTTTTTCTTTATTATTGAAAAGTTGTCCTCTTGCACCTCGCCCCATTGAATTGGCCTTTCCTTAGACAATTAGTAATAGGCGCCATAATTGTGCTAAATCCTCGAATAAAATGCCTATAAAAGATGGTTGGGTGATGGAAGCGCTACATTTCATGCATAAGTTTAGGAACAGACCACTCATGAATTGCCTTCACCTTTGCCTTGTTAACTTGAATACCATTTTTTTCTACTATAAAGCCAAAAAATAAAAGACGGTCAGTCATAAAGTTGCGTTCTTAAAGATTGACATACAACTTGTTAGCTTGTAAAGTTAATAGAACTTTTTTGAATGTAACAAGTGCTTCCTTTTATCCTTACTGTAAATAAGAATATCATCAAAATAAACCACAATAAATTTTTTAATAAATGGATGAAGAACATGAGTCATCAATCGTATGAATGTACCGGGTGCATTTGATGACCTAAAAGACATCACTAGCTATTCGTAATGACCATATTTAGTTTGGAAAGCTGTTTTCCACTCATCACCCAGTCAAATACAAATATGGTGATATCCACTTTGTAAAGCAAGTTTAGTGAATACCACAGCACTTTCTAACCTGTCAAGCATATCATTAAGATGTAGGATGAAAAAACGATACTTGACTGTTATTTTATTAATAGGTCGATTATCCACACACATTCTCCAGTTGTCATCTTTTTTCAGGGTGAGTAAAGCAAGAACTGCATAAGGATTCATAGTCTCACAAATCAAACCTTTGTTGAACAACTCATTAACTTGCCGTTGTAACTCTTCATGCTTAGTTAGGCTGATACGATAATGTGATAAGTTAGGCAAACTGGCTCTAAGTACTAAATCGATATGATATTGAATATTTAGTACAGGAGTAGCTCATTATTAGGAGACAAATTAGCAAAATCAACAAGTACCTCTTGGATCTTAAGTGGAACCTCAACAGTTTTTTTAGATTGGCCTTTCATCATTAACACTATGATAAAGCTTGGCTTTTTAACTTACTTGAAGAATTCTGAGGCTGCTATGTTGGTGAATAATGGTTTATCTTCCTTAATAATAGGATTACTTTCTGAAGGTTAAGATTATGGTAACAACACGATCTTCTTCTTAAGCCATTAAAAAATAAAAGTATCATTTTATCCTTTATAAGTGACATTGACATCATAATGCTATGGTCTTCCTAATAGGATGTGACAAGCGTCCATCTTCACTACGTCGCATACGACCTCATCTTTGTAATATTTCTCGATTAACAAATAAATGTTGCAAACTCCTTACACTTGAACTTTCAAACTTTTCTTAATCCATGCGATCTTATATGGAGAAGGATATTTTTCAGTCTTCAAATTTAATGCTTTTATGAGAGGCTTAGAGACAATATTTTTGCTACTACTAGTATCAATAATGACATTGCATACTTTATTATGAATAGTGCATCAAGTTCGAAAGATCTTATGTCATTGAGTGTTATCAAGTTTCGTTGGGGTAAGCAAGAGTCGTTGGATAACACACTCCACTTCTCCCACATCGTTTTCAGCAAACTCAGCACCATCATAAATTTCTTCTTCAAGAACTTATTCTTCATCGCTACCATCTTCTTCTGCAAAGTTAATAGATATTCTGTTCGAATATTGATTTGGAAAATAGCCTAATTAGTTGCATTGAAAACACATTTCAAGATTACGGTGTGCATAAGGATCATTATTGATTCGATATTACTGCTAGTTACTACCTTAGCTATTGGATCAAACAAAGGTTGAAGTGTTATTTTGATTCTGTGCCAAATTTTGAGTCGAATATGTATTTTTATTTTGACTAATGTTGCCGCTTGAAGTTGTTAACTATTTTAAAGTGGAATAAACTTCTTGATTTTGTCATCGAAAGTTATTCCAAGGATGCATAATGGATCTGTCGATCTGAGTTTCTATTTTCATCATCAAATTAACTACATCTTTCATGGTCCAAATCCCTTGAAAAACAAGTCAATCTTGAATAACCATCTTTAGGCCTCTAATATAACAAGTAATCAATTGATCCTCTATCTCAAGAAAATTAACTCATGCATTTAATTGGTAAAACTCTTCTGTGTACTCATTAACAATACGGTTGACTTGTCGATAATTTTGATATTATTGATATAAAAATTACTCATAATCTAAAGGGAGAAATCGTCTTTGTAGTAGTTGCTTCATCTTGGTTGAAGTGCGAACATGCTACTTTCCTTGGTGTTGATGATTATATTGAAGTTACTCCCACCAAGCAGAAGCTCCGCCTTTCAAATTATATGTCACGTGCTTGACTTGGTTTTCTTCTGAAATATTCAAATAATCAAAAAAGTTTTTAATAGTTCTTACCCAATCGAGAAAATCTTCAATGTTTAATCGACTGTCAAAATTTGGTAGATCCATCTTTATCTTAAATTGTTGAATATGTAGGGAAAGCAAAAATCTTCTTTTTCTTTAGATGAATAATTTGGTCTCCGTGGTTGCCTTTGTTGAACATTCTTCCAACTTTGACATCGAAAATCACCATTTCAAAAAGGTGGAAGGGCATCCCTAACCTTAAACTCACCATTATGCCACCATATAAAAGCTCCTCGGTTTTGTCGTTCATAGACCCGTAATGGAACATCTTCGTGAAAATCATAATTCATGGCTGATCCTGCTTAAATTGGGGCTTTTTATCGATTCTTAAGCCAATTTAGGATTAGTATGTATCGTCATGACCTACCATAAGCTACTGTTGACATCTTAAGCCTAGGTCAACAAGTTATTGATGTCTAGGTTGCAAATCCACATGACTTGCTGCCCTAGAATTTTTTGGAATAAAATCTGCATGACTTAAGTCTTGTTGGCCATCATTCTTTATATTGTCATGATGATTTGATCTTTGCTCTATGGAATCACATCTTCCTTTCCTAGTCATTGCAGTCATCATTTACATGAGATTGCAAAGGGTTCTATCGATCCCATCAAGTTATTGCTTGATCTTATCTAACTGTCGTTCATTGTCGATGGCCTATATTCCACTAAAACCGTCATCAGCCATCAAAATAAGGTAAAAATCTTTACTCTAATACTAATTTGATACAACAAAAGGTTTGCTTTGAAAGAGAAGCAAAATAAAATTAAAGAACAAACCCAAAGGTTCAACTTTTAAAGGAAAATTTATAAATTTTATTGAATTATTGTTAACCATTAGAATAAGTCTTTAAATAATGTAAGAAAGTAAATTAAGAGTAGAAAAGATAGAAAAAATAGCAAAATGACTTAAATTAGAAAGGAAAAACCTGAAAAAATAGGAAACTGATTAAATGAGAAACTTGAAAGAATAGAAAACTAACTTAGACTAAAAATGAGAAATCTAAAAGAATAAGAAACTAAGATATCTAATCAAAATAGGACACTAATCAAACTAGGATATTATGTTAATGTGTACTACATCAATATTGACATATATTATTAGGATAAGTAATATAAAAATAAAGATAACAACTATTTTCAATGAGCAAGAATGAAATTAGAGGAAATTTTTTTTTAATGTCTTATTGTTAGTTTTTTCTCAATTTTTCTTTCAAGATGACATCTTTTTGATAAAAATTCAAAATATTTGTAACAAAATGACATCACGTAACAAATAGCACATATTAAGGGTTAGCTGAAAGGTCTTTTTGGCTATGAAAGAAATTGCCCAAATAATCTTTCTAATATTAGTATGACTAGAACTTCTCCTTGAGAATTTATCAATTGGATTTTAGGGTAGGATGATATCAAAAATAAGTGACCTAGTAAGCCCAAATTATTTTCCTGATAAGCCAAATGAAAGTTAATATGTGTGGTTATGCCTTCGTATTTGTACAAGGATAAAGTTTAAATAAGAGCTTACTTAAAACACACGCTTAATATGGCTTTCTTGCGCCTCTATTTTTTGTTTTCTCTGTGATTACTCTCTTTTTAGGGAAAACTTATGGTTGACTCCATCAAAACCACTTTTCGATATATATATATATATATATTATGAACAACATTGATACAAGTTTTTGAAAAGAATTATGAGATAAGATATCGAATGAAAAAAGACAAAATTTGTATGGTGACTTAATTGATCACAGTTATGACATTTGATACTGTTAATGAAAATATCAACCACCTCAAGTGTTTATCATTTGTTCGATAACAATTTTGTAGCTAATGGTAGATTCGACATTTATGGTTATCCGATCATATGACCTCCTAAGCTCTTTTAGTAACCATTGTCTTTATATTATTTCCTGCACCATCAACTTATTATCTACCAAGAATTGTACCCTAAACCTAAAATTTGTACGATTCTCGACATCATGTCTTAGTGCCCCCACTATGGTAGACACATTTACCTCAATATTTTCTCATGCATGTTGGATGCCCCTGCATTTTAATGTGCACATTTTCTATTCTTTTTAACTTTGCCATGCATTCTTTTATTTCTTAATCTATTATTGGACTAGGTACTTAGGTGACACCTTGTTTATTCTTCTCTTTTACAAAATTTTTTTAATATGATAAAATGAATGCATGCAAAATGCCCAAATGTGACATAGTTAGCATGAATGCAATTGATAGGCAACAAGAAGTTTATTAATCTCAAAAGCATAAAAAATGAATTTAAATTTCCCTAAAATGCCATATCTCACAACCAAGTCTAATTGCCCCAAAAGATTAAGGAGATCCTTAAGATTTTATATTACTTTAGTTTCCTCTAGTTTTGATGATTTGATCATTATGTGTCTTATTTGAGTCTTGGTTATTTCTATGATCAGTTTAAGTATACTCGGAATCATCTTTGGGTTTCTTGAATCTAAGCCCTTCACATCATGATATTCTGGCTTTTTAGGCTATTTAATCATATTGTTTTAATTTTTCTTTTTAGTTAGACCTGATTTACTTTTCTTTTTTTTCAATCTAAATTTCTAATCTTCTTGACCTAATCTCTTCCAACCTTGAGAAATCTAAACCTTAAGAAATCCTGACCTTGGTTTTTCAATTTTCCTAATCTTATTTTCTTGGTTTAAATTTTTGATCTTTCTAATGTGATCTCTACCAATCTTATTTCTAGATCTGGGTTTTTTTGTTCTTACAATCTAGTTGGGCTTTGTGATTTGATTGTATTAGGTGTCGCCCAGACTACTCCAGATTTCTTAACCTATTGGGATTTTATTTTATATGGGGATTAATTTCTAATTCACTTACATGCTTACTAAGTAATAGACTTTCTGATGTTATGGAATGTATGCAAAAGAAAATGAAAACATAAAAATACAAATAAGGATAGTGAAAAAATGACATACACATCTTCCATATCACTTATTCTATCTATTTTTGTGACTTAATAGGATTGTAAGATCCTAATAAGGCTAATATATGGCTTTCTTTATATGTTGGACTTGACTTGAGGTTACACCTTTAGGTTCTAAAAAGTCTTTCCCAGATCTTCTTACATATCTAATCATCAATACTGTGAATGCGAATGCTAAAAAACATCACGAGAGTGATACCAATTTATAGAGTAAAACTTGGATAGGATAAGATGCACGATATACATGGAGATTAAGTGATCTCTCGAATGCCTACATCACTTCATCCCTCTTAAAATAAAGTACATACCACAAAGGGTTGAGCTCAAGTTCAACTCTATGCATATGCATAAATGTGAAGTTTTCTTTATAAAGGAAAAACAGAAAGCAGGAATATATAACAAAAATGTTAAGATTCTCAACCTAAGGTCTGTATAGATATATGCAGTAATATATTGACATTCCTAACTTGAGGTCAGGTATAAGTATATGTAGCATATTGACATTTTCGACTTGATATCAGATACACGTATAAACTGTAAATATTCCTAACTTGAGATTGCGTACAAGTATAAATAGCAAACATTATCAACTTGAGATTGAGCATAACTAGATAGTTTAGATTTGAGTAGAAACATTTTTGACCTTAGTCCTATGTAAATATAATTAGATATTTGGCGAGAGATTTGAACAGAAATATTTTTGACCTTAAATCGGGTATATATGAATAGTATAGATTGGGATCAGAATTAAATTAATTTGTTATAGGAGGAAGGGACCATAGTGTTGGATAATCTATTTTGGCTAAAATGCACGCTTTATGCTAATTCCACCAGGAACGATCCACTAGTTTCTTAAGTTTTTTTGGATTCTTCTTCTCTAAACAGTTGTGTACTTAAAACTTAATATGAGATCGAGGTTAATCATATCGGGCTTAAGTCTTCAAGAACATCTCGAATATTCTTCGAGCAACTGTGCACCTAAAACTCGATATAAGATCGGGGTCAATTACGTTAGGGGTTGAGCCAACTGAAATCTTCTTCTAACAACTATATACCTGAAACCCGATGCGAGATTAAGATCAATCACATCAAGGTTAAGTTACATCAGAAATTCAATGTGGCATCAAGTGTTAAATCACAACTACACATTGGGATAAGTCTTCATGTGAAATTATCAACTATATCAAATAGAAGTTTTATTGGATCAACCGCATTAGGATTAAACATGAGGTCATGGTTAATTATATCAAGGTAAATTATGCTCATTAAGCTAATTTTGACTTGATATGAGGATAGATTCATTAAGCTATTATTAACTTGACATTGAGGTAGAAGCATGATCTAAAAAATACAACATAATCTCAACGCTGAAATTAAAAGCATAATCCCAAACTCAAACTCAACATGATCTCAATCTCTAACTCAACAAATAATCTCGATCTAGAATTGGTAACATAATCTCGGCCTTGAGTTTAACATGATCCCGATTTCGAACTTAATAAATAATCTAGATCTGGAATTGGTAGTATAATCTCAACCGTGAAATTAAATGCGATCTGAAGAGATTTGTTGATTTTGTTCTAACTCAATGTTAGAGATAGAAATTAGATGTCTAGAATGCGAATTTAAAAACCTATAGAATATCCATAACAACATAGTCTTCCTTCTATGCTTTGAAGAACAACAAACTATCAAGGTGCCATTATAGGCAGTTGTAACACCTTATATGTTCCCCTCACCTTTTGCTTGGATAAGCAATGATGAAAAGCCCTCAACACATATTAGGAATAAATAGGGTGATAGAGAATCACCTATCATAACCCTTTAGATGGTTTAATTTGGTTGAACTATTAGTTAATAATCACTGCTAAGTAGTTCACTGATCAAACACATTCCATGATTGATTTTATCCATTTTAAAAAGAATCCCATAGTCCTCATAACACCTTTCAAGAAAGCCCACTTAATTTTGTCATATGACTTTCTCATATTTGATTTCAAAGCAAGTTATCCTGTTGATCCTTTTTCCTTATTTTCATGGTGTATATGGCTTCAAAACCTACTAAGGCATTATTGAAGATCATCTCCCCTTGTATGATGGGTGATTGGTCTTCACTAATAATGGATGGTGGCATTTCTTTCAAGCAATTGGCAAGGACCTCTTAGACAATCTTATACATCACATTGTAGAGGTTGATGTAATGAAAATCCTTGGTGACATAAGGTCCAAAAGCCAAGTATTTCGCCATTTTTATCTTCAAATTATTTCTTCATTATGTAGTAGGTCATTTGGCTTATTTTGCACCTTTTAACATAGATCGATGGCTCTCTATGTTTTTTTATCCCGCAATAACTAGCCTATTACTTCTTGTTACTATTTTATCTAATAATGAACATTTTCGAATATTGTTCTATTCTAATTAGATACTACTTTCTCATAATGTTTAACTTTTTGGATTATTTTAAAGAAAGAACCAACCTATACAGATCCCTAATTATCGACTATGACCTGTTCATAACTTGAGTATAACACTCGCATATTCTCAAAATGGAAGCCTTTCCATTTCAATCTAAACTAACCTTGGCCATTAGAGAATAATAGAGGTTAGTGGTCTAAAGATGAAGCAAGAATGTGATATTTGTAACAATCATTGAATTTATCAATCCATTTTTTGTTTACCAACACTCAGTCAAGCCTTTTTGTTTACCAACACTCAGTCAAGCCTTTCTTGAATAAAACTAGCACTTAGCCTCAAGAGTAGGTGAATTTGGTTATTGACAATAGTACTTCTAGCATGTTGTTATTTTCTAGAGCATTAACAAACTTATCCATCTAACCTCAAGATCAAATACCACTACAAAAAAATTTAAAAATAATGACAAAATATAGTGACAGACATAATCAATCGCTAAATAGCGATAGAATAGCTACAGATTTGTTATAAAATAAAAATTTTAATATAGCGATAGAATAATGACAAATTAATGACACACATTAGCGATAGACTTTATCTTCGTCACTAAATTTATTTTTAATTTATTTATTTTAATTTTTAATCAACTTAAAAATAAAGTAAAGATTGAATTTTTACTAATCATTAATGAAAGATGTAGCAACTACTAAGCTTCGATTGTTATGTAGGCAAGGCAGCCTAGCAACCACCCCATAGGCAATCATGAAGGCTACAAGCTTGCTGCTTTCGAAAGAAGCCATGGCCACAAACTTAATTGTTGCCTTAAAAGGTAGCAATCCATGCATGGCCACTATAGAAGCAAGTTCACCGCCTTTGGAAGCAGCCATACATGGTCATCTAGGCAGCAAGCTCTCCTTGAGCAATGGCAACCATGGTCGTTCACAAAGACAACACCCATGGCCTTCGAAGGTGACAATCATGGTTGCGAGCGAAGGCAACCATGGTCCATGAAGGTGGTAGCCATGGCCACGAATAAGGCAGCCATGGCCTTGAAGGTAGCCATGGCTACTAAAGCCTCCATGCATGGTTGCAAAGACAACTATGGCTACCGCGAAAGCCTTCATGCATGATCGTGAAGGTAGCCATGGCCTTCGAAGGCGACAGCCATGGCCTTCGGAGGTAGTAGCTATGGCCTTCAAAGATGGCAGCCATGGTCGCGAAGGCAGTCATGGCTAACATCTAATTTGTTGGATGTTAATTAAATTTTGTGGTTGTTAATTTTATTTATTGATAAAATTAGTTAAATTGTTATTGATTAGATAGATAATAGTTTAATTATATTGTAATTTCATGACATAAATAATTTAATTAATTATATTTTTATAAAAATTAACTTAATTAGATGTTGATTAAAATTTGGAGTTGTTATTTTATTTTTTAAAATAAATTTAGTTCATGTTACATTTAGATAATAGTTTAATTAGATTTTGTAATTTGTAATAAATAATTAAGTTAAATTTTTATGAAAGTTATATTAGTTAATTAGATGTTGATTAATTTTTTGAGTTTTTAATTTTATTTGTTACTAAATTTTAGTTTTTGTTAGATTTAGATAATAATTTAATTAGATATTATAATTTAAGTATCATAGATAATTTAATTAATTTTTTAAAAAAATTAAATTAATTAGATGTTAATTGTTACTCTAGATGCAATTATATGTTAATTCATTAAAATTTGTTTTCAATTTATAATTGTTAGTTGTTGTTAGTATCTTATTTGTTAATTAAATAATTACATTTAGATGATTATTACTAATGCTGAGGAAATTTATTTATATGTTAATCAATTAAATTAATCTATTATGTAATAATCATAAAGTGTTACTGTTAGGAAAAGTAGACTTCACACATATTCTTTAGATATATTATTTAAGAATTATTAGTTAATATTTATTGTCAATCACGTATTTATAAGTGCATTAAAATAAATTATTTAATAATAATTCTTGAATTGTTCAAATCAAATAGTTTAAAAATATAACATTTATGTGCGACAAATGTGTAGATTATTATTTATTTTATTTTGAAAAAATTTGATGTAGCATCTCTTTTGTTCTTTAGGTATGTACTAATGGATATGAGCGCGTGTTTCAATAAGAAATACTAACTTGTATTTATACATATGATATACTTGAAGAATTATGAGAAAATATTATCAAAATTTTTACAAAATGAAGTGAACAATCAATTACTATATTATACTTCACATAAGTGTACATTTTTGAATGCTATAGGACCACTTACCTTTAAAGTTTGAGTGGCACGTATAAAATATTAAACAAGTCGTATTATAAGTCATGTGCCTTTATTTGTCCTCAAAATTATTTAATGATTATTTTATATGAAAATAATTTTTTAAATTATGAAAATTTTCAAAGGGCAAATTGTTGGAAACTAGTTTAATTAGAACTACCTGAGGAACAAAAATATAAGTATATTAGATCGCCAGTAGATGTACTTCAAGCTTATAGATGGATTCTTAAATCAAGAATATTTGGATAGTATGGAACATTTTATTCAATTTGCTTGTCATCAACCAATATTCATAGATAGAGATAAGATAAAGTGTCCATGTAATCACAGAAAGTGTTAAAATCATCTTTATAAAACAATTGGTATGGTTAGATGTCATTTAGCTAAATATGGTTTTGTACTAGGATATTATATTTGAAATTGTCATGAAAAAAATGATGAGAGTTATAATAATAGGGCAACTGAATATTATGTTAGGGAAAGATGTACCATTGTGCATGAACTTAATATATACCAAACAATGATAATGGATGTCGCTGGTCTGAAATTTAATCCAGAACACATGGAGGAATTCCTTAATTCAAATAGTCAATGTTTTTATGATATGTTGAACACTGTTAATCAACAGTTATAGGATGAATGTTAAAATCATTCACAATTATCTATTGTTACTAGAATGTTTAACATAAAGTCAGAACATCATATTTTGGAAAGATGCTATGATGATATTTACAAATTAACGAAAGAGATGATGCTAGTCGATAATCTTATGATTAAGAATTTTTACAGTTCAAAGAAATGCATGCAACGTATAGGGTTACTGGTTGAAAAGATTTACTCTTGTAACAACGAGGACATGATATATTGGGATAAAGACAGTTAACTAAGTTCTTGTAAATTTTGCGATCATCCGTGATATAAAAGACGAAAACGAGAATCTGATAAATAAAAGATGCTTGTTTCATATAAGAAGATATATTATTTTCCTCTCAGTCCACTGTTACAAAGACTATATGCATCAGAAGTCATAACTAAGAACATGAGATGACATGCAGAACATGAGATTGAAGATGGTGTAATGCATCATTGCTCTGACTCTCCTGCTTGGATGTATTTTAATCAATCTCATCTATCTTTTGCTACTGAATGTAAGAACATCAGAATAGGTTTAAGTATTGATGAATTTCAACCATTTAGTCAGTCAAGTCAATAGTAATCTTCATGGCCGACAGTACTCACATTGTATAACTTACCCCGATGGATGTGCATGAAAGAAAAATACATGTTTCTAGTTGTAATTATTCTTAGATTAATAAATCCAAAAGATAAATTAGTTATTTATTTGTAGCCTTTGATAGTAAAGTTATAAATATGATGGAAGGTTAGGGTGCCCACGTGTGATATCTCCTGTAAATAAAATTTTATCATGAAAGTTGCTTTGATGTAGACCATTAGTAACTTTTCTACTTACTCGATATTGTCTGGATGAAGTATAGTAGGAAGACTAGCTTGTCCTTACTGTAAATAAGATTCAAATACACTTACTCTTCCCAACGGACAAAAGCAGTTTTGCTTTGATAACCATTGTAAGTTCTTATTAAAAGATCATCCATTTCAGAGGAATAAAACTGTATTCATTCAGAGTAAGATAATAAAAAAAAAAGCTCTTTTTATTAAATTTGAGTATGAATTGCTATATGATATAGATCAATTAGGGCTGAGAAAGGTTATAGAAATGAAATATGATCAGATAGATGGTCTTATTTGCAAGATATGCTATTGGAACAAACAAAGCATATTTTGGTATTTATCTTATTAAGGCAGCAACTTAATACAACTTAATCTTGATGTCATACACATAAAAAAAATGTGTTCGACAATGTATTCATCGTAGTCATAAATGTAAAATGAATGACGAAGGATAATGCAAGGTCAAGGGAAGACTTAAAGGCATTTTATAGATGCCCTAAGCTAGTGAGAAACGTAACAACTGAAAAATAACCTAAAGTTTATTACACCCTTGACAAAGGTAGTAGAGAAGCATTGTGTGAGTGGGTGAAGAATCTAAGATTTTTTAATGGATATGCATCAAACATGGCAAGGTGTGTGGACATAATAAAACATAAGCTGTTTAGGATGAAAAGTCATAACTGTCATGTTTTTAAGCAACGATTAATACCCATCGCATTTTGTGAGTTATTGCGTATAAATATGTGGCACGCACTATCAAAGTTGAGTCTTTTTTTTAAAAAACTTACATCAACTACCATTTGGGTTGAAAATATGAAATGACTTGAGAATGAAATTCCTACAATTTTATGTAAACTCAAGTGTATCTTTCCTCCAAGCTTTTTTGACGTAATTAAATATCTTCTGGTGCACTTGACTTATGAAGCAAAGATAGCTAGTCCAGTGCAGTATCAATGGATGTATCTATTCAAAAGGTATTAATCGTAATTTGATGTAATTAATATATCATTTTAATCACTTAATTATTTGATCATTCTTAATTATCATCATAGGTACTTATGAAAGTTGAAAAATAATATTAAAAATAAAGTAAAAATGGAAGACTCGATATGCAATGCTATTGGGTTAAAGAAGCATTATCATTTTGCTCACACTATTTCGAGTTGAATGTTAACACACAACATCAAAAATTATCACGGAATGATGCTGGTGATTATAAGCTAAAAAGCATGAAAAAAATCTCTCGATCTTTAAACATCCTAGTTGATCATTTGGAAAAGAAAAATTTAGATATTTGATAGAGAAAGAATATTAAACTGCTTATACATATATTTTGTTAAATTACCTCAAGGTCGAACCGTTCACATAGTACATATTTCATAACTTAATCATAGCAATTGACATAACCATTCGTAAATAAAAATTATTCTTTGACAATGATCGTCTTTTATCATACTAATATTTTGTAGGATTTATATTTCTCAATTATGCAAATATTGTCCACGCATAATTGATCATGAGGTCAACACTCATATAGAGCTTCAATTTTCTTATTGGTTTAATCTATACGTGCGTTCTTATAATATAACTCATTGTTTGATTAAATCGTTTTTGGTAAGTGTAGTTAAATAAATCATTTTTTAATATTTACAGGTTCATGATTTACTAAACTTTATTAATAACAATTTTATCAAAGATGTTGCAAAAGGTTCGTTTAGGTTGGTGAAATTATACCCAGTTTACTATGTCAATGGGTACAAATTTCACAATGAAACACATTGTTTGGACAAAGCTACAATAAATAGTGGAGTTTATATGCTGATTTGATGTATGCATGTCATCATAAGGTAAGAAATAAGTCTCAATTTATCCCTGACACTGTATGAAAATACTAGCAGATATAATAGAATCAATCAAAGTACAAACAAAGGTGTGAGACTATATCCCATAATCGATGGAGAGAAACAAGCAGACCTAGGATAGGTCCCTTTTAATATAGTGTCGATTCATGTTCACTGCGGACTTAGGCTTGGAATATATGATATTTAAATTACTTAAAATAAATATAAGTGAAAATACTATGATTATTTATTATATATTTTTTTCAAGCACGGGAGTTAGGTCATGAGCCTACTATAATAGAGCTTTTTAAACAGATTCATATTAAGAAGTCTAATTCTAATGAGTTCATAAATAAGCATTCTAAAAAAGTAAATGTAAGTTTATTATTTTTAATATTTAATAAATAAATTTAATTATATCTTTTTTATTTGATTATTAGGTTCAGCTAATGAGTAAGTTACCAAATACTTTATTTATTATAAGAATAGTTTGAGGAGTTAGTTACCACAGCTTCTCAGCCACAGGAGGGATCTTTTGATATGCCTGAGGTAGACTATAGTAAGCTTTACTATGAGGCAGTAAGTAGAGAGAAAAAGCGTCGAGTATGCGGGCTTGAGAGCCAAGCTCTGTCATAGCATTTAAGCAGTAGCTCTAGTAATGGACGCTCTATTGATGACGTATCTATACAAGATATGCGCTCTTAGATAAAATCTATAGAAAAGCGCATAGAACTAGAGTGTAAGTCTATGGATAAGCGTAGAACTTCAGAAGAGAGATTAAAGGAGGGGCGTATGGTGAGGGAGAATGATCGCATACGCTTTGAGACCAAGTTGCAGGAATGCTTATAGAGAGAGATTGATATGAATGAGTGCATCTGCAAAATAAAGGCTCCCCTTTTGGGAAGCGGACCCCAACACCGCCTAATAATTAAATGTAATTTCTTATATGAATATTGTTTTGATGAGAACATAATATAATCTTATATTTATTATATTATTTTGTGAATTTTATTTTATTTTATTTTTTTATTTAATTATATTTAAAATTATTTTAAAAAAATTAATTATATTAAGTTGCTAATCAATTTGTAGTATAGCCATTGAATTTAGTGACAGATTATTATCGGTCACTAAACTAGCGATAGATTCTCATATGTCGTTAAAATAGTGACAAATTCTTATTTGTCGCTAAACTAGTGACAAAATAATATCAGTCATTAAAATAGTAACAGACATATATCGGTTTAGTGACAAACTAATGTCAGTCGTTAAAATAATGACTGACGTATATCAGTCGTTAAACTTTAGTGACAAATTTTTGTTTCTATCACTAGTTAATATGTTACTATTTTGGCAAAATATTTGTATTGGTTGCGAATTTGTCGCTAATTAGTGACAAATAAAAAATTTGGTCATTATTTTTTTCACGATAATAATTTTAACTATCGATTTTATCTGTCATTAATTCGTGACTAAAAAATTTAAACCCTTTGAGGAGATGAAAAGGTGAAAGACTTTCTACCTTATGCATCTCCGTTTTTTCTTTTCTATAATATATCTTATACTTTAAGCTAGTTTCTTAGGTTATTTTCTCCTTGATTAATTCTCTTCAGTTTGATGGAGCTTTCAATATCGATGTAATGAAGTTCAGGACTAACTTGGTCCCTTACCCAAGGATTCACTTTATTCTTTTGTCCTAATGTCAATAATCTCAACAAAGAAGGCCTACCATGAGCAACTCTAAGTCGTTATAATCCGAGTCCTCCAAGTAGATCCCTCACTCTTAAAGACCCCTAAACTAATAAACACTAATTGCATCATAAGTGTGGCATCGACAAGAGTCTCCACCCCATTGGTAGCAAAGTGAAACCTAGTTGCTTTATCTAGATTACGAGGTTATAAGGCATTGTGATCTTGTTGGCCAAAGTAAAGATCTCGTATGTCTATGTTCTTGAGCAACCAAACGTCGCTTGCGGTGCTCCTAACTTGCTTGAAGCCTTGATGATGTTTCTAATATCCAACCTTTCCCTTGGTTCGAATCAAGTCAATAATAAAGACTTAAATGATGTGGCACCTTTTTTAGGTGTCATTTAGATTAGAATAAAAAAAAAATTGAAATCTAGATTTACCTTTCTTTAAACTTTAACACCGTGATCAAAACATTAAATTTATCTTGATTACTACACAAATTTTTGAATTTATCTTCGTTAATATTAAGATCTGATATGTCACTAGAAATAAATATGAAAGTTTTATAAGACCTTTACTTTTAAATTATTTATTATCTCTAAAGAAGCTTAATGAACTGCTAATTGAACAAGAATTGCATCATAAATTTGCATGTCACTTAAGTTATTTTTCTCTCTTAAGTTTTATGCATAATAATAAATGTGAAAATTTAGTGTAGAAACAAAAACTTTTATGTTAAATGAACTTGAAATTTGAAGAATATTGTTATTGTAGTTGAGGAGAGACATACTCATACAATGGATGGTAAAAAAAAATAATAATGTAAATAATTTTTAAAAATTTAAAGAATATAAAAAAACATAATATCTTTCATGAAACTCATTTTTTTTTTCTTTAAAATGGAGACACTTGTAATTTTCAAAATTTGACTAAAGTTAGAATTGTGAATTTTGAAATTTTAGAGCCGTTTTTATTTTAAACGCAAGAGATAAGTTATTTTTCCAAAATTTACTACAACCTTGGTAGACCTAACTTCTCATTTTTATTTTTTCCAATTAAATTAGGAAGAACTTGTCAACAAGGTTTTTCTCTGAGATCGAGGCCGCTAGGTCACTGAGCTCCCACGAATTTAGCCCACCTCGACCCAAATTAGTACTTAATGGGCCGCCCAGGCCCCGATGCTCCACTTCTTACTGTATGTGATAGTATCGTGTTCCCTTCTTCTATCCCCATTCCGGCAGGGCTTTTGCTTGTTTCTTGTTTATTCAGGGACAATTTTTAAGACAGGAAGCGATAGCAAGGACATTTGAATTTTTATGCGGCTTGACTAAGTCTGGTTCTTTAATTGTTTGGTTGAAGAAAGCGCAATAACCAGGGAACTAGGTTTTTTCTTCTTGCTCTAATAAAAGGACGTTGGCGTTTATGCATTTTTTTAAAAAGAACTTTTGTTTCACTCCTTTAATGGATTTTTTTAACAAAAGAATGTTGTGGTTCGCATAATTTTATGATTTCACATACTGAAGCTTTCCTACTATGTAATGTTTTATTAACGCCCCATTTTTGGGTAGTTGAATGGCGCTGAGTTTTCTTTGCCTTTGTTATATGTGTTTGTTTTATTATCTCTTTCTTTATTTTTCTTTCTGGCTTACTATCGCACTTGAATGATAAGGTTTTAGTTGCTTGATCTTAATGTACAATGTTTATATGCATACTAAGTTGATTACTTCTTTTTGCATCCGAAGTTACTTTTCTTGCTTTCAAAATCTCATAATTCTCGGGTTAGAGCTATTAATCCAAGATTGTGTTGGATATCATTGATTAGTTATGCTTTTCTTGTAAATTATTATTTATTTATTTATTTCTACAAGGGAAACTTCAATTTATTTTGCTCTAGCAAAGTGCTTTAAGTTATTAAATGAGCTATCTAGAAGCTAAAAGTAATGGCAAGGAGGTTCGTTGTTTTTTCTTAGGGTAATCAGCTTTTTGTGCCTGAAAATCCAGACTGGCAGCGCTTAGGAAGGTTTCATTCACGAATTTCCTAATCGATTTTGTTGTCAGTTTGAGAGTTGGTGCTGCTCTTGCACGACAGACTGATTGATTCATTAACATGGTAAGGTTTTAGACCTATATGGTCCTTGAAATATTATTTTGGTTTGGGATCTACGGCTTACTATATTGTCTTTTCTCTTTTTTTCCTGGTTCTTCAATTGACTTCCCAAGATAGTCAAATTGTTGTATATGAATTCATGTGTGATCAGGCTATCTCGTAGCATGACATGATAGTGGTTGATTAGTCTATATGCTTTGAAATGTATTAGGACTTTTTCCACACTTTAGGGAGTTCAAACGATCAAACATCAAATTCTCTTCTACGGATTTCTTTACCGTGACCTGTGTGATGAAACATTTTTTTTAGTAAATTCAAGTTTACTTTAATTTGTTTTATTATTTTGTTATCCAGTTTCTGGTAATTATGTTCTGCATTTGTTATTTTTAGGAAGTGTTTAGGAAGGCTATACTACAGCCAGGACCAATTGAAAATTTTGCTCTTCAAACAGTACAAGAGGTCATAAAACCGCAGGTGATTGTGGACATCAATTATCTTTCAGAAGCTTTCTCTTGTATCTATGAAGAAATTGATATCTGGACATGTTGTACATTAATTCTTTTCATGGCCCTTTTTTTTTCTTGTCATTTCTCATATTTATGTTTTTGAAATATATATGCATGTAGGGATATGCGGTCCATTATTCTGGTACTATTTTATGTTATTTGTAAATAAAAAGCCATATCTCTGTGTCGCACTGCAAAGGTAAATAGAGGATACATTATGGAAAAGCGTAATGTTTCTGGGGATGATTGTACTGCAGACGTCTTGCTTGTCTCCTGGTTCTTTGTTCTTTAAATAGGATGGGTAATGTGATAGTAGTTGTCCCCTTTGGTTTTGTTGATGACATTTTCCTCTTTGGTTGTGGGTGATGTGATGGCAGTTGTCCCCTTGGTTAGAGCTAAGTTTGTTGATAACATCTTCCTCTTTTGTTGTGGTGATGTGATGGCAGTTGCCCCTCTGGTCTTGAGAGCCGATTTTGTTGGTCAAATCTTCCTCTTTCATTCTCCATGTTTATGTAATATAGGTTGTGCTGTCAAATCTTTGAAAAGAAGTTAAAATCTCATCAAACAAGAATGTGGTCAGCTCTCTTATCAAAGCATGGAGTTCCGTAAGAGATTGGGTAAATGGCCATGATAATAACAGAATGTGTAGCTCCTGTCGGAATTGGTGTACGTTGTAGAATGTGGTAACTTGTGTACGAAAGTGGTCTTTCTGAAATATGGGGAAGAAAGTGCGGCCCCATTTCTTGTGTTGTTACTTTAGTTCTTCTGGTGTGTGCTTGTAGGAAGGAGTTGAAAGTGGGATGGGTATGTTTTATTAGTGTGTTCAGTGGAAGAAGTACTAGCTTATTTGCTTTGGCACGACTTTTACTGTGGGGATTGTCCACGTGTGCAGTTTTAGCTATTCGTATGGAGAAACTATTGCTCTCTATTTGGAATGAGTTAATCTGCTTGCATACCTATTTGCATCTGCCCTGTTTGCACACTCAGTCTCCCTCCCCCCCCCCCCCCCCTCCCCTCCCCTCTTCCCCCCTCCCTCTCTTTTTTTGGGTGAAAGTGCATTCAGGAGTGATTTTTCTCATAAAAGAAGGGAGGGAAATTTGATATTTGAAAGTGTGAGATCCACGTATTTTTGCTAATAACATAAATGTCAAATATTATTTTCAAGATGAGTGTGGCTTCAAAACATGCTAATGATGTGTCTAATAGGAGCGTGGAAAGGGAATGTACAAAGTGGGGGCCACTGGAATATGCAAGTGGTGTTTCACGCTGGGACTTGAGATTTATGCATTTGTTTCACACTTGGGACCTTGATTTTTTGAAAAAAAATCCCCGGATCAAATTGTAGAAGGTTGCGACTTAGGGTGTTCAACATGTAATGGGAAGTTCTCTTTTTCTGGTAAGATAATGGGAAGTTTCTTGTAGAATCCATTATAATCAGTCCTTACTCTGAAGATCCTTGTATCTGGTGCTTACTTTCAAAGCTACACATCCTTTCCCAGAGAATAGTATGAGGTGTTCATTTCTATCCTATATAGTTTCTTCTCTCGTTTGGATGAATTTGGAGTATTTCTTATGCAAAACAATTTTTTGAGTAGATGGAGTCTTTGTAAGTTTGGTGTTTTGTGCAAGAGTAATGATGTGACACTTTTTCCTGTGCAATTTTGATGTTGCATAGCTGAGGACACTTGTTTATATGGCATTCGTTTGCTCCCAATAAGATGTGTTTTCCTGGTGCCTTTTGCTTATGAGCCTTTTGGCTTGTTAGAATGTTGGAGCTACAAAAAGAAAGGGGTTTAGCATTGCTAGACGCTTCAAGTTGTCTCCTGTGGACTATATGTCTGGAGCGTATTTATGGAGAAAAGTGTAATTAACTGACCAATTGTATGGGGCAGTGCCTCCTTGGTGCTCAGTTCATACTACTTTGATCTCTTTGCTTCTGATTAGAAAATAAATAAATAAAATTCTGGAGAATATAAGGGCAAGGAGAAGTTCTTAATGTAGCTTAAAGTAGGGTTTGATGGTGTTAATCTAGACCAAGCGTCTCATTTATTCCCATCATTTTCCACTTCTGTACAATATTTGGATGTTTCTTTGTTGTTATAAGTCTTCTTTCTCTTTCCTTATGTCTATAAAGCACGCTTTTTTTTTTTTTTGGTTTTTAAACTACAATTTTTGGTTAGTAAAAGAAAATGGAAAGGGGAAGAGGTCCCTTGTTTTCCAGTTGCATTAACATTCTATAACATCAACTGTTTTTCTTAATTTTTTATATATAATGACCATGGTACACAGCTCTTCGTTCGATGTTACCTATGTATGTAAGGTATACATTTGTGTCTTGTGTGTGTGTCTGTGTGCATCATTGGCTTCAATATTCACATTTTGAAGTCTTGAATCAAATCTTACTTGGTGAATTCAATGTTCCCTGACAGAGGCAAACAAAATTAGCCCAAGATGAGAATCAACTATTGGAAAATATGCTTCGGATGTTGCTTCAAGAACTGGTGGTATGTTACTTCATTTGGTACTGGCTCGAAGAGCTTTATGATCTTTCGTTTTCTTGTTTCGTAAAGAAAGCAAAAGATATCATATTTGAGATAATATTGCTGCCAAGTTCTTTGTTCTAGGAGTTCTAAAAGTTGTGTCACTGTACTTGGGTATTCTCAGTTCTAAAACTTGTGTTTCTTTCATTTCAAAATGGAGAACAACATAAGATATTAATTGAAATGATTTTTTGTTTTTAATATAGTGGGATTAATTGTAAATGCCCTTGTTGTTTTCCTTTTTTTTTTGTGTGTTTTTATCTCTTCGGGTGGAGGCAATAATCCAGAGACAATGAACATATAATCAAGAGATATTTTGGAGGAGTTGGGAAATAGAGAGTTAACCAGAAAGTTATCTAAACATAAAACTCAATCACACAGTAGTAGCTAAATAGTGCAGGAAGTTCTATCATTTCTATCTTAATTCCAAAGCTAATATGGGGACATAATTTCCAATTGGAGTCCTATTCATAGCCTACGATATATGCAAGTCATATCATTTGTGTTGTTACTTCAAGGATCTGCGTCACTAGTAATACATTGTGTTAATTGCAATTTAACTATGCTTTTGAAACTGTTCTGCTCCAACATATACGGAATATCAGATTTTATGTATGAAGTTTTACATTTTTTTTTTCTCACCTTTTCTTCTTGGTTTATTCTATCAATACAGTCTTCTGCAGTACAGTCAGGGGAGCAAATAATGCATTACGGACAATCAATAGACGATGGGGAAAATACCCAGGGACAAATTCCTCGGCTTCTAGGTTTGTGCATGTTTGTATAAGCCACAAACTTGCATAAGATATTCTTCCTTGTTTCTTGTGTCTCACATTTCACGTTCTTGATTAATATTGCTATGATGCAATATCTAGTAATCATCTATAGAGATTATGTCTAAAGGATTTATTATGTCAAGAAAGGATTTTTTTGCTTGTGAATATTCAGTGAGTTATTTTATCTGTTACGAAAGTCTGTTACATGCTCAAAGAACTGATGGATTTCTGATGGATATAAGTAGCATTTCATTATTACTTTTATTATTATGCTGAGGTGCAGAGAAGGGGTCTGCGTTCTTCTTCTGCATGCCCACATGCCTTACAAATGTCAGTTTTGGATAAAAGGAATCAATATGCTTAGTTTCTAGTTGAATATTTGTAGAAATATGTGATGACCCAAATCTGATCCTATTGAGAATGCCTTAGATGTCAATAACACTCTAATTGGTGCTGTCAGCTTAAATGTTCGTAGCCACAAACATCAGGCTTACTGCATCGGCAGTCAACAGCTTGACATCTCTAGGTCTCCCTGATACTACATTCTCCTGGCTGGTTTTCTGTTACTGTTCTGATTTCTGTGCTTGGAAATAGATCAGTATATTTGTTTTCTCTAGCTGAAGCAAGATGGACTTATGTGGTTTCTCAACTTTGACAGAATTTATAGAATAGATATTCAATCTTCTAAAGCTCTAAGAAACTTTATCGGGTTATACAGCTGTTATGCCCAAGTATGTTAAAAGGGAATTTGGGTAGAGAACAGCCACATGGGACTTAAGCCACCATACTTAAGCATGTGCATTGCCTGTTCATAATTGATTTCCTTGTTATAAGTCCATTGTAATAAAATTAGCAACCTTTTTATTTGGACTATGATGATTGATAAGATATCAAATCTGGGTTTATTATCTTCCTGGGTGTAGTTAAAGTTGAATGTAATTTATCTATTTAGGGAGTTAGGAACATAAATTACCACTTGTGAGCATATTTTGTTGCTTATTGTTAATTCTTGTTTTTGGGTTCTGACCAGTAGGTTGGATTGAGGTGTTATGAACAGTGTCTCACTAACTAAGGAATCAGTTGCATATAAAGCCATGGAATCTAGAGAACAAACTTTTTATATTTCCTACTTTGTCATATCATAGTTCCCTGTAGATGGGAAAATTGAAAAGGTGTTTGAATTTTCAACTAAGATATAGCTTGGAGATGTCTCTATGATCTTGTATCTATCTGTTTTATGTAGTGGGCATTCTTGGATCTTGGGAACTTGCTTTACATTGACTTATCTGCATCTGTTTATTATTATTATTATTTTTTTTGGGGCTATCTTATTATGTTTTATAACCATACAAGTTTTGCCTCCTTTTTAACATCCTATGCATCAACTTAATAGCTTTTCAATTGTAGATGTTTAAGGTCCTCTAGCTTTCTTCTTTTTTGGTTCATTAGATGTTGTTCTTCATCTTTGTGAGAAAGAACACGTAGAGGGTGGCATGATATTTCAACTACTGGAGGACTTGACAGAAATGTCTACAATGAGAAACTGCAAAGATATTTTTGGTTACATTGAAAGCAAACAAGATATATTAGGAAAGGTAAATTCTCAAAATCTTCTTGTACTAGTGTTTCTTTAGTTTCTTAGTTGATGATTCTCTCTAACCTGTCGTTGACTAATTTGACCATGTCTGGCATTGATTGTTGCATTATGCACAGCAAGAGCTATTTGCTCGTGGAAAACTTGTGATGTTGAGAACATGCAATCAACTACTTCGCCGCCTTTCAAAGGTACGTAATGAATATTTGTTTTTTCTTTTCTTTTTGGCTAGTTAATAATATTGCAGATGTTTAAAACTGTCCATGATTTCCTTGGCACACTTAAGGTTTTCTTGTAATGTGGTGAATGTTTTATTGATAATTGATAAGCTGTCTTCTAATTTTCACTAAGTGATGCTGGTCATGTGCATAATGACTATGTTAAATCCATTTCAACATTTAAAATTTGTCCTTGGAATCTTTTTTCTTCGTCTTTCTTTCATTGCGAATCCATTCTCTAGTTGTGTTTGAAAATAATATGTTATCTGAAATGACAATATTTTCTGTATGGACATATTCTAAAATTACATGCAACCTATGATAAATGAAGATACTGAAATGAATCAATAGACTATCATAGAATACAAAATTGCTACCAAAACTGAAAATAATATAAAGAAAGAGTTATTTTAAGGTGAATAGTACTTGGAAAAATGCTTGCAACCTAGGCGTTTCTCCATAACGTCTTTCTAGAATCTAGAAACCATTAAGATTTTGTTTTACAAAATCGGACTGTTCTTGAAATGATGTCTTGCAGGACACTAACCAAATAACTATCTATTTTTTTGCTCTTCCATTCTTTTCTTGGAAGATTTTTTTCCCTAACCATGATAGTTTTCACATTATCAAATTTGTTTTTCTTTTCTCCTTAATTCAATTCACCCTTTTGATTTTAATTTTTTTTAAGCAGAAACAGAGGTATAAGTATTATGTTATAAGTATTATGTACTGGGCATCAAAAGGGTGCAACCCTTTACATTACTAGTTAAGCCTAAGTAATTAGTATCTCCAAAAACTTAGTTAGATCATTTTCATTTACAGAAACAACAACCAAATCCCAGTATTTCGGCATTCTAACCGAAGATTCTTTAATTACCATTACTGATGCTTCTATGTCAAGAGCCCTCATATTTCCCTCTTGCCAAGCACTCCAAAGGATCAAACAAGGGATCATCTTTACCAATGTCCCTTTCTCTTTCGCAAACCCTTTGTCCATGTCGCTATGTTTGCCTCTACTTACCGTAAAATCACCCAAAATAACCCTAAAACCCAATGACCATCTCTTAGAACTCAACAGTATAATTACACTTAAGCAAGAGGTGGAAAACTGACTCTTCGTTCTCTTTACATAGGTAACACCTGTTCATTAGGATTTTTCCACGCTTCCTTTAATTGTTGATCATCAGGATCTTCTCTTGCCTCCCAAGTAAATAAAGCAACCTTGGGAGGAGCCTTTGCTTTTCAAACTATTAAGCACGATCATCACCCCTGCATAAGCTACTAAAACATGATTTTATCGAAAAACCTTTGCTCTTGAAATATGATTTTACCGAAAAACCTTTGCTGTCCCTTTTACACAACTTCCAGATCACTTTATTCTCCTTACTACTCTCTAACCTAGTGCCTTGGATTCTGGCATACAGTTGTTCAATCTTCCTCACCTCTTAATCTTGGACATTCCTACGTAGATGAATAAACCAAAAACCTCCCTCCCCATCAGCCTCCTTGCACTCATTACCCAAGCATCTTTCTTATAAGCTAAAGCAAAAACAATGGGGAATAACTCACTCGAAGGTGCCTCTCTGCACCACTTATCATGCCAGAATTTGATCAAATTCCTTCTAGCTTTGAACTCGACCCAAACTTTAATTCCTTCCACTCCTTCCTCATGGCATTCCACACACAAAACCCACTTGGTTTAGTCACACAACCCCTTTTTAATTCCCATATTTAGTGCTCACTTTCTTTCTCCACAAGCCCTCTTTTTTTTTTTTCACCATGTATCTCCACGACCACTCGCCTAACAACGCTTTATCAAACAAAGTGAGATCCTTTATCCCTAGCCCTCGCTTGCCAATGGGTTGGGCAACCACCTTCTATTTCATCAACTGATACTTATACTCATCATCCAAACTGCCCCATAAGAACCTTCTTTGGATTGCCTCCAATTTGTTGGCTACCTTACTCAGAATTGAAAACAACAACATCAAATACGTAGGCAGGTTTGTAAGCATTCTCTTGATGAGAATTAACCTACTAGCTTTAGTTAGGTATTGCCTTTTCCAACCAACCAATTTTCTCTCAAATCTCTCTATTGCCCCGTTCCAAATGGATTTATCCTTACATCTACACCCAAGGAAAGACCCGGATATTTTATTGGAAAATTAGATAACCTGCATCCCATAAAATTAACCAAGTTCCTAGCATTTTTTGCCTCTTCAATCATTGTCATATCAAATTTACTAAGTTAATTTTTAGCCCTGGAACAGCCTCAAACACCAACAGTATGCCTCTTAAATTAAGTAATTGCTACTCATCTGCTCCACAAAAAGTGCGAACGCCTTTTCTTCTATTTCCTCAACAGTTTAATCTAGCGCTTTGCACATTTTGGATGGGTTCCTCACCACCCTCTGGGAAACCTCATCCTTGGAAAATTTGTTATCCGTCATCACTGGTATCCCTTCTTGTGCGACACCACCTCATTCTATCCGCCTCCATCTGTGTAGGCCTCTCCCATTTCCCACAGATCTCCACAAGTAGCCAATGGAGTGCCAGCTATCCCGCATCCCTCTTCTTCCCTAACGCAATTGCTTAACCTAACACCTTCTCTTTTCACTTGATTGTCCAACTTGAAACCTATCCTGTTTAGACTCCCTGAGCTCCCATTTTTTGACTACCACCTCACTCCACGATCTCATATTATCCAACAACCTATTTCCCTGGTGCGATCCGCTGGCCAACACATTTGACTTGCCACACCCACGGTGTGGACATGCGGTGATACCCATCTTACACTATTGTCTCTCCTTTTGGCTCAAATTAGCCACACTCTTGACTTCCCGATCTCCATTCTCTTGCTCTCGTTTTTGTTTGCACTCCTTTTATGAAAAGCTCTCATCCTCCTCCGACACTTAAAACCCTTGCCTCTGTCTGATATATAAATGGCTCTTTCCTTCCCGTTATTGATCTCTGACAGCCTTAAGCCAACAAGACTCTACTTCCCTCTCTCCTTTTTCTCATCCGACCCACTTGCCTTTCAGCCACCATCAAGCTATTCATCGATAACCAAAGCCACCTCCAATCCTCCTTTCTTAGATATAGAGATACTCATTTACTTTTTCCTTGCTTAGTTATCTGCCATCCACCATGCCTCCTCCTCTGTCAAACTCGAAAACTTTTCTCTTTATCTTGACAGCAAAAAATGCCATACCAGTTCCATACAATTTCCTCTCTGTACAGCATTGAAATCTTTAGAATCCAAGATACAGCTTTTGGAGTATTAAGTGGTTTTTTTTTCCCACCTTTTTCCACCCTTTGGAGTATTAAATGGTTGCTTTTAACTTCTGGTTTGTCTTTGTTGCTTGTTGTTCCTTTATCACTGAAACATGACTGTTTCAAAAACTCTCTGCCATTCATGGTGGCTAGCCAGCCAACTAAATCGGATTCCAACATTAAGTAATTTGCTTGAGTACGAATGAGTCTTGAGTTGTTCTAGTGGAACTCTCTACAGTTACTTGACTTTTTGAATTATTAAGGATGGTACAGTTTATAATCAACTAATTTGTATCTCTTGGAGATTTGGTGTGTCTAAGATTTATGTAGCTCTTTAAATACAATGAGTTCTTTTGCTAAAGGGTGGGGGTTATTCGGTTTCAAAAGTGCCTCTTTGGTAAAGGTGTGAATATGTGCAACATAGGCCTTCGGATGCAGAAGCGCTCAAGAATGGCTTGATCTAAGTAGAAAGCCCAAAGATGTGTGATGGTTGGCCAAATACTACACGGTATTTAGGACTTTATCTATTAAAATCTCACAACAAATATTGGCTTAAACAAGATGGATTGGAGAAAGGGGATTTATGTGGAATACCCCAAGTATTTTGGTACTAAGGTTTAGTTGAGTTCTTAATTTGTCTATGTATATATTTTCAATTAGTGAATAAATGGTTAGGTGATAATTTGCTGTTACGTATCTTTTTTGATGGTTTTAACAAAGAAAGCTTGTGTTGTTAGACAAGTTTGGTGTTGCATATCTCTACTATATATCAGTCCATTGTACTGTTGGTGTCTGAAAGAGAGAGCTGCTACCATTCTGTAGATATGAGTAGCCTATTTTAGATCTGCTTTACCTAGTGAGCCTTTGATTACATGACACAACAAGAAACAGTGGTGATCAGAGGTAATCAGCAGCTCTGCTAATTATATTCATACAATAATGCAGTGATCACATTTTGGAAGAGACAACTTTTAACCTTCCAATAAGTAGCAAGTTTTTGTTGATCTTGCAGCAGACTTCTACCAAATAAAAAAAACTGACTTTGGATGCTGTTTGTTCTGCACATAAAAGTACTCCTGTCAGAGGGGCTAGTGGTTCATTTATGTAGGATATTTATCTGGAACTGTAAGAGTCATGTTGTATATGTTTGCAGGTGTCTACACTCACACCCATACACATACCATGGATATTTTTATGGAGAATCCACATGTAAATTAAATTTTTAATATTTTTGGTTATGTTCATTGTGAATTTCTAATGTCTAATATTTTAACTCCTGTAATTCGACTTTGCTATAGCTATATCTGTGTCAAAAGTTATTTTTATTTAAGGTTATGATGATATTAAGCTTTTTCTCCTGCTTTGAAATTTGACTTTTCAGGCGAATGATGTGGTATTCTGTGGAAGAATTCTCATGTTTCTGGCACACTTTTTTCCACTGTCTGAACGTTCAGGTATTTGTTTGTATTCACTCTTGACATCCGCTTTGATTTTGATTTATCTTTTTTCAACCACTTATTTTACCTTGTTTCTTTCATTAATATTTGCAGCTGTGAACATTAAAGGAGTTTTTAATACATCAAATGAGACAAAATATGAGAAAGATCCTCCAGGTGGTACATTACAGCCAAGACATTATCATTTAATTCAATTAGTTGCTTGTGTGTTCTTTTGTATTGTCTCTAGGTTTCATGCTTTGATTGTGGATACTAATATACATGACTGCTTCTTAGGCATTTCTGTTGATTTCAACTTCTACAAAACCTTTTGGAGTTTACAGGTAAGTTATAATAGCGGCTTGTATTTGAATGATTTATAATGTTTATTGCTGAGTCAATGACCTATGTATTTCACACTTGCTGCTCCTTAGTTGCATTTTATGCTGCTTTTTCTTTTAAAGAAACAAAACTAAACATCTCATTTATTTTGGTCCTTGAAGTGAATAGGTTTTTCAAAAGAAGGTCTTTCTTCCTCTGTTTATCTCTTTTTTCTTTCCTGTGTGTATGTGTCTATCTGTCTCTGTCCCTCTGTCTCTGTCCCTTGCTTTTTCTTTTTGCTTATGTGTGTTTTCAGTGTGTGCATGTGTTAGACACATGTATGTGGACGCCTTCATTTTCAGACCCATCATTGTATGGTTTGAAATTAATTCCAGTTCTAAATTTATCAAGTCTGACAGATACTGAAGTTCGAAACCGATATAATTGTAAACAAATTATGGCATCCAAATTTTGTAAGTTAAGTGATGGTACAAATTTACTCATCTATCACGTATTCTTTTCAACTCCATACTAATGCTGTCAAGTTGTGTTGAATTCACAAATCCTTATACTACAGTTTTTTCATGAAAAAAAAAAAAAAAAAACAGAGGTCCTTATATTAGAGCGCTTTGATTGTACTTTTATGATCCATGTTATTGAGAATGAATTTTTTATTGTGCCTTATTCGCTTTCAAAAAAGGCATGCTAAAGTGATTATGTAAATGTTAATTTCCCTGTTGTTCATTTATTTATTTATTTTGGGGCTTTCAGGAGCACTTTTGTAACCCAGCTTCTTTAACTTTTGCACCTACAAAGTGGCAGAACTTTACATCTAATTTGACGGTATAGCTTTTAAGTGCCTGCAATTATCATATTTGTTAAAATTTTATTTTTATTTGTTTTTAATCAATTTATTTATTTTGCATCTGAAAAATGGCTGAAAGGCTGATTTACTCTTGTTTCTCTGGAATATTGAGATGTTTAGACTGTGTTGAATACCTTTCAAGCTCAGCCATTGAGTGATGAAGAGGGAGATGCTAATAATTTGGAGGAAGAAGCAGCAACCTTCAACATAAAATATCTAACAAGCAGTAAATTGATGGGTTTAGAGGCAAGTGCTGTGCGTAATTTTTAGCAAAGATCTTATATGTTCTATTCTCAATCATTCAGATGTGTTGGTATGTAATTTCTGGCAACAATCTTATATGTTCTATTCTCATTGGGCCACAGTTAAAGGATCCAAGTTTTCGACGCCATATTCTTGTGCAGTGCCTCATATTGTTTGATTATCTGAAGGTAATAACTATTGGAAATGTTAACTAAGCCATTGTGTATGCCTTCTCTATCTAGGAGATGAAAAACAGCTCTTGCTTTCTTGCAGGCACCAGGGAAGAACGAAAAAGATTTGCCATCTGAAAGCATGGTCAGTGCTATTCTATGTTTTGTAATAAATCTACTCAGTTCCTTTTTGTTTAATTGGAAATCTATATTTCCCTTGTCTTTATTGAAGTTAAGCAAATCAGGACCTTTAATAGTTAGTAGTTACTAGGTCGTAAAGTTGTTGAAGTCATGGGTGTAGCTGGACAACTCTTGCTCTTTTTGATTATAGTTCTGTGAAACAAAGGTCTTCAAATTTACTAGCTCAGTGGTTGTGAAAAAATGCTGAAATTGATGGCTTAATATGATTGTGCCTTCAATTATTTGGACAAAGTGGAGATTGGTGATCTGGAAATTGAAAATGGTAAGGCATGGTGGATGCTATTGCTTATTTCTACAGATCTCTGTGTAGTGAATCTTGGAATGAAGATTGACTTCGTCTTTTTTATATTCTGTGAAGAATATAAGGATGGCTAGAGAGGCCATTTGAGGAAGAAATTATCTTGGTAACAACTCAGAAATGGAAGGGGATAAAGCACTGGGATTGATGGTATACTATCTCTCTTTAAAGCAATTTCAATATTGTTTATGGCAACATTATGAAGAATCTGGAGAATTTGTCAGTAGCTTAAACTATACGGTGCTTGTACCAAAAAATGGCAAATAAAAGAAGCAATATAAAGATTAGAGGTTTTAGGCCTATTAGCCTGGTGGATTGCAATCTATAAGCTAATAGAGAAGGAGTTGGCCTCACATTGCAAGTCGATAGGAAGGCTTTCAAGGTGGCAGAAAATGCATTCATGGAGGGTTGCCAAATCTTGGATGCATCCTTGATAGTTTGCAAGGTTGTGCATATCCAATTAAACAGGGGAGCAGAGGCATTAATTTGCAAATTGATTAGAGGACACGTGCAATTATGTGAGTTGGGAATTCCTTATGTATCTTTTGATGTGGGTGGGTTTTGGCTGTCTTTGGTGCAAAAAGGATTCATAAATTTGTTTCTACTGGCCCCATTTTCCATGCTGTTAAACAGAGTGGCAACTAAGTTTTTCAAGGCTCTACACTGTGATGCAGTGGAACACACCGTTATTGAAGAATTCAACAAGATGGTAGGAACAATGGTGGAGAACGGTCTTGTTGAGGGGTTTAGCGTGCAAGAAAATGGTGTAAGTGGTTCCATTGCACTTCCTTTTAACACCTAAAAGTTTTCTTGTGGTCTGGAGGAAGAACGCTACTGAACCTTGGGTGTATTTTGCTTTCTTTTTGTGTAGTATCCAGTCTTAAGGTTAATTTAAGGACGAAGTTAATCATGTTGGAAGAACGGGTAGATGGTAGGGTTCCAGCTAGCATGTTGGTATACAGGGTCACTTTCTTTTCATTACTTGAACTGGCTTTAGGGGTGAACTTTAAATAGTTGGGAAATTTGAAAGAAGTTGGCTGGTCAGAGGAATTAATTCTTTTATGCAAGAAAAGTTTGTTCTCTCTTAGATCACATTACTTTACTTTATGTTT
The DNA here is from genome assembly GCA_021397835.1 of Moringa oleifera. Classification (NCBI taxonomy): domain Eukaryota; kingdom Viridiplantae; phylum Streptophyta; class Magnoliopsida; order Brassicales; family Moringaceae; genus Moringa; species Moringa oleifera. The sequence goes on along the minus strand of JAJFZO010000184.1, from coordinate 1,162,527 downwards.
CTTTCCAATTCGTGAAGAGATTGGAAGGTATTCAAAGAATTTTTCTTCTGGTAGTTTGTGTGATGAATATAAATATAACTAGGTTAGATAGAGAGTAGTGAAACAACCATTGGTTATGGGCACCAAAGCTTCAATAAGCAGCTTCTTGGCAAAGTGTTATAGAGGATGGATATATATATATATATATATATATATAAAGTTATGGTGGGACTATAATTGATGGACTTTAAAGTTGGGAGAGATCCATATGGTGTGGCTGTAAATGGATAAGAAATGGCTTCGATGACTTCTTTCCCCTACTATTTCCATGTGGGTGATGGAGATTTCCTTAACAGATCATCGCTTCCTTTCCAAAGGAGGGATTTGGAGAAAGGTGCCCCTCCTGCTACCTCATGCTTAATGGTTTATTATCCTTCTATAAAATTGTGACTCTTCTGTATTTATTTGCTTGGTACACTTGTTAATTCATGTAGACCTTAGCAGCTGCATGCATAAAAATATCTTCAACAACGTTTGTATTTACTGATTCTAGAAGGAAGAAATAAAATCTTGTGAGGAACGTGTAAAGAAATTGCTTCAGATCACTCCACCTAAGGGGAAAGATTTTCTTCATGCTATTGAGCATATACTGGAACGTGAGAAGAATTGGGTAAGCCTCCTTTTTTGGTTTGTTCTCTTGCTCTCTCTACAAGCGTGATATGAAGGAGCAACTAATGATGAATGGTGCCAGGTCTGACTATCTCAATTCATTCCAAATGCATATGCTTTTAGGTTTGGTGGAAACGTGATGGGTGCCCACCATTTGAAAAACAGCCGATAGAGAAAAAGACAGTCCAAGATGGGGTAAAAAAACGGTAATTGAGTCTTATTTTCTTTTTTCAGTCTTTTCTAACTTATTCTTCATCTTTTTTTTTTTTTTCAGTCTTTTCAAACTTATTCTTATGATGCTAAACATTAGAATTTCGTATGCTTCAGAATGCTTAAGAAAGGAAGTACAGAGATAGATTTCTCTCTTTTCTTGTGTGAGATCATGTTGCAAGACCTAGTATTATTTATGTGAGGTATCTTTAAGCAAATATTGGCTTCATGAAATTGTATCCTACCATTCGAGGTCTTTTTTCTTTTCCCATTTTACCCTGAGATATAGTTGCTTCCAGACGAAGCATCTAGTTTATATTTCATTTTGGAAGTGACTTGGTGGTGTATGGTATTACATTCACATAGATGATGCTGCTATTACTGGTTTAGAGGACCGAACTGCTTTGTTATTGTACTACCAACTTACTTGGCAGTGATGCGATCTGGTGTGGTGACAGGCGTTGTTCTGATCATCCAATCTGTCCTTTTCTTTCCTATCAAATTTAATAGTTAATCTTCATGATGTCATTTAAGCATCTTTGATATTGTGCTGACATCTGATGTGGATATAAATTATTATAAAGTTAGTAGGAAACTAGCATATATGTAAAATTTGTAATTATAAATTTGTGGTGTTTTGGTTTAGGATGCTTGTGTCTTTTCTGGATTTTGTTTCTTAATTTGAATTATTTCTATTTGAATATGGGTATCAAGTACACACTTTTATCACAAATAATGAAGTCTTAATGGTTATATTGTGAAAGAACTTGAAACTACTCTAAACCCTAAGTGTCATCCCTGAAACATTGGGTTGGACCAGAATCCAATATCAGACTACATTATGTATCAAGCATTGTCCTTTATTTATTTGGTTTCGTTGTGTTCTAGCATTAATAATTTATAAACTAAACCTTAGGACTATCTCATCAAATTTTTCTTGAATAAATTGGTTACATTCTAAAATCTAATTCGTGTTTAATTGTTAAGAATAGTTGCAATCCTCTTCTGGTTTTCTTAAAATATTTCACTTATTTTGATCTCCAGTAGGCCAAGGTGGAGACTGGGGAACAGGGAACTCTCTCAGTTGTGGAAGTGGGCAGATCAGAATCAGGTGAACATTATCTTCTCATTATTTCTATGGCTTTTTGGTGAGAAATATAATTTAGAGATGATCATAATTTGTTGTGTGAGATTATTCTCTAACCATCATCAGGAAGTATCAAACTGCATGCTTTGACATCTGAACTGTTATTGTGTTTCTTGTCCAATGCTGGACTGTCTAAACTGTGGCAGCCACCAATGCCATTGGGGTAAAACCATTTATCAGGCTGAGCTACATTTGATGAGAACTACTGTTTTGGCTTACCTTGTTGTCTAATGTATTGAGATGGTGAGCTTAGGGGTTCACAGCATTCGCATGCCTACAGGTTAGAGGTAGAAACTAAGATAGTAATGAATCCAATGTTTTCTTTTTTTGGGGGGGATAATTTTAAGCAAAAAAAAAAGGGGTAAAATTTTGTGATATAGTTGTAGTAGTACTTAAATTTTAGAAATGGGTACACGTGGTAAAGGTTTTGGATAATTTATTTATTTTTAGCTTTTTGTTAGATATTTCATGTTTTAGCTTTAGTTTAATATTCTGGTTAATTAGATCTTTGTTGACATGGCCAGAATGCTTTGACTGATCCTCAACGTGTTCGAACTCCTCCAATCACAGAGTACTGGAAACCATTAGCAGAGGATGTAAGTTACTCTCATTTGCTTGAACTTAAATTAAGATATTCACATTGTATAGGTGTTATCCCTGTTTAATTGGAAGATTGTCCTCATGAGTGTTTGAAGAACAATATAGGAGGAAAAAAATATTATCTTTATTATATTGAAACAGTACTGAGCATACAACTTAAATAAGAAAAAAAGGAAAGGCTAACCCTAGAATCTCTTACAATGAGGGATTTGCTTATTCTTTCCCTTAATTCTAGGATGTAACTTTCCTAAACTTATTTATATGATTTTCCTAAATTTATTCAAATCTCTAATAATATGATTTTCCTAAATTTATTCAAATATCTAACAATCAAATCCTAACTTTCCTAATTTATTGATACTCTCGTCCAAGTTGGTGCAAAGATATCTATCATGCCCAATTTGCTAACTTGAAGCTCAAATGGCTGTCGCAACAGGCCCTTAGTCAGAACATCTATAACTTGTTGCGTTGTTGGTATGAACGGAGTGCAAATTATTCCCTCTTCAATCTTCTCCTTTATAAAGTGTTTGTCAATCTCAACATGTTTTGTCCTGTCATGTAGAACCAGATTATGAGCAAAGTTGATGGCCATCTTATTATCACAATATAACTTCATAGGAAGACTCATTGATTTGTTAAGATATACAAGAACTTTCTTTAGTCACAGAACCTCATCCACTCCTTGAGCCATTGGTCAGTGTTCAGCCTTAGCATTGCTACTAGCAACTACACTTTCCTTCTTGCTCCTCCAAGTAACTAAATTGCCCCCAAAGAAACATGCAGTACCTAAAATTGACCTCTTATCAGTAATCGAACCTACCCAATCCGCATCTTTATACACCTTAATCCCTCTTTTCTCTCTCTTTTTTTTTTTTATATAGAAGAAAAGTCCTTCTTTAGGGGTGCCCTTTAGTTGCCGAAGAATTCAATACACAACGTCAAGGTGTTCTACATATGGGGAGTGCATAAATTGACTCACCTTGCTCACAATGAAGGCAATATTTGGTCTTGTATGTGACAAGTAAATCAGTCTTCCAATAAGTCTTTGATACCAACCCCATCTTTAACTTCTTCAAGCTTGGCATTAACTTCTATCGGAGTGTCTGAAGGTTTGCAACCCCTAATTCTTGTCTCTTTCAGGAGATCTAGAATATACTTCACAGTTCATAATGCCCTTCTTTGACCTTGTCACTTCCATACCAGGAAAGTACCTTAGTTAAACTAAGTCTTTAATCTCGAATTCCTTGGCCAAGCTTTACTTCAATCTGCTCATCTCTTTCTCAAAATTATGTCATCCACATAGACAATCAAAACTGAAACCTTGTCTTTGTTGGATCTCTTTGTGAAAAAGAGTATGATTAGATTGTTCTTGAATATATTTGGGACCTTTAACAAATCTTGTAAATGTTTCGAACCAGGCTTTAGGAGACTGTTTAAGTCCATAGAGAGATTTTTTTTAGCCTGCATACCTTAGTTCCAAACTTTTTAATGAAGCTAGGTGGAGGCTCCATATATACTTCTTTGTCCAAGTCTTTATTTAAAAGGGCATTCTTCACATCAATCTGATTCAATGGTCAATCAAGGTTAGCTGCAACTGATAAGGGTGCTCGAACTGTATAACTTTGCCACTAGAGAAAGCCTACTTCATAAGTTTGAGTAAAGACTTTAGCTACAAGGTGAGCCTTGTATCTCTTCAAGGATCTATTTGAGTTAGACTTCAAAGTAAATACCCATTTACAACCAACAACTGTCTTCCCATTCGATAGATCCATTTTCTCTCAAGTAACATTCTTTTCCAAAGCTCTCGTTTCGTGAAAAACATCTTCTTTCCACTCAAGAACATTTAGAGTTTCTTGGATACCGTTAAGAATGGGTACACTAAACATTTGTGAAATAACAGCCCAATATGAAAGCAAAATATTTTTGTAAGATATAAAATTTGACTGAGAATATTTTGTATGAGACCTGACACCTTTCCTAAGTGTAATAGGAAGATCAAGATGACTAGAAGAATGTGTCTTAGAATTACTTGGAGGAATATTTTCAGGAACTTTTGAAGAGTGATCATGAATTTCATGATCCAACCTGTAATTAGACTCTTGGTGATGATGTAGAATAGTACCTTTCCTTTTCTTGGTTAGATATTCCTTTGAATATACAAGATGTTTATACCCTTTCACACTCATCTCTATTGTTTCAGCATTTAATTCATTTTCTTGTGGTAACCAGTTGTGAGGAACATCATCATAAACAAAATTCAAAAATTAAATCAGAACAATTTTAAAAATCATCAATACAAGTGTTGCTTTCCCCCTGAAGATGCGAGTTGTTGTAGTATGAGGTTCCTTAAAAAGAAGGTGACATCCATAGACACAAACATTTTTTTCAAAACTGGATCAAAGCATTTGTAATAGCCTGCAAAAATACACTTACGTGCTTTTGGATCAAGTTTTGAACGTTTAGGATCATGATTATGATCAAAGACCACACTCCCAAAAATCTTTAAGGCAATATCCGCCACAAACCGAGAGTTTGGAAAACAATCAGTGAAAAGTTGTATAGGTGTTTAAAAATCCAAAATTTTTGTAGGTATTCCGTTAATCAAATAAGTGGCTGTTAACAAGACTTCTCCCGAAAGATGCTTAGGAACCCTAGTTTGAAAACTTAGATCTCTAGCAACTTTGAGGAGATGTTTGGTTTTCCTTTCAGCCACCTTTTTTGTTGAGGCGTATTCTTACACGAACTTTGTGTACAATTCCTCATTCAGCAAAAAAATTCCCTAACAAATGGTTAGACATTCTTTTCTGTTATCACTTTGAAAAATTTTAATCAAGGGTATTACCTTTGTGAACTGGTGTCCAATGTGTAAATAGAAAGAAGAATCAATTCAACACTTGTTTCTGGAGTGCGAATAAGCTAGACAGATGTGGAGGGCAGTACTGTAGAAGCTTGGGGGTAGATTGGAGGGGGAGCTCTTGGCATGGAATGGCATCTACAGGGATAAAATTAAGAAAAAACTGTTTAGGAAACTATTGTTGTTGATTTTGTGGCTGATTTGGAGGGGAAAGAATAAAAGAGTTTTTGAGTGAAAGGAACAACCCATTGAGGAGTTTTTGCGCTCCATGGATTCATATTCTGAAGTTGTGGGATACTGGGAATGATTTTGTAAATGAGGGGGAATTCGTAGATTTTGTAAGACATATTAGGACATTAACCTTTGCACATGGGTTGCACTCCTTGGTGCTACTGTATATAATAATACCTCCTATGTTTTTGCTTAAAAAAAGAAAAAAAGAAGTGCTAGTAATATGATCAGAATATGATATCCAGGAGCCATTTGATTTTGCACAAGCAGTGACTGCAGTGAAAGAATTACCTGACTGGATTAAAGAACAGGATGGGTTAGAATTTCTTAAATATTGGAGCATTTTATATAAGTGCTTTATCTGCCCTTTTGTGAAAGGAAGAGACTCTGAGGATGATTGCTACCTTAGATATGAATTACTCATTTGAAATGCGCAAACATCTGCACCTGACTTCTTGTCATTGCCTGGTTTTTCTTCCAACCCGCTGGTTTCCCATGCAGTTTCTAACAAGTTTCTGGAGTATGCCACGACTTTCTACAATGGTCACATTGAGGCTTTTGTTTTTCACCTCTTCTATTTCCTTCCGAAGACACCACGGCACTGGTAGCATCCGGAGAGGCTGAACCAGAGCTAACCATGGCGGCTTTAAAATTCATGATTGAACCCTAAGGCTCTGATACCATGTAGAACAATATAGAAGGAGAAATTATTATCTTTAGTATATTGAAAAGCATACAACTTAAGTAAGAAAAAATAGGAAATGCTAACCCTAGAATCTCTTACAATCAGGGATTGACTTATTCTTTCCCTTAATTTTAGGATATAACTTTCCTAAACTTCTTATGCTGATACTTAATCTTCATCATTTGAATTATCACATAAGTTTTCTTTTTTTTCATTTCAGATGGACCCAGCAGCAGGAATAGAAGCTGAATACCACCACAAAAATAACCGGGTAAGTTGTTGCTCATTTTGTTGTTTGTATAAGGGCGTATTGCACTTTTGAACACTTTCACGTGCCATTCTGGGCAATGGTTGTTGATTCGTTTGGTAGCATATGAGTGATAATGGAGAATTAATTTTCTTGCATAAAAGATAAAAGCTTAAAAATATTTAAGCATCAAATATATTACAAAATAAAATTCATAGAATTTACTCTTGTTTCTTAAATAGACAATCATATACATGAAAACACCTGAAAAATAGAAGGTTATGCTGGCAAAGTTTGGAAGACCATCCGGAGGGTGTATGAGTGTATATGTAAGATCTCGGACCTTCAAGAACAGTGCTGTGAATGCTACTTTTGGGTCTATATGGTAACATATTTTTTTTGTGAGCAGAAGGTTTATAAGGTAACATATATACATATACATATATTATATGGGTATATATATGCACACTAGGACCTTTTTCATTATACTACTGATGTGCACTGTGTGCTTATAAGTCCTGTTCAAAATCGCTCATTTTCATTAGGAATGCCAAATTGTGAATAGCGGTTCAAACCTACAGTACTGACCCTTCACAGCCAAAAATTACAAATAAAATGAATGGTTCTGGCATTTATCATTTTGAATCAAATGGGCATGTGATATTTAAACGACTAAGTAAACTGGATGAGGGTTATGTGGTGATTGATGACATAGAGAAAAAGGGAGAGAACAGAAGATGGGTGAGGATATAAGTGCGGCTGATGACAGTTGGATTTGGCAGATTTATGGTTGGTTCTATGTAGCCTTAGAGCAAAAACTGAGGTGCGTTGGTCATCTTGTATCAGTTTGGCAGATGATGTTTATGTGACTAAAGGGTCATTTGACGCATAGGTGCTGTACGGTGACTTACGGAAAGCTCAAATTAAAATATGGGTTTTTCTTTCTTGTCTAAAGTTAGACCTAAAGTAGAGAAGGATCTTAACCAAATTGTCTCGAATTATTGACTAACACCTCTGCAAATCTACCTGAAAGTATATCTCTGCTTTGAAATATAGTAGCATGTAATGTACCAACTATTGCTCTTATACAGGCATTTGGGTGCTTATAGGGTTATTGGCAACGTACAGAAACAATGTCTTTATCCATGACATCCACTTTAAGTAGAATACATAGATATTCTTGGCTGTGAACTAAGAAAACCTTAAATATCAGATGCAGAACCCAACTGTGATTCTCCTTTTCTGGTAAGTTCATTTTTTTTTTTTTCACCCGCACGCGCGCGCACACACACCAAAAAAAAAAGAAAAAAAATGAAAAAAGAAAACCTGTTTCCCAAAAACTTTCCCACGCCTCCTACCATCTGATTTGCCAAATCAGTTGCTGAATCTGTTGGTCAGCTTTTACTATGGTGTCCATGGAATAGTGAATCTTTTCTTGGTGGCTGTAGCAATCATTAGCATGTCTTGGTCGGTGGCAGGTTTGGTTAATAAGTTAGATATGGGTTAATTGTTCTGACTGTTATGTGCATGGTTTGAAATGAGAGAAATCAGAAGGCTTTTCAAGGGATAGAGGATTCTCTTTTCTCTGAGATATAGATCGTTCATTCGTCAAAGTTTGGTTTAATGGACATCACTCTGAGAATCTCATGAGAAACTTCTAAACTTCATTAATTTATGTAATTCTGTGTGTGCGTATGTGTACAGATACATGCTTTTTTATGCACATGTAGTCTTTAAAAAATGCTTCATTTGTAGGTTTACCTGGCATTCAGAGTACAAGTAATTTCAATCGTTCTAAAGTTAGTAGTATGATTGATGATCTTCAACATAAAAGTGATGGTTTTATTAAATGAATGCCTTGGATTTCTTCTAAGCAGGTTTATTGCTGGAAAGGTCTCCGCTTTTCTGCTCGACAGGACTTGGATGGATTTTCTAGAGTATGAATGTTTTCAATGTATACTTCAGTTAGTGTCACTCTGAAAATAGTTTAACTGACATAGACTCAATTGCAGTTTACCGACCATGGCATCGAAGGGGTTGTGCCTTTAGAACTGTTGCCATCTGATGTCCGTTCCAAATACCAAGCTAAACCAAATGACAGGTCTAAGCGTGCCAAAAAGGAAGAAGCAAAAGGTGCTTCACATCAAGTTGAAGAAAATCAGGTATCTGTCACAACTTTTGGTTCTGTATTTTCTCTTTTTCATTCAAATCTTTTCATCTTTATAAAAAGCTAAACATGAAACTGCAGTGACTATTGAGGATTTCCATAAACTACACAATCTTCCTCATTTACAAAAAGATCTCCCATTACCCAAAGTTCCAAGACTTTAGGCCACCTGTCCTTGATCAATTCTGTTGGAGTCTTCACCCTTTCAAAAACCCTCTTGTTGCATTTTTCTCACACCATCCAAAAATGATTAATGGCATCATTTGCTATTATCTTCCTCTTGGTTTTAGAAATGTGCAGCCCTCTCCATGCCTTTAACTCATCAGCCACTGAGCCAGCATGCACTCACACATGTCCCATATCTGATGGGTCCATTTGCATAGAATGAGAATATGGTCTACTCCTGTGATTTACATGAAAAAAGCACCTATTTACCATAATCCTATCCCTTCTCTGAAGATTATCATTAGTAAGAGGTTTGCCCCAAGCTGCTTTGAGATGTTAGTACTGTTACCAACATAATGCCCTTAATAGCAGTGAATGGTATCATGCAATGGTACTTCCCCCGTGGAAGTAAAAGCATATCTCAGATAGTGGTTAGAACATTAGGCCATCTATTGGAACCTGCTTCTTGTTGTAAACATCAATTCTTAAGTGTGATTGCCAATGGGGCTGACCGGGAAATGGAGGAATGTAAATTGCTTAATTATATGCCATGGATGGTGCATGCTGAATGGCAGAATGACTTCTTTCCTTTTTTTTTTTTTTTTTTGTTTGGGTGGGTGGGGGGGGGGCTCGCTCTGTACATCAATCAGAATGTAATTTCTGTAATTAAGCTTTTGAGAAATGTGAGAGCATGGACCAAGTTTGCAAGTTGGGTTGGGGTGTTTTTCTTGATTTTTTACATTTTGCAGGCTGCAACACCTGCAAGTGAGATTGACAGTGACAAAGGGAGAGCTGATCTGGAAACCTCAGCAGCACCTATGGATGCAGATGCCACAGTTGCCACCGGCAATACATCCCAAACTGGCACACCCACACTGGAGGAACACGAAAAGCAGAGTTCTGATACAGATGTTGGTCAAGAGGCGGGCAGACTGGAAGCAGATGCTGAAGCGGAGCCAGGCTTGATGGATGGAGAGACAGATGCAGAAGTTGATTGAGATGCATTTGACCCAGATGTCTGAGATGTCTTGTTTTCTCCATCCCAATGCGTTCAATGGGAGAAAAGATTTATAAGCTCATTGTTAGAATCGATTGAAAGGTTTTAGGCAGTGTATTTACCTGGAAGAAACAGCAAAAAAATGGGAGAATGCTGTAAATTTTCTTAAGAAAATTCCGGATCTGATTTATCCTTGTCACGAGATAATGTAATTATCGACATACTGTTTAGTAGTGGAATAGACTACCAGAGATTTGCAGTGGAATTGCCCTAATTTGTTTAGAGTGAGGACCATGTAAGAACTGCAATACCCAACTGGGAATCTATTATGAAAACTGGAAGGGTGGAAACAACAAAACAGGGAAATCAATGTGGAACTTGCTTGACTTGATTTTGGCTTAAATCAATATCTTAGAGTCTGCCTTTTTTTTTTCCCCCCTTAGTTTGAAATTCGCATCGATGGTCATTTGTTATTTTTAGTTATTTTTCATTGATTTCTTGCAATAGTTATGTTAATTTTGGTTGGTGTGTCAATGATGTTATTCGGGGAATTAGAAAAATGGCTTGGTAAATTTGGTCCTATTTCTACTTGGGTGATAATAAGATGGGTGACTGCCATCTTTGGCACCTCACTTTATTTAGGATGGTATTAATTTGTGGCATTAGTAAGAAAGTAAAATGGATTAACTCAAAATTAATTTGAAGCTCCGAAAGGTAGTTGGCAACCTTAGTTCATATGGAACTATATGAAGATGAATTTGAGTTTGAGTTTAAATATGCTAAGGTGGCATTTGGTCTGTAAAATACATTGAGAAATTTTTTGTAAAATTTTGGAATAACATATATTTAACTATTGAATGTTTGGATGATATTATCATGTTTAATTTGACGTAAAAATTTTATTTAATTTTTAAATAATTATAAAACTTTTGTTTAGTAAATTAATAAATATTTAAAATTAAAGTAAATATTTAAAAAATTATGAAACACATCTCAAATTATCAATTAAAACTTGATTTTTAAAAAATAACAAAATAAATTTTAATTTAATAATAATTATAATATCAAACTTCAAATCATAACTTCCTAAAAAAAAAGTTGAAGTTAAAAGAAATAATACTAACATATTTGCCACATCCGCTCCTTTTTCTTCTCTTTTTTTGGTCTTCACCTTAATCTTTGCGTCTGTTTAGATAAGTTTGTTCCCAATTTTATTTTCTGGTTGCTGATGTGTTAGAAGTTAGTTGATTTTTTTGGTTGTCTTTGTGTTAGAAGTTTAAGTTCTATCAACAAGAATCCTCATATATGTATATACAATCTTAAGAACATGCATGTAACAGATACTACTGCTGTCTGCCATTTTCATTTGAAGCTAAATAGATGTTCATGTCTCATCATCAAGGACTGGGTTAAATATAATCATCAATGCTAATGACGAGGGAGAAGTGGGTTTTCTATTCGTCGAAGGGATTTTGGAACATGCATGGCTACGTTTGCTCTCATCTCCAACTTCTGACCTCAGAATTTGGTGGTGCAAATCACTTATTTGTTTACGCTACTACATTAAGAGGTGATATGCTTTCTTACATATTTTTCAATAGTCAAATTCTTTATTTCATCTCTTATTAGGCAAAATATGTGTATAGAGCTTTTCCATTATTTTTATATAAAATATAATATTTTATTCTTTAAATTTTACTTTCTCTCCAATAAATTTCAATTTTTAAAATATCTTTTAGTAAATTTTATTTTATCAATTTAAATCAAATTTAACCTTATCAAAAAATTAAAAAATCAAATATATTCAAATTGAAGAGTTTTTATGACGAAATTTGATTTAAAATATTTCATGGATGTGAAGAATATTAAGCTATCATTACAAAAAAATTCAATATTAAAATTATTCTTATAAAATTTACACTATAAAAAATTTTAAAAATTCATAAAATATAACTTGTTAATTAAAAATTATTTAAATTTAAAAAATGAAATTGAAATTGATTATAAAATTTATTTAAGTAATTTTTTATTTATTTTAATAATAAAAAATATTATTAAGTTTTCATATTATTTTTTTATTGAAATTTAATTTAAATAAAATTAATAAATCAAAACTTATTTGTAAATGTTTTAGAAGTAGGGTTAACACGTCCTAGTAGAGTAGTGGAACAAATGAAATGGCAGTCACCGTAAGCGGGTTTTATTAAACTCAATGTTGACGCAGCCTTCAACACTGTAACAGAAGTGGGTGTGGCGACTAGGGCCGATGCAGGCGACGTGATCTTATGTGCTTTGTCATCTATATCTCGGGTTTTCTCCCCTATGTAGAGTGAGCTCTTAGCTATTCGTTTTGGGTCTTGATTTGGCAGTGCAGCGTGGCCATAGGAGGATAATAATCGAGAACGAGAGTGGGATGGCAATCGAGGAAATCCGACAAGGAATAAGGACCATAAGTGAATGGGACGGTGTGTGCATGGATATTAACCATCCGGCATCCCAGTGTGACCTTCGTTCGTTTAGGCATACTCCTGAGAAGTTGAATATGTTTGCTCATGGGTTAGCCTAACGTTTCATTGATGAAGGGGAACAAAAAATTTAGTTAAATACCCTTAACTTAGAATTTTTGTCATCTCGATGTTTGATTAAAATAAATAAATATGAATAATTTCGAGCTTTTCAAATTGTTGATATCAACATTCATTGTCAACGTGGATTTTAAGTTTTTAGATAAAACTCTATAAAACTTTAATGTTTATCTTATATTATTAATTAAATTTTTATATTTAAAAAGATGATAACTCGAATCATAATTTATTAATTTAATTTTTTAAATTAAAAATTTTATATAACAAATTTTAGTTTAAAATTATATATATATATATATAATTCAAACAACTATTAGAAAAAGTTTTTAAATTTTTCAAATGCTAAAAAAATATATTTTAAAAAAAATTTACACTATTAAAGTTTTTTTAAAAAATTGTAAAAAATAGATTTTGTATTCAAGATTGTTCAAATTTGAGAGATAAATTCAAAACAAAATAAATAATTTATTTGAATCTTTTTTTTATATTTCAAAAATAAAAATATCATTAATTTTTTATAATTATTTGAGTTAATATTCAATTAGATTAAATTAATAGATTAAGATTCACTTTGTTATTTTTTGAACATAAAAATTTGATTGATAACATAGAATAAATATCAAGATTTTATGTAACTTTTATCGTAAGTTCTTGGATATATTATAACATATTTTATAATATTAAATTTTCAAAATATATTAATCTTGGTAATGTTTGTCAATAATATTTCAAAATTTTAATTTAACAATATTGATCTACAAAAAATTAATTTTAAATTGATAATATTTTAATTTATATTCAAAGATATTTATTTTATATAAAATATAATTGTACATTTTAATTTAGTTATAATTTTTATAAAAATGTTTTAGAGTTTAAGTTGATGAATTTTTAATTTTCTAAAATTATTTTTATATAACAATATTTATTATTCAATTTATCAATTTAAAATTTAATACTATATTAATTTGATAATTTTATCAAAATAATTTTAAATTCTAATTTATTGATAAATTTAATTTTAAAATTATAAAATTGTAAATTCATCATAATTTATATCAAGATTTTAAATTATAACACATAATTTTTTAAAAAAATATATATATATATATATTAAATTTAAATTAAAATATAATACCAAATTATTTTTATATATTTGCATATATTTTAAATTAATTACATCTAAAATTTACCCCAGACTATAATCTAAAATAACAATCTGGTGGGTCTGCTTTTCAGGTGCCTCCATCACAGAAAGACAAGACACAAGGGGGAATGAATTGCTTCCTCGCCAATAGCTGAATGTCAGAAGAGATGGATGAATGTCTTGACATGGGAGAAATTATGATGTACAGTTGAAAGCTCTTAAGATATATTTTTATATAATTATCAAATCTCAATAAAATGTTAAAGCATCCTCAATGTAACCACCTTCACAAAATTTTCAAATGTAATTTTGTAAAAACTAATTTTCTAGTTAATTTTTCATAAATTGATAGAAAATTAACCAAACAAATTATGTAATAGATTGACTAGTTCACTGTATCTTATCAACTTATTTGTCTAATTTAAAATATTAAATCTGAATTTGGCCACTATTTAACTAGCTTATTTAGTAGACAAATGGGCTCCAAAGCACTGAAATTGAAGGGACACTAACTCATATAACGATCCATAGGCTTCTTAATGATTGCCAATTTCCTTTCCACCTGTTACAGCCTATTCTTCTAGGGACATCACTGCATATGGCACCTAGTATCATTTTTATGTGCCCCTAATGACAAATTTATCAGCCTTGTGTTCCAAAGTCTTGCCATTTAGAACAATAAATTTCTTTATTTTTCAAAATTGCTATATAATACCGTAGAGATTCATCTTTAGTACATTTATATTTATCAAATTTTAATGTCATGTCGTCATCATAGTCTCATACAATGTCACAATTTTTGCCGTGCAATTATCAAGAAGAATGATAAAACACGAATCTCAATGTTGCATGCAGCAATTAAATTTTGATCATCATAAAGGAAAGGCCACCAGATGTCATGCATTTTGATTTCTTAAACTTTGGGAATTCCTGGATAACACAGAAAAGTCCAGCATATTTCTTGTACCACAGGCTTACTATATTTAATCAGCAAGCCCTTTTCAACTTCACTTGGATATCCTACCTTTATGGAAAATCTTGTTGAGGTGCCACAGAAGACAAAACTAATTAACTCAATAACATAAGCAATCCAAAAATCATGGCTGCTCACCCACACAGTTCCTAAGTTAACCGGCTCACATAAACAGAACTGAAAAAACTCATACTGTAGGACTTCAGTGACATTTATATATTACTAAAGATCACACTGAAGAAGTTGACTGACAGCAAATGATAAGATACAGAATCTGAATATTCTGTCGCAATTTGGAGTAGAATCACAATGCCTCCTAATCTCATGCTTTCTGCAATCAGAAAATAGAAAAGTAACAACAATTAACCGCCAAAGAAAAACTATACGAGAGAATTTAGCGGCCAATGGTAACCTGACTAGGTCAATCTCACCTGCACAGGAAGGTATAGCTTAAATTCTGGTGGTAGTTCCTCCTCTGAGTATAGGCGATCAGAGAAATATATCCTCCTCAGTCGGCAGTTTGCATGAACCTGAACTCGCAGTGTCTCAACATAGTTGGTTCCATATGCTCTCCTTGTAAAATCTGCCAGATTCAACTGGATTTGATTCCAACCATCATCCATCCTCAGTGGCATGGTGCAAATATAGGGCTTCACTCGAGTGACAGCCTACGTTTTTAACAAATAAAAAATCACTGGCATTGCTCGTTTTCAAGTGAATGCAGATAGCAACAATAATTAACATGTCAAATGGTGATGCTGCCAAGGAAATATTCTGCTATTATTATTTTTTTAATCAGAAAATATTTTGCTAGTATACAATGTCCTGCAGAAGAATTAATCACGATGCTTATAAATTCTAAAACAAGGCACGAGACATGGCAGATCTGCTACATTTGAACAGGAATATGTAGCAATAAGCCAGCTCTTGAACTTATTCAAATTTATTGCAACTCCCCAGCCACATATCTAAAAACCATGTGCCTTCCAGAACCTAGAACTGTATCCCCTTCCAAAGTGAATTCTCTCATAGAACTAGGGGATCACCTCAAGAAGTATAAGGAGAAGGTTAGGCACTTCATAAATAAATAAGCTGATTAAGAAGACAAACAAAGATCTAAACCTATTGTACAACCTAATAAACAAACCACAAGCTTTCTTTTGCTTAAATAATCAAACAAAAACAGTCTGGTAGTTGCAAGTTACCTAGTGCAAGAAAGATGAAAATAAAATGCACCAATATCCTAGGTGATTGATCTTTGTTTGCATGTTTAATTCATTAAA
Organism: Moringa oleifera; assembly: GCA_021397835.1. NCBI lineage: Eukaryota > Viridiplantae > Streptophyta > Magnoliopsida > Brassicales > Moringaceae > Moringa > Moringa oleifera. The sequence goes on along the minus strand of JAJFZO010000184.1, from coordinate 1,146,588 downwards.
AATCATTCATTCTACCAGAAATATATGAGATCTTTAGGGACAAGCATAACCAAAAGCACACTGATTATTAGCAGAATTCATCTGTAAAAACATGCAAAAGTAAAAGAGGCTCATGAGTTAAATGATAAACACCAAAAGTACATGGGTAAACTTACACACTTGAAAATTAGAAGCTCTAAACCGCCGCCGCACATTCTTATCATCCAGAATTTGAATCTCAAATGTGAAGTATTTTGTGAGATTCTTCACTATCATAACCAAAAATGGGAGTTTAATGCCAAGAGTTGCAGAAGGATCCGCTGGGCATGTAATGTATGTGGACTGAATATTTGATCCAACTATCTCGAGTACGTTGGATTGAATGTCTTCATCATGAGGTCGTTTAATATGGCCATTATCAACTGCAAACAACTCAAGACAGCAATAGAACAAATTCAATTTGGGAAGACCAAGAAAAGTGTCCATCATCATCTTGTGCGTACATTTCCTACTAACAAAATAAAATGTACTTGATGGACGGGAAGAAATACAATTTTACTCAGAAACTTTCAATTTTTTGAAATCTTAACAAGGATATCACAGTGGCACTGTTAGGAACAAATTTCAGATCCATAGTTCTCTCAGCAGGTATATTGCAACTGTTAGAAAAATTCATTAATAAGAAAACACTATTTCAAAATGGAATATTGCAATATAAGCAGAGTATCTAACTCATCAGTTAATCACCAAATAAGAAGTCATAGGCAAGTAATCACCCAAATAATCTCACATGCTGCTAGTTATCTCAATCAAGATAGATAATTTACGATCAGCAGGTTCTCACTTTTATGCACTCCAAGAAACAAAGATCACTCAGTGGAAGGGATTCTATATAAGAAGGTTGTGTTGAATGCCCAATCCTTCTCCAGCAACTTGGAATTTCAAAAACATTTCTTCGGATCCCTTATCACATCATAAAGCTTTTTTATTATTATTATTAGAAACCACATCACAAAGCTTCTAAAAGTAACAATACTGCATAATATCATTTGCAGCCTAGGCAATGTACTAAGTAAAACTAAAAACCTCAACTTTAAAACTTTGGCTCACAAAACATGTATGCAGAAACAGCAGAATATATAATAAGAGCAAAAAGCTACTCACCTTCTTTATCCCATATCTGTAAAGGTTTGCTCCTACAAAATCCAGAGAAACCAGCAAATCAATTAACAAGTTGCAGATATACACTTGAGCGCCAATTAAATATGCCCAAGAAACTATTAAAAAAAAGAAGAAGATAAACATACCCAAGACTGTACAAGATCGATAGAAATCCGGACTGAAATGTGTTCTTGAACATCTTCGGCTATATTAGACCTTTGTACAATTTAGTTCAAACCAAGATAATTTGTTAGTCTTTCTTCTAATAAAAAAACCAAAGCATACTGATATCAAAAAATTCCAAATTCTTTAAATAAATTTTAAGACCTTATCAGTGTTTTACAAAAAACTTCTTGCATGTATGTGGGGTTCCAAGTTTTTAAATTAGTAGCACGTCATTTATCATGTGCTTATGCTTCATCTTCATTATTAAATTACAATAGGTAAAACTAAAAAAATAATTTGAATTAATTGAATGCCTTTCTGTCTATATCATATTTTTTGTATCAAAAACATGATTTCAAATTATATATATGGCACCAAAGGGGTGATTACCATGTACAGATATAGCTATCTATCAAGAGGTTAGGATGTCTAAAAATTTTACATAATCCTCCTAATTTACAAAATAACCCCATGTTGCTCACAGTTTCAAAACCTTCACCTCCCTATCCCTAGAAATCATCTGTATCATTTTTTAACTAAATTTTATCAATGAAATTGATGTAAATAGAGAGAGAAAAAAAAAACAAAGTTCATAGTTGAAATGAAAAATAAATGCAGAAGGAGCACAACATCTAAATGAATTAATGTTTACAACCTCTCCTTGGAAAAGTAGTCTAGATGAACAAATAGGAAATAGAAAAAAAGGAAAATTATTATAAGTTCATAGCATCATACTAGTTTATTTCTCAGGAAAGAATTTTTAAAGGAAACCAACTTATTTTGAATCTTAAATGAACATCTTGAAGGGCTTGCCAGTGGAAATGGCAGTGGGTTGGGTCAGGATCAGATATGGCCTCCTCCAATCCTCCCCACTGCTAACAAACCCTCATGCATACCTAGGATAAGTGAGAGAATAGTTCCCTCCACCCAACCCAACCTGTCCCACCTTTTTTCTGCTGGTCCCAACCCGTGCACTTAATTGTCACCAAGGAAGGTTCAAACAAATGCATGGGAGGCCACCAACCTGGCATTCCTATAAACCAAATCATAATAAACAGAAGGAAATTGGATGCAGTTACTAATTCATGATCTGGCATGTATAGAATAAAAATTTCATTCTCGATTCAACGAGAATTTTTATGAAAGCCTTTCATTTGCTTCTCCTCGATGGAAGTTTTATTTCCCAAGAATGTATCCTAAGTTTTGGCCTAATTCTTCTTCTGATGATCGATTCAACCTCTAATCAAAAAGATATACCTTGTTTGTATTTCATCTCTTTAACAAGTTTAGTAATGAGCATAATGGCCCTATTGCTCCGATGGAGAGAAGAAACTATGATTAGCTTTTCAGGAAATTTCCAAACGAACAATTTCAACGAAATCTTTCAATATCTTATTGTACTATGTTCAACTCTCTATATTCCTCTATCCGTAGAGTACAATGAAAGTACAGAAATGGCTATAACAGAGTTTCTGTTATTCGTATTAACAGCTACTCTAGGAGGAATGTTTTTATGCGGTGCTAACGATTTAATAACTATCTTTGTAACTCTAGAATGTTCAGTTTATGCTCCTACCTAGTATCTGGATATACCAAGAAAGATGTGTCAAAAGTTTTCTTACTCAACATGCCCAACTCAGAACATTAATTTGAAGGCACTTTTCTGTTGTAAGGAAACGAGAATGATAAGGTCATAGTACATAACTTTGGATACTCTAAAAAAAAAAAAAAAGGGACTTAACAAAACTTCCATTTAAGAAATTTTTCATAACATCAATTTGAAGATGGTATTTTCTATTTCAAGGGAATGATCATCTAATAAAGGAAAAGAGTACTGCAATTACCTGTTAGTAGGTTAATAAGCAATTGCACCACAAGACGACCCTGCTCCTTTTTTCTTTCAACTATATGTTCCTTTGGTAGCAACGTCTACAGCTAGTTAGCTCCCATATTCAGCAACTATCTGGAAGCTTAATAACTGAATCACAAAAAAATAATAATAATAATAACTCTCTCAATCCTCTCAATAAATTCATTTGGGCAAAGATAGAAAGCATACAAGAAAACTAAAAAAGAAAAAAAGACATAAAAGTAATGAAATTAGGCGGAAGAAGAACTACTTCATAAAATCTATGCAAAGAAAGTCACTGACATTACTGTTATCGAGGTTGATTGAGTAAATCGCTTGTTAATCGACTTGACTTACAAAAAACACTCTTTGATTAACCAGAATAAGAGCCCGTTCAACTCCTAAAGATGCTTAAATGTGAGAACACGCAGAAACCCTTAAGCCACGGAGTAAACAAAAATATAAAAGGAAATATTGCATATGGAAAACGAATTAAAGTATATAAAAATAACAAAAAGAAAAAGAGACAAACCCTTTGAGGACAGATTATCAGCACAAATCCTTCACGACGAGGGTTGTTCGTATTAACTCAAAGCGACGAGGAAGAAAAGATTAGACCAGACCACTGGGGTTTAAATTCCGTAAGATGCGTACACAAGGGTATAATTGTAATTTAAAATATATTTTATATAAATTTTTAAAATTTTATTTACTAAATATTAAAACAAACATTTCATAATTTTTTTATTTAATTTAAGTTATTAATTAAAGTTTTATATTTAAAAAATAATAATATAAATTTTAATCTATTGATTTAAATTAATTTAATTTTTATTAAAAATTTAAAAATTAAAGATATTTAAATTAAAATTTTTGTACAATAATTTTAACTTTAAATTTTTTATAAATATAAATAAATATTTAAATTATTATCTTAAAAAATTTTAAGTTTATAAATAATTAAAAATATATTTTAATTATTTATATTTTTACAATTTAAAAAATAAATTTTACATTAAAAATTATTTAAATATGATAAATGTATCAAAAAATGGAATGAATTTAGTTGATTAAATTTCAAAGTATTTTAATAACAAAAAATATATTTAACTTTTTATTATAATTTAATTTAAATCATATTTATAAATTAATATTCAATTTATTATTTTTTGAACATGAGAATTTAATTTATAATATGTGATAAACATTAAAATTGTATATAATTTATTTTAAATTTATTAATTTAAAACTTGTAATTTTTATATAGTTATATTTTTTAATTATCATATTTTTTCTTCCTCTTTTTTTATATTCAAACTTTTTTATTTCTGATTTTATTGTATAAAATTAAAATATATCAACTTAATATAATGATTAATTAAATAATAAATTTTAATAACAAAAAATTCAAGGTGAGGTTAAAAATAAAAAATAATATTAATTATTTAAAAAATAATCATCATTTTCAAATGTTAAAAACGACAAAAGTTAAAATAGAAAATTCTATAGAATGAATGCTCAATATTAAAAATAATTAAAATGCATATATTAATTGATAAATTATTTTTGTAAATTTTAATTAAAATGGTACAAAATATAAATCTTTTTAATATAATTAACTTTACGAATTAATATTATACAATAATAATATAATTATTATGACAGACTCTTAAATATAATAATATTACATTAATAATAATAAAGAGTTTGAAGATATTAATATTATATTCATTTTTAATAATTTACTGAATTACTAAATTAAAAAATTTAAAAAATATATGTCATACAATATTGTCATAACATTTGTTTTATTTAAAAGATAACAAAAAGTTAAGTGGTATGAGTATTTTTCATTTTGATTTTTAAAAAAATTAATTTTTTTTATTGTCTGAAGCTTGTGATTTATCCTCCCTTTCCAAACAACCTATTAAAAAACTTCCAATAAACATAAAATTATTAATTTAAATCAAGTTAAATTATTTTAATAATTTAAAATTTCTATAAATTTATTGATAAAAATAATTTAAATTTGAAAGATGAAATAAAAATAATATATAAATTTATTTAAATAATTTTTTAATATTTTAATAATAAAAATATTATTAATTTTTTATAATTTTTTAATCAAGTTCTAATTTTATTTTAAAAAATAAAAATCAGAGTTTTAAATGATCTTTAACTATTATTTTTTTATTTTATTTCTTTTTTGTTTTCTTTATTTAAAAAAATGATATATTTTTCTTAAAATTTAAATAAACATATTAAATTCTTCAAAAAATATATTTTTTAAGAAATCAAATTTAAAAAATTTCTTAAATATCCCAAATCATTCCCTGTGAAAATTCAAATAAAAATTTTAAAATCTCCTCATAATCTTTCTATGAAAGCACAAACAAGAAAGTATCAAAAACCTGGAATTATTTCTCATAAAAACTTGAATAAAAAATAACACAATGCACTTCCAATGGAAACCCAAACGCAAATAAAAAATAACGTTGAACAAATAAAAAATTAGGTTAATTAAATATAAAATATCTGAATTAAATTAATAAAAAATAAAAATAATAATTAATAAAAAACCAAAGATAAGCTACAGTATATAAAAGTGACAATTACACAGTAAACACACGGGTGAGTATGACCTATCATGACAATTACACAGTAAACACACCAGTCAGTATTTAGAGTTTTTTATTTTATAGTTCAAAATATATTTATAAAGATATAATTAAATTTTATATTAAAATTAAAATGAGTGGTATAATTTTTATTGGCATTTTAAAATTTATAGTTTTGTACATATATTTATGTATACAATTCCAAATAATGTATAATAAAAAATTCATATTTTTTGTTTTCACTTTTGTGTAAATTATCAAATTTAATTTTTATAATTATTATGTTGTTCATAAATTAAAAAGAAGTAAATATATATAAAAGATTCTGGCATATACGGAGATTTATTTTACACTCCATAATATTTATTGGATCAACTGCATACCTAATATTTTAATTGAATCAATTACATATTTAATATTTTAATTTAATTTAATTTAAATATTATTTTTTACAAAATTATGCAAATTAGAAATTTCACACAATCAATTTTAATTTAAATTTTTAAATATAAAAAAATATTCAAGAAGAATTTGTTTGGAACTAAAAATATTTTTAAAAAAATTTTACCCTGTCAAAAATTTTTAAAAAATCCACAAAAAATTGGGTGTGAGTCAAAAGTTTTTTAAAATTAAAGGATAAAGTTAAAATAGAAGTTGAATTCATTTGAATCATTTTTTTGATATTTTGATAATGAAAGTATCTTTTAATTTTTTAGATCCATTGAAGTTAAGTTTCAATTTAAACCAAGTTAAAAGTCTAAATATACAAATGATATAATCCATACATCAAATTTTAAATTAAAAAATAAATTTAGTAATTATTTAATATTTAACTTCAAAGAATAAAAAATAATTCGATTTTTCATGTCACGATCTAAGCACGGAGTTAACTGACTTGGACTAGGATAACATGTTTTACTAAAAATTGGTATGAAAAGATATAATGGAGATTAGTGTCCGTTTCCACTGAGCTAAGCTATATTGACCTTTTAATGACCTGAGTCTCTCGTCTAATTAACCACAGTGTCTTTCTTTCTTTCTTTTCAATTAATTGCACTTTCTTTCTCCCTCTTCAATTAACCAAATATAAAAACATAGTTTTCTCTCACATTGTTTCTCCATGGACAATGTCTTTTTCATAAAACCTATTATTGTAATTTTTAAATCAAACTTTCTTGCCATGAAAAATTTTATAGTTACTCTTCATTCTTTCTTCGTTAACACCAAATAAGCTCATACCAATGCATGACATCATGAATTATTACAGAGCGTTAATCTTGTTTACAAAACGTCCAATATTGCTTAGCCCTAACGATGCTCAATTTGATAAGATTACTAGGTTAATTTATTTCTTTAGTTAAATCCTTGTAATCTTTTTGCACTAATTGCATTCCATTTTTAAGAACTTGGTGTTTTTTTAATGTACCGGTTATAATTTCTATTTTAAAATGGATACAACTAATTTGTATAAGAAGTTAAAATTGGGCATGAAGTTTGACTCTCAAGAATTAACATGTGAGTTTTACAATTCGTATGGTTGAAGATTGAAATCTTGTATTAAAGAGATACTTTTGATAAGAATTAAAAAACTAATGAAATTACTTCTGGAGTTTTTGTTTATGGGAAGGAGGGTTTTTAATCAAAAGATAATCAAGTTGTTTTGGTTATGAAACCAAGAGTAATAACAAGAAAGAATTATGATATAAGATTTTTTATTAAGTTGGGTACGAAAAAAAAATTTCTAATCCATTTTGAAGAAGAGCATAATCATCTTCTTGTAATGCAAAAATTATACTCATATGCTACTATCTAAACAAAAATTTAGCAAGTGATCATAAACAAATAATGTAAATTTGGCAAAAAAACTTGAGTTATTTTGTTATTACAAGCTGATGGATAAGCAAGTCGGTGAAACAAAATGTCTTGAATACACAAGAGTAAAAGAATTATTGGCTTAGATCGAGAAGACCAAAAAAAAAAGCATATGGAAAGGTTAGGTGTGTCATGATGTATTTTCTTTTTTTATGAAACATTAAAATATCCTTCATTTTCTCATTCTATGCAATTGGATAACAAGTAACGAATCACAGATATATTATGAGTGAATGCTTGAATAATAATTGACTATGTATCAATTTGTGAATATTATGAATTTTGATATAACTTACAAGATTAATAAAGAAAAATGACCATTTTTTTTTGTTTTCGTTGGTTTGAATCATCATCAAGAAACAATTATATTTGTGGTAGCCTTGATGGACAATGAGGCTATTGATTCATTTGTATGGTTATGTGAGACATTTTTTCAAGCCATGTTTGGTAAGGCTTTAAAAACAATTTTTAATGATCATGATGCTACAATGGCTAATACAATTTTAATGCTGATGCCTAGCACATACCTTAGATTATGTATATGGCATATAATGCGAAATGGTCTAAAGCATGTGAATGGTGTGTTTAGAGGTTCTAGTGGGGTGAAAAACATGTTATCAATGTTCATGAATGACTTTAGGTAGAAGATGAATTTTTTACTACTTGGAGTATAGTGCTTGATTAGTAAAATATGGACAAAGAATATTTGTTAAAGAATATATTTCATGTAACAGAGAAGTGGGCTTATGCTAATCTCAAGAAAGCATGGTCTATTGAACTAATAGTATCTAGCTAAGTGAAGGTTTTAATACTAGCTTGATAGATTAGTTAAAGCTTGACATTAATGTGACATAATTTTTCTTGCATTTTGAAAGAATAATTAATATAAACTATATAAGAAATTGGAAGGTGAATATGATCTGTATTATAGTTTGGTTAATTTGAAAGTTTCTTGTAAAATGTTAGCTCAAGAAAAGGAAGTGTACACAAAGGTAGTTTTTGAAGAATTCTAAAAATAGTTTACACAAGTTATTGAATCGGTCATAACAACTTGTCTAAAAAATGATGGAATTTGCATTTATATAGTTGCTATGGATAATAGTTCCAAGGAGATGATAAGTAAAGCGAGAGAGTGACAATATATTATCTTGTAATTATATAATGTTTAAAATAAAAGGAGTCTTCTATGGTCATATCATTATTGTTCCAAAGAATGAAAGAACAAAAAAATTCTTATTTGTTATATCTTTATAAGGTGACAAATAAGCTAAAGCTATGCAAGACATGCATGCACATATAATTTAAATATATCTTAACTTGCAACAGACATGTTGATATCAATCTCTATGCTCCATTTTCACTAGAATATCGAGTAGGGCTCTTGAGAGTGAAAAGATATATGAACTGACAAATGAACACGTAAATAATTTGGCAAAACTGGTTGAAGACATTTTTATATTTGGGAATGGATCGTAACATTCATCATAAAGAAGATGACTATTAAGATCTCACTATTGGAGTGGATTGTATTCAGGGTTCTAATCTTGTGCAAGTAAAAGATTTAAAATAGAATGGAATATTGAAAGGATGACATAGAACTAAAAGTAGTTTGGAGAAGGCATTAATGAAGAGAAAAAGGTCTTTAATTATGTACCACAATCTCAATCATCTAAGATACTAATTGGCTTACTTAATATTAGTTAGTTTATGTTAATATATATACATATATATATATGTATGTGTGTGTGTGTGTGTGTGTGTGTGTTTATATATATTGCAAAAGCATATAAGTTTTCAATCTTAAATATTATAGTATATGTTTGCTATGATTGATAATCTTCCTTATATTCATTAATTTATTTATAGTCTTTACTTGGTTTTTATAGATAAAACAACAATTGCAAGTTTTCAGTCCACTCAATCTAATGGTAAGAATTCCTCATGAGTAATCTCAACAAACAAGTGTTTAAGTATTGCTTCAACAAAGCAATAATACTTCTCAATTTACATTTTAACACCCTCAAGCTTTAAATAACTCTTCTTTCATATCATATTTTAATAACATTTATCAACTTCTATTCAATTGTATAACTCACTAAGTTTACTATAATCTTCAAAACGTTGAACCATTAGTTTTTGTTTTTTGAAAAATAAAACCTCTAGATGAGAAGATTATTAAGTCCTTATAAGGTGAGCTTACAAGTTCCTAACCTGTAGAAGTTTTTTGTGGTAAAAATATAATTGTTTGCATGTAGCATGTAATGCAACCTGGAAGTTCATTGTCATTTCTGCATGAACAAAGTTTCATTATCCTTTTGACATCATAATATGTTAATTTTGCACCTTAAACAACAAGATTAGCGCTAGAGTATATGTTTTATAAAGTAATTTTTGTTGCTTGACATGTTCCATTAATGTCATCAGTTCACTTGTTTATGGCATGCACATTATGATTTTATTATTTATAATTTCTATTCTAGGATATTAAAACATTAGGGATCACATAATCACCTAACGAAAAATGATGCATCGTAACAAGACGAAAGCACAAGTTAGCATAAGTCATAGTCATCATTTATCCTTTTAATCAGTGTTCGTGTCCTATTGGAGGTGTTTCTATAGTCTAAAGCTTCCTAGTTTTGACCTTTCTAAAGATTAATATGTAGGATTAAAGGTTGGTGGCTTGACCCAAAACGAGGTCTTGCCTAGATTTAAGGTCTTCTAAAGGCTCCTAAACTGTCTAACCCTTGTCCATAATCATTAGCATAAAGGTATATAAGGGGTAAACTTCCCCCTTAAAGATGAAAATGAATATAGGGTTTGACTTAAGTGAGGTAAATAGTACTGTGTGCATGAAAACTAGGTATAAATACCCTTTGAATACTAGCCGTTCAACCTTTCTTAATAAGGGATGGTCGAAAGTGACCAAGCCCTAATATAAAGTTAATGCAATGCATGATTGTGTTATATGTGTTGGTTTAACATACTAAAAACATATAAACATATATAAAGAGGAGTAAAAAAGATAAAACACACAAGGGAATCAATTGCAAGCTCGAAATTTTGGATTTTCAACTCATTGAAAAATAACTTTTGGTTTTATCTTTGGCTCGACTTTATGAAACTAGAGATTTTGGATTCGATCCTTCGTGAAATTACCAAGCTAGAGTGATGGGGCCTAATGGTGAAGCCAAGTACTCCATCGCCTAAAGTAAGATATGGGTGGAGTTGTCTCATTTCTTATTTGTTCAGTTAAGAGACAATAAATCTTGAAATTTTTTTTGGTTAACCTATTAATGAAAGTCAAGAAAAATATGAGGCACCACCATTCTTTTTATGGTGTGATTAGTCACTGAAAATACTTTTATATTTCTTCCAAATCCCTTTTTTCATTAAAAAAAAAGGAAAACCAAAAAAAAGGCAAAGAAAATTTTTGGCGATAGTCAACCTTTACAAGAAAACTAGGTCTGCGAGTCAGTTACGTGTGAGGAAGGATTAGTACCCTTACAATGCCTAAAATTAGTATTGATTAAAAGAAAAAATATTCTATTGGATGATGAAAAATATTCAGATTTGATTCTCATACAAAGCAATACATAATTAGAGAGAGAAAACTTTCTTTTTAACAAATGCATGAATAATGAAAGCTTGGTTTCCAAAACCATTTAATTAAAACCCCAAAGATTAGTTTATACCAAATCTTTGAGTTTTGAAAGAAATACAAAGAAAGAATCTTGTTTTCTTGAAATCATTAAAGAGTACTCAAAATAATCTTGTTTTCTTGAAATCATTAAAGAGTACTCAAAATGATGCATTTTAAGTAAGGATCAATGAGAGGCACTTGGACTAACTCGTATTTCCTCAAGATAAAATGATTTTATGTAGAACTCTGTGTGAGGAAAGAATTTTTTGCACACATCATTTTGAAATTCATTTATGTAGAAAGAATGAGCATGTGGTGCAAAAACAACAAAGGAAAGGAATCATTATAGCAAAAAAACATCAAAAAAGCAGAAGAATATCAAAGAAAGCATAAAGAATATTAAGAAAACATGAAGAGAACATCAAGACTACATAATAACTAGGTTTACTTGCTAGTACAACACATCAACCTTTTTGTAGTTCTTTCAAGAAAAAGAATTCTCACATGCTCTCAAACTATACTATCAAAGTTTTTGTAAAAAAATGAAAGTGCTTTGTTCCCAAAGAAAAAAAGTTGTTCTCTTAGAGAACTTCTCTCCAGACTCTCTCTAAAAAGGTTTTTCAAAAAGTATTAAAAAATCTCAACTTAAAAAAAACCAATTTCTCTTTAAAAAAAATAAATTCTTTAAAAGTGGCATCCTTTAAAAATTCCATCCTTCACCCTTTGATAAAAGAAGTATTCATGGTTGTGGCCTTGGTAGAAATGGTGGGCGAATGCCATTGATCTAAGATGGCAAATGCATGGTTCTTATACTAACCACCTTTTTTCTTGAATTTGTAATCTTTTGGGCAACCTTAAAAATATGTAGAACTTTCCCGAAGTAAACATATTTTGTGTCTTATTATTCATCTACATGACAATATAGATCAAGATCCACCAAGGTCAAAATTTTTCTCAAGTTAGGATCTTGGCATCACAAGTGTCCAAATGAGTGATCGGGGACTTGCCCAATTTGCAAAAGTTATAGGTTGAGATGAATGCAAGTCGAGAGAGATGTAGGTCCAAAAAACCATGCCTTCAATACTTAGTCAGCTTTCCATTAAGCTGTTTTGAAGTGTTTCTTTTGACATATTTATTATTTAGGTGCCTACTCATGATTTGCCTTACATCTTAGGGATACAAAAAGGTCACACGTTTTGCAAATGTGTTACCTTTTAATTTTAGTGAGAAATGATTACCACATTTAAAAGGATTTTAAAAAGTCTCCTCTTCTTTCACTCTACTTTTGTAAAGCCTCTAGATCCTCTTTCAACAAACTCAGTGCCTTTTATTTATATCTTCGAAGTTCATCATCTTAGATGAGTCCATCACTTCTTTTATTTTCTTTGCAGCATTGAGAAAATTGTTAAGAGCTTAGGGCCCTTTTTTTAACTTTTGAGGATCTAAAATGGATTAGGAGTAATTTCTCCATTCCCAAATTTGTTGAGCTTAAAATCCCTTCTCCTTCTGACTGACCATGAACTCATCATGAATGGTAGGTTATGGTTTTTGAAGGCAACATCAAGGGAGGCCAAGACCTACCCATTTATCCTTTTTTTTAAAAAAAAATATATGTCATCAATTCAACATTTTTCCTTCCCAACTCATGCCCAACTCCTAGTGCTACATGATTGCTTGTATTGAAACATTTTTTCTTGAACCATATAGATCTTTCAGTTGCCCTAGAAAGTTTTTTGAACTAATATGGATGATTGAAATTCTAAGTTTAAATTTTATTGTTTTGTTAGCGTCGACCCTAAACTCTTTTCAAAAGGTTTTCCTTCAAATAATAAATGTTTGGCTGAGAAGTATTTTTTAGTCTCTTAGCCTAAGATGTATCCACATCTAAATGCTTGGAGTGAGCCTTCTAGAAAGGCCTATAAAAAAATATTTAACCCCAACTTGACATTAGCTTTTCAGTCCCTTTATGATTAAGGGGTGTAGATAGTTTTAAGGACCATATTAATGATTATAGAATAGATATAGTTAGAGCTACTAGATCTTGCTATATGGTCTTTAGGTTTAATAGAACTCTCCAATCTACCGAAGCTGCTTCGAGTTGGGTCCTAAAAAGGAGTCTTTTATAGCTTAAATCTGATTCTTGATATTGAACAAACACAAAACTCTAAACCAACTATTCAACCTAAAGTGGAGGCACATCCTGATAAGGAGACTACACCTCAACATTTCATTAATCTTTCATTTACCGATGTGGTCTCTTGAACTGATACCATGCCAAGTCTTATTACTGTTATTTCAGCCTTTAGTTTCATATTTTACTAACTACTAACTATTGGATGTTTTGTTTTCATAAATCTTAAAAAAGAGATAGCCCTCAACCCGATTTGCCCCCTATCATCAAAGACCAACTATAGAACGCAATGGATATTGCCTTAGGGAGGCATGCACCTAGAGGAGGTTCCACTACTAGTGTTATTGCCAAATCTCAATAGTATGGTTAGTCCTCGAGGACTGCCCCAAAGATGAAAAAGGCTAGAATTGACCTAAGCGATGAAGCTCTTATTGCCAAGAAAAGGAAAATAATGATTGCTACTCATCTAGTAATTAAAGGAAAAGGGTAAAACAACAACATATTCATTGGCAAAATAATGATATGTTTCAAGGAGGTAAGTATTCATCTGCGTAATTTCATTATTTTAGTATTGAATTTATAGCAGTGGTTTTCTAATTAAGTTTCTCCTTTTCCGTTTTTAGTGTTTTCCTAAAAGATCGCTATACTTATGAACAATTACAACCATACAAGCACTAATCTCTATCGCTTCCTAAAAGAGGCTAATGTTGCCAATGAATCTGCCATGGATGAGAGAATAAGGTACATGTCTATGTAGCTGAGGTTGGGAGGCTAGAAAGTCTGCTAGTTAAGGCTGAGGTTGATGTGGTTTTTTAATTAAGGCTTTTCTTTTCTGTTTTTATTATTTTCCCAAAAGATAGCTATACTTGTGAACAATTACAACCATACGGGCATCAATCTCCATCACTTTTGTGAAGAACGCTAATGCTACCAATGAATCTACCATTGATGTAATGAATAAGGTGCATGTCTATGCAGCTAAAGTTAGGAGGCTACAAAGTCTACTGGCTAAGGCTGATGTTGATGTAGACAATGCGATGATCGAATTAGCCCAAGTCCAAGCCAATGTAAAAGCAAGGATAAGCCACTCTAAAAATGTGCTTAGCCTCTAACATCGAGATGAGCTAGGGGTAGGTCGAGAAGAATCTCGAGCCATTGATGAATTCAAGATGTTAAAAGCCTATCGAGCTGAGATCGAGGAACAGATCTCTTGCCTGTACTAGCCTATTAGAAAGCGAACAATTGAGGAGATTTAAAGTAAACATGCCGACCTTGATCTCTCATGGGTACAGTTGGTTCCTTCAGCAGAAGTTTCTTTAGTTCATTCTAAGGATCTAGATGTCACCCTGGTCAATTTGAAAGAGGTGACAGACAGGCCAGCATTAATGTTAGAAACCCCTACTCCTGAAGATGCTCTAGTATCTGATATGGCTAAAATTAAAGCTAGACCTAATGCTTGAATTGTAATCTTTTTCTTCTTCGAATGTATAAATTTTGTTTAAAGTAATGAAATTTTCCTTTTAAATCCATGTTCACTAGTACTTATGACAATTGGAGTAATCATCACTGAAATATTAATTTGAGAATCATTCATTCGAGAATCATTAATCCTCCAATCAAACTTGAATCAATTTTGGATGAGAAAAACTCGATGAAGGAATATAAGACTCGATTTGAGGTTGATCTGAATGATAGGAGGATTTTATGAATTGTTAAAGGCTTTAATTCCGATGATAAAAAGAACATGATAAAGAGGATCCCAATGAATCATATAGACTAAAAATCCCATTGTAAAAGACTCTTGAAGAATTAAGTTGAACATCGACGAATAAATCCTCGATATAAGGTCTAACTTTCGACCTGATGAAGCAAACATTGATGCATTAACTAAATTGCCAAATCCCACTGTAACCTTTTGCATTATAAATCTCAATGAAGAAAACTCTCAATCTTATATAAGATTGAAAGACAATCTTGATAGAAAACTATTGAAAACTTTCTTGAAACCCTGATCTTAGGCCTTTAAATGAAAACAAGTCTTGGATGAAGCCAAATTTCTAGGAGTAAAATTAGGTGTCAATAGTCATTTAACCATTTTTGAGCTCCTTTCAATTCAAATCTAAAAGTAGGTGTCTACAAATGTAATTATATGTTACTTGTAATTAATTTTTAATTATTGTTAGTATGTTAATTAAATATTATACTTGTAATTAGATGTTAATAAATTCAGTTTATGTTTGATCAGTTAGATTAATAGTTTAATTGGATTGTATTTTGGGAAAATAATTTCATAAAATTTTTATGAAAATTAAATTAGTTAGATGTTAATTGTTAATGTAGATATATATATATATATATGTTATGATGAGATTTGAATATTTAATTTTTAATTAATCTTAATATGTTAATTAATTTTTTTATTGTAATTAGATTTAAAATTAATTTTACGTTAGTTAAAAAGTAATTTTAAATAAGAATATTGATGCTATTAATTTTATTTGTTAATTAAAATGTTAATTAAGTACATGTTTATAAGGCGTACTGAGTTAGATTTGTTAGATTATTTAGATTAATAATTTTAATGATTTAATTAGATGTTAATTGAGATAAAAATTATTTAGATTTTAATATAAGTAAATTAGTTAAATATTAATTTTATTGTAAATAAAAATTAAAAGATTGTTTTAAATAATATTTAATTTTTTATTATTAAATATTGTTTGTATATATATATATGTTAATTAAATTTTTTAAGTTATAATTAAATAATTGTATTAGATTATTATTACTTATGTTGATAAATTTAATTATATGCTATCAATCAGATTAACCATTATATGACAATCATTTAGTGTCTCTGCTAGTAAAGCTGGTTTAAACCGTTAAGATACATTATGTAAGAATCATTAGTGAATGTTTATTATCGCTTATGTCATATTTGCATCAAAATAATTTATTCGGTAATAATTCTTGAATTATTCACATCGGACAGTTTAAGAATGTAACATTTATGTGCAATACATGGTACTTGTAATTTATTATTTAATTTATTTATCATTAATTTTGTGTAATGTCTATATTATTCTTTCAGTACAGATTACTGAACATGAATATATGTTTCGATTAAAAACACCAACTCATAACTATAAACGTGATGTTCTTGGAGAATTATCGGGTTATGTTACCAAAATTTTTGCAAATAAAGTGAATAATGACTTAAGATATTGTGCTTCATATTTGTGAACAATGACTAGATGTAATCATTTAATGACAGATTAATAAATCACTAATTTTAGCAATAGAATTTTTTTCGCTAATCTATTGCTAAAAATTTTAACGACTGATTTTTAAGTTTAACTACGAATTATTTCATGGCTAAAGCTAAATTTTTTTGAAGTGAACTCAAAGTCCAAGGATGATGATAGTAGGTCCTAGCGACCTCTTACAAGTTAGCTCTAGATGGCCCTAAACCAAGGAAACTGATGTTACTATTGTTTATTCTAGGATAATTGCTCCTAAATGTGCTTGAGTTGCTTTCTTTCTAACTTTGTTTCTCTCTTATTTTTGGCATTATTTTTGTTTTTTTTTCTTTTGAGAGCTTTTACTCATTGCAAGTTTGAGGAAAATCTTTGTCGTAGTTGGATAATCTTGTTACCTAAGGCAAGTAGCTTAGGGGTCGTGTATAGGGAGTCCCATGGCTTTCGATTCCTTTCCTTCTTTTTTTTTTGCCCACAATGCCTTTGTTTTGTGCAAGTCTTTGAATGTTCATCCAACCATTAAGTTCCAAGAGTTTTTTGCCCCTTAGGGGCCTCATCTATTATCTATTTTCTTTTTCTTTCTTTCTTTTTTTAACCTAAGAGGCATTTACCTTATGCATGTCTTCAAAGGTTTGTCTGGATTGTTAAACTCTGGGGATTTTGTTTTCCCCTCTTAAGGATCTTATTCTTCTTGGCTTTCTTTCTATCACAATTAGGTTTTTTTCCAAGCAAACAAAGCTCCCCGATTATGAGAATTTTTTTTGTTTTAAAAATTCTTTTTGGCTTTGATAAATAAAGCCAACTGTAAGGATCGAAATTTTGATAAAAAACCCACAATGGGAAAAATAATTTAGAGTCACCATTAATCTTTTTAAGTGTAATTGATCACCATCTTAAAGTGTCGCCATCTAGCAAAAAAAGGTTAAGATACTTAGTCCCGAAGTCAGTCATGCTTAGGGAAGGATTAACACTCTAAAACTTTCAAAAATTGGTACTATTTTGATTTTTTTTTCAAATTAATTTTAAAGATATTTTGGCCAAAAAGCTTAGAACATTGTGCTTACTCCATCTCGATGTACCAAAATATTTTTTTTTAGGGAAAAAAGAATGGTTCACATTTGTTCACCTCTTTTCTTCTCCAAAATAATGGTTAGATATTGTATATGTAATATTTTTCATTATGAGGGAAAATAAATTTTATAAGGAAGAAATATATATATATATATATATATATATTCTTTTTTCTTATAATATGATTTAACAATACTCTTAAACATAAACAAGATCAAAACAAATAATTTAGTAGAGAATCTAATGATAATTCAATTCAAGCAATTCTTGTTCAAAAAATTGAATGGGTTATAAGGAATATAAGAAAGGAACTTGGATACATTTTTGAAGTCCCTTACACTTCTAGTAAAATTCCTCTATTCTTCAATATGATCAGTCACAAAATTTCAATAAAATTCTTTTGGAAAGAAAATGAAAACTAAAAAAAACTATAGAGAATTTTTTAGAGAACTTTGGAGAGAGTTTCTTTCCTTTTTGTTGTGCTTGTGTGTGTCTCGCATTCGCTCAAATCTTGCTACCTTTTCTTATTTTGACCATTCTCTTCTTCGGAATTGAAATCTTGTAATTTATTTATAAGATTTTAATGGTGCACGTTAGCATCAAACAACAAGCAAAAGAAAAAAGTGCACCTCATTATGTGAAGCCCACTTGAGACTCTTTTGTGTTGTTTTCATTTGTTCTAACTTTGTTTCCATACATACTGGCCTCATCTGAATGGAAAACCACCTTCACTTTCTCTATCTTTGTTCGGATAGCTCAATGTTTGTATTTTGAGAATGCTTATAGTTTGTTTCATCATTATGTCCTCATTTATATAATTTTTAACTCAAACTTCAATTAGTTTGGTGGAGAATCGAGCATCATCCAGTTGTAAGGTATGCCACATCAGCTCCCACAACTATGTCAACTCATCAGCTCATCTAATGACATTAGCTGGCCCAATGACGACATGCCACATCGTCAACTCTGCCATTGATTATAGGCTTGTCAACATGTTGCACCTTTTGAGAAAAATGTTCTCATGGTAGAATTTGATTATTGACCTTAAGCTTTGAATTTTAGATCTCGATGATGTCTTAAAATCTCAATCTTGGACTTGATAAAGGAAATCCCAATTTGAATATTATTGACCTTTAAAACCAGATGAAGTGATTCCTGAACTAGAATTGAATGAAGGAAATCTTGAACTTGAATCTCAATCTAGAAAATTTTTGACCTTGAAATAGATGAGAAGAAATCTTGATCTTAATTTTCAACTTGTAACCTTAGTTTGGAAAAATACCTTAAGCTAGATGAAGGAAAATCTCAATCTTAATCTTTGCCTTTGGACCCCAATCCAGGAAACTCCTTACCTTGAACTAGATGGAGATCCCAATCTCAAACTAGATGAATGGAAATCTTAATCTTGATTTCTGACTTCAAACCTCAATTTGAGTGACTTTTAACCTTGAGAAAACTTGACCTTCACTTAATCCTAATCTTGGAAAATTTTTGACCTGAGTTACCTCCTAACGTCGAGTTAATCTTGATATAAGAAAACCTGCAAACTTAGCTTAACTTTCAACCTTGGAATAGCTCCCTGCCTTGAGTTACCCCTGATCTTGAAGAATTTATGACGTTGAGTTAATTCTCGACCTTGAAGTGTGCTGTTGAAGGCAATAGTACTATAGTGGCAGATCAAGAAAACTTTCAATTGTAACTCAGCCAAATTAGTTGAGCTTTTTTTTTTAAAAAAAAAAACTACTTTTCCATCATCAAGCCCTTTTTTGGCTCCTTTTCTTAAAGTGGTAGAAAATATATTAGGTTATAAGGTGATAGTCGTAGTTTTACTTTAAATTTGCAGTAAGGGCAAAATATGGATATCAACAGTTGCTTTTCTTTATTTATTTTCAAATTTTAAAAATAAAACAAAGACCAAAATATGACAAATTTTATCCTCACAACTCTTTTTTCCTCTCAAATTTTTTCTCAAAAAATTTCTCTCGAGGATTCTCTCTTTTTATTTTTTATTTTACTGTTTTCTTTTATTTCATAAATTATACAAGAAATCAATTGAAATGAAATTTGTTTGATGAAATTTATTTGATAATGACTACTTATTACCCAAGATGGAATTCTTTCTTATCTTTTGATGATAAATACTTCACTTATTATTAAAAATTTCTTAGTTCTAATGTCTCCTATCGTAATTCTTCCTCGACCTCTAGTAAAAGATCCCTGCTTTCATCTCATGATGGAATTCTTTCTCATATTTGATAATAATAAAATTTGAATTTTGCCATTTACTATCGTAATTCTTCTTTGACATTATATAGTTATCATCTAATGTTAGAATTCTTCCTTAACATTGGATGGCTGTCATCTTTTGCTAGAATTCTTTCTCTATATTTTGACGATATAAGGATTTTGTCTCCCATTGAAATTGCCCTCGATGTTTGACATGTGTGAATGTTTTGAAAGGTCTTATGTTTTATTGAAATTATCCTTAATGTATGATGACTTGGCTATCGAAATTCTTCCTTGACGTACCCCGTAAATGTTGTCTCTTGTTAGAATCGCATCAACATTCAAAATTGTTCTAAAATTTTGAAATATCTTATATTTCATTAAATTCGTCCTCAATATATAACAACTAGCCTATCGAAATTCTTCCTCAACATGCCCAATGATTTTTGTCTTCTATTAAAATGACCTCAACATTTGACAATATGAAGCTTAAAATTCTGAAATATAATGTCTTGCATCGAATTTATCCTTGATATATAACTATTGTCTATTAAAATTTTTCCTCAACATGCCAAGTGAATTTTCTCTTCTATCAAAATTGCTATGACATTTGAGATTGGCTCAAAAAGCTTTGAAATATCATGTCTTCCATTAGATTTATCCTTAATGTTTGCCAATTGGCTTGTTAGAATTCTTCCATAATGTGCCTTATGAGCATTGTCTTTTGTTGGAACCATCCTCAACTTTGAAATTATAAAGAAATATCTCATCTTCCATTGTAATCATCCTCGATATATGATGATTTGGCTTATTGAAATTTTTTCTCCATGCGCCCTACGAATGATGGCTCTAAACGTTGTCTTCTATCGGAACCATTTTCGACATTTCCTTTTTGTTACACATTTTGCCTTTAGTTTCACGGTATTCTTACAAATGTGTTCAGTACTGAATCCCCTTCTTTGAAACCGTCTAATCTGTTTTTTCCACCTATTTGAGTGCAACTACCATTGTCAATGTCTTTTTTTTATTTTTATTTTATCAATCAGATTCAGTTGCTCGCACCATTTTTTGTTTTTTTCTTTTTTTACTCATGTCGCTTTTTCAAGCTGCATTTTCATGAGTTTATATGGAGAAAGAATCTATATTCTAATTGGTAATACTGCTTCCGTATGAGTATGGAGTTTGCCTTAGTTGATATTCTTATTAAAACATGTAAAGCTAGTACAGCAATTTTTACATTTTCATCCGCTTGAGTTTTTTTGCCTTTTTTTTCCTCTCATTTTTCTTTTCGTGATAATAGAACTTGACATCTTATAGACAACACGATTCAGTTTTCTACGCTATACTAAATTGATTAAAATTAATTAGGAAGTAATTCATATTCATCTCGTTACTTTGATTTTGGTAATCCATTAGAAAGCAATTCATATTTAACTGAATGTACTAATTTACAAAGTTAACTAAGAATTGATTCACATTCAACGTGCTATTCCGTAGGGCTAACCTAGAAGTAATTCTCGTTTATCTTGTCGCTCTGAATTTGTAGAGTTAATTAGGAAGT
Organism: Moringa oleifera; assembly: GCA_021397835.1. Lineage (NCBI taxonomy): Eukaryota > Viridiplantae > Streptophyta > Magnoliopsida > Brassicales > Moringaceae > Moringa > Moringa oleifera. The sequence goes on along the minus strand of JAJFZO010000184.1, from coordinate 1,125,055 downwards.
GATTCTTATTCATCACGTTACTTTGATTTTCCTAACCTATCAAGAGGCAATTCACATTTAACCTAATGTGCCAAATTTACGAAATTAACTTAGAAACGATCCACTTTCAAACTATTATTATGTAAAGCTAATCAAGAAGCGATTCTCATTTATCCTATTACTACGAATTTCTAAAGTTCATTAGGAAGTTATTGTCATACACCTTAATGTACTAATGACTTTTTCATAACGTGATTCTCAATTGTTAAGAATGCTTATGGTTCTTGATTTTTTTTCCTTTTGTTTCTTCTCAACATTCTTTTTTACCTGTGGACATTTTGGTTTTAATGGTAATATATGTTTCATTATGCTTCCATATCTGCATAGCTTGACCAATTCCTTTTTTAATTTCGTGGCACATATTTTGACCTCCTTTTTATTCATTCCATTTGCCAGCTTAACTGTTTTGATTTCTTCCTCATGAAGGCTTATTTGTTTTTTATTTCCTTTACTCCACTTGCTTGAGAATCTCTTGGGGCATTTCACAATCTTTATCTTTCATATCCTCGAAGGGTTATCCTCTTGAAAATATTTAGAGTTATCTTCGTTAAAGTTTTCATTGTTAAAATTTTCACACAAGAATATGCTAAATTTCGCTCAAAGCAAGAACAAGGACAAAGAAAATGAAGGTTTTAGTTAATATGGCAAGAATTCATATGAGACTGTATATCGATGAGGGATGAAGCTTTATATTTTTAATAGTAAATCTCAATCTAATTATTTTATACAAATTCATAATAGGATTAAAAACAACCTTCATTTTTTCCTATTCTAAAAATATCATAGCTTTATTATCTTTATATAGGACCTGTCATCGAAGAATGACTTGCATCATATATCCTAGTAAATTAAAGATGTGGTGAAAGGTTAATCAAAGTTAATTGGATCTGTTTATCCTTCATCTCTCTATTCTTCTTTACATCTATTCGAGTTAGGTCATAACCCAAGCCCTACTAATTTTGATTATAATGACCCTCAAAATTCTAGCTATTCCTTGTAAATATCATTGCCCATTTCTATCATATTTGCTTAATGTGTAGCCAATAGGTTGTTAATAACAATAGGGTCACTTGAATTTTTGAACCCCGGGATTCTATTGTCCACTAATGGCTAGACTTTGTATTTAAATGCCATGTAGTTTTCACTATCATGCCCCGCTATACCATTGTGGTGTTTGCATGTGGCATTGGTATTATACCACTTAGGATATAGAGGCTTAACTAGCTTTACAAATAGTAGGGCAATCATCATTTACTCTAACAGTTGAGGGTACAGTTCAAAATATGAGTAGGGTAAAGGCTGATTGGGTAAATTTTGCTTTGTAACCTTTGTTGTGCTAATTCATTGTTTATATTGGTTACATTATTCTATAGGATCTCATATACCATGCTAAAAGCCAGCTTGAATATGAAATTCACTTCTCCTCATTCTTTGGGGCGAGCCATTTCTTTGAATAGGTAAGATCTTCTAGCTTTCTCGTTCATAAAGCTTTTTCAATGAATTCCCCTGTCAGTATAATGCTAATGAATTTTTGCTTCATCATGATTATCAGCCTCTCATAAAATAAAGCCTTGAAAGTTTCGATGAAAGTTTCGAATAACTCTCTCTCAGTCAAGTGAGATTATATCTTTTTCATGACTTCTGTCCATCGTAGAGCTTATTCTTTAAATGTTTTGTTCCTTGCTTTGGCTATGTTCTGTAGAGTTATTTGATTGGGGGCTAGCTCTTCCATGTGTTGGTAATGGTTGGGAAAGGCTATAGCTGGATCCCTTTAATTTTTTATTTTTGATGCTTCTAGGTTTATATACCAATCCAGTGCTTCTTCTTATGCAACTAGATGGTAAGATACATCGTTGGGCATTTGGTGCCATTATATCAATCAAGTTCTAGCACTTTAAACTTAAGGGAAATGATCAGCTACTTTCTCAGTTAAAAATTCAAATTGTGTGAGCGATTTCCAATTAATATTATTGTTTCCTATATGCTTCTTAGTTTTTTTTTATAAAATATTTAGCATCCATAAGATCAACAATGTTATTGAATTCATTGTTGCTCTTTTGTCCGTAGTTTATACTACCTCTTCAACTATCGAGACATTCCTTGAAATTTCTACTATGATTGAATTTATAGATTAAAAAATGAAGGGTTGTTTTCATTTCTCTATTCTAGTAGTTTCCTTTCAGCAAAATTCCTCTGATGAGTCCTTCCATGGACTTTATAATATCTAGGAATTACTTTGTCATAGAGTTCTAAAGGTCTTTGTAATTTTACAGCCTCTATTCTGCATATCAACTTAAGTTTAGGCTGCTTTTGCTTGAACGACTTCAATTCTTTTAATCTTTGCACTATGATCTTACATATTTTCTTATTATTAAGATGTCAATCGAGTGTTATATTCTTTAATGACCAAGTGTTTCTTCATTTTCTCTATTGTAATGTCATTAAAATTTATGTTTTATTTTATGTTATGTGATAGGCAACATAGCAATACACTAAGTATATTTCATAGATGTTCTAGTCAAGTTTATAATCTCTAACCCTAACTATGGTTCTACCTTAGGTTAAATACATGTATTGCCTATGCAAAGAAAGGCCAACTTTTAAAAGTTCTCAAATTCTGCTCATCAAATTAATGAGAGGTCCCTAGAATGTTGTTGTTGTCACAACGACGAATAAAGTCTAGAATTACCAATACATCCTTGGTTCAATCTGAGTGAAATACTTCACTACCTTTGTAGAGAAGAGGTTTGCTCTCGGAAGCATGGCTATACATATTTCTCTTAAGGGACAAAGCTTGGGTTAAAGCTTATGTCATGCTTTATGGTGTGTGCTATGTTATAAGCAATTATTAAAGCAAATAAAATATAATCAACAAGAAATTAAAGCAATAAAACATATATATAAAGTAAGGAAAGAAATCAAAAATTAGCTTGACTCTTTTAATGATCCCTAATGGAGCTGCCATCAACAGGCAAAACTAGATTTTTTTCAAGTGAAAAGGCCTCCCCGATTGTGAGAAAATTCTTTTTGTTTTAATTTTTTTGACTTTCATAAATAAAGCCAATTGTCACAATCAGGATTCGGATGACGAAAACTTCTAGAGTTGGAAAAAATTTAGAGTCACTATCAATCTTTTAAAATGTGATTGAGGATCATCTTAAAGTAAGGCTAATAGGAAAAAAAAAATTGAGATTCTAGGTCTAGGAGTTGGTTACGCTTAGGAATGATTAACACCCCTAAAATGCCTAAAAATTAGTACTATTTGATTTCTTTTCTTACAAATTAATTTTTAGAGGATATTTTGGTCAAAGTACTCGAAGCTTCGTACTTATTCAATCCTAATGCATCAAAATATTTTTTTTTAGAGAGAAAAGAATGGTTGTCACTTGCTCACCTCTTTTTTTCTCCAAAATAAGGGTTGAAAATCGTATATACAATATTTTTTATTATGAGTGAAAATAAATTTTTATAAGAAAAATATATTATTTTTTCCTATAACATTATTTAACAATATTCTTAAACATAAACTAGATTAAAACAAACAATTATGTAGAGAATCTAATGATAATTCAATAATTCTTATTCAAAAAATTGAATGAGCTATAAAGAATATAAGAAGGAAACTTGGATACCTCTTGAAGTCCCCTACATTTTTAATAAAATTCCTCCCTTCTTCAATATGATCAATTGCAGAATTTCAATGGAATTTTTGTTTTGAAAAGAAAATGAAAATTCTAATGAAAACTAAAAGAATTACAAATAATTTTTAAGAGAACCCTAGAGAGGGTTTCTTTTCTTTTTGTTCTGTTTGTGTGTATCTTGCTTTGGTCATATTTTGCTAACTCTTCCTCTTTCTGCCAATCTCATTTTTAAAGCTAAAATCTTACTTAATGGCATTAAATGGCAACAAGAATAGAAAGTGTAATGCTCCTAGCAACCTCTGCCTTATTGTGCAAAGCCCACCTCATTGTGTGAAGGCCACTTAAGACTCTTATGTGTTATTTCCATTAATTTTAACTTTATCTCCACATCTTTCAGCCTCATTTTAGTCAGAAACCACTTTCACTTTCTTCGACTTCATTCGAATAGCCAAAGACAGGTTTGCCCAGTGAGCTGTTATCACATCATTTAATTCTTCTTCTAATTTTTAGATTAATCTTTATAATATGAGGGGGTTTCTTATTTGCATTATCATTTCATCTCCTCTATGTAATTTTCAACTCAAATTTCAATCAATTTATTAGAGAATCACGCACAATTGGGTCATAAGGTAGGTTACTATATGTACTGCTTTCAAATGTTACGCCACATCAACTCGCCCAACCATGTCAGCTCATTAGCTCGTCCAATGACATTAGCTCATCAATGAAGATATGCCATATCATTAACTTTGCTATTGATTGTAGGTCTGCAAGCATGTTGAACCTTTCAGGAAGAATATTCTTATGGTAGACTCTCATTTTTGACCTTGAGCTTTGAATTTTAAATCCTGATGATGATAAAAATCTCGATCTTGGACTTGATAAAGAAAATCCCTCTTTGAATATTGTCAATCTTCAAAACCAAATGAAGTGATTCCCAAACTAGACTTTAATGAAGGAAATATCGAACCTAAAATCCCAATTTAGAAAATTTTTGACCTTGAACCAAATGACAAAAAAATCTCGATCTTGATATTTGAATTTGAACCTAGATCCAAGAAATAGGTGGATCTATCTCTTCCTTCTATCTTAAGCTAAATGAAGGAAAATCTCAATCTTTATCTTTACCTTTAAACCCTGATCTAAGAAACTCTCGATCTTGGACCAGATAGAGATCTAGATCTCAAACCAGATGAAAGAAAATCTCAATCTTGATCTTTGACTTCGACCTCGATCTGGGTAACTCCCAACCTTTAGAAAACCTTACCTTCGCTTAATTATGATCTTGGAGAACTGTCAACTTTGAGTTAATTTGCATGAGTTAATCCTAATCTAAGAAAACTCCTAACTTTAATTTCTCTCCTGACCTTAAGCTAACTCTTGATCTTGGAGGGTGCTATTGAAGGCAAGAGTACTCTAGTAGTAGGTGGAGAAGACCTCGAATGTAACTTAGCCAAGTTCATTGAGTTTCTAAAAACTCAACTTTTTCATTTATCAAGCTTTTTTTTTTTTGGCTATTTTTCTAAGTGATAAAAAATAAGTTTGCTATAGTGAGGGCAAAATTAAGGTATCGACTTTTTTTTTTTTCTTCTTTTTCCTTTTCTTCTTTTGTTTTTGTTTTTTTTTTTCACACACTTCTTAACTTCCTCTTGGCAAACAGCATTAGGGAGGATTTTTTTGTTAAATTAGAACACTAGGGGAACATTACGAGGAGAAGGAAAAAAAGCCTTAAATGTAATATAATATAAAGTGGTCACCGTTCCATGACCTTAGAACTTTCCTACCTTGCAATATGGCAATTGGTACATGCCTGGGCGAATCTACTTTATAATTTCGGTATGATCCTTCCTAGTTTAGGGACACCTTGTCTATCGCTTGGTGATCAAAAACCTCTATCTTTCTAAGTACCAATTGTGCTGCTTTGAACTTTCACGGATGCACTTTTTTCTCGTAATATTTTTCTACCTCTTGTTGAATCACCATCTTTCATAGATGGACTTGGTCTCTAACCTCCTCTAACAGATCTATATTTTCTCAGAGCTTATTGTTATTACTAAAAACGATATAAGTTATGATGCTTAAAGAGGTTTATTCGATTTTGATAGGGATGACTACTTCTATGTCAAAGGCCAAAGAGAAAGAGGAATCCCTTGTCACATTCTTCTTTGTAGTTTGGTAGGCCCAAAGGATTCTAAGGTGGTCATCAACCCAACCCCTTTTTTGAGTTTTTAAGGTGGGATAGAGGGCTATTAGTATGGTCTTGTTTACAGCCTTACACTACCTATTTATTTGTGGATGATTGATGAAGCCAACCTTTTGCTCGATGCCTAACTGCTTGTATATTTCTTGAAACTATGCCCTCAGAAATTGGTTGCCATTATGAGATATCAACATTTGAGAAATGTCATACTTGTAGACTATGTTCTTCCACATAAAGTCCCGTGCCTTTTGTTGTGTGATTACAACAAGGCTTTCACTTCCATCCATTTGGTGAAGTAGTGAACAATGACTATGACAAACTTTCTTTGACCTGAGGCCAGTGGCAATATCCAATAAGATCGATTTCTTATTGCACAAACGGACAAGGTTAGATAAGCTCATTAGTTGGTCAACAGGACTATAGGGATGCTTGCTTATATTTGGCATTTGTTGCACCTTTTAATGAATTCTAGAGCATCCGTTCTTAACATGGGCTACAGATATCGTTGCCTCAAAGGTTAATGTGCCAATGTGGATCCTCCCATATGATTATTGTAGATCCCCTCGTGCACGTCCCTTAAGACATACTTTTATTCATTTGAGGCCACGACATTTAAGAAGTGACCATATAAAAGACCATCATATAACTGTCTGTTAACCATATAATAAGAAGTCATCGAGCTTCATTTAGGTTATTTGGAGTCCTTCTCATTTCTAGATAATCTTTGATGGGATCCATCCATGAGGGCTTGTTTTTGAACTGCAAGACATCTATTTCCTCGATGGTAGGCCTAATGAGTACTTATGCAAAGATAAGGTCCCTAAATAACACTGTGGTTCCACTTTTCAACTTGGATAGCACATTCATAATCATGTTCTCCATCCGGGGGACATGCTTTACTAGAGCCTACTCAAAACATGTGTTAAGATAACCTTTCATCTTCTTTAAATACTTGCTCATCTTCTCATATCTAGCTTCATACTCACCCTTCACTTTCTTAACTACTAATAAGGAATCATTGAACACTTAAAGCCAGTTTATCCTGATCTCTTTAGCCAACCATAAGTCAACAATAATAGCCTCATACTTTGCCTTATTGTTCGACGTTTTAAGTTTGGATTTTAATGGCCAACTGCATTCGGTTGTCTCTAGATCCTTAAAGGAATGCCTATTACCTCTCACGTCTTTCTTTAGCCACCCATATCTGGTTGGGTCCACTACTACTTCCTCCTGTGCTATGAAATAAGCGGTTTTAAACCCATAACACTTCGTGATGAAGTTAGCTAAAGACATTGCATGGATGGTTGTTTGAGGATGCTATTCTATATTGAACTCCTCAAGCTCGACACTTTACTTGACCATTCTTATCGACATTCAGTTTTAGAAGTGTCTGTTTCAATGATTAATTGGTCATGATCATGATGGTGTGAGCTTATAACTATGGTCTTTGCTTCCTAGCTATGTTGAGTAGAGTAAATATTAGCTTTTCCACCTAGGGATAAGAAATCTTGACTCCATGAAGGATTTTTTTTGACATACTAGATTGATTGGTTTGAGTCCACCACCTGTTTTGTTAATGCAACTACTATTGCTTTTCTAAGGTGGCTAGGTAAATAAATAACTTATTCTTCGGGGACTAGCTTTCCCAAGAGTGGGGTGATGTGAGGTATGCTTTTAACTGATTTGCTGGTACTACTAAGTCCACTCGAACTCTTTAGTGCACCATAACACCTTGAATAAAGGTAGGCACTTGTCAACGACTTAAAGGATGAAACGATTGAGAGCTATAACCTGGCTGTTCAGCTTTTACATCTCCCGAATGCATTATGGGAGGCATATTGATAATTGCTTTTATTTTTTTGGGTTGACCTCAATCCCCTTATTTATGGTTATGAAACTAAAGAACTTTACCGATAATACCTCGAAGACACATTTCTTGAGATTAAGCTTCATTTTGTACTTCTTTAAAATTATGACTATTTCTATAAGACTTCTAAGTAGAGGTCCTCTTGATTCTTGACTATGATGTCATCGATGTAAGCCTCCATTGTTTCTACCTATTTGGCCTTAAAAGATGGCTAACATTAACTACTTATAGGTAGCTCCTACATCGTTTAGCCTAAAGGGCATTACCTTGAATAAATAAAATTCCCATATCGATGATGAAAGAAGTACATTTTTCATTTTCAGACTCATCTTGATTTGATTATAGCCTAAAAAGGCATCCATGAAACTTAACATTTTCAAATCGGTCATGTTGTTAAGTAATTAACTTATCCTTGGGAAAAGGAAGTAGTTCTTTGAGCATTCTTGATTGACATATGTGAAGTCTACGCACAACCATACTTATCGTTAGCCTTCTTCACCAAGACTACATTAGACAGCCATTCATGATGCTAGATTAGTCTAATGAAGCCTGCTTCCATCAACTTTGCACCTTTACCTCGATAATTTCCTGCCTCTCCATCGTAAAGCTCTTTTTCTTCTATGGTACCAGTTTGTGCATAAGGATGACATTTAACTTGGGCATAGTTACATCCAAGCTAATGCCTAGCATATTTGCTATGATAGAGGCAAATATGTGAAACCTACCTTATAGAAAGTCGTTAGTTTGTCTTTAAAGTTTTCAATGAAGGAAGTATTAATTTTAACGGTTCTCTCCAAACTTATAACCACCAAATCTGGGGTCCTAACTGCTTCATTCAAATGAACCATGCACTCGTCTTTATGGTTACCTTTCTAATCGGGCACATTTCATTCTTCTTTACTTGTTATGTGATAATGATTAAGTAGCATTGTTTGACTGTCTGTTGGCTGCCCTTGACTTCTCTAACTCCCCGAGTGATCGAGAACCTCATCAGCAGGTGATAGCTGGACACTATAGCTCTTAAGTCTTTCAACCATAGTCGCCTTAAGATCTTATTGTCAACTGATGACACTTTGACTACCAAGAATTTTGCCATCACGTTGGCCTACCTAAGGGCTATTTCGACCATTAATGGTAAATCCTCTTTCAATAGATATCAATTCTCCCCTGAATCCCACTAAAATGGCTTTAAGGCTCTTTAGAAAGTTGCATCCAAACAAAAGTGGGATCATGTAGCACATTGACCGAACTCTTATTGTCGACCAACATCCTACGTATTTCAAAATTAGCTTTTATTAGACTAACTACCAAGGCATCATCATGTGAAGTTTGTACTCCATGCAAATCCTTATCTAAGAAAGTGATTACCATCACCCTTATGGTTGAGCTTTGAGTGCGCGAGGCGTAGTTATAATCTTATTTCCCAGAAGACTTGGTGTAACTTATGGTTGATTCTCTGGTGATGACTTTTGTCATTTTGTCCAAGGGACTTCCTAGGGTGCAGTGATGGCTCCCTAATTAGTTTAGCTCGTGTGTCTATAACTGTTTTGGTAATAACTCTATTCAAGGAACTATGTTTTAGCTCACCTTTCTACATACTATTGAAGGTGTCCCTTTTATACCAAGCATTCAATTTGTTCATGAAGTTAACTGCACACCTCTATGTCATGTCCGACCTCCTAGTGGTATTGGCAATATTGAGACTAGTCTTTTAGTGCCATTAGCATACCATTCTTTTGGGATGCTTCAAGAACCCTTTGTTTTGCATCGCCATTGTGACTTGCACTCATGAGGTGTTTAGTAAAGGTTGGTTTGCTTATTAACTTCTTGTCATGATTCCTTGACCTTTTTAACCTTTCCCAAAGTTAAGGGATTTCCCGTGGTCTTCGACATCTATCCTCTTTCGACGCGAGAGTTTTTGACCTTCCTTATTTCTTTTGTTGCCTTTTTCTTTCCATACATATTTCTCAGCCCTAGTCAATAATTCTATCATACTCGATATCAATTCCACGTGTAATGACTCATAAAACTATCCCATTTATAATCCTTCCAGCATTGTTGTAAAGGCCACCGAATCTTGCAATTACTCTATTTAAAGTGCCTTTTTATTGAACTTTGGCATATAGTCATGCAAAGACTGGTTAGTTACTTGCCTTACGATCATTTGATAACTCAATTGTCTTTTGCTCTTTTTGTTACTAATAAAGTGGCTCAAGAAAGTTTGTGACAACTTTTTAAAGTTACGCTTCTTGGATATAACAAGGCATACCAAACTCGATCTACTTTCAACAAAGTGATGGGGAACATTTTATGAAGTAAGGCATCCAACACCCAATATACCATCATCATCGTCTTATATTTATCCAAATGATCCTTCGAGTCTTCTTTCCTTTTGTAAAGGTCCATTTGTGGGAACATCATTCACTTTGAGACTGGCTCATTAATTATCGCCTTAACGAAAAAGGGGGCGAAGATCAAATTTGCCTTCCTTTTCGTCTTCTTGATGCATCAATGGTCATCCCATTCTTTGACCTAAGCAATTGACCCCCTGATCTTGCTCTTACTTTTCTTTATCGGGTGGTATAATTCTCTTTTTGTGTTTTTATTCAACCCCTGGTTCGACATGCAGTCTTCAAGCACTTGCTCACTATCTTACTATTAAGACGCCATAGGTTTTTGATAAGCCCCAGTGGCATTAGTTTTCTCTAAAGTTTCTTATCATGTTGTTGATCTACCTCAATGCTTCCGAAGCATGGTTACTTAACATGTTGACCAGAGGCCTTCAGTCTACTTTTCTAAAGCAATCGAGTGTAATCCATTTTTGAGAGACTATGGCAATTCTGTGGGCACCTCGGTGATTGCAGTAGGTAATTTATATGGCATCGCTTCCTTCCTAAATATTCGAGAAAGCACGCGACCTTTTATTAGTATTTTCCATAAACAATGCCAATGTTATGTTACAAAAAGCCTCTTTTTGGGGTTGTCTCTCTTGTCCCTTTTATAACATTGCTCCTCCCCCTTCATTACTTCGCTTAACCACCTTTGCTAGGCTCCCACCTTTCCTCCATGCATGTTCAAAGCCTACCTTATCTTGTCTCATCTTTAGCATATTTCCTCTTTCCTTTCGTTAGTCCTTCGTACATCCTTGGCTTCCTCATACACTATCCATTCTTAGGTTCCCATATGTATTGGGCCTTCCAGATTTAATCGGGCTTGGTAGCCAATTGGACCTTTCGTTACATATCCATGTGGGCCTATATGAGGTTTGGGCCTTTATCCATATAGGGTTCTTATCCAACATTTACCTGCATTTATTCTTAAAGTAGCAAAAAGATCAATCCAAGAAGTGCATAAACAGTGTTCATACAACCAACAGATAAGAATTCAACCATAGTGGCAGCCCTTATCACCTAGATATATCAAAATAAACATAGATGCCTCTTACAATGTAGCGAGCAAGCAAGCAAAGCTTGGGGTAGTAGCTAGAAACGAGAAAGTGGGATCATATTTTGTGCTTTGTCAACTGCTATAAAGTCGTATCTGCTGAGTGAATTAATGCTAATAAAATACGGCATGGAGTTTGCTACACGCTTAAATAATGTTTGCTAATGGTGTAAAGTGGCTATTACATGGCTATTACATCTCATTAACAAATGGGGAGATGCATGTGTAGACACCTCTCGTTAACCTTTCAACATGTTAAATGTCATTATAAACATACTCTCAGAAGTGCAAATACCTTTGCACATATGCTAGCAAAATCACCCATGCATATTAGGAGAAGCAACAAGTACGGTGGAACTCCCACCAAAAAAAAAAAAACCAAATCGTCAATACTTTTAGGCAATGGCTGTAATTACCAATTCAACAAAATAACTTTTTAACGATAAATATTTAATGAAAATTATGAAAATTATATTTATGTATATTGTAAGAATTTTTTTGATATTTTTTGTGACTTTTGTTCAATAGTTGCCATTTATAAATGTATATTGACAATTTTGTGCATTAGTGACTAAAACATAAATTATTAATGGCTATTATTTACAATTACCTTTAAAATGAATTTAAAATTTTTATATCAAATTAAATAAATATTTATTTATGTATAATAAAATAATATTTATTAAACAAAACGTATTAGAAACTTTATATGTTGATTTCAACAAAACTTCACTTTTATTAAATTTTCATATATATATATATATATATATATATAACACAACATTTCTATTTTTATTTTCAAATAATAAAAATATTATGATTTTAATGTTTTTAAATTTTAAATTTTGATACTTAAATTTTTAAGTTTGATTCAAAATTATTATAATATAAAATAATAAATTAATGCAATAACAAAATTAAATTAAGAATATGAAATCATTCTTAAAAAATAATGACAAATAAAAGGAGAAAAATACTATTGATTGATTGTACTAACAAAGCAACTTTGATGTATATGTTAAATAACAAATAATTAAAAAAAAAACTTTAGAAAATGGAAAACAAAGAATAAAGTCATCTGCACTTAGGTCAGCTTAGGGCATTTTGTTGATACAAAGACTCAAAAATTTTGAAATTTTCTAGCTTTCAATGGCAATTTTCATCATCCGTGTTTGATAGTTTCCATACATTCTTAGCAAATGATTCTCACTAGCCTCTATTTTATATGAAAAGCCTTTTTAAGAGGAACAATACACCAATTGTAGATACCTTTCCTGTATTTCTTCTTCTAATCTTGTCACTTTCTAGGGCAGCGTAATTTGCTTAGTTTTGTTATAGAGATTTGAAGATCAGAACCAAGGGCGTGGTTGATGCATTGACGGAATAATAAGTCTCCATATCATTTTGCAAGCTTGATTAGGATGGACGAGTTCGCAACAATGATCCAATCTCTAGATGAAAGTCCAAGGAAGGAAGAAGTTCAAGACATGGTTATTACTGAGGTTGGTATTGATTCCAATGGCACCATTATCTTTCACGAATCGTGGAACATTTTGGCAAAAAAAATGAAGATAACTTTCTACAGCTGGTAGTTTCTATTTATTGTAAATGTGGAACAAGCTGTTCACTAAAATCCATGTTTCTTACATCAAAATATTGTGAAAAAGTTGAAAGAAGCATTCAAAGTATTCGACAAGGATTAAGATGGATTAATATTAGCAAATAAGGTGAAAATCATTGTTATATTATTTACTTTCAAAATCTAAATTGATTTAACTCATACTCTATTTTGATTTTTTTAAATACATTATTAATAGTGTAACATAAAACAAATTTATAGTTATTTCCTTATAAATTATTTAGTGATGCCTCGTTATAGTCTTATACTAACTGTAAGATGAAAATGTAATATTAATATACATTTTTTGTGTACTCATTCTTACAAAATTTGGTTCGATGCTAGAATTGCACTGATAGGACTTTTCATTATTGAAAATGATTTTTATGTAATTCTATTTTATTGAATATGGATTTGATTCAATAGGAGTTAGATTTTGAGCCATTTCTTTAGGAATTGTCATTTTTTGTTTCTCTTTCTTGGTTTATCTACTCCTTTGGCAGATTGAAGTAAAATAATAATAATAATAATAATTATTATTATTATTATTATTTTCTAATATGAGTTTTAGCATTTATTGGTTTCCAAGAATAACTTGGTTATTGCTAATATAATGATTATCACTTCAATATCTAATGTTCTTCATGTTTGGTTGCTGAGAAACAAAAAAAAATGGAAAGAAATTTGAAAAGGAAAATCATAGTGCGATTTGTTACCCTGATTTAGGCTTTGACTAAGTGTACTTGGTTATAGCCCTCAATTTCTAATTATTATTTGTGCTCTTATGTAACACTCTAGTTTATACTTTTTAATCCGTCTTAGGTTTAATTACAAGCTTAATTATCATTGATCAGAGGATGAGCAAAGCATCTTATTTATACAATTTTAAATATTTCTCTAGTTATTTTTCAAGCATGTATGATAAGTTTGATATAAGAAATTGCTTAGAGCTAGCAGTTTATGTTGATATATCCATTGATTATGTTCAATTCTCTGTTGGCTTAATATGATGTAATCAGAGTTTATGTTAATAAATCTCCCCTAACTATTTTTCCCAAATGGCATGTAAAATTATTGTCCTATTTCCCATCTTTCATCTAAGTTTAATTGCAAAATAGAGAACTCGTATCATGATTCCTCTTCCAACAGAGGTTCCAATGGTGTTCTAATGATATTGAAACCATAACTTACTTTTTTTGGTGGAAACTAGAGGTGTTGAGTTGCAGTAAATGGTGTTTAATTTTCTCCCTGAAAAGTTAGGTTTAATGGCTAGTTTATTGCCGGAGTTACTTTCATTCCCAAGACCCAACCATGGAGAAACAATGGATCAGGTTGAATTGGGGAAAACCCAATAGAGAAAACTTGGTTGCTTTGGCATTTAATCCTTATCAAGATCTTATAGACACATTAACCAGTTTCAAGTTTGTTAAAGTTGTAGTAGTATGAGAATGATGGTGAGCATTTGTGCTTTTCATTTGAAATATACTCATGTACTTAGCGTGAAGCTAATTGGACTTGATAGTAATAAGTAATCACTAATTGAAAAGCTGTGCAGATATTTGTTAGCAAGGAGTCATTAATTAATCCTTTCTTTCTTATTGTAAGATTTACTAGTGCAACATACTTCAAAGAATTGTGGTTAGCTTCAAATGAAGTTAGAGTCTACGTTTTGACCCTTAATAGCCCCTTGATGATTTAAAAAATAGAGAAAGAAACTTAGATTGCAACTAACAGCATTGCTCAAGGATTCTTGATGTTAACTGCATTTTATTGTTGGTATGGGCCGATTAATTAAGTAAAATGTTTTCTTTAAGTTACAGAAAAGAAAGAAAAAAGGTTCCAAAGAAAGGGAGGGTTAGAAATGGATGCTTATAGTAGTCCATTAGGTATTGCTTATAAACCAGTGCTTAAAAGAGGAGAAAAGCAAGAGAATATGAAAATAATTAGTCAAGTTAGTGGGTACTGTCGGATGAGAAAACCTAATTATCGAAAATCATAAGCCTAAACAAAATAAGAAATACAAACCTAGTTTAGTGATATACACATAGAAATATAATATTTATATGTTAATTTTCCTAACATGTCTTTTTAAAAGATGTTGATTTTAAAACATGAAATTCTATGAAAGTAAGATTTGAACTTAGATTATTTCTTGATATATTAGATAAAGATAACATATCTAAGAGCGAAAATTGGTTGAAAGATGACATATAATTTGAAAATCTACTATGCTTATTCTACTCAAAAAGATAACATTTATTGTGTAGAAATAGTACTTCCAAGTCTAATAAGTGTCAATTTTCTTGAACATTCAGTGTGATAATGCCATCTTCAGGAGACTTGTTATTTTTCATAAAGAGTTATATTATATGATCATCACCCTGGCAAAACTTTTATCTTGATACAGGTAATTTCATGGTAATTATTGCGCTTAGATTTTGTTTTATCTCTTAAGTAACACTTTTTAATTTTAATGAATTTTATTTTTTTTTATTTTAGACAACATAAAAGTTGATAATTATGCTTTTTTGAGATTCATCTCTTGAGCAACACTTTTTAATTTTAATTAATTTTAATTTCTTTTTATTTAAGACAACTTAAAAGTTGATAACAGTTGATTAAATAATAAATCACAAGTAGATATGTGAGATAATCATTTTAGTAGAATGGCGGCCTTTGGCAATAGACAAATACCAATCATTAAAATTGAGAATTATGAAAGTGAGTATTGTGAGAGCTCTTGCAACTTCTTTGATCTACCTCAAATCCTTTACGACGATGCAAATATTGATGAGGATACTGGATGACTAGTATCATTACATGTTATGATGTGATCAATGTTAATTACTTGCATTTTATTTTTCTAAATAATTTTTCCTATGATTTCATGGAAGCTGAGGAGCTTCAAAATTAAATGGAGCAAGAATACGATATTCTGTATGTTCTTCTCCTAGCATGTGCCTTGTAAATGGACTTATTTTATCTTCTTGACTATTATTTTAGAAATTTTAGTTTGGACCATTGACAATATTAAAGTGATTGTCAACTTTTGATAGGAAGAATAATTGTAAATGACTTTTTTAAACTAA
The DNA here is from genome assembly GCA_021397835.1 of Moringa oleifera. Lineage (NCBI taxonomy): Eukaryota > Viridiplantae > Streptophyta > Magnoliopsida > Brassicales > Moringaceae > Moringa > Moringa oleifera. The sequence goes on along the minus strand of JAJFZO010000184.1, from coordinate 1,109,157 downwards.
ATTTTCTTCCGATTTGTCCAAAGTTTGCTTACTTTGTTAAGATATTGAAGCTTCTTATATATATATATATATATATATATATATATATATATAAGTATTTATTGCCTATTGTGTCTACAATTCAAGATAAGATTATATCTCTTATTGGATCATAGTTCACGTGTTCTTATTTTCTATGTTTATTAGATTTTTAATGCATAGAGTGCTCATAGAGGTGTTCCACAAAGTAATTAATGTCCCATGTATAAATTTTTTAAGGTAAGCATTATTTATTCATTCTTATAAGATATTACTTGTATTTCATGGATCATTCTTACATGTATTTTTATTTTTAAGTCATACATTAAAACTAAACCATAATTTATTGGAGATTGACAAATAGTATTTTTGAAGTTAATGTATTTCTTTCTAACTCTTTAAATTTGAAAGCATTAGTTAACTTTTACTTTGAATTTTATTTTCATTAAATGACCATTTGTCATTTAGGTATATTTTGTTATATAAGAAAATGCAATATAGACAAATATTTTAATTATGAATGAGTATATTTGTTTTGATTACATGTTGTAAGTCATAAATTTTTAATTTTTGTATTTTTATTTATAATTCTTTAAAAAATAAATAGTGACAATTCATTAGTTGTACGTAAATAGCTCTTTTAATGCCTTTTGCTTAACGATTGATAAACAATAATTTGTAATCTTTTTAGTGATAAATGTTAATTGCTATCATAAATTCAACATCAAAAAAATTTATAATGACAATTATATTAATATTTAACATCAAATAATATTGATAATAACAAAATATTTTAGTGACAATTGTTAATTGCCCCAAACAACACAAATGTCAATTCGCCTTTAGTGGCAATTAATAATTTTTTTATCAAACATAGCTAGATATATTTGCCTTTAACAATATTTGTTAATTGTCACAAATAAAACAAAAGTCAATTTACATCTAGTGGCAATTAACAATTGCCACTAATAACTATTGTTAAATACGTAGTTTTTTAGTGATAATTATTTTATGTCTTTATCAATAATATCATCATAATTATCATTATAGGGCTTTTTCAATCTCAGATACGTTAACTTTTGAATAATTGTCGATAAAAATCTTAATTACAATTATGATTATAGCCAAAAATCAAAATAATTGCTACTAAAATCTATTATGTTGTAGTCTACCTAGCAAAGATATTTGCAAATCTGTACTAATTGCTTAGAATAAAATAAAAAAAAAGAAAAAAAAAGAAGGAAAATAAGATTTATCTTGTAAATTTTTATTGTCATGATGTTAATTTTTTTTATAGGATTGAAACATTGCATAGACATAGTTTCATTAAGAATTGTATATTCAAGTTTAGCTTCTACAAGAATCGTTCTACTGTATTTATAATTGAAAAACATACGTAATCATAGCAGAAGTGAACCCAACTTTGATATAGGCTATTGCCATACTATAGTAAATTTTGTTAACTTGATTTATTGCAACCTTTTTTTCAAGGTTTAAGCTTGTATTTTGTGGGATTTTGCTTGGTTTTTCTATAAAAAACAAACCAATAAAGATCCCACAATAGTTTCATCCTAAAAAATAATTCACAAAGAGGAAGATAAACTGATTTTGTTATTTCATCTCTTTTTTTATATACGATATTTATGTAATAATGACCTTATTGTGGTAAATATACTTATTTGTGCAAGTGACTAAAGCTCTCGTGGCTTCATTACGAGAAGGTAAGCCATCTTGAATCTCAAATAATAAACACATATCAATTGATAAGAACTCTAGTTAAGTAAGATAAAGTCTAATATTTTGATAAGATGCGAGTGATATTATCCCTATGAAAGAGGTTGCACAAAAAATAACAAAGATTTAATTAAGAACTTTCAAGATAGAAATAGCTATAAATATAGCCCCTCCATGCAACCAAAATAACAAAAGTTATGTTAAACAATTATTTAAATAGAAATTTGACAATTTTATTATGAGTTATAATAGACACTAATTTTCTAGCAAAGGGTTTCGGATTTTAAACTCTGCTATCCTATCATATTTACCCAAGTAAAAGCTAATTTAATAAGTATTTTTCTTATAATTGTTGTATTATATGAATGAATAGTGATGCATTTTATAAAGTTGTTTGAATCATGCAAAAATCAAACAATATATTTTTGATAGAGTTGTCAACCTATGCATACCATTGGAGAAGTTAAATACAATTATACAATAACCAATGGGGTTTTAAAATCTAGTAAATGTGCATTGTGATTATGAAATATAACAAAATTAAGACTTTGTGCAAATTGGTTGAAAATACTATTTGCAAGTAAATTCCACCCACTATTCTAGAATTTCTAATGAACAATATCTCATTCTAATTTTGACATTTTTAAGTATATTAATTATCATATATGCATCTCATTTGTTTAGGTGAATGCAACATGATTTAAGAATCCGTAAATGAAATATGATTAATCTGATCGGTGAATATCTCATATTAATTTGGATATTCATAAGTGTATTAATTCAAATTTTTAGTACATTACAACAAAATTGATTTTTAATGACACATAATAGATGCAAGTTTTAACAAAAAATGTCATTAAAAATAGATCAAAAAGATTAGATGATGATTTCATAATAAATTAACATTAAAGGAACAAATTTCACGTCAATTTTCAATGAAACCGACATTAACATGCATGTCTTTCATGTCGGTTTGATGAACCAATGTGAAATTGAAGTTTTTAATGTCAGTTATCTTGTTAACTGACATTAAAATGCATGCATTTCACATCGATTCATCAAACCAACATGAATTTCATGTGTTTCGCATTGATCCACGAGAGAACCAACGTGATATGCATGATTTCTTGATGATGGATGCATCAATGGCTCGATCACAGGTAAGCCTAATAGTCTTGATGGGAAAGATAATCGCAAAAAGTCGAGACACTGAGTAGGTCATTGCAAGGATGGGACGGCCAAGTGAAGTTGAGAGGAAAATTGGGTCAAACAACATAGTACTGATATATAAGCCTTTGACCTTGAAATCATTAGGAAGAAATAAAAAAATTAAATAGGCTGAGGTGAATTGATCATTTTTCTAACCTTGCATAATATCCAGAAAGATATACCAATATGTCTATCGTCGAGTCCAATCCCAAGCTGTGACTTGCCAAAAGCCTTTTGGAGAGCAGTGGCTTTGCTTTTCCTCATCAGCACCTCAGCCGACGAATAAGTCTGGTGGCTCTGCCTTTATAAGTTATGATTTCAGTGCCCAAAACCAAATCAACTCCCAAGTAATCTTTCAAGAATGCCTCCACCATGATTCTTGGATTTGCAGTGAGGATGCAAAGTTTCCCGCAAGAAGAAAACACTCGCCAAGTCTCTAAGTGGAGATCACTACCACAGAAGTTCAGTAGGACTGCTCAAACCACTAACTTAATGTCACTCATCTTTATCCCAATGAGTGTTGCAAAGATGAGAATTTGGATCCCTATAGACTCAAAGATGAAATAGTAGAGAAGCCCTGCAAGTGGTAAGGCAAAGAGCAATAAGAGGAGCCTCAAGACCCCACTAACTTCAAAGGCCACAAGAGCAAAGTAAAGGAAAGAGTTACGGCCTCTTAGCAAGGTTTCGTCCATATCTGCCACCACTGTATGCTTTTCTCGACTTATCGAGGCATAGTTTTCCATAATCAAGAAATTATTCAAACTGTTCAATAGTTCTTCAAGTTCATTGCCTATATATAAAGTTAAAAGAGAATGAAAAGAAACAAAGATGAACCAAAGCAAAAGCTGTTAAGAGACAAAAGTGTCTGGCTTATGTCTGTGAGAACAATGACGTTGGTTAGCATTGGGATTTCTAAAAATGCTTGACAAGAACTTTCACCATATAGATGCCAATTGTTGAATAAGCTATCTTTATCTTTTGGTTGTTTAAATTGAAGTTTTTAACATCAATTTAATAGAAAACTGAAATTAAAATACACAAATTTCACATCGGTTTGATGAATGATATGACATTGAAGTTTTAACATCAGTTCATAAAGAGAAACGATATTAAAAGGCATGCATTTCATGCCAATTCATCAAACCAACATGAAATGTAAGTTTTTAATGTCGGTTCTATCATGAACGAATGTTATATAATATCTTTCTCATCAGTTTTTTAATAAATCGAAAAGAAATTGTGCCTATTTAAAGGCCCTGATACCCTAAAATGGGTATCAAAATTTGGGTGCCGAGGATTATTTTCTCCAATAACTTTTTTCTCTTCGTCTCGTCACATCATTTTCTATCTTGCCGGTTCGGCTGGTTCTCTTCTTCAGTCGACTTCCTATAAAATGAAATGATCTTTGGTTTGTCTTTCCCGATCAATCCATTTTTTGCCCACTTATTTGGGTATATCCTCCCCAATTTTAAAAGATCTCTTCCTCCTTGTATGATGAATATGTGAGTCTTTCTCACACTTTTTGAGATCTCAAATGTTTTAATAGGGTGAGGAGAGATGTGAGTGAAGAGAGATATATAATGTCTCTAGAAAGTTTAATCTATCATGCATTTGGTATTGTAATCTTTGATTTATATATGGATATGTTAATCCTTGTTTAGGTAACTTAATTTCTGGATACTTCAACGTTTGATTTGTTTAGGTTTTTGATTGTTCGATATGTATGGTATATATAGGTATGTTAAGATTCATATCGGTATACTAATTTTTAATGGATATATGGATATATTGATATATAGGTATATGAATTCTCAATGTGTATCTATATGGGTATGTTAATGTTCAATGTACGTATGAGTTTCTTAGTTGTCATTATGTATGGCATATTAATTAGAAGCAAATTAAGTAATTAGATATCAATTAGGTATTTAGTTGTAAATCAAGAAATTATATGTTAATTAATTAGTTTATAACTAATTATTTTGACTATAATTTGATGTTAGTTTAATAATTAATTAATTAAGTAAATCCTAATTAATTAATTAAGTAGATGTTAAATAATTAAGTAGATATTAAATAATTAATTATATGTTAGTTAGATGCTTAGATGAAATATACTTAGATGTTTCTTAGTTAATTATATATTAATTAATTAGTTAGTAACAAATTAATTTGAGTTCATAAGAAAGTATTAGTTAGATAATTAATTAGATATTTCTTAGTTAATTAGAAGAAAATTAGATGTCAATTAGATATTAAGTGAATGTTAATTAGATACATAATTAATTAAGTGGATGTTAAGTAATTAAGTAGATGTTAAATAATTAATTAGATTTTGACAAATTAGATTAATTAATTAGTTAGTAACTAATACTTTAATTAACAATTAAATAAATATTTTTAATTAATTAGATGTAAAGTAATTAATTAAATAAATTCTTGTTGACTAGAGTTTAATGTCAAGTATGCATTTTAATCTCCCTTTTTTTATAGGTTTTTTTAAAATTCATTAACATACATACACTCCACATTACTTTTATATAATTATTTAAAATTAAATATTATAGAATAATAAAATATTTTCATATCCTTATTACTTAATTTGATAAATGCTTTTATATTAATAATTATAAAATAATTAATTATTACTCATGATAATTATTATTAATTAAGTTTTAGGGCATTTATTTTTAGATATCGTTTTAGAATTATTAATAAACATTTATTATCGTTCATGTGTTTCACACGTGTATTGATATAAATAGTGTGCTAATAATTCTTGAATTGTCCAGATTTGATAGTCTGAGAATGTTATATTTATGTGCTTAAGTGCATTATTATTTATTTTATTTTGTGTGCAGTATTTTTTTCATTGTTCTTCGGGTACATACAAATGGATATTAATGAATGTTTTGATAACAAAAAACACTCACTCATATATAAGTCTTGTACTTGGAGAACTATAAGGATATGTTGCTGAAATTTTTTAAAAAATAAAATAAACAATGATCTACATATATTTCATATAAATGTATATTTCTAAATGGTATAAGACCACATACCTTTGGAGTTTGGGTGGTATGTGTATTTACATATATACATTTTTGTAGGATACACTTGTTAACATAATAATAGATAAAACATGGATGTTTGTTGATAGAATGTCAGAAGAATATGATAAAAGGGTACAAAAATTCTTGGATTTTACAATTCATAATGCAGAGAATTATGAGTTCATATGTTGTCCATGCACTAAGTGCAGTAATATGAAACATGGTACTCCATGTGAGATTCAGGATCATTTATTTGTCAACGGAATTGATCATAGTTATCAGAATTGAATATGGCATGGGGAAGAAACCTTATTTAGGTCTTCTACAAGTAAGAATCCTAGAGTTCAATAGAAAATTATATATAAAGGTAAAGTTAATAACACAAGAGAGATGGTGCATGAGGCTTTTGCTAAGTATGATAGTAACCCAAATTATTTTGAAAGATTACTTGGAGATGCTAAGAGACCTCTGTACCTTGAAGCAGTGAAATTCACCAAATTATCTGCTTTAGTAAAACTTTACAACTTGAAAGTAAAGTACGATTAGTCTGATCAAAGCTTCAATAAACTACCACAATTAGTATCTAAAATATTGCTTGAGAATAATGAAATGCCTTTTTCCATATATGAGGCAAAGAAAACCTTAAAGGCATTGGGTATGGATTATGAAAGGATATATGCATGTCCAAATGATTGCATTTTATATTGAGATAAGTATTAGGATGAGACTCAATGTCTAGTGTGCGGTATTTCTAGATGGAAAGTGATGAAGAATAGTAAAAAAATTAAGCAAGGGGTGCCTGCAAAGATATTGTGGTATTTTCCATCGATATCAAGAGTTAAGAGAATGTTCAAATGCTTTGAAACATTAGAACAACTCAGATGGCATTCAAGGCAAAGTGAAATGGATGGTCAATTAAAGCATCCATCTGATACACCGTCTTGAAAGTTAATAGATATAATGTGGCCAAAATTTGCAACTAAACCCAAAACATAAGGCTTATCATTTCGGTCGATGGAATCAATCCATATAGTTCTTTAAGTAGTCGCTACTGTAGTTGGCTAGTAATTATGGTGACATTTAATTTACCATATTAATTGACAATGAAGAGAAAGTTTATGATGCTTACACTATTGATATCGAGGCCTAAACAACCTAGTAATAATATCGATGTCTATTTGGCACCACTAATCAAAGATCTGAAAATATTGTAAGGGACTGATGTTGAAGTTTATGATGCATAAAATAAGGAGTCATTCAACTTGAAAGCAATGTTATTGTGGACAATTAATGATTTTCTTGCATATGGTAATTTATCCGATTTTACAGTGAAAGGGTATTATACATGTCTTATATATGGTGAAAATATACATTTGTGTTGTTTACCACATAGTAAGAAGATATCATTTGTAAGACATATAAGTTTTTTACCTCGAAATCATCCATACAGAAGACAAAAGAATGCATTCAATGGGAAACAATAATTCAGAATTATCTTACCTCCATTAACTGGTGATAAAGTGTTAGCGAAAGTTTGTGAAATACAAAAAGACATGGGGCAAGTTAAAAAAAAATGAAATAAGTGAAATAAAGAGGACATTGTCATGTTGTGTTGGAAAAAGAAATCGATATTCTTTGAATTGTCATATTGAAAATCATTTCATGTAAGACAGGTGCTCGATGTGATTCACATAGAAAAAAAAGTATGTGATAGCCTCATTGAGACACAACTTGATATTACTGGCAAATTTAAAGATGGTCTTGCAGTCTTAATTGATACTATCAAGTCTAAAACAATCATATATTTCTACCACTAGCTTGCTTTACCTTATCAGAAAGAAAGAAAAGAAGAAGAGATAATTTTGTAAGGTATTAAGTGAGATAAAAGTGCCAGATGGATACACTTCAAACATTCAAAACCTTATATCCCTAAAAGATCTGAAGTTATATAGGTTTAAGTCTCATGATCGTAATACATTAATGCAACAATTATTACTTATCACTTTACAAGGATTGTTACCTAAACATGTCATATATTTACTTATAAGATTTTGTATATTTTTTAACCTTTTATGCTAAAAGGTTGTTGATGTGGCAAAGTTATATGGTATGCAAAGTGAATTAATTACTTTATTATGTTTGTTGTAGGAGTATTTTTCTTTAAGTTTTTTTGATATTATGGTTCATCTCATTGTTCATCTAATTAGAGAAGTAAAGTTTTATAGTCTTGTGTACTTGTGATGGATATATTCAATTGAAAGATACATTAAAGTGTTAAAGAAATATGTGCGAAATTATAATAAGCCAAAGGGGTGTGTAGTTGAACCATACATAGTAGAAGAGGCATTAGAATTTTGTGCTGACCATTTATCCAACTTGGATGCCATTGAGATTCCCATAAAATGGTGGTTACATTGAGAAAGTTGCCGACAAGTTTTTACAACAAGCTCACTTATATGTTCTATTGAACATCAACGAAGTTCAACCATATATAAGATAATTTTATTCACATTTAATGTCATTAATTACCATAATTTCATTTAGTTCCATTAACTTTATTTGAAAATGCAGCGAGTATATGAACCAACTTAGAATGGTTAATTCAATTAAGTCGAGAAGACCTAAGTGGTTAAATGATGAACATAATTGCACATTCACTAATTTGGCAACGCAATAAGATAAGATGGGATAATTTTTGAACATAACTATTTATCTTTTCTTAATGTCCATCTATGTATACTTAGTTTTAGAAATTGTGACGCATAGGTGGAATATCAACTTTCGTTATTCAATCATAAACTTTTGTCTACTTTACGATGAATTGCTCATGGTCTTCAATTTACAGTAATCAAATATCTTGAGTACATCATAGATGGTTGTCGATTTTATATAAAAGCTCGAGACAACTTAAAAGACAACTTAAAACACTGAGGTGACTTTGATTGTAAATGCCATGCAAATCTCAAGTGCAAAAGACAAAAGTTTAGTCTATGGAGATTTATCTTTTTATGAAGTAATATAAGAGATATATGAACTCGATTATACAACATTTGGAGTACCAATTTTTAAATGTGACTAGGTCGAGAATAGTAGTGATGTTAAAGTTGATGACTTAGATTTTTTATTAGTAGACCTTAATCATATTAGACATAAAAATGATTCCTTTACATTGGCATTGCAAGCAAGACAATTGTTTTATATTGAAGATCCAATTAATGCTAGATGGTCAATTATACTGACAACACCACGAAATGATTATGAAGAAGATGATTTCTGTGTGGTTGGTGTAGATCAGACATATGTTAGTAATCATTTTCCACTAATTGAAGTATTTGATCCAAAGAATGATGGTGGATTAATATATACAAGGGAAGATTGTGAAAGATTATGGCTATAATTTATTTAATATATAAAATATATTTATTTTTACACTAAGTTATGTTCACGTGATATTTTTTTTCCTCATATATAATTTTATATTTTGCTAACCTTAATTTTTATGTCTTACATGCAGATTATATGGATCCATCACAAGGCTCAAGCTCATAAGGAGATCGAGGAAGAGCTAAGTACACCCATATGCCTAAAGTCATAAAAAGTAGATTCAAGGGTGAGAAGATACACATAAAAATAAATAGAAAAAGGCAACTGGTTAGAAAAAATAGTGCACAGATGATTAGCTACATTGGTGTTTTAATATGTCAAGCAGTACCTATAAACATCTCAAATTGGCATGAAGTACTTCAAGAGCTGAAGGATAAGCTATAGGATCAAATTTTTGTAAATAACTTGTAAAACTAGAATTTTTTTCTTATTTAATTATATAAATTATTAAGTTTGATTTGCTTTAATATGTTGTGTACTTCTAAAGCACATTTGACATTGACGAGGACATAAAGAGATATGTATTACATTTTGCTGCACTGAAATGAAGGAATTTCAAAATAAACCTCACCATAAAATATATTATGATATTTGTAGAAGATCTAGAAGAGAATCGAGATCCATCAAAAGAATATAAGAGTTGCTTACAACCTTATATTTAGAGCAAATTTGTTAACTCGTGGTTGTCTATAGAATTTTTAGTTTTATAAGTATATCATAATCTTATGCACATTTACGTTATAGACTAAATATTGATGTTTGGTATAGGAGAAAAGAAAAGTAAAAGTGGAAAGGAGAAAGAAGAATGTTTATGACCATCAATTATCACGCAAGGGCTCCGTGAGATTAGAGATTTAACCGGTTAGTTATATTTATTTTACTTGTGCTTATGTGTGAGAAATAAACTTCTTTAGACTAATAATGAGATGGATTCATTTCAAATCTAACATCGCAAAACAAATCTTTAGACATTGATGAAGATATTGACCATGCCATATAATGAAAAGCAGTACGAGCTAATTCAAAAGGGAAGCATATTAATGAGACAGTTAGAGAATGTGCTGATAGAATCGTAAATATTTTGAATTTTTAAACTTTTTTTAATTGATTTTTACATTTCAAGTAACCATTTGTTTGTACTTTAATTGGATATTTATGCAAGATGATTTGATGGCATAAGAGACACAGGGTACTTTTAAACCATCACATGTAAAAGATGTACTCACAACAACCATTGGTACTCTAAAGCATTTTGGTCATGTCAGAATTGTTGGTTCTGAAGTCTCAATTACTTCTTAAAAGTAAAGGTGCCAATAGTCCCATGTGATAATGTGACCACTAAGAAAAAAAGTGATGAACATTTTGAATTGGATAGATAGTCATAGACATCTATTGGATGATGTGAGCGCACTGCATTTCCATGACTTTAAATATTCTACTAAAACTAGCAATAACATCGCTAGAGTATAATCTTGTGAAGAAGATCTTGCATCATCTTCAACCCACATCATCATTTCAGCATATAAATTCGAAGGTATGTCATGTGTTCTTCACTTCACTTATTGTTGTTTTTGTTTGCCATGCATTAAATATTGCTTTTTGTTTTTCATTATAGTGTATACCATGTCAGTTGATGATTGGTGATAATGTTACCAATGTTATGGCTCTTGGGTCTATTTTTATTGATCCTATTATGAATAACATGATCCATAGGAATGACATGATGGACGATGATGTAAAAGTTCAAATCATAGTAGCTGTGGAGCCCGATGCTCTCTTACCTCGATCGGTAGATAAGGCAAATATCTTTACTTTATCTCAAGTATTTTAAGACACATGTCACTTGGCCATCACAATGGATTATTGTTCTTGGATATCAGGTAATCTGTTTTCATTAACTATATCATTTTTCATGAAATTTATGAATTAATAGTTATGGATAACATATTTGATCTTTTGAAAGGATCATATAAATCGGTGCCATAAGCATGTAAAATAAGATATAAAATCCATATGCAGATCGCTTATGTTATATTATCGTTGCGTCTGTCATATGATGGATGTAGATATGACGATAACCATTTCATTGGATGAAATAATATTTGATGCTCAAGGCATGATATATATTTGCAAATATGGTATCATGTAATTTTTCCATATGAAGAAGTTAAGGGTCACGATCGTTCAAACTTATATCGTGTATGTCTATCATATTTTATTACTATGTTTTAATTTTTTAAAAAATTTAAAAGGCTTAATTTTCATTTTGTATTACAAGAAGCTTTATAGGGATAAGATGGTCACATGTGACTTAAATAGTAGATAGTTATTTATTGATCCTATGATGGTATCAGTGCGGAGCATTAATAATATTGAAGAGAAAGTAAGACATCTTGCAATAAAGATAAGGCAAGTAGCACATGACCAGGGAGTCATAATGCTCCCCTATAATATCAAGTAAAAGTAAATTTTTAATTGCAAACATATATTTGAACTTTAATTATATTATTGAAATTATGTTATAAATATGTAGTATACATTAGATGTTAGTCGTTGTGGAATTGGATTTGTACCAATATACGATTTTGATCATTGATCGAGATGATTTGAAAAATCTTATCACAACATGAGTTTGTAAATATTTACTAAAGTTAAATGTTATATATAAAATTTATAATCATATATGATTAATATTTATCTTTCAGTACTTTTAAGATGTATGTAACGATTCATGCGTCAAGATTATCAAGAAAAAAATTTCAAAAGTTTCATTGCTTAGTATTATTATAATGCAATTGAAATTTGTGTTTTTTATTTTTTTTCTTTACTTTTATTTGTTAGATTGATATTTTTAATTTTTTTTTCGTATAGTGTCTGTCAATCATCTAATGTTGAGTGTGGTTATTATGTTATGGCATACATAAGGGAAATTATTAAAAGACATAGTGATACCGTCTCTTTTTACAAAATAATAAGTTATTAAAATAATTGTTTAATTAGTTAATGTGTTTATTATTAATAACATGTGAATTTATTTATATGTTTTTTATAAATGCAGTTGAATGATAAAGCCATGTACACTGAAACAAAAATAAATCAATTGAGGAAAGAATTTTGTGACTTCACATGGTGTTATTTGAGCGATACAATAGAAGGTGAATTTTGAGAATACTTTCTTTTATAGATTGGAACATATTGAACATACTTTTGTACTCATTATGTAAAAGTTGCTTGTTCGATAAATTTTTTATATGATAACGTATTGTACATTTGTGTTATTAAATTTTGCTAGGATTAATTTGAGTCATTGAATGAATACCTTGAATGATAATATTTTGGTATGTTAATTATTGGCAGAGCATTGAAGCGTTATTTAATGTATCATTAATGCACTACAAAGTTAGGAAGTGAATGTATTGGTGCATATTGGAGTGTGATTTAGCATATTATAGTTGCACTAAAAAGAAGTGAAGGTATTGGTGTATATTTAAATGTGATTTGGTCTATTATTTTTGCACTATATAATGTTGAATGAGTGAAGTTTGATATGCATGTATTGAAATAGTGCATTATTGTTATGCAAATTGAAGTGTGTTATGGTCAATTTAGCATTGATGTATTAGTGTATTATTGGTATGCAAATTGAAGTGTGTTGTGGTCAATTTAGCATTGATGTATTAGTTTATTATTGGTATGCAAATTAAAATGTTTTGTGTTGAATGTAATGTTGATATGTTGAAATGAGGTTTGATGGTGCATCTTGATGTATATGGACTATAATTATTATTAATATGAAAATTGAAATATTTTAAGATCAAATTTGATGTATAAATGATATTTTAAAGTGCAATTATATATATATAATTTAAGATTATTCATATGATTTTGTAAGTGAAATTGACAATTATGGTGTGATTGTAATTGTAATAATTGCAATTTATAAATTTAGAATTCATAACATATTTTGAAATATTTTAAAAATATAAATATTGGTTTACAACAATTAAAACTAAAATTTTTAAAAATTGACCCTTGAACCAGTAGCTTTTGCGCTAAGCAAGACTGCCCTTGTCCCTTTCCTTTCTCCATTCTACCTAATTTCTTTGCTTTGTTCTAGTCTAAGGCAAAGCAAAAGTGGTTCTTATGCCTACTGAAAATATTAAATAAGAATTGCAAATAAAATCGTCATCTAAAGTAATGGGTATCAAATGTGGATTGTATTTACAAACATCATCTAATGTAATGAGATATTAGATGACAGTTTTGTGCACAACCGTCATATAATATAATGGGATACTGGATGATAGTTTTAAACACGACTATTATTTAATATAATGGGTATTAGATGACGGTTGTGTTTATAATTATCATTTTATGCAATCCAACATTAGATGATAGTTTTAACTATAATTGTTATCGAATGTTGGATAGTATTAGATGACAATTGTTATAAATCGACATTTGAAGCGTAACAACCGTCATTAAAAGGTACATTAGATGACAGTTTTAGCAACCTTTATATATTTTGCAAGGATTTTTCTCATCACTTACATAGATGACACTTTTACAATCGTCATTTTTAACTTTTTTTAACTGTCATTAAAGACATATTTTGTTGTAGTGTATATATACGAAGCCTATGTCAAAAAATTTTCTTCATATTCTCCATTATTGCATTAGCTTTTTTTTTTAATAATTATTGCTAAAATAAAAACTACCTAAAGAAATCATCGTCACTTTAAATAATTGTTGGATTAAAACGTTGGAAAAAATAATGGTAGATATATAGATTTTTTTTTCTTTTCTTTTCCTTTGTTCTTGTTTATCTACTTATGCACACATAACACTTTCTTGAAACTTTGACTATGCTCTTTTTTTTGTTAATATTTTTTCCTTTTTTCTAATCTCTTTGAAGTATCATATTTTTTATTTTTTTTATTGTCTTTACTTTTTTTTAAAAAAATGTAGTAATTAAAAACAATTAATATGTTTTGAGTTAGTCAAACCAAAATGCAAGGTAAGCATTGAGAATGCATCTCAGACATTGTCTAATTAGTTCAAAGAACAACTTAAAGTTGATGACTTAATTTTTGTATATCATTTGAGGTATAAAAAGATTTTTAAAAAATACATATATAATATTAATTGGATAAAAAACTTTATATCATTTAACATTAAATTAAATTTTAAGATAAATATTATATAAAATTTTAATATTTGTCCATGTTATTAAATAAAGCATGATTTTCAAAAAGTGATAAATCACTGATTTATCAATTTAAATTAAATTAAATTTTATAAAAATAAAAAATAAAAATATTTAAATTAAAAATCTTATATAATAAATTTTGACTTAAAATTTTTTATAAATATAAAAAAATGTTTAATTTAAATTTTTTTAAAAAATAGAAATTTTTCAATATTAAAAATATATTTTTTAAAATTTTACATTGTCAAAATTTTAAAAATTCATAAAAAGTAGCTCATGAATAAAAATTTATTCAAATTTAAAAGACGGACTTAAAATTTAAAATAAAATTTATTTAAGTTAATTTTTTAAATATTTTAATAATAAAAATACTCTTAATTTTATAACTATTTGAATTAAAATTTAATTTAAATTAAATTAATATATCGAAATTTGATTTATCATTTTATTAACACGAAAATTTATTTGATAACACAAGCACGATTTTGCGTAACTTTTATCTTAAAGTTGATTATATTAATTGGCCAAATTTTATGTTTAAGTTTTTAATTTAAAAATAATAAAAAATATTCAAAAAAGTAAAAAATAATTGATAAAAATGTGAAATAGAGATAATTTTCTAGTTTTAACTTAATTCAAAAATTCTTTTTTATTATAAAGTAATTTTAAAAAACATATAACATAGTAATTCAGCTAAGTGTATACTGTAAGAGAAGGTTAGATACCACAAAGGTTAAGGTTTACATGTGGTATCTTCTTAAGGTGCCACTTGTGACGTTACACTGATTTTGGTGGAGAACCGTGTCAGCATAGATAACTCTCTCACTGAACCGGTAGTACATCCCTTTGATATTTTCCAAAGCCAGAACCTCCTGACCATAATCAAATATAATGACACGAGGAGTGATGACTCAGCATGTACTTCCCTATTCCTGCTTGTTTGATAATTTCTTTCACTGGACTGCTAATATATTATTTGCACCCCACCTTTCCGATATGTCCAAAGCCGAATATCTCCTGGCCACGAATTAGAGATCTCGTTGACACGTGGACTACTGAGAGTCGAGTTTTTGATGGAGGCCTCTCAGCCACCAATGTTGCCTCCAATTCTGAGCCACAAACTCACTCCTGCGGGGCCCTTCTCTCGCTACAAAAGCTAAACACGTACACATTTCTCTCCTTTTGCAAGTTGCCTGGTTGACCCAGTTTTCATATTAAAAGCTAAATATACCACTCAAACAGTAAAAGGCCCGCAAAGTCGTAGCCGCCTCTTTTCACAGGATAGAGCAACCCGCCTTAAGGTTTCAATCATTTCTACAACTTTTTCTTCATCTGGATTGCTTTGTTTACTGAATTGGCAATTGGGTCGTCTTCATTTTCTCAATTACGCTGGAAGGTAAGTTTTTCCTTTCTTTGATTTTTGTTTCCTGTTTGTTTTATTTTATCTGAATCGTATTTATTTGGGCTGTGCAAAATTTCATTCTTGCTTCAAAACTTTGATTCTTATAAAATTCCGATATTTCTTTTGAGGGACCGTGTAATAAATTTCGAGCACTCGAGTTGATCTTCATGATTCCGTTGCTGCATATCTTCTTAATATGTTTCAGCTGTATGTTTTGCTTTTGTGTTCTATTTTTCATCTACTATTTATTTGAGTGGTGATGTAAGTAGGCAAAGGGGAAACAAGGACCTGAGCTCAATTCAACTTGGCATCTGAGTGTTGAACTTCCTTTTCTCCTCCTCCTTGGATGTCATCATAGTAACTTTCCTTGAGTTGTTTTAGCAGTTCTGCCAACTTGTTATTAAAGGAACTTGCTTTGAGCTCCGTAAATCAGTCTCAACATTACCAAGGTTTTTTTTTTTTTTTTTTAAATTTATAAAATTTTGGTTTTTTTTCATTTTGAAGTGATCTTCTGTGTTTACTTGACGTTGATTGTTCTGAATTGGAGTGTTGTAGTGATGGAGTGATCTAACTGATGGTTTAATCTTCAGTGGTATTGAGGTTTCTACAATATTTGGTACTCTTTTTAGTTTCCAAGAATAGAAAGATATAAAAAAGAGTAGTAACTTCAGGTAAAGTTATCCCTTCCTGACTTTTCCATACTAATGTGCTTCGCTACACCATATGTATTGTTGTCCAGGTATAACATAATGGATTGGAATTTTGGAACCGGTGTTGATGATCTCGTTGTCCCCAAGGATGAAGAATTATCTGATAGGCTTCCATCACCAAAGAGCTGGGCCAGATGGGATATTACTGCTAAAGAAGGTCATTGGTCGCCTAATAGTTGCTTCATAACGGATGGCAATTTGAGTACGGCTCTCAAGTTCAGAGGTTTATTTGATGAATTTGAGACTGAACCATCTCTCTACAATAAAGATGAGTGCAGTGGTTCGAGTGTGAGTGGAGGAGGATTGTTGGAGGAGTCACTTCACCATGGACTACTTTTAGATGATCGACCAGGTTACCAGCTTGATGAATTCACAGGAATCGAACAGATGGATGACATATTCTTGTACAAGCTTAACTTCTGGGATTAAGATACTTGATTTAAAGCCTGTAGGAGATCATGTAGTTTCTTAAATTGTTTAGGTTGTCATAACGAGCATGCTCGGATACCCCATGGATATTGAATGCTCCAAATGTTTTGTGCATTACATTCTGAAAGAACCGATACAGGGTGGATCCATTACAGAACTGTGCAGCTATCATTTCAAGTTGCTATGATAAAATGAACCACATATCTTCGGTAAGTGATCTTAAAGAATCAGTTGTGAGGGCACTGCTTTTCTTAATTGATCTCTTTTAGATGAAACTTGCACCAAAGTTGTTATACAAAAAGTCATTCACTATCCATGGGATGTCCTCTGCACCGCATATTAGTACTTTTGACCTTAAAACATGGAAATGAGAGTGTCTCCTTGATTTCTAGAATTCATTTTTGTTCCTCCTTGTTGCAGGAATTCCTTACTCGAGGATCTACCTTGGAATGGGGAACTTCACAAACCAGTTTGCTTTTCTTCTGAATCTCAATGTGGTATGACACAGCAAATGATCGCTTGAAGTGTATGGCTTTAGATTCACAGAAGGATTCCAAGAAACAAGCATATTATGGGAAGCTTAAAATATCTTAAACTCATGTATTTTCTCCTTTTGTAGGTTGGGAAAACAAAAAAGTTTCTGCTTCACTGTTTATTCCATGCAACTCAGAGCAAGAAGATGATCCACCTGTAAAGGTGAGATTTTCCATCTAAATCGGAGCATTTTTGCTGTGATATCTACAGCTGAATGCTAGTTTGTTGTGTTGGAATCTGAGTTGGTTGGTTTATGATGTGGTCTGTTGTTCTAGAGAATCCGTGCCATAAACAAGTATATTACTTCAAAGCATTTCAGTTGCTTGAGATCTCAACCTCTTCCTGCATAAAATGTGTGTAATGAAGAGCATGAATATCTACATTGGTACTACGGGAAGCCTCCACCTCTTTTTCTTTTTTCAAATATGTCAAAATCATCGAATTTCATGAATTGTTGTTGTACTTTTGTCCTAATTAAGAGATGATTATATTAAAACATGGACTTTGGCTTAAAGTTTGGGGTGTGATCCAACTCTTGTTCAGATCTTTTGTGTATTTAAAACAAAATAAAGGGCTTATTGTCTACAGTAAAGTGTTAATAATCTTTGAAGGGTTGATGAATAACAGATGTTTCCTTTTTATTTCCTGTCATCATGTCAGAAACAGCTATACTTGGATTCTGTTCATCTCAGAATTTTGGTTTGCATTACTCTTCCCTTCCAAACAGTTTACAGGATATTGATCCTTTATATATTTTTTCAGACATCAGTTGAATTCCTGTTTGAAGTTTTTCCTCCAACAATTGCTGTGGCCAAGTAGCCAAAAATATCTCCCTGTTCCTATTTGGTTTAGGCATATAACCATTCACTTGGACTATTAACTTCCCCATGACAACACTAACCTTGTTATTAGTATTGTTATCAGTATTTAAAGGAGCATCCTGTATCATCTTTCGTCTAATACTTGTTGTGGTTTCTTTGCATATTTCCGGTGATAGTAGTATTGGACTAAAGATTGTAGTAAATATCTTTGTAATTTAACCAGGAGTTACAGTTCTGCTTACATTGTTTTTTTGTCGGTCTTAGACATTCACGGTTAACTAATCATAGTATGTTTTTCAAGACATCACTGGTCAAATTTGTGGCCTTACCTGAGGAGAACAGCTCAAGTGTACATTTATCTGAGAAACAATCTCTTGAAGAATCAGTACTTAGTGACTTTGAAATGGTTATGGCTCAGGTCAGTGATTGGAAACTCAAGTAAAAGAGCTCTTATCTCAGGACAAAACTCTGTGGTAACTAACAAACTCTCTCTATTTTGATTTATACAGTTGACTGAAACAACTCGAATATGCTTCCGTGATGCCTTCTACCGCCTTGCTAAGAACTCAGAGCAACAAATAGCATCACATGGTGCAAACAGAAATCTTGCAGTGGAAAATCCTGATTCTATGTGGACTAGTAATGATGAGAAGATGAGGTAGTATATCTGTTTGTTGGATTTTTCTGTTTTGGAATTTAGTCCTTTCTCACATTATGTTGATGTTGATATCAGTAAATAAATCACAGATATCTTTTTCAATGATCAAAAATAAAATATTGGGTTTATTTTTCTTTTTCACTACTTTTTGCACTATTTTACTTTAGCTGCTCCATGAAATTTGTTGTTCTACATGGAACATTGAAAACCAGAGAATCTTATTCTAGATTTAAGACTTTTTATGCACTCTTAACAGGATCCATTGTACTGAAGCATTGAAAACCACTAGAGGGAGATAGCTCCTGCTTGGACATCAATTAAACCCTTGTTACAAAACATGAACCCCTTTGTCGTTGTTTCAGCCTTTGTTTTGCTGGTATTTGAGCTCTTTTGACACAACATTAGTTTCATGTTCAGGTCTGGAAGAAAGAAAGCAATTGAATCAGAAACCAACACAGTTGACAGAGCCATTGCAAATCTCACATTCAATAAGATGGACTCCAACGTAAGAGATTTTGATGTTGCAGCATCACTCAAATCCAACCCATGGGTTACAGGAACAAGAGCACCTGGGACCTGCAGTTCAAATCAAACAGTCCATCGGTTCTCACAGGCCCCCATTTTAGCAAGTGATGCTGAAGTTGCAGTTCTTGTTCAAGCAGACCCAGTAACGAAAATAACTGGACATAGGGATCTGTTAAGAAGTCCTGCAGAAAACAAGATAAATGTAAGAAGTTCCAGTACCTGAATTTGACTCTGCAGCCAGATGATGGGTCTTCTAAATGCTGATTTGCAGAATGACACAAACAGCAAGGATAACGAGATAAACCCTTACATGAAAAAGCTGATGTAAAGGGGGGGAAAAAAGAAAAACAACAGAAGTAAAAGCTTGGAAAGAGAAGTTTCATGGGTGTGCTTCATTTTGTCTGAATGTGTAACGTCCTTGAAGTAGCTGGCATAAGTATAACCGAACTCAGAACTCATTTTGTTAGCACGGCTTAGTTTTAACAGTATCTGTATAATTTCATTAACTTCGACAGGAGCAGGTCTCTGTATTGTTTCTTTGTGGAGTTAAACACGTAAATCTTTCAGTTGGAAGACTCAACTACATTGCAACTTGGCTGCTCGCCCTTTTGTTTATACAGACTGTATACTTGGAGGGACGAATTGGAGATAGTAGGCGCACCATCTAAATGCCTTTTCAATTTAGTGCCTTCGCTGCAGCTTGAAAATAACATGCTGGTGAGTGTGCCGCATGCTTTTGAACTTGTTGATTTGTCAATTATATTTCCTTACGGTTCTGCACGTTTGACCTTGTTCTGAAGATAAAGTATATGTGAACAACATCATATGCTTAGCTAATTAATAATCTTAAGCAAATATTCAATTAGTTAATATGTTTACCTTCTTCGATGACTGTTGACCATCTAAACAATAACAATCCTTGAGCAAGTCAACCTTTTGGACAATGGACTTAGTATTTTTTTAGAACCTTTTGAACAAAAAACTCAATATATTTTCTTCTTTTAATGTCAATGGATATAAGTCAACAGTTAATGCATATGTAACATACAATTTATGGTCACGATAATCTCATGTATCCTTAATCACAGTGCTATTAAATAGCATATGACTTGAATTATTTGCCATATACAATGAAGAGACAATAATTCAATCTTCCTAGGCATGATAACTTTTGGTATAGTAAATCTAAATCGTACACAAATCCTTTCGTAATACTTTGTATCAACTTTCCATTTTCACTTCAAACAGTTTCTGTAGATGTAGACCTTTTGCCGATTCTAAATAGCATGCCTTTGGGTGTGCTGCATGTATTTCTTAATTGTCAACTGTTCCGCAAATTTGACCCTGTTATGAACACGTTTCCTTATATAATAGTTAATTTCATTTTGTTTTGCTTTGTGTAAAATGAAGATTGTACCATCTTTGGGTAATATCACGTGAAGGAATCACTGGAAAGGGAAACAAGGTTGGATGTAAGTCATTCTACATCAAAAGAAAGTATAAATCATGAACAAAGCTTGTAATACCATCATTATTAACTGAAGTGACAAAGTTAATCTTGAAGAAGTGATAAACGATATGATCGTTGCTTGTATATGGCTTAAGTTTTGAAAGCCTTTACTGTCCAATTGTCTTCACTTGAAAGAGAAGTTTTTGACCTAATTTCAAATTGACAGAGGGTAAACCTCCGCAAAATCACCTAGATGAATTTAATAAATTATAAGAATTTTGAGAACATAACAGCGATATAATGATTAGAATAAATCTTCAGTCTTACGTTGTTTATTACCTGAGTCATAAGATTTTTGTTGACACAGTGAGATATATGATAGGGATACTTTGATATTGGAAAATGTAGTTAGTTCACTACATACCAAGGAATTGAAAAGGGAAAAAAGGTGATCACTTTTTCAATTGAAAAAAAAAAGACAATTGAAATTTAATTAGTAATAATATAAATAATTTGGATATTTAAAAAAATTAGAAAAGCAAATAAGTCAATCAATTTTCTTAACAACAATGAAATCAATTTTATCCAAATGAAAATGTGCTCCAATAATTAAATAGAAACTACGGAAATATAATTTTTTTAAAAAAAAAGAAATTTGAGATTTTGAAAAATAAGATAATCGGTATGTGTTTCTCTTAAGAAAAACACTTGCCCAAAGCTATTTTGTAATAATCTAGAATGACTTTCAAATAAATTATGAAAAAAATGAACTGATTTTGAGATAAGTGATTTGTTGGATTTGATAAAGAAGAAAGAGAGGACTGCAATGTGTATGGGTTTAGCAAAATGAGAAAGAAGACTATTATACTTAAAACTACTGTAGTCCTATTGAAGTTTATCATTTCAACGTGATAGAATTTACTATAATCGTCACAGAAATGCATAATTTAAAACAATGTCTTCGGAAAGAGTTTGACTTTGAACAACTTAAAAAATTGAATACTTCTTAAGTATTAAAGTGACAAAATCAAAGCAAAGGATCTTTATTTGTCAATAAAAATATGTGGTGGTAGTAGTTCTTTACATGTTAACATATTTTCTCTTTATTAAGAATTTTTGTTTTTCTCTTCTTATTGAGAGTTTCGTTTTATCATGTCGTGAGAGTTCTTTTGCGTTCTTGTTCTTCATTTGCTTGTATGGATCTATCATTTGAAGATGTACCTATCTTAAAAGATGAGGAAGAGATAGTGCTTGGTTGTGAAGATCATCATCAGTTTTAATGTCATGAAGAATTGTATGGCAAGTATATGGAGGCTAATAAAAGGGGTAAACATTAGACACATGAATTCTTAACATTTTCTTTTTCAATTCTTTTAGGTGGTTGATATGAAACGGGTGCTGAAGGGAGGTCCTTGGACTTTTGGCAACCATCTTCTTATCTTCCATAAACTTCAACAAAGTGATATCCCTACATAGATCCCTTTTTATCAACTTGATTTCTAAATCTAGATATAAGATCATGAACAAGGTAGTTATTAATGTTCATTAACCCCTGAAGTGTTTAAGAAGGATTCGGAAGCCATCTAGAGGAGAGTCAATAGTGAAGTTTAAATATGGAAAGTTATTCATGTTCTACTTTCTCTATGTCTTGCTTGGAAATTTTGATCAATTTTATGACCTATTATTCTCGTTATTAGTGAATGAAATAAAGGAGTAGGGTCCTTAGATATAAGCTCTAACGAGGAGAAATGTGAACCTTGGTGATAAGAGATGGCTTAGAAATAGTGGTTCAGATGGAAGAGATGATTGGATTGGTGATGCCAAAGTGGTTTGGGTGTTAAGAAGGTCAATGATGTGCAATTGGCAAGTGGTTAAGATAACGAGATTAAAGGAGGTTCTAATGGAAAGGCAATTTCGAATGCATCAATTCCTTCAATCATTCAAGTTAACAAGCTAGTCAATTTGTCAAAGCCTTTTACTAAGGAAATTTGTACCTTTGATAAGGAAAGAAAAGATGATGAGAGGCTTTCTAGTAGGAGCTCATCGTTGAAAAAAAATGATGAAGTTATGCATAGTGATATGGTTGTAAATCTTTTCCATGCTCCCGATTAATATCTTTTCCATACCTCTAAGTTGAGGATAAGTGCCAGCATTGATATCTTTGCTAGGATCTTTTGTAACTAGTCCAAGATCGTGTACTCACTATGTTGGATGAACTTTAAAGTCCATTGTATCTTCCTTCGAGACTAGTTGAACAGAAATCTTGTCCTATTTTGCTTGTTAAAAATGGTCCCCTTTCTAAGTTGATTGCTTTGGCTCTTTGGGTGGAGGCACATAGCATCTCCTACTCCTAGTGATATGGACTGACTTGGCAACGTTTTTGACCACCTTTTCAATGGTTGCTGACAGGTTTGTCCAAGGTACTGCATGGCTTGATTAATAGGTGCCTAGATTTTATGACCACTTTAGGGTAGTGAACAAGTGCTATCTTCTCTCCTTCATCATGTTTCCTCAGTAGAGTTGGAGCTTTTACCTTTACCACAAATGGGCGATGACTGATCATGAAGGTTTTTGGCTTATCTTTTGCCTCCCACAAATCATGTTTACTTGGTAAGCCGATAAAGGATTAGTGACCATATTAATGGCCTTTTCGATTTCAAAAGAAAGGATTTCATTGTCTATCAACCTTCACACTTGATATTTGAGGGCAAGAAAATTATCAATGGTGTGATCTTATGCCTCGAAGTGATATGGGAAAATTGCCATAAGATTATACCATTTGGGAAATGGTAAGGTCAAGGGTTGCATGAATACTAACGCCACTTGTTTTTGCTCTATGATCTGATGGTACAGCTCCTGGCAAGGGATAAGAATCGAGTTGAAAGGAGGTCTTTGCCTTTTCAAAGGTTGGTTCCTATAAAGGGTTTCCATGTGTGCCAACGATGGAGGTTTCCATGTGTGTCAACGATGGAGGCATTGGAGGATAAACCTCGTTAAGCATATCCTAAGTTTGAATAAAACAGTAATGAGTGTGGAATGTTGTTTAGGGCCTCTTGATCATAGGATGGTTGACAAAGTTGGCCTCCTCTTTCTTTTTGAAGGTGAGAGCTCTCCTTGTGGTAGAATCTTACAACTTGCCTAATCAAAGGGCATTCTTAATAAATTCTCCCATTTATATTATCCGTATAAACTTCTCCCTTACTATTGCAATTAAACGGTTGTACAATGGGGGCTTTAATGTCTAAAGGAATATTTAGGAGAGCTTAATGTTTGTTAAAGAAGGTTGCACATGAGCTATGTTTTCTCTCCATTGAGTTGCATAGTCTTTGACTATCTCATTATTTTCATGCTCATGTGTTAAAAGGTGACTCGATGGGATCGAGTCCCTCTACGTGTTGATACTGAAAGAGAAATACAGTGGCTGGATCTCTCCATCCCTGTATCTTAGTTGGCTCGAGGTTTGTATACCACTTGAGTGCCTCATCCTTGAGGCTATCTTGAAAGTAATGGATGAAGAGCTTTTGGCTCCCCTTATGTCCATATATTTTATGTAAAAACATTTTTAAATGAATACGAGGGCAGTGTGTCCCATTGCATCTGTCAAACTCTAAAGTCTTGAACTTTGAAGGGATAATCAGGCTGGTCATTACGCTTAAGTTGACGATGTTTATCCCCATAGCTTCTTTCTCTTGCTTCAAGAACCCGATTTGCTTTGTTAGTCCTTTGATTTTGGCTAGTAGCTCCTTGTTCTGAGAGTTGCCAATCCCTAATTGCTCTAGTTCAATAAGATCATGCAAGTCAAAGACTTGGATAACTTCAGGAGCTTTGTCCACCACCTTCGAGATGTGGGGCTATTTTATGTTCCAAGATGTTTTAGTAGCTGCCGGATTGGGAGGTCTCACAATGAAACTCAGGGGATTATGGCCCTCTCTTGTTTGGGTTCCATGGTAGCTTTTCCTTTTAACAATGCTCTGATGGAACTCATCATCTATTAAAACTAATCTTGGATGGAGATCTAGAGGTGTTAATGATTCTTCATCATTCTCTCATGCATTTCTATTCAGGCTTTCTTCAACCTTTCAATATGGGCCAATTTCTCCAATTTAGATAGCTGAGCTCGAGATCAAGTATTGCAAGTTCGAACGATTGAGTGACGCTTTGTCGTACCTATTCTGTTAAAATGTTTCAATTTTATTAAAGTCGATGTATGCATGATATGTTAGTGTTGCAGATGTGAATACAAAATATGATGTCAGGTCTCGCACAATAGTTTGAAAAATTGATGGTTTGCTAACAGTACCTAACATAAGGCCCGTAATTGAATACATTAAAAACTTTTTACAAAAGGACTGTAGCCTTTTAATAAAGATTGATATATCCCACAAATTCTAAGCCTTATCTTTGGAAATAGCTTCCTCAACGTGATATAATTCATGCTTGAAGCTAGAGGCTTCCTTCATAATCTGCTTAATTTGTATGATCAAAGTCTAAGCATGCCTTGAATCTTGAGCAGAACGTCCCTTATCTTAACACCATTGTGTGCAGATTTTTTTACCTTTCTCTTTTCAGAATTGTCCTTCTTTTAAAGGAAGGTTAAAATAGTCCTTTCTTTTTAAAAGTCAACCATCTGGTTTAGCCTATAATTTCTTTCTTGATCAATTTTGGCTAATAGATGGTTGATTTGATTCTAATGTTCTTATTTTTTAATCTCCCTCTTCTTGAAGAGATCCTTCATCCAATGCTGATCCATCTTGATTCTTTTCTTTAACTAGTCATTTTTTTGCTCAATCTTTTGCAAATTTTGGATTAGACTCTCATAATCTCTCTTCAAAGTGATTCCTCCTAATGAGTATTGATTTGTAAACAGATGTTCAATTTTTTTGAGTTGTAAATTTAAGGCCTAAATTTGACTATCTTAGGAGTCATATTGTGCCATAAAGTATTCTAGTTATCCTACATGCTTTCTATATTGATCTCTTTCTATTATTAAGGTATTTATTAACTGCTCTTGAATTAAAGCTTCACATTGTAGTGATTCCATCTTTTGCTGCAAATGAAGTTTTGAGATTTTAACTCTTTAACCTTTTGTTGGTTCTTATCTCTCTATGTTCTTTTTGTAATAGTACCAAGATCAAAGTAGACTGATAGTGATAAAGCCACATCAAGAGTGGCATGTCATAGACTAAGTTCTTCCTCCGCTCCCTTTATCTTAATGTGGTCTCCCTTACCCATTTATTTTAGGCTATCTTGCAAAAGGATCACCAGTCATGCTCACTTGTGAGTATTGGTTGGAACTAGTTATTTCACTATTCCCTTAGAACCGACATGTGATAGAGATAAACTATTTAATCCTGACTTGTCTATGTACCATCAGAGGACCATACCTTACTAGTGATTGAAACTAAGCAAAATGACTGAAGATTGGGATCCTCTTTTTAATAGGAACGACATATATCTTAGCCATGGAGCCACCCATCTGACATCATTCTCCATCAAAATGAAGAGAATAACAGGCTACTCATGCATAATTCTATTTTTAGTTGTTTAGATCTTTGCAAACTCCCGAAATGGATGAAAGGGATCCCTTAGTATACCCATTGAGAAATCCATTTGTATTTTAAGCCACACATTAAGAACCAATAATTCTTCCCTTACCTGTCTTTCTAACGTGGTTCAAAGAATTTACGATCTTAGTAAGAATTATAAAGGCATGATTTCTTCCTCTCCGGAAGAAACATATAAAAGGGGACAATATGGATGCTTACATATCCTGAGGCTTCGAGACATATGATGAAGCCATAAAATGTGGGGCTAACCTTGATTGGTTTCCTTCCTTACCTTTATATTGACGAATTAGTTATTCCAAAAAATTGAAAAGGGATGCTTAGACTATCTTTTTTGTTTCTCCAATGCTGTCAGAGCGTTTGTTCGTGTATGCCTAGTGTTTCGATTACTATTGTGATTATCCACTTGAGTTTCTTAATTTTAACATACATCCCAAGACATTGTGGATTATTAACCCCAAGAGTGCCTAACATTCCTAGCTCTATATTATTAAAATGGAAATAGTGAAAGAAGAGTCCCAAAAATTAACGGCCACCCTAATCGGGGGTTCTTTTACCCGAATATCCAAAAAAATCTACGATGGTGCAAAATTGTTCTTTAAACTTGACCTTATCATGGGTACTAGTCTTATCCCAAAATTGATAATGAGTTGATAGATCATCCCTTTTGAGACTTAAAGAAACTATTTTCTTTAAGTTTGTTTAAAAACCACGAGGTAAGGCATCATTCAATATCCTTTACTCTTCCTAGGACCATTTTTCGGCTTGAGAAAGGGTCATGATAACCACATCAGGGTTATAGTTGTCAGGTTAGGATATTTTCATGAAAAAGAATTCTAGCTAAAATAGGGATAGACCTTAGAAATATCCATTATGTTTAAAGCTCGATGTCAAAAGGTTTTTCGATGTCAATCTCATGCAGCATATGCATAGGGATAAAATAATAGAAAAAGTCAACACAAATCATAGTTAAGTTCGATTCTTCTAACCAGAGTATGTGTCTTATAAGAAGTGTTTTTGTAACCTGAGGTTTTCTAAGTTCGACCTTCCTAAAAATTAACATGAAAGGTTAACAATCAATGACGTCACCCAAAATGTGGTTTTACCAGGTTTTTAAGCTTTCTAAAGGGTCCCAAACCGTCCTTTAATGCCAACTTAGCGAGAAGGGTACCTATAGTCCATAGTCACCTAAGTAAAGGTACTTGGAAAGAAAACTTCTTCTTAGTGATGAAAGCAGACATAGGTTTCAATCTGAATAGGGTGAGCCACATCGCGTAAGAAGATTGGGTGCCCTTCAATCACTAGCTCTTAGACCCCTCTTAATAGGGAAACAACCTCAAAGAACCTAGCTTCTATATAGAGTTAATGCAATGAATGACTTTGACATGTGTGTTGGTTTGATGGTTTGAAAGCATATTAAATAAATGAACAACAAAGAAAATAAACACATAAGGGAATCTATCTCGAAATTTTAGATTTTCACCTGATTAAGAAAAACAATTTTTTGATTTTAACTTTACTTAACGTTATAAAACCAAAGATTTTAGGTTCTATCCCTAGTGGAATCACCAAGTTATCATAATGCGGCACAGATTGATCAAAGTTGAAAAAAAGACACTCAGCTTCTCCATCGCGAGAAAATACAAAAGAATTAGTTTCTTCTTAAGAGAAATGGTAAATCTTGAAATTTATTTTGATTGGCTTATAAAAATTTTTTTAAAAAAAGAATAGGACTTGCCGCCAATCTTTTTTTCTATGGTGTGATTGATTACTGAATTTTTTTTTTTTTGTTTTTCTCCAAATCTTATTTTTCGGCAAAAAAAAAAACAAAGAAAAGCAAAAGAAAAGTTTTATCATTGATTAAATTTAAGCAAAAGAAAAGGTCAATAAGTCAATTACGTGTGGAATAAGGATTACTATCCTCATTACGCTTGAATCAATTAAAATGAAAAATAATAAATCGGGTGGTGAAAAAGATCCAAGCTTGATTCCCATATAAATCAGCATATAATTATAGAGAGAAAACATTTTTCTTAAAGAATGCATGAATGGCGGAAATTTAGTTTTCAAGATCATTTTATTTTTACTACCCCGAAGGTTGGCTTTCACCAAGTTCTTGAGTTGAAAGAAATGCAAAGAAAGATTTTGATTCTTGAAATTGTTAAGAAGCACTCTGAATGACATAGTTTGGATGAGGACTAGGAAGAGACCATAATGGTAACTCCCATCTCCTCAAGATAAAATGATTTTATTCATTACTCCATAGGAGGATTGTCCTTATGTAGACTTCGTTCTTAAATTTGTTTGTGCATAAACAATGAATATATAATGTAGAAACAGTAAAAAAAGAAACACCAATTACAACAAGAATATATTAAGAACTTAAAGAAATATTAAAAAAAAAAAGTATCAAGAAAGCATAAAGATAACATTGGCATTCCACATTTATGTATTTAGATATGATTGTTGAGTGATAGAGTTTACCTATTAATACAATGTCATTAGCCATTTGCGACCCTTATTGGAAACAAAAGTCTTACACATTTCGAATAGGCATCAAACTTAACAAGAAAATAAAAGTGTTTCTCTTTGAGAAAAGAAAGAAATTCTATTCTAAAAATCTGAAAAGTCTCTATCTATCTAACTACTATCTGGTTGGGATTTCCTCTCACTATTCAATGGATGGTGATCATTCTTGTATGATCAAAAATTTCATCCCACTTCTTTCGATTGAGAGGTATTTATAGGTATGGCCTCATTAGAAATGAAGGGCCTATACCATGACTCTATGATGCAAAGATACTTAGTTCTTGTATCGTACTCCTTTTTCTTGGCTTTGGAAGCTTCTGGACATGTTCTGGAAAGCTGCAAAGTTTTTCTAAGGATGAATGTCCTATACTCCACTATAAATGACACATTATATTTTAAAATTCTTACAATCGAGATTTCACTGTCCTAAAAGACCCGATGAATGATTAAGAATTTATTCATTGAGACTTTACTGAGTAACTCGATGTATGATAAGAGTTTAGCCTAGATTTGTCTTTGTTATGTGACCTAATGAGTGATCAAGAGTTCGACCCACATTGAGGAATATCATCCCTATGAGTTATTGGGAAAGATGAAGGTTGGGCTGACCATACCTTCAATGCCCCGTCAACATTCCACTAAGTTGTTTTTCAAAAAGTCTTTTCTAACACATTTATTGCCTAATGCTAGATCATGATTAACCTTGGCCTAGAGATGCAGAAAGGTCACACATTTACTGTGTTTAGATCTTAGTTTTCCCAATCAATTATTTGTTTAATTTAAAAGCAATTTAAAAAAGTCTTTTGCCCTTTCACTTTGCTTTCCTTGTAACCAAAATCCTCTAGCTTCTTCTTTAGCAAAATCAAAGCTCTGAGCTTTCATCTGCTTCGTTCTTCATCCCTTAACTTAGTTCTTCAATCTTTTCTCTTCGTCTTTTTCTTTTAGAACAATGGCCAAGAACATAACTCCTTTCATTTACATAATTGATGACCTGAAATGGGTCTAAAGTAACTTCCCCATCCCCAAATACATAGCATTAAAGGTCCCCTTCTCCACCGACCGACCATGGACCCATTGCAAAGGTTAGGTCATGGTCTTTAAGGATAGCCTCAAGGGAGGCTAGGATTTACCCATTCACCCTTTTTACCAAAACATTTACAAATAATGTAGGATTTTCCCTCCTAACTCACGTTTAACAATTGGTACTGTATGTTGGCTTTCACCTTCAAGGTCATATCCATGGGTTATATAGATCTTTTTGTTGTCCTTTTTGGCTAAATTATTCGAGCTAAAGGTCAATATGGATGACAAAAACTCAGAATTCAAATTCCATTACTTCATCATTACTAGCTCAAAGTTGTTCTCCAAAAGTCTTCCATCCAACAATAATGGTTGGACTAAAAAATATTTTTGGGCCTCTTAGCCCAAATTGTATCCATATCTTAATAACTAGACTGAATCATCTAGGAAACCTCATAATAAAAAAGTCCATTCATCTCACATCGGTGTTTCCCTTTATGATTAAAGGGGTGTAGATAGTTTTAAGAAACACATAAATAGTGATAGTATGTTAATGGTTAAAGCCAATAAGTCTTAGTATAAGACCTTTCGATTTGATAAGACTTCCACATCTGTTGATGACCTAATTATTGAGTTGATTTCCTTTTTTTTTTCGTAGACCTTACAGAAATGGAGCCCCAATGCACTGTTTCTCAAGTTATCGAGGAGCAATTATGGGAGTCAATGTACATGGCTTTGGGTAGGCCTTTCCTTAGAGAAGGTTTAGCCCATGGAGCTGCTGCTAGAGTTCAGCATAAGGGTCAGACCTCAAGGACTTCTCAAAAGAGGAAGATGGCTAGTGTTTGGCTGAAAAGCAATGCCCTTACCATGAAGAAGGGGAAGATGATGGTTATCGCTCCCCTGACCATCAAGAAGGGATTAAGGCTTGGTGGATGACTTGGAAATGCCCTTGGGTGAGCCAATGCTTCTCCCTCTAAAGGAGAAATTTCTCCTATAGTGAAACATCCCAATAGAAGGCTTCATACATCAATCCAGCCCGGTCCAGGAGTGGCTACTAAATACACTCTCTCCCAAGACATAAGGTAATTAGAGAGGGAGAACAACAACATCTTCTTGGATTGCCCGATGCTCTACTTCAGGAATTTTCCTTTTACTTTGTTATTTTAGTGAGAAAATAGGTGTAGACTTAGTGACTTGGGCTTTCTTTCTATTTGCAGGTTGCTAAAAGAATGGTTATATTAGCTAATAAGTATAACCATAATAGCATTGGCCTTCACCACTTCATGATGGAGGCTAAAGTCATTAACGAATCAGTTGTTGATACCATCAACAAGGTCCATGCCTATACTGTTAAATCCAAAAGGGTGAAGAGTCTTCTAAGGAAGACAATGGCAAAGGTGGATGAAGTGAAGTTATGATTAGCTTAGGTGAAGGCTAATGTCGAGGCTAGGATAAGCTAATGAAAAATGTGCTTATCCTATAACATCTAAAAGAAATGAAAGTAGCTTAATTTCACGCTGTGGATGATTTTCGAATGATAAACACATATAAAGTCAAGACTGAGAATCATGCCTCCAAACTTTACTGGCTGATCAGATGGCGACTAAGGAGATGCGAGATTGGTATCTTGACCTGGATTGTCATAGGTATAGTGGCACCTTCTACTAAACTCTTACGAGTCCTTTTTGAAGATATATACTCTCCCTCGATGATCTCAAAAAATGGCTGAAAGGCCCACAAAATAGGCGACATCAGGTTCTACTCCTTAAGGCCCAACTTTAGCTGCATCTTTGGCTCTCAATATGGCTGAGACTACAACCCAACCAGGGCCTTAGATTTTGTACTTTTACTTTGTTGTTTTTTTTTTTACGATATACAAACTCTTTTCCTTGATCAATAAAATTTACATTTTCTAGAAATCTAAGTCTTCATTTATTCTTAGAAGTATTTAAGATGATTATTATTATTTTGAGTATCTTAATAAGTATCTTGAATCAACTTTGAATGAAAGAGACCCAATGAGGTCGTGCCACCCACTACAAAAAAACCCAGATTTAGCGACCGATTAATCCGTCACTAAATTGAAATAATCTGTCACAAAAAAATTTAGTGACAAATTAATGACAGATAGAATTAGTAGTTAAAATCGTTGTCGCGAGAAAAACTAACAACTGAATTTTGTATCTGTCGCTAAGTAGCGACAGATTAGAGACCATAATGGATCTGTCACTAAATCTATCGCTAAATTAGTGGCAAAAAAGATATCTGTCGCTATATTTTAACGACACATAAGAATCTGTCACTATATTAGTGACCGATTTATATTTGTCACTAAGACTAGCGACAGAATCAAATATGTCGCTAAAATAGTTACAGATTGATTACAGTTGCTATTTTAGCTACAGATATGATTGTATCACTAAAATAGCGATAAAATCATATCTGTCGCTAAAATAGCGATAGAATAAAATTTGTCGTTAAAATAGCAACTGAATAGTGGTCTGTCGCTAAACTCAAGGGTTTCAATACAAACTAATTAGTGCTGATAAATCTGTCGTTAATATAATTAATTTTTCATAAAAAAATAAATCTAAACAACTAAATAAAAATAAAATAAACTAAAATTCATAAAACATAACAAATACAAGATTAAGTATCATATTATCTTAAAATACAATATTCAAACAAGAAATTACATTTAATTATTAGGCGATGCCGGGGGTCTGCTTCCCAAAAGAAGAGCCTCCATCATGCGGATGCGTTCATTCATATCAACCTCTTTCTGTAAGCGCTCTTGTAATT
Organism: Moringa oleifera; assembly: GCA_021397835.1. NCBI lineage: Eukaryota > Viridiplantae > Streptophyta > Magnoliopsida > Brassicales > Moringaceae > Moringa > Moringa oleifera. Next base: position 1,076,106 of record JAJFZO010000184.1, on the reverse strand, counting down.
CCATCTCGAAGCATATGCAATCATGCTCCCTAGCCTTACGCTCTTTCTCTAATCTCTCTTCTAAAGTCCTACGCTCCTCTTTCATACGCTCCTCCATAGACTTATGCTCTAACTCTATGCACTCTTCCATAGCCTTCATTTGAGAGCGCATATCTTGCATAGCTACGTCATCAACATGGCGTCCACTGCTAGAGCTATCGCCTGAATACCATGATAGAGCTTGACTCCCAAGCCTGTACACTCGACACTTTTTCTCTCCACCTACTGCCTCATAGTAAAGCTTACTATAGTCTATCTCAGGTGTATCTGAAGATCCCTCCTGTGGTTGAGAAGCTGTGGCAACCAACTCTTCAAACCGTTCTTACAGTAAATAAAACATTTTGTTAACTTATTAACTGAACCGAATAGTGAAATAAAAAAATAAAATAAAATTTATATTAAAGACAATAAACTTACATTTACTTTTTTGGAACGCTCATCTATGAACTCATTAAGATTAGATTTTTTAGTGTGAGTTCGTTTAAAAAGCTCTATTGCAGTAGGTTCACGGCCCAACTCACGTGCCTGAAAAAAATACATAATAAATAATCATAACATTTTCACTTACATTTCTTTAAAAAATTTATATATCATACATACCAAGCGTCGATAATGGTTCTGCAGTGAACATGAACAGGCACTATGTCGAGAAGGACCTGACCCGAGTTCACCTGTTTCGCTCCGTCGATTACGGGACATAGTTTCACACTTCTGTTTATACTCTGATCAGTTCTATTCTATTTGCCATTGCTCCCATACAGTATCAGGGATAAATTGAGGCTTATTTCTCACCTTATGACGACATGCATACATCAAATCAGCATATCGATCTACAGCTCGAACCTCCCATGCGGCCTTCACCACGCCATCCATATCCTCGTCCCATGTAAAATATTTCTGCAATAAAAATAAATGTTAGTAAGTATGATAAAATGGAATAAAATTTTTTTAGGTAAATAATTATACATACTTTGAATTCATCATAATAAAACTCTTTGGTTTCTCGAGAAACCATCTTCCACGTGTACCCACATGGATCAACCTTCTCTTGAAAAATTTTATAAATTTTTGTAGAGCACTGATGCAAAGGCTCGATCCTATCAAATAAAATAATAAATAAATGTTAACAAAATTTATATATAAAGATAATGATACAAAGTATTAAAAATAATAATTATAAATACTCAAGTGTTATTGTTTACATAAATCGACTGTCTACAAGAACTTTGCATACTCCCTGATCTAGACATCGTAGTAGCAGCAAAGCTAGAAGACGCTGAAACATGTGGAGATGGTGCAACTGTGTCCTCCTCTTCATCTTGGATATGTGGAAGTGAAGATACAGATAGTGGATCTCTCCCTTCAAGATACTCACCTCTCCCTCTAGAGTCACTTCTCCCTCCAAAGTCACCTCTTCTCCCTCGACCTCTCATCTAATCATGTTAATGAACTTGATAAAATTTAGTTTCATAAATTAATAAAAAATTCAAGAAAATCTTTTGTGAAAATTGAACTCAAACCCTCTGAAATACATAATGAAAAGATAATATAAAGAATAACTAGTTCAACACACATTTCTTATAGTATATTATATAATTAAAATAGTATATTAAATAATTAAAAAATTAAAAAAAAAACTAATCATCATGTTCAAGATCTTCCTCTTTTTCATCTTTTTCCTCTGTAGGATAATTTTCAAAATCTGGCTCATCTGAAATATTTTCTTCTTCTTCATCAATATCTATTAATGTCCCACTTAGATCATTCAAATATATAAGATGATCGTCCGTATCATTCTCAATTTGATGGACATCTCTCTCATCATCTTGAAAAGACGCATCTTGGCTTGATCCATATGTCAAATTAGAGTTTAAAAGTTCAATGACAGATCTGGCCTTTATCTTGCAAACAGCCCACCAATCACACTTATCACGCTTTAAACTTGGATAAGGAACATAATAAACTTGAGCTGCTAGTAAAGCTAACACAAATGGTTCATACTTATTTAATCTCTTTGTGTGATTCACATCCACCAGATTATATGATTTATGTACTTTTGTGCCCATATTCGGTGTAGAATCAAACCATTCACACTTGAATAAAACAGTTCTTTTTGTGCAAATGGCTTTATCAATTGCAATGATTAAGTTATCGAATACGTACTCTGTGAATGGTTCAACCTCAGGGCAATTCAACAAAACATATGTATGTGCGGTATGATATTCTTCCTCTGTCAAGTACCTGGATTTTTCTTTTCCAAATGATCAACCATGACGTTTAAAGATCGAGATATATTCTTCATGCTTTTTCGGCTCATAATCACCAGCATCATTCCGTGACAATTTTCGATGTCATGTGTTAACATATGTTTCGAAGTAGTGTGAGCAAAATGATGATGCCTCTTCAACCAAATATGCGTTGCATATCGGGCCTTCCACTTTTGCTTTATTCTTAATGCTATTTTGCAACTTTCGTAAGTACCTATGATGATAATTAAGAATGATTAAATAATTAACATGTACAGTGACATATATTAATTACATAAAGTAAAGATTAGTACCTTTCAAATGGATACATCCATCGATACTGCACTAGACTAGCTATCTTTGCTTCATAAGCCAAATGCACTGAAAGATGTTCCATCGAGTCAAAAAAGCTTGGAGGAAATATACGCTCGAGTTTACATAAAATTATAGGAATTTCATTCTCAAGTCATTTCATATCTTCACTTCGAATGGTAGTTGATGTAAGTTCTTTAAAAAAAAGACTCAACTCTGTTAATGCGTGCCAAATATTAGTAGGCAACAACTCACGAAATGTGATGGGTAGTAATCGTTGCATGAAAATATGATAGTCATGACTTTTCATTCCAAATAGCTTCTTCTTCGTCATATCCACACATCTTGCCATGTTTAATACATATCAATCAAGAAATCTCAGATTCTTCACCCACTCACACAATGCTTCTCTACTAGCTTTGTCAAGGCTGTAACAAGCTTTAGGGCATTTTTCAGTGGTCATATTTCTCGCTAACTCAGGGCGTTTGTAAAATGCCTTTAAGTCTTCCTTTGACTTTGCATTATCTTTTGTCTTTCCTTCTACATTCATGACTGTGTTGAACACATTATCAAACACATTTTTCTCTATATGCATGACATCAAGATTATGTCATATTAAGTTACTGCACCAATAAGGTAAATCCCAAAATATGCTTCATTTCCTCCAACCATATGTCTTGATTATAAGACCATTTATCTGATCATATCCCACTTCTGTAACTTTTTTCAGCCCTAATTGATCTATATCATATAGCAATTCATACCCTGATTTAATAGAAGGAGCTACTCTTCTCACCATTTTATTTTTAATGAATGCAATTTTATACCTCCGAAATGGATGATCTTCTGGCAAAAACTTACGATGGTTATCAAACCAAGACTGCTTTCGTCCGTTGGGAAGGGTAAATGCATATGAATCTTCTCTACAGTAAGGACAAGCCAGTCTTTCTGCTGTACTCCATCCAGACAACATCGAATAGACAGGAAAGTCACTAATGATCCACATCAGAGCAACTTTCATGATAAAATTTTGTTTACAAGAGATATCATATGTGAGCACCCCAACCTCCCATAACATTTGCAACTCTGCTATCAAAGGCTGCAAATAAACATCTAACTTATCTTTTGGATTTGTCGGTCTGGGAATGATTATAGTTAGGAACATGTACTCCTCTTTCATGCACATCCACGGGGATAAGTTATATGGTGTGACTATTACCGGCCATGAAGAATACTGTTGGCCTAACTGACCAAACGGTTGAAATCCATCAGTACTCAAACCTATTTTGACATTCCTACATTTAGCAGCAAAAGATGGATGCGATTGATTAAAATGCATCCAAGCAGGAGAATCAGAGCAATGACGCATTACACCATCTTCAACCTCGTGTTCGGCATGCCATCTCATGTTCTTAGTTGTGGCTTCTGATGCATATAGTCTCTGTAACCGTGGACTGAGAGGAAAATAATACATTTTCTTATATGGAACAAGTGTTTTTTGTTTATTAGATTCTCGTCTTCATCTTTTATACCGCAGATGATTGCAAAACTTACAAGAACTTAATTCATTGTCTTCACCCCAGTATATCATGCACCCATTATTACAAGAGTGAATCTTTTCAATTGGCAACCCCATACCTTGCATGCATTTCTTTGTACTGTAAAAATTCTCAGTCATGAGATTACCGACATGCGTCATCTCTTTCATTAATTGGCAAATATCATCATAGTATCTTTTCGAAATATGATGTTCTGACTTTATGTTCATCATTCTAGCAATAACAGATAATTGTGAATGATTTTGACACCCATCCTATAATTGTTGATTAGCATCATTCAACATGTCATAAAAACATTGAGCATTTGGATTAGGGGATTCCTCCATATGTTCTGGATTAAATTCCGGACCAGCGGCATCCATTACCATTGTTTGGTACGTGTTAACTTCATGCACCGTGGTAGATCCTTCTCCAACATAATATTCAATTGCCCCTTTGTTAGAACTCTCATCGTTTTCCCCATGACAATTCCAAACATAATATCCCAGTACGAAACTATATTTAGCCAAATGATATCTTACCACATCAACAATTTCATAACGACGGTTCTGACACTTTTTACGATTACATGGACACCTTATCTTACCTCCATCCATGAATGCCGGTTGACTACAATCAAACTAAATGGAATGTTCCATACCATCTAAAAATTCTTGATTTAAGCATCCATCTATAAGCCTGAAATACATCCATTGGCGATCCAATTTTTTTTTTGTTTCTCAAGTCGTTCTAATTAAACTAGTTTCCAAAAACTTGCCTCTTGAAAATTTTAATAATTTAAAAACTTATTATAATATAAAATAATTATATTATAATACCAAGGACACATAAAACACACATGACTTATGATATGACTTGTTTAATGTTTTATGCATGCTACCCAAACTTCAAAGGTAAGTGGTCTTATACCATTCATAAATGTACATTTATGTGAAAGACAATACGATAACTGATTGTTCACTTCATTTTGTAAAAATTTCGGCAGCATTTCCCCATAGTTCTCCCAGTACATGACATGTATAAATATGAGTTAGTGTATTCAATTGAAACACATGCTCATATTCATTAATATGTACCCGAAGAACAAAGGAGATGCTACACAAAATTTTTACAAAATAAAATGAACAATAATTTACATGTGTGCCGCACATAAATGTTACATTTCTAAACTGTCCGATCTGGACAATTCAAAAATTATTATCAACAATTTATTGTGATGCACATACAAACACGTGATCGACAATAAATGTTCACTAATAATTCTCAAACGATGTATCTAAAGAATATGTGTGAAGTCTAACTTTACCAATAACAGTAACATTTTATGATTATCATATAATAAATTAATTTAATTGATAAACATACAAATAAATTTCCTGAACATTAGTAATAATCATCCAAATGCAAATATATAATTAACACAAACTAAATTTATTTGAAAAAAATTAACAAATTTAAAATTTAATCAACATGTAAGTCAATTAATTTTCATAAAAATCTAATTAATTAAATTATTTATGTCGTAGAATTATAATGTAATGAAACTATTATCTATGTAATCAATAACAAATTAACTAATTTTATTAACAAATAAAATTAACAATTGTAAAATTTGATTAAAATTTAGCTAATTTAAATTTCATAAACTAATATAATTAAATTATTTATATCAAATTATATTTTAATTAAACTATTATCTATCTAATTTAATATAAATAAAATTTTTAATTAACCTATAAATTTAATAATTAAAGTATTTAATTAATTCCTAACTAATTTAAATTTTATTAAACTGTAATTAAATTATTTATCTTACATTATAAACTAATTAAATTATTTTCTAAATAACATAATATAAACTAAATTTATTAATAAATGAAATTAACAATTGTAAAATTTAAAAAATATCTAACTAATTTAAATTTCATGAAAATCTAATTAAAATATTTATCTTAAATTAAAATCGAATTCAAAAATTACCTAATAATATACCATAGATTAAATTTATTATAACATAAAATAAATAACAAAAAACTTATTTAAAATCTATAATATTTCTATAATTATCAAATATAATCTTAATATTTCAATACAAATTTTCTAATCATCAATGTCATTATCAATAATTTCAATGGTTAACTACACAACTTATCTAGTAAAGAGGAAAGACGGAAATGGATACTTACAGTGAAAAAATTGGAAGAGGAAATGGCACACAATCAAGAAGGTCTTTTGACTGTTATGGTCTCTCACTTGGACTCTTTTTCACGAATTGGATTCGAACCACCACAACCAAGATGGCTTTACTTGACCAAGCAAATAGTAGATCATGAGAGGGAAAAGGAACACCAAGATGCCGAGGAGGGAAACAGTGGCAAACACTCGGAACCCGTAACAGCAAGATAAATGGGAGAAAATAGTGTTGCTTGCGGATGAAAAAAGAAATTTCACAATTTAATACATGCCAAGGCAACAATTAAAATGAGAGGGAAAAGGAACTGGGTGAAATGGAGAAATTTTAAGAACAAAGATCCAGAGACTGCAAGAGGAAATGGGGAAAATGATATGGTGCTTGCCCGAAAAGAAAAAATTAAGGCTACTATTTATAAGCAATTTAACGACGGAATTTAGTGGCGGTCGCTAGAACTGATATCTAGCGATTGAATTAAATTTATTCTTTGAAACCACAGTGAGAAAAATCAACCAAAGGCAACATTGCCTTCGCTTCCATGGCTGCCCTTGGAGGCCATGCATGGGTGCTTCCATGGCAGCCATGGCTACCACCTTAGAAGGCCATGGCGGCCACCTTAGAGGCCATCGCTACCACCTTCGAAGGCCATGGCTGCCATTGCGGCCATGCATGGATGCTTTGGTCGCGGCGATGGCTGCCTTCACAGCCATGCATGGAGGCCTTTGGGGCAGCCATGGCTACCTCTTCGGCCATGTACGGAGGCTTTCATGGCAGCCATGGCTGCCTTCGCTGTCACGGCGGCTATCGCTGCCACCTTCGAAGGCCATGGCTGCCGCCTTCCAAGGCCATGGATGCCACCTTCGAGGCCATGGATGCCACCTTCAGAGGCCATGGCTGCCACCTTGGAGGCCATGGTGGCCATGCATGGACACTATGGCGGCAGGCATGGCTACCTTTGCAGCCATGCATGGTTGATTTGGCGGTGGCCATGGCTGCCTTCACAACCATGCATGGAGGCTTTCGGGGCAGCCATGACTGCCTTTTCGGCCATGCATGGAGGCTTTCGCGGTAGCCATGGCTACCTTCACTGTCACGGCAGCCATCGTTGCCACCTTCGAAGGCTATGGCGGCCGCTTTCGAAAGCCATGCATGGCTGCCACCTTCGAGGCCATGGCTACCACTTTTAGAGGCCATGGCTACCACTTTTAGAGGCCATGGCTACCACCTTGGAGGCCATGGTAGCCACCTTGGAGGCCATGGCTGCCACCTTCAAAGGCCATAGAAGCCACCTTGGAGGTCATTATAGCCATGCATGGGCTCTTTGGATCCATGCATGGTTGCCTTTGCAGCCATGCATGGATGCTTTAGCGGCGGCCATGGTTGCCTTCACGGCCATGCATGGAGGCTTTTGAGGCAGCCATGGTTGCCTTCACGGCCATGCATGGGGGCTTTCGTGGCACCATGGCTGCCTTCATTGTCACGGCGACCATGGCTGCCACCTTCGAAGGCCATGCCTGCCACCTTCGAAGGCCATGGCTGCCATCTTGGAGGCCATGGCTGCCACCTTCGGGGGCCATGGCAGTCGCCTTTGAAGGCCATGGCTGCCACTTTGAAGGCCATTGTGGCCATGTATGGACACTATGGCGGCAGGCATGGCTGCCTTTGCGTCCATGCATGGTTGATTTGGCGGTGGCCATGGCTGCCTTCACAGCCATGCATGGACACTATGGCGGCAGGCATGGCTGCCTTTGCGTCCATGCATGGTTGATTTGGCGGTGGCCATGGCTGCCTTCACAGCCATGCATGGAGGCTTTCGGGGCAGCCATGGCTGCCTTCTTGGCCATGCATGGAGGCTTTGGCGGCAGCCATGGCTACCTTCGCTATCATGGCGGCCATTGTTGCCACCTTCGAAGGCTATGGCTGCCGCCTTCGAAGGCCATGGCTGCCACCTTCGAGGCCATGGCTGCCACCATCAAAGGCCATGCCAGCCACCTTGGAGGCCATGGCTTCCACCTTCAAAGGCCATGCCAGCCACCTTGGAGGCCATTGCGGCCATGCATGGACTCTTTGTATCCATGCATGGATGCCTTGCGACCATGCATGGATGCTTTGGCGACGGCCATGGCTGCCTTCACAGCCATGCATGGAGGCTTTTCGAGGCAGCCATGGCTACCTTCACGGCCATGCATGAAGGCTTTCGCGGCAGCCATGGCTGCCTTCGCTGTCACGGCGGCCATGGCTGCCAGCTTTGAAGGCCATGGCTGCCACCTTGGAGGCCATGGCTGCCACCTTTGGGGGCCATGGCAGCCGCCTTTGAAGGCCATAGTTGCCTTCATGGGCGACTGTGGCTGCCTCTATAGGCACTGTGGTTGCCACCGTGGGTGCCATGGTTGCCTTCGAAGGCAGCAAGTTGGCAGTCACCTTGCTTTATGGGTGGCCATGCATTGTTGCCTTCCAAGGAGGCATGCTCATGGCCAGCTCGCTTTTGCGGCACCATGCATGGCTGCCTTCGAAGACAGGAAGCTTGCGGCCTTCGCGACTGCCCATGGAGTTGTCGCTAGGCTGCATTGCGTAAATAGTGATCGAAACCTTGTAGTCGCTAAATCTTTGATTAGCTACCGATTAAAATTCAGTCGCTAGCCTGTTGTTAAGATAATTAAAAATTTAAATAATAAATTGAAATAAATTTAGTGACAAAAATAGCGTCTATCGCTAACGTGTGTCGCTAATCTATCAGTATTCCGTCGCTATGATAAAATTTTTATTCTGTAATAAATCTGTCGCTATTTTATCATTATTTAGCGACTAATAAAATCAATCACTAAATTGTGTTGCTATTTTTTATTTTTTATTTTAGTGACCCCTAATGTGAACTTAACTTTAGATTTACCTAAGTCATTGACCCGTTGTCAATACTTAAATCGTTATAAACAGATCAACTTCAAATTTCGTAAGGCATGGACCCCAATGTGTCTTCTAGGCTGAAATCTTGAAGTAGATAACCTAAAGCATTGAACTGAACTCTATCATTTGATTCGATAATGTAGGCCTTGAGTTTAAATCTGATAAGCTTACTTAAAGTGATTGTTGGGTTAGAAATCTAATGTACTTTATAGATAAACACTAGTGAATTAAGTCTCGATGAGTCATCAAGAATAACAATACAAATGAGGATTCCCGATCTCGTGTTCAGTGGAATAAATAGGACATTAGACCTGTTAAAGGAGTTATAGTAAATCTCAATGTTCCTACAGAACAATTAAAAAAGAGATAAAGTTCTAGGAGCAAAATTAAGTGTCAACAAGCATTAAATCTAGCCTTTAATGCTAGTTTTTGAAGAACCAACATTTAAGGCGGGGAAGTTTTATATTTAGCACTCCGCACATACGATTTTACAAAAATAACCAATATTTTGAATTCATGTTTTTTTAGCACTTTTTGAACAGTTTCGGACCAAGATACCCTTAATGAAAAGTAACAATTACATTCTTACTCACTTAAAAGAATACCAAAAGTCAAACCAACATTTCCCCCCATTTTCGAATAGTGTCTTCGTCTCGTCTCGTCGCGTCTCTTGCAATCTCTCTCACTAGATTAAGTGATTTGTGTTTATTTTTACAAATCAATCACCAAGAAACGTCGAGGAACGATTGAAAGCATTGAAAATCTACAAAGGTATGTTTTAAAACGATTATTTCGGCATAAAGTTTAGAGTTTTTGCATTTTAGATACCCACGAACCAAATTTTCTTATGACGTTTGATTCTCCATTTTCGTTTACATGTTTACTTTTACTTTTGTATATGAAAACTTGATTAAATGCTTCTGTCATGTTTTAAATGATTTAAGTTGCTAGTTCATGAATCTCTAATGACTGGGTATGTCAGTGTGTATTATTTTCATTTTTCTTTCAATGCTTTGAAGTTGATTCATTTTTTTGAGAACATTGGGTATGTTGGTGTGTATTATGTGCGTGAACTGCGTTTTACTCTTTCATTTGTGATGCTTGACCTTAAATTTCGCAAACAAATGTTGCTACCAGGGGTTTTAGTCATATGAATCTTAACGTATTATTAAAAATCATAATAACTTTTAGGAAATTGTTTCTTCTTTCATAAATTCGTATCAACATCTTAAGTTTTGGTATCAATTTTTTTAATTTCGTATCAACATTTTATAAATTCTTAATATGTTCATTCATTTTTTTTTCCTGTACAGATGGATGTTACTAAGAAATATTTGATTCCTAAAGAGAGTTGGAAGCTGTCAGCCAGAGTATTAAAGCACTGTGATACTGATGTTGTATCAAATATAAAACGTGTTTTGAATGACTCTCAAAGGCAGAAGTTCAATACCACCTGCCTTGGTCACTTCTTGGAAGTGAATGAAGTTTTCATATTTTCTGGCTCAATCATCCACAATTTACTACTTCGACAGATTGAGCAACCTAATGATGAAGAAATGTGGTTTCAACTTGGGAAGCATGAAGTACGTTTTGGTAAGGAAGAATTTTGTTTAATCACCGGGTTGAGATTTGGAGAGCTACCAGACACAAATTTGATTGCACCAAATCAGTTTGGCATCCATGCTAAGTATTTTGATGGGAAGAACAAGGTTACCACTAGTTCTGTTAAGTCAAAACTACTTGAAGGAGAATTTGATGAAGATTCCGATGATGCAGTGAAGCTTGCATTGGTTTACTTACTCAATGCCTTCATCAGAGGCAGTGATGAGCGACAACTATCCCCCAGTGGCATTTTCATCTTGTTGATAACTTAGAAGCATTCAATAGCTTTCCCTGGGGTACCTTAGTCTACTGTAACTCATTGAGGTATTTCAAAAACGCTCTAACCATTCGAAATACTCAACGTGGAGAATTATCATACAACATATTTGGTTTTGTATGGGCACTACAGGTATTAAACTCGTTGGTATCTATGTTTATTTATTTTTATGTTTTTATTTACTTTTTCAAAGACTTTGCAATACCTAACTTATCTTTTTATTCTAAGATTTTTGCATTTGAGGTGATACCTATCACGAAGCAGCATGCCACACGAACAGTAAGATCACCATTGCCTAGAATTTGCTGGTGAAAATTTGAACATAAGCCACATAGTGGCCACTGTAAGAGAATTTTTACAAATAAAGTACGTTTAAATTCGTATCATTATTGATTGAATTCATATGCAATATATTATTTAACTCCATCATTCACACTATCGTGACAACACTTAGAAATCATTATAACAATAGTGAAGTCTTTGTTTTTCTTACATAAACGTGTCAAGATTTACCATATTCGTACCAAGATTAACTATATCATGTCAAGATTTATCATATTCGTACCAAGATTAACTATATCGTGCCAAGATTCACCATTTCGTGCCTAGTTTTACTATTTACGTGACATCTTTTAAAGTCTAAAATCAGACTTTCGTGACACCATTTGCACATTTTTAGTTTTATTTTTCATAATTTTAAAATTATTAATATGTAATTAATTTTATTTATAAAAATTTTTATTTGAATTAACATTTGATTATTGTTTTAGATGGTAGTGAAGGTGAAACTTGAGCCGACTCCTACTGAATGTGAAGCCTCATATTACCTGGGAATTAATGAGAGCGCGTTGCCTCTGCATCTTGGTGCAACAAAACAGCATCGGCTCAATAAGCATAGCGATGCTTCGACTAGTGAAGATGATGAGGATGATGACAATTTCGTGGCTACAAGAAGAAAAAATCCTACAAAATTGCCTGCCTTATCAAAGGTAGACAATGTATACAAAATCTTATAATATTTAATTAATATTAGTTATATGTTATATATATATATGTATATTATGTTATTATTATTTAATTTTTTAATTGATGACTAATTAATTTGTTTGATCGATGATTAAATGTAGCGACGATCTAGACACAATACCACTTCACAACTAAGAGATGAGGATGGAGATGAGGATGAGGATGTGGTTGAGATTGAAGATGTGGAGGGAGATGGAAGGGAGGATGTTGGAGGAGAACAAGAGGAGAGGGCACATACTGATTTCAGGGAGGAGGTTAGGGTGGAGGATACGAGAACGAGAACTTCAGCTATGGGTGCAGAATCCCAAGCTGAGAGTTCACAGAATAGGAGCGTAGAGAAAGATTCTGAGATTTACCGTCGTCTTGATGACTTAGAGGTGAAGGTAAATCTCTTGAATGCAAGAATAATAAGCAATCACACCGAGCTTATGCTTGTCGTACACTCTATCCAACGATCACTGGAACAAGTTTTCGTCTCCTCTGATCGATGTCCTACACGCACTGAGACTGGCACACGCCAAAATGAGGTAATTTTATCCTTATTTAATGTATAAGATCACAAGTTTCGTTACAATATAATTCATTGCAAAATTAACTTTCCGTCTCTTGTAGGGTGGTAATGATGTAACCTCCAGTGTACACCCTCCAGCTGCTCATGGCCAACATCCTCAAGAACCTATTAATGTAAGGGAGGTTAGCAGTGAGGACGTAGGGGATAGAGATGAAGCCGTTGAGGCTGAAAGAGAGGCTGTTGCATGTTTAGCTGACTTAGCGACCGTTCCACAGAGGGAAAATAATGTGATACCAGTTTGTAGACCGCGTAAGCGGTCTAGACAGCTGTGTAGTCCATACGTCGACCCCACTGAATATAAACGGGCTAGGTCCGAGCAAATGATTGATTCAAAGTTGCAGCTGGATGTGGACATATGCAATGAATATGAAACGTTTATGAAGGGATCATCAATGTCATAGTGAGTTAACTTATATATAATTTTTTTAATAGATATCATATATTTTCTTTATAAATATCATATAAATAACAAACTGACTTCTTTAATGCAGTTGTAATGTACATATTGGTTATTCTGTCAGTATCGAGTGGTTTCGCACATTTGAGGTCAATGATCAATGGATCGATGATTTGGTATGTCACCATCATACTAAATCATATCTAATTTATATGATTTGCACATAGGTGTAATATTTTGTATGAAATATTGGGGTTGATGCTTACGTTATATGCTTTATTTTATATAATATAATTTTATGTGTAGTTATTCATCTCTGTATTTATGTTTTCATGTCAAGTATTATGATTCCTACTTAGATTGCATCATTCCGTTTCATAATTTCGTGTCAAGTTTTTTGATTCGTGCTTAGATTGCATCATTTCGTGTCAAGACTTCGTGTCAAGTATTAAGATTCGTGTCTAGATTTCATAATTTCGTGCCTAGATTTCATTATTTCGTGCCAAGATTTCATTATTTCGTGCCAAGATTTCGTGTCAAGTATTATGATTCGTGCCTAGATTTCATTATTTCGTGCCAAGTATTATAATTCGTTCCTAGATTACATCATTTCGTGACAAAGTTATCTGATTTCGTATCAAGTATTATGATTTTTGTTTATATTTAATATTTTGTGACATTTTTACTTGGTTTTTTGCAGCACATTGATGCTTATTTAAACCTATTAAGAAAACAGCAGAAGGAGTTTCCAAATGCATATAAGCAGGATATATGCATTTGTGACCCTTTACTTTATGTAAGTTTTGATAATTTCCATTGGTTTTTTCTGATTACACTGCATTTTGTTTATTGTTTGACAATCTTCTTCATTTTTTTTTCAAATGGTTTTGTAGACATGTTTTTTCCATATATATAATAAGTATCAAGCAGATCTAGATGCTGATGGTCCTCCATCAAACTCACAATGGGACACCCACCAATGGGATGATGGTCTTCTAGAGCGTGTGCGGGGAACATTTTGTGATGGCTGCCCACCATGGCACACTGTCAATAAGGTAAAAAAAAAATTTATCTTCGTCACTTTAAGTAATTAATTTTAGCAATTTTTTATTTCACTGAAATCTGAGCAATTGCAGCTATTAGTGCCATGCCATATTAGTGGAGCTCATTGGCTTGTTGTTGTCATCGATCTGCAAAAGTTTAGTTTGCGCATTTTTGACTCGTATCAACAACATGTGCCACCAGAAGCGCGAATTCGACAGCAAAATTGTTTCAGATTCATGCTTCCTAGTTTTTTGTCAAGTGGGGGTTACTTCATCGCCAAACCTGATGTTGCAATTCCTACGGTTCCATTGTCATTCACAATACGTCCTAAATCTCAAGTTCCTCAGCAAAAAACATCGTAAGTTTCAGTCATATCGATTTATAATGTTACCAGTTTTTTAACACATGCTAATTGCCATACTTTCTTCTTTTTTTATGCAGTGGAAATTGCGGCCCTCATATGCTATATGCTATAGAGCATCTATTGGCTGGCAAGCCACTGAAGTACACCGATACACAAATGCCAAAAATTAGGAAGCACATGGCTGTTTATGTATTTGCTAACTCAACTGATGAGAACGATGACTCCTGATGACAGCTTATGTTATTTTTCACATTACTATTTTGTATTATATTTTTGAATGTATATTTAATATATAGAAAGCAATATTGAATGACAGCAATTATCATATGATTTATATGAAAGATGTTATGAAATTAGGTCAATCTTACATTTAAAATAAGAAAGAATGAGATAGGAGTAATTATGATAAGATTTTAACTATAACACATAACAAAACTTAGATAACATGATGATTAAAAAATAATAATAAGCAAGATGTCACGAAATCAGACAATATGATACGATTTCTACCAAAATGATGGTACGAACTACTAACAATCATCGTACGATTTCATTAAAAAGATGTCACGATATATGAGACTTCTCACGTTAACGGGATAAGTTATTATTATATGATTCTGGTATACTCCTACGTGCATTACTTGTGATAATCTCAAGTACATGATAAGTCGACGGTATCAAAAGATAACAAATCAACAGTTTGTTTTTTAATTGTACAATAAATTAACAATAATAAAAAAATATTATATATCATAAGTCAATGATATTATTATCAATTATAGATAAACAAGGGGCAGCAGTGCAAATCTGTGAGTTATGTCCAGCCACACATCTACGTTGCAACTATTCAGACACATTCGGTGATTGAGATTGATTTCCTTGATCACGATATTGTGGATTTGAACATGTCAACCGATTGTGTCCATATTGGCTGCACCTAGAACATTTTTTTTGTCGTGTTCTTTCCCCACTAGAGGGTATTCTTTGCTTTTTTGGACGACCTGCATGCTTACCATTATTCGGCGGTAATACAACAACATTTTTGACTTCTTCAGGCACATTCCAATCAGACTTGTCACCCACTGGATAGATTGGCTCATTGTATGCTACTACTAAGTACTCTTGCTTGTAATAGTCAGAGCAAAGTGTTATAAAATCAATGTTACGCTCCCTGGAAAAAAATAAAAAATAACGAAGTTATTAAAACAATAATGAAAAATATAAAAATGTTATCAACAAACAATAAATGTCACCTGGATGCAGCTAATGCATGTGCACATGGCAACATATCAGTCTGAAACTCTCCACAAGTGCAAGTACATTCCATGAGGTTAACAACCACCTCTTTACCCTTGTGCTTGACTACAAATACATTCCAATCAATGTTAGAAGCTGTCATATGTAATGCAATTTTTTGTCTTTCATTCATCAAAGTGTGGACCCATTCAGTTAATTGTGCTTTCCAAATCTTAGCTTTCTTATGCCTATCATAAAACCAACGTTGCATTATATCTCTAATGAATTCCAATAAAGCCATGATGGGTAACTCGCGGGCAAATCGAAGACATGAATTCAAGCTTTCAGCAATATTAGTGGTCATGAGTTGGTATCGTCTTCGAGGGCAATACACACGTGACCATTTCTTCGGATCTTCCTTCATGATATATTCAAATGCTTGGGGGTGATTAGCTTGTAATTCAGTCATAAATTCAGTAAATTCAGACTCTCGATATGTCCTTGCTGCACTATAGAATATTTTGGACACTTCTTCTCTCTTGAATTTATTCTTTATATTTTGGGCCATATGCCAAGAACATAACCCATGACAAGAATCGGGGAAAACATTTACAATGGCCTTTGCAATACTAGCATGACGATCCGATATAATAACCAAGTCATCAACATGACCAATAGCTTCCTTTAGTTGCTCCAAAAACCATTCCCAAGCCTCATAGTTTTCTGAGTCACCATAACCAAATGCCAGTGGGTATATCTGTTCATTTCCATCCTTACACACGGCTACAAACATGACACCATGAAATCTTCCTTTCAAGTGAATGGCATCGATAGCAATAACTGGTCTAATCACTGAATGGAACCCCCTTAATGATTGTCCAAGGGCTATAAAGCAATACTTAAATCGATTAGTCTCATCTTCTATGCATATGTGAGCCTTAGTTCCTGGATTAGCTATTTGTAACATGTGACAATATGATGGTAATTGTTGGTATGACTCAACTGGGTCACCATAAGTAAGACACAATGCGTATTCTTTCGCCTTCCAAGCTTTGCTATATAAAATTTATATGCCATATAATTCTTTCATGTCACTTATGATATCTTTCGGCTTAATAATTCTAGCATTTGTGGATAACCGCTGGGCAATAATTTCTCCAATAATAGTAGAAGTTGCTTGTCGATGTCGTCGATGCAACTCCTCAATTGTGCAAGTGTGAGTCAAATCACAACGTCTAATTTGACAGAATTGTCCTTGTGCAACTTTTACAGCGCGAACCTTCCATGCACAATTTTCTTCTCTACAAGCAATCTCAAATATTGATTTGTTAGATCTAGTGACTCTAAATTCAAAGTTCTCAGTCAATGCATATATACCCAAAAATCGCTTCAACTCTTTCTTATTTGAGAAAAATTGACCTCTAACAAGGGTGTCAGTCGGAGTCACTGATTCCATGGTAGAAGCCGAAACAATGCAGTGTAATTCAGCACCCAACACACTATACCTCTTATTAACACCATCACTCATATTATTATGTGCTTCAGGGCATGCAGGTGACACATAAGGTGGGATCGAACGTGGTACAGAAGGCAAGTTGTCATCATTAAGCTCAACTTCCATAATGGGTTCACTTTGCTCTTCTTCGATAGGTTGAGTGGGCTCAATATCTGGGACTGGATACTCACACCCAACATCATAATCCATCGACTCATCTGAGTTGATTTCATCAGTATTCTGAGTGTTTTGGGGAGTCTCATGATGGAATAATGGTTCCATGCCCAAATTATTACCCTGAACAATTGGATGGGTCTGTACATTGGGAATTGCATCAGTAACCTCATTGCTCCCAATACAAGAGTTTAACTGATTGATTCGTTTTGAATTTTCACCTCCACATATACCATGTGTATTCTCAACATTATATCGCTCTACCAAATCCACAATTACACGGGGTACTATGTTATCATCATACAACATGAACTCAACATCATCATCATTCACTAACTCAATTTTCACGGCAGTTCCGTCGGATCTCACTATGGTGTGCAGTGTAATATCATAATTAGAGAAATCCGTATCAATGCAAGATTTAACTAAACCCAATAACTGTGCATGTGTCAAATCCTTTTGGACAACATAACCTCGAGTTTTGATAGTCTTACCAGTATACTCAAAACTTCCTCTTGACTCGGACCACTCACCATTCCAAGTTACAATAACACGCATTCTGCAATGACCATGAAAACATTTCAAAAAGGAAACAACATGTTTAAAGAAGAACAAAACTAAAGTTCAGTAAATAAATAATGATTTAGGTAAATAAGCAACGATATTATCTTATGTATCGATTTCATTACAGAATATCAATTATGAATGAAGTCACGATGGTTCACAAGATGACACGAATTTGGTGACTAAGTCACGATTTAATCAAACATAGCACGATTCTTTGTCCATGTCACGAAATAAGTAACAATATTGTCTCATGTATCGATTTTATTAAAGAATATCAATTGTGAATGAAGTCACGATGGTTCACAAGATGGCACGAATTTGGTGACTAAGTCACGATTTAATCAAACATAGCACGATTCTTTGTCTATGTCACGAAATAAGTAACAATATTATCTCATGTATCGATTTCATTAAAGAATATCAATTGTGAATGAAGTCACGATGGTTCACAAGATGGCACGAATTTGGTGACTAAGTCACGATTTAATCAAACATAGCACGATTCTTTTTCTATGTCACGAAATAAGTAACAATATTATCTCATGTATCGATTTCATTAAAGAATATCAATTGTGAATGAAGTCACGATGGTTCACAAGATGGCACGAATTTGGTGACTAAGTCACGATTTAATCAAACATAGCACGATTCTCTGTAAATATTACGATATGCATGATACATTACGATTGTTCTTTTCAAACACATAATCTTGACAGTGTGAAGATATATTACCTTTCAAATACATATTTGTTGGTCTATTGACCCACCCGAAGACTTTTTGCTTTTGAAGAAGAATAATGTGTTACCAAAAACGTGAGCTTGGTTGTGTAAATCTTAGATACTATCTGAAGAGAACTTTCAAACACATAAAATCTTCGCAGTATTAAGATACATTACCTTTCAAATACATATTTGTTGGTCTATTGACCCACCCGAAGACTTTTTGCTTTTGAAGAAGAATAATGTGTTACCAAAAACGTGAGCTTGGTTGTGTAAATACAACGTGAAGAGAACTTTCAAACACATGAAATCTTGACAGTGTTAAGATACATTACCTTTCAAATACATATTTGTTAGTCTATTGACCTACCCGAACACTTTTTACGTTTGACAAACAATGTGTTACCAAAAACGTGAGCTTGGTTGTGTAAATCTTAGATACAACGTGAAGAGAACTTTCAAACACATAAAATCTTGACAGTGTTAAGATACATTACCTTTCAAATACATATTTGTTAGTCTATTGACCTACCCGAACACTTTTTACGTTTGACGAACAATGTGTTACCAAAAACGTGAGCTTGGTTGTGTAAATCTTAAATACAACGTGAAGAGAACTTTCAAACACATAACATCTTGACAGTGTTAAGATACATTACCTTTCAAATACATATTTATTAGTCTATTGACCTACCCAAACACTTTTTACGTTTGAAGAACAATGTGTTACCAAAAACATGAGCTTGGTTGTGTAAATCTTAAATACAACGTGAAGAGAACTTTCAAACACATAAAATCTTCATAGTATTAAGATACATTATCTTTTAAATACATACCTGTTAGTCTCTTGACCCACCCGAACACTTTTCGCTTTTGGAGAATAATGTGTTACCAAAAACACGAGCTTGGTTGTGTAAATCTTTGTTATAACGTGAAGAGAACTAGCCAAAATCAATTGATTTTGCTTTTGATTCCTTTTCTAGCTTCTGTGTAGGTAGATCTGAGGTATAAACATGAAGAAAAAATTTGGGGAAAGAGGCTGGACAAAGAGGGAGAAAGCTTAATGAGAGAGAATACTAATACTGTGTACTGTTTTTTTTTTGAATTTATTTACTTTTAAGGGTATTATTGTCTTTAACATGGGTATTTTTATCTTCACAGTACATGAAAGTGCTAAAAACAAAAAAGTTAGAAAAAATGGATAGTTTTGCAAAACAAGGAATAAGAAGTGCTATTTTTGTCAATTTCCTCATTTAAGGCCAACCGTCAAAAACCCTACTTCCTGCACAACTGCAACAACTGCAGAAGTAGTAGCTCGCAACCACACCTTCCCCTCTATTCTCTCATTCTCTCTTCATTCTCTTCTGATCAAATCAAGCATCCTAGTAGTCGATTAGATTTGGGTTTATCCAAGAAGGTTAGATATTTATTTTGTTGGTCGCCATGTAAATTTTTTATTAGTTTTATTCAATTTAATTTTAATTTAAAGAATGAATTTAGAGAATTAAAATTATCTTTAGATTTGCTTGATTGGATTTGATTTAGTGGATGATAATGAAGTATTTGGCTACCCAAGAACGATTTAGATGTGTTTGATGAATTGTTATTCGTAAAATTTTGGTTTTTTTGTAAGTATGTTTGAATGAGTATGTTAGATAAGGATAGGCAAATGTTGTTGAATTTATATTTTGATAATTTTATATATGATAAATTAATTGATAAATTAAGTAGATGTTAGTTGGATGAATTTATATTTACATGAGTTTATATTTTAATGATTATAATTTGATAATAAATTATTTATATTTTAATTAATTAATAAAATACTTGTTTTTTACTTAATTAGATCTTAGTTAGACCTTAAATAGATTATTAATTAATTAGATATTTATTAAGTACTTAACTAGATGTTTAGATGTTAATTTAGTAGGTGTTACTAGATTAATTAAATGTTGGCTAAGTAGTTATGAATTAACTAATTAAATTTTAATTATATAATTAATTAAGTAGTTGTTACCTAAATTGATGTTACTTAGATTTTAATTAATAAATTAGTTAAATGCTTGTAAATTAATTAGATGTTTTTCTAATTGGATATTAATTAATTTAGTAGCTATAAATTAATTAATTAAATTTTAATTAGTTAATTACATGTTAATTACATGTTATTTATTTAATTTGATAACTTAATAATTAGATAATTAATTTATTAATTAGATATTAGTTGTATGTTAATTTATTTAATTAGATAACTTATTAAATAGATAACTACTTAATTAGATACTAATTAATTATATGTTAATTAAATGTTATCAACATGTTAATTGATTCATGAAATTTAAATTAATTAATTTGTATTTACTTAGATGTTTATTAGATAATTAATTAATTAAATGCCACTTTTTTAATTAATTAATTAGTTATACATGTTAACTAATTCATTAGATTTTATTTATATATATATATACATATATGTAATTGTTTAATAAAAAAATAATTAGATACTATTTAATTCATAACCATTATAATTATTACTATGTTTTTATTTACATATATGTACATAATTACTTCATATTTCTAAAATAAAGAGTTTTAAACTTCAAAATGTATAAGACTTGAATGTTTGTCAATAAAAGGTTAAATGCATATGATGTAGGGGTGAATAACTTTTTGGATTATACTATTTAGAGTAGTGATAACTTTGAATTAATTCTTTGTTCATGTATTACATGTGGTAATATGAAGCATCATACTCCACTTGAGATATAAAATCATTTCTATGTTCATGGAGTTGATAAAAGCTATCAAATTGGATATGACATGGGGAAACACATATTATTAGGTCTTTTACCAATAAGAATACAAGAGTTGTTAAAGATGTCAAACATATCAAAGTAGTTGATAACATTTTAGAGATGGTGGAAGAGACATGTGCAAAGTATGATAGTAATCCTAATCACTTTGATAGATTACTTGGTGACACTCAGAAACCTCTGTATCCTGGATCAACAAAGTTCACTAAACTGTTTACTTTAGTTAAACTTTATAAATTAAAGGCAAAATATGGTTGGTCCGGTCAAAGCTTTTTTGATCTTTTAAATTTGATTGCCAAAATACTGGTAGATAATAATGAAATATCTACATCCATGTATGATGTCAAAAAAAAAAAAAAAACTTAAATGCGTTAAGGATGAAGTACCAAAAAATTCATGCCTGTCTAAATGATCGTATATTATATGAGAAGGAGTTTCAAGATGACATCGAATGTTTAACTTATGGACTTTTAAGATAGAAAGTAATAAAGAACAACAACAAAATAAAGATTAATGTGCTTGTTAAGGTGTTGTTATTTATTATATATATATATATATAGCCAATATCGAGGTTTAGAAGAATATTTAGAAATTCTGAAATATCAAAAAACCTTACATGGCATTCAAATCAAAAGAAAATCAATAGTCAGTTGAGGCACCCATCGGATACATCATTATGAAAATTGGTTAACTATATGTGCCAAAATTTGCTTTAAAGCCAAGAAAAATGAGGCTTGCTATATCAGCCGCTGGGATCAATCTCTACAGCACATTGAGTAGTCCATATAGTTGTTGGTTGGTGATTACAGTGAATTTACCATTATGGTTAACAATTAAGAGAAAATTTATGATGTTGACATTATTAAATCAAGTCGTAAACAACTTGGTAATGATATTGACATCTAATTAGTTTCGCTCATAAAAGACTTGAAAATGTTATGGGACACGAGTATAGAAGTGTCTAATGCATATTGCAATGAGTCATTCAACTTGAACGCTATTTTGTTGTGGACAATCAAGATTTTCTTGCATATAGTAATTTGTCTGGTTGTACTATTAAAGGTTATTATGCTTGTGCTATATGTGCCAAGAGCACTCATGCTTATAGCTCACAACATAGTAGAAAGATGTTATATGTTGGATACAGAAGATTCTTACAAAAAAAAATATAGTTTAATATCAGTAATAATTTTTAGATCGAGATCAAGTTGTCAAGCTTAAGATAAGATTATTTGTCGAGTTCATAATAAAGATTATGCTATCAATTTCAAGATAGAGATTATACTGTCAATTTCAAGGTCAGGATCATGTGATCAATTTTGATATCAGAATTATGTGATCAAACTTATGCTCCAAATCAAGATTAAGATCCTCATGATAGAAATAGGGCTTACGCTTCAAATCAAGACCCTCATGATAGAGATCAGACTTATGCTTTAGATCGAGTTCAATGATTAAAGGAGTAATGCTTTACTTACGAGCTCATATCACTCCATACATAAAGCAATCTCATCGGATGCCTATAGAGCGATAAAAATCATGTTAGATTAGTAGAACAATAATAAAATCATCAAATCAATAAAGTAATAATACTAATAATAAAATTATAATAATAATATTAAAATGATCTTAGATCGATAAAGTAGTAATAGTAGTAGTAAAACCAAAGGCAAATCAGTGAAATAATATGAAAAATATAAATAGATATAACCTGAAGGTAGATCTATACAAAATAACAATGGACGAGGGAAATATTTCTCCGATGTGGCATTCATCATTTATGAGATCTTTGAGAGGTCGCACTGATCTCACCATCAAACTTAATCCTCGATGTGGTGGATAATTTCATATCAAGACTTGACTCGATGTGGTTAACCTTGATCTCACATCAAGATTCTAAAGTTGATGTAATTAATGGTGATCTCACTTCGATTGATTAATAATGTAATTGAACAATAACAACCTCAAGATTTATTTGATTTCGATCTTTTGTCGAGTTTTAGATGCGATCTCTATCATGATTCAATAGCCACAAGTATATTGATAATCTTTTGTTGCAAGACTTAAAGATTGATACTGATTAATGATGATCTCACATCGAGTTTCAAAGAATTAATGTGATTGATGATCTTATAGAAAATAGGACTTAAAGATAGATTTTATTGAGAATCTCATATCAGGACATGCAACTCAACCCCTAATATCACTTCAAGTTCCAAAAAATGACTCACATTGTGATGTAGTACACATAGTATCCTATTTCCGCTAATGTCCTATTTTGACTAGATATCTTAGTTTCCCATTTAGTTAGTTTTTCATTTAGTCATTTTCCTATTCTCTCAAGTTTTCCATTTAATGAGCTCCCTATTCTTTCAAATTTCTTATTTCTATTTTTTCTATTCTTTTTGTATTTCATGTTCTTAGTTTATTTCTTTGCATTATTTAAAGACCTATTATAATAGTTAGAGGCAATTCAATACAATTCATCAAATTTTTCTCTAAGGGTTTAACCTTCGGGTTTGTTCTTTTATTTTATTTCGCTTTTGTTTCAAAGCAAACCTTTCGTTACATTAAATTGATATCAGAGTAAGGAATTTACCCTTATTTTGATGGCTAATGATGGTTCTAGTAGGAACAAGCCACCGACAATGAACGACGGTTTGACAAGTTCGAGCAACGACTTGATAGGATCGATGGAACCCTTCATAATCTTGTGCAGATGATAACTGCAATGACTATGAAAGGAAGACATGATTCCATGGAGCAAAGACTAAATTAGCATGACAACATAAAGAATGGTGGCCAACAAGACTTAAGTCATGCAGATTTTATTCCAAAAAATTCTAGTCAACAAATCATGTGAATTTGCAGCCTAGATACCAACCACCTATTGACCCAGGTTTAAGATGTCAATAACAGCTTATGATAGGCCACGACGATCAATACTAATCCTAAATTAGCTCAAGAATTGATAATGAAGCTCCAATTCAAGTAGGACGAGTCATAAATCGTAATTTTTATGAGCATGTTTCATTACGGATCTATGAACGGCAAAACCAAAGAGCTCCTGTATGGCGATGTGATGGTGAGTTTGAAGTTATGGATGCCCTTTCACCTTTTCGAGATAGTGATTTTTGACGTCAAGATTGAAAGAATGTTCAACAAAGGCAGCCACAAAGGTTGGATTATTCGTTTGAAGAAGAAGAAGATTTTTGTTTTAAAGGCAGAGATCGAGGCCCACATACTCAAGAATTTAAGATGAAGATGGATTTACCAAGTTTCGACGGTCGTTTAAACATTGAAGATTTCCTCGATTGGGTAAGAACTGTTGAAAACTTTTTTGATTATTTGAATATTTCACTTGTGGTATATAAGTTGAAAGGCAAAGCTTCTGCTTGGTGGGAGCAATTTCAATACAATCATTAACACCAAGGAAAGCAGTGTGTTCGCACTTGACCCAAAATGAAGCAATTACTACAAAGACGATTTCTTCCTCCAGATTATGACCAGTTTTTATATCAACAATATCAAAATTATCGACAAGTCAATCGTATGGTTAATGAGTACACAGAAAAATTTTACCAATTAAATGCATGAATTAATTTGCTTGAGACAGAGGATCAATTGATTGCTCATTATATTGAAAGCCTAAAGATGGTTATTCAAGATCGATTTGCTCTTCAAGAGATTTGGACCATGACAGATGCAGTTAATTTGGCGATGAAAGTAGAAACTCAGATCAACATATCCATTATGCATCTCCAGAATAACTTTCGATGGCAAAATCAAGAATTTTTTTTTCTGCTTTAAAAGAGTTAATAACTCTAGATAGCGGCAGTAGTCGAAATAAAAATACATCTTTGACTCAAGATTTGGCACAGAATCAAAATAACACTTCAACCTCTATTCGATCCAACACCCAAGGTAGTAATTAGCAACAACATCGAATCAATAATGATCCTTATGTGCGCCTTAATCTTAGAAAGTGTTTCTGATGCAATCAATCAGGCTATCTTTCAAATCAATGTCCGAATAGAAAATCTGTTAACTTTGCAGAAAAAGATGGTAGTGATGAAGAACAAGTTTTTGAAGAAGAAAATTATGATGGTGCTGAGTTTGTAGAAGGAGATGTAGGAGAAGTGGCGTGTATTGTCCAACGACTCTTGCTTGCCCAAAAAAAAAAAAAACTTAATAACACTCAACGACACAAAATCTTTTGAACTCGATGCACTGTTTGCAATAAGGTATGCAACATCATTATTGATAGTGGCAATAATGAGAATATTGTCTCTAAAGCTCTTATGAAAACATTAAATTTGAAGACCTAAAAACATCATTCTCCATATAAGATCGCATGGATCAAGAAAGGTCTAAAAGTTCAAGTGCAAGAAGTTTGCAAAATTTCTTTGTCAATCAAAAAATATTACAAAGATGAGGTTGTATGCGACGTAGTAGAGATGGATGCTTGTCATATCCTATTAGGAAGACCATGGCATTATGATGTTGATGCCAGTTATAAAGGACGAGACAATACTTTTATCTTTCGATGGCTTAATAAGAAAATCGTGTTATTACCACAGTCTCAACCTTCGGAAAGCAATCTGTTATTAAGGAAGATAAACCATTATTCATCAACCTAGCAGCCTCAGAATTCTTTGAGCAGGTTAAAGAGCCAAGCTTTATCGCAGCATTAGTGGGGAAAGGCCAAGCTGAAGAAATTATTGAGGTTCCACCCAAGATCCAAGAGGTAATTGTTGATTTTGCTAATTTATCTCCTAATAAGTTACCTAATGAGCTGCCTCTTATGCGAGATATTTAACATTGTTGTATGAGCCCAGCTGAGTATGAAGAGTTACAGTGGCTAATGAGTTGCTCGACAAAGGTTAGAAGTTTATGGCGCACACCAAATATTGCTGATATTTTTCAGTATTTTCCCCCAGATGAGTTTCCTTTGCAGCCATAAAACTCGAGGGTGAGTTTTTTTCGAAGTGGAAGAGATTGATGTAATACACATAGTATCCTATTTCGGCTAATATCCTATTTTGACTAGATATCTTAGTTTTCCATTTAGTCAGTTTCCATTTAGTCATTTTCCTATTCTCTTAAGTTTCCCATTTAGTTAGCTTCCTATTCTTTCAAGTTTCCTATTTTTAGTTTTCCTATTCTTTTTGTATTTCTTATTCTTAGTTTATTTCTTTGTATTATTTAAAGACATATTGTAATAGTTAGAAGCAATTCAATATAATTCATCAAATTTTCCTCTAAAGGTTTAACCTTTGGGTTTGTTCTTTTATTTTATTTCGTGTCTGTTTCAAAGCAAATCTTCCACTACACCACATTGGGATT
Source organism: Moringa oleifera (assembly GCA_021397835.1). Classification (NCBI taxonomy): domain Eukaryota; kingdom Viridiplantae; phylum Streptophyta; class Magnoliopsida; order Brassicales; family Moringaceae; genus Moringa; species Moringa oleifera. The sequence continues at coordinate 1,049,223 of JAJFZO010000184.1, read as the reverse complement.
TAATAGCCATAAGCATATTAATAATCATCAATTATAAAACTTGAAGATTAGTAATGATTGATGATAATCTCACTTCGGGTTTCAAAGAATGAATATGATTGATGAGCTCGTGGTGAATTGAACTTGAAGATTAATTTGATTGAGAATCTTAGATCAGGATATATAAATTGGCCCTCAATGTCACATCGGGTTCCAGATGCGATCTCATATCGGGATTCAAAAGCCATAAGCATATTGATAATCTTTGATTATAAGATTTGAAGATCGATAGTCACTAATGATGATATCATATTGGGGTTTTAAGGAATGAATGTGATTAATGATCTTATGGTGAAGTAGACTTTAAGATTGATTTCATTGAGAATCTTGGATGAGGACATGTAGCTTAACCACCGATGTCACATAGGGTTTCAAATACAATCTCATATCAGGATTGAATAGCCATAAGCATATTGATAATCTTTCATTACAAGACCTAAAGATTGGTAGTGATTGATGATGATCTGATATCGAATTCCAAATGAACATGGTTAATGATGTCACGATGAAGTGGACTTGAAGACAAAGTTGAATTAGAATCTCACATTAAAACATGTAACTTAATCTCTAATATCACATCAAGTTTCAAATGCGATCTCACACTTACATGTATACATCAATGTTTTAATTTAAGTTTAATCCCAAAAGCCTATCTGGCTCACCATTATTGAAAAAAAAAACATAAAATTAATTTTATGGTAATGACGGTGATTTGGCACTACTTCATTATCGGGTCTAGCATACTTTTGTCACTTGCAAATTTTTTTATGTAGATTTTGGTAACATTTTGTAGCAATAATTATAATTAATAAATTTAATAAAATTTAAGAGTTTTATTATTTTATTCTAATGATAATTTATAATTTAAGCATTGAATGGTTAGGATATCCAAAATCTAACCATTTGTGAAATTAATTGGTAATCCTTTGAGATAATAAGAAAATTAATAAATTAATTTTCATGATATGATGATTAATGGGTAAACTATATTCAATTATACAAACAAACATCAATTGATAATCTCTTAGGATAATAAAAAAAATTAACATTAAAAAGGAACATGATTAGTTATTTTACAAAAAGTCATTTATTTATTCTAGAGTAAATATATAAAAAACTAAATTAAAATTATTTTTTATTTTACATCTTGAATTATTCATTGGATCAATTGTACATATTTTAATTGGTTCAATATAGATCATGCCTTTGTTTATTTTGTTTACATAAAAGTTATTTAAATTGAAATTTTGTACAATAGATTTAGATTTGAAATTTTTCGAAACACATTAAAATTTCCTTCAATATAAGCAAACATTTAGTAATGGAACAAAACATTTGTTAGTATATACGGTTACGAGAAAAAAATCCATCAGTATAAATATATGTTTACTAATGGACAGGAATATCCATTAGTGTAGGTGAAATGTTTATTGATGGCAGATAAAAATTTATCAATACATATCAAATATTTAGTAAACATTCACTGATGAATAGCAAAAAAAAAAAAAAAAAAAACGTTACCATATATTAGATAATCAGTGACACACAAAGCTATCCATCAGTATAGATTAAACATTTATTGATGGACATAAAATTTATCATCAAAAATAAAAATTTTACTGATGCATGCATAACAAACATCACTATATACTAAGATTAGTGATATAAATAGTCATTTATTGGTATACACCACACTTTTAATAATAAACATCACTATATGTATGACATATAGTAACGAATTTGATGTTACAGTAATAATTATTCATTTATTGATAAATTAAAAAAAATTTGTCACTAATTATGTATATTATATTAATGAATTTTGACTATTAATAAAACATATTTTGTGATAAAGATATTTATAATTCTTCAAATTGACTAATTGTTAGAATCAAATTCTATGCATTTTAGACTCAAAATTTATTTTTTTTTTGGAAAATTTTTATGTTTTTATGGCATGGCCAGTTTAAAGAATGGAACAACATATATTTCCAAGTAAACTTTGTTAACGAATGATTTAAAACAAAGCCATAATTGGCTGACACATTTCTTTTCTACCTATGAAAAATACAACCAAGAAAAAAGAATTCCATTTCATTTTAATTCTTAAAGACTTTTCATTGGAAATGATTTACTTTATAAATACAATATTTTAATTTCATTAATCTCAAATCATAAAATCTTCTTTTCGTACAAACTATTATCTCATTTTCATTAAGAGCTCACATGCTTTTCAAACGGAAGTAGTTTTAGATTTTGGTATTTTACGAAAAGTCTTTACATATATATAAATAAATGAAACAAAAAATCACATCTTCTTCAAAGAAAGTCATGTCCAAAAGAAATCAATCTCGTTTTTTCGAACTTAAGGTTCATTAAATTAATGCTAATATGCCCATTTCAAAACTTTCCTTGCAGGAATTATACTATTCAACCAAGAATATTAAAACAATTCAAGTTTTAAAAATTTTCAGATTTAAACAATTTCATGAAATGATAATTTTATGGTTTCAATTTAACTTATTGAATTTATATTGAAGTTGTTTTTACTTTTGTCACTTTATCTAATTTTTGCGATAAATTTATTGTCTTGATAACTTGGAAACTTAGAAACTGCGTCACTTTAAAAGCCTAAAATCTTTTTGCTCTAAATTTTTTTAAGACATTAATGTATCTCATGTCATACATAAGTATATTCCTATACTCACGTTGACAAACTCATTAATATCAAATATAGAGACTACATCATCATAAATTAAAAATATCATCCGGTCAACCGAGAAGTTAATTCCTTAAAAAAAAATCTCTTTTCATTAAAAATAAATTAAGTTGAATCTTCCTTTTATAAAAAAAAAATTGGGAAAAAAGTCTAAAGATTGAATAAATTTGTGCCATAAAAAAATGCAATTGAAAATATTAAATTATTGTCTAATGCCTCTTTGATGATTCATGGAGTCGATGTTTACCAATGCGAGGGACTCCATTGACCATTTAAAGAACCTAAAAGTCAACAAAATGAAGAATAGGAAACAGTCAAAGTGGGTATTATAATTTAGGGTAAAAATATGGCAACAAAATTTGTACTATTTGTATCTTTTAATCAAATTTTTATTATTTTTTAAATAATTATATATATAATTTTGATTTAATTTAAATTAAATATATTTTTTAATTTTTTAAAAATTATCTAAATTGAGATTATTATACAATAATTTTAATTTTAAATTTCTTACAAAGTAAAAAAATATTCAAACTATTGACACAAAAGTTTTTAAAATTTTTGGAGTACTAAAAATATTATTTATAAATTTTTTAAGTTTTTGATAGTATAAATGAAAAATCTTGTGATTATACCTTGAATATTTTTTTAGATCTGTAAAAAAATTTAAGTCAAATTTGATTATACAAAATCTTTAATTTAAATGATCATTTAAAAAAAATACAAAATTGATTTGGACCAAATCAATATTTTATGAATAAAATGATTAAAAATTTATTAAAAATTGATTGTGAAAATTTCACATAACCTTGATATTTACACCATAGTATCAATCAAACATTCGTATTTAAAAAATAATAAATAAATTTAGATTTATTAATTTAGTTTAAATTAAACTTTAAAAAAATTCAAAAATTATAGATATTGACATTAAAAGTTTTATACAATAAATTTTAACTTAAAATTTTTGATAAATGTAAAAAAAAATTAGTCATTGTCACAAAAAAGGTAGATTTTTTAAGTATTAACAATATTTTTTAAAAAAATTTATGATGTCCAAATTTTGAAAAATTTACAAAATAAATTTTGCATAAAAAATTGTTCAAATATAGTTGATGAACTTCAAATGGAGTGAAAATTCATTTGGATTATTGTTAAAATATTTTAATAAAATATTTTTTAATTTTTTAATAACTATTTGAGTTAAAATTTAATTTGAATTAAATTGATATATTAAAGTTTGATTTGTCACTTTTTAAATATGAACTTTTGATCAATAATATAAAGTAACTATTAAAATTTTATGATACGACTTTTACTCTAAAATTTATTCTAATATTTATTTGATAATTTAATTAAAAATATCAAATTAATAAATTAAAATATTTTTTAATAAAAACTTAAAAGAAAAAAAAAAGCTTTCTCTTTAAATGGGTAGTACTGTTTTCTACAGGTCTGGAAGAGTGAGTGGCTGAGGAAGCAGACTGTTGAAACAGATTATATTGCATGTTGTGGAATGAATTGTAGCTGTGAAATAACAGAAGATAAGAACCTTGCATTAGTTTATGGTTTAACAACAATATTACTATCTTAAGCTAAATATTAAACTAACTTTTAATAAAGTCAGTTCTAATAAACAAATTCAACCCAACGTGGATCCCATAACTCCCTCTTCCTCTATATCAGCACCTAGTACATCTCATATTAGCTCCACCACCACCCAGGATCATAGACTGCATGCCCTCCACAAATTAAACAGCTTCTCGCTATGACCACTCCGCCGCCAACTCCTCCACCACCGCCGCAGCTGCAGTCTAAGACATCACCACCCTCGTCGTTGCAACTGGCAAGGCACCGGGCAACACCACCTTCCCGTCCTGTCATCTACCTCGAGCAACCATCAAGCAAGAAAGGCTCTTCAAAATCCGGAAAGCTGTTCAGGCGCTTCCGCTCTGTTTTCCGATCATTGCCGATCATCACCCCAATGTGCAAGATCCCTGTCTCCATCCATGGAAGCGGGAGTCACGACAACTACATCCACGGCGGGACCCGAATGACGGGAACCCTCTTCGGGCACCGTAAAGCTAGGGTTAATTTGGTCATCCAAGAGAACTCTCGGTCTCTCCCCGTCTTGGTACTGGAGCTTGCAATACCCACGGGAAAGCTCTTCCAAGATCTCGGGCTGGGACTTGTTAGGATCGCCCTGGAGTGTGAAAAGCGGCCGGCGGAGAAGACCAAGATAGTAGATGAGCCCATTTGGACTTTGTATTGCAACGGTAGAAAATCAGGGTATGCGGTGAAAAGGGAAGCCACGGAGGAAGATTTGAGGGTCATGCAGCTGCTGCACGCGGTGTCTGTGGGAGCCGGTGTGCTGCCAGGCGAAGCCACGGAACACCCAGACGGAGAGTTGACGTACATGCGCGCGCATTTGGAACGAGTTGTCGGCTCCAAAGATTCAGAGACTTATTATATGATGAATCCTGATGGGAACAGCGGGCCTGAGCTCAGCATATTCTTTGTTAGGATCTGATGCATGAATAGAGCGGCTGCAGTTGGATGTATAATTCTCTTGAGAAGAAAATCATCTGTCCTTTGGAGTCATTTCACGTGGGTACGTACGTTCGAGTGAAGATGATCACTTGCATGTTTTGGACTTCAAGATCGTGCCACGTGAAGATATCGATGAAAGCTGCTTCATTAGCTTACCATGCTTTTTGCTAGCTTGGAACCTTAGAATGAAACAGAAACGAGATTGCATTTGCTCATCAGTCAGTCTCTTTGGTTGTGTGTTTATCTTTTTCATCAAGTAACCTTAGAATTCGAAGGACACGTTTTCCTTCTGGGTACCCGAAAGACAGAATATATATCCTGGATTTCACTTTGTAGCTACTGTTTAGTGATTGTAAATGAAAGAGGAAAGAGAGAAATCCCCAGTTAGAATTTCTAATTATGTCTGGCATGTTTTAATGTCTTCTTCCTCAAATCTGGCGGCACGGTAATCTCATTGCAAAGAACCATTGATTTCTTCTTGGATTAGAAAGAAATGCCAGAGTTCGTTGGTTGATATTCAAGCATTTGTCCCAACTTCCACATCGATTCTTCCCATACATTGAATCTCTATCATAATTTTCTTAATACATTTTACATTCAATTCATGCATCACAAGCTTCTTATTGAAGTTAAGTATCTATTAAATCATACATCATGAATATTTATTGTTACATCTTTGAGAAAATTCTACTAAACGCTTTGGGGGAGTAAGTTTAATTGCAGGAATTATTAAAGAAAAAACAATGTATTAATTATTTTTAGCAATTTTTTTCCATTTGACCCCAAAAATGCCTTAGAAAAAGGTTAAAGTCAACTTGTATTCTCTCCATTCATAAAGAAGAGAGAAATCCGTCGTGGATCTACTTTCTCCTCCCAATTTGGTGTTTATTTTTGATTACACGAGGAAGATTCATTTTTCAGCTAAAATTTTCACTGTAGAAGTATGCTTTCATGGATCTGCATGTTGAAAGGATTTCGCTTGGATGTTTTCTTAATTCAACAACCAAACAGGAAACTACAATAATTAAGTTGAAGACTAACAACAAGCACGGACTCTTGTTTTAAGTAGCGAAACAGAGCATAAAAATGGATCTAACAAACACAGTAAATCATGAACATCATACACATTGCACAGATCATTTACGTGGTTCAGCTTCAAGCCTACATTCACGATAACATCTCAGGACTTGGTAGGTTAGATAGAATTAAATTATTTTAATGAAATAAAATAAAATAAATAAAATTAATATTATATTAATATTATAATGTATTTAATGTAATATAAACACTACAACAAAACAGATTTAATTTCACCGATAATCATTTAATGATAATTATCCCAATTTTCATTTATATACTATGAAAAATTATATTATTATATTTTTAACTGTTTTTATTTCATAACCACTATTAATGAGGGTATGATGACAATTGTAAACATTGGTCAATAAAATATATATTTTAAAGGCTATTGTTTATAATTACCTTTAAAACAAATTTTTATTTTTTTATTTTTTAAAATTTTAAATATTAAAATTTATGTTTAATTAAATAAATATTGATTTAAATATACTAAAAATAATATTTATTAAATCAAAATACTTAAATTTTAATATACATTTAAATAAATTAAATTTATGACTAAAAAATCTAAATTTAAAGCAAAAATCTTTTAAAAAATATTTTAAGCATTGAGATATAAAATAAAAAATAAAAATAATTTTCCTGAATTTTATTTCATGGATTATATTTTTCAAAATATAAAGGAAATTATATTAAATTGATTTCAAATAATCTTTTCTATGATAACATGTATTTTGACAAATTCAAGAGCCTCCTTTTTAAAACTTTATGCCTAAAAGCAAAATTGTTGTTTGATTTTTTTCAGAATAAAAAAATTTTATTAGAGTTTGTGTTTTTCTACGTAGTGTTTGTTGTTCTTTCAGAGAACGTACCCGAGTCCTTCAAGCTTGTCTTTCTTCAATTCTCTAAATGATCAAAGTCTAACCTATTTTCCAATGGCTTTCATTCTCTTTCATACTTGCTAGCCTTAACTGCTCTTTCTTAAGCTTTGTGCCTTGCCCTTAATTGTCAAGATCACCTTTCCTTGGTTCTCCCCTAACTTTTGCTATAAGATCACATTGTATTGTGACTGCAGAGGAGTTTAAAGGTTTGTTTCCTTTTTTGAACCCAGTAATTTTATGTTTTTCTCGTGTTTTCTTTTTTTTTTTGTTAGTGTTTCTTCTTGTTGTAGTGATTGCCACGCCATCTTTAGGTCAGATGAAGACATGATTCATCACATCCCGTTCACCATAAACTTTACTATAGTTTGGGAGGCCCTGTTCAACCCTAAGTAAGGTGCGACTAAAGCTTCTAAGGCTGCGACCAAACTTTATGGGTGGTTGGTGAAAAATGACACCTCTCGTGCCCTTGACTCAAATTGACTCGAACTTCGAGGAAGTTATTGTAATCTTAGACAATATGCTTAATAAAAGGGGTTGCATACATATGACTATGAGTTCCTCCCTTCATGTCCTACCTTGGAGCTTGTCCATCATTTCCCAAACTGCATTGGTAGGATAGGTGCTATGTCCCAAACTAGAGAGTACAACACACTAGCTTAGCCTTGAATCTTAAAACAACCATGGCTTTGCTTCAAGGAATCATTTTGGTGAAAGATCGAGTGAGGTTCTAAAAGGGGTCTCACTGCAAGTTCGTGGAGAACTGCATGGCTGCTATGATAACAGTGAGTGATTTGTTACCTAGACGATACCTTTTTGGTTATGGTTGCTAATTGCCATTCATTTCTATTTTTTTTTTTTTTAGCATGTAAGGTCACTAGGCTTCAATTTTACTTGCTGAAGAGCACCCTAGAGTCTGAGAGAGAACTTGCTTGATCTCAACGATTTGTTACTGAGCTTACTTAGGCATTATCTGAGACCACCAAATGAATGTCTTCATTGGAGGACAATCTTAAGATATAAGAGGTTGAAAACATCGCCCTGCGAGAAGTTCTCACTAATATAGTGAAAGCTCAACAAATCAAGCTGGATGACTTAAGGGTGAAGCACTTCGTAGCTCTAAAAAAGGTGAAACATGAAGGAAGAGTTAAAGAAATGGAGGGGTAAAAAAATCCTTAGAATGGAGAGATAAGACCAACCAATACTCCCAAGGAATGTATGAGTTGGCTCGTCAATATACTAACGATGAGACTTCAGTTAAGTACCTAGGCTTGGATCTTAGCTAGATACCTGAGCCCATAGAGAATACGAGGGACTCTAAAAGTAGTTTGAGGTCTAAAAAGGAGGGGAATGAGGTTTCACATAATGGAAATGACTCGCTTAATACAGTCCTTGAGTATTGGACCAAACTATCATTTCATTTTCGAAGGGAAGGGTTTTCATTTGTATTTTATTTTATTTTTGAGTGATTATACTTAAATTTAATTAATGAGAAAATCATTATTGGGGTTTTTGTTCCTTATATTATCTAATTGTCTTAGGCTTAATATGCAAACTTTTATCCGTTACTTTAACTACTTATGAATTGTCACATGTCTTAGTTCAGGGATCTCGACCCTCCAAACACTTAGTTCAGGGTCTTTGTCCAAGAACATGTCACTTAGGCCTTTACTCATTTTGGGTTGCATTTCTAGGACTCCTCTTTTAATAAAAAGCAAATTTACAATGAGAAAGAGGATGTTTTAGGAAGAAGTAAGACAACTATGCAAAGCTAGATATACTGCCTGGTTGTAGAGAGGCAAACCAATCATGTCTTAGTCTTGTTAGAGTGATGTGGTACATTTTGCTTAGTATAGGGTCAATGGCCATAAAAATCAGCATCATACTTTGATATTGGATGGAATCTTACATTAGAGTCCTTTCTTCTATTGGGTTCCATTTAGGGGATCTTTAGCTGTTCAGCGACTAGTCCATTCACAATATGAGTACTAAAAATGGGGTAAGGGGTCCTATTCATCATTTTTATCCCTTACCCATTTTTGACTAAGTGCTCAATTGCTCATCTAAATGGTTCGTGCATTGGCGCATGTTGCCGCTTGAACCTAATAGAGGGCATCCTACCCCTTCCTAGTTCGACCTTTGGTTTGACACTTGGTTACTAGGTACGTATTTGCTTTCCCTTTCATTAGAAGCTTGTGGTTCTCAATAAGCACATCACCTTTGGTTTTCTTCTAAAGTATGCATCATGTTGTTCATTTTTCACATTTTTTCACTCAATAGAGCCAGTTATGCTGCTTGTGATAGGTTCCTAAGACTTTCTTTTGGTGAAAGTGGAAGCTCTATCAGCACCTTAGCCAATGCTAGCTCTATGATGGCCTGTTATTTAATTACTGATCGAGAGAAACGTATAACTTCTTGCTGGCGTTCTTTATAGATGACACTAATATTATTCTCTAAGAGAATGTAGTTGAGTCTTTGGAGATCGTCTTTTTTTAGTTCTCTGAAAAATCAGAGTCTAGCCCTTTTTCCAATGGCTTTCATTCTCTTTTATACTTGTTACCTCAGCTGCTTTTCCTTAAGCTTTGTGCCTCACCTTTAATTCTTGTGATTACCTTCCTTTGATCCTCTTTTAACTTTTATTGTGGCCATGCTCTCATTAAAAGGGTATTAGGTCTAATACTTGGATCAAGACCTCAGGCTTCATGGTTGACAGGCTGAGAGTTTTTTGGTAAGCCTCATGTAAGGTTGGGCCTTGGTTGGGATTTAAGCCTACCCCAACAATGTTTGAATGAGTATTTTTAAAACTATAATCATACGAATGAGTAAAATATGTTAAGATATGAGAAATTATGGTAACATTTCAATAATCATGATTTACACGAACGTAAATTGTGATATATTTTTGATAATAAACTATTAAATATCATATGAATACAAACAAATAGTTTTGGCTAAATAATCTATTTTATTGAGTGTACATTAAATGAGGCTATTTACATTTACCCTTTTACTATTTGAGTATGGCTAGTAAATCTTATAAGTTAAAAATTGAGGGAACCTAAGCATGTTGATAAGAGAGAATTTCAATCATAAAAATTGAAGTCATACAAGGTGGAAGTATATATGCGGACAACAGCTTTACACATTACATCAAATTATATGAGACTTGCAAAACTGATGAAAATAGCTTCACTTTTTAAAAGACTACAAATTGGGTCAGATGAGAGAGAAATTGAACTTGTGAGGGAGTATCTAGTATGTGACCTCCCAAAAGTTTAAAAAAAAAAAGTCTCAAGACTCTCATTTTGCATTTTAGGCACTCATTTCAGGGAGTGCCTGCTTATGAATAGGAAAGGTCTACCAATAAGCGAGGAGAGTGTGAAATTCATAGAGAAGACCGAGGAAAAGTCTTCTTAAAAGGGAGAAATGAATGATAAAACACAAAGATCTTGTAGCTAAAGGAACAAAGTGCCCAAAAACATCTTTAACATTTTTGACAGTTTTTATGCTAATTTTACCTACAACTGAGGAAAAGTCTAAAATTTTCAAGGGTGAGTGATAAAGGGGCTACTTAAGGATACAAAGTAAATATTAGGATATTAAAATCTTATATCTAATGAAAGTAGACTCTCTAAACTCATATTTTTCATTTTTGGTACTCTTCATAGGGAGAATCTACCTTGTGACTAGGAGAAGTTTGGGATTTATGATGGAGATTGAGGAAAAGTCTTCCTAGGAGGAAGAAATTGAGTGCTTAAGAGAGAATCTGGCAGGTGACGTCCTAGAAATGAAAAGAAGACTGTCAAGTCTTTTAGTTTGTGTTTTTTGATACCCATCCCAAGTAGAGTCTATCATGTGACTAAGAAAGTCTATTTATCACTAGCGGTATTATAAAATTGATAAAGAAGACTAAAGGAAAGTCTTCTTTAAAATAGGAAATGAATATTAGGACATAAAATATATCTAAATAAAGTAGAGTGTCCAAGCACTTACTTTGCTTTATTAACACTCTTCCGTGGGAAAATCTATCTTGTGATTAGAGAAGAGTTTGAAAAGTTTTAAATGAAAATAAGAGAGACTCTTCCTAAAGGTACAAATAAATAGGGAAGAAATGTTTTTAGGTGTCCATAATAGACACATTTACGTAAATAACCAACATTAATAATATATGTTTTTTTACCACTTTTTAAGATTTTTGGACCAAATTACCCTTCATGAATGTTGTGCAATTACTTGTTTGCCCATGTATAGAAAAATAGGAAGTCAAACCTCCCAAACATCTCTCTTTCCTTTTCTCTTCACTTTCGCGTTACACTTTACCATTTCTCTTCGTCTATATTAAATCAGTGTCTATTAATATCTTAGTTTCTGTTGCATATTAACACTCAAAAAGAATTCAGAAGCTAACGAAAAATTAAGAAATCAGTGGAAGTATGGTTTTAAAGGATATATTATACTCAAATTTAGGATTTTCTTACTTGTTTGGTCATACGATTCGTTGTTTTTTTTTTTTTTTGTATCATTGAGTTAACTTATGATTTTGAAAGCTCATACATGTTGCTGAGCACTTTTCTTTAGATTTTGTTGTTGGTTTGTGTCAAAAAACCGTACAATGTTATGAAATAGTGTTATATTTGAGGAAATCGTACTTAGAAATCATATACTATTTGACTAATTCGTTCCATATATTATACAATCATATCCTGGTTGAGTAAATTATAATCACATTATACTGAAATCGTATCATATGTATGAATTCGTAATTAAATTATACTGAAAATCGTATCATATGTATGAATTCACAACCAAATTATACTGGAATGGTATTATTTGTATGAACTCGTAACCTAATTTTGTTTTTTGTTTTTTTGGGTCAATGTGTAGAGACCATTACTCAAGCTATTTCCAAGCCATATATGACCCCTAAAAAGTCTTGAAAGACTGGAAAATTGCTAAAGTACTGTGACAATAATGCCATCTTAACTCTGAGGGAAACTTTGGAGGGCTCAAAAAAGGAGAAGTTTATTACCACTTGTTTTGGGCATTTCCTACATGTGCACAATGATTTCAACTTCTCTAAGATCATTGTCCATAACTTACTGCTCTAGAGATTTAATAAAACCGCGAGGATGAGATGTGGTTCAAATTCGATGAGAATGAAGTTCGTTTCAGTAAGGTGGAATTCTACCTAATCACTGGGTTAAAATTTGGAGAACTACTAGAAATGAAAAATATTGAAGCCAATTCATCTGGCATCCTTGTCAATGCTTTGGGGGTAAGGACAAAGTCAATGATAGTAAAGTGAAGACAAGGCTGGTACAAGAAGAGTTTAAAGATCTTGATGATAAAGTAAAGTTGGCATTGCTATATCTACTGGCTTCATCAAAGATGATGATAAGCGATAGTAGGTCCCCACACGGCAATTTCATCTTGTTGATAATTTGGAAGCATTTAACAACTTTCCATGGGCACATGGGTGTACTACAACTCCTTATTACACTTTAAGAAGGCTGTTGCAAATCAAGCAATGGAAGGTAATGGTTTGAACTATAATGCATATGGTTTCATATGGGCATTGTATGTAAGTACATTTTAATTTTATGTTATTTATTTATTTTTATTTTTTGTGATTTGTGATTTGTGAAATAGAACTGGTGCATGGTACTAGATTGCTTCAGTCCAAATTAGCGAAACAAAAATTGCTTTTCCTTTTTCACAAGTTTTTGCATTCGAGACAATACCTGCTACCAATGTGCACGGTACTAGGTTGTCAAGTTCTAACTTACCCCTGCCTCAAATTTGTCGATGGAGGTTCCATCGTAGGCCTCACAATGGAGACTACAAAAAGATCTTCACAAATAGGGTAAGTTTCAATATGTGCCCTATGATTTCGTACTTAGTTTCATATATTTATTTGGTATTTCATACCTTCATTTTATGATTTTCTATATTCTATTAGTATTTTGTATCTTCCGTCGTAGTTTCATATCTTCATTTTTAATTTTGTATCTTTTTTTTAATTTCATATCTTTATTCCTAGTTTCATATATTCATTGTTATTTCGTATGTTATTTTTGAATTCGTATCTTTATTTGTGTAATTTTGTATCTTTTTTCTCAGTTTCGTATCTTCATTTGTGTGATTTCGTATCTTTTTTTCTCAGTTTCATATCTTCATTTGTATGATTTTATATCTTCTTTTCTTATGTTCGTATATTTATTTATGTGATTTTGTATCTTCTTTTCTCAGTTTCGTATCTTCATTTGTATGATTTTGTATCTTCTTTTCTTAAGTTCGTATCTTTATTTATGTGATTTCATATCTTTATTTTGATTTCATATCTTTATTCTTGACTTTGTATATTCATTTGGTATCTCGTATTTTCTTTTTTAGTTTTGTATCTTTATTTTCTAAGTTCAACCTTAATTTTATGAATTCATATGGGAGTTAAGGTAAAACTGGAGCCGAATGATGCTGAGTGCCACGCCTCATATTATATTGGTGTTGAAAAGACTATGCTGCCCTTGCAGTCGCAGATGTCCAATGTGGCTGCTGCTACTACTGCTACATGTTCAAAGAGTGCTGATAAATATATCAAAAAGATAGTTAAGGTCCCCATTCAATATAAATCTAAAAAATTATCAGCATCCTTTCCAAAAACATATAAGGTTTGTTATACTAATATTGTTTTGTACTTTGCAATGTATCTCAGTTATCGACTTCTAATTATTTTACTCAATGGATCCTTATTTGTAGTGACGACAGGTGAGGTTTTCAATTGTGAAGCAATCAAGAGATGCAATTATGGAGAGAGAGGATAGGGAGAGAGAGTAGAGGGGAGAAGGAGGAGAGGGAGAGGGAGAGGGAGAGGGAGGAGAGGGCTTTTTTTTTTATTAGTAGTGTTTGTGTTTTGTCTATAGAATTATGTACATAACAATTTATTTATTTATCAAAGCAAATGTTAATTAATATTGTTGTTCTGTTTGCAAATTTGTTTTCATTTTTATTTGGTACGAATTAGAAACAGCTTGCGATTTTGGCCATAATGCATGGGTTTTCACTTTAATTACGATTTAATGAAATTAGTATTAAATTAGGATATAGTTTCAGTGAAATCTTTGCACGATTTTTGTAATATGATTTTCCAATATAAGTAACAAAATTATGTTAAGAAATTTAAAAAAAAAAACGCGTTTTACTCAAATTCGAAAGGTACGATTTTATGCATATTAGTATACAAATTTGACCATTTTACTATACAATTTGAACCATATTAATGTACAATTCTTGTAATCTAGGTACGTTTTTAAGAACAAGGATCAATTTCATCCAATGTAACAGTTATGTTGCACCTGCATTGGATACAGTTATTCAAGTCTACACATAACAATCAAATAATCCCATACAGATAGAAAAATGAAACCAAACATATTAAATATCAAAGATAAATGGCGTCATCATCTATTAAAATTGAAATGGGAGATATTCGACAAGTTAATAAATTTTGTCCGACCCTACCACAATTACAACATTTACGACGAAATTGATTCGACACATTCGAAGATTAAAAGTGGCTTCCTTCATCATAATAGTCTGGGTTTGAACGCGTCAACCTATTGTGTCTATATTGGCTACACTTATAGCACCTCTTTTGACATATCTTCTCCCCACCTAATGGTATTTATTGCTTCCTTAGATGACCTACTGGCTTCCCATTATTACGTGGTAAAACCACAATGCTTTTGACGTCCTCAGGAAAATTCCAATAAGACTTATCACCAACCGAATAAATTGACTTAGTATATGCTGTCACTAAGTGTTTATGTTTGTAGTAGTTAGAGTAAAGGTTTATGAAATCAATCTTATGTTCCCTACAAACAGTAAAAATTAGTAAGTTATAGCAACAAAAAATCATGGGAAACAAAGGTATTAGCAGCAAAATAGTCAATGTTACCTAGAAGCTGCTAATGCATGCGCACAAGGCAAAAGATCAGCTTGGGACTCCCTACAAGTGCAAGTACATTCCGTAAGGTTAACAATCGCCTCTTTATCCTTGTGCTTAACTAGAAATATATTCTAGTCAACATTGGAAGCTGTCATTTGTAATAAAGTTTTTTGTCTTTCGATCATTAATGAGAGGACCCATTTCGTTAGTTGTACCATTCAAGCCTTGGCTTTCTCACATCGGTCATAAAAGCAACGTTGCATCATATCTCTAATGAATTTCAATAAAGCTATGATGGGCAACTTACGAACAAATCGAAGACACGAATTCAAGCTCTCGGTAATGTTGGTCGTCATGAGTTGGTATCATCTCCAAAGGTAATACACACGTGACCATTTTCTAAAGTTTTTTTTCATGATATATTTGAAAGCTTTAGGGTGATTAACTTACAACTCAGTCATCAATTTATTAAATTAGATTCCTTGTATGCCCTAGCCGCATTATAAAAAATCTTAGACACATCTTCTTTCTTAAATTTATTTTTTATGTTATGAGCCATATGCCAAGAACATAATCCATGATAAGAATCGGGAAAGACCTTTGTGATGACCTTTACAATACTAGCATGACAATCTGATATAATAACTAAGTCCTTTACTGTACTAATTGCTTCTTTCAGCTGCCCCAAAAACCACTATCACGCTTCATAATTCTCCAAGTCACCATAACCGAATGCTGGTGGATATATCTGTTCATTTTCATTTTTTGCATGCCAGTACGAAGATTATACCATGGAACCTCCCTTTCAGATGAGTAGCATCGATAGCAATGACCAGTCAGATCATTGAATGAAACCCCCTCAACGATAGACCAAAAGCTACAAAAAGATATTTAAATCAATTGCTTCCTTCTTCGATGCATATATGAACCCTAGTTCTCAAATCAATTATTTACAGCTGTCACAATATGATAGTAATTATTGGTATGAATCAGTTGGATCACTGTATATAATAGATAATGCATGCTCTTTAGCCTTCCAAGCTTTACTATATAAAATATGTGTGCCATATAATTCTTTCATATCGCCCATGATGTCTTTCGACTTAATGATTCTAGAATTAGTAGACAACCTCTGAACCATAATTTCTTCAATAATGGTAGAACTTGCTTGTTAATATTGTCGATTTTATTCTTCAACTGTGCAAGTATGTGTCAAATCACACCGTCTAATTTGAAAAAAATTGCCTTTGTGTAATTCTCAAAGCATGAACCTTCCATTCACAATTTTTTTCTCTACAAGCAACCTCAAACACTAATTTGTTAGACCTAGTAACTCTAAATTCAAAATTCTCAGTTAATGCATGTATATCCAAAAATCACTTTAACTCTTTTTTATTTGAAAAAAATTGACCTCTAGCAAGGGAGTGAATTAGAGTAATTGATTTCGTAATAAGATCTAGAACAATACTATATAATTTAACACCTAACACATTATACTTTTTACCAACACCATCACCTAAATTATTATGTATTTCAGAGCATGCAAGCAGGACATAAGGTGGGATAGAAGGTGGGACAGGATGTAAATTATCATTAAGCTCTTCATTGTTAGGTTTTACTTCTACAATGGGTTCATATTGATCTTCACCAATAGGTTGAGTAGGCTGAGTTTTTAGGATTGGGCATTCACACCTAGCATCATAATCCATCGGTCCATCCAAGTTGATCTCATTGGTATGCTCAATGTCATGGGGATTCACACTATAGATGAATGGTTCTATGCCAAAATTTTCACCTTTAACAGTTGGATTGCTCTTGGTACAAGAATTAAAAAAAATTAATTTCTCCTATAATTCCATCATCATGTAGACTTCATCTATTCTCAACAAAATTTTGCTGTACCAAATCAACAATTACACTGGAAACCACGTTGTTATCATACAATATAAACTCAACATTGTCGTCATGCACTAACTTAATTTTAACAACAGTTTTTTCAGATCTACTATGGTATGTCGTACAATATCAATCTTAGAGAAATCAACTTCCCTGCAAGATTTAACCAAATTTAACAACTGTACATATGTTAAACCCCTCTGAATAACATACCCTTGGTTCTGATGGCTCTGCCAGTATACTCAAGACTCCCTCTTGACTCAAACCACTCACTATTTCAAGTTAACAATGATCTGTATTCTGCGATGACAACAAAAACATTTCAAATACCAATAAAGAAGAATTAGCTATTACAGAGAAGAAAAAACAATTTTAGAAAATATTAAGTACTGTTTAATAAACATGCAACGATTCAGATACCAACATAATAATGTCACTATTTGCTGATTAGAATATGGTTTATCACTTTTACATGATACAATTTAAATAATATTTGATATTATTCAATTTTGCGTGACGAAATATACCACAGATCATAATTTTTCAAGTTTACGATTTCCATAATGAAGTTACGATTTATGTTATGAGGTTATGAGTTTTTGATTACGATACAATTTCATATTCTAACATTATAGGATTTCAATTATATTCAACATTTGAAGTTAGATTTATGTGATATATTACGTTACGATTTCTAGATGAAGATACGATTTCATATTCTTATATGATACGATTTTAATAAAATTCAACATTTCCCTTTTTTTTTTAAATGTTGGGTTACGAAATCTACCACATGTCACGATTTATATTGAAGCAAATGAAAACTTCACCTTTCAAGCTACATTGGTCATAATTTACTCTATAACAAATGAAAGCTTCATAGTTTCAAGCTACATTATTGTTCATGCACTTTCTTTCTGATTTTAAAGAGAAATATACTGTAAACAATATGAACTCCCTTCTTTGTGCAAGAAACCCAATCACAAAATATCAATATATCAATAATTGCCTTCCATGCTTCTTTTCTCTACAAATTCGAAGAGAAAAGAATAGAAAAAGAGGGTGAAAAGAGAGATAGGTCAAAGAGAGACCGCGATCGAGGAGAAAGAGGTTCAAGAAAGAGAATTTAGACAATGTACTCTAATTAATTTTTAAGTTCACTTAATTTCGAAGGTATTATTATCTTCTGTAAGAGTATTTTCGTCTTCACTGTATATTTAAGTGCCAAAAAAATGTATATTATTAAAAAAAGTTTCTTTTACAATAAAAGGATGACGGGGTGCCAATTTAAGAAATTTCCTTCAAATAAATATTGAAACATTAAAATTTTATATATGACGGACACTACAACAAATAGATTTTTAATGATAATTATTTAATGATAATTTTGATAATTTCCATTATATGTTTATGTACATAAACTTATTTTGTTATACTTTTAGTATCTTTTGTTTAATAGCCTTTATTAATAAACATATAGCGACAATTACAAAAAATGGCCATTTACATATATAGTTTTAGTGATTATTATCTACAATTGACTTAAAATAAATAAATATTTTTTATTAATTAAAATTATAAATTTTGAATATAAAAAATTATGTTAAATTAAACAAAAACTTATTCAAATATAATAAATATAGTATTTGTTAAATCAAAATCCACCTAAATTTGAACATATATATATTATAATTTTTATATTTTTAAAAACATGTGGCATAAATAAAATAGTAATCAAAAAATAAATTATGTATTTTATTATTTTATTATGACAAGTAAAATAAAAAAATCAGGAATAAAAAAATATAAAAATATATTTTTCAGATATGTATTTTTAAGTTATCTTGATTTTTTAATACTATATATTTATACTGATAATAATGATAATACTATTTTGAGTTGTGAAGTTCCAAAGTAAAATCATAACATTAACATCAAGACTTTTCATGTATTTTATTCTTAAGGAATTGAAATATTTGATAATATAATAAGACATTTTAGTTTATGTAATAGATATTAATTTGGATGATGAAATTATAGGAAGCCCATTGCAGCTTTATATTGCTTAAGGCCTATTGAAGGCAACTTAAGGCCCAACCAACACTCTTCCCTCTTTTATTTTCTTTGCTGTGATCTTTTTTCTTTCTCTGGCACTTACAAGATCATGAAATTCTCTCTTCATCTACACTATTTGCTTGGCTGCTTTGTTGATCTAATTCACTCACCCCGACCATGCATCTCTTTATGACGATTTAGAGCAAAGGCTAAGCCAATTTCAGTTTGATTGTTCCGTTCTTCTTTTTTCTTTAGTTTAATTAAAATTAGTAGATTTATTTACTTTGTTGGTTGACTTGTTCGTCTGATTACCATAAACCTAAATTCCTATTCTCATTTTTCTTTCTCTTTGGTTTCTCTCTCTATCTATTGATCTCTTAGTCTTGATTTCTCATTGTTTATGATATTAAGAGAATATCTTTCCTTTTTGTCTCATACATGATTTTTGATGTACTTCTCTCTAGCATATCTGATTTGTAAAGCCAATACCAAAATGAAACGTTAGCATGCTTTCTTTTTGAAGGAAAACTCATACATGATAGCACTTCTAGTAAGAATCTGGATGTACTTCTCTCTAGCATATGTGGCAGATTCCTGATGCCTTGGAAAAATGTTGAAGTAGATCATGAATGGAGTATTGCTTAATATTGACAATCTAAGAGATGTCCCAATTTTCCACCTACTAATTTGGTTGTTGCATTGTCTAAGAAGTGTTTTAATTTCTTATAAGAAGATGGTACACTTATTGCAAGATGCATGTATATCCTATTCATTGCTCTTGCATGCAAATCCTCTTCCATTTCTCTTTTCCTTTTCGTTATGAGACTATCTATACCAAGTAAGATCATCCATTCTTGTTTGTCCTTGGTAATGCAGCCCCTTTGCTATAAAATGAAAGCTGTGTCCCTTCCCTTTCACTGAGTTTTTTATGATTCCATAGGAAAATTGGTAAAAGAGGAAAAGAGAAGGAGACAAGAGCATGTGACTTTTCCTTGTATTACCATAAGCATTTGATTTTTACATGAAAAAAATTAGCATTTAAAAATTCTCCAGAGCTGCACTTTACAATTGCTATTAGTGTAATATTAAATCAAATATCCATTTGATAGCCTAAGTTCTCCTTCTGTTAGTATAAACAAATTGTTTTTATATGAAAAAAAGCAGTTAAATATTTCTAGAACTGCACTTTGGAGCTGCTACTGGTGTAATTTTAAATGATAATACATTTGATAGCTTACAAATTTTCTTCTATTAATATAAGCATTTTGTTTTTATATGAAAAAAACAGGCAGTTAAAATATTCTCTGGGATTGCATTTTACAATTTGCTATTGGTTTTCCTTTGATTGCTTATAATTTCCTTCTGTCAGTATAAATATTTTTTTGTTATATGAAGTGATTAAGAAATGGTTATCTTAAATGAAATGTTATAATTATAAAAAGCTTAGCTGCATAAACTAACTAAAACACTATTCAATCTCCTAATTAATCTGTATTCCATCTTTCCTATAGGCCTACAATTGACCAGAGCTTGTACTACATGGGCATGAAGTTAACCACAGCAACCTTCACAGCTACCATTCAATGTTCTTCCTACCCTTGCATTTTTCATCGCTTGAATATTCAGGTAATAACCCTCTAGTAACTAGTAAAAAATTGAAGAGACTTAGTGTAATTTTTTGTAGGGCAGACTAATGAAAGGGTTAGTTTTCTTCTTTTAACATTTGGATGCAGGGAGTAATTTTTTCAGGGATCACTTATTATGTTTATGATTCTTTCTTATAAGAGTTGCTTGTTCTTTCTACTAGTAACTGTTTGGAAAGATAAGATTAAGATGTATTCTTTCTTTGACACCCATAATTTCTAGATATCACTCTTGAACCTAGGATTATTGCTTAGTATCAACAGAAAGATCACTACTTGCTTGGACCCTAATGGTTGGAAGTGGGTATGATTTCTACCCTTTTTTGGCCTATGCAAGAGGTTCTATGATTCTCATATTATGACGTTTATGATTTTTTCTTAAAATAGTTGCTTATTCTTTCTATTCGTAATTGTTTGCAAACATAAGAATAAGAAGTATTTTCTCTTTGACATCCATAATTTTTAGAGAATTTTACAATCATTGAAAAAAGTAGAGCAACATTAATTTACAGCATAATCTAGCTGTAGCATCATAAATGGGTTCTACGCAAATGTTTATTATCATGGAAATCTTTTCTTCTTCTATTCGTGAATATCAAATCCTGAGTAATGCGACCAACTCATAAGCCTTTCGTTCAACACCTAAGTAATATACTTCTTATCTTGTAGGATAATTTAATAATTTTCAAAGTATCCAAGAATTAGACCCCCACTGTACTTCATTGTGAATAATAATCTAGGTATAATCTACATTAGACCATCAAGATATTTTTTATATAATATCTAAATAATAAGGTTCTTCTTTTTGGACATGTCATGACATTATTTATGCATTGTTCATTTTGAAGGCTTTTCAGCTTTGGAATATGAGAATGTAAGTTAACTAAATTGTTAATTCTTATTTGTTTTTTTATGTTTAATAGATTCATAATGTATCGAGTGTTGACGGAGGTGTTTCACAAAGTTATGAATATCTCATGTTTTAACTTTTAAGGGTAAGTATTATTTATTGGTTCTTGTAAATTATACTTGTATTTCATACATGATTCTTACATGTGTTTTTTATTTTTCAGTTCATACATTGTGAATTAATCATCATTTGTTGGTGATGTTAACAAATGCCATTTGATGAAGTTAGTGTATTAGCTTTTAGCTCTTTAAATTTGGAAGTATCAGTGGAATTGTTACTTTGAATTATATTTTCATTAGATGGGCATTTAACATTTGGATATATTTTGTTATCTAAGAAGGTATAATGTGGATAATATTTTTGTTATGAATGAGTATATTCATTTTGATGGCCTAATGTTATAAGTGACAAATTTTTAATTTTCATACTTTAATTTATAATTTTTAAAAATAAATAGTGGCAATTTGTTGATTCTACTTAAATAATTCTTTTAATGGCTCTTGTTCAATGGTTGGTAAACAACAATTTATAACTATTTTAGTGATAAATGTTTAATGGTTGTTATATAATCATTTGTAATCTTTTAGTGACAGTGGTTAGTTGCTTTAATAAAGGTATAGTTTTAATTATAACAAGAATTATATTGACATTTACTGAAAAGAAATCTTATTAATGATAAAATATTTTAATGACAATTATTAATTATCGTAAACATCACAAAGGTGAATTTATCTTTACTGGCAATTATTAATTATTTTAACAAATATTTATCTTTAGCAGTAATTGTTAATTCTCGTTAATAATTGCGATCAAATACATAATCTTTTTGTAGTAATTGTTTTTTATCTTTATCAACAATTATGATAATTGTTGTTACCTCGGTTATGCTTTTTTGAACAATTATCGATAAAAAACTTAGTGCTAATTGCAATTATCGTTAAAATTCAAAACAATTATTACTAAAACCCTTTATGTTGTTATGAGAGGAAGACTCTCTAGATATTTCTTCTCAAGGAAAAGCAAAAAGGTCTTTCCAAAGTGAGGAATAATTTTAAATACAGATTCTATAGGTATATCATCAAGGAACAATTACAAAATGTGCTTA
This sequence comes from Moringa oleifera, assembly GCA_021397835.1. Lineage (NCBI taxonomy): Eukaryota > Viridiplantae > Streptophyta > Magnoliopsida > Brassicales > Moringaceae > Moringa > Moringa oleifera. The sequence goes on along the minus strand of JAJFZO010000184.1, from coordinate 1,026,400 downwards.
CGAGATTTGCTTTAAGAGGGTAACTTTAAAACATTCATCTAAGGGGTCTTCCTATATAATATTCTTGAAATAGGAGTTTATCTAGCTTGGAACTATGATGAAATGCTTAGATCAAACTAAAAGAAGGTGAATTCAGGCTAGAGTATGTAAATCCTAGTAGATATAAAAAGTTTGTAAAGGTTTATGAGGTTGACACATAGGAGCAAATGACCATTCTTGTGAATTCAAGTTACATAATGATCAGTTGCTTCGTTGCAATGTATTCACTTGGAAGATCTATCATAACTTTTACATCTAAGATGCAATTGTAGTGATTTAAGTAGTGTTGAAAATTTAATGGAAAAGACTACAAATTTTATGTTGGGGCCACGTGAAGATTCTGAAAGCTCGAAGAGTTTACCTTGCTCCAAAGCTACATAACTTTTAGACTCTTTACTGTAGTATTTTCATATAGGAATACACGAAAGACTTATCATAACTTTCACATTCAAGATTCAATTGAAGTGATTTTGGTGGAATTAAAAAGCTAAAGAAAAGGGCTACAAATTCTATGTTGGGGTTGAGTAAAGATTCTTTAAACCCAAGGGGTTTACCTTGATCTAAAGCTACATAACATTCAGACACTCTGTTGCAGTATTTTCATAGAGGAATTTATCAACATTTCCATGTCTAAGATCTTATTAACGTAGTTGAAGTGGTGTTAGAAAGCTAAGATAATGGATTATAAATGTTACGATGAGGCTAAATGGAGATTATGAACACATCAAGGTTTCATCTGATTCGAAGATGCATGATGCTAATGTGGTATGTCATCATTAACAGCATTGTAATTGATGAAGCAATGCTCCACTTTTGAAAAGAGGAAGAATGATGATATATGGCAAGGCATTAGCAAAACAGTCACTGATGTGACAGGGCATTAACAGAAGAGTCACTAATGTGGCATGGCATCATTGGTGATGATGCCACCTCAGTCTAAAAAGGCAGAGCTGCTAATGTGGCAAAGTGTTTGAAGGCAACATAGTAGTAACGCACCCCATAGCTTGATGTTGCCTGATTCTCCACCAAAATTAAGCAAAATTTAAGCTAAAAATTGCATAGAGGAGGATGGAATGAAGAAGCTGACTGTAAGACTCTTTAAATTGCAGATATGTCAGAAATTGAAATAATTGAATGACCTAGCAATATCTCACTAGGCAAACCTGCCCTTGAGTTATCCAAATGAAGATTAGAGATAGTGAAAATGGTTTCCCACTCAGATGAGGCCGGAGAGTATGGAGATAGGGTTAAATCAATGGAAACAGCATAAAAGATTATCAAGTGAGTTGCATAGAGTGAGGTGGGCTTTGCACAGTAAGCTAGAACGTGTCGAGCTTGAAGGTAGTGTTATTTGATGCTAACATGCGCCATGAAATCCTATAAATAGGCAACAAGATTTCAGCTTTGGGAAGAGAGTGGTAGAAAGAGTGAAAGAGTCACATATGTAGATACAAGTCAATAGACTCACAAACACACACACATACATGTAAGAAAGTTCTTTCAAAAAACTTCTCTATGTAATTTTGTTAGTTTTTATTAGATTTTCCATTGCCTTTCAAGATGATTTCCATTGAAATCTTGTATTCATTCATATTGAAGAAAGGAGAAAAAGTATAAAAAGTGTAAGGAACTTCAAGAGGCATCAAGCAAACTTCTTAAGCTCAATTACAATAGTACATTCATTTTATTGAATAAAATTGTATGAGCTGAGTTAATTATCATTAAATTTTTATTAATTTATATGTTTGATTTATTTAATGTTCTAGCATTTAGCTAAATCATGTCATGGAAATAGAAAATTTTTTCATATTAGAAATTTTCCTTAGAAAATTTTATTTTCTTTTATAATAAAAAATATTATATATATAATTTTTAACCCTTATTTTTGCGAAGAAAAGAGACGAGTAAGTGCAAAACTACTTTCTTCTCCCTAAAAATCATTTTGATACATTAGCATGGAGTAAGTATGAAGTCTTGATTACTTTGACCAAAATACTCTAAAATTAATTTGCAAAAAAAGAAATCAAACTGGCACCAATTATTGGGCGTCTTTGGTGCTAATCTTTCCTCAAGCGTAATTGACTCTTGAACCTATGATCTCAACATTTTTTTACTAGTTAGCCTTGCTTTAAGATGGTGGCTCATCATATCTAAAAAAAGAAAAAATGATGACAACTCCTAATTGTTTCTTTTAGATTAAGTGTTTCTTGGCTGAAACCCCGATCGTGATAGCTGGCTTTATTTATCAAAGCCAAAAAGGAATTTTTAAAACAAAAATAAGTTCTTCCAATCAGGAAGACCTTTCACTTGGGAAAAATTTGGCTGTGATAGCTGGAAACTCCATCAGGGATGATTAAGAAAGTCATGCCAAATTTTGATTTCTTTTTTTACTTTATATTTATGCTTTATTGTTTTATACTCCTTGTTATGTTTTATTTGCTTTATTAATTGCTCATAACATAACACACACAAAGCATAACATAAGCTTTCTACCCGAGCTTTAATCTTTAAGAGAAATACGTGTAGCTACAGTTCTGAGAGGAAACATTTTCTTCGCAAAGCTGGTGAAGTATTTCACTTAGATTGAACCAAGGACATGTTGTTAATCTTAGATGCTATTCATTGTTCAGATAATAAGAAAGTCCTAGGAAACTCTTATTAGTTAGATGAATAGAATTTGAGAACTTTTAGAAGTCGTTCTTCCTTTGCATAAATAACACATGTATTTAACCCAAGGTAAAGCCATGGCTTGGGTTAGAAATTTTAAGCTCGACTAAGACATGCATCAAATATACTTGGTGTATCATTATGTCGCTTATCATATGACATGAAGTAAATTAAAATATATATTTCATAAGCTTAGTCATCAAAGAATATAACACTCGTTCAAAGCTTTACCGCAAGAAAATATGAAAGATTATAATACCAAGACAGAATGGATCGAAGTTGCTAAGGTTGAGATAACCCAGGCTTAAACTAAAATGTCGAATCGAATGCTAAAAAATTACATCGACTAAACTTAATAGTAAAACAGTCTCAGGAGATAATGGAGTTACTTGTGAAAGGTAAGATCATCGAGAAAAAAGTGCTAGTACAAAGGAAATCTTTCGTCCCAAAGGAAAAAGAAGAGGAGATGAACTTTATCTCTAAATGATTAGGTTTGATGTGCCAAGCCTTTTCAAAGAACGTGGCTAATGTAAATAATGAGCCTACATAACAAAAGCCAAAAAAATAGAGGTGCCCATCTAGCAAATACCATGGTCATATTCAAAGTTGTTCTCCTAACTCCCGGAGCAATAACTAATCACCTTTTTATTCATGAAGCCACTTTAACCCACATACCCAAAACTGTATGATCTAAATGCCACATGCAGCTATCACAATTGGACAATAGGGCATAACATAGAAAACTACTTAGCATTTAAATACAATGTACAATCACTTATGAATAATGGAGTTTTAGGCTTCGAGGCCGCAAATAACCCTAATGTTGCTTACAATTCCTTACCTACCCATGGAGTACAACAAGCAAATGTAATAGCTAAAGTTCTGGAGGCTAAAGAAAATAGAAATCAATTGGGCCTAGGCCATGAGCCTACGAGGGTCAATATGAAAAGAGTAAAGAAGAGGAAGAAAAGGAAATGGAGAGAAGAGGAATAAATAGATCCAATCAAGTTTGGTCACTCTCCATTACATTTTTAGTTCGCTGGGTTAAATGACGTAACCTAGTCTTTGATGATAGATTTTTATGTAGAAGACAACATACCTAGGATATTTTTAGAATAGAAAAAAATAAAAGTTGTTCTTAATCTTGTTATGAATTTGTATAAAACAATCATATTGAGTTGGTTATCAGAATTATACATACAACTTCATATAAGTTCTTACCATATTAATAAAAATCCTCATAACTTTTTTGCTTTGAGTGAAATTCAATATACTCTTGTCTAGGAATTTTAATGATGAAAACTTTAATAGAGATAACTCAACATATTTTCAAGAGGACGACTTTAATTTTGAGGACATGAAACAAAAAGTATGAATTACCTTACGGAGATTCCTATTCAGGTAGAATAAGAAAAAAAGAAGCAAAAAGCCTTAATGAGGAAGAAATTGAAATGGTCAAGCTGAAAAATGGAAAAAGATAAAAGGAGGTTAAATAAGTGCCACAAAATTGAAGAAGGCATTGGCCAAGTTTTTGCAAGGATATGCAGATGTAGAAGCATAGTGGAATATCCCTTGAGTTTTTTTTTAAAAAAAAAAAACTTTAAGAAGAAATAGAAAAAAAAATCATCCCTGATAGATCAAGAAGCATGGACATTTTAGGTAGGTGGGAATGACATTGTGGAATAACCATCAGTACATCAAGTTAAATCATTTCTTAATGGACTATCAAAATCAAAGTAACAAGAAGAATGTGAATCAGTTCTTAATTAACTCAATCAATTTAGTATAGTATAAGAAAAGTGAATTGCCTTGTCTACAAGATGTTAAGGACTATTATCTTAAAAAAATGGGGCAAAAAATCAAAAAAAAAAAGAGAAAGGAAAAACTCAGGCTGATAAAAATAGAGCGATTGAAGCTACAATTCAAAATATGACCAAGACTTATAAGTATCGGTACAAACAACTGAATTTGATGATGAAAAAAAATTGAACGTCATTTGCCACGAGCAGTTATACCAAAGTAGGATAAAAAAAAAGTATGTCAAACAATTTGAAGGAGTTAATGTTAAAATGGATTCTAAAGAATACTATTAACCTAAAAGGCAAATGAGCGACCAAATATGGGTAAATAAGTGCCAAATGAGGGCAAATTTTATGAGAATAACCTTCTTTGAAGGAGATTTAATGGACAAGAATTGCTTAGTCCCAACATTAGAAAATTTGATGAGAATAAAAAGGCATCTTCATCATTTTCATTTAGAGAAAAATTGATGCATTAAAGTGATCATCGCTGACAAAAGCTAAATAAAGTTTATGCTTGGTAGTAAGGAAGTGGACCTCTGTTTTCCTTTTGGACTTGTACACTTGATGTTCTTATTAGGCAATAAAAAATCGTTCATAATAGCCTTTCTTTATTGACAAGCTAAATATTATTTTTGAGAATTTTTTATTGACTAGCTGTTCAAAACAAATTTCATAATAGGTTGTACATAATTTTATAAAATAAGAGAAATTATAAATAAAACCAAGGGAAAAGGACATTCTTTGGGAAACATAATTAAAAAAAAGAGAGAGAGAGAGAATGTGTGAGGAATGTCTTTATTGAGAGCATATCAAATCATAGATTTGACTGATGTTTAAAAACTCAGCAATCATATTTTCAAGAAAGGATGCTAGAAGTTAAAACGATCCATCATTCTCCGAAAAAAAAAATAGAGGGAAAAAATGAGAAAAGTAACTTTAATTGATGAATTATTTACTTTGATGACCAAGCAAAATAAAACAAAGAATAACAATAAAAAAGAAAATAACATAAAACAACAACATACTTTTAAAATAAAATGTGGAAGGGAATCTAGACGGGAGAAAACATTTTTTATTACCAATCATTGAAAAAGATTTGATGGGAGAGTGCAATGTAGATTTGATACTTGGAACTCTCTTCAAATACTAGATGAGCTCACCGAAAGGATCTTCTAACTCCAAGATGGTTGATCATTTCATGGATATGGTTTTAAAAGCAATCGAGGACAATGAAGAAGACAACATTATTCAATATTGAAAACTCTCCTAAGATGCTTAATTATTTGGAAATCTCCTCCATTGAAGCACAATTGTTTCTCAGATCACTCCTTTTTAGATTATAAAGGCAGCTTTTTAGATGATCTCTCAAGTATAAAAAGTTGCTCAACTAGTGAGAAAATCACAAATCCTAGATAAAAAGTTGCTATCCTTAGTAAATATGGGGGACGAGGTGGGCAAAGTGAAAATAGCCATGGAGAGATGTGCTTCAGACTCCATAATTACAGATTTGGTTGATTTTATATATGGTGCTCAAGCGACGAAGGCTGCAGATGCAATTGTGAAAGAACTTCCTCTCGAAGAGAAATCGAAGTCTAAAGACTTTCCTAAACAAGGAGAAAAACTTTTATTAGGAAGAAGTAAAGGGAGTTCTTGAACAAGGATGATGAGAAATTCATCTTTTAAATCCAATAATACGTTTTAGAGTTCTTATTGAACAAGGTTATGCAAGGCATAAAACACTTCAAGAAGTAGCCACCAAGCGTCCTTACTTTTATTATGACAATGTAGCACTTGATCTTAAGGGAGTTTGGGACATTATTTCACATTTCTTATATGAATCAAAATTTAATGAATCCAAATACTTTTGTGTTGCTAAGAAAGAGAAGCTATGTTCAAAACAGATTTCCTTTTATTTCAATTTCTTTACTGTCCATTGATGCGGTATTTTAAAGGAAAGGTATTAGGAATGGAAATGATGTAACTTTATTAAAAACTTTGTTTGTAGAGTACAAGCACAAGTTTGGATAGATTTGAATGAAAATAGGGGGATAAAAGACTTACCATAAAAGTTTAATACCAAAGGCATACAGAAAATCACCACCGTAAAGATATTAAACAAGGATACAAAAACCTCACGACTCAACCACTCAAACAGATATAGATAAACACTACCCTAAGAGATACAAAGATGTTTCTCACCATTCAATGGCTTCCAACCAAAAAGGTACATAGATAAAAAAAAAAAAAAAAGAACTTAAAGAGTCTCTGCACATACTACTCAAGTCTAAGCTCCCGTTTTAAGTCTAAAGCATGATAAACAAAAGTGCATCGAACAACCTTCAACGCATTAGGATTTCAAAAATCATTAAGTTTCTACGAATAACTAAATGATTTAATGCATTTGCTTGGCAAAAAACTGAAGTTAATGGACTGAAATAAATCTCACTTGAAGATTACTAAGGTGCACGCCAACTATCCACCACTAAAGAAGCTTCCATAACCTCCTATCTAGAAAATCTTCCAAGGTATATATCAATTATCCTTCACATAGCATCGTGGCCTAAATGTGGTAATATAACCACTCCTATGTCAATCTCCCCTAGTTGAAAAAGACTTGTCCTCAAGTCTCTAATGTCTCTTTCTGCATGATATGGAGTTAAATCAACCACATTGAATATTAAGGAAACTTCATAATCAGCTGGTAACTTAATCTCATAAGCATTTTTACCAATTCTCGTAAGCATCTTGAATGGATGATCAGCCTTTGGTTTTAATTTCCAAGATTTTCCTTATGGAAACCTTTCATTTCTTAGATGAATCCAAACTAGATCACTTTCTTTGAATTCTACATGCTGTCAATGTTTATTAGCAACTTGTTTGTATTTCTCATTTTGCTTCTTAATGGTTACCGTTAAAGTCTCATGTAACTTCTTGATCTTTTTTGTCATTTCATCAGCATTTTTACTAAATTGCTTAGTTGTAGGATGAGGAACCAAATCCAAAGGAACTATAAGATTGACACCATGAACAACTTCAACTGGACTCATACCTGTACTATGATGCATGGAGTGGTTGCAGGCAAACTCAATCTGTGAGAGAACTAGACCTCATTGCTTAATTCTTTTACCAACATAAATTCTTAGAAAGTTTCCTAAGCTCCTGTTATTATATCTGTATGTCCATCACTTTGGAGATGATAAAAGCTACTAAAATTTAGTGAAGTTCTCAGCTTCACCATAAGGTTCTCCAAAAATCGCTAACAAATTTTGAATCTCAATCACATATAATCGTCTTTGGAATGCCATGCAAGTTCACAATCTCTTTAAAATACAAATCAGTAATATGAGATACATCACTTGTTTTGTTACGAGAAATAAAGTGAGACATCTTCGAGAACCTATCAATAACAACCACGATTGAATCCTTATTCCTTTGTGTTCTGGGTAGTACCATAACAAAATCAAGACTTGCATCCTCCCATGAAGCACTAGGCACCGGTAATAAAATGTACAAACCAAAATTTTGGCCCTTCATTTTAGCCAAATAACATACTCTACATCGCTTTACAAAGCGACCCACATCTCTAAATATCCTTGGCCAATAGAAATTAGCTTAAACAAGAGCCAAAGTTTTGCCTTTTCTAAGGTGTCCTCCTTAAACACCACCATAAGCTTCTACCAAAATCGCTTGTCTTAAAGAATAAGATGGAATACACAATGCATTAGCTTTAAAAAGAGAACCATCAAAATAGAAAATGTTTATAAGAACTTGATTTGCAATTCTACCATTTTGAGCTAAAATCAACAGCGTGCTTATAAAAATTCTTGAAAGCATCTAATCCTACCACTTTAATCTCCATGGCTGATAAAAGGGAATGCTTCTTATTCAATGCATCAATAATAACATTTTGAACACTAAATTTATGCTTGATGGTAAAGTTATAAGATTGCAAGTACTCAACCCAAACTGTATGTCTCTTGTTATGCTAGTGATTGATGAACTTTAATGCTTTATGATCATAATAAAATACACAAGGCTTTACAAGAAGGTATTAACTCCAACGGTACAAGGCTCCATAAATCGCATAGAACTCCTTGTCATAAGTAGATTGCTTTTTTTGACAATTATTGAGCTTCTCATTGAAAAAGGCAATAAGCTTTCTTTTTTGACTCAAAACAGCACCAATACCAATGTTAGAAGCATCACATTCAACCTTAAACACCTTGTTTAAGCTAAGAAGAACTAAAATATGAGCCTCTGTTACTTTTCTTTTCAACAAATCAAAAGTATCATCAGCTTCAGTAATCCATTTGAACTTATCACCTTTCAAGCATTCGATGATTGGAGCAATGATAAAACTGAAACCTTTAATGAACCTTCTATAAAAAGAAGCCAACCCATGGAAAATGTGAACATCATGCAGAGAAGTTGGTGTTAGCCAATTGTTCAACTCTTTGACAACATGAAAAAACCAAAAGCTTTACTCTCCCTCTCTATCTATCCAAGGGATGGAAGGGCGGAGGCCTTTGGTGTCCCCTCTAGTCAAGAATTGGAGCCTCATAATCAGTAGCCAATATGATTTTCTCTCATTCCTTTCTTCATTCATGGCTTGATATTCTGGTGTCCTAGGCATAAAGGAACAACACCAATCCATCCCGAACTTGGTGGTTAAACTCTACTGCAGTGACGGTACTGTAGGGGAGGTCCTGCAGAAAAATAGCTCGACGCCAGGATGATAAAAAGCTTAACACCTCTTATTCTTATTACTTTTTCAATATGAAAAAGAAGAAAATGAAAAATGAAAAGGTCGTCTTATTCAAAACCAAAACCCCAATTATGAAATCTCTTCTCTCCCACTTCACACCTCAGAACGCATCGTTCTTATAGAGAGAAAGGCGCTTTCACATCTTCTTAACCCAAAATGAAATGGTTGGGGAGAGGAAAGGTTCCTTTTTTTTTTTTTTAGGGTACTCCTGGGAACAGATCCAGTAGAGACGGGGTGGGGCCTGTAGCTCAGAGGATTAGAGCACATGGCTACGAACCACGGTGTCGAGGGTTCCAATCCCTCCTCGCCTACAACCAGCCCAAAAGGGAAGGACCTTTCTCTCTGAGGGTAGAAAAATCATGATTGAGATAGCGGACTCAAAGCTATGAAACTTGGGGGTGGGTCTTTTGTCGAAATGGAGTCACCTTACTTTTTATTTAGATTTAAAATTTATCGAAAATTGTTTTTTACCACATAGCATTAGTATTCTCGACCCGAATCAGCATATTTTTTTATGCCCCGTAACTCTTCCTCAGATAGGGAATAGTAGAGCAAGTACAAGTATTAGTAGCACAGCAAAAATACGTTCCTCGTCATTAAATTAATACGTTTGCTCAAAGGGTCACGATCCCGCGAGGGTGAGCTAACTCCAAAAACCCATCCTCAGTTCGGATTGTAGGCTGCAACTTGCCTGCATGAAGCTGGAATCGCTAGTAATCACCGGTCAACCATACGACGATGAATTCATTCTCAGACCTTGTACACACCGCCCGTCACACTATGGGAGCTGGCCATGCCCAAAGTCGTTACCTTAACCGCAAGGAGGGGGATGCTGAAGGCAGGGCTAGTGATTGGAGTGAAGTCGTAACAAGGTAGCCGTACTGGAAGGTGTGGCTGGATCACCTCCTTTTTAGGGAGAGCTAATTCTTGTTAGGTATTTTTGGTTTGACACTGCTTCACACCCAAAAAGAAGCGAGCTACGTCTGAGTTAAACTTGGAGATGGAATTCTTTTTTCCTTTCTCGAAGGTGAAGTAAAACCAAGCCCATGAGCTTATTATCCTAGGTCGGAACAAGTTGATAGGATCCTCTTTTACGCCCCTATATCGCCTTGGCTTAAGTATGTGATTCATAAATCGCATACAAGTACTAGTGCATTAGACAATCCAATTGGCATAATCAATTATTCATATAAACCATCTCCTGTTTTAAATGTTATCTTTCATTCATCTTTAAGCCTAATTCTAATATGATGGTAACCACTTCTCTAATCAATTTTAGAGAAAATAGATGCAGCGCATAATTGATCAAGTAAATCATTTATCCTTGGAATTGGAAATCGATAATCAATTGTGATTTTGTTGACAGCATGTTTTTTCACACATATCGTCCTAATACCATCCTTCTTTAGCACCAATAAGGTAAGAACAACACATGGACTCTTGCTCTCTCGAATCAACCCTTTTTATACTAACTCATCGATCTCTAAAACTTTTCATGCTCTTTAGGACTCATTTTGTAGGCTGCTTTATTTGGAAGAATAGCCCTTAAAACAAGGTCAATTTGATGCTGAATATCCCTCAAAGGTGAAAGGCCATGTGGAATCTCCTCCGGGATAACATCTTAAAACTCTTTCAAAATTGGTTTTATGATTTTTGGTGGTTCATTGTGCTGTGCGTTCTTCTCTATAACCACAACAGGGAAAACAACTCCACTTCTTTCTAATTCATCCTTGAATTCACCATTAGACATAAGAGCACTAACTTCTTTGATTGATACACTTGCTTTAGTAAGTTGTAATGGAGTTAAAATGATCTTGTTATCATTCACCTTGAAAGAGTAAGTATGCTTATATCCATCATACAATCCCTTTTTATCATATTACCAAGGTCTAGCCAACAACAAATGACAAGCATCCATAGGAGCAACATCACACCATACTTCATCTTTATAATTCTTTCTAATAGAAAATGAGAGTATGCATCTTTTAGTTACCTTAGTTTCACTCTATTTTCGCGGCTAGCATAATTGATAAAGATTTGGATGTGGAATAGTGTCTAACTTAAGCTTTTACACCATCTCTAAGAATACCATGTTCTCAAAGCTACCACTATCAATGATCACCAAACACACTATGCCATGAAAATTATATTTAGTGTGAAAACATTCTTTCTCACCTAACTTTCATCCTCTATCACATGAGATACTTTCAAGTTATGTCACACTACAATGGACATACCATGATCCGCATAGGTCATGTCTTACTTGTCACCATCATGTTCTAGATCATTGTTACCTTCATCTTCTTCTCCATGACTAGTATTTTCTACTAAAGCAGCTATCCTTTTATTCACACAATCAGAAGCAATATGCCCAAAACCATGACATTTGAAACATTTCTTACCACCTGGTGTAGTAGACTTATGTGTTTGCTTACTGCCAGCCAATCCTTCACCATTTTCTTGCCCTTTGACACCATTTTGCTTTGAATTGTAGGCTTGAAGTTAACTCTTTTAGAAGACACATTTTTGGAGCTATACCATGATCCTTTTTCAAAATTTTGTTGCTTCTTAACTTTTAAAGCAACTTGCACATATAAAATTATCATATTTTAGACCCCTAAGGTATCTAGCAATGGTTTGCTCCTTTGATTCTACAAGCTCTTCTTTTAGTATCAAATTATCAAATTCTATAATATACTTGTCCACCGTAAGTTCCTTTTGCTTGAAATTATTAATTTTAAGAAAGATTTCTTACAATAATTGTCAAGTATGTACTTCTTTCTTAACTCTTTTTTCATTTTTTCCTATGTTATAATCTTATTCTTCCTCCTATGTTCTTTTTGTCTCTTCAAATTCTCCCATCAAAAGATGCATTCTTTTTGATTTTGAGTGCAACAACTTCACCTTCTTGTGTTCTAGTGGTTCATGAAACTGAAAAATTCTCTCCACTATATTAAGCCAATAAATAAAATCATCAACATAGATTTTACCTTCAAACTCCAGGATGTCTAACTTTGGGTTATGCTCGTTCTTCCATTCATCTTGCTCTTTATATCTTGCATGATATCTAACCAAGTCTCTCACGTGAGAAGGTGTGTCTTCATCATAATCAAACTCTTTGGCTTTATTATCATGCTGGTTATTACATCCCTTGAGTTCCTTAATCATTGCATCTTTCTCATTTAATCCACATTGCAATCTTTCAGGCTACAAACTCAAGGACTTAATATCATCACCGTGGTTACTCATTTCATTAGAAACTTCTTTTCCATTCCATCTTACCATGATCTCTAACTTTATGCTCTAATGCCAAACTGGTACTATATTTTGAAGGAAAGGTATTAGGAATAAAAATGATGCCACTTTGCTGAAAATTTTGTTTAAAGAGTACAAGCACAAGTTTGAATATATTTGAATAAAAATAAGGGATAAAAGGCTCACCATCAAGTTTAATACCAAAGGGATACAGAAACTCATCACCATAAGGATAATAAATAAGGATACAAAAACCTCATGACTCACCACTCAAAGGGATATAAATAAACACCACCTTAAGAGATATAAAAATTTTTCTCACCATTCAATGGCTCCCAACCAAAGACATGTAGAGATGGAAGAGAGAACTCAAATAGTTTCTGGACATACAACTCAAGTTTCGTACACCAAGTGGTAGAAAATGATTCAAATGTCATGGTTTTGTTCATATTGCTTTCAATTTTCTGAATAAAAGGATTGTTACTTTAGTGGAAGATATTATGATGGAGAAAAAAAAAATGTAACAATGATCCAAAACATTTTGGTGATAAGGAAGAAATGACCTATGCAGATCATGGTATGTCTATTGTAGTGCAACATAACTCAAAAGTATCCCATGTGATAGAGGATGAAAGTTAGGTGAGAAAGAATGTGTTTCACATTAAATATACTTCTCATTGTAGGTTGTGTTTGGTAATCATTAATAATGGTAGCTTTGAAAACGTGGTATCCTTGAAGATAGTGCAAAAGCTAAAGTTAGACATTATTCCCCATCTAAATTCTTACTAATTGTGTTTGTTGCAAAAAAGGAGTGAAATATAAGGTAACTGAAAGAAACTTAGTCTCATTTTCTATTACAAAGAATTATAAATATGAAGCTTGATATGATATTGCTCCTATTGATGCTTGTCATTTGTTATTGGGCAGACCTTGGCACTATGATAAAAAGGTGTTGTATGATGGTTATAAGCTACATATTCTTTCAAGATGAATGATAACAAGATCATTTTAGCTCCATTGCAACTTACTAAAGTAAGTCCAACAAAAAAAAGAAGTTAGTGCTTTTACGTCCTATGGTGAATTCGAGGATGAATTAAAAAGAGGTAGAGTTGTTTTTGCTATTATGGATGTAGAGTAGAACGCACAGCATAATGAACCATTAAAAATCATGGAACCAATTCTGAATGAGTTTCAAGATGTTATCCCAAAGGTGATTCCACAAGGCCTTCCATCTTTGAGGGACATCCAACATCACATGGACCTTCTTTTAGAGGCTATTCTTCCAAATAAAGTAGCCTACATAATGAGTCCTAAAGAGCATGAAGAGCTTCAAAGGTAAGTTGATAAGCCGATGTGAAAAGGGTTAATTCGAGAGAGCATGAGTTCATGTGTTGTTCTCGCCTTATTGGTGCCAAAAAAGGATGGTTCTTAAAGGATATGTATGGATAATCATGTTGGTAACAAAATTACAATTGGTTATAGTTTCCCAATTTGAAGTTAGATGATTTACTTGATCAATTATATGGTGTATCTGTTTTCTCTAAAATTGATTTAAGAAGTGGTTACCATCAAATTAGAATAATACCTAAAGATGAATAGAAGACAACATTTAAAATAAGAGATGGTTTATATGAATGGCTAGTTATGCCATTTGAATTATCTAATGCACCTAGTACTTTCATGCAATTTATGAATCACATGCTTAAGCCATGGATTGGTTTTTTTATTGTGGTTTACTTTGATGACATACTGGTGTACAGCAAAAATGAAAAGAAGCATATAGATCATCTTACACAACTGTTTCTCATTATAAGGAATAAAAAGTTTATGCTAATTTAAGAAAGTATGAATTATTCACTCTTAGTGTTATGTTTCTAGGATAGTTGTTTCAAGAGAAGGAATTATGATTTATCAAAGTAAGGTAAAAGCTATTCTCGATTGGCCAACACCTACTTCTCTGCATGATGTTGAAAGTTTCCATGGGTTGACTTCTTTTTGCAGAAGATTCATTAAAGGTTTCATCTATCGTTGCTTCGATCACCGAATGCTTGAAAGGTGACAAGTTCAAGTGGACTAGTGAAGTTGATGATGCTTTTAAGTTGTTGAAAAGAAAAGTGACTGAGGCTCTTATTTTAATTCTTCTTAACTTTGAAAAAGTGTTTAAGGTTGAATGTGATGCTTCTAATGTTGGTATTGGTGCTATCTTGAGCCAAAGAAGAAAAGTCTATTACCTTTTTCAGTGAGAAGCTTAATGATTGCTGAAAGAAGTATTTTATTTATGATAAGGAATTCTATGCGATTTATAAAGCTTCGTGCCATTGGAGTCAGTACCTTCTTGCAAAGCCTTTTGTTCTTTATTCTAATCATGAAGTATTGAAGTTCATCAATCACAAGCACAAGTTAAATAAGAGACATACAACTTGGGTTAAGTACTTGCAATCTTATAACTTTACCATCAAGCATAAATTTGGTGTTCAAAATGTTGTTATTGATGCATTAAGTAGGAAGCATTTTCTTTATCAACCATAGAGGTTAAAATTGTGGGATTCTATGCTTTCAAGAATCTCTATGAGCATGATGTTGATTTTAACTTAATATGACAGATTGCAAATCAGGTTCTTATAAACAATTTTTTTTTCTTCGATGGCTTTCTTCTTAAAGCTAATGTATTGTGTGTTCCACTTGTTCTTTAAGAAAAATGGTTATGATAGAAGCTCTTGGTGGTTTTGTTGGGAGGACACTTTGATAAAGATAAAACTTTGGCTTTAGTTTAAGCTAATTGTTATTAGCTAAAGATGTTTAGAGATGTTGACTGATTTGTAAAGTGATGCAGAGTACGCCATTTGGCTAAAATGAAAGGCCAAAATTCTGGTTTGTACACTTAATTATTGGTGCCTAATGCTCCATGGAAGGATATGAGTCTTGCTTTTGTCATGGGACTACCAAAACAAAAGGGAACAAGGATTCAATCATAGTTATTGTTTATAGGTTCTCGAAGATGTCTCAATTTGTTCTTGTAACAAAACAAATGATGAATCTCATGTTGCTAATTTGTATTTCAAGAAGATTGTGAAGTTGCATGGAATTTCGAAGATGATTGTTTCTGATCGGGATTCAAAATTCCTTAGCCATTTTTGGAGAACCTTATGTAGGAAGCTTGGTACTTCACTAAATTTTAGTAGCTCCTATCATCCCCAAACTGATGGACGAATGGAGGTAATAAATAGGAAATTAGGAAACTTGCTAAAAAGTTATGTTGGCAAAAATATTAAGCAATGAGATCTAGTTCTTCCATAAATTAAGTTTGCCTACAACCGCTATATGCATCATAGTACAGGTATGAGTCCCTTTGAACTTGTTTATGGTGCTAATCTTATAGGTCACTCGATTTAATTTGTCATCCTACAACCAAGCAATTTAGTGAAGATGCTGATGAAACGGCAAAACAGATCAAAAGTTACGTGAGAATACAATAATACCCATTGAGACAAAAAATGAGAAATACAAGCAAGTTGCCAATAAACATTAAAAGCATAAGGAGTTCAAATGAAGGATCTAATTTGGATTCATCTAAGAAAGAAGTGGTTTCCTCAATGAAAATTTTGGAAGTTAAAACCAAAGTCTGATGGTACATTCAAGGTGCTCAAGAGGACTGGCAAATGCTTATGAGATTGAGTTACTAATTGATTATTGAGTTTCCCTAACATTCAATGCGGCTAACTTACGTCCACATCATGTTGAAAAAGGCATTTGAGACTTGAGGACAAGTCTTTTTCAACTAGGAAAGATTGATACAAAAGTGGTTATATTACCACATTTAACCTATGATGCTATGTGAAGGACAGTTGGCATGTACCTTTGAAGATTTTCTAGATAAGAGGTTACGGAAGCTTCTTTAGTGGTGGACAGTTGGCATGCACCTTACTAATCTTCAAGAAAGATTTATTTCAGTCCATTAACTTCATTTTTGTCAAAAAAAATGCATTAAATGATTTAGTTATTAGCAAAAACTTAATGATTTTTGAAATCTCAATGTAATGAAGGGTTGTTCCACGCACTAGTATTTATTTTCATACTTTAGACTTAGAAGATAGCTTAAACTTTAGTTGTACGTCTAAAAACTCTTTGACTTCTCTCTTCTATCTCTGTATCTCTTTGGTTGGAAGCCATTGAGCGGTGAGAAACATCTTTATATTTTTTAGGGTGACGTTTATCTATATCCCTTTGAGTGATAAGTTGTAAGTTTTCTATATCCTTGTTCATTATCCTTATAGTGGTGATTTTTTGTATCCCTTTGGTATTAAACTTGGTAATGAGCCTTTTATCCCTCATTTTCATTCAAATCTTCAAACTTGTGCTTGTATTCTTAAACAAATTTTTTAGTAAAGTTACATCATTTCTATTCCAATTACCATTCCTTCAAAATATAATATCATGCATATCTTATGTGTGTGCAAAATTGTTAATATTAAATAAAAAATTATAAAAGAAAGTTTCACTTTGAGAATTCAATAATCATGTGAGCCTCAAATAAATACATTTTTTTTATATGTCCCAATTTAATACCATAAGCAAAATATAAATCTTCTTCATATAATTAACTCAAATAATAATAATAATATACAATCTAATCAATGAAGTGACATATCTAATTCAAATCTAATCAATTAAGAATATCTAATTAATTAATTATCTAATTAATATGAAACTTTTATTTAGTAAATTAATTAGAATCCAATTAACTAAACAACATCTAGTTGATTAGTCAATTAACATTTGGTTACTTATTTAACATATAGTTATCATTTAAATGACATCTAATTAACATGTAATTAAAATCTAATACATCAATTAACATCTTATTAATTAATTCATACTTAGTCAATTATATAAGATTTAATTAATTGATAATCAAATTAACATCTAAGTAAAATCTAATTAATTAATTAACAGTTACCTAATAATTAACTTATAATTAGTTGAATGACATCCAACTACGCCAAATTCAGTCAAGGATTTAAAACTTGACGCTAAGTCATCCTATTCTAATTTAGCCATGCTAATGGAACAAGAAAAGTTTTCACTTGATATGGACCCCAAAGAGATGAGCAAGAACCTCCAATTGCTTAGGGGTCGTACTCTGTCCCGCTTGGTGGACGAGATCTTCTCTCCTTTTAAAATTCTTTCTCCCATACACCTTTTCCCTCTTTAAAAGGAAAAAAGAATCTTCCAAGCGGACAGAGACCTAAATTTCCATCAGATTCATTCCCAAGCTTGCTTTATTGCAGCAAGATGATCAGTCCAAGAGTGCTGGAGAGAAGAGAAAGTAGTAAAAACCTCTCTAATTCGATCACCGAGCAGTCGGACGACTGTTGAGTAACCTAAAATAACCCCTTCAACGCTTCTTTCGCTGTATACCCCCTCTATTCTTCAAAAGTAGGTAAAAGAAAGGGTATTATATATATTTTATGTAAGGCCCCAGAACGCTAAAAAGATGGGGGAACAAGAGTTATCACAAGAGGAAAGAGAAATGACTATAAGGAACCAACGATTCTCTCTTCTAAACAACCTATATCCTCCACACTAAATTAGCATTTGATAGACTATCCAACCCCAAGCAATCTTAGTTATTGGTGGGGGTTCGATCTGTTAGCTGGTATTTGTTTAGTCATTCAGATAGTGATGTGTTTTTTTAGCTATGCATTACACACCTCATGTGGATCTAGCTTTCAACAGCATAGAACACGATATGAGAGATGTTAAAGGGGGTTGATTGCTCCGTTATATGCATGCTAATGGGGCAAGTATGTTTCTCATTATGGTTTACCTTTATATTTTTCGTGGTCTATATCATGCGAGTTATAGCAGTGCTACGGAATTTGTTTGGTGTCTAGGAGTTATAATCTTCCTATTAATGATTATGACAGCTTTTATAGGATACGTACTACCTTGGGGTCAGATGAGCTTTTGGGGAGCTACAGTAATTACAAGCTTAGCTAGCACCATACCTGGAGTAGGAGATACCATAGTGACTTGGCTTTGGGGTGGTTTCTCCGAGGACAATGCCACCTAAAATCATTTTTTTTAGTCTTCATCACTTACTCCCTTTATTTTAGTAGGTGCCAGTCTTCTTGATATGGTCGCATTGCATCAATATGGATTAAATAATCCATTGGGTCTACATTCAGAGATGGATAAAATTGCTTTTTACCCTTATTTTTATGTAAAGGATATAGTAGGTTGGGTAGCTTTTGCTATCTTTTCTTCTATTTGGATTTTTTATGCTCCTAATGTTTTGGGGCATCTCGACAATTATATTCCTGCTAATTCGATGCCCACCCCGGCTCACATTGTGCCAGAATGGTATTTCCTACCGATCCATGCCATTCTTCGTAGTATACCTAACAAATCGGGAGGTGTAGCTGCAATAGCACCAGTTTTTATCTGTCTTTTAGCTTTACCTTCTAATAAACATCTCATTACAATCTAATTAACATTTAACTAAAAGTTAATTATTTAATTATATCTAATTAATTAATTAACAACAATTTAAGTAATTAACTTTTAATTACTTAACTAACATCTAATTACCTTCTAATTAACAATGCATTATCATCTACTAAACATCTCAGTGAAATTTAATTAACACCTAATTACTCATTAATTAACATCTAATTTTCATATAATTAACATGTAACTAACATTTAATTAATTATTGAAAATCTAATTAACTTAATGATATCTAATTAATTAACAACTAATTACTTAATTAACAAATTAGTATCATACAAGTATCATCTAATTAAAATAAAACTAACATCTAATTAATCAACTAATATCTTATTAATTAACTAATATCTAATCAATTATGTAACATTTATACAACTCAAATTTAATTAATTAATTAATTAGATAATTAACAATTACTAAATTAATTGACTTCTAATTAGATAATTGACCATTATTTACCCTCTAATTAACAACTCATTATCATTACCTTAACTTGTAATTAAAGCTTAATTAACAAATAATTACTCACTAATTAACATCCATATATCAATGTACATTAACATCTATATACTCAGATACATGTGGGTCAATATACTCATAACATTAAAGTCAAATACACCCATATATAACATTAAGATGCCCATAATATCTAATTCATATACTGAACATTAAAAAGTAAATATTAAAACACCCATAATATTGAAAAATCAATATACCCATAATATTAAAAATACCCATAACATCTAAGAATAATATGCCCACGGCCATTGAAGTTATATTAATATACCCATATCTAAAAGCTAGATTAATATACTTATAACATTTAGATAATATCTACATTACACAAAAACTAGATCAATATACTTACATCTAAAAGCATTGATTTCGCAAAAGAGAGAGAAAGACAATAATTACTCATTAGCATTAAAGAGAGAGAAGTTGTGCGAATAGGAGAGGAGGTGCCAATAATGATGGCTGGCGATGGGGTTGACAAGGGCAAGGCTGCTAGATCTGAGCGGGATGGGCTTTGCAGCACAAAATCGGCCACATATACAATGTTGATGGATATTCGACGTGAAGAAAAACTGACAAAAGATGTCGATGGGATCTAGGTTGTAATCGGGCACACTAAAGAGGAGGAGAAAGCTCGAAAACAATTGAAATAACTTAGAGATTTTAAGTCATTGACCTAAAACGAATGGTGAGGGAGGTTTTATACTTGATTTACCCTGTCAATTCTGTAAGGAACTGACGATAAGAATAGCTTTCATTGTCAGTTTGTGGAGAAATTGATGATGAAGGCTTTTATCATAATGTTTTTCTCATTGGTTCTAAAATACTGATAAGAAAAATCATAAAAAGTAAGGAATTTCTTATCATTTCATGAGAAATAGATGAGAAATTACTTAATATATCAAGAAATTGGTCAATTTCCCATCATTTAATTAAGAACCGAAGAAAAATTGAATTTTTCATGATGGTTCTGGTGAGAACTATAAAACCTTCGTTTATTAAGCATCACTAAAACCTGCTTTGTTATAATGCAAGCTTATCGATTACCATGACTCAGCTCGAAAGTTAATTGGAATTGAGCATCAATTATAGGATGATAAAAGCCTAAGTTTCGCAACATTGGTCCACTCACTAAGTCAACCATAGGCTTAAGTCTAACAAAAGACTCGGCCTAGCCTTGTTGCCTTGTTGGTCGTTTTCAACTTCAAGCAACAACCAAAGTATGAGAAAAAGCTTGTAGAAGCTTATAATTGGATACCTTGCCTAGGAATCTCATCGTTATCTTCGCCTATCATAGTTTTCAGACCAATGAGGCCAAATCATCTTTCTTTTCCTATAATTATCTCATGTGCGCAACCAATTTCAAATTAAGCTTTCTTCTATTAAATCTTATGCTGTTAATTCATTAGTGAATAAAACATCAGAGTGATTGCAGAAGATGCTCTTAACTTATCCTTTCCTTATTTTATAGAAACTCATCTCAAATTGATTATCCCATACTAAAACGTTGATCTTCGTTGTTGAAGCTTTCTCTCTCTAACTATTTTTTAGCACAACAATTTAATCTCAAAGTGAATACGAAACTAGATAAAAATAATAATAAATAAAAATAAACCATATGTAGAAAAGGATAAAAGATTAAGATAGAAATAAAAATTCATTACCCTATCTTACTATCCTACACTAATAGAATTTGTCATGAATTTTCATGTAATTACATGTAATAAATCTTATATACATGAAGTAACAATATTGACATATAAAAATTACGGGTAATAAATCTTATAAATAAAATATTATTTTTTATATAAAATTTAACAAGACGTGTAAAATATTAATATTTAAAAATAAAAAAAATATTTTTATAGTATTTTGAAGTGGTATTATATCAATTATATAAGTGAAAGTTATATCATGTGCACGCAAAACCGTTAATATTAACAAAAAAATTATAGACGAAGTCTCACATTGAGAATTAAATAATAATATAAGCCTTAAATAGATTTTTTTTTATATGTCTCAATTTAAGATCGTAAGTAAAATACAAGTCTTTTTCATATAATTAATCCAAAAATAATAATAATAATAATAATACTAATAATAATAATATACAATCTAATCAATTAAGTGATATATCTAATTCAAATCTAATCAATTAAGTAATAGCTAATTAATTAACTGTCTAATTAATATGAAACTAACATTTAGTAGATTAACCCAGAAACCAATTAACTAAATGACATCTAGTTAATTAGTTAATTAACATTAGTAACTTATTTAACATGTAATTTACCATTTAAATGTCATCTAATTAATATATGATATATCAATTAACATCTTATTAATTAATTCATATTTATATCAATTATGTAATATCTAATAAATTGATAATCTAATTAACATTTAAGGAAAAACCAAATAATATAATTTAAAATTACCTAATTAATTAACTTATAAATAGCTGAGTGACATCTAAGTACCCTTTAATTAGCATCTCATTACTATCTAATTAACATTTAACTAAAAGTTAATTATTTAATTATATCTAATTAATTAATTGACAACAATTTAAGTAATTAGCTTGTAGTTACTTAAATAACGTCTAATTACCTTCTAATTAACAATGCATTATCATGCACTAAACATCTCAGTAAAATTTAATTAACACCTAATTACTCATTTATTAACATCTCATTTCCATATAATTAACATGTAACTAACATTTAGTTAATTATTCTAAATCTAATTAACTTAATGACATCTAATTAATTAATTAACTAACAGATAATTACTTAATTAATAGATAATTATCATATATAAGTATCATCTAATTAAAATATAACTAACATCTTATTAATTAACTAATATCTAATCAATTATGTAACATCTATCCAACTCAAATCTAATTAGTTAATTAACAACTACTAAATTAATTGACTTCTAATTAGATAATTGACATCTATTTATCCTCTAATTAACAACTCATTATCATTTACTTAACATATAATTAATTTAATTAACATTTAATTACCACTAATTAACATCCATATGTCAATGTGTATTAACATCCATATACTCATATACATTAGGGTCAATATATAGTCAATATGCCCATCACGTTACAAATTCAATATACCCATATATAACATTAACATACCCATAATATCTAATTAATATACCCATAACATTAAAAAATCAATATTAAAACACCCATAACATTAAAAAATCAATATACCCATAATATTAAAATACCCATAACATCTAAGAATAGTATACCCATGGCCATTGAAATTAGATTAATGTACCTATATGTAAAAGCTACATCAACATACCTATAAAATTTAGATAATACCTACATTATACAAAACTAGATCAATATACTCATATCTAAAAGTATTGATTTTATAAAAGAGAAAGACAAGAATAATTCATTAGCATCTAAGAGAGAGGTGTGCCAATGGGAGAGGAAGTACCAACAATGGTGGATGGCGATGGGGCTGAGAAGTGAACGGCTGCTACATTCGGGCGGGATGGGCTTTGTAGCATGAAATCGGTCACACATACAATGTTGACGGACAATCGATGTGAAGAAAAATCGATAAAAGACGTAGACGAGACCTAGCTTGCAATCGAGCACGTTGAAGAGGAGGAGAAAGCTCGAAAACGACGGAAATAACTCAAAGATTTTAAGTCATTGACCTACAACGAATGGCAAGTAGGGTTTTATACTTAATTTACCTTCTCAATTCTATAAGGAACTAACAATAAAAATAGGTTTCAATGTTATCAGGAGAAATCAATGATGAAAACTTTTATCATAACATTTTTCTCGTTGCTTTAAAAAATCGATAAAAAATCATGAAAAGCAAATAATTGCTCATCGATTCGCAAGAAAAAATAGATGAGAAATTACTTAATATATCGATAAATGGGTTAATTTCTCATCATTTATTTAAAAACTAATGAAAAATTGAGTTTTTTCTGATGGAACGGTTTTTTATTTTTCTTTTTTTAATATTTAATAATAATTTAATAACACCATCATTTATTAAGCATCATTAAAACTGATTTTGTCATAATATTGAGCTTATCGATTACCATGACTAACTCAAGAGTCAGTTGGAATTTGTATCTCAATTATAAGATGATATGAGCCCAGGTGGGGCAACATTAGCCCACTCATCAACTTAACCAAAAGCTTAAGCCTAACAAAAGACTTGGCATAGCCTTATTGCCTTGTTGGTCATTTTCAACCTCCAGCAACAGCCAAAGCATGAGAAGAAGCTTGTAGAAGCTTACAATTGGACACGTTGCGTAGGAATTCCATCGTTATCTTTGCTTATAAGAGTTTCTAAACGCCGCAATGGGGCCAAATCATCTCTCTTTTCTTATAAATGTCTCATATGTGCAGCCAATTTTAGATTAAGCTTTCTTCTATTAAATCTTATGCTATTCATCAGTGACTAAAACATCAGAGCGATTGCACATGATGGCCTTAACTTACCCTTTCCTTGTTTTATAGAACCCCATCTCAAATTGATTTTCCCATTGATCTTGTTAAAGCTTTTTCTCTCTAACTATTTTTTATCACAACAATTTAATCTCTAAGTAAATATTAAATTGGATAAAAATAATAATAAATAAAAATAAACCGTATATAGAAAAGAATAGCAGATTAAGGTAGAAATAAAAATTCATCATTCCATCTCACTATTGCAAATTTTTCAAAGTGCTAACACTCGTCACACTTAACTAATTTGCTATATTATAACTTCTCATGTATTTAAGATTTTTTTTTACATGAGAAGTTGCAGATCGTCGTATGGACAATGTAGTCTGTATTCAATTCTTCAAAGGTAATGCAGGACTTATTTTCAATCAATAACAACTTACATGGGCAGGCAACTTACACCTGTTAAGAGAAAATTAAGAAGCTAAACAATCTCAAATTTTGCAGGCCAAATCACTAGCAAGCACGAGTTCCTATCAGGACAGCTTGAATGTCAGACCTGAACCACCCAACCTCTCCTCCTTTATTTGCGATAGTTTCTCTACCATAGAAGGAGAAAGGTAATTCATGGAGTCACCCACCACTCCTTTCCTGAACAAGTACTTATTCTTAAAATTCAAAATTGATTCGCCTGATTTATTCACTTCTAGGTTTTTCAAGTTTTCAAAGCTACAGAGCTTTGCAATCTCTTGTATAACACCTTGTCGCTCTTCTTCCATAGAGAAAGGGAACCCCAAGAAATTTGCCAACCTTTTCAATTGTAAGATTATGTCTTCTTTCAGGTCTTCATACTTCAGGAACAGCACCTTCTCTGGTCTCTCCAGGCTCTCGTTCCAGTACCCCAGCATGTGCTCCCAAAAAGGACCATACCCAATAGCTCCCTTGCAATACATTTCAAAGGCTTCCTCTAGTAGAAACGGAGGTAGAGACTGCGGCCTCAGTTCGTTAATGTAATGCCAAGATGAAACGAATGTGTCAAAAGGGTTGCGGCACAGATAAACAACTCGAGTATGGGACTTCTTGATGGCTTCGATATTCAATGAGGAAAAGGGGATGTGGGTGGCGAAAAGCCTTGGCGAAGGGAGAACTGAGAGATCAGGGACTTGGTTGTTTGCATAGAGCTTGTACTCAAAAAAAGGGACAAGATCGTGGGGATTGTGAGTGAGTAAGGGATGGTTATTAGAGCTCAAGAAACGCTTGCGATTCAGGACAGCGAATGCCAAGGCTTTTAACCATGTGGTTCCTGATTTTGGTATGGTTGCGAGAATTAAATCATCGTCTCTTGACTTGAAGTGCTTTTGGAAAGACATTATGGCTTCAATCTGCTTGGGCTGGCACCAAAAACCTTGAAACTTATACAGATAAGGAGTTCGCCAACCTTTCTCTCTGGGCAGAGAAACCAGCAGTTCCTTGCACTCCTTACTTACATTTTCTTCTTCTCCTAATTGGTCTGGTCCCCTAATTGTCTGATACTTTGTGAAACATGGCGTTGCCGTGGCGACTGCTGGGGCTGATGTGGGCATCTTTTCTTTTCAGCCTTTCTTTGAGGGACATGAAAATTAAGCCCATGGACTCCTACTTAAATAGATTTTTGCATGTAACATTTTCTCTACTTTATAGATATACTTAATGTCTCCATTACCCACGTGAGGGAATTGAAAGCAGCAACGTTTTTAACATTAGGGATCTCAAAGTAGGAATTGACAAGAACATGATCCATATCACCTCTGCAAGTTGATGCCTTCCAACTGTATCGAACTTTTTGGGGGACAACAAAGAGTTAATGTATGCATCTGTATCTCAAGTGTAGGAATAAAGAGCTTTCAAGTCAGTGTTAGGTATAACACAATTGATATTGACTTTTCCCAGAACAGCCCCAGAGCCCCCCCCCCCCCCCCCACCAAAAAAAAAAAAAAGAGAATAATGCAAAAGTTAACCGAAAGACTTCCACCATTTCTGTAAATAAATAATAAATTTATATGATAAAACGTATGCATAGAGATAGCTACTGAGAAACCCAATTTAGAAGCCAAATAGTTAAAAGATTCATTTTGGCTGTGGGTATTACTGTTTGATGGGAAGACAAAAGTTGCTGTCCGAGCCAGTCAGTGACAGCACCAACTCGCCGTTCGAGTTAAATGTCTGTTGGTTCATCTTAAATTAATACTGTAATACTTGTCCTCTTTTCTTCTTACTCCAATGTTTTGGTTTAACAAGGAATTACAAACAATTAAATCTTTGTCTGAGAAAAGCCATCAGAATCACGACAAGGATCTGTCTGAACATGATCACATGCAGGTGCAAGAGCTCGTTTAATTGGATATATGAAAATAAATGCATCTCATGTCCAGGTACCTAATGAAAACAATATTGACAAAAAACAAAAGAAGCCAAAGAAACCAAAAACAAAGAAGGAACTCAATTAACTTATGATGATTTAGTGATAATAACGTATGTGATCGATATCAACACTCAAAAACGTGAATTGATTATTAATAGAAAGCGTTGTCAAGCTCATCAAGCATAAGGAGAAACATGATCTTGACCTTAAGATCAGCAAGAGGTTTTGGTCCTCTGTGACGATCTTGTGCCACATGGGGCATAATCTTTCTCCTAATGCATAGCTGACATTTGCCGCCGAAATTATTGAATCACATAAATGCTCAAACCTACTTTGGAAGCCAAAAAGGTGGTGTCCTCTCAATGAATTTTCACATCAAATTTGCATGGTGGATATCCAAGACTTGTTAGGGAGACAAGATTTGTCCTCTCATTATATGATTTTTATAATTAACGCCAATTATTTTTAACAATTCTAAGTTTGTGTTGCATTTCACCCATTATTTGTACAAAATAGTATCTACTATTCCCAAGAAACTTAAGCTACTGTAATAAGTAAAATCTCCCCAAGTCTCTCCCAGACCTTTCTAAGTGTTTGATCAATCAGCAGGCCCAAGCTGAATAACCTAACACAGGACCGAGACGCATGATTTTAATGGTGGGTGGCCTTCTGCGTTGGTGACCCTCTTCAATTTTGTTTTCTCTTTCCAAACACGTGCTTGCCTGTCCTGTTCTGTCCTTTGTCATTTTGCTCCTCGTCATCGCCTAAGCACTAGCTCTCAATTGGGGCAAAATTCTGCTAATTGCACTGCCATGGCCCCTGAGTTTGCCTTCCTTTTTTTTTTTTTACCCCCTTTCTTAAATACATTTGCAATTCTCCAGTCTTTTTGCAGCTCTATCATGGGAGCTGGCCCGTTCAGAGCTGGGTTGCTGATTGGGTTCTTAAAGCTAGGCTTTTCAGAAGTAGGCTTTTATTCTTTTGGTGATTGGGCTTTTACTTGTGGTAGGCTCATGAGTTACATGAGATGGCCTATCAGTGTTTTCCCATTGTTTTTAGGGTACCAGAATATTACGTGTTCTTCAAGTAGGATGAGTAGACCGAGAAAAAAAAGAAAGAAAAGAAAAAGAAAAAAAAGAGGGTCATCAGTTTGTTGCTGTGTTTTGCAATAAGGCTGTTTTAATTTCTCTTTGGTACCTGCACATTACCACTTTAGAGAAAAGAAACAGGGTTGTTTGAAATTTTGAAAATTACAAACACAAGATTTCGGTGCTCTTTAATTACGAATACCAAATCAAAGGTTCTTTGGAAAAGATCATTCTCTTGAATTGTTATGTATTTTAACTAAATTGACTTGTGTTACATAGCTAAATTTCCCAGCTGCGTTATTATGGTGGAACAAAAAATGCCAAATCTAACTTTATATTTTATGTAAAGTGAATGCTTTAGAAGTCACCAGAGGTTGTAGTTAGAGGTTGCATGAGAAGGGCATGGCTGCATTAGCTTCACAACCAGCAACACTTTGATAGAAGACTTGCAAATGAACTCCACAGCTTCAGAGCTTGACAGAAGATGAGACATTACTTGATCTGCCCAAGGAGAAAGGATGATTAACTGATGGCCTCACCCTATACCAAGGCTTTTGGTGCCCATCCAGAATTCTTCCAAATCTCATCTCCTTTCAGAACCACCTTCAAAGCTCATGACCGACATCATTCTTGCTTCCAAACCAAAATTAGGCACCACAAATGGCTAAAGGCCTTGGTATTCTCTATCGTCAACCGTACCCATTACACGAGTTCAAACATGCCATTGCTTGCTTCAAAACCTCATGAACTCGTAACCTTTTTAGGGTTCACTGTCTATGCTGGAAAACAGCTTCCAAGTCTCAAATGTTACTTCATCATCCCCAAGCCTTTTCTCTACTCACATTCCTTATGCATCCTTGCCTCAATCTATCAAGGAGTCGATTTGCCGAATCTTTTACATTTGTGGTAGCCCTTTGGATCTTGTTGTCTACTTTTGCCATTTTGCAGCTCGATCTCGAATGAGAGGAGTTGAAGGGTTCGGGCCTTTCTGGGAGCATGTGTTAGGGTACTGGAAGGAGAGCTTGGAAAAGGCCGCAGGAAGTGATGTTCTTGAAGTTTGAGGACTTGAAGGAAGATACCATGTTCCACCTGAAGAGGCCGGCAGAGTTCATAGGGTTTCCTTTGTCTTTGCAGGAAGAGAGAAGCAAGCTTGAAAAGATATCAAGCTATGCAGCCTGAGTGACTTAAAGGATTTGGAGGTCAACAAGACAGTCAAGTTCATGCCAAAAGTTGAAAAAAAATGCTACTTTGGGAAAGGTTAAGTGGGAGATTGGGTAAATTACCTTAGCCCTTGAATGGTGGAAAGAATAGAGAAAGTGGTGCAAGAAAGATTAAGTAGATCTGGTCTGTCCTTTTAAGACCTCTTTTTAAAATTTGTACCACCTACACTTATGTAATGGTCTTGTGATGTTTAACAGAGCCTACAAGTTTTCCATCACTTGTCTCATATGCTTAGTGTCGTGTTTATTAAATGAACAATAACACTGCAACACTTATTGAATTTATGTTTGCATTTCTTATCAGTTCACCCTCCATCTGATGTTGCCAAGCTGCTAGTTGACGTTATGGTGCCATTACGAGCTCTGCCTTCACCTCCCCTATTGTTACAGCCTACTTATCCCATGCTTCCCTGTCCTTTCTATCTATTAATGCTACCAGCCCTTGCAAGGCTTCTAATTGGTAGCTTCTTTTTTCTTTTTTAAGTTGGAGAGGTTGATTCTTTCTGTTGTGTAAATAATGTTTTGCTGCTTCTTGTATCCTTTCTGTTCCATGTTTGCTGTCAATTGCACAAGTCATCTTCCTAAGGGCTGACCTAATTTTACCTTTTTTGAAATTATTTGCAAACTTTAGTTCACTTCGGAATGGTGGTGCAATTCAAGCCGAAGAACCTTTGCAAGATAGGAACTGCCCGCTAAGGATCGATGCAGTTATCACAAGGTTAGGCAGGAAAGGACTATCAACTAAGGTTGATATAGTCACTATAAGATTGAGACTTAGTTCCATCTCCGAAAATCCTTGCAGGGCAAGACTGTCGACTAAAAATAGGAGAAGTTCCACAAGGTCAGGAAGGACGAGACTACCAAGTCAAGTCGGTGCAGTTGCCCATTGATGTTGTGCCATGTGTTCTCTAACTTGCTTGAGTGTAATGAGAGTTGTACTGGAGATAAGATAATGCACATAAGTAAAAGATAATTCATGTGACAAAGATAACTTACCTTTTTGTTAATTGTACTATGACATTTTATTAAGCTTATGAAAAGCAAGTTGAGATGAAATGTAAAATATGATAGTAATGCCTACACAGAATTTTTTGAGATTTTCAACATGACATGTCTTGATAGAGCTTTGATGTGTATTATTAATCGAATCAAATTAAAATTTTACTATAATTAATTTAGGATTAGTATCATAATAGTAAGATCGATCGCACGAAGATTATTTATAGATAACTTGCTTAAGAAATGTTAAAGTCAATGGAGGAATTCGTGAGATTAAAGTTATTTGCAAACTGAAATGAAAAGAGCTAATGGAAAATTGATGTAAAGTAAATCAATAGAAATCAAATAGTTAATATTTCATTCTCAACTACTAGACAATCATTAATGTGTTAATAATAATATTCTTCTCAAATCTTTATTGAAACTACCAATTGTAGATAACAACAAGCTCTGTTATTTCAATCTTTTCTTATTTGATCATTAAGTAAAGGTAATTATTGTTTTTTTTTTTGCGAAATAATTCAGTAAACGAGCTACGTAGGTTTAATTTAGCAAGAGCATTAAGAAGAGAAAGATAAGTTTATTCAAATAACAAGTCAACAAACTTGATTCATTTAACTTATGTTTTTCATCAAAACCAATAAAAATTTAATCAGAATCATTCATTTCAATTTACTACAAGCAATTAGATTTCAAGACAAATCCGAATCAAGAACCCCAATTTTGCATTAGATCATTATCAAATCTTATTTAATTAACCATCTAAATAAAATGAAATAACAATCATAAACATGAATTTTAGAAGAACACAAACAATTCTAACCATGAAAATTGTATAATCATCAAATACATATAATCATGTCTAGGTTTTGAAATCGCTTTTAATATACTATAACTTTAGCCTAACACAATTAAAAAATAAAAGCAAATCAAATCTCTTAAACATAGAATCAAAAAGAAAGAGAAAATATGAGAAAATCTTGAGTTTCTTGAAACTTCCTTGGTTGGATCTTAAATCTTGACATTTTCGATCTTTTTCTCATTTTTTTCTTGCTCTAAAACACTTTTCTCTAATACTAGAATTTCCTTTAAATTGGCTTTAGTGTCCCTACTATAGTCATTCTTTATTAAGAGCAAGACAAGAATAAAACATAATTAAATTCTACATTTTTTATTTCACAACACCTAGACATAGCGCCTAAGCATTCAACAACATTGTCTTTCTCAACAAGCAGCACTTATGCATAGCGCCTAAACTTCCGACAACTATTTCATCCTTCAATGTGCAGCATATAGGCATCCAGAAGCCATATTTTCTTCTATATCATGTGCCTAAGCATTGTGCTTAGGTGCTATTGCATCTTTTAGGATCTTTAGTTAGGTTTTGTTCGTCTAAGCCATGGAACACCTAAATATCATAAGACCATTATATCTAATATAGGAATATGATGATTAGAATACACAAATGTAGAGGATTAATACAAATTTTATAGGAAAATAATCACTTATTAGGATTTGCCTTCTAGCATCTTAAGAGATTAAGTATATGGCTTTAGGACATGAACGACCCTATAAGGTCCTTAGTTGGCTACAAACTTTCTATTATGTCGTTGCAGCAGTGATATATACTCTGTGAGTACTAAGTCTCTTCCACTAAAACTACGATCTTTAACCTTTTTTGTTGTAAACCCTCACAATTATGGCCAAAGTAGAGGCTATCCGCATCTATGTTGTGTCTTTTAGCTCATCCACCAGATCCATTTGAATAACCAAGTTCTTATTATTCTATTCTTCCTTAAAGTGTTTAGTCATGTATAAGGGCAAATCGATTTCAATTAGAGTAATTACTTTTATCCATATTCAATGCAGAAGAGTTTTTATAGTGAGAGTCTTGGGTGCGGTGTGGTAAGCCCTTAATATACTCGGTAGCCTATCCACCTTTGCCTTTGACATGGTTAAGTTATACCTTCAATGCCTTTAAAATTGTTTATTAGTCACCTTTATTTGGTCGTTCTCTAAGCGTATGCAATAGAGGTGCACCTTTGCTGAGTTTTCAACTATTGCCAAGACTCTGTAATTCACTTTCTTTCAAATTAGGTTCCATTATTTGATATAATCACATGGGGGATACCAAACTTACGTGTGAAGTTTTTGTAAACCACATCCCAGTATTTTCGATCCATGATCTATGCTAAAGGTTTAGCTTCAACCCATCCATTGAAGTAATCGATAACCACCATTACAAACTTTTGTTGCTTTGCAGACAAGGTTAAAGGGCTAATGAGGTCTATGCTCCACTAGGCAAGGGGCCATAGGATTAAGATTTATTTGAGTGAGATTGCGGGCTGTTTAGGCACATTGAAGTTGAGCTAACACTTAAAAATTTTTAGACAATTTCTTTTATCTATCTCTTTAAATTTGGCCAATAATATCCCATCTGTAGGATTTTAAAAGTTGTTATTGCTCTTTATGGTTGCCACATATGCCTTCATGGACTTTTTTCAAAGTATAGTTTTGTTCTTCGCCATCTACACATCAGAGATATGGGGTTATGATTGATCTTTTTTATATGTTGCCATCGATTATCGCAAACCTGGTCACTTGAGCCCCTAAGATAAGGTTCAATCTCGAATGTACTACAATAAAGGTATTGTTTAAGAGGTAGTTTGATCGATTTAGATGACGAGTTTAGTCTGATCAATTGAAGAATGAAGTAAAGACCTCCCTGAATATTTTTTTTACGAGGTGCGCTATTACCTATGGAAAGCTTTGCTAAAGTTTCTTCAAGCAAATTTTTGGCCTTAAGACTTGTTTCACTTTGCATTTATCAAACAAGCTAATCAGTTGTTTTGGTCAAAAATAGGTACTTCACCTTGCTATCACCCTTCACTTCATATTTATCACTAACTTGCTTAATAACCAATTAGAAGTCACTATTGAATGTTAACTGCTTGATCCCAATCCTTTTGGCAAGTTTTAGCCTAATGACCAAAATGTTCATATTCTCATTCATTATTGGAGGGAATTGTAATTCAAAGGCATACTTCATTATTATCTTGTATGGTCCCTCAAGGATGGCACCTAAATCATTCATCTTTTTGTTGGATGCTTCACCCACCCAAAAAGTCCATTCTCTAGTTATTGGTTAGGGTACTTGGATTTTGGAGCTAACCTTGACCAAGAAATCTACTAGTATCAGTGCCTTGATTAAGTGTTATAGTTTGCACTTGTGTTGAACTCATAGAGTTCTCTTGACCATTTAAAACTAAGCATTTCGAGGAGCTAGGGTTATGGAAGATCTAATGAAGTAGTTGCTTTGTAACAACTATGATCTGGTAGGATTCAAAATACGGGTATAGTTGCCACGCGTGACTAGTTCCACAATTTGTTTTTGAATCCTAACCAAGATTGAACTAATGACCTATTTTAACATTGCTACATAAATAACCAACTCTTCATCTAGATTGGTTTGGAGAGTAAAGGTGGTGTCATTAAGATTTATCTAATTAAAGGCCTATTGGCTCTCTATTGTGTATTTAAACATTTTGCATTGTTGTAACACCTTAAAAAAAGGAAGACTTTTCTTGATAGACCTAGCAATCAATCTACTTAGAGTTATGAGTTTGCTAGTGAGACGTTGCAGCTCTTTCACGTTTCCATGAGCTCGCTTATTAAGGATTGTTATGATTTTCTTTTGATTAGCTTTTAGTCCCTTGTATAATGATCATGTACTCGAAGAACTTGTCTAATGCCACCTTATATGCACATTTAGCAAGGTTGAGTTTGATGTTGTATTTTCGTAATACTCTAATACCTCACACAAGTCAGCGATGTGCGAAGCTGTGGTTCGACTCTTTATTATCATGTCATTCATGAATACCTCTATGTTTTTTACAATATATTTATGAAAAAATTTGTTAACCAGCCGATTGTATGTGACCTTTGTATTTTTTTTATAAAAAAAAAACAAATGCATCACTTTGGAATAGAATGTATCTTAATTTATGATATATCACAGGTTTTGTTGGTTCTTATAGGCAGTATTGCTTTTTATTCAAGTTCTCACAAATGGTGTCAAATATTATCACTTGAAAACTGCTTATGACTTTAATCGAATCAATTCAAGAGCTTTACCAATTATAAAAGGATAACTTCAACGCTTAAATCAGCATTCGATTTTTAAATAGACATTAAAAAAATAGTAAAAGGGTACATACACTTTTTGTAGACTTTGGGATAGATCTCTCAACCATAATCGTTGAAAACTCTTAATTTGAAAGCATCTTATGAAGGATGATCCTACACGAAATTTTTAAGTGATAAAGGTGAACTAGGATTGAGGTAACAAACTTCGATTGGTTCAAGTTTACTTATAAGGTGATTTTTTTAAATAGAAAAATACATGCACATTAATATTGAAAAAAGAATAATAATTTAATCTTTATCCCTTCAATATTTTTTAAACATAACTTACAAAAAGAAGATATAATGAAAACTAAGACAGTCAGATTTTTTTTTTAAAAAATTGCTTATCTTTCCCATAATTTAAGAAATTACTGGTTAATGAAAAAGCTTGAAAAAAAAAACAGACTATTAGAAGGTAAAAAGAATTCTGGTTACACTTTTTTCTCCTTTAAATAATTGCATTGGTGTGGTTGTGTAAGATTTAGATGGGAAGTGATTTTTTCAATTAAATTTCTTTCATCATATGAAATCACATGTTTATCTATACTAGATACCAGATTCCTCGCACTCACTTGAAGCTTGATATGAGGAAAACGTGCTCATATGCTGATAAAGGCCCATCATAAAAGGACGAGCAAAACATCTAAAAATAAGTTTGTTTTGATCACAAATAAAGTAAATTTTTTTTGTTAATTTATGTTTTTATTAAATTTTTAAATATAAAATTTAAAAATATCTTAAAATTTAATAAAAATTAACAAAAACTTTAATTATTAATTTTATTAAGTTGTTAAATTTTAAAAATTTTCAAATAATTACTACAATTTAATAAAAAACAAAAATTTGATTCATAGAAAAATCGCAACTCAAGAATTATTAAAGAATAACGAGAAACATTCATGAGTTAATTGCAAGGATGGAGTGGAACAAGAAAGGAACAAATGAGATCCACTCCTTCCATATCTGCTCAAAACAGATAGACGTGAACATGAAGTTGCCAAACAAAGTTACTGCATAAAAGGCACCAAAGGCTGTACCAAAAGGGATTGATTAAAAATCGCCGCTGTACTCTCACCATTCTATTAAGGAGAACCGTGTTTTTTTTCTCTTCAACTCGGATAATACCTGAAAAATGTTAATTAAGCAGCCAGTACATTACAAAGCTCTTCAACATGATTGCAGCACAGCATGGGGGAAGGATGACATTATTGGTATGGTATCTTTCACCTGAAAGGGTCGCATGTGCTTGAAGCAGCAGGCAGACACGACTGAATTATTATCGAGTTGCACATTCAACTCATGCAACTATCACAAGCAAATTTTAAATCTCTTCACTCCATTCCAGGGAAGTTGGAAGGTGTTCAACTTTTGCCATGACAGAAGGAGAACACCTGCTCTCTTTATAAGGAGGCAGATGTCCTGAATGCAAGCTCTTCACAATCCAGCTAACTGGCTACAATAATTGACAAATGACGAACTTCAGTTAGTAATATAGGTAATTAGAAGCTGTGTGCAGAAACCAGTTCACAGAGTGCCTTCGTGATCAAGAGAAATGAGGTTGTGAGCAGTCAATCAGTCAATCCATATGTAGAAACATGAGCTAATTCTTGTTTTTAATTCTTTTGGGGGAAGGAAGAGGGGTGGGGGAGGGAGAGAGGAGCGAAGAAGGGATGAAGTCGCACAAACCAGCATGGGTATCTTCCTCTCCAAGGCACACTGCCTCAAGTGACGTGATGCACTGCTCTCATCCTCCACAATAATAGCTCCCATGGATACCTTTTCAGTGTCAAGACTTCGAACTAACCACTGAAGGGATTTGAAAACCCTCCCTCCTCCGTGCTAGGCAACACAAAAGATGAAAAATAATCAAGTCAGACTATCATTGACATTTCATAAGTAAATGGGAAAGAAAAACTCAAGCAAAAATCTGGATTCTGGGGCAACATTCCTCGGTGACAGCAACAAAAGTAAAAAACCAGCTTCTTGACCAAAGTAAAACATGAGTGGTAGTGCTCAGTTCAAACATAAATAAGATCTGATTCTTGATATTATATAAACTGCTCCAAGGTTTAAGTCCATTTTGGCATTCCCTAGAGTTTGAATGGCTTTCGTGTCAAATGCAACCTAATTGAAGCTATATTTAAGACAAGATCATGATTCCAAATTACAGAAGTATCAAACTTTAAAATGAAACAAAATGTTAACTTATGATGAAAGGTATAACTAGGCAACTCAACCAAAATTATAAACAAATTATCCAGGTAGTTCTTCATGTATTCAATGCTCCACCACTGGGGTTCATGTACCAAATTCTAACTCCAGAAAGTCTTGAGACTTAACAGAGTCCAAGACAGCTCTGCATCAAAATTCTTAATATATTCACTGGAACCATAATTTCTCTTTTCCTAACTCCAAGTAGGTAGAAGAAAATCACAGGACCAAATAAATTATTTTTCTATCAATTCTTTTTACCATTAAGTGCAAGTATATTTTAGTGAATGGTGTATATCTTTCATCAGGAAAATGTAGTGACTCTGTTATACAACACTGTTCGATAACCAGCTCAAGCTTAAATATTACTGTTCATCTCCACGTAAAAAATACTTTGCAATCAGAATCCATTCCTGGGTGTGCTTGTGTGTTTGTAGAACTACATGTTTGTGGTAGTATAATATTCTATTTCTAATGAACAAAGCTGTGAATGCTGGAAACAGAAGCTTTGTGAAGTAAAGGATAAATTAATTTTTCAAAGCTCGTTATGATCACCTGAACAGACCGTTGAAATAATATGAAGGAAGGATAAATTATAATGGAGCCGCATGCAAGTAAGCTAAATGCAAGAGAAAGTTAAGTTTTAATATCTACATATAAAGGAAAAACAGGTCATCCAATCAGTAAAAGTAAGCACCTCAACATTTCAATTTCTCTTCCTTTTCACTTTTTTTAATACTAGGGTGGGGGAAGGAGAGGGGCAATAGAAGAAGAATCACCTTGACTATGATTGCCAATTTTTTGCAAAAACGATGTTTTCCATGAAGTATGATCCCTACTTTGTCAAAAATGCCTTTATTTTTCAGACAACAAACTGGCTCCTGGATTCTTGCACAAATAACGTTAGCCTGATTTAACAAAATCATGTACCTGCAATGTAAATGAATAAATTGGCTAATTAAAAGATTGATCTTGAACAGCAACGTCCAAAGAAATGAATTACAATAATGATGTCAATTTAAACAGAATTTTGTGTTTATAAACAGATGAGAAAAAGGAAGGTGTGACTCTAAAATCATATTCTTGCCAAGTGTTTCTCCTTCTATTGATTGAATAGCTAGCATAAACTACCCAGACTCTGACTGAAGATATAACACCATAAAGAAGTCAACTAAACTAACTCCAGATAACGAAGCACCCACAGAAATAGAAACTTAACAAATTAATAGTTTGGTTTCCCCTGTCTTTGACATTTAGTGCCACAAGATCAAAGTACTATAGTGTCACAACACAGTGGAAATTAAGGTTGAAATTTCTTCTAGAACTTAAGTATATACATCGTGGAAAACATAATGTCAATTATAAAGGCACAATTCCAAGAATAACAAATCAACCAGCCAGAACTAAAAAAACGTTAAAGGTACCACAACTTACTTTTCCGGTGGCATAACTGAACCTGCTGCAATTGAATCAGTTAGCCACTTAAGCTTTAGTATAATTGCATTCACTGCACACGCATATAAGAATCTGGTGCTTTGTAGCTGGGACAAACAGAAAGAATTCTATCAAATTTGGGTAACCACATCTCTGAAGATACAACCTTCCACAGTGGGAACAAAACAGAAAAGTGAAGCAACAATATCAGCACAGTATGTCTGTCATTTACAAGAGTAGAAAATCCACATAGCCTGAATCTTGGTGGTATGCTTATCACTGATTTCTTCATACATTCCAGGTCACAGTACGATTTGTTTCTTGAGCAGTTCAAGGACTCATTTCAATCATCTTGCTAGTTAGTTTATTTCTTT
Source organism: Moringa oleifera (assembly GCA_021397835.1). Classification (NCBI taxonomy): domain Eukaryota; kingdom Viridiplantae; phylum Streptophyta; class Magnoliopsida; order Brassicales; family Moringaceae; genus Moringa; species Moringa oleifera. The sequence continues at coordinate 988,490 of JAJFZO010000184.1, read as the reverse complement.
TCATGTTTACTTTCCCAGAACTTGAACAAATTATTGCACTCTTAAAGGTCCCTGCAGTTCAAAAAAAGTTGAGTTCGGATGTCGGGGCATCTCCACAAGACTGTATCTAACAGTTGATGGACTCTGAAATTCATGTCACATAGCCCTAACAACAAGCTTTTGACATTCTTAGCTCTAGGAAAAAAAATAAAAATTCAAGTCTCAAATGCCATGTTTTCAGTAATTGAAGATGAACTTTCCCTCAGGAAAATGCATACCCCATGAAAGATCAGGAAGATTACTATACATCATCAACAACAATTTACCAGGGCAGAGGGGAGGGAGAACCCTCTCATGTGTAACCCTCTCATGTATAAAGAACACATGATATTTCCCATTTTCACCCTGACGAACAGAATCACACTTTTTTCCTCAATCAGATTTGTAAGGGGAGGATTAGGAGCCAGTAATGATAAAAAAAGTGAAACCACCATAATTTGTGGCTCATGCACAAAAGATATACAGTACTTACATATGTATGTTTGCATTCACACTCACACATGAGTACTTTTAAGAATGAAATCACAAAGATACCCCTGACTGTCACTTAATTCTTCTAACAGGATTAATAGTGGGAATGAGTTTCATCAAAGCATTCCTATGTTAGAAAGTGAAATGTGTTTGTGTTGCAGTTATTAAGTGTAAGTAGCATTCAGCACATAAACTCAGACTCCATGTATGTTTGATGGACAATTGATTGGATGTAATGACCAGTAACCAATTAACCAGCCCTGCAGACAAAACTTGCTAACTATAGAATGAATTAAAGTTAGAAAAGTTCCTCAAAATAAAAGGTATAAGAAAGATTCAATGTATGATCACAATCAAATTTGAAGATAGATAATGCCTTAAAAGCTAACAGATCAGACACACACCAAAAAGGTTGGCAAGGTTTGTACACGAGGTATTAATCTCACTCCTAGCATAATGTACCAAGCCAGCAGCGAAAGTGCCAGCATAAGTTCAAGAGTTAGCTTCCAGAAACCTATATCAAATATTCCAGACTAGGGGCAACCCTTAGATATCTCACGATTTAAGACCCAGAAAACTCAGTTTTAGACCTCATGGGATATTAATGTTTAAACAGAATCGTAGAAAAGAAGATTCCTTGGAAATCCTTTCTAGTGTTACGTTGGAGAGCAATAAGCAATAGCATGCATAATCATAGTGATCCAAACAGCTAAACCAGCAATTATATGGTTGTGCTTTGCTGAAGCACAAGTAGTGAAAGTTAACTGTGATTTTTTTTTTCTTTTCTTAAGAAAATAGAGAAATTTGTATATTTAGTGTTTGCCACAACTACTAGTTCACTTGAACTAATCCAAGTATTTAATCAAAAACCTAGTTTCTGATACATCATTGCAAGGACAAAAGGAACCTCAAAGTTCAAAATTAAAATAAATCTCATTTTGAAAAACAAACCTTCTTCGAACATAGAAGAACAGGAAGCTGCTGGAAATTAGATTTTAAATTTCTTTTTCCTTTCGAAGTTGATTGAGGAGAAGGAATATCCCTAAGAACCACACCACCATATTTTTGTATCATTCTTTCACTATCCTTTTCCCTCTGACGTGAAAATCCTGTAAGTAGGAAGTCTATACCACGAAATATCAATCTCTTCCGATGCTTTCTGCAAGTTGTGAAGCACCTTTTCACATTTAGAGCATCATAGTTGGGCAATATATTGGAACTTTCTTGTCTTTTAATCACTCCAGGAGTAGAGCCTGCAAAATTAGATTTAGAACAATTAAAATCCAGCAGGGAAATGGAAGCATACTTCAGAACAAATACCCAAGTCTCACCAGGTTTCTCCAAAGATTGTAGCTTCTGGAGTCCATTCTCCTGTTGAAGCTCAACCTCAAATTCTGAGAAACGAACACGCTTTCTAAGTGGAACTCGAGCATCGCAGGGACTATTGCTCTTAGTTTGTAACTTCTGAAGATTTTTACAATGGTGAAACCCAAGTTCGATTTCTTGTGCTGTAGGCAGTTCAGGACTTTTCTCTTTAATAGAGCGGTGAAGCAATGGTTTGGAAGCCTGTAGAGAGCAGCACATCCTTTGGTTTAAAACAACAGGCGACCTCATTTCCCTCAAAGGCTGAACCTGCAACTCAGCCCCATCTTTTGCAGTTTCATCATCTCTCTTGTCATTTGTTGTTTTTGCATTTAGAGTCTTGCTGAAAGTAGAATTCTGATTTTCCTCTTGAAATCCGCCAATGACTTTCTCAGATATGGGTCTGAAAGGTAAGGACCCTTCAAAATTCTGTTTTTCAGGATATTCAAAGGCATTGTATTTAAGCATGAGTGTGCTATTATTCTTTAATGAAGTCAACTTGCATTGAACCAAGGATTCATCAATAATCATTGGCACAACTCGCCCATACCCATGAATGGGTTTGACCTCTAAATCTGAGGTTCTCTGGAAATTCTCCACTGCAGATTTTGATGTCAATCCAAAGCAGTTTTCAGCATCAACATCTCTAATTTTCTGACATGGGTCTAGAGGTGATGCAGAATTTTCTGAAGAAATACTGCAGGGAACAATAGAGCAAAGAGGGTCAACCAGAGATAAATTAGAAGATTTCACTTCTTGACAATTCGAAGCACTTTCATCAGTTTTGTCACATAAACCTTCAAAGTGTACATTATTCTGTGAATCTGTCTTGGATCCAATTTCATGTTTTTCAGCAAAAGAATTTTCATCTGGGGCAATATCTGCAGATTCTGAGAGAAAGCTAGTCTCATGAACAAAAGACTTGAAGAGGCTCTTTGCATTATTCAGTGTCAGCTGTGCTGGAACATCGACATTCTCCTATGTTAAGAAGTGAAAAGAAGTGAGAATACCGAGAACAACAATCAGGGGAAAAAGGAAGTAAAACCATCAGAACCATGGGAAAAAGTAAATAAAATTTGTTGAGTACATTATTAACAAAACCTCAGTAAACCCAAAGAATATAGAAAAGCAAATTTTGTAACATGATGGGTTTCGATTATGTACAACAAGGAATGGTAGACTCAAGTAAACAGATTTCTACAAGTGAAAGATGATCTGTGTTGAAGTCATGGTCCAATATGGAAAAAAACACAGCTGCCAAAAAAAGTAGAGCAAGCAACATTTGACATGCTTGTAAAACAAGTTAATGAAGAAAGAGCAAACCACAAAATGTACATTCAAGTAATCTAAAACATCAACAAGAAATAAATCATACTTCAGGCAAGGATGCAAGTCTCTAGATCCATGACCCACAAAGTTTATTTCATATTTGGTTCATTGGAATTTTATGTTCGAAGTTGCAATTAGATCTTTTCATCAAAAAAGAATTGATAATACTAGATTGGAAGGACTAGATCACTTTATCTTAGTTAATACCCCCATTATGTTGCTGCTATATTGCCATCCATTCAAATTACAGCAAACAAAGAGAAAAGTTAATTCAAGTAGTTGGGCAAGAAACCATTTTCAATTTTCCTTGCCACAGTGAAAAGAGCTTTTCCATGTTTTTATTCACTAACTAGATAAGCCTGAGGCAGTGAATAAAAAGAATCGTCTTTTACCTGTGCCATAAGAGAAACATGAGGAATCTTCTGGGATGGTTGGTGTACCATAGGACCAATGTGGTTTGTAGAGCTGTAGGTCTTCATACCATAAGCCGGATCACTAGTCTCTTGTTGAACCAAAACCTCTGCATGTTTGGAGCCATTGCCACAGTTGTGAATATTCTCTAATACAGGAGTATCTTTGACTATCGATACATTGGAGCTGCAAATATAGTGATCATGATGGCCATTGAGAGATAAACCTATATCTTCAAATGCATCTGCCATGGCCAAATCATCGAAATCAGAAAGGCTATCAGTCTCATTAGTTTCCTCAGGTGGGTGATGGGAGGTATGTTGTAGGCCCTCCAAACGTGCTTGCTTCATCTGAAGTGCAGCTTCAAGTACAGCTGCTGTAGGCAAAGCTTCTGAGTCCAACTGACTTTTGAATAGTTCATGAATAACCAGAGCTTCAGAAGCAGCAACAAACAGTTCAACTGCATCATCAATATCAGTATCTTTGAGGTATCTAGAATTTAATTTTTCAGCAGACTGAGTATCATGATGTTTGCTGTTTGGGCAAGAATCAAGACCAACAATCTCCTTGGTTCTTAAGATAGAAGCTTGAGGTAAAACATCTACCACACCAGCATTAACATCCATTTCTGACTGATAGTTCTTTTCTGCAGCAGCAACTGAAATGTCAGCTTGTTGCACGGACAGGTTTTCATTGGACTCATACTGGCCTCTAGATGCAAGTTGACTTTGGCCATGTTGTAAATCACTGTTTGAGGAAAGGTATAGATGAAGATGGACTACCTATGCAAAATAAAATAAAATAAAATATTGGATAGGTTAATTTTCCAAATAAATTGTTCCAAATAGATAACCACAAGATACCCACCATCTGCCTTTCTGGAGTAAGAAAAAACTGGAGGGACAAATTTACTAGCAAGCTCTATGAAACTTTCAGACTGCATAATATCAAAAAAAGAAATTGGATGCTAACGAATAAGATTTGACAAAGTTACAGTTGTCCACAGCTCCAAGGTTCACATGCTTGCAGAAAAGTAATATTTCAAACTATTACAGGCCTTTAATTGCAACAACTTGACTGCAACTCTAAACTCACCACAAACCTTCTAAAAATAATACTCCCATTGCTTTCTAACAATTATTTAACAAGAAACTACTAGTTGAACAATTATTGAACCATAGGCAATTAATCTCGAATGTGACAACCTAAATGACTGTTCTACTTAGATGTGATATTAAGGAAGAACAATTAATCACTGTTAGTAAGTACATTAATGGGCTTCGGATTGATATTCAATGAGATATTTCCTTCCATGCTCCTAAGTCATCAGACAATGCTTACAATAAGGCATTAGAAATGGAAAGGTATTTAAAGTCTGCTTCTGTGCATTGCCCATCAGTTCAAGTAGGAGAGTCACACCTGCCTAGATTTACTTCACAACCTATTAGAAAGAAAGAGTTTAATTCAAATAATCCTCATTTTAATAGTCCTTCTAGTCAACTTGTTCTTCATTCTAATGGTTCCATAAGCGATTCTCACTCTGGTGGCATCTATTCAATGTCATCATTGTCAGCAATAGGGACACATTGCAGCTCATTGTCCACAGCATCCTTTCACACTTGCAAGAGGTTAGTAATCCTTAGTGAAACTCAAACAGTAGCTCCAGTAGAGAATTCTAGAGGGGGACTCTGAGAATGAGTTGGATATTGATAATCATCTTGTTAATGTGGTTCGAAGTGTGATTCAAAGTATGTTATCCACCGAAGTGGATCATGATGAATGAAAGAGAATAAGCATCTTCCACAAATTTATTCATAGTGGAAAAAGATATTGCAAATTAGTCATAGATGGAGGTACTACCATGAACGTTGTTTCTAAAGCTGCGATAACAAGATTAAACCTTAAGGTAGAACCATACCCCTAACTTTTCAAGGTAACCTAAGTTGACCAACATCTCCATCTGTTAGTGAAAGGTGTCTTGCTCCTATCCAATGGGTGAATACAAATATGAGATATGTAGTGATGTTTTGCCCATGGATGTAGCTCACATCTTTTTAGGACGATCTTGGTTGTATGATCACGATGTGATAAATCATGATAGAGAAAATACATATGCCTTTAAATCTAAAGGTAATGATGACACTTGCCAAACCCTCAGAAAAGGATATGAGGAACCAACCTATATCTTTCTCTAGAGAACTTGTTGAGAAAAAGGTGCATTTCTTGAAATAAAAACCCTTTAAGAGAGAAGTAAAAGAGGCTAACTGGTGATTGACCATAGTAGCTCGACAAATAGTTGTAGAACATAGTGCACCCTATAGAGAGCTTCCTCTTGAGGTTGGCTTTTTGTTAGAAGAATTTTCCAATGTAATGTCAACGGATCTCCTTTCTGAATTACCACCTATGAGAGATATTCAACAAACAATTGATCTAGTTCTTGGGTTACAACTTCCTAACCTTCCTCATTATAAAACGAACCTTAAGGAATGTGTTGAATCAAATGGACAAGTAGGTGAGCTCTTAGCAAAAGGATTTATGAAGCATAACCTTAGCTCTTGTGCAATACTGACCTTGTTAACACCTAAGAAAAATGGTTGTTGGAGGTTATGTGGTACCTATTTATACTTTTCTTTCGCCTTTCATTCTCAAACAGATGGTAAAATAGAAGTTATCAACTGTAGCTTAGGTGACCTCCTTAGATGCATTTTTGGAGAAAAACTGGGTAAGTGGGATCTAGTCTTTCCCTATCGTTGAGTTTACCTATAACAATTGTATCAATAACACAGTCGGTAAAAGCACTTCTGAGATTATTCATGGTTATTTTCCCCATGCATCTATTGACCTTATTCTTCTTCTCCTTGATATTCACATTTCAAAAACTATTGAAGATGTCCAACATATATGTGATTTACATATTGACATTCAACGAAAAATTGCATTAAATAATTCATATTATAAACTTACTAACGCTAAGGACTTTAATGTTGGTAGTTATGATACTGTTCAAATTCACCGTGAGTGTTACCCTAAACACTCTGTTAAAAAATTGCATGCTCGAGCCCATTTCCAATCCTTTGAAAACTTTTCCCTAATGCATATTTACTTAACTTGCCTACTCACATAAATACTAGTCTTGTTTTCAATGTGAAAAATTTGTCACCTTATCGAGGCACTTTTGAGTGTCTATCCTTGTCCTCAAATATGTCTTAGATAGTTGCTTGCCCAAAGTACCTATTTTCTTGCAATCATCTGATGAGCTCAAAGTTGTTTGTAATGATGAGTTTGTTACTTCTTTACGTAGAGGTACTCGTCATTATCTTGTTAAATGGTGTGGTCATCCTGATTTTGATGCTACTTGGATTTCTGAAGGCGATTTTCGTACCTAAAACCTTGAGTTCTTAGAGTGGTATCTTTAATCTCACTTGTTAGAGTCGAGTTCTCCATGGGTGGAGAAGAATGATGAAGCACCAATTAAAGATTTTAGAAAGAAATATTCTAGGTGTAAAGGTCAAAAGTAGGAAACAAGATAAATTATCTTTATCTATTTTCCCTTTTAGATTTTCATTAGGGCTTTGAGTTTTTATTTCTATTAAAGTTCTTGTGAGAATTTTATATTTCTTATTTCTATTAATTTGGTTCCTACTAGGACTTTAGATTTCTTATTCTACGAGTATATGGTACCTATAAATCGTTACCTAAAATTTGAGACAAACTTATGATATTATAATTTGAGATTTGAGATCTCTGTTGTTTAAGACGCTAAGCCTTACTTTGTTCTTTTCTTCTCCTTCTTTGTTCTTCTTAAAACCCTAATTTTCCTAAAATCCCTAATTCCTTATGATTCTCCTCATTGTCCTACATCACCTTCCCTCCAAAAAGTAACCATATATAATCTTATTAGATTAACAACATAATAGACTGTTCCCCCAACCCAACCCCCCCCCCCCTCGATTGGCTAACTCCATGCCTTCCTTCTAACATAAAGAGAAACATGAAGCACAATTCCAATAGCAAGTTCTAATAGCGTTGAAAAATTAGGATTCTAAAGTATAAATGTCTCTCAAAGCTAGCAATTGTTGACATCATTAAAATGTCTTGTTTGACTATCTTTCCTAATAGACCAATCCAACACAGAGAGATAATATTCCAAAATATTAAACCACATTAATTATGACAATTTGATGTTCCAACTCTACGTTAACATCAAACATTCTAAGAAGGTATTTCCTATGACTTCCTAAAAGTCATCAACATAGGATTAAACTGCAATCAATGTCCTAGAGCTTATTCCCTTAGTACAAACATAATGCACAAGACAATGTTATAGTGAGAGCATGAGTAAGTTCCAATTGCCAAGCTAGAATCAAGAATGATTAAGGGATAAATAGAGTTTTGAAAATAGGTCCAAAATTTTCAAAAAGCTGTAAGCCAAGGCCTATTTTAAAAACTTTAGATATGAATCACAATTGACATTTGCACAAGGTTGGCAACCCATAGCAGCTAGAGCTACTATGAAGAACACCATTCATGAATTCTAACTCTTTCATTTTTTTTTTCTTTTGCATTTTCTCTTTATTACTTACTCTTAAAAATTGAGGACATCTGCAAGAATAGGTAGATCTCATATAGCCAGAGAATGAGTTATGTAGGTAAGAAAGAGAGTAAGTCGGCTAGTAGCCAACAACAAGCAAGGAGAAAGAATAGAGTCAAGGAAATGAGTAGAAGGAGGGAAACGAAAGGACAAAGGTTGGCTTCCTATGGGTGAACTCCACATATTTTCATCTAAGTTGAATTTTAATGCTCCAATTTTGAATTTTAGACTTTAGGATCTAGTTGAGTGAGGATCCAAGGAAGAAGAGTAAAGGGAGAAAGGGCAACAGAAAGAGAGAGTGAGATAAAGAGTGAGGGAGAGAGAGAGAGTGAGAGGATTAGAACTAAAAGAAGAAAAGAGGAAGAGAGTCAAATATGTTCATATGTACCTTTTGTTTTATTTTAGATATAAAGATAACAAGAAGTGGTCTCTCAAATCACTAGGAGATTGTCTTGTATGTTTCTTTTATTTCTACTGACGGAAGTTCTTTAGAGGAAAAGTCCAGAATTTTTGGTTCTAGGTTCTAACATGACCCAAATGAAGCTGTTGGAGTTATCAAATTTGGCACAACTTAAGAAGCCACTAAAGAATTAATGATTCATTTTGCTCATGATTTTGCCTACATGGTATCAAAACGGTTCTTTCTCCATAGAAAGGATGAGGGCCAGATACTTCATTTTCTATCACTCAACTTTTTTTAGCATGAAACATTAGTTTATATGGAGGCAAAGGAAATCATATGGAGAAGAGCAAGCATGCTACAACATTTGAAGGGTGCTCTTTGTCTTGTCTACTGCATCATAAAGTGGGATAAATTTTGCACTTAATTTCATTTCAATCTTTCATCTCTCTTTGCATCTTGCTCTTTTTTTAGGCATTCGCTTTAAATTTTCTACTTCCAATACAATCTACAATTATTTGGGGAATAAGGGAACATGCTTGTTTAACACTATGCAAGTGTTGTAGTGCAAGTTCCATCGACAATGCTAAAAGGATAATGCCTCCTTGATCACAATGGCTCTTTCTCTATACTAGGTCAGAAAGGTTCTTTCTCCGCAGATCAAATAAGGAGGACTAGATACTGCTTTTTCCACAATACTAAAAGGATAACACCTCACTGATCAACAAAGCCTACTTTCTAGTACTATCCAAAAGACACACCTACAAAACCCAAATGGACCAATTAGTCTATGATTAGGACAACGGGAAAAGAAAAAAAGAAAATACAGGTTCAGCCTAGCTATTGAAAAGCCACAATGGATACAAATCTGACTATAGTTCGATTGCAATCCCAAGAAAAAAAAAAGGGTATGATGAAACATATGCATCTATAGAAGATTGATGTTTCTTCCATAGCCTTTTGGCTTCAGAAATAAAGCAGGTACATTTTAACAGAATCTATGACAACTGAGTACAATTTGCGTATTATTGAGATATAAAAGACAAACTAGTATTACATTTATCTTGACACAAAGCCATCAGGGGAATTTAGGGATTGTAATATGACATTATTGAGCATTGCAAAGCACCTGCATGAGAGCCAACCAATCACTGAATGATCAAAATGTAAAATAAAAGAAAGCTATGCTAATGCTGCCCAAAGTCTTTAATTTTCTTAATGTGCTTATATATTTTCTTAACTATGATTTGATGTGTTTCTTTCTTAATTTGCACAATAATGTCTAGTTGACTATTTTGTTCTCAAGTCAACTAAGATTTAGAAAAATTAAGAATAGGTCAATTATAAATATTTAATTCTTTTTCTGTTTTGTATCCTAAAATCTATAAATTCCTTTCGTAATATGCAGAATCAAAGTACAAAAGTTTTTCAGCCAATTTTCTTTACTATCCAACAAATGCTAAGCTAAAAGGTATTACCAAATCTGATAGCACATTTGCAGATCCACAATGAAAGTATATTCTAAATATAGTCTAGACTTGTGTAGTAAGCCTACTAGAAAAAAAGATAACAACTGGGTCAAATAAAAGCTTATAAGAAATATGACAGATTAATGTTGCTTCCTTTAAAGTATACTTAAGATCTTACATTTGCAGGAGAGGAAGCAAAACTATTTGGTGAACTGTCTTCGCCTGATAAGAACAAATGGTAACTATTGTATCGACCTTCTTCCCCTGATAAAAGATTCCTGCATTTCTTGTTGCTAATGCTCCCTTGTGGAAAGGTCAAATCCTATTCAATGCAATTACGATGACACATCAACAAACACTTCAAAGAACATAACTGACATAGTTACCTTAGAAATTTTAGTCACCAGCTGTCTGCATGACTGCAGTATGTCAATAATCAGCCTCGAAAGCAGCATCAAAAAGTAAAAAGTATCGAATCAATTTTGGAGCAAAGCAACATTATCATCAGCAAACATAACATTCTTTTTTTTTTTTTTAATCAGAGCAGAACGTAGGATTCTGACCTTGACTGCTGGCTCAGAAGAGTTCTGAGGTTCCTTTCTAGACTCATCAGACACTTCAGATTGATGCTGGTGTAGCCAAGCAGGAAGCCAAACTAAATCCTGTCGTTAGAAAATAAGGATCAACAATAACATCCAATTCTAGCTTTCTCTTTGCTGCCTCAATTAGTAAAACCGAACTAAATCACAACAACATATGTGGAGGCATGATTTCATGTGCATCCAGATTAGCCCATTGCAGTACAGACAGATAGCATATGGCCATTGCAGTACAGACAGATAACATATGTTTGAACATGTTTGTGTCTCAAAAAGTCAATATACCGCTTTCAAACATCCGACAGACATATTCTTCCTTAATTAACTTTTTGATAATGGGAATCCATGTGTTTCCCCAAGAGATTCAACAGGATTTAAAGATCACAAAAGTACAAGAAGAGCCTTTGATAATAGAAACTAGAGTTTCTTATACAAATGCACAAACAAGATATGCTGAAAATAAAAATTCATGGAACAGACAAAAAGGTAACAACACAGTAAACAACTCAACTTCTAAGAGTATCAAGAAAAATGTAACATTAGATGTATGAACAAGAATCCTTCATGAAACCTTTCCAAACACCCATAAGGAACAATCCACTTCCAAAATTCATATTCCAAAATTTGTCCAGAGTGCATGTGCTGAAATTATTTATAATAAAAAAAGGAAACATTTTTCTCTAAAGATGATAATTAAATTTCAAAACCTATGTCATGTCTTTTCCTCTTACCAAATAGATTTACAAAAGAGTGAAACTACCATCTGGCATTATTGACCGTCAACTAGAGTCCAATCCCCACAATCACCCAGAGCCAGAGCACATTCAAAATTCTAATTTATTTTCCAGTCCAAGGATTTCTAGGCAACCCAAAAGTGCATAAGACCGGGTCAGATACTCCCAATAGGCAGCAAAAGAAGCAAATGAGGATCTCAAGTCTCCTATTTTCATTTGTCACCCAGAAGTCCTAATTATTCTTATTAAGTGAGACTAATAAACGAGAAGCGAAAATCGATTTCCTTCTTTTCTTTGGTACGCAAGGAAACGGTGATTGTTGGCAAGAAAGAGAAAAGAAGTTACCTCGGAGAATTGCGGAGGACGAAACCCTAACCCGGCCATCGAGACACCAAACTGGGTGGAGAACTTTGGCGCCAAACGAAAGAAGTTAAAAGATCATTTTGGATTTGATAATCGAAATAATCTAATTACCCTCTATTCAAATATTGCTTGAACTTTACTTAAATACGCTTTCTCTGTTTTGAAATTTAAATTTTACACTCACTATACATTTTACATTATCACATCTTATAAGTTTGAAATAATGTAAAACATGATTCTTTTGATACTTAAATCAACTTTTGGCATGGTTGAAGGGCAATTATATAAAAGAACATTAATAACACTATCCTCAAATTAAGATTATAAAGTAATTGCAATGAAGGCCTCAAAGTTATTTAGAAAAATTAAATTGTTTGAAGAGTGTCAATAAAATAATTCATTATAAAAAGGATACTAATTTGATATATATATATATATATATATATATATATCAAATTGATCAAGAAAGATTAAATCATTTAAGTAAAGTTTGATTAATCAGAATTTATCATATAAGATTCATTCGTCGGTTCAATTTAAAAAATTTAAACAGTAATGTCAAGTTAATCAAACAATAACTCAATTTGAAAAATCCATGATGAAATGTCAAATCATCTCAAATTTTTTAGCTTATCATATCACATCTAATACCTAATCTTTTAATCTTCATCTCATATCTAATTTAGTATATATTCATAATAGTAAAAACATTTCGAGCCTTTTAAGACGTCCATATGGCCGTTTACATGACAGTGACGTGAAACTTAAGTTTACTCACATATATAATGTATAAACAATTTATTTTTGAAATTTAATTTGATAATAATTTTATTTAAAATTTTTAAATTTTAATGTCTATATTAAAATTTATAAAATTGATATTATTTGAGTTTGAAATCAATATGATTTGATAGATTTAAAATATTAATATATGAATTTTATTTTATTTTAAATTAACAAACAAAAATCCTTGAATTTTATTTTTTTAAAACAAAACTAAAAGATTTTTATTATATACATAACACCAAGGGTGCAATCTTCTTACAGGTTTAGTTAGCCATTTATATCATAAGCAGCTCTATAAAATAATTAGTTTCTCCTCATTTATAAAATTATTATCCATTTTCCACAATTTTAGCAGTTTTAACCATTGAGTATTATGCCTTCCTCCCCTCAAATGCGCTCTTATTTCCTTCCCTTTAAATCACCCAACATAAAAAAAAGAATCTACATACATAACTTATTCTTGGCTTTTAATTTGTTCATTCCAGCCCAAGTAAATATTTTCCACCCACTGTATTTTTTCTTACTTAAGCCACTCCCAAAACCCTAAAGACTACTTCTAATAACTGATCTGCTTAGTAGCATTCTAAAAAGAGATGAAAAATCAATTTTACTTCTTTTGGCACATGTAACACATTTTTTTTTTTTTATGATTAACCCCTATTTCTCAATTTATCCAAGGTAATCACCTTCCTTTGAATTGTTTTCCATCCAAAAACCTTCCCTTGAATTGTTTTCCACAAAAGAGAGAGAGAGAGAGAGAGAGAGAGAATGCAACTCTGGTTGGCATGCCCACCTTCCAAAATTTTCTACAATGACATTGCTAACCTATTGCAAGCTATATTAAAGATTTGTAATGTTCTCTATATTATTATTTTAGTCGCTTTAGCAATTGATTAATGACTGAATTATAATCAATCGCTAGGAAATCATTCTACAAGGATTAAAAAACAATCTAATAACCACTTAGTTGGTAGGATGGTAGAGGCTAGCGACCGATGGTATCGATCACTAAGTGGCAAAGATAGAAACTGATGGCATCAGTTGCCAAAGCTAGTTGTATACCTAGCATGAGCTAGCAATTGACACTTATGGCAGTTGCTAAATCTTTAGAAAACTAGGGCAAGAGCCCTAGTTTTCTTTCTTCCCCTCGAGCGCTACTCCCCCCTCTTTCTTTTCGAATTTTCTTTACAACTTTCCCTCTATCTTCGCAACTCTCTCTCTATAACTCTCCCTTTCTCTCTCTTTACAACTCTCCCTTCGACTAATTTCTCTACATCGTTTTCTCTTCTATTTTCTCCACGTGAATGGCTACATCTTTTCCTTTTCTCGACGAATCTACTGCTCATACAAGTAATTGTAAAAATTTTGGTTAGACTTAGTTTGGTGTTAAATTTTATAATTATTAGTTTGATTTGTTAATAAATTTATTTTATACTAAAATAATTAAATGATTATTTATTTATATTATAATTAATTTGAGATAAATAATTTAGTTAAAATTTATAAAAATAAAATTAGTTAGTTGTTAATTTTATGTGTTAAAAAATTTAGGTTTTGTTAGATTAGATAGATATGATTGTTTAATTCGATTGTAATTAATTTGTGATAAATAATTTAATTAGACTTTTTTGAAAAACTAAATTAGTTAGATGTTAGTTAAATGTTTTAATTGTTAATTTTATTAGTTAATAACTTTGATTTATATTAAATGAAAAGTCAAATTGATTTGACACTACAATCAAGATGGAAAGTACATGGTTAAACTAAGCTATAGAGTAGCAATGGATGAACTAGACCATGAGAATGTTAAAAGGATGCTGGATGTGTATCTGAAATTTGAAGCTAACTCCACTGGTAAAAAACTTAATTTGGAGATTATGCAGGGGCTACCTATTTACAAGAGAAAAGTTACTGGCCAGAGGTTATGAGATAAATGGTGAATGTGCATTCTGTAGAGTAAAGATTGAGGATCTATGGCACATCTTTTTGAGCTACCCTTTTGCCAAAAGTTGCTGGTTAGAAGCAAAATTTATTGACATACCAATTTCTAATGAATGCTTTGTGGAATGGTTTTTCAAAATTCTAGAAACTTTGGTACCTACCTTAAGATTAAAATTTTGTATGGTACTATAGATAATCTAGACTTCTGGAAATACTAAAATCTAGAATAATATTAATTCTTCACCTTTGTAGTAAAATTTGAATTGGAATTTATAGAAGCATGGAATGCAGCAAAGGTGCTCATTAGTAGTGCTAAAGGAAGAGTTTTTGAAAAGTCAATCTCCATATGAAGGAAACCCTCCACTGGTTTGCTAAAAGGTAACATTGTGCTACCCTATTTAGTAATATGAATCTAGCAAGAATGGCTTTGGTTATTGAGAATGATCATGAAGCGTTTATAAAAGGCATATCCAAAACAATGGAGGGCAGTATATCACCTAAGAAGTAAAAGTCTGGGCTTTAAGTGAAGCTGTTAATTGGTCTCTGATGAATCATCTATAAAGAAATGGCTTTTAAATCAGATTATATCGAAGTAATAAAGGTAATGAGGTCAAATGCTGAAAATTTGTCTAAGTTTGGTATGTTGATTAGTGAATGCAAATTTATTTTTCTCAATATGAATAATTTTTCTATTATCCATATAAATAGATAAGTTAATATGACTGCCCATAATTTAGCAAATGAGTCATATTTACATGCTAATCTAGTTGTTTAGGATGAGCCTCCTGTTTCTATAAAGACTTATCTGTTTTCTAATATTAATTTAATAAGATTCATTACTTTGTTTCAAAAATAATAATTATGTAATAGTTTAATTAGATTGTAATTAGACATAAATAATTTGAATAGTTTTTTAATGAAACTTATATTAATTAAGATGTTAATTAAATTTACTAGTTATTAATTTTATTTGTTAATGAGTTTAGTTTATGTTAGAGTAGATAAATAATTGTTTAATTAGATTATAATTAATTTGAAATAAATAATTTAATTAAAATTAAATTAGTTAGTTGTTAATTAAATTTTGTAGTTGTTAATTTTCTTTGTTGCTAAAATTATTTTTTGTTAGATTAGTTAGATACAGTTGTTTAATTAGATTGTAATTAATTTGTTATAAAAATTTTAATTAGATTTTTTTGAAAAATTAAATTATTGGATGTTAATTAAATTTTTTTAGCTGTTAATTTATTTGTTAATAAATTTGATTTACGTTAAATTAATAATGTAATAGTTTAATTAAATTGAAATCATAGATAAATAATTTGAATATATTTTTATTAAAATTAAATTAATCAAGATGATAATTAATTTTATAGTTGTTAATTTTATTTGTTAATGAGTTTAGTTTATGATAGAGTAGTTAGATAATTGTTTAATTAGCTAGATTGTAATTAATTTAAGAAAAATAATTTATATAGTTTTTTATAAATATTAAATTAGTTAGATGTTAATTAAAATTTTTAATTGTTAATTTTATTTGTTAATAAATTTAATCTTTATATATTAGATTAGATAGATAGTATATTAAATCTAATAAAGATATATCCTTTAGATACACCGTTTGAGAATTATTAGTGAACATTTACTATCACTTACGTGTTTACACGTGCATCAAAGTAAATTTTTTAGTAATAATTTTTAAATTATCTAAATAGAACAGTTTAGAAATGTAATATTTATGTGCAGCACATAACATGTGTAGGCTATTATTTATTTTATTTGATATAAATTTTGTGTAGTATCTCCATTATTCTTCGGGTACTACTAATGGATATGAGATGTGTTTCAACAAAAAATATCAATTCATATATATACATGTGATGTACTTGAAGAACTATGAAAATATATTATCAAAATTTTTGTGAAATGAAATGAACAATGACTTATGATATTATGTTTCACGTCAGTGTACATTTCTGAATGGTGTAAGACTACTTACCTTTGGAGTTTGGATGGCATGCATAAAATTTTAATAGATATTGATGATGAGGAATAAGATATGCTAAATCAACTAGATTTTGAAAGTTATTCTGCTAAGGAAGAGGAGGATATGGAAGATAAAGAGAAAGAGAAAAACTCTGAAGATGATGATTAGTTATTTTCTAAAAAAGATTTGTTGTTTGAATTATTTAATTTATTATTTTAAATAATTTATTTTATAAAATATATGTTAATTTGGTTATTCATTGTAATTATATTTTTATTATGTATTTTAAAGAGTTTTAGTTTAATTTTTAGTGGAGACTTTGCCGAATTTTTTATAGAACTTTATCTATCAAACTAACTTAAGCTTATTAACATGATTAAATGAGAGGTCGAGAGATTCAAAATGACTCCGAAGGAAGAGTTGAGTACTCTGGAGGAAGAGATCCATATATTCAAGATGAGGAGAAGGACACAGTTGCACTATCTCCACATGGAGCATCAATACTAACAAATAGGTTTGCTAGCTTTACTTTAGATTCTTCTAGGTGTATTGCTAGCAGGATGTTTAACTCAGCAAGTTTACAAAGTATAGGTAGACAACGGATTTATGTAGATAATGATATGTAAATATTCATAATTAATATTTTTAGTACTTTATATCATTATTATTATAATTTTTCTTAACATTATTTATTACTTATTAATTTATTTTCTTAGTTAACAGGATCGAGCCTTTGCATAAATACTTTATGAAGATTTATAAAATCTTTTAGAAGAGAATTGATCCATTTGGATACACGTTGAGAACAGTTTCTCAAGAAATTGAAGTTATTTTTATTTTGAAGAATTCAATGTACGTATAATTATTTACCAAAAAAAATTATGTTATATTTTAATATAGTTACTAACCATTACTTTGTTACAAAAACATTTCGCATAGAATAAGGAGATAAATGGCATGGTGAAGGCCACATGAGAGGCTTGAGTTGCAAATTGGCATGCATACTGCCATAACTAATAAATAAACCTCATTTTGTTCCAAATACTATATAGGAGCAACTATAGATATAATGAAACTAATAAAAGTATAAATAGAAGTGTGAGACCATGTCTCGCAATTGACGAAATGAGACGGATGGATCCGGTTCAGATCCCTCTCAACACAATGCCAGTTCATAATCATTACAGAACCATTGTCAACATTTGGCACGTATAATATTTAAATTACTTATATAAATATAAATGAAAATGATATGGTTATTTATTAATTATGTTTTTTTTTTCAAATGCAAGAATAAGATTGTAAGCTTACTACAATAGAACTTTTCAAATGGACTCACACTAAGAAGTCTAACTCCAATGAGTTCATAGATAAGCATACTACACAAATAAATATAAATTTGTTATTTTTAATATTTCACAAAATGCTTTATTGTTGGAACTCTTTAAGGAGTTGGTTGCCTCAACTTTTTAGCTATTAGAAGGATCTTTCGACACGCTTGAGGTAGACTATACTAACTTCTATTATGAGATTATAGATAGAGACAAAAAAATGTCGAGTGTATGGGATTGGAAGCCAAGCTCGATCATGGTATTCAGGCGATAATTCTAGTAGTGGACGCTCCATTGATGACATAGCTATGCATGATATGCGCTCTCAGATGAATGCTATGGTAAAGCGCATGAAGCTAGAGTGTAAGGCTATGAAGGAGTGATTGGATAAGGAGCATACAATGAGAGAGTGATCACTTACGCTATGAGACTGATATGCAAGAGTGCTTATAAAGAGAGGTTGATATAAATGGGTGCATTCACATAAAGTCTCTCCTTTTGAGTAGTGCACTCCCAGTGCCACCTGATTCATCAAATAATTTCTCTTATGAATAGAATACTTGATTTCCTAGATGTATGAATGGTTATGTTTGATGAGAATAGAAAATAATGTAGTAATTTTCTTGTTTTATGGATTTTTTTTTTCATAAATTTTATGTAATTTTATTTTGCTTCAATGGAAAAATTAATTTTATGTTTTAAAATTATATCAATTTTAGTGGTGGATTAAAAATCTGTTGCTAAATTTAGCAACTGACTTAGAATCAGTCATTAAATTTAGTTTAACAATTAATTTGAATCAATTGCTAAAGCAACCAAATCAAATTAATTGCTAATTAATTGCCAAAATTCAAAAATATGTCGGTACACTCCGATTTCTTAGTAATGGATAAAATCAGTTGCTATTTTCCTTAACAATAACCATTTTAATTATGAATTTTTTCTGTTGGTAGAAATTTTAGTGACATAATTTTTTTACTAAAATGGGGGACAAATTCATCGCTCAAATTTAATTTTTTTGTAATGTTTGTTAAAGTTGATTATTTCAAGTTTGACACATAATTGTATATGGTGGCTTAAGCGATAAGTAATTGAACTCGAATCAAGATAAAATGCATTTCATGTGGATGCACGTACTACAACAAATCTAGAAGATTCTAACGAGAAGAAACCGTTGGAATTTTCTATAATTTTCATTAGAACGTAAAATTTTAATAAAATTTCTCGCAAGAATAAAGTGGTTAGAACAATTCGTAAAAAACACAAAATTATAACAAAAAAAAATATTGTTTGAATAATTCTGATAAAATTCAAACAGTAATTCCATTAGAATAATAATATATATTTTATTAATAAATTTATTTAAAAAATTAATTTTAAAAAATTCAATGGTGGGTCAAGACCATTAGAAAATCTATGGAAATATTTTTTTCCAACGGAATAATATAAAATCAATTATTAAACGAAGATAGTCATGGAAAGTTGTACCGTTGAAATTCATGTGACAATTCTTCTGCTAGTTCTTTCGCAAAATTCCAAATAATCTCTTCGAATTTTTTTTAAATTTTATTGATATAAAAATTCTCACAGTAGCAATTCCACAAGATTTCTAAATAATTTCTTCGAAAATATTTTTGTTTGGAATTTTTTTGAAATCAAATTCTTATGAATTTTATTCCATAAGAAAGTTAAATATTTTTACTATAGTACTTCAGCGAGAATTAGGCATTATTCTTTCAAAAAAAATTCTATTGAAATTTTATTAAAATGAAAATTCTTACAAATTATTTTCCATAAGAAAGTTTAGCAATAATTTGTATATCAAAAAATAAATAATGTATTATTAAATTAAATAATTTAATTTATGAAAATATTTTGTAAAAATTTTGAAATAATGGAAGATACATTTTTCTTCGATAATATTTTCATGGGAAATTTAAAAGTAGATGTAAACAAAAATATTATTTAAAAATATTTTTCATTTTTAATGAAATTATATCTTTTAAATTAATATATTAAAACAATAAAAGATATTTTTATAATAAAAATATAATTTAATTAATATATAAATATTAATATATATACATATATATTTTTTTCATTTACAATTATATATTTGATTACAAATATATATTTTTAATTAATACATGTAAAACATAAAAAGTATATATTAAATTCTTTAAATATAAATAGTTAATTATTTGATAAATGAAATAAAATGATTAAATAAATAAAATCATATAAGACTCATATTAAATAACAACCCACCCATCATATTATCCGAATCTAATATATATATACATAAAATGCACAAACTAATAACAGTGTAATCTAAATATCATCTATAAAATCATCACCATGGTTAGTGTTATAATCGGTACCACCACTATCATCAATTGTATCACCATCACCATCGTCAGCTCCATCACCATCATCAATTATGCTGGAAGAAGCACCTTACGCACCTAAATGGTTTTGTTGCCTACTCAATTGTCTGACAAGTTTATTAAGAAGAATTTTATGAAAATAATTTCTTTCCTGAGCTCATTTTCTTTGTGATTCCATATCTTCATCTTTTTTGAGCATTTTCTTTTTTCGGTTTTTTTGCTGGTTCCCCATCATATCACATTCTTTTTGAAGTCATTCTTTCATTTCTTTCCTTTCCTCTTCTCTCTCAGCGTATTCTCGTTGAACACGGTTTTTCAATGTGATGGTCCATAAAAGGTAACCTCAAACACAAACCCATATGTCCTATCTTTTTTATTCTTTCCACCTTAGCTTGAAAAAAAAAGGTGAAATCATCAACAAATGATCTCGAGGCAAAGGGATTCTCTCTCAATTTTTCTTAATTAGACTACACAAAAATGACAACAAAAAAAATCAAAACTTATTAAAGTAAGATAAAAAAATAATTATATATTAACAGAATCACATAATTGAAACAGTAACCCAAAATGCAAATCTATTGGTACAACTTCATCTCAACACCCAAAAACTTAACTACCTAAGAAATATCAGTAAATACCGATGAAATCACATCATTAAATAGTGAACTAATTAACCAAAATGTAAAACTATTGGTATAACTTCATTACATAACTCACAAATAGTCCAATTATAAATTTTAAATTAAAAAGAAACTACAAAGAAATAACTTATCAAATTAATCTTTTCGTACATTTCTCAAGATACAAAAACTATAATAAAATATAATACTACCACCATGTTATTGCATCATAGCATAGAAAAATCAAGTTTTAATGATCTATACTCCAAATTCAAACTCATTTTCTTTCATTTGTAAATCTTGATTCATTAATCTATTCATAAAGTAGAACAATAAAACACATTATCCAAGTAATCAAAATCCTAAACTTAGGCATCTGTATTGTTCTTTGATATCATTCAACACATTTTTTTTCATCAAAACTAATCAATACATATTATCATGGTTATAAACATATTTAATATACATACTCACAAAAATTTGTGTAGCTCTCTCTGTGACCTATATATCGGTTTCCATATTATGGTTCAACTTTCGAAGAGTTCTAGCATAGTGGGATCCCTCTAAAGCTGATTAGGCTAACAGATAACAAAAAAATAAAAAAAATAAATAAAAATAAATAAAAGAGTAAATAAATGTATGATAAATATGATAAAATAATTAACGGAATTAAAAACTTACCATCTATCTTTTATGCTTGGAAAAAGAAATGGATCATCTTCAATGCATAATAACTTCACTAACAGCCCGATTATTCTTATTTTGTTGTGATGCCTACAAGCAAGTCTATCATCCACTTAGCCCCTAATGCATCATAAATTTAAAGGCTCATGCATGTACCCTTTGACTTCTTCGTTTTGGTTGATGTTAGACTCGATTGAATAACCTTTGCACACTTGATCCTTTATAGTTGTCTTACAAAACTATTCATGAATAGGTCTCACTTATATTTTTTCTATGACATATTAAACTCAAATTGGTTAATGAGCATGTACAATTACTATAATTATAAAAACATCATATATAACTTATTAAATGACATGAAACTTTACATTACCTGAAATTTGACCCACCAAAGTCGTGGATCTCATCTAGGACTTTATGCCATCCTTCCATGGCTGATCAAATTTCAACTTAATAATTCCAGAAGTACAAGCAGCTATGCCAGATTCTGGCAATAACCTGTAAAAATATACTTGAAAATAGGTAACATAACAAAAAAAAAAAGAAAAAAAGAAAAAAAGAAAAAACATGTCATATTTAGATAATTATAATAATGTAGGAAAATTTAGTTATCATACTCTTTTTCGACGGGTTAAATATATAGCCTACTGTCTCTTTTTGCACACACTAACTTAGTCGATGGTGTATAAGCTATAACATCGATGTGATGGTGTATGCTCTGAAGACGATGGTCGAGGGGATGATATACCAACTAGAGGTGATAAAGATAGAAATGATGGTGTGTGAGTGGAAAGTGATCCTGCATGAGTGGAAAGTGATCCCTTGTTAGTAAGAGGTGATCCTTTATGAGCTGTAACAGATGTGTCCAACTTTTAAGGTCATTTACCTTGTCTTTAGGGCCACGACCACCATATCCCTTTTTTTTTTTAACATTTCTGAAAAATGAACATTACATGTTAAGTGAGGGAATTGACTGTAAAAATCTTAGTTTAATTTTTTTTAGCACCTTTAAACACAAACCTTAACAATAAATCACTATCAATAATGCAATTTAATAGAAGTTTCATCTTCATTGTCAAACTCCTAATTTTCAAATGACAGTTCTTCATTTTCCTCTTCTAATTATACTAATTCTTTGTTAGCTTAAATCTCTTCACTTTGATCATTGACATCTCTTAAATTTCATAAAATTTCGATTATCAAAAGAGGCTAGGGTAATTTGTTAGACATATCATCTTAGAATGGATGATCTAAAGATTTAATTTCATTTCTTGCTTTTGTTTTAATGACCATAAACCAGTCTCTTTTTTATGGAGTAGAATTGGAATACGCTGTAAAATATACTTTTCTACTTATTATGCAAAAATAAATGTATCATTCCCTTATATTTTTTGTTTGTCTTAACTCAGTGATTCCATACTTAGGACACGTCCTTATAACCACACTAGAAGGCTTAAACTACTTATAATTGAAAAGTGTCAACCACTTCATAAGTATACAAAGATACTTGATCTTGATAATTTATTTTATGATTGCATGATACGTTGCAATCGTCCTTGTCAAAGCTACTCTAAAATTGTTTATGCCACAATTAATAACCTAATTGAAAGTATGAAAACAGTAACCATTGATATAATGAATTGAGTGAGTATTGACCTTCTTCATAGGTCCCCAAGCTAAGTCATGCAAGAATTGATCATTCACTTTATTCATAGGATTGTGCACTTGGTCATCTGTGATGCAAACAAGAGAAATTTTGTTAACATAAATGATATTAGAGGATATATTATTTCACACTTGTAATGATAGTTATCAGGAACTAACTTACTTGGTCTTGGAACCACCAAACAAAGTCTAATTGAACATGTTTATATATATTGATGGAGATCATATGTGGTGAGATAGTTATTATAATTTGCAAGTATATTCTCCAAGTATACATCATACGTGTTAATTTGCATAAATTATAATTTTTTAAGTATATCTAGTGGAACATATAAAGTAGAACTTATTGCACAAAAGGTTCAACTTCATGGTAATTCATAAGCATATATATGCTGATTTTAAGCACTTCCTCCCCTGTGAGATAACGGGCCTTACACGAACCTTCATATCATCTAGATTAATTAATGATAAATATTAATAGCTGTTCAGCCACTATCATCATTTTGTGGCAGTTTTCGACTCCTAGATTAGACATATGGCTCAAAGTAGTAAGAATAAAATGTTGATGTCTCTTCCAATATGTAAGCCTTGCATATTGAACCCTCAACATGAGCTTTATTCTTAACATCTTTTTTAGATTGTATAAAAGTCTAAAAAATAATATTCTAACACGTATTAAAATAAACACTTAAAAGTGCAGATCATTAAAATGAAAATAGTATAAGTATGATATGAATCATACATCTTAAATGGATACATCCATCTATACTGTACTGGTCCTTCAACTTGCATTTCATACATTAATGTAAAGACAAGTCTTCCAAAACATCAAAAAATGTAAGAGGAAATATTTTCTCCAACTCACACAAAATTATGGTAATATTATTGTCCATCATTCCCAACTTAGTATTGTCTAGTGTTAGACAATATAAGTCTTGAAAAAATAAACTCAACTTAGTGATGGCTTCCCAAATAAGAGTAGGTAGACAACTAAATGTAATTGACGAAAATATCTCTATCATTACGTGCTAGTCATGACACATTATCTTTTGCAACGTGCAAATTTTCATGTCAACTTATCTGCCTATGTTCGATGCATATCCATTACGAAGCTTTAACTTTTTTATCCACTCACATATAGCCTTCTTTTAGTTCATCTGTAGTGTATACTAAGTTTTTTGTTTGATGAAGCTTTCATTAACCCTATCTTCAAGGTGCAACTTATTTCTATGACAATATAATGGTAAATCCAGCCTTATCTTAACATTATCCTTAGTTTTTCTTTTGACATCCATCACAATATGAGATACATTCTTAAACACATTGGTCTCAATATGCATAATATCAATACTATAGGGGTTCAACAAATCATGCTAGTAAGGTAAATTCTAAAAGATATTATATTTCATGAAATTATATAACTCTCCATAGTAGGTGTTCGATACAAGCCTTTAATGTTAATTATTTGAGGAAACAACCTAACTTGCTTATACACTTTTGTGCTATGATAGTCTCTTTGGTGGTTCATCCTGTTCAATTTGAACCTTAATAAAATTTCATCTATTCCATTTAAATGGGTGATCTGTAGGAAGTAATTGTCAATAACAATCAAAGTAGCTCATCATTTTGCCATATGTTAAAAAAAAAAAAAAACTTTGGATGATCCCATGCATACTTGACAACCTAATTGACTTATAATTTGCCATCTCGATAACATACCATATGCAAGAAAGTCATTAATAGTCCGTAATAGTGCTGCCTTTATACCAAAGTTCTGCTTTTACAAAATGTCATAAGTTTCCACATCATACTCCCATGACAGTTTCAAGTTGTCAATTAATAGTTATAAAAGCACATCTATCAAGGCCTTTGGATTGCTCAGACTAAAAATTATCGCTGTTAAAAATATATATTGTCTCTTCATGCACATCCTAGGTGAAAGATTGTATGGGATCAGAATGATTGGCCAACAAGAATAAACATTAAAGGTCATATTGAAAGGATTGAAGCCATCTGAACATAATCTTAATCGAACGTTCTTAGGATTTGATGCGAACTTCAGATAAGTAAGATTGAAATGCTTCCAAGTTCCTCGTTTGAAGGGTGTGCCAATACTTCTTATTTGAGTTGATTTTCATGATACCATCGCATATGCTCTATAGTAACATTTGAGGTAAACAACAGTTCCAATCGTGAAATTATCAATAAATACCACATCTATTTCTTTAACACATCTTTGTTCTGATTATTTACTTTCTTTCATTCTTGGAAGTAACTTTGTTCACAAAATTTATGCTTTCAATCTATGGCACTATCGTCATAACATAACATGTAACCGATAGGACAACAATTAATTTTCTTGTAATTACATCCAAGCTGAGAGACTAACATTTTAGTTTGGTAAAAGTTATCAAGCATTTTATTACTTGTTGCTAACACCTCCTTTAATAAAGTAATTATTTCATCTATGAACTTTACAGGTATATTATAATTAGTTTTAATACTCAGCAATCTCACAACTATTGAAAAAATGGAGTGACTACCACATTCATCCCACAAAGGCGACTAGGCCGTAGTTAACATTTCATAGAACTTTGTTAACCTCATATTAGCTAATTTTGGTTCAACATTCGAAACAAATGATGAGCATATAGCATCCATGGCCATTCTTTTATATGTATTAACATCATGGTGGATTCGAATAGGTTCATAATGACTTATAATAAATGGGGCAGAAGCCTCACCACGGTTATGCCAATGTTAATAGTCAGGTTGAAAGCCTTTTGGGTCATGAAACTATAAACACTTGCATTTCGTGCATGGACACCTGAACAACCCCTCTATGTGATACACAAGCAATTGAATGTAGCATCAACAAATTCTTCGACCCCCACAAAATTTCTAGGGATAAATAACTTTGTGAAGTTCTCCTATTATACATCCAACGACGATGCACTGGAATTTTCATATGTTAGTACAATATAAAACATAACTCAAGGATCTCATCTTTAAATATTTCATTAGCATAATGACAAGTCAAAAATCTTTTTTTGAAGTATGATTACAACTAGATAGGATAGATACGTATGGCTTTTATCCTGTTTCTAGAGAGGTTTCTCATTACAACAAGTTTATACAAGCAAGATGTTTATAAAAGTTTCGGCAACACCTCACTATGGTTCTCTAAGTGCATGAAATACACTATTGATGCAGCTTAAACATTCAGCTAAAGAACAAGTAGAGAGAACATTGTGAAATTCAAATGAAACAGTTACAAAACAAACTTGTTTGTTCTACTTAGAGCATTTCTTTGAGAACAATCCTAAATGGGCACTATCCAAAGGTTAACTGTACCCAGTTAACCCCTAGACGAGTTTCTAAGATGGCATTTTAATCTATTATGTCTAACAGGAGGTGATGCTAGATAAACTTCAATGCTTACTTGAGTAAGCTAATTACTAATGACAAATTCAAACTGTGTATTTTTGAAAAATTACATAACATGACAATCACATACATTATCAACATATGAAACTATAATTGAAGTGCAAACTTCATCAAAAAAATTAACAAAAAGTTATAGACAATGTTGTGTCAATATATATGGTTGATATTAAATTTTTTTTTTTAAAAAACAAACTAGTTAGTAATAATTAATAATTAAGTTTCATATGTGATACCTTTATCGCACTAATCTTTTCGTAAATTACAAAAAATTAAATTGAAATAAATTATTAAAATTTTCAAACTACCTCAAATAAAACACACAAAGTTAGAAATATATTTTCAAAATTGAAAAAAATGAAATAAAATATTTATGCAAATTGAACCATTATTATTTAGAATCTGCAAAAGACTGATTAAATTTGCTAATTGTATATCACCATTAAAGTAGCAATAAAAATTTTAAATTAATAGTAAAGTGAATTAATTTTTATAATTATCAATAATTCTAATTTTTAGTATAATAATTACAATTAATAATATCACAATTATTCTATTTAAAATAGACATTTTATACTTTTTACATTTTTTAAAAATCTAGACAGAAATACCTTAAGAAAAAAGTCAACGAATTTATATAATTATTAACCATTCTTTTTGTATTATAATAATTGCAATAAATAATATTATAAATATTAAATTTAGTAGAAAATTACAAAATGTAAAATAACATTTTTTGCCATAAGATCTTCTTATAATGTAAAAAATTAAGTAAAATATGGATAAAAATGGAGAAATGATAAAGTAAATTAATTTTTGTAATTATTAACTATTTTTATTTTTTATTTAAAAAATTACAACAACTATTATTATAATTGTTCTCATCATAAAACTTATCGTGTTGTAAAAAATCTATAAAAAGGGGATAAAAAATGGAGTAATAAGAAACTCAATTTATTTTCATAATTATTAACTATTATTAAATTTCTTGCAAAAATTACAGAAAATAATGTTATAATTTTTTTCATAAAAAATTTTTATAATGTAAAAAAAGGGGGAAATTTTGATTAAAAACATAATAATAATAAAGTCAATTAATTTTGCAGTTATTAACTAACATTATTTTATTTTAAAATGTACAAAAAATATAATTATAATTTTTCTCATACAAAAATTTTTCTAATGTTAAAAAATTTGGTAAATCTAGATGATGACAATAATAATAATAACAACAATAACGATAAAATCAATTAATTTTATAATTACTAACTGCTATTATTTTTAAAAAATTACAAAAAGATATAATTTCCCCAATAAATTCTTGTAATGTAAAAATAATTTAGTAAATATGAATAATAAAATGTAATAACAATAAACTCAATAAATTTTTACAATTTTAACTATTCTTATTTTTTATTTTCACAATTACAATAAATAATATTATAATTATTCTCATACTATAATAAATTTTAAAAATCTGGTTAACAAAAATATAATGATAAAGATAATTAATTTTTATATTTATTAACTTTTCTTATTGTTATTATAAAAATTACTATAGTTTAACATTATGATCATTCCCATTATGCAAAAAAATTAAAATATGGAAAAATATAATAATAAAAAAGTAAAATAATTTTTATGATTATTAACTATTTCAATTTTTATAAATATATGATTCATAACATAAATTTAAATTACAATAAATAATTACTAAAATTTTATTTTGACAAGTGCTTTATCATTTTTCTTAAATATATATGATTACTATAATAATATTTAAAATATTAAAATTTGTAATAGTTTTTTATATGAAAAAACTTGTTATATTATCAAAAGTATAGTCACTTTACATACATAACAGTAATATCAATTAAATAATATAACTAGTTGTTATGATTTTCATTATAAAAATTACTTAATTTATATGTGTATATATATATATATATGTATGTATATATGTGCATACATCTATATTAAATAATAAAATATAAGTAAAATTATAATACATAATTACTGAATTTTTTTTTTAAAAAATGCCAAAACATAATGAAGTAGTACTCTGTATCTCTCTTCCTTGATTATTCATCGCCTGGTTCATAAGAATTGCCCACGAAGTTTACCAAAAACATAAATCCAATCTCATTGAATATTGATAGTATATTTACGAATAATCAACGATGCAAACAATGGATATTAGGAGTACCTTTTATTCCTACAATCTCATATGACAATGAAATCATAAAGTTCTTCAATAATTTAAAATTTTTAGTCATTCTTATCATGCATTAGTTCTAACTCTTCTTGGTATGCTTTCCACTATTCTTTTTAAAAATTAGAATGTATCACAAGCTACAATTACAAAAAGATTTACAAACTTTCCTAAGATTTATATATGGTTCAACATCATTAAGATCAGGAAGCAACATGTCTCCTATCTTATATGTAGAGACAATATTTTGCATTTAAAATATTGTCCAATATATATATTTTTTAGATCTACATAAGTATGTCAGATAAGAAATATGTAGCCAAATTTTGATGGGCAATTTTGCATCAAAAATCAAATAATAACTAGAATGTACCACTATAAGTTAAAAGTATAACAAATCTATTAATAGGCATGTGTTGTAATGTGAGAAGACTTTAGATAATGATCAATAGTAATATTAGGTCATAATAGCCACAATAATAAAAATAACACTAAACCAATAATTTTCATGTCACCTTCTTAGGCCATTAAAACAAAAGAAACTGATATTCAATTCATTTTTGCTGCCAGAACCTGTAAATGGGTGTAAACTAATAACTCTAATCATGAATAACCCGTTGCGTCTAGTATCAAGCTAAGGAAAGGGTTGATAAAAGATATGCAACAACCATCAAGTTTAAGAAAAAAAAACTCCTTTAATGCCCTAATTTGTTTCTTCCCAATTCTTATTCTTGTTTGCTATTTCAAGTTCTTATTTATTTATCCCAAATCACAATGATGATTCTTTTTTTTTTGGTTTTAATATACATACAAATTCATTATCAACATATATAAAGGACGATCACCAAACACTACTAAAACCAATGCTTATATCATAATGTGAATTTACAGAGAAATTAAATTATTAAAATAAGATCATACCCTTGTTACTTCCACTGATAAGGAAGAACCTAAACTGAAAAGTAAAGTTGATGTGCTCTAACTTGAAATTGATGTGTTTAAACTAGAAGAACACCTAAAAAAATTTGCATCAAAACCCTAAAAACATCTATTATTGTTATATCATAAACCAAAAACCCCTAAATTTCATGTACATTAAAAACCCAAAGAACCCCTAATAATTTATTTGTTGAAACCTTAAAATCTTAGGCGAAAACCCAAAATCCCTAAAAATCTTATGTATATTGTATTGTTGAAACCCAAAAACCCCCTAAAGTGATATGCTTAAACTCAAAAAACACCTTAAAATATTTGTGCTGAAACCTAAAACACTGAAAGTTACTATGTTGGCAACTAAAACTCTAAAAATTGAGGAAGATGAAACCACCCAAAACATCTTTAAAAATTGTTTAATCCAAACCTCAAAAACATCAAGAGAATAATTGTGCAAAAGTCTCAAATTCCCAAATCCTAACACCCTACAACACTGAAAGAGAGAGAAAAAAAAGAAAAAAAAAAGAGAAAAAGAAAGAGACAGAGAGAAAAGATGATCTTAAATGAAGAAATGTAGTCGGACGGTGACTGAAAATCCTATCTTTTACTCTGTCAACGACTATAAAAAAAAATGGTGTTGCATGTAGAGATAAAAACCCTAAGTCTCCCAACACAAGATCTTATATACCTTGAAAAGACGACAACGTTTTATATTATAATTCAAACAAAATATTCCAAATAAAATCTAAGAGAATATTCTGTCATAGCAAACTACCGCTTTAATAAACCAAATGATGTCATTTTAATGTGATTCAAATGGTGTATTCTTGTCGTTTGAATCTCCATAATACTTTCAATCACATGCAACATTTATATCATTTGTCTTATACATCCAACTTATATAATTTAAATTCACAACTTACTTTAAAACATAAAATATTTTTTGACAATATTTAAATCACATCCACTATACATACCAATCACATGTTCACAAATCTCTTACACAAAACAATTCAATGTATATAGCAAATCCCTTATGACTTAACTTATTAAAATTGCATACATATTCCTTTACTAAACATAATTAAATTGTTATAACTATTCACACAATACATATCATTGTGGAGTAAAATTAATTTGATTTTCGCTTCATAAAGTAATAATTTATAAGAGTTTGTACTGTTATAAAATATAATTAGTTATAATTAAATAGAATATAATTCAAATCATTACTAGTTAGTTCATCCCACCATACCACAACTTTGTAACATATTATGTTAATAAAATTTAAAATTTTTTTAAATTGATCAATATTTTTATAAAATTTAATAAAATATTGTTCAATTATTTTATAAATTTAATTTTTAATTAAAAATCACAAATATATATTTTCAACTAAATATAACTTTTTATACATGTAATTCAAAATTTTTCAATAAACATATAAATATAACTATACAATAAGGATTTTAATTAATAATTATAACTATACAATAATTACAATACAAAAAATGTTATGAAATTACAATTTAAAAATTTTTTAATCTTTATATAATCTTTATTTTTATTAAAAATAATTTTAAATTTCATTTTTTCTTTCCAATTATGAACAAGATCACAATTAAATTAAAAAAATTCAATATCTAAAAATTCTAAAGGAAGTTCTGTTTGACTTATTCGATCGTAAAATTTTTTTTATTCAAAATATAATTTTTGCCTAATTTATATATTGTGAAATCAAAAATATTTCATTTATTAATTCTTATAGATTATTCCACAAGAAAACTGTAATTATTTTCCAAAATTCTTATAAAAATTCTAAAAAAATTGGATAATACATATTCCTTTGGTTGTTTTCTTAAGAATTTCTTTCAAATATCATATGTTAATTTTATTTTTTAAAAATAATATTTGATATACATAATTTCTTATGAAAACATATTGTAAGAATTTTATAATTCACCTTCCAACAAAATTTTTGTTAGAAAACCATATACTTTTTTAAAAAATAAGTTATCATAAAAAATTAAAATTTTAAATTTTTACTTATTGTTTTAAAAATATTTTGTTGGAATATACAATTTTTTTTGAAATTTCGTATTTTTTAAAAATAAAATTTTAAAAATTTATTTTCTTTTATTTTCAATAAAAATGAATCACAAATAAAAAGTTTTCAAAGTTTTCACGGTAATTACAATAGAATCTTCCTACACCTTTTCTTCAATGGTTATGTTGAAATTTTCCTTGGAATTTCAAATTCTTAATTATTACTTTTGGTGTAATATTCCGTGAGAAAATAATACTTTTTTCACGAAAATCATTTCCATTAGATTTAATTGTAAAAATTATGATGTTTTCTTACAGTGATGAAAGTTATATCCCTCAAATTTTTGTTGATTTTGTGAGCCTCAATGTTGGCCCATCAACACATAAACATATAAGACAGTGTTGAAAATACCAAAATGCCCACAAAGCGGGATAATTTTAATTCTTACATTTGCAACAATCAATTGAGCGAATCAACACTTGCTATGTAGCCTTAGCTCCCTTATCAACGCCGTAATTCAATTATGGAGTAAATGTGCAACAAAAAGTACCATCAAAATATGGGCACTAATTTGAATATGACTAATGCAATAGATTATGATGGTAGGTGTGAGTACTTAATTATCGACACTCAAAGAACAGAAAAAGAAGTACCTAACACTTACCTGAAATGGATCAGAATCAAGACCAAAATTAAGATCAGAATTATAGTCAAAATCAGAATTACGATAATTTGCATCATATGCCTACATATACTAAAGAGTCAGCTAATACTACTACAAATAAAGTGAACAAACCCTTTAAAATCCTTAACAGCACTTGTTTAGTATTTGTGAGATATCCATGAGTGGATCAGTAGCTTTATCTTATGCCTTAGCTAGTGGTAACCTTTTTTCAAATGAGAAAGAATTGACGTGAGTTTTGAGAATGTATACTTCAATGAGAATTTTAAGTTCAAAGTGATCAGATCCAATAAAGAAGTACTACAATTGGCTTATATGTAAGAAGTTTGTGAATGAAACTTTATGCAGTTTGAGTTCAAGGTAGATCATTATATCTAATTAGGAGTGATTTTGACTCATACTTGCATAATCGAAAAAACCCATCAAAGACCCCTTCAAGTTATGTTGTTATTATAGAGGAGGTTGTTGCTCAAAGAATAAGGCAGAATGGTTGCATAATAAAGATAAATGATATAATTGGCAATATGAAAGAGATGAATGGCATTCAAATTTTTAATAGCAAAACTTGGAAGGTGAAAGAATAAGCATTATCCCTAATACACGGTGATCTAATTGAATCTTATCAACGATTACTTCCTATTGTTATATGTTGGAACAACACAATCCTAGTACCATAATCAAGATACTTACAAATGAAGCAATCTATCAGTTTAGGTATTTTTTATGACAATTGGTTAATCATTAAAGGGTTTTCGTTCATGGATCAGACCAGTAATAGTGATTAATGGAACCCACTTAAAGAGTAAGTTTAATGGTATGATGTTCATGGTAGCTTGCAAGGATAAGAACGAATAAATATATCCTTTAGCTTTAAGGTATGGTGATTTAAAAACAATAACTCATGGGAATAGTTTTTACTTCAACTAAAGAATGCAATTAGCCTCGTCAAAGATTTAGCAATTATATTAGATTAGAATACTAGCATTGTCAATACTATTACATCAGTGTTTTCTCAAGTCATACATGGTTTATGCTCTTGGCATATGGCTAAAAACATTAGAAACAAGTTCAAGAGGGAAGAAGTGTCAAAAGTATTTTACAAAGTAGTAAAGGCTTACAGACAAAAATGAGTTTTCTTAGTTGATGGTTAAATTACAAGTAAATTATCCTACATATGCTTATGTGATGAAAGAAGAACCGAAAAAGTTTTCATGTGTTCATTACCTCAAGAGATGGTATCAAATGCTGACCATCAACATTGCGAAAAGTCTAAATTTTTGTCTTTGATTTGCACATGAACTGCTTGTTCCCACATTAGCTAATTTCATTAGAGACATGATGTAGCGGTGGTTTTTTGATCGACATTAAAAGTATAATAAACAATTGACTGAATGGGTTCATAATGTGTTAAATGAACGACAAAAAGCGTCATAACAAATGGCTGCTTCACATGTTGATTAGAATATTTTCCTTGTGAAACATTGGGTTAAAGAGTCACTGGTCAATTTTCAAGAATACACGTCCACTTGTTATGAGTTCCATATTAATTTGTTCCTTTTTAACATGCACTTATGGCTCCCAAGTAATATTATAACATGTGATCTTTTTTTTTAATCCATTAAACTATATTAATATATTGTAAATATTTTTTGTTTTATAAGGAGCAAACCATAGATATTATATCTTTATGTGTAGATTATTATAAACAGAGTCACCTAATTGCAGTATATTCTAAGACTATTCACCTTGTTGGTGATAAATCCACCTGGGAGGTCTATAATGAAGTTAGTCAAAGAGTTATTCTCTCGACCATGAATAGCAAAATAGTCGGTCAACCAAGGAAGCATGGGATCCCATCCAATGCTAAAAGAATACGACAAAAATAGTGTTTAAGGTGTGGTTAACATGGACATAACCACCTCACCTGTCTTAATATGCAATCAGTTAACACAAATGGTATATCTACCCGAGTAAATTCTTTCAATGTTTCAAATATTTTAAGACAACAGTATCATAATTGTGGTGTTATCGGATGTGACTGTCTTACATATCCTAGTCCTCCAGCTTAAATGTTTTTAGATGAAAAAACTTGTGATTTGAATTTTTTATAAATATTGGTTAATATAAAACACTGATTGTTAGCTAGTTCGCCTTATTCATTTGAATTTTAGAACTTGTTGGAGCTATTGATATGGAGCTTGTTAGAACTATTTAGTATTGGATATTGATATTGAAAGCTTATTGAATGTTCAATTAACATATGTTGTATTTTTCCATGTAAGACACATTATCGCATTGTTTGAAACATAATTGTCACACCACATTGGATACGTTATCACACTATTGGTACAGTCACAGTTATCGTACCATTTATAATTTCATTTTCACACTAATTTTGTTACATTTATCACACCATTTATAGCTTAAGTAGTGATGGTGCAAAACCATTTTATTATAATTTTTGAACCATGTAGTGATTTCTTTTTTTTTTTTACCGTTAAATAAATATTTGCTCCATTTGGTTAGTGTTTTGGTACCATTCAAGAAGTTTTCATACCATTCAACAAATATTCATACCATTTGATTAGTAAATATAAGTTACATTATAATTTACATTATCTAATTTACATTTATGCATCTAAGCTATTTATAAATATCTTAATAACTTTCTTTTTTCTTATATTAGGCATCACTGCGTCATCGTGCTTGAATGATCTGTTAGGTAGTAAACTCTCCATTATCTTCAGCATATGTGCTCCACAGTTGTCATTGTATATATAATAAAATTTATATTAAACTTTTTATTAAACAGAAACACAAAATCAAAATAAATGATTTACTTATGATTCTTTTTGGTAAGGTATTTTATGGCATGCTAAACTCCAAGGGGCATTGAGGGACATCGCAATTACAACATTTGATGAAGTAGTTACCACTTGACGTGAGACCAAGCAACACATAACACAGATGATTCATCTGCCTTCGCCATACATCGTTGGTGACTTCTGACCAAAATGAGTGATACACCTCAATGGCCATTTTGTCCAAATTGACCACAATAGTGAGCTAATGTTGGTTGCCTATATTGCATGGGAATATAAGTTCCAAAAAAAAAAAAGAGAAAAGAAAAAAGAAAAAAAAAGTAACTATAAATATAAAAAGCACCATCAACTCTGTTAACAGAAGGTACATACCTTTTTCACCTTATGCCATTGGTGACAATTGTTATGGTCAGTTTCCTAAACCCTGTCTAACAAAGTATCATCCCATTTGTTTAGATGTTAATTACTATTTGGTAAGGGTCCATCTGCGTCTTGCTTCCTTTGGTATGTGATGTGTATCATTTCTAGTGTCGTATCTAGAAAAAAGAACGTGTAGTTTTGAAATATACATTAAATTTTTGTTTGTAAATGGTAATGAATTAAAGGAACTGTTGGTAACTTACAAACCAATATGGTCCACCAAGCATATGTCCTACTAGTAAAGATGGGGGAAATGCTCTTGTGGACATGAAAGAACACATAGATATGCTTGATATGCTTTACATAACAAATAAACATGCTCAGTTGAATGGTGCAAAAAAGATCAAACAATGGTGGAAAAGATCAAAAATTGAAGCAAAAGTGATATGAATGTGGTGCAATAGAGTGATGTGAGAATGTTGTGAAATAACAATAAACGGCGCAAAAACTACAAAGAAACATAAATGGTGCAAAAATTACAAAGAAACATAAACGCTGCAAAAGTGATATGAATATGGTGCGAAAGTGATAAGAAAGTGATATGCATGTGGTGCAAAAAGTGGTGTCAATATGATGTGACTGAATGGCACTTAATAGAACGAAAACTAGAGGTAATAAACATTTTGCCATATCATCTAGCCAATCTAAATGCTCTTCGAACTTTGTCAAGAATGTTACATTGAAAAAACTTCAATTTTGATTTTGCAACTACATTATGCAAAATAAGAATAGATTTCTAAAATTAAAATGGTAAAATATTATAATTATTAAACACTTATTAAAATGGTAATACCTTTTATTTGATTTTTTGAAGGCCACGTAAGTGAGCACCAACTCTTTAGATACTGGAGCCATCGGGTATATATCATGCACATTTGAACTTCCTTTATGGCACTTGTTAATTGTGTTAAAGTCCACGTAAGGGCTGGTATGGAAATGAGACCTATCACCAGTCCTTCTAACTAGTTCTTGGTACTTATCCTGCCCTACATCATTGTGTGAACCCTCATCACCACCACTGTGGTGTGTATCAGAGGTTTCTTTCTTTCTTTTTTTTTAATCCTAACTATAATATGGTAAGGTGTTCATTATGACATAACAAACATCCCACCATTACTAGCAGATGATAATAAGGCTGCACCATCTTTTTTTAGATATCCCTTAATTTCTTTTGTTATTTTTAAATATATTAAAATACAAAAATAGTGAGGGACTACACTATACAACATCAAGAAGCAAATAAACTTGAAAAAAAAAAGGAATCTTCCATTGGTGTGTGACTTTATCCAAAACCGATTCCCTAGGTCAGAGTTTGAAGATTGGGATCTGCTTCAAATTCTTCATGAGACTTTTTAGTATTTACTGTCCATTCATGTGCAAAATTAGGAATTTCCATTAGGGTAAATATCATAAATGATTCATCGGGGCTTGTACTTCAGATGACTCATTGGGGTTGAAACCATAGGATAATGAAATTGCATGTTACAAAAGACTTAGGGGTTCATGTTACCATTGACTCATTAGGGTCCATGCTTCATGTGGCTCATTGGGATTCATGCTCAACAATTCAGTAGGAATTAATGAGACTAATGATACATTGAGACTTGACTCATCTAGGGTTATTGCAGATGGCTCATCTAGGTTTATCTTGCAAATGACACATCCAGTTTGAAGGTAGACCTTACATCATGGATACAATCTGTAAAGTTTAGCTCAATGCTTCGAATCCTGTCACATTAGGATCTTCACCAAATATATCATCAAGATCAAAGCCTTGGGTGATTTGAGACTAAGCTCACATTGGGTATTTAATCATTTCGTCAAATTTTCTTATCCAAAATTAATTCAAGGCATTTTTCATCAAGGTTGTGATCTCTAACAAGATAATAATAATCTAACAATTCTTAGTGCAAGTGAAGATTGGATTTGGAAATTCAAAATTTCTTAATAAAAAAAGGTTCATACATTCAAAGGAAGGAAAAAAGCAAAAAAATGATTACAACTTAAGCCGTAGGCTGGGCTACAGCTTCGACCACGTCGATGTCAATGTAGCTTTGGGAGCTGGGTCTTCAAGCATTGATATCGATGTCCTTTCATCAGTTAACTTCTTAATCATCTCCTTCACATTTGCTAGTGAGACCTCAAGATCTTCAAAATGGACCGATGAGGCTTATGTAGAAGAAGCCACTTGCACCCACGACAAGTCTAAGTTCGGATACCGACCTTGAATCTCCTAAACTATACGTCTTTAGATGGGCCAATATAGCCTAAAAGCCTGCTCCTCGATCTCAACCTTACATGCATCAGTCATTTAAAACTCAGTCATGGCTAAAAAATTGGGTGTCTTCTCGAGCTGCCCTTAATTCATCTAGATGCTGCAGAATAAGTTCATTCTTTGCATGACTTAGCCTGTTCTTGGGCCAGCTTCAACTTCATCTTATCCATATCTGCTTTCAACCTTAGCCATAAGATTCTTCACTCTTTCAGTTTTGCTCGCGTAGATGTCAAAATTGTTGATCGCACCAACAGTAGACTCGTTGGCAGCCTCACCTTCCTTCATGAAATGATGAAAGCCAACACTGATATGGTTATGCTTGCTGACAAGCACAACCATTCTCTGAATGAACTGCAAATAGGAAATGAAAAACACAACTCAAGAGTCTACAATTACATTTTAGAAAAAAAAACCAAGTTAGAAAGAGCAAATGCTTACCTCCCCGAAGCACAACATGGTATTAGTGAAGAATAAATTATTGTTCTACCCTTCCATTTGTCTCATGTTTTGGGGAAGAATAGGCTTTTAAAGCCATTTTTGGACCAAACTGCGATGATTCAAGGAGTCTTCAGCAGGGACATCCCAGTCCAGCATAAATTGCTCCTCTAGAGGAGGGGTTGTGCCTCACCTAAGGGCATTGTGATACATCCATCGCACCATGTCCTTTGGGTGGCTATATTTTTCATCTATTTCTCTCTTAGTGGTTGGGGGAGTAACCACTATTTTCCCCTTTTTGTGGCAAGGACATCGACTTTGGAGCCCTCATACTTTTTTTTTTTTAGGCAACCTATAAGGACTGACATTATTGCTGAGGTCTAGCAGCAACATTAAAAGTGGAGCTTTTCTCGAGGATATGCCTTCCTAAGGCCATGTCCATAACTTCCCACAACTGGTCTTTACTGACCTAAGGTAGTTTGGGTTGCGGAGCTATTTCTTCTTCAAAAACTGTAAAACATAACGCTAAAGATTAGAAAGAAGCAAAAAAATAAAATATTTAAAGCTTAAAGCAAAAAGGAAATTATAAGACTTGGTATGGCATGGACCTTGGAGACCATACCGGGGAATTAAGGACTTAGAATTTGAGGCTCAAGTCTTATATTGGCATGCACATCATGTTCGAGGTTGGCACTTGTTTCAAGGGTGTGTGCTTGCTCTTCATCTAGATGGATACCCACTTTGAGTGGTTGCTCAAGATTCATCGGTTCGATATTGAGATTTGGATTTTTTAAGAGATAGGAGGAGAGCTTTTCCTCAAGACCCAAGTTTGAAGTGTCTTTGGCTAACATAAAAGTCCTATGAAATCCAAACATTTTGTGCTAGGTCTTGGTTGCTCTAATTATGGCTATCCTATCATTACTTATATGGTGTCTAAAACTATTCACATCTCTCTGATCATAAACGGTTTAGAGGACTAATGTCAGGTCGGGTTAGACTTTCTTTGTGTGAACTCCTCTGAAGGGCTCACTTAAGGTATTAAGCGAGGATACATTTTAGGCCAATAGACCCATATGTACTTCTCAGTCTAGCCTTTGTTATTAGATAGTAGGCCTTAGGTGAAAAGTTTTTGGCTAATGTTGGCAAAGTAATGGAATTTGAATTCCTCATAATCTTTATTGGCTTTCAACTCAAAAAATTTGGCAAACAAGACAAGAGAGAGATTTGTACAGTTCATGGAAAAAAATTTAGATGCAAATGGAAGTATACAACACTAAGACATAGGCGTGAGTTAGGAAGGTGAAACTTTAAATTATCCACAAACATTTTAAAAGAAAGGATGAATGGGTAAGTCTTGGCCACCCTGGAGGTTATCCTCAAAGACCATGACCCTGCCTTCATGGTGGCTTCACGATCAGTCAGAAAAAGAAGGAAGTCCTAGTTCCACATATCTTAGAATGGGGAAGTTACTCTTAACCCATTTTAGATCTTTAGTGGCATAGGTGGAAGGACCTAGGTTTTTAGCCATTAACCTAAAAAAGAAAAAGAAAAAGAAAGAGTGAAAAACTAACCCAAAACACAAAGAACTGTGAAGACAAAGACTGAGAGCTTTAGGTTCACTATAAAGAGATTTAGAGGGTTCTTTTTGCAGAAAGCAAAGTGAAAGATGAAAAGATTTTTTTCAAAACCCTTTAAAATGAAGCGATCATTCATTGGAAGAACCAAAAGGCAACAGATAAAATGTGTGACCTTTTTGCATTCCTAGGTCACAAGGCAAATTATGAGCTAACATCTACATAATAAATGTGTCAGAATAAACTATTCAAAAACAACTTAGTGGAATGTTGACTTGGCATTAGATATTGTTTTTTGACCTACTTTTGCTTTGATCACTCATCGGCCACTAAATAAGATCTCAACCTAGACATATTTTTGACCACTCATGAGGTCATCCATGACCTCAACCTCGACCTGAAGAATCCCAAGTTATGCCAAGTCATGCATAGTGAAACACAAACATATACTTTTCGAAGAATTCTGTAGATTTTGAAAGATGGTCTAAAAGATTCTAAAATCAAGAAAAAGACGTATGATAAAAAAACCATGCATCTACGCATCTTAGATCTATGGCGTGCACTTACCATTTCTGTCGACGCCACACCTATAAATACCCTTTCAATCGAAAGAGAAAGGATTTGTCTTTTTATTAAATATTTTGTTTTTAGTTTAAGGATTTGGCTTTTTACTAATGATTTTCTTTTTAATTTTACTAGAATTTTTAGTAAATAGAGCTCATAAATCTATTTTAAAGAAAGAAAGACTACTTTTTGAGAGAAGTTACTTTTGGAGAAAGCACCTTTCCTTCTTTGAGAGCAAAAACAGTTTTCTTCATTTCCTTTAGTAAGTTAGATATCTTAGTCTCAGAGTGTAAGAATTCTATTTCTTGAAAAAAACTGCATAAGGGTCGTTACTTTTTATTAACAGGTAAACTGAATCATCCTGTAGTTTACTTCTTATAAACATTTCAATCATATATGAAACTTTAATGTCAATATGATGCTTTCTTGGTACTTTTTTTTATATCTTTTTGCTTTCTTGATATGTTCTTGCTGCAGTGAGTTCTTCTTTATCATTTTTGCATTGTATGTTCATCTTTTTTACATAAATGAAATTTAAAACGAAGTATGTGTAGGAGTTAATCCACGCATGGAGTTTTAAATAAAATCGTTTTATCCTAAGGAAATGAAAGTTGGTCTTAAAGCCTCTCTTTGATCCTCACCTAAAATGCATCACTTTCTATGATGATTTGAAGAGAACAAGATTATTGCTTGCATTTTTTTCAAGATTCCAAGGCTTGGTAAAAGCCAACCTTTGGGGTCTTAAACAAAATGATCTTGGAAACTAAGTTTCCATCATTCATGCATTCTTTAAAAACAGTTTTCTCTCTATAACTATATGCCACCTAATAATTTTTTTTTTCATTTTAACTGGTACCAATTTTGGGCATTATAAGGGTATTAATTCTTCCTCACACTTAACCAACTCATAAAACCAGATTTTTTGGTAAAGTTTGACCAATTCCAAAACTTTTCATTTGCCTTTCTTTGATTTCTTTCTGCGTAAAAGGATTTGGAGGAAAAGTAAATTTTCAGTAGCTAATTATTCTAAAAAAAATTGGTGGCGACTCTAAGTTTTCTTGATTTTCAGCCAAAATAAATTACAGGATTTATTGTCTTTAGACCAAATTAAACAAAAGAGAAGAGACAAATTCTCTTATTTCTCATTTTAAGGAATAGATTGCTCGGTGACTCACTGCTTAGGCCTTGTTATGACAGTTTAGTGTCTCCATTAGGGACTAAACTGAAAATCTCTTATTTCATAGAGTCAAGCCAAAGTTAAAACCAAAAATTGTTTTAAAATCGAGTGAAAATGCAAAGTTCTAAACTTGATTCCCTTGTGTGCTTTACCTTCTTTTTTCTTTATTTTATTCTATATGTTTGTAAAACATAAAACCAACATACACATCACAATCATGCATTGCATCAACTTTATAACAAAATGGGATGCTTAAGGTCATTCCCTATTAGAAAGGGTTGAGTAGCTAGTACTTGGAGGGCATCTAGCC
This sequence comes from Moringa oleifera, assembly GCA_021397835.1. Taxonomy (NCBI): domain Eukaryota; kingdom Viridiplantae; phylum Streptophyta; class Magnoliopsida; order Brassicales; family Moringaceae; genus Moringa; species Moringa oleifera. Next base: position 946,426 of record JAJFZO010000184.1, on the reverse strand, counting down.
TTCTTTTGCGATGCCATTTGCCTTATTTAGGTTAAACTTGTGTCTAGTTTCATCATTAGAGGGGGGAAGTTTTCTTTTTAAGTACCCTCATATTGGTGATTATGGGCTAGGGGTATCCTTCTTACCAAATCAACGTTAAGGAACAGTTTAGGAGCCTTTAAGAAACTTAAAAACCTAAGCAAGACCTATTCTAGGTCAAGCCATCAATCATTAACCCTACATGTTAATCTTTAGGAAGGTGGAAACTAAAAAAATTTAGGCTATAACACATCCTATTGGACACGAACTTTGGTTAGAAGGACCGAACTTGACTATGACTTGTGCAAACTTATTCTATTGACTTATCTCCATTCATCATTCTGCATGGCATTAACATTGAGAAACTTTATGACATTGAACTTCTAGCACAATAGAAATTATCAAGGTCTGTCCCTATTCTAGTTAGAATCCTTGATCATGAAGGCACCTATATTTAGTAACCGTAATCTTGATGTGGTTATAATGACCACTTCTTAAGTATAAAAATGGTTTGAAACAGAATAGAGAATGGTTGGGGATGCTTTATCTCGTTGTTTTGCGAAACTTAGGTGAAATAGTTTCTCTGAGTCTTAAAGGGAATGATCTAATCTCCCTTCGAAAAATTTGAGATAAGATTTGTATTCATAATAAAGTCAAGTTTTAAGAGCAATTTGAAACCATCATGAATTTTTTACAAATTCAATTAGTGGAGTCTTTGGTTATAGCTACTGTTAGCTTTTGAGACCCTCTTACCATTGTTTTCATTTCAATAATATGGTATAAATTTGGAGGAATTCAAGGCACTTTTGGGGGCTAGTAGTACATAAGCCTCTAGGATTTACATTAAGAACAAGAAACTTAAACGAGTAATTGCAATAGTAATAGAAGTACTAGGCATACACAACTAGGAGCTCGAGTAGCACTTGAAATGCAAAGGATATAGTCTGTGTATCCCTATTCAATTTTTGGAAGAAGTAATTCATCAACATAGAGATAAGGAAGGTAACTTGCTAAAATTGGCCCTCACCTTCTATAGCTTGATCATATGCCCCTAAATCCTAGGGTATATAAGCATCCATATTATCCCCTTTGTACATTTCCTTACATGGGGAGGAAATCTTACACTTATAATCCTTGTTAAGATCATATGCTTTATTAATGATGTCAAAAGGGCAAGCAAAAGAAGGATTTTCAGTGCACCAATTCTAAATGTATGACTTAGAACACACTTAAACTTTTTAATGAGTGTATTAATGAATCTTCTCCATCCACTTTAAGAGTTTGCAAGAGCTTAGACCAGTAAAGATAAGACTATGCATAAGTGGTTTATTAGTCTATTCATCCTCACGGAAAATGACATTAGATCGGTTACCTTGTGCCTAAAGTGCATGTCATTTCTATTAAAAGGAGGATTTCAATCCTTGATCATCCTACTAGGTTTCCATCATTAGGTAAGATACAACCCTTTGATATTACTCAAGCTAGTTAGGATTAAATAATTCATCCCAATCATACATCAGGTGCAAGGAAACAATGGATAACTAATTCCTACTACTACTCAAAGGCAGGTTATGAGTGGCAATTCCTTTGCAGAATAATTCAGAACAGGTGGGCAAGAGGAACCACATTAGGGTACATTGAATGGAGAAAGAATCAGGTGTGCAACATGGTACCCTTGACGTGGCTTTATCAGTACCATTTTGCCTTGGTCCCATTACTTGCTCCTAAAATAGCACAGACAGATAGAGATCAGTAAATGATTAAAGAGCTAGAATCTCAAATTTTCATTCTACAACAATGGATAGAATCATTGCAATATCAAGCCTCAATTCTATAGTAAGAAAGAGCTACTCTAATCATAAAAAAAAAAAAAGGATCAATCCCAAAGATGTGTAAAATAATTGAAATGATATATGGCATAACACGACTCCAAGGATAAACAAATTCAAGCCTTAACACTACAACTAAAGAAAACAAAATTTTTGCTTACAAATCAACACTCATCGGGGATGAATACTTGAAAGAGAAAATATGACAATTTAACCTAAGTATGTAGCAGATGGAGTAAGTGAACTCCCAGCTTAGAAATTGGATTAAAATGGATCAAGACTTAATAGAAAATCTCTTTAAAGAAAGGAAGAATAAAGAAAAAGAACATCAAAAGCAAATCAACCACTTGTTGGCCAAAATTAATCAAGAAAGAAACCATTGACTAAGTTAAATGGTTCATATTGAGAAAACGAAAGACAATGTAAACCTCAACTTAAAAGAAAGACAAGTATAATAGGAAAAAGCCAAGGAAATTCATACATAATGCTATCAAACAAGGAAGATTCTACCTGAGATCAGAAACATGCCCAAATTTTAATCAGTCAAATTGAATACACCATGGAGGAAATTTTTGCTTTCAACCATGAACTAAATCATTTCAAGAAAGCTATCTCTAAGGAAAAGACTTGGAATTCATAGGATATACTAGCTTTTGTTAAAAGGCAATAAGTTCTTTCCAAGAGAGCTTCTAATGTATTCAATTATGGACCTAATGTTAGGTAACGTTAGCAGACTATAAAATTTCAAATATTATGCCAAATTTCGATGTCTATCTTTGCATGCACACTCTCATTATTAATATATCATGCATATGCCATACATACATCTTTTTAATAAAATTAAAAAACACTTAACAGAATAGGGAAAACAAAAGGTCACCCAATTGTTCGAACATGTAATACTTGAAATCAAGCTCAATTAATTAAAATGGAGGATCAACCAGTATGCATTGAAAGTTTGAGTATGTCTGAGCTAAAATGCATGAGAGGATGATAAAAATTCATCATGACCTCCAGTTGGCCATGCAAGACCAATTCTAGCAGATAATGAGCTCCATAGGAGCGTTGCTAAAGGGAAAGGCCCTCATGGAACTAGAGCAGGAAAGGGTTCAAAATCCCTTGAGCTTCATTATAAGAGCTCCTAGTCTAGCTACTACGAACACATCCTGGAATGTGGAATAACGTATCATTTTGAAAATGGCTAACAAGGCCCTTGAAGTTATCTAAGTCCTAGGCTTGGATGATCCTACTAAGTTAGAATGCCTAAAGACCGATAATCCTTATAATCAGAAGGTATTAGCTAAAACAATAGGTCTGACTAAACAAGTTAGATCCTTAAAGTAAGAAAAAGAGGCTAAGGGGATAGATATTACTAACATTAGCTTAATGATTAGTTTAATCATCTTGTAAAAGTTCAAGGCTCCTGATTTCGACAAGTATGACAGGACTTACTGCCTCCACACCTATTTTAAAGATGTTCATGCATAAGATGTATGGGCATGATGCGAATTAGAAACTCCTCATCCATTGTTTCTAAGACAGCCTCAAAGATGAGGCACTCATGTAGTACACCAACCTTAAGCTCTTTAAGCTTTGAAGGTGGAGGGACTTGACCACTGCGTTCCTTCTCCACTATCAGCATATGTAGGAATTGGGTCCTAGCATGGTCAATCTTCAACACATGAGTAGAAAGAATAATGAGACCTTCAAAGAGAATGCTACTTGACGGAGGGAAGCTATGGCTCGTGTGCAACCTTCCCAATAGACACCGAGCTCTCCCAAACATTCCTCAAAACTTTAAAGCCTTCATTGTACAATCACTTAGTCATAATGGCAGATGAGAAGTTTATAGTGAATAGTACAAACTAGAGAATTCATCGAGAATGCCCTTAAGTTAGGCAAGCTAGAAAACTCTATCATAAGGGGAGCCTTTACTATGAAAAAGAAGGAGGATGCTGATTTCTCAATTACTCACTTATTAAGTGGCCATAAACTACACTTTCAACTTATTACCATTCTATCTAGACTTACGATAAAGAGGTCCACCCTTGATGCCTCTGTCACGTATATAGATGGAAACTCTTTCAAGGAATCTGGCATAAAAGAGGGAAAGATCTTCAATTCATCTAATTCTCATTCCTTATTATGAGCTTTACCCTCAACTCTTAAAGTAAAAGCTAGTGACATCGATGTTCATGCGACCCCTAACTCCATCATTCCCCAAGTGGTATAACCCTGCAGAAACCTGCTTGTACCATTTTGGGGCACAAGGTCATGACATCGATGACTGCATCACTTTTAAATATCACATGCAAAAGTTGATGGACAATGACATCCTTTCCTTCGAAATGGAAAAAGACCCCAATGTGGCCAATAATCCCCTTTCTACTCATCAAGTAAACGTGATTGGATGATAAAAGAAAGAAGAGGTAGAACTCTTTATGATCAACTATCGCTCATTTGTGGTGATGGTTAAAGCCTCAACTCTACCAAGGGAATCTGGTAAAAGAGATAAGGCTATGCCTACCTAAAGCCCCAAGGTGGTAATTAAGGTTCCGCCACCCTATCAATCAAGTCATGCAGTGCCGTAGAAGTATCCCTCTACAATGATAAATGAGATGGTGGCAAACCAAGCTAAGCTTGTCTATATTATAGGGAGTGGGAGATGCTATGGCCCTCCTACTAAAGACCTAACCTCACCCAAATAGCTAGTTATAAAGAAGAACACTTTTAATAAGATGGAGAAAGACAAAGCCCTTATTTTACCCATATCCGATGATGATACAATCGAGTTCCATAAAGCATAGTGAGTACACAATCTTGGATTAGTTGCAAAAAACTCCAGCAAAGAGATCAATACTAGCACTCATCCTTAGCTTTGAAGTACATAAGTAAGCACTCTTGCGAATCCTGAAGAACGCATATGTACCATCTAAACTATTTACTAAGAGAATGGAAGACATTTGCAATCATATTGTGGCTCAAAACTTTATAACCTTTTTAAACAACAAGCTCCCTTCAGAAGGACGAGGCTCTACTAAAGCTCTTTGCATAACGGTTTCATACAAAGGCCATATTGTTTTTGGGAACTAATTGATAATAGTTCATTAATAAATGTCATGCCTGCATGTACTCTGAAGCTTATCCACATTGACTCGACCACCATTTGGCATACCACTACCATGACTATAAGAGCTTTCGATGGAAACAGAACCAAATTCTGAGGGACCATTAATGTGCCTTTGAAGATCAAACCATTCATTTACATCGTTGAATTCTAAATCATAAGCATCCTTGCCTCCTTAAACATCCTCCTTAGAAGGCCATGGATTCACATGGCAAGTATGGAACTTTCTTTCTCCACTAAAAGCTCAAAATAGTAGTAAAAGATCTCTTGATCACCATTCATGGCAAAGAGGACATCATTGCCTTTATCACCAAAGATGTCCTTGATAAAGATGAGAGCGCATTTTAGACGTTGGACTTCGTCAATGTCATAAAGTTTAAGGAAAAGATGCCTTTGAAATTATCTATAAATTTGCAATTCCAAATAAGCCAAACATTAGGTAGAGGTTGCCAAGTTGGGAAAAGGATTGACCGAAACCTTTAGGTCATCCCAATAATTCTTAAACTACTAAGTAACTTAGAAGGTTAGGGAGTCAGATATCAGTTGATAGTCAAAGATGAAAAAAATGTAAAAAAAGGTTGAAAAGAGCTTGAACGCTTAGGTTTGATTGGCTATTAACTACGGGATGATGTTAGCTAACAACTTTCACTTTGTTAGGTGGCTCTCTAGCGAATTAACTCTCACCAGTGACTTGTCGGGTTATTCATAAAATAACTTTCACACTAGGACTCATTGATCGCATCCACGTCTATCCTCTCAGTCTTGGTAATGTACATATGGACCTTATTGACTGCATTGGTAGTATATTTGGCAACCTTAGCCTCCTTTATGAAATGATGAAGGCCAAACCTAGTGTGATTATACTTGCTGGTAAGCACAACCATTCTCCGAGTGAACTATAAACAAGAAAGGAAAAACACAAGTCAAGAATCTACAATTACATTTTAGAGAAAAATAAAGTTAAAAATAATAGATGCTTACCTTCCTGACAACATGGTGTTGTCCAAGAACAAATTATTATTCTTCCCCTATATCCATCTCATAATTAAGGGAAGAATAAACTTGTAAATCCATTCTTAGACCAGATTGGGATGGTTCAAGGAGTCTTTAATAGGGACATCCCAGTTTGACATAAATTTTTCCTCTAAAGGGAGGGACGATGTGTCATCCAAGGACTTTATAAAGGCATCCATCATATCCTTGTCCCTTGGGTGGCTCCTTTTTTCACTGATTTTTCCCTTGGTGGCTAGGGGAGAAATAATTACCATTTTTCTCTTTCTTACGAAAAGGGCACTAACTTTAGGGCCACCATTAGTCTTTTTCCTTTTTGAGGTATCCCGTGACAACTAACCCCATTATTGAAGTTTGGTAACGGTACTAAGAATGGATCTTTCCTCGAAGATATGCCTCCTAAGGCTATGTTTATAACCTCCCCCCACTAGTCTTTGGTGATATGAGGCAGTTTGGGTTGTAGAGCCTTTTCTTCTTTAAGAACTATAAAACATAATGCTAAAAGTTAGCAAGAAGTAGAAGAATAAGATATTTAAAGCTTAAATTATAAAGGAAATTATAGAACTTGGCGTGGCATCGGCCTTAAAGACCACTCTAAAGGATGGAAGACTTAAAGGTTAAGGCTCAAGTCTTACATCGAGGTGCACATCGGATTCAAGGTTTGCACTTGGTTTAAAAGTGTGTGCCTACCCTTCATCAGCATGGATACCCACCTCAGGTGCAGGACTTCGCGTAGGGTTCATCAGTTTAACATTGAGATTTGGATTTTCTAGAAGATGGGAGGAAAGCTCTTCCTTAGGTCTTCTATTGGCTTAGAATTCCTATCAAATCTAAACACTTTGTACTAAATCCTGGTTACTCTAATTATGGCTATCCTATTATTACTTATGCAGTCTCTAAAACTATTTACACCTTTATGATTTGTAGAGGATTTGGAAGACTAAAGTCAGGTCAAAGAGGACTTTCTTTGTGTAAACTCTTTTGGGGGGCTCATTCTAGGTGTTAAAATGGGGATATATTTTAGTCTAACAGGCTTAAAAGTACTTCTTGGCTCTCGGCCTAACCTTTGTTATTAGATGGCAGGCCTTTGGAAAAAAAGTTTTTGGGCTAATGCTAGCACAGTAATGGAATTTGAATTTAGAAATCCTATCATCTTTATTGGCTTTCAACTTAACAGTTTTGGTTAATAAGACAACAAGGAGATTTATATAGTCCATGGATAAAATTTTGGATGCAAATGCAAGCATGCAACGTCAAGAGTTAGGCATGAGTTGCGAAGAGGAAACTTTAAATTGTCAAAAAACATTCTAGAAGAAAGAATGGATAGGTAGGTCTTGGCTTCCCTTAAGGCTATCCTCAAAGATCATGACCCAGCCTTTGCTGTAGGTCCATAACTGGTTAAAAGAAAAAGAAAGCTCTAGTTTATCTTGGAATGAGGACATTACTTTTAACACATTTCAAATCATCGGCGGTATAGGTGGAATGACTTAGATTTTTAGCCATTATCCTAAACTTAGAAAAGAAAAAGAAAGCGTGAAATACTCACCTAAAACACAAAAAGCTGTGAAGACGAAGAGTAAGAACCATGGGTTCACTGTTAAGAGATCTAAAGGATCTAGAGGGTTTCTTTTTGCAAAAAGTAGAATTAAAGAGGAAAAGACTTTTTTTGACACTCTTTTGAATGAAATAATCATTCGTTGGGAGAACCAAGAGGCAACACACAAAATGTATGACCTTTTTACATCCCTAAATTACAAGGAAAAGCATGAGCTAACACTTATATAATAAATGTATTAGGAGAGACTTTTCAAAAATGACTTAGTGGAATGCTGACTAGGCACTAGATATGGCTTTCTTGACTTGCTTTCGCTTTGATCATTCATTAGGTGGACCCATATCTCTCCTGATCATTCATCAGCCCATTTAACAAGATCCTTACATGGATATATTTTTGACCATTAATTAGGTCTTTCATGACATTAAACTCTTGACCTAGAGAATCCTAAGTTACGCCAAGCCATGCATAATAAAACACAGGACTCGCATTTTTGAAAGAATTTTGTAGATTTTCAAAGGTGGTTTAAGAGGTTCTAAAATTAAGAAAAAGGCATATGATACAAAGACCATGTGGCTGCGAATCTTAGATCAATGGCATGTGTCTGTAATTTCCAAGCGACACCTATAAATACCCCTTCGGTTTTATTAACAATTTGGTTTTTAGTTTGAGGGGCTTTTTGCTAATGGATCTAGTTTTTAGTTTTATAAAGCTTTTTGAGTTGATAGAGTTCGTAGACCTATTTTAGAGAAAGAGAGATTGGCTTTTGATAGAAGTTTCTTTTGGAGAAAGTGGCTTTCCTTCTCTAAGAGCAAAAACACTTTTCTTCATTTCTTTTAGCAAGTTAGATATTTTACTTTTAGAGTGTGAGAATTTTGTTTCTTAAAAAATTTACATGTATTAACAAGTAAACCCAATCATCATGTAGTCTGCTTCTTGTAAACACTTTAATTATATATGAAACTTTGATGTCAATCTTATGCGTTCTTGGTGCTCTCTTTGTATCCTTTTACTTTGTTAATATGTTCTTGCTATAATGAGTTGTTCTTTATCATTTATGCACCGTACATTCATTCTTTTTGCATAAATGAACTTCAAAACGAAGTATGTGTAGGTTAATCCTCAAATGGAATCCTAAATAAAACCGTTTTATCTTGAAGAAATAAGAGTTAGCCTTAAAGCCTTTCCTTAATCCTCAACCAAAATGCATCATTTTCAGTTGCCTCTATTGACTTCAAGAAAGCAAGATTCTTTTTTGCATTTCTTTCAAGACTAAAAGACTAGGTCAAAGCCGAATTTGGGTCATAAATAAAACATTCTTGGAAACTAAGTTTCATCATTCATTCATTCTTTAATTAAAAACAGTTTTCTCTTTGCAATTATATGCTACTTTGTATGAGAATTAGGTTTGATTCCTTTTCACCACACCATAAAATGTTTCTCATTTTAACTGGTACCAATTTTAAGCATTATGAGGGTGCTAATCCTTCCTCACACTTGACTAACTTGCGGAGTTAGATTTCTTGGTAAAGTTTGACTAGTGCCAAAACTTTTCTTTTGCCTTTCTTTGGTTTCTTTTAGCCAAATTGAATTTCAAGATTTACCATCTTTTGACAAAACAAAAAGAAGAGAGAAATTCTCTTATTCCTTACTTTAGAGAATGGAGTGCCTGATGGTTTACCACTTAGGCCCATTATGACACCAACTAATTGAGCATGTTGTAGTGTGACCAATGACTCCATATCTCGATGCAGCCTTAAGGACATCTATTTTTCCCATCAATCACCCTCTTTTGCTTCAATGCTTTTGATTAAATGACCATCCATAGCCTTTATTCTTAACTCCATTCTTCTCAACCCATCTCTCAAAACGGTTGTTTCATCAGTCAAGTGAGATATAAACTTATTTTCTCATATTGCCTCCCTCAATTGCACCATTCTCCTCGCCTCATCCTCCTTATGTTTTATTCTCTTCTCACGACGTATGTCATCGTCCTATTTGGTTTCCTCCTCCTTCACTTCCTCTCTTATCTCCTTCCTCATCTTTTCACTCTATAAAAACATGTTAAGAAAGTATGAATAAATGGTAAGAAAATGTGTAACTAAGGCTGCAAAAGTGGGGAACAAAAGATGTCAAAGTTAACAAATGGTGCAAAAATGAACTTTGAAAGGTGCGAAAATGTAAATTAAAAGGTGTGAAAATATGAAATAAATAGTGTGAAAATGAAAAATCAAAAGGTGAAAAATTATGAACTAGTTACTCAAAAAATTATGAAACCTTTTTTGTGATGATAACTTGAATATTTTTTTACATTTATGAAAATTTCACATCAAAATTCATTGTATAAGGTTTTTATTTGAATACCCCCAATTTTTGAAATTTTTGATAAGATTCAATTTAAACCATAAATCAATGTTTAATTTGTCATTTTTTAAACATAAGGGTTTGATTGGCAATATAGAGTAAACATCAGAATTTTATGAGACTTTTACCCTTATATTTATTATTTTACGTATATATTCCAATAATTATTAGTATTAGATATTGATAAATTTAAAGATAATAGAATTTTAAATTTATAACAATAGTTATAAACTTAAAAAATGTGTAACTATTAATGCATGTCAATATTAATTTACATAATTTTATAATATTTTTAAAATTATTAATATCAAATACTTTATATTTAAAATATATGAATTTTGATAATCTTTATTTATAATATTTTAATTTAGTAAAATTTTTCTTAAAAAATAATTTTTATTTTATAATATTTTAAATTAAGAATATTTATATATGTAAACAACATAATTAAAAATTTGCACAATATTGGTAAATTTTACTTAAAATATTTGAATCGTTTCTAATATCATTTTAATATTATAATTTTCTCTAACAAAAATTGCCAATTATCAGTACTTTTAAGATTTTTGTAACATCAATTTGTATATATATATATATATATATATATATATATAAAATAAAAATTTAGCATGTTTCATTAAAATAAAAGAAGTGTGATTCAATTATCAATAAAACATGAAAGAATAGAGTTATGATGCTCTTTTGACTTTCATTTCTTATCTATTATAATCTTTTGATTATTGAGATAAACTGAAGTACGATTCATTTAAAAAAAATATTTAAATTTTTTTCATAATTTATTATTTTGATAATAGTTATCTCACAATATTTGGTTTAAGGGCGCTATAAATTCATCAACTTCATTTACTATATTTCTTTCATCATTTATGTCATTATGATTGATGAACATCAATCTTGTTTACTTATTAAATATATATATTATTTTTCTCAATATATACATAATCAAATTTTAATATGTTTCATTAAAATTAAAGAAGTGTGATTCAATTATCAATGAAACACAGGGAAATAGATTTATGATGCACTTTCAACTTTCATTTTTTATTTATTATAATTTATTGATTATTGAGATAAATTAAAGTATGATTTATTTTAAAATATTAATTTAACATTTATTCATAAGTTGTTATTTTGATAATAGTTATCTTACAATATTTGGCTTAAATTGCTATCAATTCATCAACTTCATTTACTATATTTCTCTCATCATCAATATCATTATGATTAATAACTATTTAGTTAGCATTTTATTAGTATGTAAATGTGATATTTAATTGTTTTATACTTTTTTAGTTTGTAAACTTTATAATTAGATTTAATAATTTATATTTCATATTTTAAAACTATAATTTTAAATAATTTATTAACATTATCATTGATAAATTTATTAATATGTGTTTCATACGATTGATAACCTCGTGCATTGCAATGTTCCAACTTTCAAAATGACTATTTATGAATTTGGTCGTGATCCCTTATTGGTAGCTTCAAATAAGGAATACCCCCCTTATTAAGGTGAATAAATTCATCTCATAGCTTATAAAAGATATGTATCACACCCTTACTTTTGTAATGTCTATTTAAACACTAAATACTAATAAGCATCAGAGTTATCCCCTTTGTAAGTTAAGTTGAGCTCCCACCTTGACCTAGTTTTAGCATTAAATATTTTTCAAGCAATAGCATTTCGTGTAGTTTGTGAAAATTCGAATAAAAAAGCAATGCATTCTAAAAGGAACACCTCTAATTAGATCGGGACTATGCTAAACCTACATTCTGCAACCATTACTTAAGCCTCCATCGAGATAGCCCATAATGTTGCCCTAATAGTGGAAAAGAATCCATCTTCAATCCACCAAGTTTAAACTTTTGATCAGAAATTGGAGTAGTAATGCCACCAATAAAAATAGAAGAAGAGATGCATAAAATCGTTTCTGATTAATAGTAGTTCATCTAGCACATGGGATAATTGCCATGATCCCCTCATTAGGAACAAGCTAAGTAAATAATTATAAGATCTCATCATTGCATACCTTTACCCCTTGCACATCAAGAATTGGTGCTCATATAACTCCTCATCCTAAGGATCATCTTGACCAACTCGTCATGTTTCACACATTCCAAATCACCCTTTTGATCCAATCCCATATAAGGTTACCTATTTATGTTAGAAGATTAACAAGTTAGACAATTAGTATCAATAAATCATGAAAACAAAACAGCATGAAATGACTCCTCAAATCAAGACGAAACCATAGTGGTCGAGGTCATCATGGATGAACTCATCGCACCAGCCACCAAATAATCCCATATCCAAACATGCAATGAGCACATCAAATGGTTTAAAGATGCATTGTTGCTATAAGGGGTGTTTGATGTGACTTGTTGCAAGCTTTTCTCCTTTACTTTCTCGGGCAATGCATTGGGCTAAAACCATATGCTCAAGCTAGCCTCAATTATATCCTTCCAAGAATTCGTGAGTTTATTGGTTGCCCACTTCTTTAGTATAATAGAAGATAAAAAATATTGTTAGCAATCTTTAGGCCTTTAAGAAAAACAAAGATGAGGGTTTCGAGGAGAATGTGAAAAGATTCACTAGGGAAGCTCAATAGATCCCCAACCTCACTAACGAGGATGCTATCTATGTTATGATCAAGGGACTATAACCTTTAGTTTCCTTCTAGTCAGTTATGGTCTAAAAACTTGGAGAATATGCAATCCTGCTTAACTGGATTGTGAAGTCTACTTAAATAGAAGAAGCAATAAAGAAAATAGAGCCTAAAATGGAGTTGTTATCTTGCCTAACTCAGCCGACAAGCAACATTAATGAGGTCCTCTAATATATTTAAGATAAGAGATATGAGGAAGATATGGCTACCGCAAATAAAAAGAATCCAATCGAAGAAGACAACCTTTCATAACCTTACACACAAGCAGAGGTTAGATTGTAATGGAAATATGGGACAGGTAACTCTTGAGATGGCCTTGCATGATGTAACCATGGGCAAAAAGAAATTTGAACAAGTTTTATGGATTCCATAATGAATATGGTCATGATACTTAAGACAACATCTAATTCAAAGGAGAGATCCAGACTTTGATAACAAATAGGCACTTCAAAAACTATGTTATGTGAAAGGATTAGAAAAGAGAACATTGCCCACTCCTAGTACGTCAAACTCAGAGCCCATATTTATGTGCTTGACAAAGCGTACTAGCCCACATCTTATCTCAAGCTAAAACAACCAATCTATTCAGTAACTCCTAAGTAGGGGGATCACCAAATAAAGATTCTAGCCTAACCCACACAAAGATAATCACCTTAACCATTGAGGGTCAAAGTGATTTCAGGTATACTTGAATTTCATCCGTTACTTAGATTCAGAAAGTGCAAAACTAAGACATATGTGGAAATAATAAATATAATCATCATAGATCAACTACAAACAATTAGTTTCTTTAAAAAGAAAGTAATTAGAATGAATGAACTTAATAATGGTGCTTGCTCATTTCAAAGTTTATTAATGGCTGCATTATAAAATGAGTATTACTAGATGAGGAAAGTTTGATAGACATTATGTTTTATGGTGCATTCACTAGAATGGGCTATATCATTGAGGACCCCTATAACCATACTCAACCCTAGTGTACGGATTTGTTGGGGAATCCATCCATGTTAAGGGCAATATAATCTTGCCACCTTACACACCAACCTCGACAATTTATGAAAGCATTGATATTTTAGGTAGTCGTAAGTGCCTTGACTTATAGTGTCACTTCAATAGACCAACCTTCAACAACTTTAAGGCCATCATGATAATATATAGTTTAACGAGGCACTTTCCCACCCTCGATAGTGTGGGAGAAGTTAAAGGAGACAATAGAAATAGTTTGGCAATATTGCACAACAATAATAAAAGAACACAAGCAAAAAGCTGACGTTTACTAGTTAGATGAAATGGACATCAAGACAAATGTGGAGAAAAGTGAACCTATTAAGCATTTAAAATTAATAATTATAGTTCATGTTTATACAATATAAATTAAGAAAAGATTGCAACCTTTAGAAAGGGAAAAGTTAATTGATTATTTATTGGACCATATATATGTATTCATTTGCTTCACTACGAATATGCCAAGGATTAACTTTCATGTTATATGCCACACCCTATGGTAAATCCCATAGTAAAGTCTATTTGCCAAAAGAAAAGAACTTTTAATTCGAGAGATAAGTTGCAATCAAGTAAGAGGTGAACAAATTATTAGTTGTGGATTTCGTCAAAAAATTCCATTACCTTGATTGGCAAGAAAATGTGGTAATGGTTAAAAACCCAATGGCAAATGGAGAATATATGCCTACTTAACAAACCTAAACAAAACTTGCTTGAGAAACTTTTACCTATTACCCATGATAGAACAGTTAGTTAATGGAACTTGTCATAACAAGGTTTGAAATTGCCCTCAATGTGAAATTTATTTTGATCTTGAAATTTGTTTTACTTGGTCTTTTAATTTTATAAATAATTAAAGAAAAATGGAATCACAACTAATTTTTTTTTACGGTGTGATTAACCATCAAAATCAACTTCGGTTTCACAAATCCTTTTAAAGAAGAGAAGGAGAAGACAAAATAAAATTAAAATATAAGGCATTATCTACTTCATTGAAAGATTTGATATTGAGTGGTAGTTATGCGCAGGGAAGAATTTGTGTCTTCACAACACCCGTTGTTTGGTGCTAGTTAAGCACAATAAATTTCAACCTTGAAAATACATTTAAATTTGATATTAATCATTTGATCTCATCAAGATTTAAAACTTCATTCGACCTCTCAACTCAAAAAATTTTAGAAAACTGTCATGGACTAGACTTTACTAGCCATGATCAATTCTCAAAACATTTTATTATGCTATTTAATGATGGAATTTAAGAATTAGACTTCATTAATCTTTAACTCCAAAACTAAATATCATTTATTTAAAGAATTAGAACACAAACTTCATTGTGTTCTAACCTTCGAATATCGATCATCTTAAACACATGTCGCAAAATCAATATATATAAAATCATCAAAATATATTGCCGAAGCAAACAATTCTAAAAGATTAAATTATAATATATAAAAATTAAAGATAAACACAACAAGAACAAAAGTTTTTGGTTAACGTTGGATTCATTGAATCCCTTTATTCATATTATCATTTTTATTCATATTACAATCATAGCAATTCTTTAATGAGAGATCATAATTGTAGATCTTAGATCTTGTAAAGCTATTGTACCCTCACAAACAGTAGTCTACAAGAATGAAGAACTCAAGAACTAAAACTTTTCTCTTGATATAAACTCAAAGAGAATTAAAGAGCACTAAAGCTTATTTTTGCAATGAAATTTTAAAGAATGAGGAAAGGTCCTCCTACAATTATTTTACTCCTATATATATGGAATTTTGGAGGTAAAAGCCCACCAAAACCCTAAAAAATATGGGTTAATGATGGGGACCATTATGCATCTAAATTGATCTTAAGGATGTGCACATCAGTGTGCGTTTCACCCATTGTATCTTACGCATGGTTTTATAATTTTCTACTACCTTCTCAATTACTTTTGATTTTGATCAAAGCTCAACATTTAAACCATCGTTTATAACCTTTTTTTGGTCTAAGCATGGGATCAAGCTTGTCTTATATTCTTAGTCACTTAATATCGCTAATTGCCATATCAAGAATGAGATCAACTTTTTCATGTTTTTAGCACTTATTCAAGCTTCATGCTAGGATTGATCTTCCAATCATTTCCTTTCTGCATCAGGTTTAGGTTGAGATCATATTCATATTAACCTTTAAATAACATTCAACACTTGGTATTTGGATCGAGATTAGCTCAGTTGCATGTTGAGATTCAAGCTAGTACATCCTTTCGCTAGATTAGGTTTGCCTATGCTATTAAGCTTCTCCTTTTGCACTACTACCACCTGTTACATCAAATGAGCGTCGTTCACGTGACATTTCTTCATTGGATCAGCACATAACAGACATAAAGAGCTATGCTGTAGTCCTTTCATGATCTAACTCTTTGGTATTGATTTCACTTTACCAATGCATTTTCTCTCTCTTAATTGTTGGTCTACACCTTCGATTGAATTTCTCTCCTTTTTGACATATTTTTCGATTAATTTCTCCCACTTTCAATCCTTGTAAGCTTTCTTCTTTATTTATTTCTTTTCCTTTCAAATGGACTCTACAAGATCTTCTACTTTTCACTATCAAAGCCTTAGATCAACTTAGGTCTGCATATGACATTCTTTCCTTTGTTAGTACCTCCATTCCTTTTTTGATGAATATTCCTAGACTATTCATCTAGGACATATCTACATCTTTAGAGATTCTCTAAAGGGTGGCCTTTGGTTGCCTCTTTATCCTTTTGTCGTTATGGTTTATCGATGTTTCCATATCTTACCATCTTAGCTCCTGCCAAATGCTTGACGTTTTTCAATTTTCTTTTGCCATTTGTTTAGATATGGAAGTACTAACTATATCTATGAATTTTTTTCTTCTCTAACTTTGTTTGCTCACGATTTACCTACATCAAATAAAGGCTAGAAAGATAGGTACTTTTAGGCCATATGGGATGAACTCGATGCCAACTTGACTCAATGTAAGCATCCAAACACTTCTTATGGAAAAGGCAAACAACTCAGCCAAAACACCTAACCTCACTTCAATATAGTCCTTGACCAAGCTATTATCCATAACATAAAGGATTACCTCATAACAGATAAGACACATAAGGTTTACGAAATAGATCCAAGCTTTTTGACTCGTTGTAGATTTGATAATGATCCTATTGTCAACTTATTTATTCTTGACCTTGAAATAGACTCCCCTTGAACTCTTTCGAAGACTTGCCTTAACATGCTTCTTTAACTTCTTTGAATAAGAATGATCCTATTTGTCCATACATTTTTATAAAGATGTCTAATTCTAGGTTTGCTATAATTGTAGTATATGTTGATGAAATAAATATTATAGTACCCTTGATGAACTCCCAATGATAGTAAATTATTTAAAATAAGAAATTGAGATGAAAGATTTAAGAAAGATAAAGTTTTGTCTCAACTTACAAATCGAGCATCTAGTAGATGGAATACTCATTCATCAATCTACTTACATAGAAAAGGTCTTAAAGTGATTCTATATGGATAAAGAACATCCATTAAGTACCCCTACAATTGTTAGATCACTTGATGTGAAAAAAGATCCTTTTGGACCTCGATAAAATGATGAAGAAATGCTAGGTCCCGAAGTACCATATCTTAGTGCAATTGGTGCACTAATGTATATTGCAAATAATACATGATGCGATAGAGCTTCTTTAGTAAATTTGTTGGTAAGATATAGTTCTTCTCTAACACAAAGACATTATAATGGAATAAAACACATACTTCATTACCTTCAAGGAATAATTAATATGAAGTTACTTTATTTTCATAAAACAGTGACATAATTAACTGGTTATGCTGATGCAGGACATTTAATCTGATCCACACAAAGGTCGATCTTAGATAGGTTATTTATTTACTTGTGATGGTACTATTATATCATGGTGTTTAACAAAGTAAACTATCGTAGCTACTTCTTCAAACTATGTTGAGATTCTTGCAATTCACGAAGGAAGCCGAGATTGTGTGATTGAGATCAATAATTCAATATATCCAGAAGATATGTATTTCATCAGAAATCAACACCATTCCTGCGACATCATATGAAGACAATGCCGCATGTGCAGCTCAATTAAAGGGAGAATACACCAAAGGAGATAGAACAAATATCTTGCCAAAATTCTTTGTTACTCGTGATCTTTAAAGGCATTGTGACATTAATGTACAATAGATTCCTTCAAATGACAATTTGGCAGACTTATTTTTCAAAGTATTACCAACTTCAAGGTTTGAGAAATTGAGATACGGTATAAGTATGCATCAGCATAAGGATATTATACAATGATGAAGGGGAGTTAATCTGCACTGTACTCTTTTTTTCTTGGCCATAGTTTTTGTCACTGGATTTTTTCTTGGTAAGATTTTTAACGAGACAGATTGCCAATGCGTATTTACATAAGAATAATGTAATGTTTCACTAAGATTTTTTTTTTCTAAAGGGTTTTTCTTTTCAGTAAAGGTTTTAATGAGACATACTCTTTGTATATGAATGTCCAAAAGGGAATGTTACAAATATTATAATCAATTTATGAATGTCCATTCGTCTCCATCATTCCCAAGAGAAATCTCTTTATTTACCAACTTTTGGCATTTGTAACTTCTCCCTTTTTTCATACTCTTTCATCTCCCCATTATGTATACTATTTGCACCATTTGATGATACTATTAATTTGTGTCTTTTCATTGTTCATGAAAGTACCTATAAATAAAAAATATAAAGTCGTAAGTTGATAACTAAAAACATAGATGAATGAAAGATACTCTTCCTTGTTAGTGCTACAAATTTTTCTTTCTACTCTCTCTATTTAGTGCCAATTTTTTTACTATTACTTTTATTTATTTGTACCATTATAAATATCTTTTTAATAGAAGAAAGGCGTAAAAATTATATCCATTTTCATAAAAGAAATTATTTAAAAAATATTATTTGTGAAATTTTAAAAAAATAATAATAATAAATGTGATCTAGATAATTTATTTAATTTGGTATCAAATTAAAATTTAATAAACATTCCAAAAAAAAAAGACCCATCCTAAAATAAACCATACCCATGTTTATATTAATGTAATATTTGTAATTTAAAAATAGATTGAAAATATTAGTAATAAAAAAAATATAAAATTTGATTTCCAAATTTAATTAGCCAAATTGGCTCAACCCTAAATTACTTATTTGACGCATTTAGCAACTTAATTAGGTTTTACTTGAATACCTATCTAATTTGTCAAATCCAGTTGTTGTAAAGCCAATAATACTAAAATGTAAACTCACAATGCTACCCACATGCTAAGTAGGTAGAATTAACTCAATATGAATTGTAACAAAACAAAGCCAAGAATACTAAAGTCGCGTGTGTTGACTATGAAATCATTATTTTCATGTGAGCATTTCCGTATCAGTTTTTTTGAAGTGATATTTCTTTTTACTTGCTTAGAAAATGTATTTAACTGAATGATTTTTATTTTAAAACATAATAGAAAAACAAGGTCAAGGATGGTATCCAAATTTAAAAAATATAAGAAAATAAAAGAAACTAGTTCATGCAGTCAACAACACCACTTTCATCTCTACTCATTCATATACTTCAAGCTTTTGGATGCAATCACAATTTAAAATTTAACAGGTAACTTCCTGCCATTTAGCTTTATCAAGCATGCAAGACATTAAACATCCATTTCTTTCCAATTAAATGGGGTTAAATCAAAACTCCAAAATAATATGTAGATGAAAAAGTTTACCATCCATGCAAAAGGAAACTATTATTTCCTTTACAAAATGAGACTACAATAATCACAATTAGTCAAAAATAGTGAAAGGCCACTTACAATGGCCAGTTCCTTCAGTATTATGTCTGTGCTGTTCTTATTCTAAATACAAGTAAAATGTGAGCCACTTTGGACAAATGAAAATGCATATCAAAATAAGAGTAACCACAAACCTGCTCACCATCTAAACAACCATAACGCGGGAATCATACACATATTGCATGAAAATGCCCTGGCCTGTTGAGTAAGCCTCAGACAAGCTAGCAAACGGAAACAGAACCACAACCAGATTTGTTCCCCCTTGGTTCATAAGCCTGAGATTGCAGTAGGATCATGCCTCAGCAAGTTTCAACCTGGGAACAACATTCATAGACTGGAGCTCCTGGGACCATGGCATTGAACAGAAAGGGAGTCAAAACTTAGAACAAGAAGCCACACAAAGAGCAAAATCTAAATGATTGACTACACTGCTTATGGATTGCATCGCAAGAAAATAAAAAGGGAGCTCCTAGATTTTAGTTATAACAAATACCATTAAGTATTGAATCTCGAATTTATAGCCCCAAAATTTCCTACTCAATTCATACCAACAGCTTTCTCATTATCCTTTTTATATTACTAAGTCATAATTTTAAGTTTTACCATCATCCAAATCAAAGCATGCAATTTCAGACTCTTTTCAGGATTGTGGGGCAAATACATCTACTGAATGCAATTTTACTTATTTTGAAGCAGAACCCTTCTGCATAATTCATCCTATCACCAAATTTTGCAATAGATAGTTGTCTAGAGGCAATAAAGGCATTCAATGTCACACGTTGATGCTAAAATGCTTAGACTTCAATACAGCAGGTAATTAAAACATCAAACACAAACTGAGGACCCTTGAGCTCATGCGAAATGAAGATGAAAAATGTATGCCTTCTCCACTTGCGTTCAGCTGAAGTGAAATCTTATGTTCAAATCTCACGTACAAAGAAAAATTAAAAGTTTCATAGCTTTTTTTAATTATTTGTAGCCTAGATGCAGAAAAAAGAAACAGTTCCTAAACCAGGCTAGAAACATGACAGTGAGAGCACAAATAAATTAAGATAAGAAGTTTATGAAGCCGACAACATAATCAAAGAATATTGCAGAGCTAAATATGTTTTCCAATGCACATATAAACAACTCAAATTATTCAAAATTTTACAGAGATGACATTCCAACAAATCTGACCAAAACAACAACAATAATAATAATAATAATCAGATGTTTATTCATACGAAAAACAAACATTGGGAAAATTGATCAAATCTGTTTTATCCCTGACCATGCACAAGAGGATAACCAAAGGAATGTCAACTGTACCTGGATTAAGAGCTTGCATGCATAAGGCAGTTTCATTGTAGAAATATTATCCCCATTTTTACACGAGGAACAAATTCCGGCTTTCAGCTTATGGTTGTAATATCCTAACAAACCACACACTCGGCAAACCTGCAACGGAAGGTTGATTTTTATCACCTTTATGCTTTGCTTACCATTTCTGGCTGGTAAATGCAGAAGACTAGAAGACAGCAACTTCATCATACTGATATGAAACCCATTCACATTTAAAGTATTCTCTATCATAGGCTTTACATAAATATCAAAAGTTCTTAAGAAACTTTCAAAGAGCTAACATATTAGCCCCCTCTTCAAAATTCATGTAGTTGAACAATTTCTCACTATCTAGGAAAAGTTATTTCAAGTATGAAGGCCAAAGTTTGCAAGGTTTAAGTTGGAATTGGTGAAATGAAATGGAAATAGTGCACTCTGATAAACTTAAGTGACGTTAAGAAACAGTAACGATGAGGGAACTCTCATCGTCTAGGGAACATGGTGATACTTGACAAACAAAGATAAGCCATGAAACCGGTGTTCATGACAGATAGGTTACAAATTAATACTTAGCTCATTAGTAAATAGCAAAAATACGAGTAAATACCTGAACTTCGAAAGGATCGCTTGAAATCATTAGCCGCTCAAAAATTAACATGCTAGCTCCATAAGCAATCAAACAATCACGCTCCATTTCTCCTACCCTTAATCCTGGAACACGGTCAACAGTTAGAATAGAGAACACTTTCTTTCAGCATTTTAAATTGATAGCAAGCAAAGAACAAGAAACACAAACCTCCATTTCTTGCTCTCCCTTCAGTAGGTTGCCTAGTTAGCATGACACGGGGTCCGCTACCTCGAGCATGCATTTTGTCTAGGACCTATCATAAAAAAAAAGGTAATAAGATTTAGATATTACATATTTAATGTAGATCAAAGTGCAATACTCTCAAAGAAAACTGATGTCCTCTCCCCTATGAGCTTTGCAATCCAGATAAAGGCTGTTCACTAGCACGACATGAAGGACGAAATAATACTCGATAAATATGCCAGACAGCATTTAATTTAAGGAAGAAGCGAGTCAATCAGTCAGCAGAGTATATGCTAAAATGAAAATTAGAATAAATAAGTGCATATTTATTTTTCTTAGGCATCCTTTCTATTTCTCCCTCTGTTTTGTGAATAGTGTCTATTTTTCTCCCATTTCTGAAAAGAGATGAAGAGAATGAAAACTTGGGTAACAGTTTCCATGCCTTTAACCCCGCCCTGAACAGAGTATGCAATGTGAGAACACAAGATGTCCCTATCATCAACTCGTCTTAGACTTTGCATCACAAGCTTGAGCATGAAGCCAATTACTATAACTGCAGCCGTAACTTTCGTTGTTAAATTGAATGTTTTGTAGTTTGCTTAAAGGACAAGCACAACAGTTGAAATAACTAAAATGAAAACTAGTTAACAAGATTCTAGGATTGGCAAGACAGGGCATGATATAGCAGAAGACTGAAATCTCACCATGTGCTTCAACTTTTGATAGTAAATAGGCCCCATGAAGATATAAGCTTGCAGTGGACAACCAGTGATACCTGGAAGGATTCAGAGATATCAGAAAGTTTCCAAGGGTAAACACACCAAACCACTAATCTACCCCTGCTTCCCCTTGTCTCCTGCCAAGCCCAAAATACACACACAGAGATACAACGTTCAGGATCTAAAAGCACAGAAACTAAAACTTTTGTCCCCTCATACTTCAGGCTAAATAGTATAAAAGTCTGAAGAGGAGTGCCAAATTGTCATATGACCCAATAAAACTACATGTATTCATATAGGTTTAGCTTTGCTTAATTGTGATAACGTCAAATGATGTCAACCAAATTATGACACGAAAATAACTCTGCCATAAATGGATATACCCACTTAAAGCGAATTAATCCTATTAACCAATCAAGTTAATTCATGACAAATTGACCCACAAAATCTGTTACAGTCCATTTAATTAATCATGTTAGTTCTGTCAGTAAAACCTGCATAACTTGTCATAACCGATCAGAGATATGTTTTTAAGTCTATTTTAACCTTACAACATTTAATCAAAAGAATGAAAATAACATAGTTAATAAAAGAAAAAATTCCAAAAAAGAACCTACCCATTCTGGGGAGTTATGCCTTAGTTGCACAATACCTGTTTCATCTTAACACTAAGTGATACCTAACAAAAAATCAAACCCAAGACAGTCAAATCTATGGTTCATTCAAGATTCGTCCTCAAACATTGAGCCGGTCCTGTGGGGGCGGGGAGCATAGTTCACTCAACTTATTACAAAGTCATTTATGTTGTTTCATGTCAATGATTGTCACGACTTATTAAACAAATTATAAGTGCAGTATCGTGCAACTTTCTTCATTAACATGTTTTAGAGTTTAAGCGTTACACATGAACAACTGTGTCATGTTCAAATCAAATTGATTCATCTAATTATACCATGTTAACATGACCTTTAGTGACTCTGTCAAACCAAATTGCCACCCTCAGCCATAAAGCAGAGAAATGCAAATCTGCTTTGCTTTCATATCTTCTCTTTTTTCAGGCTGAATAATGCAAAAGTTTCATTAATTCTACTCCCAAGTAATAGCATCCTGTCTATCCAATTCATACTATCAACAGCAGTATAGGAAGTGCAAATAACACCAACTACGCATTCTAAAATGACTTAGTCAGAGCCTCTCAATACTTAGGGCCCCGACCAAGAAGCAGCATCAGTCCTGTCTAATGTTAAAATGATGGAACTTTAATTTTCCATTTGGAGCCACCAAAAAATAAATATAATAATTCCTTCAGCTCTTTTTTTTTTTAAATCAGAAAGAAAATATGTACATGGCACCAAGGAAATCCCTCTCCAATATACATGTGTAATTAAATTTTAAGAGGATAGGATTTCTAAAAATCTATGTAATCCTCCTCATCCACAAAATATTCTCCTGTTACCCATCTAACTTTCAGAATCTATGTAATCCCTTCAGCTCTTACACCCCATCCATTGGTATCTACAAGGAAATTTTCATTTTTTACAAGTTAAAGAGATCTATTGTAAAATCACTTGGCATTCATCTCTCACCATCAGCCAAAAAAAAAAAAAAAAACAAAGAAGTTTCTCAGTTTTTGGGATTGTTTATTTCATCTGTTTCTAAAAAGGAAACAAAGAAAATCCTTGTGGTTTACAACTTATATGAAACGTCCTAGCATTTCCTCATGCATCATCCAGTTTGCTTTCACAATTCTGGAATGCCAATCTAGGCACCAGGCCTCACTAATTGAATGAGTTCCATAGTTTCATCCCTTACGGAACGAGTTAGCATTTCCTTTGCAATAACCATATGACCAAAAGTTCAGAGTTTCTGTTGGTAAAGACTAGGGACTTCAAAATCACGGTAATATGAGTTATGGAACATACAACCAGTTCGTGTATAGACCAGTTTATTAAGCAGAATTCCCAATGTTTTCAGTTCAAGTTCCTGATGAATTCAAATTTTGATGTATGGCTCAAATTATGCCCAAATGGCTAATCCTTGCAATTCCAATTCCCAATCTACCTAATGTGGATGACCCACAGCCCCTCTAGCTTTGGCAAATCTTGCCTGGCAGAGAGCTTAGAGTTATATGTACTCTTTTCCAATTTTCTCCTTTTCAAAAGATCAACTTTGTGTCCCAAGCCATCTTCTCATTTCACTTTCTCTAAGTTTCTCCTCCCAATCTCTCTCTTTCTCTCTCCTGCAACCATGGCTGTCCTGTAACTGCTGCAATAGTAGCCAAAGGGCCACAACAATGGCTGCTAATGCCTCTCTTCCCACCACCTCTTTCCATCTCATTCACATTTTCAGTTCTCAGGTCTGCTTCTCCTCAGATCTATTTTGTAACTGTTACAGCTGACTGCAACAAAATCCACAGTGGGAACACATTTCCTCTCTTCGTTTCTCTCCCTCCCTCTATATCTAGACACAAACACATGGAAGTGGGGGTTGATCATGTGGTGATTGGATGATTTTTGGCAGTAGGTTAGTGGTTGTCAGTTTGTGATTTCTTGCAAAATCTTGGATTAGGTTGGGTGAAATCTCATTGCAAATTGGAGAATCATTGCAAGAGAATGTTCATTGACAGTCCCATAGCAGACAATGAACAATATACCCTGCAGGTCCTCCCTTTTTCTGTAGCTTCTTGTGCTTCTTTTCCAGATCAGGTTTTTGATTCTTGTCATATTCTTATGTGCCAAAGTTGATGAAAATAGACCACTAGATTCTATTACAATTTTTGCATGTCATACATATGTGAATTTCATATTTTACATTTACATAATAAGAAATTCATAATACAGTGAATCTATAATAAGACAAAACGTATATAGAATTATACATAAAGAGGAGTTTAGTATTATTAATCAATGTGTAAATTTTATAATTATAGTTGTAGAAAAGTTACAAAATCTGATCCCATAAGATCAGGAAATTAGAATATTTTAAGATATTTCCTTTTTTACTTCTGATACTGTTTATGATATCTCCTTTTTCCTATTTTAGGATCTAGGTCTTGTGCTCTTTTCTAATTCATACTTGATTAATAGGAAGAAGTGCGTCTTTCTTCTTTGTGTTTTTCTTTGTGATAAGAGCTAGGTTCAAATCCAGGGATTGTCCATGGCAAAACAGAATTTATAGAATATGGCTTTAAGTGGTATGACAAGCAATGAGGACTCAGTGGAGTCAAAAGTAAACACCTTGAGTTCAACTCTGAACTCCTCCATCTCAGTCCATGGTCAGGAGGGGTCTACTAATTCGCTCTAATTAAATATCCATCATCTGAATAGGAAAAATTACCTGGGATAGTCACAAATTGTTTGTTTGATCTTGAAAGGCAAAGGGAAACTTGGATTTCTGACAGGAAAAGTGACAAAACCTGCAGATGGAGATTCGACTCGCAAGACTTGCAAGAGTTAGATCTTTGTTATGATGATGTCTAGGAATGCACAAATGATAGCGTCCGTTTTATGAAACAACAAGAGAATGACCGTGTTTTCATGTTTTTGGCAGGACTTAAAAAGGAATTAGATGAGGTGTGAGGCCAGATTTTACGAAAAATTCCTCTGCCAATGATTCGTGAGACCTCAGAAATTCGGAGAGAGGAAGAACAATGGAGTGCGATGCTTAACAACAAATCCCCTCCTATTACCACTAACTCGAAAGTAGAAAGTTCGGCCCTTGTAACTCGGAGTTTTCAAGAGGTACGGAAGAAGGATGGTCAATGCTCTGAACAGCTGTGGTGCGACCATTGCAAACGCCAATGGCACACACGAGAAAACATGCTGGAAAATCGATAAAAAGCCTCAAAACCAGAAAGTATGGTGGAGAAGTGCATTCACATCAAGCTAGGGTCTCGAATCAAGAGTGACAGTTGTCAAGTTTGTTTCACTTCAAGCTAGTATCTTGAATCAAGAGTGACAGTTGTCAAGTTTGTTTCCATTCAACAAGGAGCAAATAAACCTACTGTCCAAGCTTCTCAAGCCTCAGAAAATTTCTTCTGGTTCATTAGCTCAAAAAGGTAATTACATCAAAGCTGCTCTCAGTAGTGTCAACTCTAATCATACCTGGATTGATTTAGGTGCAACCGATCATATGACAAGTCCTTAAACCTTTTTTCTTCATATAGTCCTTGTGCAAGTAACCAAAAAATTAATGTTGCCGTTAGCTCTCTTTTGGCCATTGCAGAAAAAAGTTCTAATGTTCTTGTCTCCATCCCTCACTCTTCACCATGTTCTTCACATTCCTAGACTTTCTTGCAATCTTTTGTGCGTCAATGAGCTATCGGGATCAAAACTGTAAAACTAATTTTTCCAAGGTTTAACCTCAAGGAGGATGATTAACAGTGCTAAACAAAGTGGAAGGCTCTACCCCTTTCATGATGGATCTGAATCAACGCGACTCAACCAATAGGTTCCTGGTTTGAATCTATTTTTATTTCTAATGATAATAATATTATTATTATGTATGGCATTTAAGAATAGGCCACCCAAATTTTAAATATTTGAAACATTTGTTTCCTAAGTTGTTTGATAATAAATACCCGTCTTTTCATTGTGAAATGTGTTGCAAAACACTACCTTACATCTTTTCCTTCACTGCCATATAAACCATCGAAACCTTTCATTATTATTTACAATGATGTTTGGGGTCCAAATAAGTACACTTTCTAATAAGAGATAGTTCATCACATTTACAGATGATCACACTCGACTTTGCTGGGTTAATTTATTGAAATAAAAATCAGAGGCTGAATGGGTTTTTAAAAATTTTTACAACATGGTGTAGACTTAATTTCAAACTAATATACAAGTTTTCGGAAGTGATAATGAAATAGAATATTTAACATGATCTTGGGAATTTTTTTTTCTTGAAAACAGGAATAATTCATCATACCTCTTGCATTAGTATACCCTAACAAAACGGTGTTGTTGAAAGAAAAAATAAACATCTGCGGGAGGTAGCTTGTGCATTACATTTTACAACTAAAGTTCCCAAGTATCTGTGGAGGTACGTTGTTTTAATTGCTAAATACTTAATAAATAGAATGCCCTCAAAAGTTTTACAATTTCAAACTCTCCAAGTTTTCACAAATTGTTTTCCAATTGTGAGATTTATGCTGATCTACCTCTAGATATTTGGTTGTACAGCTTTTGTTCATGAACACATAGAAATTAGAAAACTTGAACCTAAACCCAAAACAATGTGTTTTCATAGGTTACTCCCTAACTCTGAAAGGCTATAAATGATTTGACCCAAAATTAAAATATATATATATATATATATATATATATATATATATAGTGTCACAATGGATGTCACATTTTTCAAAAAAAAAAAAAACCTTAGTTTTAAGGATATTCATCTTTAAGAGAAGCGTTTTAATGAAGATTCATTTGTTAACTATAGCGATGCCTTTCTCTTAGATGCTATGTTTTTTTCACAAGATTTTGAGTCCAGTACCTCCGCACCTCCAACAAATGGCCAAGATTCATTCTTTGAAACTGTTCTCACTATGAGTGTTTCTCTTGAGCCTAGGCCTACATAATCAATCTAAAAATCAAAATTCTAAAAACCAATTTTTGGAAAACAAAAATAAGAGATAGCATACTATAATGCCACAACATGATAATTCTATTAAAAAAATAGGTAATATATTCAAGGAAGGTGACCGAACCTGGAAAAGGATTGTTTACTTGAGGAAGAATCATACGAAAAGGGAAGATGAGTTGACCACACCATAACCATACTTCTGAACCAAGGACATTGTCTGAGTCTGTTACTAGTAATTCCCTTTCTCTTCCTAACAATCAATTTGAGCCTTTTGATCTTGACATTCCAATAGCTCCTCATAAAGGAGTTAGATCCTATACTAGTCATCCACGGTCTAATGTTATGTCATACTCAAGATTGTCTTCATCCCTTGCTGCTTTTACTTCATAATTGTCAATGTAAAAATTCTTAAAAGTGTAAAAAAGGCTTCAACTTCCTAAGTGAAAGAAAACGGTACTTGAAAAGATGAGAGCTCTTGAGAGGAACGATACTTGGAGGGTTAAGGTATTAGCAACTGGGAAGACTACTATGGGTTGTAAATGGATCTTCACTATGAAGTACAACTCTTGACGGTTCTGTTGAAAGATATAAGGCTAGATTAGTGGCTAAGGGATTCACCCAAACATATGGCAATGATTAACCTGAGACATTTGCTCCTAATGCAAAGTTGAACACGGTGAGAGTACTTTTATCTATTACTGCTATCTTGATTGGCCGTTGCAACAACTAGATGTAAAGAATGCCTTTCTTAATAGTGACTTGGAGGAAGAGGTATACATGGATAGTCCATTAGGCATTGAGAACAGATTTGGCTCAAGAGTGTATGATCTCAAACAGTTTCCAAGAGCTTGGTTTGAGAAGTTCACACAATCTATTAGAAAAAAAGGACATTCTCAAGGACAAGCCGAGTATAACTTGTTTTTTTCAAGTTCTCTTTTGAAGGAAAGGTTGTTGTGCTAATAGTTTATATTAATGGTATTATTCTCACAGGTTATGATGTGATTGAGATGGATAGACTAAAGAAGAGTCTTGCATCAGAATTTGAAATTAAGGATTTAGGAGTGCTATGATATCTCCTTGGCATGAAAGTTGCTCGCTCAAGGAAAGAAATTGTTGTCTCTCAAAAAAAATATATCATAGTTTGAAGGAAATTGAGATAAGTGGTTACAAATTGGCTGAGACTCCCATGAATCCCAATGTAAAGCTTTAAGAACAGAAATCGATTGGGAAACTAATCTATTTATCCGATACACAACCGGATATTGCCTTCTCAATTAGTGTTGTTAGTCGATTTATGCATTGGGAATAACACTAGAGGTCAGTGGAATCTATTGTCGACTTCTTGTCATTCAAGAAGCCTCCGATACCCTAAGTTTGTTATCTAAGCATCCAAGATATATCTAGTGTTATGAATGAAAATTTATGTAAAATTTATTTCCAAGAGTATAAACACGAACCTGAGTAAATGAAGTCCTTGCCACTGTAACAGAAGCCATGCTTCACAAGGGTTTCACTGCAAAAAAGCAACAAAAAAGTCTCAAAAAAGAAAACAAAATCTTGAGTACCAGAAAAAATAGAAACAGAGTAAAACAGAGTGAAGAAACAGTACCTTATGGCTTCAACCGTGTCAGCATGGCCACTTGGTTCCCCAAAAGCACTACCATAATGGAACCTACCGCATGACACCCCAGCTTTACCCCCAAGAAGCTCTATCATCTTACCCACTGTCATTCGGCTGACAATCACAAAAGTAATATAATCCATCAGTGTGCAAGTTGAAAGCATGTGTTAATTGCCAGTCGGGCATCACAGATGAAATTCACAATTTTCTAATAGTCGAACAACAAAGTATTAAATATTTTGTCTGTAACAAAGCCAAAACCTTGGTTTTCTAATTGGTAGCCACCAAGAGAATTACAGACTTACAAACATTTTAAAGGCAACAAAAAAAATCAGAAAATGACATGTAATACTGCCCCAGAGAAGGCAAAGAGAAGGAATTAGGATGTCAATTCATTAAGTTTCAACAACCTTCAGCACAAACTGGGATGCCAAGAGAAGGAATTAGGATGACATTTTGTTTGATCTTCTTCAGTTGTCTTGTAATTACACATTCACCACTTTTTAAATGACAAACCTGAACTCTTCCATAGCCCCTTCACGCAACACAGACATGGACACATAAAGCCTCATATCCCAGTGTAGAGGCATTTCTTTGCTGAGACTGAAGGTAAATAGAAACTTTACTAAATGCTTATAAAAACACAATCAAGTCAAAAACGTGCTACCCAAACAACCAGGTTTCAAAAGGATATTGAACATTGTAATTTCTAATGGATACAGGAAATGATTGGAAATAATTGATCCCACGTATAAAGTCAAAAAGTCTTTGGTGGATTTCCAGTTTTGCACAGATGTTACAAAATCATTACAAATACCAAATTCTGCATCAGAATGAGATATGTGTGCTTGCATGTACACACAAACATACACACACGCAAGAAAAAGTGGAACCTCAGTGCAGAAGTCTTTACCTTGGAAATCCATGAGGATTCATAATCAAATCAGGACAAATACCACGTTCAGAAAATGGTAGATCTTCCTGCTGTATAATGGTGCCACAGACACCTTTTTGACCATGTCTACTACTAAATTTGTCACCAAGCTGTATAAATTACGAAACAAAAGGGCAATTAAAAGTGTAAGTAAATAATATTCTGAAATGATGTAAACTCTTACCTCTGGTCTACGAGTATGGCGAATCATAAATTTGATGCTCAAGTTATTGTTCTTATCAGAGCATAGAGCAACTCTATCAACTACACATGCCTCCCCTTCTGGACCCTTAAATGTCTGCCTGGCAGGCCGATAATGACTGGAAAGCGCAAACCTCATAAGCAATCTTGTTTCAGAGATAACAGTTGTAAAATAGTCACCAAGAAGAAAAAACTGACCTATCAGGTAATCCCATTGGAGATACACTTTGTCCCCTTGTCTGTATAGGGGACTCTTTATTGATATATATGTCATTTGGTCTAATAATTTCCCCAGGAGCAGCGAGGCCATCATCATCGAGTATCTATGAAAGGTAAAATTAGCAAGTCAACAGAATAGGGTAGAGGGAGGGGCCAATGCTCAGAAAAACAGTGCTACATTCAGTAATAGGCAGAAACCCTTTAAAAGAGTGCCCTTACTGAAATGAGCCCATCCAATAACTAAACTCATATATAGCTTCTGCAGCAAAGACAATTTTCCAAGTCCTTGTTGCAGGAGTTAAACATAACATCACTATGAAAATATTAGGACGTAAATCTCTCTTTTGGGCAGGTCTCGAGGAGGTCTGTGCGATATTGCCAATAAACCTATTGCCTCGAGGAATGTAAAAATTTAATGGAGCTGCACAGTTTCTGCTTGGAGAAAATTCTAATTTGGTATATGGACAATCCCTATTGAATAATGGATAGAGAAGGGGTTGAGCTATAATGCAACAGCAACAAACATGCCTCTGCATTTGGATTTGACTGTAGGTCTAAACTTAAGTTTCTATATGTGAAGGTGAATTTTGATTTAGAGATGCCTAAGTTTGTTACTTTTGGCATTGGGAATAACACTAGAGGTCAGTGTTTGGTCATGTCTCAACCAGCTGCAAGAGACTACAGGAGAAAGTTATCAGCAAAAGCAACAAATTTAACTATATTCAAGCAAGCAGAAGGCCTAGCCATCATGATGAACTAAATAAGGAGCAAAAAAAGACTGCAGAAAGCAAGGTGTCCAAAATCGTTGTAAAAGCACTTAGAAGAGAATCAGGGTAATTGAAAACAGTAACAATTAATGGGTCAATAGAAACATCGGTATGCAATTGAATAGCGATCAGCAGGAACAACGGAAACCAACAACGAAGGGTAGTTTGCTGGGTTGGATAGGGAAGAAAAGAGGAGGTTTAGTGATAATCCGGGAGAATCTTCCAAAGAGTTCGTAGATAAAACTAAGCTCCCTTTTCCTTTTTGTCCTAAACAAAACTAGTTCAATACTGTCCTTGTTTTTCTTCCTAACCAAAGAACAGCATTGAGCAGAAAACAGGAGGGTCTGGACGGCTCATTTCTTCTGGAAATGTATAGAGGATGGTTTGATACCGGTAAGCAGAGTGAGCTTGGCTTCTGAGCCCAGGAGTTTCCAACTAATGTTCTGCTCTTGTATGGGTGGAAAAATATGCCATAAACCTCAAATTCTGAACAGAACATCCAGATTCCAATGAGCTGGTAAAGGAGCAGTGGTCTTTGTTGCTTTTGTTCAGACTCCGTGAAAGTAGGCGATGACTTATTCTGTAAGTATTATTTTCCCACTAGAATGTGAAAAATTTTGTTGGCTCTGCGTGGAGTGAGTAGCAGAAATGGTAATTGGGACAAAGTAGCTTGGGATGCAGAGGCATGACAAAGTCGAAAGTATGAAGAATGCTGGCATGGAGTCATACATGTTGTCTGACAAAAGAGGCAATAGATTTCATTATGCATTTGCAAAAGCTGAAGAAGACTTATATTCTAAGATCTCTCACAGATTAGGATGAGGCTCAAGGCATTGTCCAATGTGCCTCTTGTAAAAAAGCTGAAATTCGATTTAGCATATCAGCTCTAGACTGGAATAATCAGCTTTGTATCAGTTCTTTGGCCAAAAGATATATATATATAATCTCCTGAAATTTCAGGAGTTGGTAGTCGAGCAGGATAAATTGTTAGTGTACAGTCTGTCCAGAAAGATTAAAACAGCTAAAAGGAAAACACAAGAAGCTCAACAATAGAAAGTTGAAATAGGCAATCCTGATTCTTAACTGGGCTAGAAACACTACATAATGATATCATAAACAAGAATTGCTTGCACTTATGCTCTTACTAAAACAAATCTTCAGTAAGGAACTCATAGAATCAATGAAAATACAACCAGAAAATCATGTCAGAATAGATATCTAAATGAAGTAGGAGAAAAGTTTATAATAAATTTAGAAACTAATATGTAATACCTGCATCCTTTCTGAACCAGGCCCTGTTCTTTGTGGTCTGAGTATCCTATCTGATGCATTGTTTTCGTACTTTTGGTTGACAGCAGAATACCTATTTGATAAAGAAATGAGATAAGCCACTACAAGTATCTGAACAGCAAAAATCATACATGACATAATAACTTTTTACATCGCTATTTTGCAATCAAAAGTAGATATGAAATCCGAAAGTAAAAAGAAGTTATGTACTTTTTCATGACAATACACCGACCAAAGCCACGATCTAATGAAGACTTGTTCATTACTATTGCATCCTCTATGTCATAACCACTGTAACTCATTACAGCAACGGTCGCATTTTGACCAGCTCCAAGCTTATCATATCCCACCTGATGACCAAGTGATTAATATACAGCACCATATTGCAAACTGCATTCCACAGTACAGCACACTAACCAGTTCAATCGTCCTTGTAGTCAGTAAAGGTCGCTGAGGGTACACCAACAGGTAAAGCAATGTGTCCATCCGTCGTAACTACATAATCAAGTGATGACATGAAAACAAAGTTGTTAGTATGGGAGATTAAAGAGAGGAAGCAATATGCACTCATGCCCCCCCCCCCCCCCCCCCAAAAAAAAAAAGCACGAGTGAAAAGTAAGAAATGAGTAAGAAATGCGTAACGGACATCTATAACACATAGCAATCGTTATTTCAATTCAACATGCATGCATATGAACATCACCAGAAGCAATATCTATGATAGAGATATGAAAGGAAAGTGGAAAATAAGAACATAACACAAAGAACACTGCAATAGAACATTCAACAACTCCAGCTAACAGGTAAATCTTAATTTTGACAAGGTACTTCTCTCAAACATTCTTTCCCCTCCTTTATGTCTTGCACTAGGCAATTGTAGTCTCCTGAGATAAGGGATATCTTACAGATAAATTACAAAACCTACATGATATGTTTTCAATTCTATGGAAGCAAAATAAAAAAGTTTCTGAAATTTATGGATCATAACCAGGTAACTATGTAATTAGGAATACATCAATATTGTCCATTGTTGGAGAATATTTGATCACAAGATAACATCAAGATTAGATATTTTGGCTGTTGGGAGAACAAACTTTGAACATAGGATGACTCAGGATAATCCTAATATCTAGGATCTATGTATCAAATCCCTGAATTTTAGGATGTAAATATCAATTCCCCGATTTTTAAGAACCAACTTGTATATACAAACGCTAAGGGGTATGACATAAGTACAAAGACAATTTATTTTTTGACGTTCACAAGCCATTGAGCCAGAAGATAGTGATTCCATCTCAATGAACCAAAAAGTCAATCATAAACAATCAAATAGATCCACTTGCCTGGTTATATGCTATGTTTCCCATAGCTTGTTTTCCCATAGCACACTGCAGACATCATAGATGCACTTAGAGGATCACATAAGGGGAAAATTTTGGACCAGCATAACTCAAGATATCAAGAGCTTAGATTGACAAACCTGATAAGTGTTTCTTGGTGATTGATTGTGATGAGGAAAGGGAATTAAACCAGCAACAATGCCTAAGATTGTGAAAGGTTCTATCTCAATATGGGTTGTTTCAAGTGTAGCATCTCCTTCATACAAAGCAATCTTTGGAATAGATAATCAACCAATAAACCATTGTCAGCGAGAAACAACATAAAAAAGCATGAGCTACCAAGTCTTTAAGATGGGAACAAACCAGAGCATTGTTTTCCTCATTAACATCAAGATACTCGATCAACCCATCACGTAAGAAGTCATCAAAAGTACGAACTCCAACCTTCAAGACACGACGTTGAATTAGCTTTCACATGACATAACTCGTTTTGAAAATAATGGCATAAACAACACTTACCGACAATTCCTTCATATGGTGATCCTTGATCCTTGATATGCCCTTGTCAGCTATAACAAGTGGTCGACAAACTCGACCTCCATCAGAAGCTATGTAGACACAACGCTGATACATATCAACCCGGCCCCACTCTCAAAATCAGTCATTTATGCGTGCACATAAATATATAGCAAAGAGAAATGACACAAAATATAGTAACATGACTATCTTGTGTTCTACTTTCAAATCCACAATCACAATGATTCTTTCAAACATGTCTACAAAGAGTGTTAAGAATAAGCCATGCTGCGCTATCTTGAATACAAATGAAACATAACTAGCTCTAGATGACAATTTTATTAATAGATTTAACATGATGAATAAGCACAACCAGAAAGGCATGCATCAGTCAACACTATGGAAGTAAAAAATTACCTGCTTTTCATTTACAAAGACACTTACAAACTCGCCAACTTTTCCAGCTCTTCGCAGCTTTCTCAATGAATCAGCAAATTTCTAAAAGATAAAGATAACAGAAGTTAGAGGAGGTATGGAACAAAATAATAGTTTGTATCAATGTTATGCACATTTCTTAATTGTTATAATACCTGAGGTTTCCTATGCTTGCCGAGGATAAGTCCATTAAATATAACCAGAAATGAATTTGGTGTATGAAGCTCTTCCGCTGATAATAGTTCCAATTCCTCAACACCCAAATAGTAGCACTATTAAGGAAGAAAAAGAAACAAAATCATCAACAACAAATGCAAACGGTAGTTCACATATCAGATGACTACAGATCAGCTGAAAAATGAAACCTTCTAACTCACTGACACTGTGCATCAACAGAAAACCCGGATATCTAACCGTCTCATTCTTTCAAGGGTTACAAAAACCACCAGTATGGGGCAGCGCTTTTACAATTCTTCCCTTGTGGTTTAAAATGTGGAAAAAAACCCCCGCCTGTGGTATACTCTGTTAGCAATAGAGAAGTAAATCATTAATCTTTTTTTCTTTTCTGAATTAAAAAACAACAAAAAGGGATTTCGTTATTTATAATTTCTCATCTTCCAAAAAAAAAAAAAAAGAAAAGAGAGAGAAAAAGAAGAAGAGGAAGAGAAATTTGGATTGGGGTTTTCAATTTGGGGGCAAGAACATAAATTTCAAGAAGTCGAAGAAGAAAGTTTGGTTTTGAGTTTTGATTTGGGAGGAAAAAGAAACAGGGTTTGGATTTTTATTTTTGAGTTTCCAAAGAAGAAAAAGAAGAAATTTGTGTTTTGGTTTCCAGGATGAAAAAGATGAAGAAGAATTTAATGTTGTGCCCCTAATGCTAAGAGAGCATACCACAAGGGGATTATTGTTGCTCTTTTAGACCACAAGGAGCAATCCTAAGACCATGACATGGATGATTTTTACAATTAACCCATCTTCTCTTCCACTATTTTTCTTTCCTCCATGTTTCAATTTAACGAGACATGATAGCTGATGGAAGTACATTAAGAACCCAATAGACAATTTAGTTCGTAACCCTCAAACAACAAATGTTAAGATGGACTTCTTACTTGACTGATATTGAAGTAGAAATGAAAAGTTTTAACCAAAGATTAAGAATCTTAAAGTGAAGCTTATACTTGTGGATAAAACATTTTCAACCATTGGGTTCTTGTTTTTTGGGATATTCTTATGCCACCAATTAGCAACCCAACAACCAGCAAACAATGTGAAATGCACGAGAAAGAAGTTGAAAACAAGTAATACACTTTCTGAGGAATTTATAAGATAATATGGTGTAGCTCCAAGTTATGTGAGGTGTGAAGAGCACTAGATGCTCTGATACCCTGAAAAGGGAGAGATTTTCTTCTTGTCCAAGCCATGTCTACTGACAATTGTGATGAGATGGCAAGTAATACCCTGATTTAAAAGCACCAAGCATTAACTAACCTATTCCCAGTTCACAATACAGCAAAGAAATCACAAATTGTAGACAGCCAAGACCATCAAAGTGTCAAATAAATATACATTTGGTGAATAAACAAAGGACTTTGATAATTCCAATGAAAAAATATATTAAACATCTACAGTTTATGACATTGACCTGCATCGATAATCTAGAAATTTCTAATTAATGAAAAAGACATAAAACCACTGAGAAAACAGATTACATTTGACATCATTGTGTATGTAAAAGAAATAATTGGGAACCAGTGAGTTGCGACCATCCAAATAGAAAATATATCAATAAGGCACATAACAACGATAAATCGAGACGCACATGACCTAAATACAAAGCTTATATTTCTACTAATTAGGTGTAAATGGTTTGCCCATTATGGGAATCAGTACTGGGAT
The DNA here is from genome assembly GCA_021397835.1 of Moringa oleifera. Lineage (NCBI taxonomy): Eukaryota > Viridiplantae > Streptophyta > Magnoliopsida > Brassicales > Moringaceae > Moringa > Moringa oleifera. The sequence goes on along the minus strand of JAJFZO010000184.1, from coordinate 909,314 downwards.
TATTGGGGCTGTCTTGGGTAGCTGCAGGGTCTACTGGAGGGAAGTTAGTGGCGTGGTCTGGTATTGGGCTAAGGAAGGAGAAGAATAGATTGCTGAAGATGATGTTACCTCAACTGATTTTCTGGAGTGTGTGACATGAAAGAAATAGAAGGGCTTCTGACAATGTAGAAACACCAATAGCTGTGCTTAGAGAAACTGGATTAGAGTTCTAAAATTCTGGGACTCAGGTGCTCATTTTGTAAATGATGAGGATGTAACTGATTTTATAGAAACACTAGCAACCAAGATTTAATGCATATGTAGAGGGTTGCAACCCTTGGTGCCAGTACATAATAATATACTTTTGTTTCTGCTCAAAAAAAATTCAAAGCTATATTAAGGATAAGAGGAAGCATGCAAATACGGAAATCAAAGCCTTGATTTGTGATAAGAGGGAGCATGTAAGTAGGGAAATGCGAAAAGTAATCTCACAATTAGGAGAGACCTCTCACAAATATCACTGACGAACTTAATGGTATATTAACCTTCTCCCTAAGCTGGTACCAATGCAACCATGCCATCATCTGCTATGAAGCTCCTTTTCATAATCAAGGGCTAGAATAACAGAAGAATATGTTCAAACTGTGGCATAAGTACCTCTCTGGACAAAATGTAAAAGTTACTAAGCATGCCTCCTTAGTCATGAATCAGATTTTGTCAATAGTCACAAGGCCAGGTCAAGCATGAGGTAATGCAGCCTAGCTGATTAAGTAAAGTCAGAAGACAATTTTTTTGGGGTGAGGGGGGAAGGGTTATGGTTGTTAGAGGAGGTAGTGGGAGATATAGCTGCCGGAAGTCTTCAATGAATGAGGAAGCAAGAAAATAAACTCATATGACCACTATGGTTTCTAAAAATATCTGTGCTTGAGCAAAGGTCTAGAAACCCTGGCACTAGATAATATGACTCCAAAAGCAGATAAATCTCACCTAATTAAAATCAATTCCAAAGGCATCTAAAGTATGAATCCAATTACATAGATAACAAAACAAAATTGTATGTATCTGACGTGTTTAGAGGGTCAACATTGTAGCATATAATTAGCATAGATGAGACATACAAGATCTGATTCAAATAAATGCAAGCATATATCAGTCTAGTGTCAACAAGTGAAATTCAAAAAAGCTTGCAGCTACATGTCATTATCATATCTTTTTGTTCAGACAAAATGCATGAATGCTTTGATCACAAGTCCAATGCAAAACCAATCTGTTGGTAAGCCTCTGGCATTCTTATTGAAATATTGAAAGAGAAGCCCTCCCTGCTGTATCTTACTCTAACACAATGTCGCAGACAACAGTTAGATAAGAGAAAATTTTAAGGAACTGAAGATTCACCAGAGAAACCAAAGGACCTTCCTCTTCATCCGTTGTAACATGAGTCATCAGAGCCAAGTTTTTAACCAGCCCACAGGCTTCACCTTCTGGAGTATCACAAGGGCATAGCATACCCCACTGAATCAAGAAAAAAAAAAAAAGGAAGCACAAATCAGGATACAGAAACGTCAACATAAAGAAATTAGAAGCAGATGTCAAAGCCTAGAAACCAAATAACAATCATCTTTGTTTGAATGCAGATCAAAGTAACCATCCTCACCTGGCTTGGTTGCAAAGCTCTAGGTCCACTTACTTTTCTAGACTTCTCAAATTGTGGTGAAACCCTTGTAACATGGCCCATAGTCCCTATAAAAGACAACCTAGCTAACACCTGTCAGCAGGGAATTTTCCATCAGTTTATGCCACAGTAAGGAGGAAATGAAAGAGCACACACGCAATGAAATAAAGTATGAATATAAAGGATCACAAATAGACCTGTGTCATCCCTTTCCGATGCATTCTGAACCGCTTGATATCAAAGTTGCCTGTAGAAAGGGTCCTTTCTAGCCCAAAGGTGATACTTTCTCTGTTTATGTACTGCAATCATTAGGCCAAAAGAGAAAGTTAGGTTTCATTTTAGGAAGTAATAGTATTTTTGAAAAAGAATAAGCTGATCAAGTTGTTTCAGATATCATTTACCGTTAAATTTACTTAACACACATAATTTAAAGTAACAATTTTAGACAAACTAAATTCAGGGCTCAGGTTTGTAAAGTCTAGACAGATCTAGTGGAATAAAGCCAATGAAAGTAAATTACTGGCCTCACAACTTTTACCATGGGGTTCCAAGATCACAAGGAAGAAGAGTTGGACTTTTAAGGATTATAACAAGTGAAAGACAAGTACACTTTAGAAAGTAGAAAGAAGACCAATATAATGCTCAGATACATTCTTGCACGATCCTAATATGAGTTAAGCTTAACCCTCAAGATAAACTAATATTAACCATGCAGGGTAAACTGAATAGCATGGAAGTAGAACCCGAGAAAAGAAATAAATAAATCTTGCTTTGCAGATCCACAAGTCAGGAAAGATTAGAAGTGAAATTGCAACGTTTCATAGGCTCTGTCACAGTGCTTGCAGTTCTGGTACAGTGCTGCAAACAATGGTGTGACCAATACCATCCTAGTATGTCACCATTAGACGGCATATTTCAGCACAGGTTCCAAGTAAAGCCCAAGATACAAGAATCGAAACAAATCAAAGCTTGAGGCTTGAAATCTACCCCTCTTAATTTCTTATATAAATCTTTAGCTCCTGATAATGATCACTTCAGTTAAAAATAGTTAAGAACTCCTCCAATATTACAGCACAGGGCATATTATGCATCGCAACTAAAACACTAGCTTGTATAATTATGGATGATAAGACCAACCTACCAAAATTGTCTATCATGAGTATGGTTTTATAAATCTAGACTACCTACACCATTCATTAGATTTAATATCTCAAATGAATACCCTCTAATTGAGCATAAAGCAATTCTAAAGCACTTGCAATGTTGGATGTCGGTCATCAGACTCAACAGCTAGTGATATAAATGTTTGAGATTAATAAATAACACTTCTTATTCTCACAATATGTACACATCTACAAAAAAATTTGTACTGTGATTGTAACAAAGATTTGCTTAAAGTTTGTTTCCACTTTTCACCTCTGGTTCTCAATAAAAGTACATGCAGAACTAGAATTTGAATGACATAAGGAGCATCTATTGCAATTGTATTTGGAAAAGCATAATTTTGGCAGAAGTGCCAATTTCCCTCCTTACCTGTAAAATGTCAAAACGGCTTGATCTACTAGGCCTTTGTAGGATATTATCTACAGTCTTCTTAACCTCACTAACCATTGTCTTGAACAAATCCTACAATACCCAAAGGGGGTAAGAGGAAGAAAAACAAATCTACAAATATATCAGCAAAATTGTATAAAATCCTACGTCAGAAAATAAACTGTGGCAATACCTCAAAGAGCAGAGAAATTAGTTGACCTGATAACTCCAACCGCTTGTTCCCAACATAATCCTATAAAATTCATGGATATTAAAGTGAATACTAGTGAAAATAGTATCAGACACAACCAAATTTCCATCTTTCTTCACATTATGCAAACATCAATATGCAGCCTGTGTATGCCTCAGAAAGACGTAAAACATCAGAGTAAGTAAATCATATCAGCAAAACCCGCTAACTAGTTCAAAAAGGAGTTCAATTAATAAGCAAAAACTCATTAACTTCTTTCTTGGTCCCTGTTCTTCCAATCAAGTAAAACTGCCATTACAACCCCAAATATATACAAGACTTTTAAGCAACTTACCCGATTGATGATTTGAACTGTGTTATAGTTATTTAGCAGTCACAATTAGAGATCATGACTGCGGGTGGATTAGCTTCGGAAGCCACTCCCATTTGTCACTTGGATCCAATATTCGTAATTGGGAGTAAGCACAGACAATGCACACCATCATCCCGATTTGAATCTCCTTTGGATGGCTTGGGGTGGATAGGAAGGGGAAGAGAGAGAAACAAGAGGGCTTAAAAGGTTGCTAAACCCTTCAGCTATTGTTAAGGATAGGTAATTAATATTTAGAATTATAAGTAATAAGGCAAAGTAACTAGAGCCTTCTTGTTTCAAACACATCTACCTAAGATCCATTGGGCGAAGCCATTTTAACTGCAACCAGTTTGATAAATAGGATGTCTTCCAAGGCTTTAGGGTCCAAAGTCCTATGGAGCATCCGTAACCTATTCTTCCAACTCCCACACAACACCAAACACCCTCCAAAAGTGTTTGAATTTGTTAGCATTGTCCATTTTCATCCTCATAATGGCAGGAAAGGTATAAAGCAAATGATCCTTTGATATAAACAAAGCAAGACTAACGGACAGGGGAACACTTGAACATATGGAGTGGATTAATGAAACCTTTGTACTAGTGGCAAATGACTACTATACACATACTTTTATCTGTGGCAGATAACTTAGATTGCAGTTGCAGCAATCTGATTAAAAAAAAAAAATGCTTCTTACATTGTGATTTAGAAGAGTAGGTGTACATGGTAGCACCACATGGCAGTGCCAGTAGGTGTACATGGCAGCGCCACCAGGCTTTGGAAAACACCTCAGAAAAAATAGGTTTTGTAGGTTAAAGAAAGCATTGTAAAGGTTGAAACAATCTTCTCGAGCATGGTTTGGTAGACTCAGAAAGGAGATACTAGAAATGAAATATGCGCATCATACCTTATTCATCAAATACTCTACCAAGGGAGAAATCACAATATCAATGGTGTGTGTTGATGACAGAGTTGTCACAGGCAATCACCGAGGAGATGTAGTGACTCAAACATAGGTTAACATAGAAGTTTGAAACTAAAGACCTTGAAAACTCAAGTTATTTTTGGGAATAGAAATGGCTTAGTCAACTAAAGGAATCTTTATGTCCCAACGGAAGTATATTTTAGACCTTCTTCGATTGACAGGGATGTTAGGTTGCTAAACTCTTAATACACCTATAGTAACAAACAATTAAGTGAAGCCCGAGATGATGATGCAGTGGATAGAGGAAGGCATTAGGGACTTTGATATTCATCTCCAAGCAATATATAAAGTGTGATGGTACCTCAAAGGGGCTAAGAAGTCATTTAACAAAGAAAAATAGGACTGTTAAAATCTACACAAATGCTTATTGGACAAGTTAAACCATGATATAAAATCAACTAATTGGTTGTATCCTATTTTGGAGATACCTGGAGATACCTAGTAACATGGAGAAGCAAGAAACAAACAGTGGTGGCCAAGTCGAATGCAGAAGCAAAATTTAGAGTCAGAAACATGGCATGTATGGACTTTTGTGCATCAGGATTATCTTGCATAATATTAAGATTAAATGCAAAAAACCAAAGACTTTTATGGTGACAACGTCAACCATTAGTATCGCACACACAATCCAATTCAACATGGTCGAACTAGACATATTGAAATTGATCATTGCTTTATAAAGGAGAAGTTAAAATTTCACTGATTTGCACAGCTTATATTCCTACTGACAGAGAGATGGCAGATATGTTGACTAAGAGTTTATATAGTACTTTCTAAGAAATTTCAAGCAAATTGGGAATGAAGGACATTTATTCACCAGCTTAAGAGGAAGTGTTAGAGAATCTCACAAATTCTTTCACTTTCTTAAAAAGTTAATGTACATCGTCAAACTAGAAATTACGGGGCACTTTCATGTTTTTACCCTTTTTTCATAATTTCCATTTTCGTGTTTGTCAATAGTTTGCTATTTTCCCACTCCATAATATTTGTATTTAGTAGTAACCTAGGGATTCTGAGATTCTTAAGGAGTTATTATTCCCCAGAATAGATAACTATGTTGTCCGTGTGCACTTGTATCAATCAATTTATGCAATGAGATACAAAACTTACTTTTCTATACATTCCTAGTTACAATCAAGTTCAATAGCTTCCCATTACACATACAAAAGGAAACTCTAGGATTTGTTTGCTTAAGCTCCTAATTTTTCTCAGGGAAACCTAAGCTTCAAAGATAAATCTAAGAACACCAACACTATTAGCCATAAGAGGCTTGTCATCACTTCATCATGTTTACTTGGGATAAATTGAAGCAACTTCCAGCATCATTTTTTGGGTAACATTTAATAAAAACTTTTTTAACCAATATATATATATATATATATATAAAGAAAAAGAAATAACTGTAGCATTTCCACACAAAAACAACCACCTACCTTGTCATCCATTGCATCCTTATTTAACAACGCCTCAAGAATTCGTCTTAACATTACCCCAACATACAAACATTTTTGACGAAAATTCTTCCCACGTACCTAAGGGAAAAAGAAATATTCTGGTGAAAGAAGTCTCAGGTTTGTAATTAGCAAATTTGGAAAACAAGAAATGAAACTTACAGGTACATGAGCAAGAAACACGTCCCGAAGGATGACTAAGGCTTTCCCTTCCTAACAAAAACAACATGAACAAACAGTGAGAAACTTTCTCTTGCAAAGAGAAGACCCCTTCCCTTTCAATCCCCAGTTTTTAGTGAGAGTTGAAAAAGAAAAGCAACTGTGTATGCGTATTTAGTACGGGTGACAGAGAGGATTAAACTGAAGGGAAAACCTTTTCAGATGGAGGACTAGCAAATGTAGTCTTCTTCACCTGTAGCAAGAAGCAAATTATTATTCCTTCACCTGTAGGTTAGAAAAGAAACTACTATTACCCCAGTACAACCAACGCCATAAGCAAACAAGAGTATTCCACCTGTGTTTCAAGGTAATCCAAAGCTTGCTGCTGCGTATATATACCTTGAGTTACACATTCCTGAAATCAAAGTGAAGTTTAAACAGATAAGAATGATACCTAGTTTTTACAGTGAAAAAAGTTTGCTACGTTAATTGTATGATTCAAACAAGAAAAAGAAAATATAACATATGATACAAACAAAATGATAGATAAATCTGAAATATATTTTAATGACTACTGCAATGCCTTTAGTAGCCATCTTGACACAGTTCAGATGATCTTCTGTCAAGTCTGAAATAAATTAATATTCCATGCCGAGAAAACTTATAACTAAAGCTTGCACCAAAGAAATAAAGAACAATCTCTTTCTCCTTAATGTTGGCCACACCAAGCTTCTTACCATAAAAGCTTCTATGACACTAATTACAAGCACTTAAACTTCTCCCCACTTGTTTCAATAAAAGATATATGCAAGGGTAAATGAAGTACAAAAGAAAATCAATTGTCCGAAGAGTAAAACAAAAAGGAAGTAAATTTTCAAATATAGTCAAATTTCGAATATTTCTTAACCATCAGTGATAAAAACTATCAAAACGGCCAATTCATAGATGCAATAATACAAATAATCTATAAATAAATAATGAAAACATCATTTAGGAAGTTATGAGGTAAAATCCCCATGGAAGATTATTAAATCTCAGACCCAAAAGTAGATATTAGGTACGATGGCCTATTGAACCAGCAAGGGCGAACTACTTGAGGAACCCAGAATGTTTCTAAAAGGACTCAACAAGCTATGTGCTTAATTGATCTTAGCAGAAGGAAACAACAGGTACCACTACAGTTTCTTAATAGGAAATCATTCACATTAAACTCCCATGTCACTCCAATAAGGAGACAACAAAACCAAGCAACAAGGCTAATAGAAGAAATCTGGGATTCAGAAATCTTTTTCGAAAAACATCACAAATGGATGTTTAATTCTCAATAAAAGCACCTTTTCTAACCTCCAAATGTACTTAGTCTCAGGTCTATGCACTTTAAGCCTAAGTTGGGTTTTAAGCCATTGGCAAGTAGTTTCCTCTTTTAGTAAAAATCCTAGCAAGATATTGAATAGTTGCAAGATTTTCTTGGACCTAAACTACCAAATACACAGACATATTTTGAATCTACTCTGACAATCATAGGTACAATCCATGACTGTAATATTTGAACTTCTATTTATTTATTAAAAAGAAAACCTTAGAAAACCATTGTAGACGAGAAGCTTGAGATAGAATCAGATAAAGAGTCCTCAATCACATGGATTACCTCAATAGATGGCAAAAGTAAGGCACTAAATCGAGGATCCCTTCCAACCATCTGTACAACCTCTTGATCACTCTCCATACCCATAGCTCTCATAGCCACCATAATAGGAATCTATAGCAAAGTGACACAAACACTTAACAGAAAATAAAGCCCAATCGTACAAAGAAGAGAACCTTAATGTGAAAAAGGAGACGGGGAATGCAACAGAAAAACCTTTTTAATGAACTGATTGAGAGATAAATACAGCTTTTGCTTCTCCATTTGAATAACAGTTTTGCTTTTTGTTGCCTCTGTGCTGCTTGTAACAGATGCATTTATACTGGAAGAAAAAAATGACAAGCAAACAGAAACACGATTAAGAGCTCACAAAACACTACTTATTACAAATGAAAGGGATACCATCGATCATCAACACAGAACATCAACAACTAAACACATCATAAATCATAAAGGCGTCGAGCCAAAATCTAGTGTAACAAATATATAATTCTTTAAGGTTGTGTTCGTATTTTTCTGAAAAAAAATGTAAAGTTCTGAGTATTTTAAATAAAGGTTTTAGACTTTCAAATTCAAATCTTGGCATTTTCTTCTTCAAGTTATATCTTAAAAGTCTTAATTCTTTTCTTCTTCTTTTTTATAGAAACACCTATAATTATATTACTTCCATGACACCAAGTGGGTGCCTTCCATTTATTAGTGTGCTCGTTCTCATTTACTTCTTCCTTTAATAATTGACAATCATCTCACTCCTTCTTTTCTAAGTCAAAAACAAAGTATTACATATTTAACTATGTATATATTAAATACAGTTACTACCCAGGAGGTATCACCTATATACATGTATAGATAAAAGTTATTATGTTCCATGAACTCCACACATTCTGCCTCATATACAAAAGAGTTAGCCATCAACCAAAGATTCAAAAGCATAACAAATTTGTCCTTGCTGAAAGATAAAAGGGTCACAACCCCTTCAAAGTCTCTCACATTCTTCTCCCTCCATACCTTCCAAGACACTAAGTACACGAATCATTGCCACAATTTTTTTCTTGACCTAGAAGCATGAAGACCATTCCACACTTTCAATTCAATCTTCACAAACTATCCCCTATTGTCCTAAAATTGATAACACACTCTCCTAAATCTATCAAGTCCAACTACACCAAAAAGAGAATGTGATAAATAATATAAATATCAAACTAAGCAAACAAAAGTAGAAATTGTACTAGTTTGAGCCATTAATTTTCACTACAATTTGCATCACCAAAGCCATAGCAAGTTGAGATTGTGAAATAATCATGGGTTTCCTAGCTCAAAGTTAATTTGAACATGTAGCAATCAGCTTGAACCATTAAGTTCGAATTTTTCCTAGTGGGATAAAAAGTAAGGAGGTCATCATTGAGGGCGTACTAAAAGGCAACAAGAGAAGAAGCATAGAGAGTTTGGAGAGTCAAACAAGAGAGCAAAAGGGGATGATGTGGAAGATGGAGATAAGATGATAAAAGGGTTACAGATTCTGGTGTTTGACAGCATGAGATGGCACTAAATCTAGAAGAGGCTGGACAACAGTGCAAATAAGGGTAGTTGCATGTTGAACCTAAACCCACTAATAGTCTACTTGAAAACAAAAACATGTAAAGGTGGTTTTGGACAAAGTTTTATGAAACATGAAATGGTGTGCAAACATTACACTAATATTTGAAGGCCTTGAGGACCAATTCACATAGGCTATCTTCAAGTGATTAAAAGGAAGAGGAACAGTGCAAGACGGCTAGAACATGAAAGGGACGATAAGGAAAGAAAAAGGTCTAGTGATGTTAGTAGCGAATTAAAAAGAATTAGAAATCATTGTTAAGTACAATAAAAGGAGAATATGATGGAAGTTCAAGCCAAAAAGAAGATGGTGAAAGGGGAGAAAGAGTTGGTAATGGTACTTGGGATTGGATAATGGAATCCTTGAAGGATATATTGTTTTGAGAGAAGAGTCATTATTAAACAAGTAGATGTTGAGTGTTTACAAGTAACCCAAATATAGACGACTATTAAGGTGATAGTGAAGAGCCACACTGAATAGATGGTCTTGTAAGTTAATTGAGATATAAAGGGATTTAAGGATGTGGAATGGGAAATCGAACCTAATACTTAATTGTCGAATAACGATATCCAAGTTCTTATATATTTTTCAAATAAATGACCTTAAAATAGAATGAGTTTACAAGATTTCCATAGAAGACATAAAGGAAATGATGAATAAGGGTATATGGAGGAGTCGATGGAGGTTTGTAGCACATGGGAATTACCATGAGTCATAGATGGTGACATGAATACGAAATTGTAATTGTACGTGCAGTCTAGAGATGGAGAGTTAGAATGAGTTGAAATAGTTTTGGAGGTCATTAAGCTACATACTCCATTTGATGGGGGAACATTGACTTAGTCTGCCTAAATTTTTCTAATGACTAATTTCTCATATCAACAAGTCAGGAAAAGAAGTTACCCAATTAAGAAGCTTCTCCCACGTTTGACATTCAATCATTACCCAATTATGCTTGAAGTGAATGGCTAAATTTGGGATCATTCTTTTAGATTTGAGATATGTGACAGAAAGAGGAAGGCCATCAGAGCTTGTTAAAGGATGGCCTAGGGGAATGAATGTTAGGGAACATATTAGATATGTAAAGTCCTACACGTTGGTACGGATGTTGTTGAAGGAAACATGATGCAAGATAACAAGGAAAGGAGGCGAATCTGAAACAAGCAATGGATGGTGAAACAGGCTTAAATGAGGAGTTTTCAAACTTTGTAAGGGAGGAAAAACTTGTGACATGTGGCTTAAAGAAAGGGATAAGAATAACAACTTGTTCTAATGTTTGGTCAACAAGCAACAAAGATTCAATTATGTTAGCATGACGTAAGTAAAAAGGGAGGAGCTAGAGCAAAGGAAATAAAAGAAACAAATATTGACCACCATAAGTTGCATAATGACGTCGTGTGAGGAGAAATTGAAGCTTCATGGAATAGCAACTACAATCAATAGGGATGAGCTGAAAGATTGACTAAAAAGACTTCGATCAAGATGACTTTTTCAATAAACTCCATTAATGAAATAATGATAGGACTCTAGAACCTAAATGCTTCTAGTAAGGCTTTTCTTCAAGAGAACTAGACATGGTTAAAGGTGAGATAATGAAGTTGTTTGAAAATTTCTTGACAACACCAAGACATGAGGTCCTTGAGTATTACTTTTGCTATCTTGACCCAAAGGTAGATGTATGTAATATAAACGAAATGCAACTAATCAGTGTAATAGAATGTATTTACAAGCTCATTGCTATGGTGTTGATGCCAAGGCTTAAGAAAGTTATAGAAAAGGCATTAACTCATATTTGAAATGCTTTATTGGTTGAAGAAAAATCTCAGATGTGGGAGTTACTAACGAGGCATTAATGGCCAGAACTTTCTGCTTTACATTTTAGGAAATAGGTTGTAATGAATATGGATACAAGTACACGTTGGTGCATTCACGCAACTTCATTCTTTATTTTAGTCAATGGTAGTCCAATTGGCTAATCTAACGCTATAAGTAGTTACAAGAAAGCCAAACTATTTCCTCTCTACTTCCTATCTTGGTCACAAAAATCTTGAATCAAATGTTAACTAAGGCCATAACAACCTAATGAAAGGGTTCAAAGTGGGAGGAATGGGAGGAATGGGAGGAATGGGGAGTATTCTAGAAAGATATTCAATTAGGATTTCTACATGTTCTATTTATGAATAAGATTTTGTAATTTATTTTTTGTTTCCTAATAAAGAGTATCAGTCATTAACTCATTCTCATAAATTCCTAATCTTAAGGAATTCTTTCCCCTTGTATTATGGCTTTACTTCGTTAGAACTAGTATAAGAGGACTAAGGTTGTATTTCTTTTAAGTATGAACAAAAACACTAGCTTTTTTCTCCAATATTTTCATGGTATCAGAGCCAACCTCTTAACGATATCTCTCTCTCATTGCGGACCTCCCATAATGGCAAGAATCAGCATGAACACTCAGTCTTCAAGATCAAAAACCAGTTCCAAGACTAAACTGAATAACCAAGCCCCAATTCAAGACAAGTCTTCTATCCTTACCACAAATTAATAACTATCTCCCTTGGTCAATGTTCATTTTCATTTGTGACAAAGGAAAAGATGATTATCCCATTAAAGATATCTCAATTCCTCACAAAATCGGTCCTTCATATGGCACGTGGAAGGCAAAAAACTACATGATAATATCTTAACTAATCAATTCAATGACTATAAAAGTTGGTGAAAAGTTGATACTCCACAAGACAGCCCAAGAAATTTGGAAAGTTGTTAGAGAAACCTACTCTAACTTGTAGAACACCTCGATGTTGTTTGCAATTGAAATGAAGCTTCATGACTTGTACAACGGGAGTTAAGTGTCACTTAATATTTCAATCCACTCACTCGGTACATCTTGACACTTTCAAAGTTCACTCAATATTCTGGTCAATAGATATTTTCTTTGTAAAGTGCAAGCAAAACTATTTTAGCATATTTCAATATGGTGCAATTGGACAAGGAATATTTGAGAAAGTTTATTGGTGCTCTTGGGGTACAGTTGGGTGGGGGCCAATTTAGTGGCGAAAGAAATTTGTACATGCGAAAGCTAAACATGTCTAAGGCCAAGAAAAAAATCATAGTAAGTATTTCGATGCTGATATTTTGGATGGCATGGATGAACAAAAATAAGAGGGGTTTTTGAGGGGAAGAAAGCCTTTTATTTTTATTTAGAGATAGGTGGATTAGATTATTGAAATTTGGGTAACAAAGATGGATTTTGTAAATAAGGAGGATTTCATAAAATTTATAGAACTCCCTACTTCTTGTTAGTTTTCTTACACTTGCAAATGGGAGGTACTCCCCTGGTGCCATTTATAATAATACAAATATATAGATGTTTCTAATCAAAATAATAATAATAATAATAATAACATAACTAACTTGTTACTTAAACATTGTAGTATATTTTCATGTTTCCGGGTATACAAATTAATACTCACCAATACGAGGCCAATAGTAACCAAGGCACTGGTAGCAAATTCTACAACGAATTTTAATTATATCTGAAAATTTGCAATTTAACTTTGGTTTTTCAGTTTATTGTAATTTGACTAGGACAACTATAGTTTAGAACAAAGGTATTCCCAACACAATATAAGATCAAGCAAGGGAGGGGGAGCGAAAGAGAAGAAGAAGTACGATTAAGGGAAAGGGGAAACATCAAAAGAATCAAATTGGAAGCAAGGAAAGCCATAACAAAATGAAAAATACTCACTTCCCCTTCTTGTCGGTATCAATAATTATTCTATTCTTTGAAAGTTGTTCCTGCATTAGAATCACCTGAAAGAAATTGGCAGCATCATAATATGTTCACTGACAAAATTATCAAAAGTGAAAAAGATAATGGAAGTTATTTCAACGGAGAAATGAATCATATCAAAGCAATGAAGAGTGGTAAAGTGCATGAATGCAACCAAGTCGAATCAATGAAGTTCAAAAATGTTGTGAAGTGGATCACAAAAATGCACAATAGAACACAATCCCAACATGCCTACAGCATTTAATATGGCAAATTTTACGATTACATTAGAGAACAATGAGGACAAATTAGGTTTATATTTTCACATATATTTTCTTTTAACCACCATGTCAACTTTGCGTCATAGAGAAAAGTTAAAGGAAAAGCCCAAAAAAAAAAAAGTGCATGAAAGCCAAAAGACTTAAATACATACATACATACATATATATATATATATATACACACACACACACATTTAGCAAACTGGCGAGATATTTACATGATGCCTCCACAGAAAAAAGATCACTAGTGCAACCAGGTCAAAAATGAATCGATTGCAAGAGCAAGCAATAAAGTCAGGACAATTGTGGGACATGGTACAAACACTAGATGATATGAAAACTGAATGGATCAAGCTCGTACAAGTAAGCTCTATATTGGTTTTGCTTCTCTAAATACAGAATAACCAATTTAACTGTGTACAAAATGATTTTGCCCATGACATAGTAAAAGAGAAAATTAAATAGTTGTATAATGTCAAGTAGACATCAAAAGGAAGAAATTTCCACACATTATGCCACCATTTACACAACAGTCATGACAATTATCAATCGAAGGTATGTAACCATACCAAACATGGCATTGGCACCATTTAATATATAAGATAAACACAATAAAATTATATTGATAAGTACAAGGAAAAAAAAAAGCACTTTTGTAACTTTTTCGCATGCATAATACATTCTAATACCCAGTATTGATAGACTTCCAAAATTCTGAACCATATATATAAATATATGGTGACAACTAACAAACAATAGCACCACAGAGTGTATCTGTATGTATGCACACGTCTCGTAAGAATGCATTCCAATGCCAATAAACTAGGCATAACTGTTACTCTGTTTCAAGTAATGATTGAAAGGTACTAAGTCAAAGAATCACCTTCTCTGTTCCTTTAATAACAAAGTATCCTCCAGGATCAAGAGGGCATTCACCTAAAAGTCAGCAGGTAAAAACAATCAATGTCTAGCCAAAGATTCAAGGTTAGGATAAAAAAGAAATGTGAATGAAAGTCATGCAAATAACCATATCTTGCAAGTTCAGATTCATCTTTTCCATATAAAACACAGCAACAGCTTCGTAGCATAATTGGCATTCTCCCAATGATAACATCGTTCTGCAAGACAAGACTTTATATAATATCTAATTACCCATGTTATACACCAGAAACGTACTAATGAAATTTCTAATACCTTCTCCACTATGGTCTTCTGACCATGACTTCCTTGAATGTACTCTACATTGACATATATTGGTGCAGCATACCTAAAATTTACAGAATATGGACCAGACAAGAATTCAGATGTATATATTCAGTTTTGACTGTAAACAAGAACGAGAAGAAAATAAAAAAATGTAAGTATAAGTTGACATCAACTTTATATCTAAGATACATATAAGATAATGTAAGTTAATGACGTTCTAGAAGCATGCTTACATAGACACATGAGCAGGAACTCATTTAAACATGAAATGAAATCTGAAGTAAAATTAACAATGAAATAATCCAAGGATAAAAGGAACAGAAATGAAATTCTGCACCACAATCTGATATCAGATGATGAACACAGAATTTCCATTCCAAATTGAATTTTCCAATGAATAAACAAACATTCATTGAAGTAATTTATCTAGAAATCTTCTCTAGGGAAGTCAAACTATTTAATTCTGTTCGGCCATTCTGTATTATCTAAAAGATTTGCAGGACAAATGGTTATTGTCCAAAGGAATCCTAAGTAAGGTTCACAAAAATATAAGGACATAGAAAAGTTGAGCCATCAAAAAAAGATTCAACAGTTATCTTTCTGAAAATTCCCATTTCTTTTACAAGACAAAGTATGTATTTATATTATATATACATGACATCAAGGAAGTGCCTCCCATATACATGTATAAATAGTTTTTAAGAGGATAGGAAAATTCCCAATTATCACAACCAGATTAATGCAGGGAAACTACAAAAGCTCATGAAACGAAGAAAAAGGAACAAAGAAGCGCTCAGAGCTTGCAAAAGCAATATAACCTAAGGATCTAGCATCATCTAAGTACCATTCACAAAAGTCACAGATCTGAAAACTCCAAAGTCAAAATCTTATTTAAGGGTAACTGCAGATATGATGAACCAGTTGTAACTAAGAAGGTCTATCTCAAAAATGGGAGGACTTATCAATAAGACCAACTCCTGCCTATCCCCTTTCTCCTCTTCATGCTGTTAAGGAATTTAAATTCAAAGCATGAGAGAGACAAATAGAAAACCAGGAGGTCAACCTAGTAACAGTCACCCAAAGCTGAGTCCCAAACTTTGTCAGCAGCTACTAGTTCACCCAAAAGTGGCTCAATCAAGAAGGATTTAAATGCAATATTTGTAAATCACAAGCTGTCATCAGCATCTAAAATCTCATATCTCATCAACAAAACCCTTAATCCATCATAGAAGACAAACTTCAAGAAGGAACTCAATATACCTCTAAGGACTTGGATCATTCTTTTCAGTCCACTTAATAATAGTGAGGAAGAATGACCCTTAACAGATCAGACAAGCCAATAAAAAAGGATCATCTCGAAGTCTGAAGGCATACATGGAGCATCATCAAAACTTTAGCTTTCATTTCTTTTTCTCTTGAAGGTGAAGTACATATTCATATCAAACAACAATCCAATAAAAAACTAAACTAGATTTCATACTAATTTTAGATCCCCAAAAACCATAAATTCCAATTAATCCTCTGGGATGTACAATCTTCCAATTTGATTGATCAAGGCAAGAAGTAACTAATGATGAAATTAAAATAAACAAATTTAACCACACTCCTCGTTGGGGAAAAAAAAAAAAAACTATGACATAGAACTACATGCTAATAATTTGGCACATCACATTTCTCTCATTCACAGCCTAAGTAATCAAGCTCTCGAACCACCTTGTACTCATAGGATGGATTAACATCAAAATTCTTGCTGGTAATACAAGACACAAAACAAAGTTTGCCATACATATCTGTACGTATCAAAGCTTTTTGATAGACAATAGTATCATTAGAAGTGTCAAAGTGGGAATATATCCCTCATACTGGAGATATAACTGATAATGAGACTGAGATCAAAGAGAGAATGAAATGGAACAGCAATGGAGACATCCTATGATTCATCAAGTTAAAGCTATGCGAAAAGTTTCCACATATATATAGAAAGTCCCCAGTATAAGAAATAGAGTAAATATGGAATCTCTTTCTCTTCTCATTCTTTTCCTATACAAGATATGCTTAAGGAAACTAATGGAGCACTGCACCTTTGTTTGTTATTTTTCAAAAGGTCACACATACAAAGGCCAGTTGCAAGTCAATCATAACAATGCAAAGATCAATAGTGGGTAGGAAGTGGATCAAACTTTTGGCAGTAATAATTTGCTTCTCTTTTCCAACATCCAGACTTCTGAACATGCCTCTCTATTACACATAATACCACATGCTAATAATCTACAAATTAGTAAAGAGACTCACAGTTCAAAGAACACCAATCAAGGGAAAATTTTTGCACCACAATAAGATCTTCAAAACATTTTTTTAAATTTGAAAAAAAAAAAAAGAAATTGACTTCTGGAGGACAAATATTCTCTTTTTTTTTTTCCTTGATAGAAGTGTACAAACATTCATTATTTACTAGGCCTATTGACTTACATCTCATCTAAGCGCTCTTAGCAATATATTTCCACGATGTTCATGGGTTAAGAGGCCATGAAGATGAAAAGGACATATAAGATTCATAACCTAAATGAAGGTCGTCTTAAATGCAAAAAACAATGTTTGTTTAGAAGTCCTTGTAAGAAAAGCCATGTCAAGAACTTGAACACCATAATATCAAAACCACAGTGCTCCTAAACATCAAATTGAATTAAATATCATAATATATTTATAGATCGATAGCTACATACGTCATGTCTGATAAGCGACACATATGAGGAGTAAGTTGCTCAAGAACACCATCAATTGTAACTGAGGGTTCACCAATTCTAACATCTTTGAACCTGCACCAGAAAATGGGGTTAGAAACTTGGTGAAGCAATTGTCAAACATCCAACTCCAACCACCATGTTATCAGATACATGACATAAACAGTACAAAACAATCAACCGAATACCATGGTTTTTCTTTTAAGAGCCATATTCTCAAATGACGATTAACTCATACCTTAAACGATAAGTAAATTGGAACCATGCCAACCTATGTTAGGCAGTACCCAAAAGAAAACATTAAAACTTTTACCTGAGGTAAATACTCGAATCAACACTAGAGACAATGCGATTGTTGGTGCGCACAATCTTTTTAATGCCAGTGTTAACAAAGTAATTAAATGAATCCAAGTGTTGTTTCACTAGGCCTCTCACCTACATTCCACACAATAAACTTAGTATGGAAAAGTTTCACGAAATAATAACACCGTCAGTTGTGATAATACACTAGTACAAGTTCTACATATTTTAAAGTCAGAAAATCACAAACCTATCACCATAGTTACAAACTATGCATATAGTCCAAAAACATGCATGCTATCTTTGTTTTACGCAAGTGTAAATGCATATGTGCAAGTATTTACTGCATACCTTCAGAAACTCTGGAAGAAGCTGGAACTTATCAACAGAGGATTTGACAGGAGCAGCAAGCTTTTGTTTGTCAATAACTTTGTCATCAGTATGGAACCTTATTTTCACATGATTAACAAAATTCAGCCAGAAAAATTATCAAATTATCAACTTAATACAATAAAAATAATAGTTAAAGAATCAACATTGACACATAAACATAGGGTGTATAATGCAAATATATGCATAAGTGACAACAACGCACTCTGGGTCTTGCTTTGTGTATTCTTCTTGCTTTAGACCCATTGTTTGATATTACCTCCGGCTCAGTAGAAATACATCTTATTATAAGAGTTCTTGCAGTAAGCGTTGCTTGGTAAATCTTATCAGACTATATAAGCAACCTGAAAGAAAGACAAAGAAAAAAATTTACTTTTCCCATAATAATCTTCTCAATAAATCAGGTTCAAAGAAGTATGTTTAGGTTTCATAAATATAGGAAGTCTAGTTTTTATGTCGGACTATCAGCTTTAGCTCTGCAGAAGTGATTTTTAGACATATTTCTATTTCTAAAGAAGCAAAAATGACCTAATTTGCATCAGCAGGTTCAGTTGGATTCTGTTTTGGCCATCTTACCACATGACAATATTAACACAGTCACAGTACCAACAAAACCAAGCAAAGCTGATCTAGAACAAAAGTATAGATTCTTAAAGAAAATGCGAGATACTAATCTGAGAATAAAATTGAAGTCATGTTTTCTTAGGTTGATCATTGGCTCCCTATTGCAACAAAATCAACAACTGTTTTGAGTTTGGTTACTTGCACTGATGCATCAATTGTCTTTCTCATACGGTTGTCTTACATCATCAGTCAGACCAAACATCCCTGTATCAGAACTCATAAGGAGGATGTGCCACAAAGACCGCTAAACCAACTGTTATGCTAACCAAACACCCATATTTAGCAACAACCATCCAAGATTAACACCAAGTCTATCCGGAAAAAAAAAAAGAAAAAGAGGAATTCAACAGAAAAACCACAATACTTCTCAAAGCAGTTTTAGCAAGTAATTTCATCCAAAACTTGTCACCCAGAAAAGAGAGAATGCTAGAATAAACCAAGAAGCTGTATCCAAAGGTCTCACAAACCTCTAGCTTGATTGGGTTCTCAACTTTAGCACTAAATATTGTAGTCTGGTTTTGGATAAGAATTATGGCGTCCGCGTCCTTGAGAAAGTTTCCCACAACAGCAAACGTATGAGTACAGAGGATAGGCTTGTGGACAAACGATGGGAGTGGCGTAGGGTTGCAGTGGCGGCGGCGACGGGACCCAATGAACAATGACCGATGGCCACTCGAGCAGGTACACGAGATCGTAGAGGAACCAGGGTGAGAGTTGAAATAAAGGAAAGCGAGCGCGAGAGACAGAGACGTGAGCACAAAGAGGCAAAACAAAAAGGGCTGTGTTACGGGGGTTTAGTGGGGTTCAGCGGGGCAAGGGGGCGACAGGGTTTACATGCAAAAGTGACACAAAGCAAACATAGGCGTCACCTAAGAAGTAGACTTGATAACGGTTCGGATTCGATTCGAATTTGATTTCGATTTCGAATCGTCGGTTCAAAATTTATGATTAAAATAAATTAAAATCTGAATCGTTAAACTATGGTTTTTATTAAAGTTTGATTCGAAAGCGGTTCAGGTTTGGTTTAAGTTTCAGTTCATATATGGTTCAAGTTTCGATTCGGTTTCGGTTTATATTTTAATTATAAATATAGTATTTTTATTTTAATAAAATTAAAAATAAAAATAATCATATTTTTATTGAAATATATTTTTTAAAACTAGAATTATTTTTAAAATTTTTAAAATTAATTTTTAAATTAAAATTATTAATATTTTAAAAATTAATTTAATTAAAAATTAAACCAAAACCGTCGATTTTGAACTGTCAGTTCGGTTCTGGTTCAAAATTTACATGAACCGTAACCGAATCATTTTCAAAATGATTTCAGTTACGGTTTAAAATCGGAACCGTTTATATCGATTTCGGTTCGATTAAAAACTTAAAGGTTACGGTTCGATTCATCGATGTAAACCGAACCGCGATCAAGTCTACTAAAAAGAATCACAAATATAACCAAATTGATCAATTTAAATTAAAAATCAAAATTAAAGCAGCTAAATGAGGAGATATACAAAATTATACCAAGATGTGTAGCCTAGTGAAGAAAATTAAAAATAAATAAATAAAAATAAAACAATTATTATTTTTATTATTTTATGATAATAAATATTTAATTATATTATTATTTTTTAATATAAAAATGTTAAAATTAATTTAATTTTTATATTATTAACATAATTCAATATAATTTTATTTTATTTTATTAAAATAATTTAATCATATTTCGTACACCAAATAGGTCCTAAATATTTTGCTAGAAAAGCATGACTAATTCACGTGATTTCAAGTGTGACCCAATTCGTCTCATGATCTTATGGTAAATAAAAAGAAAGAGAATTACAAGTGGTTATAGAAAATAGAATCAAAATAGCATAAAAAAAATAGATTGAGGAAGTATTGTGCTAAAAATGATTAGCATTTTTTTATAGAATTGATTGTGGATTAAAAAAGTTTTTAACCACTTTGAATTTGACTTTATGAAAAGGTTTTAAATTATAAATTATAATGGTACTAATTTTTTATATAAATATCATCAAAATATCTCTAATATAAATTTAAAAACTTTTTTAATCTTAAATGTAACTAGATAAGATGTACTTATGAGATTAAAAAAAAAAAGAAGTTATCTTATTGAAAAAAAATAAAAGCTCAATTTTTTTCTCTGTCATCAAATTGAAACCCAAGTGTCTTCAAGCCTTATTTTCTCTCTCTCTCTCTCAAGATTTTCCATCTCTTTTTCAAGATTTTCCATCTCTCTTACTTTACAAAGGTGATTGAACCCCAGCCTAACTATTCATAGAGTGAATCAAACTTCTAGTGTTTCTCTTGAAACCGAAAGCACTGCTTGAAAAAAAACCAAGGTATGCTTCAGTCTCCCAAAATCAAAGTATAATATCCATTCATTTTTTTAGGTTAATTCTTGATTATACTTTCAATATACTTACAAAAAATCAATATATACTAAAAAAATTAATTTATCATCATTTATTGCAAACAATGGATAAAGTTTAAGGTCCAAAAGCATAATGTGGGTTAGATGGAATGAAAATACATAATGCAATTTTTTTAACATACATGGTATTATGTTTGCTTATGATATTTCAAAATTTTGTGAGTTCATTGTTATTAGGTTGGTTAAGGTTTTATTCACAAGCTTTTTGAAGTACCATATTATAGTTAAAACGAGTTAATATTGACACATTAATAAATATAGAAGCGTTTGGTTGGTTTTTTGAAAAATTAGTTAGAGTTTATTGTTTATGTCTTATGTTATGTTGTAAGGAGTTAGGTATGATTATTGTAAATTATTGTGATGCATGTGAGAATTAATAGTAAATTATGCATTTTTTAGTTTATTATGTTACATAGTGACTTATATTGAGTAGATAGTGACTTACAATAATGTATCACAACTTATTGTATTTTTATTCATTATTCCACATATAGTTGTCCTTATTACATGTAAGATCTCAGTCATGTGGTTCGATGTAGTTACCATGAAAGTAATAAATTTTGGATTCTCTTATATTACTAGACTAAATCTTTTCCAACTCAAGGAACGGTGACACCCTAAAAACTGGATTTGAATAAACATGTTTCAACTACTTTCTGATGGTGGACCAAAACGTATAGTACATGCGTTAAGTAATATATAATTTGCTATTACAATTAGTTGAACATAGTGGACCAATTGATGAGCTTCCATTCAAGCTATTTACAAATCGCATTCCCATTACACCGCTTAGGATATAAGGGCTGGAATGGATTCACAAATAGAGGTGCTGTAATTTTTGCTCCAATAATTGCACATATAATATGAAGTAAGTGCATAACATTGGTCGAATTGAGGTTCTTTACCTCTGAGGTCTTCGTGGACCTTGCTCATTGTTATTGTTAGATGTATTATGTTGAGGGGCTTTGTATATTAGCCTGGAGGCTAGTTGTGAAACAAAATTTACTTCCTCTTCTCTCTTTTTTAGGGCGAACATCTCTTTAGTATGAGCTCCCCAGTCTAAACAATGTCAACAAATCACCACCCTACCATTGTAATAAGTCTTTCATAAAATAAGCTTTGAGAGTTCTAAGGAAAGCTTCCAATATGCTTAGTAAGGTAAGATTGTACATTCACGTCAACTTTTCTCCAATGTCAAGTGCATTCTTTGAATGTCTCATTATTCACCTTGTTCATGTTTCGTAGAATTATTTAGTAAGAGGTCAACTTCTCCATATGTTGATAATGTTCAAGTAACGCGTTGGCCAAGTCTCTCCATGTTTGTATCTTTGATGCTTCCAAGCCTGTATACCAATCCAAGGCCTCTTGCTTTAGACTTTTTTGGAAGCAATGTATCAGAAGTTTTTGGTTACTTAATAACCATGCATTATGTGTAGAAAGACTCTCCAGTAAGTCCTTGGGCCCTTCGTCCCATCATGTATCAATAAAACTTAGGAACTTTAAACTTTAGGAGTATCACTAATGTTGGTATCAAGCTAAGATCATTAATGTTAATCCTTATATTTTTCCATCGCCCTTTAGAATTCCTTCATCTTCTAGGTTAGAAATTCCATTTCTGATAGCAACTTTTGGTTTACATTATTAATCCCTCCTATTTTAACCATTTTTCTATTGGATATTCAACATCTAGATTATGTGCCATTTTACTCATTTTAGTAGTTTTCTTTTGTCTGCAACCCAAATTTGCGAGTGGTTCTACTATTAAGGCATTCCTAGAGGATCCTACTGCATTTAGACTAATTGATTAAAAGATATATGGTTTTTTTCTAGGTTGTCTCTCTAGAGCTTTCATTTTTGTCTTTTTTCTTTTTAGTAGTTCTTCCATGAACTTTATCATTCTGTGGAACTATTTAGTCACTTTGTTTTGTAAAGCCATGTAGTTTTGTAGCATTCGATCTTGCATGGCACTTGGGCTTGCACTATTTCAACTTGAGCAATTTCTACCATTTCAATTCTTGTTGTGTAATCTTCCATTTCTCCTTATTGAGTCTTTAAGCATGTATTATATTCCTTGATGACCAAATGTTGCTTAGATTTTGCTATGATAAGTCTCTAGTATAATATATTTTTGTTTATTATTTGTAATGCATGATATGCAATTATGCATTCAAAAATTTTCAATTGAAAAATCTTCTTCTCGAAAAAAGGACGATTTATTAATTTCCCAAGAACGTCTACCATCTCATATTTGTTTTTTAATTGAAAATATTTTGAGCTCTTTTATCAATGAATTGTATTTGCTTTAAGAATGTTGTGTTTTCCTCAAGATGTTGCTTTTAAAGAGAAGTTGTATATGCTTGAATTTTAGCATACATTGCAATAGCCATTTGAGTAACATATTCAACTTGAATCTTCAATGTATTAAAATTGTCTTGAATCTTAGTATATTTCTCTTGGTTCAGACACCAATTGGTCTAGATTTCTATGACTCTATTTTTCTTTGCTTTTAAAGTTCATTTCAGCCTTTTATAACTTTGATTTCTAATGGTCTTGATTCATCATTTATATCAATTGGTTCAACTTATAATGGTATTTACTACTAATGTCATTTAATTTCTTTAATACACTCTTGATGGTGAATCATATTAGTAACGATAGTTATTAGAAGCTTTCCATTTTCTCTTTCCATCACTTGTAATGTTTCAGCTTTCCTATTAAGTTCCTTATGCATTTCCACGTTTTTAGTCATGAAGAAGTCTTTTTTTTTTTGTAGCTATTCTAATTATTGAATTATTTCTTTCATCTTTTCTTTGCTTCTTGGCTTCACACTTCTTTTTTGCTTTCTGTAAAAATCCTTTAGCTTATTTATTTCTTTGTGAACCTCATACTTGCCTTCTTAAGCTTTCTTAGCTATCAGTTCTTATATATAGACCTCATATTTCAGAGCCATTCTTTCCTATTGCCATTTGAACCTTTCAATTTCCCATGACTTCTTTTCTTTCTCTTTTTTTTTTCTTTAAAGTCATTGAATCTCAGCTTGGCAAGATTTCACAAGAAAGGTCTTGATGAATAGCAGCGTGGTAGCACTATATTCTTAATTCTGCTTTTTTTTTTTAAGTAACATATGTAGATGTAAAAACACCTACCTATTTATATTTTTGTATTTAATGAGGCTTTTTCCATGCTTTTCGAATATGTTTCACTTTTTTAACCTCATGAGGATCAATATATCTGAACTTTCTTTATATTAATTCATGCAAAATCGAGATAAATTGTTTTGCTCCCAATTGCCTCATCACCACAAATAATGTGTAATATATCCCCTCTCGTAGTCTGAATAGTAGTATATAATAAAAGATTACCTACTTCACAGAAGATAGATTGATAAAATATCCAAGGTAGTATCCATTAAAGTTAATTTTCTTCTTGGGTTGATAAGCAATTTGCCCACTCATATATGGTTCTAGGTTCGAATTTACCCTTATTACCAAAGCTTTCGATATGATGATGTAGAACTATATATACTCCTCTTGTTTCTTTAAGGTGATTTCATAGCCATGCATATAACAATGAAACTTCTTTAAGTACCCAACTCTAATTTTTTTTTTTTACAATATTTAAAGATCTTAAACTTTTTTAAAAAAATGACTGAAAAAGGATTAGCTCCATGAAGATGGGTTACCAAGAAGTCCATTACTGTACCTTTTACACATTCTTGTACTTTTTGGAAGATTAAAAGTTCATAGATTGCTAAAGCTGATCCGCTCGTTCCTAACTCTTCAGTTGTACAACTTCGAATAAAAAAGAACAAGAACTGTTGCATCATATAACTAACTGTCCTTTAACACTTAATTGCTTACTTAGCCTCAAATTTATTGATCACCAATGGAATAACTAATTACTTCACCACCATTAATATCTTCCTTATTATGTATAACTTATAAGATTTTGATGAGACTATTCATAATAAGGAGGTATATTCTTCCAAAGTTAGAGCTAGATCAATCTTTTTGAAATTAAAATATTAATGGGGGGATTCCAAAAGTGTAAAATGGCTTTGACCAATGATTCCTCTATATGAACTCTGAAGAAACGACCTACATACCTATATTCTTAATCAAATTTTTTCTTATTTCTCAGGATCTAGTAATTCTCACAAAAAGATCAACTTTATTAATCCATTAGTCTTCATGATCAATTTGATTTTGAAAGGTAATTCTACTCTGAAATTTAATCTTAATCCATCTTTTTTCTCGTGCTATATTCTTTCACACCACTATTGAGCTCTTTTGGGATTAATTGGGATTGATGCGATCTTCATGTTCTTTGAGAAATTAAGTAAAGCCCAGGATAAAGGAATATGAGTTTCTAATTGATATAAGATGAAATGCAGCAATAACAAAAATTGGACTTTATTCTTGTCGTATTTTAAGTCATAAGTTCTAACCCTAATCATGATGATACTTAGGTTAAATGATTGTAGAGATTATGTAAGGAGAGCCTGATTTCTAAAGGTTCCTAAATTGTTCCTTATTAGACTAATGAGGCACCTTAGAACGTTACCATTATCATGGAGGCTATTAGCAGTTCGAGAGCAACAATATATTTCTAATTCAATTTGAGTGAAATATATCACCAACTTTGCAAAAGAGAAGTTTCCTTTGGGAAGCATGGTTACATATATTTCTTCTAAACATAGAGCTCGAGTTCTAGAGCTCATGCATGTTTAATGAGGTGTTTTCAAAGTTATTAATAGTATAGTAAAACAATAAAGCAGGACAATCAAATGACAACAATATCTTTCATAAAAAAATAAAAAATAATTTAAAACTCTTCATCTAGAGATTTTGGGTTCAGTCCTTAGTGGAGTTACCAACTACCATAACTGGGGTTTGAATGAGTGAAACCCTTAGCATGAGAAAATTTGGGAGTCACCATACTATAGCAAAGTAAACATACTATAGCAAAGTAATTCAGCATTATGTAACTTAAATTCATAGGAATGGTTTATCACTCTTAGGAGTTCCCCTTATGAACCTTTATAAACCTTTTATTTGCACCAGAATTTTCATACGCTAGCCTGAATTCACCTTATTTTAATTGAATTTAAGCATTTTATCATAGTTTCAAGGTAGATATACCTTTTTTTTTAAAGAATAGTACATAACGGATGTTCAAATGTTACCCTTTTGAAGCAGACCTCTTAAGCACATTTTTTTTAAATGTTTCTTAATGATATATTTGTAGTGTTTTCATTTTAAAATTATTCCTTAATTTGGGAAGATCTCTTTGCACTTTCATGGGAAGACCTTGGCAAACTCTTTCATTTTTTTAAAAGACTATCATTTTAAAACGGTTGAGTTTAGAAAGACACCGTTTCATGAAAAGCTGAGTGAATTTCCTCTTACCTAAATGATGTTAGTATCTCAATGTCTATTCTACATCCTTACGAAAACTTTTCATGACTCACCTTAGGAACACCCTAAAAGCTTCTTCTAAGGAAAATAAATATCTAGAGGGTTTACCTCCTATAGAAATATAAGTTTTTAAAGTCTTAATATTCATTTCGTACCCTTAGGAAGACTCTTTTTCACTTTCTTTTGGAAATTTTCAAACTCTTCCTTTGTCACATGATAGTCTATTTAAAGAAAGAGTGTCAAAAATGCAAAATAAGTGCTTGGAGACTCTATGATTGCAAACTTAAATGAATTCCTTTTCATATAAGACCTTAATATCTTAATATTTACTTTACACATTTAAGAAGACTTTCCCTCAGTTTATCCTAAAAAACTGTGCACACTTTTCTCTGTTTGGGAAAAGTGTCTTGTAAGAACTCATGATTGGTAAGTAGGCTCTTTTAAATCTTTTCGCATTAGTGTTGTACTCTACAATATTAATTCATTGCTCTCCTCTTTAAGGTAGACTTAAAAATACTATATTCAAAGAGATTCTCTTAAGCTTGGAGGAAGAGTGTGAAAAATTTTTGAAGACCTCAAATGAGGGTCTTCTTGGATCTTTAAGACTCTATTTATTCATCTAAGGGGGTCCCTACTTGATTTTCCTTTAGAAACTTGATTTTTCCCTCATTAGACCTTATTAACACCCTTTTCCACAATTTTCCCAAAAGTAATATCGTTGTTCTTCAGCCTGTATAGTCACAATAGTATCTTTACTTTAGATTTCTAGTGAAGGCAAAATTTTAATATCGATAACTCCATTTCCTTATTTTTCACTATAGAATGGATAGGTAAAATTCATGACAATGTCTCAAGTGCTTTGCCTTTTATGTTTGCACCTTTTTCTTCCTTAGAGACTCAAACCTTTCTCTTCTTTCTTCCATAAACACAAGCCCAATCTCCCCTCGATGAAAATTTTCTTAAACTTGATTCCCAGCCTCAACCCTTGGCATATGCAGATCAATTTATAATGTTAAGAGTTGGAAAGAGAAAGCTTGCAGAAATAGTGAACTTCTAGAGAGAACCCCTCCTTATTCATCTTCAATAATAAATAAAGTTGCTAGTTTACTTATTCAAGCTACAGATGTAGTACAAGAGGTTCCCCCTAAAATGCTGATATTTTTCCACTTTAACTCTCCAAGGTAAGATCTTTATCCTATCATTCGTATTTAAAAATCCCTGTAGATCAAAGAATTCGTCAAGAATGTTCTTATTCCACCCTTCTTGTCCTTTTCAATATCTTAAGAGAAAGTCCAATACATTGATAGGCTCATTAAACTTTGATAGGCTTGCCACACTTCTTTTTAAGATATGATGAACTATTTTTAGTTATTCTTTTGTCACTTTTTGAGCTTTTTTTACTTTATAATGGTTATTCCTACGTCATTCTTGAGTCCTCATTAGTATTCTTTAGTGCTCACTCTTATTCCTTGGTATTGCATAATTGGTATATAAGTCTTTAATGGTTATAAGTGACTATTAGCAAAATTGTAACAAGGAATAAGTTTTTGGTGAAATTGAAAAAGCTTTTGAAAAGGTTAGTAAAAAAGGATATGAGTTATTAGCTAAACTCCTTGTTGAAGCCACAAAAGGAGCAAGAAAAACAAGAAATTCAATTCCTTAAAGTTAAGTTGAAGAAGACTGAGTCCAAGGCTCAACTATAATTAGAGGATAATGGAAAGTATCATGCGAAAAAATTAGAGGTTTGTAAGAAAGAAATGTGTCTATTGTCAAGGAAAGTGAATAATTTGATAAATTGGTTTTCGAAAATGTGTTGAGGTTTTTAAAGATATTTAACGTGATGTGATGGCCAAAATCCTCAATGAATACCCTCATTTGAACCTACGCTTCATTAGGATAGAGCAAAAATATGTTAAAAGCTCTTCTACCTGCCAAGTTGTAGAAAGAACCCCCACGTAATTGAAGAAGATGCAGTTACCTATGCAAAGGCACTTTGATGCTCCTCTTCCTAGATAGTATGTCCTAAATACTTTCAGATTTAGATAGAACTGTTGCAAGCATGGAATAAGGGGAACCAAAAAGAACAGCCTTTTAGGACTTATTTTTCTTACTTTGTATTCCTCATACTTTTCGTAATAAATCCTTTTTGTTTAATGGCATCAAATATTTTCGAGTTATGATTCCATTATTTTTTCCCTTACCTTTCTTTATTTATTTCATTCTTTGTAGTGGCTAAATTATTTTTTACTATTTTTTAATATGTAAATAAAGCAGTAGGAAGCACCGTCATCATTTGAGAAAATCAACCAATAACTTGGAATATCATATGTCTATGACCAATATTTGCACATTTTTGTCATTATATCACCATTTCCTTTGCTAATAAATCAACAAAAACCTTTCAAGAACATTTCCCTGTAAAAATTATCTTTGGAATATCCCTTTACTTCTAGGAATACCCTTTACTGTTTAAGAATATATCCCTCGTGAATCTTCACTATATCAATTTTTTTTACAAGATTCCTTTTGCAAAAAATAATTTTGCATTAATTCATCCTTTTTTAGTAATTTTTTATGAATTTTATTCAGCTTTTCGAAGGAATACGTGCTTTATATATATATTCTCATGTTTTAGAATTTCTTCAAGAATAACCCTTAGGAATACCACTCAAATCTCTTATCCCACATTGTAATCATCATGTAAGACCACCAATAATGTCTTATAAGTATCCTTTTCTGGTCTTGTATTCATTTATTAACTATTTAACCATTCTGGAGCTTTCCATAGACTTAGAAATAACCCTATGCTACTTTTGGGAATATAAGCTAATAGTTATCTTTTTTAATCATCATAATTTAGCTTTGATTTTCACTGTAATGTCCATAATGTCCTTTTTTGTTTTTATTCAAAATATTTCTTCAACATTGAAGTTTTACAAAGAATTTCCTTTTGAGAATACCTTTTTGCTACTAGGAATACCCCATGAATTTATAAATTTCTTATTCCTTGCAAGTCTCATTCGTAATTCTCATTTAGTCAATCTTTAACACCTCGTCCATCTTAAGATAAAATTTTTCCAACTCTCTAACCTTTAGATTGGATCAATATCCTTTCAACTTTGCCTTTTTTGAAAATTATATCGATTAGATTTAAGAGTAAGCCAAATTTTTGACTTTAAATTCTTATTTGGATGCTCTTTCTTTGTCTACTCTTAGTTTTCCTTCTTTTTGATGTGTTTTTCATAAAGTGTCTTTTCCTTTGATTTTATCAATTATCATTTTTAATTATTATAAAAGTCATCTTCAACATATTTTTGAATTTTTTTTAGGTAATTTATTAGTTCTTGATTTTCAAAGACAACGTTTAACTATCATGCAACAAAGAGGAAAATGAGTATATCATAAGATATGGTAAATGATACTTTATTAATCACAAAAGTGTAATCATTCATTTATAAATGAAGGAGATGTTAGGGACATTTTGGATTTAGCTATCACACCCTCCCTGAAATGAGCATTGACTCAATCTAGTTTCTTTTAATAATAATTAACCTAATACATTTGACTTCGGCTTTCCTTGGTAGAACTGATGAAGACACTGTTTTATCCTCATTAGACTTGTTGAATTATCTTCCAATCATACCCTTTGAAGGATCAGGTTGTCTCAAGATTTGTCTATTATATTTAAGGTATAGTCTTTCTTAACGATATCTGAATTTAATGGGCTAGGAATCTTGTGTCCATCCATTTCTTGAAGAATTAATGCGCCTTTAAAAAATCCCATCTTTATAATGTAAGGCCCATCCCAATTTAACACTAATTTACCCTTGACATCTAGGATATTCTCAAGTATTTACTTTAGCATTCAATCTCCCTCTTTAAAACTCCTGAGGTACATTTCTTTATTTTATGCACTTTAATGCAACTTTGATACAACTACCAGTGGCAAATAGCCTTCAATATTTTTTCTTCTATCAATTTTAATTACTAGTATCTAGCTTTGACCCATTCTACTTCTTCAAGCTTTTCTTCCATGAGCACTCTAAAAAAAGGATTCTACATTTTAATTGGCAATACTTCTTCTCTACCATATGCAAGTGAGTATAGTGTTGCCCCAGACGAAGTCTGAATCAATATTCTCTAGGCATGTAACACTAAAGGTAACATGTTATGCTAATCCTTGTAAGCTACTATCATATTCTGCATAATCTTTTTGATGTTCTTCTTGGTGGCTTCTACTACACCATTCATTTTAAGCCTATAAGTAGTTAAGTTACGATGCTTGATATTGAACTGGGCACATATCTCTTCTATTTGCTTGTTATTCAGATTCAATGCATTATCAGAAATAATCCTCTTTAGTACCCTCTACCGAAAGACTATCTCTTTCTTCAAGAAGCAATTAACTACTAATTTAATAACATGGACAAGGGAGCTAGCTTTTACCCATTTTATGAAAAAATCAACGAAGACCAAAATAAACCAATGTGCATTTGCTGCTTTTGTGGAAATTGGTTGATCATGTTGAAACCCACATGGAAAAAGGCCAACTAGAATTCATCATATAATTAGGTGATGAAGGTTCATGATTTTTATTTTCATGCATTTTATTACATGTTGAATGCATTTGTTTCTAATGTCAACCAAAAATATTCTATTCAATATTTATCTTGCCATCGTTGAGCCACTTTGGATGAGTCCCATAGGTTCCTTCATGGATTTCTTTCATAATTTTTATGGACTCAACTTGATTCATGCATCTGAGTGGAGTCTGCTTAAAACTTTTCTTATATAGTATTTCTCCGTCTAGTACTAAATTTGTAACCAATTTTTTTAACGTTTATTTTTTATCATTTTTTATTATCCCTTAGGAATATTATTGTATTTTTACATATCTCTTGATATCAAAATACCAGGGCTTTCCACTTTATGCTTCTTCAAGTATAATGCAATAAGCTAGTGCCTTTTGATTGCTTATTTTAATTGGTAATACTTGTTTAAGGTCATTAACTTGGAACATGGAAGTCAAAGTTACCAAAGCATCAGCCATGTGATTTTCTTCTCTTGGAAGAGAATGGAATGTCACTTCTTTGAAGCATATCATTAGTTTTTTTGCTAAGGCATGATATTTCATAAATTCTAGATTTTTAGTCATTCAGTTCCTTTTAATTTATATGTAATGAGTGTCAAATCTTTGTACACTTTTAAACGAGACACCTTTTTGCTAATAGCAGCTTAAAGGCCCATAATGCAAGATTCATATTTTATTACATTATTAGTGGAGTAAAAGTCCCAGCAAGCTGTAAATGAGTAGTACTATCCTTCTGAAAATTTCAAAATTGCCTTAATACTATGGCTTAATATATTAGAGGCTTAATCATAGTACATTTACCAGCATTCATTCTTTTTCTTTTTTGTTATTCTACCATTGCAATCAGATCTTCATCAGGAAATTCAAAGCTTACTAGTTGATAATCATTACTAGACAATTTGATAGGAATTCAAAATTTTCACTTTTTTGGGTGAACTTCTAGGGACATAGACCGAATTATATTCAAATAATAAGATTGCCAACGTACTACTCTTTTTAATAATGATGGGTTTTTAAATAAATATTTTATTGAATCCAATTTTATGATGATTCAAGTTAAATGGCTTAATAAGTATTGAGAGAGCCCTTGCGCTGCCTATGCCATAACACAGATTTTTCTATTAATGAATATTTACTTCATAAGTTGTGAAATTTTTGTTCAAATAATATATAGCATGTTTTTTTCTTTTTAACTCATTTCGTAATGCTAAGAGGCATCCCAATAACCTTTTGTAGACTATTAAATATAGGCACAATGACTTTCTTTGTATTGTTGGCGTTAGGATGGGAGGATTCATCAGATACATTTTATCTTATCAAAATCTTGCTGGCATTCATCATTCCATTCTTCTTGATCACGAACCTTTAATAGCCGAAATATTGGGTTACATATATTCGTCATTTGAGATATAAACCTAGATATGTAATTTAAGTAGCTCAAAAAATTTTCTAACCTTTTAAATATTTTTAGATGGTGGCAAATTATGAATGACCTTCACTTTATCGGGATCTACCTCGGTTCTTGTTTCACTAAATATTAATCCTAGTAACTTGCTTGATTTTACTCAGAAGGTGTGCTTATTCATGTTCAATCTTAACTTATATTGTCGAAGCTTTTTAGAGAGTTTTCTTAAGTTCTCTACATGACTTTCATCCTTTCAAAACTTGGCCATCATATCATCTATATTAACTTCAACGGATTTATGCATCATATCATGAAATAACATCATTGTTGCTTATTGATATGTTGCTCTTGCATTTTGTAGTCCAAAGGGCATTATTGTATAATAAAATGTGCCCCACGTAGTGATAAATGTCATTTTTCCAAATCTTCTTGTCTTTACTATTTGAATGTACCTTAAATAACCATTTATGAAAGAAAATAAGGCAAATTTTGCTGTTTTATCCATTAATGTGTCAATATGAGGTAGAGAAAATTTGTCTATTAGACTTGCCAAATTCAAGTTTTTATAATCTACACGCGATATGTGTGGACCACCTTTTTTGGAATTAGTATGATGTTGGCTACCCATTTCGGATATTTGGCCACTTCATTAAAGCCTACATCTTGTATTTTATATACTTCTTCTTTGATTTTTAACAACACCTCTGATTTCGTCCTATGGAGCTTTTGTTTGATTAGAAGATATTCTGGGCTCAATGGTAATTTGTATTTTACAATATTTCTATCCAATCTCGACATGTCCCTGCACAACAATGCAAACACATTTATATATTCTTGTAATAGCTCAATCAATTATTATTTCAATATTGAGGTTAAGGTAGCTCTAATCTTTACTTCCTTTTCATCTTCTTCAATCCCTAAATTGATCATTTTTGTTTTTTTTTTGTTTTTCTATGCGAGCTTATTAGTTTTTCTTCTTGCTCTATTTACTTGATGATTTCTTAGGGTATCTTATAATTTTCTTCTTCATATCCTTAAAATTAAAGTCATTTGAAAATAATTTTTCTTCAAGGTACAGTCTATTATTAAGAATATTAGGATATTTTTTTATCAGAATCCCCAGACAAGAGTAACTCAAGATAAATTATGAAAAGATGAAGAGATATGGATATGAGAAAAAAAAGTGTTTATTAAGATAAATTAAAAAGGTGCATACACGTGGTCCTATTAATGTTCTTTTGATTTTTTGATCAAAATCTAATTGTCTCAAATAAATTCAAACAAGATTTAGTCTGACTTTTTTTCTTTTCTCTCTATAGTATTCCATTAATTTTAATTGAGCCATTTGATCCTAAGGCATAGAATCAGTTGACAGAGCTTTGTTTGCATTGTCAAACTCGATTGATCTGAATATACATCTTAGGGATTAGCTGTAGTTAATAGGATCTATTTCTCTTTCTTTGCACCTTCAAGATTCTTATTTTTCTTGATCCTCTTCTTATCCACTTGGGTTGGTTCATAGCCTAGGCCCATTTGATCTCTATTCTCCACTATCTCTAATGCCCTTATTATGCCTTGTAGCTTCTTCGAAGTCCTTTGTCAACTTGGCAACCTTTTCCAAAGCTTAATTCAATTGGAATATTATGTTGCTTGATAAATTTGGTTATGAAGCTCATAAGCATTTAGTAGCATTTACAAACTCAAAAGTTTGACAAAAATACTTTTCTCTGTTAAGCACTTCTATGTAAGGATAATGTTCAGGGATGGATGCAATCAAAGTATCTTCTATTTTTACCACGATCACCTTTTCTTCCATGATGATTTTTACTGGTTGATGAAGTGTAAAATGATCAACTTTTGTATGAATAGACCCATAGCCTTCGTGGAAGGATATTATAAGATGAAAATACATCCATCACTTTAAATTCTATGAGATGCGAAACTATTAATGATATATTAATTACCCTTTCAACTATGCTGCCAAATTCATCAAATGTTTTTATAGTTAAAATAGTATTTTGCATGTATCGAATGTCTACGGGGAGTTAGTCTAATGTACATATTGGCATGACATTTAAGCATGATCCATTATCAATCAAAGCCCGTGAGATTATGGTTCCTATATATTCCATCGAAGTGTAAAGAACCTTTCTCAATTCTTTCCTATTCGATGGTATTTCATCTTCTATGAATGATATTAAGTTATGAGTGGTGATATGCCCCATTACATCGTCCATTTGGTCCGTAGCTAGTTATTGAGGGACATATACTTTCTTCAATACTTTTGTCAAAGCCTCTTTATCAGGTTCCTAGCTGAATATGAGGGAAAGCAATGAAATCTTGGTAAGAGTTACTTTGCTGATTTATTATATTGTATTCATTATGTTTAATGTGCCCTAAAAATTCCAACACTTCTTTCTCTATTATGGTTAGCTTCTTTTTTTTTCCTTTCTCATTTGCTTTTTCTATAACCTTTTTATCAAGGATTCCTTGTTTTACGGGCTTTTTTTTTTCTCTGTATCTCCTGACCTATAGAATCTTTCACTTTACGTGATGTGGCTTGGTCCAGTTACATTCCCTTACTTCATATGTTGTTTAAACCATCCTTTGATAGTTTCATGGCATTACATTATCATTTTTACTTATGAACAAGGTCGATACCCTAGTTATTACTTTTGGTTTTTTCAATTATTATTGCTAATGGAATAACATTCTTGACCTTGAAGATGAATGGTTTTATTGAATCATCATGATTTGTTTTTATCACTTTCGATATCAATCATATTTATATGATGTTGTTCACAAGCCAAGAGTTGATTGTTTGCATCATTAGGGTTACTATCACTCTTAAATCATAAGAATCCCATTGTTAACTAGAAATTAGTCCTTGTATTTAAAGGCCAAATAGTTCTCTATGTTATGACCAATGACCTCATTGTGATATTTACAAGTCGCGTTTGCATCATACAACTTGAGGTACAGGGGCTAAAACAGTTTCACATAAAGGTGCTATTAATTTTTGCTCCAAATATGGAGTAAATACATTGTATTGGCTGAATTGGGGTTCCCTATCTCTAAGGTCTTTGTTTGACCATATTCATTGTTGTTGTTAGATGTATTTTATTGCAGGGCTTTGTGCACTAGCCCAAAAACTGGTTATGAAATAAAATTTACTTCCATTTTTTTTTTCTTTTGGCAAACGTCTTCTTCACATGAGTTTGGATCTTCAAGCTTACTCGATCGTATACTGCTTTTAATGAATTCCCTCATCTTAATAATGTCAATAAATCTCTACCTTGCCCTCGTAATGAGTCTTTTATAAAATGGGGCTTTTAGATTTCCAAAGTATCCCGATAACTCACGTTTAGCAAGGTGAGGTTTTACTTTCATGGGACTTCTTTCTAACATCGAATGTATTCTTTGAATGTCTCATTACCTATTTTATTCATGTTTTATAAAGTTATTCGATTGGGTAACTCCTCTATATGCTAATAATGTACAAGGAACGCATTCGCCATGTCACTCCATATCTATATCTTTGATGCTTCCAAGGCTCTATACTAGTCTAAGGCCTTTTTCTTTAGATTATCCAAAAAATAAAATATCAAAAGTTTTTGGTTACTTTCATAACAATTTATTTTGTGCATATAGACTTTTAAACGAGTCTTTAGGCACTTCATCCCATCATATTGGTCAAACTTAAGAATGTTAAACTTTGAGGGTATCACTAATGTTGGTACTTAGGTTGAAATGAGCGATGCCAATCCCTGTGTGGTCCCTAACCTTTTGGAATTTCTTCATTTTCTTAGTAAAAAAATTCCATTTATGATAGTAGTTTTTGATTTATGTTGCTAATCTTTCCTACTTTATCCATTTTTATTGGATATTCAACAATCAAGATATGTATCAACTTAGCTTCCTTTTTGTTCGTTTCTTTGCTGCCTTTTTGTCCACAGCTTGAATTTGTGATTAGTTATGCTATTAACGAATGGTTTAATGTAACCAATTATGGACTTAATGTTGGGTACCATTAGCATACCATTAAAATTTCAAATTATTGTGTTGGATTCCAATGTCCATCTTTCCATGCAAACTTTCATCATCAACACATCATTCACACATCATGCATGCATCCTTTTAATAAAATTAAAAATGCCTAACAGAATAGGAAAAACAAAAGGTCATAGTCATTCATACATATAATACTCGATCTTGAGCTTAATCAACTGAAATGGAGGATAAGCTAGCACATATTGAAAGGTTAGAGTAGAATTAAGTATAAATGCACAAAAGGATAATGAAAAATCATCATGACTTCTAACTGCCTATGCAAGACTAGTTTCTGTAGATCATGAGCTTTATATGAGCTCTGTTGAAAAGAAAGGCCTTATGGAACCTGAACGCGAAGGGGTTCACAATCCCATAAGTTACATGGTAAAATCCCTTATCCCGATGACTCCAAGTACATCCTAGAATGTAAAGTAACCTATGGGGCAAAAAACGATAAAAAGTCCCTAAGTGATTCAAGTCCTTGACTTTAGATGATCTTATTAAGTTAGAATGCTAAGGATAGATGATCCTTAAAATTAAGAGTTGTTAACCAAAATAAAAGCATTGGTGGAATAAGTAAGATATCTGAAACAAGAAAAAAAGGTTGCGGGGATAAATATTACCGACTTGAGCCTGGTGACCAATTTGATTATCCCTCTAAGTTCAAGGCTCTTGAGTTTGGTAAGTACGATAGGACCCACTGCACTCATCCCTATTTGAAGATATTCTTGCACAATATTCACAAGCATGAGGAGAACCATAAACTCCTCATCCATGACTTCTAAGACAACTTTAAGGATGAGGTGCTCGAATGTACACCAACTTCGAGTCTTCTGAGATTCAAGTATGGAAGGACTTGGCCACTATCGTTCCTTCTCCACTATTAGCATATGAAAGGATTGGGTCCCAATAGAGTCAATCTCTAACACATGAAAGAAAGAATAATGAGACTTTTGAAGAGTATGCCACTCAACGGAGGGAAACTATGGCTCATGTGCAGCCTCCACTAATAGACACTAAGCCCTCCTAGAGAAACACTAAGCTCTCCTAGAGAGACACTAAGCTCTCCTAGACATGTTTAGAAACCTTAAAACTCCCATTATACAACCACTTAGTCATACTGATAAGCAACAAGTTTGTATGGATAGTATGAACTAGGAAATTCGTAATGCCCTCACATCCAGCAAACTAGAAGACTCTACTACAAGGAATGCCCTTACTTTCAAGAATATGAAATAGGATAATTTTATCAATCACCCTATTGTTAAATAGTCATAAACTATATTTCCAACCCATTACTATTCTATCCAAACCAAAGATATAGTTAAAAAGGTCCACCCTTTGATGGCTCTATCGTTGAAGCAAATGAAATCTCTTTTCCTGAATCCGCCTTTAAAGAGGCCAAGACCTCCTATTTGTCCAATTCTCATCTCTTACCATGAGCTATACCCTCAACTCTTAGAATAAAAGTTAGTGGCATCGATGTTCACATGGTCCCTAAATCCATCATTCCCCAAGTGGTATAATCCGATAGTAACCTACCTATACCATTTTAGAGCATAAAGCCATAATATTGATAGCTACCTTGCATTCAAATATTGGGTGCATAAGTTGATGGACAATGGTATCCTTTCTTTCAAAAAGGAGAAAGGCTTAATGTGGCTAATAGTCCCTTTTGCGCTTATCATGTGAACATGATTGGATGGATGGATGAAGAAGAGGTTGAGGTCTTTATAATCAACCACCACCCATTCGTTGTAAAGGTAAAAGCCTTAGCTCAACCTGAGGAACCAAAAAAACAAAAGAAGGTCGTACCTATCTAGGGACCCAAGGTCATGATTAAGGTTCTATCTTTTTATTAATCAAGCCATGTGGTACCTTAAAATTATCCCTTTACAACGGTAAATAAAAAGGTAGGAAACATGGCTCAGCATATCTACATTACAAGGAGCTAACCTCATCTAAACAACCAACTATAAAAGAGAAAACCTCTAACAAAGTAAAGAAAGAGAAAGCCTTTGTTCTACTTATATCAAAGGATGATGTAATGGAATTCCTAAAAATTTATAAAGCACAGTAAGTGCACTATCTTAGATCAATTACAGAAAACTCTAGCTAAGATATCATTATTAGTACTCATCTTCAACTTCAAATCACATAGACAAGCCTTTTTATAAATTCTAAAGAAGGTCTATATACCACCTAAAATATCAATTAAGAAGATGGAGGATATTTGTAACTACATCATGGCTTACAACTTTATAACCATTTTAGATGATGAACTCCCTCCCCAGGGTAGCCGCTCCACTAAATCTCTCTATATTATGACTTCATAAGAAGGCCATACAATTTCGTGAGTGCTCATTGACAATAGGTCCTTAATAAATGTCATGCTCACACGAACTCCAAAGCTCTTCCACTCTGACCCAACCACTATTCACTACACCATGGCTATGTCTATGAGATTTTTTGATGGAAGCAAAATTGAAGTCCAAGGGACTATTGGTCTACCCTTGAAGATCGAACCATTTGTCTATGCCGTCGAGGTTTAGATCATGGACATCTCTGCCTTATTTAACATTCTCTTAGGTAGGGCATGGATACACATGGTAGGGGTTATACCTTCTACTCTTCACCATAAACTTAAGATGCTGTTCAAAGATTGCTTAATCACCATAAACATGGACAAGGACATTATTGCTTGCGTTAACAAAGACTTCCCTTATTTGAAAGTGCTTGATAAAGAAAAGAACACATTTTAGACGTTAAACTTCATTAACATCATCAAGTTTGCAAATGAGAAGCCTTTGAAATTGCCTTAAAATTTACTATTTAAATAAGCCAGACTTTGGGTAGAGGTTCTCAAGTTAGAAAGGGCTTGGCAAAAACCTTTAAGGCATCCTGACAATTCTTGAGTTACCAAGTGACTTAAAAGCATGGGGGATTGGACATCGATTGATGGTCAAAGATAACGAGGTAGAAAGGAGACGAAGAGAGCTAAAAAATATGAGGCCAATTGGGCCATCAACTATAGCTTGACTCTCACTAATAATTTTTGTCTTACTAGATGGCTCTCTAGTGAATCAATTTTTACCCCGTTGACTTTTCGAGTCATCCACAGAATAATAATGATAAGGAAAATAAAAACATGTCAAGTTGGGAGTTACTTGAAGTCCTCATTTTTTTAAATTAGGTAATTAGGTAGAGGCCGAAGATATCATTGTTGTAATCCCATTGTAACTCTTTTTGGGCATAATAAATAAATTGCACTTTTCTCTTCATCTTTTTGCAAACCACTTCATTTCATTCTTCACCCTTTGCTCATTCAAGAAAATCATCAATTCATCGTAAATAAAACCATTCCTTTCTCATGTCCAAGAAGTTTGGTTACAAAAATCTTTAACATGTGTAGGATGGACATAGGCAAGAAAGACATTTTCACACATGACCTTAAAGCTAAGGAAGAATTTTAATTACCGTTAAAATTGTTCAAATAAATCCAAATTAAGGAGAAGATAAATAGATACTACCTCATCAAGAAGAAACCTAGATCATAAATGTGGGTACAGATGAAGAAAAGAAGGAATTAAAGATTGGCACCACTCTGCCACTGTACTGAAACAGAGCTTAATTGATCTATTCCAAGAATTCAACAATGTATGCACTTTGTCTTATAAAGATATGAGAAATTTAGATATAAAGATAATAGAACATAAGCTACTACTCAAACTAGAATGTCCTCTTGTCTAGTAAAAGCAAAGGGAAACCCGAAATACTTTTGAAAATCAAAGAAAAAGTGCAAAAATTGTTAAAAGCTGAGTGTATTATGGTTTCTAAAAATCCAAAGTTGGTAGCAGATATAGTCTTAATCCCTAGAAAGAACAAATAGATTTGGATTTGTGTGGATGACAGAGACTTAGATAAAGCAAGTCCTAAGGGTAACTTTTGGCTACCACATATAGATACATTAGTTGATAACACAGCGAATTACTCCTTGTTTTCTTTTATGGATGGCTATTTCGGCTAAAATTAAGTACCTATGGCACTAGAAGATATGGAAAAGACCACCTTCATGATCATGTGGGCAACTTTCTACTATCAAGCTATGTTGCTCGATTTGAAGAATGCTGGGACAGCATACCAAAGGGCGATAGTGACTTTGTTCCATGATCTGATATGTAAGGTAATAGAAGTCTATGTGAATGATATGATTGCTAAGTTCAAGAAAGATAAACACCACATGAAAGACCTTCAAAATCTTTTTAAAAGAATTCGACAATATATGCTTTGACTAAATCCAATTAAATGCACAAGGTATTGAGATTGATCTTGACAAGGTTTAAGCTATATAAGAGCTTTCCCCACTAAGGATCGTAAAGAAAGTGAGAGGTGTCTTAATATGCCTTGACCACATATACAGGTTTATATCTCAATTGACAAATACATGACTCCATTTTTTCCTCTACTAAAAAAGTATGACCCCAGGGAGCGGAACACAGTGTTAAATAGCCTTTGATGAGAAAAAACGAAAATTTGTCCCATCCACTAGTATTAATAAACAAAATCATTATGAAAAATCATTGGGCCGCATATTGTGTAGAGGTCGATGTTTTTAAGAATAAAGAACATGTCATATATTATCTTAATAAGAAATTCACAAATTCTGAGTACAGATACTCATCAATAAAAAAAAATATGTTGTACTATTACATGGGCTACACATAGGTTAAGATAGTACCTACTCAGCCATACTATATGGGTTATAGTTAAGTTAAACCCCACAAAATATTTGATGGAAAAACCATCACTTTCAGGTAGGCTAGTGAGACAGCAAGTACTTTTGTCTGAATATGATCTTATTTGTGTTTCACAAAAGGCTGTAAAGGGAGTACCTTAGCCGAGTTTTTAATCGAAAGCACTACTGATGAGTATCTCCCTATTAAGTTTGAATTTTCTGATGAAAGCTTACTATCCTAGGTTGATTTGGTCAACAAGGAGATACTTTGATGGATCATGTACTTTAACGGAGCCTCCAACACATTGGGGCATGGCATAGGGGTATTGTTAAAATCCCTAGAAGGCGATTATTATCCCTTCAATGTAAGATTTTATATTTCATTTTGACTAACAACGTGGTAGAATATGAGGCATACATAATGGGCTTAAGAGCTACGATTGATAAAAATATCGAATAACTTACAATCTATGAAGATTTTGCCTTGATTAATTATCAACTAAAAGATGAATGGTTGGTGGAAAATCCTGAACTTTAGAAATATTATGAATTGATGCAAGAATTGTTAACTAACTTTCAAGATGTACATTTTCAGTATCTCCTTAGAGAGGAAAATCAAATTATAGATGCCTTAGCAACTTTGGCAGTAATTATTCAAATAATGACTCTGAAGACATCACACTTATCAAAATAAGCATTTGTCGAGGTCTTGCACACTACATTACGCTCAAAAAAGAAAAAGATGGAATGTCATGGTATTATGATATCCAAAAATTTCTTTAAAAATAGGTTTATCTAGAAAACATAACATGAAACGATGAGAAAATATTGAGAAAACTAGTGGTAAATTACTTAACTAATGGAGAGATACTGTATAAAAATTTTTTTAATCAAACATTCTTAAGATGTCTGGATATCAAATAAGCTCAAGAAAGCTTAAACAAAGTACATGAAGGGATCTATGGAATGCACGTAAGTGGCTTTATGCTAGTCAGACAAATAATTCAAATGAGATATCATTGGCTTAATATAGGAAAAAAAAAAAACTAAATACACTATGTTTGAAAGTGCCATAAGTGTAAGATATATGCAGAAAAGATTCATGACTTGCCTTTAAAATTATATATGGTGATTGCTCATTGGCTATTTTCCATTGGTCTAATTACTCTAAAAGCCTCAAATAGACATGTATTCATCTTAGTATTTATCAATTACTTTACAAACTGAGTGGAAACTTGATTTTTCACCCAAATAACCAAGTTAGTGGTGATAAACTTTCTTAAAAAGGAGATAATATACTTTTATTGTCCTTTAAAAGAATCATTTTTGATAATGTCAAGAATCCAAATAGCCAAGCAATGTAAGAAGTTTGCAAGCAATTCATGATCCGTCATCGTAACTCTGCCACATAACCATCACAGATAAGAAGGACAATCAAGGTAGCAAATAAAAATATTAAACATGTCATAAAAAAAATGACAACTACGTGCTAAGATTGGCATTACATCCTCTTGTTAGCATTATATGCATACCGAACATTGGTTAAAACATCTACGAAGGCAACTCCCTATGCTCTAGTCCATGACACAGAGGTTGTCTTACTAGTGGAGCCCAAAATACTATCCCTCGAGATCTTAAAAGAAGTTGATCTAAAAGACGCTGAATGGATCTAGACCAGATATGAGCAACTTGATTTAATTAATAAAAAATAGCTATAGGCCATTTGTCATAGGTACATATACCAAGAAAGAATGGAGAAAACTTATAATAAAAAGGTACACCTTAGGAATTTCAAAGAAAATGACCTAATGTTGAAAAGGATCCTAGACAATGTCACCGATACAAAAAGCAAGTGGGCATCAAATTGGGAGGCTCCTATGTCACAAAAAGAGCTTTCTCTGAAGCACTCATACCAAAAATATCTTATAATCATTACTCCTTTGACGTACAGTTATTTGAACACATAAAATGAAAGCCATTTAGGCGTAGTTTTCTCCTACATCTTGCCTTTTCCTCAGTCTTAAAGTGCATCATGTACATTTTTTGCATAAAGGATCAAGTGGTTCGCCCAATTGCATCCTATAAAATAGGGCAGTAATGAAAGGAATCGCTCAAATAAGAACTAAAAAACAAAAAAAAAAAGAAATCTAAAATTAAGGAAAAAGGTACCTTCTAAGGAAACATTGAGTGATGCATAAAAGTGAGAAAGCATAATCCAATGAGCATCTATCATGAAAAACATTTTCGCTCATGGCATTCGAATGGATAATTTCTTCTCATAACAAACAATGTGATCATCTGGATGGCGAGAAGAGATAGGGGTAAAAGGTTAAGGACTAACCGACCGAAAGAAAAATGACATTAAAATGCTTTATCAAGAATTGTACATAGCATTCATACATACGCGCATCATACTTGGGATTAACTTTGATTGAAATTAGATCCCTGACTAGTTTTTAAAAAAAAGGAATGAAAAAGAATTATTTGATTTGTATCCTACATTAGATGTGGTTGCTTTCATGCCCCATATTAGACGATTTCACCTTAGATGAGACTGCTTTCACGCCTCTTATTGCACACTAAAACCTTAGGTGAGATTGGTTTCTTACCTCTCACCAGGTTTTAGTTATTCCTTAGATGTGGCTAGTTTCGTAATCCACATCGAGTACTTATGTCTTATGTGTGAGTGGTTTCCTACCTTACACCATGTATTTAGCTCTAATGAGACTAGTTTCTTACATCTCATCGGGTTCTAATTATACCTTAGATGTCACTACTTTCATGCCCTCCATCAGGCACTCCCATTTCAAATAAGACTTCTTTCATGCTTTCATGGCCCACACTAAGCACTCCTACCTTAGGTGTGAGCAGCCCTACATAGGGCATTTTCACCTTAGAAAAGATTGATTTTATGCCTATTTTCATGCATTATCACCTTAGATATGACTGCTTTCATGCCTCACATCTGGCGTACAAACTAACTGCTTTAGTTGTGGTTGCTTTCATGGCCCATATTGGACAATCTTACCTTTGATGTGGCTCTTTCATGCCTTACATTAAGCTCTAACCTTGCCTTATATAAGATTGCTTTCATGCCCTATATTGTGCACTAACACCACTTCAAATGAGACTACTTTCATATCTCTTATCGAGTACACTTATCTTGGATGTGGCTACTTACATTGGGCATTAACATTGCCTTAGATGAAACTGCTTTCCTACCTCTCATTGAGCGCCATGACCTTAGATGTGACTAGTTGTCTATCTCACATTGGATAGTCAAGCATAAGTCAAATATGACTGGCGTAGGCTTCATAACAATTGCTATTTACATTCGAGATGTGACTGACTCAAACCTCATATTGGGATTCAAATCTAGCTCAGGTAATGAGTCTGATAATTT
Source organism: Moringa oleifera (assembly GCA_021397835.1). Lineage (NCBI taxonomy): Eukaryota > Viridiplantae > Streptophyta > Magnoliopsida > Brassicales > Moringaceae > Moringa > Moringa oleifera. Next base: position 864,362 of record JAJFZO010000184.1, on the reverse strand, counting down.
CAATAAAGACTAAAATCACAGGTCATTAGAGGCGCATGTCCATCGTGTTATACGAAAAGGCATCCATAAGTGAATTTTACGATGGAGATCATCACATGGGTTTTTGAAAAGACAACGTAAAAGTTATAAAAGATTGACATCATAGGTCATTGAGGCGCATGTCCATCATGTCATATGATAGGCATCCAAAGGTGAGTGGTAGTTGTACCCTGATATAGAACCATCATGTGGATTAAAAAAAAAAAAACATCGTGTAGAAGTCGCCCTCGTGATTTCAAGAGGCATGCCTTGAATCATGAAACTATTAAAAAAGAAATTTCTCTTCCAAATCAATTTTAAAGCATAGTTAATGTCCTGAAATCTTTGTCCAAACTTTGATGCCTAAAGCATTGAACAAAGAGGATTAGCTATTGACACATAATTTTTCTAAAAAAAGATTGACTTTATCAAAAAACGCATTCACTAGGTCAGAGCTCTAAGATTGGGATTTGCTTCAATTCTTTATTAGATTTTCTAGTATTTTCTATCCTATCTTATGTAAGATTGAGAGTCTCCATCAAGTTATGTGTTATAAATGACTCATCGGGGCTTATACTTTAGATGATTCATTCGGGTTGATATTTTAAGATAGTGAAGTTCATGCCATAAACGATTCAGAGGTTCATGTTACTAATGACTCATCAGGGTCCATACTTCATGTGACACATCGGGGTTCATGCTTTAAATAACTTAGTAGGATCTGGCAAGATTAATGGTACATCAGAACTTGACTCATTTAGGTTTACTATAGGTGACCCATTGGGATTTGGTAAGATAAATGATACATTGAGTTGTGCTCATCAGGCCTAAAGATAAGCCTTACATTAGGGATTTACTCAATAAAGTTTAACTTAATTGTTTGGGTCTTTTCACATCAAGATCCTTGGTCTAGTTTGCTTATTGGAACCTTTATCGAGATTAAAGTCTTTAACAACAGTTAATCTTTCCATCATTGAAACAAATCTTACATTGAGTGTTAAATTACTTCATCAATTTTTCTTATCAATGAATTAATTTAAGGCATTCACTGTTAGGATTATGGTTAAAGAGTTAATAATTCCCTGATTGATAGTTTAATGATGATTATACTAGTCATTCCAAGTGTAAGTTTAAGATAATTTGAAGAAAGAAATTTCATTACTTTAAAAATAAAGTTTGAACATGCAAAAAGGAAAAAGAGAAAAAAAGCTTACAATTTAGGCCTCAGGTTAGGCCTCAGCTTCGACCACATCTTAAATTGGAATAGCCTTTAAGAGTAATGCATTCCAACATTAGTGACAGTGCTGTCTCATTAATTAATCCTTTGTCATTCTTTCAAATTTGCCAAGAAGACATCCAGATCTTTACAATGGACTAATTGAGCCTATACGAGAGGAGCACCTACACCTAGAAAGGTCTAAGTTAGGGTGTTTACCTTAGATCTTTTGAATAATATGTCTTTGGATAAGCCAGTACAAGTGAGAGGCTTGCTCCCTGATCTAAGGCCAATGCCTTTATTATCCTAAACTCATTCATGGCTAGAGATCAAGCTTTTTCAAGAGCTGCCTTTAGCTTATCTAGATGCTACAGGATAAGTTCATTCTTAGCATGACTTATCTTGGCCTCAACGTTAGGCCAACTCCATTTTTTTCCTATCCACGTCTACTTTAGCTTTGACTAAAAGATTCTTCAGCCTCTTAGCTTCAGTTGCATATACTTGGACTTTGTTAATGACATCAGTAGTAGACTTGTTCGCTGCCTCAGCTTTTTTCGTGGAATGATAGAGGCCGATGTTAATGTGTTTGTACCTCTTGATAAGTACAACCATTCTCTAAGTGAATTGCAAATAGAAAAATAAAATTCAAATCAAGAATCTATAATTATATTTATTAAAAGAAAAGAATAGCGTTAACATTTAGCTCCCCAAAGCACATCATAGTGTTACCCAAGAATATGTTATTATTCCCCCATTCCATCTCCTTCATGTCCTAGGGGAGGATTGACTTGTAAAGCCATTCTTGAACTAAACTAGGATGGTTCAAGGACATGGTGTGTATGTCCTAGTTTAGCTTAAACTTTTCATCTAATGGAAGGGGTTATGGCATACCTAAAGGCATTGAGAGTGTAGCCATAATACCTTTATAGTGGCTTGTCTATTCTCCTACTTTCCCTTGATGGCTATAAGAGTGATAACCACATCTTTCCCTTCTTTGCAGTAAGGGCATCATCATTAAGGCTAGTTCTGCCTGCTTTTCTTTTTATGAAAACCTACGAGGCTAACCCCAGTGCTGAGGTTTAGCAGCAACACCAGGGTTAGGATTTCTTCGACAGACATGTCTTCCTAGGGCCATGTCCATGGCTTCCCAAAATTGATCTTTAATGATTCGAGGTAGGTTAGGTTATTAAGCCAATTAATCTTCAAGAATTATCAAACGTAATACCAAAGGTTGGCAAAAAGTAGAAGAATAAAATATTTAAAGCTTAAAGTAAAAAATAAAATAAAATTATAAGACTTGGCATGGCATCGATCATAGAAACCATACTGGGAGATGGAGGCTTAGGGACTAAGGTTTAAGTCCCACATTAAGGTTCACATTGGTTTCGAGGTTAGCAGTTAGTTTAAGCATTTATGTCTACCCCTCATCAGGATGTGTACCCACTTCGGGTGTAAGACCTAGCTTAGGGTTCATCAATTTGACATTGAAATTTAGATGTTTTGAGAGATAGAAGTCTAGCTCTTCCTCAGAACCCAAGCTCGAAGTACCTTAGGCTAACTTGGAAGCCCTATAAAATTTAAACACTTTGTACTAGGTGTTGGTAGCTCTAAGTATGACTATCTTATCATTACTGATGTAATCCTTAAAGCTATCTACACTTCTCTAATCACATAAGAACTAGAAGATTGACATTAGGTCAGGTTTAAGTTTCTTCTTGTGGACTCTTCTAGAAGGTTTGCTTTAGGTATTCAAGTATGGATACATCCATGCCAAAAGGCCCAAAAGTATTTCTCAGCCTAGCCTTTATTATTGTATGGTAGGCCTTTGGAGAAAAGTTTTGAGCTATTGCTGGTAAAATAATGAAATTTGAATTCAAAATTTCTATTATTTCTATTAACCTTCAACTCAAAAAATTTGACTAACACAACAACAGAGAGATCTATATAATCCTTAGATAAAATTTTAGATATAAAGGCTAGCATGTAATGCTGAGAATCAGGCGTGAGCTGGGGAGAAGAAACTTTGAATTGATAGTGAATATTTTGGAAGAAAGGATGGATGGATAAGCTTTGGCCTCCTTTAAGGCTATCCTCAAAAACCATGACCTAGCCTTCGCGAAGGGTCCTTGACTGGTCAAAAAAAGAAGGAAGTCAAGTTTTGCGTATCTTAAAATTAGGAAGTTACACCTAACCAATTCTAGATCCTCGGGGTTATAAGTGGAAAGACCTAGGTTTTTGGTCATCATCCTAAAATTAAAAATGAAAGGAAAGAGTAGAAGATTCACATAAATGTGAAGAACTACGAAGATGAAGATGAAGATATTTAGGTTCTTTCATTGAGAAGAGATCTGAAAGTTTCTTTTGTAAAAAATAGATTGAAAGAGGAAAGAACTTTTTCAAAACCCTTTTAAATGAGATAATCTTTTGCTGCGAAAATCAAGAGGTAAGGAACAAATTTATGACCTATCTATATCCCTCGGTCATAAGGTAAATCATGAGCCGGTATCTATATAATAAATGTGTTAGAAAATATTTTTCAAGATAACTTAGTGGAATGCTGATGAGACATGGTTTTCTCAAGCTACATCTGCCCTGATCACTTATTCGGTTTACTTGCGTCTTTCTCGACTTTGGCCAAACTCTCAATCGCTCATTGGGCCACTCAATAAGAACTTGACCTAAGGGATCCCAAATTACATAAAGTCATGAACAGTAAAACGTAGAATGCATATTTTTTGAAAAATTTTATAGCTCTTCAGAGGTTGTCTAAAAGATTCTAAAATTAAGAAAGAGGTATACGATACAAGAATCATGTGTTTACGCATCTTAGATCTACGGCATGCACCCGCCATTTCTACCAAAGGCATAATTATAAATACCCATTCGATTAAAGGAGAAAAGATGTGGCTTTTAGCTTATTGAACCTTTTTTTAGCTAATAGAATTTACATACTTAATTTGGAAAGAGAGAGGCGACTTTTGAAAGAAAAGTTTATTTTTTTAGAAAGTAGTTTCTCCGAAAGAGAAACGTTTTGCATTTTCTTTAGCAAGTTTGATATCTTAATTTGAAGTGCGAGAATTCTAATTTCCTAAAAGAGATGCAGAAGATTTGTTACGCTATATTAACAGGTAAACGCAATTATCTTATAGTTTCTTTCTTGTAAGCATTTTAATCATATATGAAGTTTTGATGTTATGCTTACCCTTTCTTGTTACATCTTGTATATATATTTCCTATCATATTTTCTTACTTTCTTGATGTGTTCTTGCCATAATGAGTTACTCTTTTTATCGTTTCTACACTGTATGTATAACTTTTTTACATAAACGAATTTCAAAACAAAGTGTGTGTAAAGGTCAAATCTCACATGGAGTACTAAATAAAACCTTTTTATCTTAAGGATTAGAAGTTGTTGCGAGGGCCTTTCTCTAATCTTCACCCAAAATGCATCATTTTGAGTGCTTCTTGATGATTTTAAGAAACAAAATTCTTTCTTCGCATTTTTTTTGAAACTCAAAGACTTGGTGAAAGTTAACCTTTTGGGGCTTAGATAAAATGGTTTCGGAAACCAAGCTTACATCATTCATGCATTCTTTAAAAAGGGTTTTCTCTTTCAAATTATATGCTGCTTTGTATAAGAATCAAGTTCGAATCTTTTTCATCAATCGATAAATATGTTTTTAGTTTTAATTATTACCAATTTTGGGCATTTTGAGGGTACTAATCCTTTCTCACATGTAACTGACTTACGGATCCAAATTTTTGGTAAAATTTAACTAGTGCTAAAAATTTTCTTTTACCTTTTTTTGGTTTCTTTTCGTAAAAAAAGATTTAGAGGAAAAATAAAAGAATTTTCAATGACAAATCACATTATTAAAAAAAAATTGTCAACTCTTATTTTTTTCTTGATTTTCAGCCAAAATGAATTTCAGGACTTGTTATCCCATTTCTCACTAGCATGGAAATGGAGTGCCTCGACCTCGCTGTTAAGCCTCGTTAGGACACATGCATTTTAAAAAGATAACATGCAAAATTCATAAAGATTGACATCACAAGCAATAAGAGGTGCATGTCCATCATGTCATACGAAATGTATCCAAAAACGAATGGAACTCGTACCCTAGTATAGAATCATCATGTGATTTGAAAAACATATTAGGTGACAGTCTCCCTCATGATCTCGAGATGCACGGCTCAAATCATGGGATTGATAAAAAAAAACAACTTAGGAAATTGATTTTGGATCAAAATTAGTCTCTTGAAGTCTTTGTGCAAACACTGATACTTAGAGCATGAATAAAGAGGGGTAGCTATTAATACTTAATTTTACTCTTAGAGAAGTTCTCTTCATCAAAGACTCATCTCTAACTAGAGTCCTAAGATCAGAATTTCAAGCAAGTCTTGATGTAGTACACATTAACATAGAGTCTTATTTTGATTAATGTCCTATTTTGATTAGATATCCTAGTTTTTTATTTTTTCAGTTTCCTATTTCTAATCTAAGTTAGTTTTTTATTCTTTCAAGTTTCCTATTTAGTCAGTTTCCTATTCTTTTAGGTTTTTCATTTCTAGTTTTCTTATTCTTTTTACATTTCATATTCCCAGTTTAGTTCTTTGCATATTTAAGGACTTATTGTCATGGTTAGAAGGAATTCAATACAAGTTATCAAATTTTATTTTGTTTTTTTTTTCAAAGCAAACCTATCACTACACCAAATTGGTATCAGAGTAAAGATTTTTAGCTTATTTTGATGGCTGATGATGATTTTAGTGGGATACAAGCCATCGACAATGAACAACAGTTAAAAAGATTGAGCAATGACTTGATGGGATCGATGGAACCCTTCGCTGTCTCATGCAGATGATGACTGTAATGACTGTAAAAAGAAGACGTGATTCCATGAAGTGAAGACTAAATCAACATGATAACATAGAAAATGATGGCTAACAAGACTTAAGTTGTGCAAATTTTATTCCAAGAAGTTCTAAGGCAACAAATCATGTGGATTTGCAACCTAAACACCAACCATTTGTTAATCCAAGCTTAAGATGTCAACAGCAACTTATGGCAAACTATAATAGTCAATACCAACCCCAAATAGGCTCGAGAATTGATAACGAAGCCCTAATTCAAGTAGGACTAGTAATGAATTATAATTTTCACAAGCATGTTCCATTACGGTCTTATGAACGGTAAAACTAAAGAGCTCCTATTTGGTGGTGTAATGGTGAGTTTGAGGTTATGGATGCCCTTCCACCTTTTCGAGATGGTGATTTTTGATGTCAAGGTTAGAAGAATGTTTAAAAAAGGTAGCCACAGAGATCGAATTATTTATCTGAAGAAGAAGAAGATTTTTATTTTAAGGACAAAGATCAGAACCCACACCCTCAAGAATTTAAGATGAAGATGGATTTGACAATCGATTAGACATTGAAGATTTTCTCAATTGAGTAAGAACAGTTACAAACTTTTTTAATTCTTTGAATATTTCATAAGAAGACCAAGTCAAGCTCGTGGCATATAAGTTAAAAGGCGGAGCTTCTACTTGGGGGAAGCAACTTCAATATAATCATTAATGCTAAGAAAAGCAGTGTGTTCGTACTTGACTTAAGATGAAGTAATTACTACAAAAACGATTTCTCCCTCCAAATTATGAGCAGTTTTTATATCAACAATATCAAAATTATTGACAAGTCAACCATACTATTAATGAGTGTATAGAAGAATTCTATCGATTAAATGCATGAGTTAATCTATTTGAGAGAAAGAATCAATTGATTGTTCGTTATATTGGAGGCCTAAAGATGGTTATTCAAGATCGACTTGCTCTTCAAGGGATTTAGACCTTGACAGATGTAGTTAATTTAGTGATAAAAGGAGAAATTTAGATAAATATATTCATTATGCATCCCCATAAAAACTTTCGACAACAAAATCAAGAAGTTTCTTCCACTTTAAAAGAATTAAAAACTTCAAGTAGCAACAATAATTGAAAAAAAATTCATATTCGACTCAAAATTTGGCACATAATCAAAATAACACTTTAACTTTTGTTTGTTCCAACACCTAAGGTAATAACCAGTAGCAACATTAAATCAATAATTATCCTTCTGCGTGCCCTAACTTCGAAAGTATTATCGATGCAGTGAATTAGGCCATTTTTCAAATTAATGTTACAATAAAAGATATATTAACTTTGCAAAATAAGATAGTAGTGATGACGAGCAAGTTCTTGAAAAAGAAATTTATAATGGTGTTGAGTTTACAGAATGAGATGTGAGAGAAGTGGTATGTATTGTCCAATGACTCTTGCTTGCCCTAAAGAAACTTGAAAATAATCAATGACACAAGATCATTCGAGCTCGATGTACTATTCGTAATAAGGTATGTAACATCATTATTGATAGTAGCAATAGTGAGAATGTTGTATTTAAATTTCTCATGAAAGTATTAAATTTGAAGACTGAGAAACATCATTCTTTATATAAAATCGAATGGATTAAGAAAAGTCTGAAAGTCTACTGCAAGAATTTTGTAAGATTTCTTTGTCAATCAAGAAATATTACAAAGATAAGGTCGTATGTGACATAGTAGAGATGGACGCTTGTCATATCCTATTAGAAAGACTATGGCATTATGATGTTGATGCCACTTATAAAGAATGAGATAATACTTTTATCTTTTGGTGGCTTAACAAGAAAATCATGTGATTACCACAATCTAAACCTTCAAAAAACAATTCTATTATTAAGGAAGATATACTATTATTTGCCAACATAGCAGTCTTAAAATTCTTTAAGCAGGTTAAAGAGCTAAGCTTTATCTTAGTGTTAGAGGTGAAAAGCCAATATGAAGAAACAGTTGAGGTTCTACCTCGGATCCAAGAGGTACTTGCTGATTTTGCTAATTTATCTCTTATTGAGCTATCTCCTATGCGAAATATTCAACATTATACTGATTTAGTACTTGGAGCTAATTTGCCTAACTTCTCACATTACCGTATGAGCCCAATTGAGCATGAAAAGTTAAAGCGACAAGTAATGAGTTACTCAACAAAGGTTTGATTCGTGAAAGTATGAGTCCTTGTGCAGTTCCTACTTTACTCACCTCGAAAAAAGATTAGAGCTAGAGAATATGTGTGGATAGTTGAGCTATTAATAAAATAACAATTAAGTATCGTCTTCCCATCGCACGTCTTAATGATATGCTTTAAGAGGTTAAAAAGTGTTATGGTATTCATCAAACTTAATTTATGAAGCAGATATCACCAGATTCGTATTTGACAGGGTAATGAGTGGAAAACAACTTTCAAAACTAAAGATGGTCTCTACGAATGGCTACTGATGCCTTTTAGGTTATCAAATGCACCTAGCACATTCATACGATTGATAAATCAGGTTCTTCGTCCATTTATCAAAAAATTTATGGTGGTTCTTTTAATGATGTTCTTATTTACAATAAGGATGAAGGGGGTTACATCTCAAGGAAGTTCTCTTAGCTTTATAAGCTAACAAGTTGTATATCAATCTTAAAAGATGCAACTTTATATATGACAGACCATCTTTTATTCTTTAGCTTTATAGTAGGAAGAAATGGTATCCAAGTTGACAAGGCAAAGGTGAAGGCAATTCATGAGCGGCCCATTCCTAAAATTATGATGAAATGCAGAGCTTCCATGGCTTGGCCACCTTTTATAGGTGTTTTATTCAAGGATTTAGCATAATTATGGTGCCTATTACTAATTATCTAAAGAAAGGCCATTTCTAATGGGGTGACACACAAAAGAACATCTTCTCAATAATAAAGGAAAAATCATGCAATACATTAGTGTTAGCACTCCTCAGTTTTGACAAAGTATTTGAGGTTGAGTGTAATGCATCGATTTTAGGAATTGGAGTAGTACTATCCCAAGAAAAGCATCCGATAAGGTTTTTTAGTGAAAAGGTTTATGAATCCCAATAAAAATGGGTTACATATGAGTTAGAATTTTATGCCGTTATTCACGCCTTGAAGCATTTAGAGCATTATTTGATTCAACGAGAGTTTGTGTTATTCACGGATCATCAAGCTTTAAAGTTCGTCAATTCTCAAAAGATGATGAATTGAATGCATGCTCGATGAATTACTTTTTTGCTGAAGTTCACTTTTACTATCAAACATCAATCTCGTAAAGAAAATAAAGTAACTGATGCATTAAGTCGACGTGCCTCTTTGTTAATTATAATAAGTACTCAGGTGGTAAGGTTTGACTATTTAAATGATATATATGCTACTGATGAAGACTTTGGAAAAATATAAATGGACACAATGCAAAAGCAAAGAGTTTATTTATGATTTTCTTATCTAAGATGGATTCTTATTTAAAGGTATGCAATTATTTATTCCTTGTTCTTCTTTACGTGAATATTTGATTAAAGAGTTGCATGCTGGAGGATTAAGAGGACATGTCAATCAAGATAAAACAATTAGTTTGGTCGAAGAAAGATTTTATAAGCTTAGTTAAAGAGGATATTGGATGTTTTGTTCAGCTTTGCCTAGTGTGTCAAAAGATTAAAGGACAAATGCAAAATACTAGGTTTTATACTCCTTTGCCTATTCCAAAGACAATTTGGCAAGATTTGCCTATAGATTTCGTTGTTTCCCTCCTAACAATTAATGAGGAGTTAATTCTGTTTTGGTTGTAATTGATCGATTCTCCAAGATGGCTCACTTTTTTTCTTACAAGAAAACTTCAAATGCTTCTTATGTGGCTCACTTATTTTTTCATGAGATGGTTCACTTACACGATATTTTTTGTACAATAACTTCTAATAGGGATAAAAAATTTCTATGTCATTCCTGAAGAACTCTATGAAAATTATTTGATACTTCGTTGAAGTATAGTACCACAAGTTACTACGAAACGATGGTTTGACGTGGCTAATCATACTCTTAAACATATGATTCAATGTGTTAGTAGAGATAAACCGAAATAGTGGGATGTTGCTTTTCTAAAAATTGAGTTTGCTTTTAATAGTATGCCTAATTGTTCGACCAAAAAGGCTCTTTTTGAAGTTGTCTATACTAGTATTCCAAGGTATACAATTGATTTACTTCGTCTACTTTTTTTTCTTCATGCTAACTCTAAATGTTAAGGAGTTTGTAGAGCAAATTCAATAGATTCATCACAAGGTGTAGAAGAATTTAGATGAGACTAAACTTCATTACATGATTGCTACAGATCAGCATCGACGTCTTAAGTTATTTAATGAAGGTGATCTGGTGATAATTCATCTTCAAAAGTGTCATTTTCCTATTAGCACATACAATAAGCTCAAAGGTAAGAAGATTGATCCTTTTCATGTCCCTCAGAAGATTAGTGATAATTCTTACAAGATTGATCTTCTAGATGATATGAATATTTCCAATACTTTCAACGTTGCTGATATCATTGAGTATTTTTTTTCCCATATGAGTTTTCTTTACAACCATAAAACTCAAGGGCGAGTTTTCTTCAAAGTAGAAGGGATTGATGTAGTACACATTAACATAGATCCTATTTTGAGTAATGCCTTATTTTGAATAGATGTCTTAGTTTCCTATTCTTTCAAGTTTTTCATTTCTAGTCTAAGTCAATTTTCAATTCTTTCAAGTTTTCCTATTCTTTCTACGTTTTCTATTCTTAGTTTACTTTTTTGCATTATTTAAAAACTTGTTGTAATGATTAGAAGGAATTCAATACAAGTTATCAAAATTTTCTCTAAAAATTTAACCTTTGAATTTATTCTTTAATTTTATTTCGCTTTTTTTTCAAAACAAACCTTCTACTGCACCAGTTCTTATCAAAGTTTCCATTTATGATTTTTTTAGCCCAATGCAAGATCGGGACTTTGTAACTAGAATTAACCTAGTCCAAGTAAAGAGTCTTCATTAGAATTTATACTACAGATGAACACATCGAGGTTTGCTTCATCGAGTTTAAAGTTAAACCTTACATCGTGGACTTATTCGTTGATGTTTAATTCTTTGAAAGTCTTTCACATTGGGATTTTTGGTGCAGCTTATTCATCGAGATTCTCTTCATCGGGTTTCTTTATCATCGGGATGAAAGCTTTTCATACTTGACATCTTCGTATCATAGAGACTAAGTTCAAGTTTGAGACATTTGGCACTTATCATCAAGGTTATGATTGGGGAGTTAGCAATCCCCATATTAATACTTTAGTGATGGTAATTCATGTTTGATGATTACTCTAATTGTTCTAAAGGATCATTAAAGATGGACTTGAAAAGAAATTTCGTTATTTGAAAAACAAAGTCTTTGCATCTAAAAAAGAGCCAAAAAAATATATTACAACTGAATCTTTTTGTCTAGCTTCAGCTTCAACCACATCAAGTATTAAAGCAGTTTCAAGAATAAAGGCTTCCAACATTGGTGTTGATGACCTATGTGGGAAGAGCCACCTATATCTAAGAGAGATTAAGGTTAGAATATCTACTTTAAATCTCCTTGACTGCACGCATCCTGATCAGCTAATACAGGCTTGCACCTCGATCTTGGTTTTATAAGCCTCTGACATTCTAAACTCATTAATAACACGAAAAATGTCTTTTTTCGAACTATACTTATGTCATGTCGATGTTAGAGGATAAGTTTATTTTTGGCATGGCTTATCCTCACCTCCACATTGGTTTGGACTTAGGCTGATTCAATCTAGGCATTATCTACTGTATCTATCGCATAATCATTAGCAGCATCAACCTTTTTCATGAAATGATAGAGATCAATGCTAGTATGGTTATGCTTCTTAACAAGTACAATCATCCTTTGGACAAATTTTAAAGCAATGAAAAGCACTAATTAGTAGTTTATTGCTACATTTTTATAGAAAACAAAGTTAAGCACATGATACTTACTTCCTTGAAGCACATCATGGTGTTTTCAAGGAAGGTCCAGTTTTTTTTTTCTTTCTCTAGTTTTAGGTCGCAAGGGAGGATGGACCAATAAAGTCATTCTTGAAGCAAGCTAGGGTGGTCTAAAGACCTTTCAGTGGGTAAATCCCACTCGAGCATGAACTTGTATTTAAGAAAGACGAGTCGTGACCCACTAAAGGGTATTAGGAGGCATCCATAACACCTCGATCACTAGGGTGGCTTCTTTCTCATTTCCTTTCCCCTTAAGTGGCGGAGGGACAACAACCATTATCTTTCTCTTTTTGGTAGTAGGGTCCCCATCACTTAGGCTTGGCCTCCTTTCTTTTTAGGGCAACCCATGAGGATTAACCACATTACTGAGGTTTGGCAGCAGCACCGGCAGTAAAACCCATTCTAGGGGCATGCCTCGTCAAGGCAATGTCCATTGCCCCTTAGAGTTGGTCTTTGGTAATAAGAGATAGATTTGGTTAAGGGACCATGTCTTTTACATGATTTGAAAAATATAACACCAAACAATTAGTAGTAAGTAAAGATGAAATATTGAAGCTAAGTCAGAGTAGTAGTAAGACCTAACATGGCATTAGGAACTAGATCGGGAAGGTGGAAGGAAAGCTTCTCCTTTTTAAAGCCCAAGCTTGACATATCTTTGATAGATTAAGAAATCCTATCAAACCTAAAGACTTTGTACCAAGTTTTTGTGGCTCTAATTACAACTATTCTACTGTCATTAATATGATCCTTAAAACTATTTATACCGTTTTGATCAGAAAGGGACTAGTAGATTACCATTAGGTCAGGGTAAACCTTTTTTTGGTGGACTTTTCTAGAGATCTCGTAAACATTCAGATGGGGATACATCTTAGGCCAAGAGGCCCATAAATAATTTTCAACCTAACCTTGATTATTCAAAAATGGGCCTATTGAAAAGAGTTTTGGGCTAATACTAGCAAAATAGCAAAATCTAAACTCAAATTTCTATCATCCATGTTAGCTTTTAACTTTAAAAACTTGACAAATAGGGTGATTGAAAGATCTGCATAGTTCATGGATAAAATTTTTTATACGAAGGTGACCATACAACGTTAGGCATTAGGTGTAAGCTAGGAAGGAGAGATTTTGAATTAACGATATACATTTGGAAAGAAAGGATGAATAGGTAATTAGCCTTTCTTAAGGCTATTTTCAAATATCATAACCTAGCCTTCATAGCCGGTTTATAACCAGACAGAGTTAAAAGAAATTTAAAGCACTAAGAAACTTGGAATGAAAAAATTATTCCTAACCTATTCCAAATCCTTAGGGACGTAAAAAAAGGATCCTAAGTTTCTAGCCATTTTCTTAATGCTGAAAAGAAAAAAAAAAAAGAAGTAAAAGACTCATTTATAAAGATGAACTTGAAAGAAAGAAATAAAGGACTCTAGGTTTCCTGAGAGAGAATTTAGGAGCTTCACAAATGAATGACGAAAGAAATAGACTTTTTGAAACCCTTTTTAAATGTGGTAATCATTTGTCAAGAAAACTAAGGGCAGCATACTTTCAAATATGTGACCTTTCTGCATCCTTTAGTCAAAAATCATGAGCTGACACCTAAACTTTAAACATGTCATAAAAAACTCTTTGAAATGACATAGTAGAAAGCTAACTAGGCACTAGAAGCATGGGTTTTTTCCACCTACATTTGTCCAGGCGTATATCTTCTCCAACTTGGATAAATCACTGAATGGTCATTGGGTTACTCGCGATATTAAAACCTCAACCTTGAGAAAATCCTAACCTCGAGAGATCCCAACCTACACCAAGTCATTTGGATGAATGGTAAGACGTAATACACATTTATTTTGAAAAAGGTTTGCAAATTTCTAGAGGCTACCAAAAAGATTTTGTATTCAAGAAAAAGTAACAAGATATAAGAACCAAGCATCTATGCATTTTCAATTAGTGCACACATCATTTTTGGTGAGGTTACACCTATAAATACCCCTTTGATCGAAAGGAGACAAATAAAAACATTTTTAGATTTGGGTTTTTTTTTTTTTTTTTTGTGAGAGATGTTTTCAAAGAGAGAATTTTTACGAGCAAGTTTGCTTTTGAACTAGTCTTGGAAGACATTTTGGAGAGGAGTTTTCTAGAAATAGTTTTCTTTCTTTGAGAGAAAAACACTTTTACTTTACAATAAGCTTAATAGTATAGTCGAAAAAATGTGAAAGTTTCTTTATTGGAAGAACTATAAAACGGTTACTACATTGTGCCAACAAGTAAACCTAGTTATCCTATAGCCTTCACCTTGTAAGAAACTCAATCATATATGAAATCTTGATACTTTCTTAATGCTTTCTTTGATATTCTCTTGCTTTCTTGATGCCTTTTTCACTGTAATAGTTTCCTTTCTTTATTACCTTTGTATTGTATGTTTATCCTTTCTGCATAAATGAATTTCAAAATGACGTTTATGTAGGAGTCAATCCATACATAGAGTTCTAAACAAAATGGTTTTATCTTGAGGAAATGGGAGTTAGTTTTAAAGTCTCTCTTTGATCCTCGCCTCAAATGCATCATTCATGATTTTCAAGAAAATAAGATTTTTTTTTCTTTGCATTTCTTTCTAGATTTAAAGGTTTGGTAAAAGCCAACTTTTCAGGTCTTTTGAAAATCAAATTTCCATCATTCATTTATACAGGAATCAAGTTCAAGTTTCTTCACATCATCGGATAGAATACATTTTCGTTTAATTCATACCAATTTTTCTTGGTAAAGCCTGACCAGCGCCACAATCCTTTCTTTTGCCTTTCTTTTGTTTTTTTTTTTACAAAAAAAAAGAAAAACAAAATTATTTTCAGCGACGAATCATACTATAACAAAAATTAATGATGATTGTTATTTTTTCATTATTTTCGTTAAAATCACTGGTTAAAATGATTTTCAAAATTTATTGTCTTTTAACCAAACTTAATAAAAGAAAGAGACAATTTCACCTGTTTCTCACTTTGGGAAATGGAGTGCTCGACTCGCCATTAGGCCTCATTATGACAACTTTCCCTTTAATCCATTTTTATTTTTAGTTTGTGAAAATTATAGGATATCCCCTTCTTAACTAGTGCTAAACGCTTGCAAAGTGCTAGTTGCGTTTACTGCAAAATGTATACAACTAGAAATTTCTCACCTTTGATATTCACTAGATTCTATGAATTAAAGAAGTAACATAGCGATTTAGGCATTAACAAGAATCTTTAGTATTTCTCAATGAGGAAACCCTCATTGTTTGGTCTAATGCTCCTTAAATCCATAAAGAAATGGAAGAATTCCTACTTTTAGGTATTCGAGAATAAAATACCACTAAACTTGAATGTTTGACTAAATTTCAACCAAGAATTTAGTGAGGGCATAGTTTTATTACAGATGTTAACTAGGATTAAGCATACTTTAATGAGTAGTAAAAGGAATACCCTTATTTCCTCTTTTTTTAATTGCAAAATGGATACACAGAGTCAAAAGTGGTGTCTCAAGTGTACTACCTTCCATGGTTATACCTTCTTCTTCCCCTAGAGACTAAAATCCCTCTCTTGATTCTTCCACATACACTGAGCCCATCTCATTTCCATAAAAAGCTCCTCTTGAGCTTGATTCCTAGCAACCATTGGCCTATGCCAAGCTTGACAATAACGCTGCCCCAAGTTAAGTTATTCCTTTATTATATTTTATGTTATTCTTACTTCTTTATTATACTTTTACTAATTATTGGCATTTTCTCATCTATTGCAAAAAAATTTATTATTGTGCTAAGAGTTGGAAAGAGAAAACTTATAAAAGTGGCCAAACTTTCAGAGAAGGCCTCTCCCAATTCATAAGGTAGAGCTGCCAGTTTTCTCATCTAAGCTACTAGTGTAACACAAAAGGCTTCCCCAAAATGCTGACATTTGTTGATTTTAGCTCTCAAAGGTAGGATCCTTAACCTATCATTCGTGTTCAAAAATCGCAGTAGATTAAAGAATCATCAAGAATCCTATTATTCCAGCCCCTTTGTCCTCTTCAATATGTCAAGAAAAAGTCTAACACATTGATAGACTCGCCACACTCCTTTTTGTGGTATGATGAACTTTTTTTAGTTATTCTTTAGTCACTTTTCTAAGCTTTTTTTTTTTGCTTCATAATGGTTATTCCTAAGTCACTTCTTAGTCCTTGTTCCTATTCTTTAATGCTTTCTACTATTTCTTAGTATTCCATAAGTGGTATACGAGCCTTCAATGGTTGTAAGTGACTATGAGCTAATTTCCTTGGGTTTTTAAGGAAGTTGGAAAAGCTCTTGAAGAGGTTATAGAAAAAAGATCTAAATATTAGCTAAAAACTCCTTGTTGAAGTAATAGAAAAAGCAAAGCAGACCAAGAAATTAAAGTCCTTAAGGTTGAGCTAAAGAAGACCACATCTGAGGCTCAACTGTAATTAGAGGTTACTAGAAAGAAGCATCTAGAATAGTCAGAGGTTTGTAAGAAAGAAGTTGTTTTCATTTTCAAGAAAAGTCAAGAATTTGATAAATTGGTTTTTCAAGATTTTGCTGAGTTTTTTTGGGATATTCGACCCAATGTGAAGGCCAAAATCCTTTGGAATACCATTATTTGAACCTAGAATTCGCTAGGGTAGAGCCAAAGATCTTGGAAGCTCTTTTACTTACCAAGTTGTAGAAAGAACTCAAATAATAGCTGAAGAAGTTGTAACTACCCTATTTAAAGGCACTCCTATACTTATATCCCCAGACACCATGTCCCAAACACTTTCTGACTTAGATAAAACTTCTGCAAACATGGAAGAAGATGAACCAAAAGGAACAACCCATTAGGACTTATTTTCGCTTACTTCGTATTCCTTCTTCCTTTTGAAGTGAATCTTTCTTTTTTAATGACATCAAATCTTTTGAAGTTATGATTCAATTGTCTTTTCCT
This sequence comes from Moringa oleifera, assembly GCA_021397835.1. Lineage (NCBI taxonomy): Eukaryota > Viridiplantae > Streptophyta > Magnoliopsida > Brassicales > Moringaceae > Moringa > Moringa oleifera. Next base: position 847,279 of record JAJFZO010000184.1, on the reverse strand, counting down.
TACCTTTTATTTATTTATTTATTTATTTTGTCACTTACAATGGCTAAATGATTTTTTAGTGTTTTTGGACATGTAACTAAAGCATCAAGAACAACCTTTATCATCTAGGAATACAAACCAATAACTTGGAATATCTTATGTGTGTGACCAACACTTGGATACTCTTGTTGTTGTATTATTGTTTTCTTTGATAGTAAATTAATATAAACCCTTTTAGGATGATTTTTGAGCAAAAACACTATTTTGAATATCCATTTATTGCTTAAGAAAATCCTTGTGAATCTCACTAAAACGATGTTTTCTATTAGACTTCTTTTGCAACAAATAATTCTACAACAACTAGTCCTTTTTTTTTTTTAGCATCTTTTTACGAATTTTATTCAGCTCTTTGAAGGAATGCAGGCTTTATAGACTTTTTCATTTTAAAAAAAATTTCTCAAGAATAACATTTCATTACAATAAAAAGAATTAATGGAAGTTTCCTTGGAAAAAAACAAAGTACTATTATTTTTAAATTTTTATAATTTATAAATAAAATTCTCATGATTGTTGAAAAATATTTTTATTTTAAATTATACTTTTAAATGTTAAGACAATTATTAAGTAGATGTTTGTGGTAATATTTGGTTTATTATTGTCTCAACAAGCCCGCAACAAATTTATAATAAAAGACAAAAATATTTTTTAAATCATTAATTTCAAAAAATAAAGAAAATTATTAGAATATTTTTTAAATATTTTTTATTAATAATAATATTATCACAGACTTGACCATGACAATGTTGGTTTAAAAATTGTAATAGAATATTCCACGGTATTTTTTATCTACTCTAAGAAATGGCAACCAAATTTTTTGCAGCAAAATTTTGAATTGTCCTTCAAATTACAGTTGAAATTTTTGGAAAAGAATTCAAATAACTTCATTTTATTATTTAAACGAGTATTATTTTTAAATTGTGAATTATCTTTTTGCAAAAAATAATAAAAAAATTTAACTATGAATTAATTATAATTGGATGGAGATATGTAATCATAATCAAAAATGAATTGTAATGTTAATTGTAATTAATTATGTGTAATTTCAATTAATTTATCAATACAAAATTATTAAAATTTAAGTAACATAAAAAGGTAAATTTCAATTTATATATTATTGATTATTTATTTATAAAATAAATTCATTCAAATAAATTAAATGAAATATTAAATCATTTATTTTTTAAATTATTTTGATATCATTATATTTAGTAAAATGTTTATTACAATGGTATGTTTGACATTAATGTTTTTGCAGTTGAGAATTTGATAATATGGTAGTATATTATTATAATATATAACATCAATTACACAACTATATGTTTGGAGACATATATCATATGTTATTATACTATTATAAACATGAATATATATATATATGTGCATGTATATATGTTGTTATTTTAATGATAGAAATGCTACATAGTGTAGCACATCATCAATAATGACATCATTTATAAATAAATGTGTTAATCTATCTATAATTATATATGGTAATTTATTCATAATTGATGTGATAGAGAAATGTTTCTCAAAATTTATTGTATTTTTTATATTAAAATATTTTTTAATTAATTTTTTATTTGTAAGAAGATTGTGTGGACAAGTCCGCGATTATATTGTATATGTGATTGGCATGGACATGTATATGGTAAAGTATTGCAATTCAGATTTTGAATATGTTTTTTATTTTTTAAAATAAAAAGATTGTCATGAAAATTATTCTAATAAATTGAATTTTATTATTATCATAAAAACATCGGCGACAATTATTTAAAAATGTACAAGTATTACGACGAACACTATCACGGTAATTTCATTTTGTTATTGCCACCAACATATTCGTGGCAATACTTTGCTAGCTCTTGCAAAACATTACTACTGAAGTTGTCATGACAATGTTTTCAATTTATTGTCATAGTCATTTCTGTGATAAATTAGTTGATTACAAAATTTTGAAAAAAATTAATTAATTTTTCTAAATACGAAAAAAGTTAGCATGGGTGTTCTAGTGGCAATCTTAAGTAAGAAGGCTATCATGGCTTTGATCATGGTAATCTTTTGTAATCACAAAATTTAAGTAATTTTTATATAATTTTTTCAAATACTAAGAATATGTCCAAGGTAATATTTAATGTGTAAGAATTGTCACAGTTATTCTTTTATAATTACTATTGGAATTTTTAGAAAATTTAAATAACTATATTTTGTGATTTTAAATGAATATTATCCTCAAATTGTGATTTTTTAAAAATATTTTAATTATGTAATTGTTATAATTAAATAGATATATACTCACTTTCAATAATAATGAATCGGATTGTTAATTGTAATTAAATTTATATAATTGTATTTAATTTTCCAGTAAAAATATATTGAAATTTGAGTAGTATAAGATAGTAAATTTCAATTATATATATATTTATTTTATCAATAAAATATATTAAAAATAATTGAACATTAATTATTTTTTGTTTTAATTAGTTTGGTATAATTTAGTTGCTAAAACTTTATTATAATAAAACGTTTTAAACTAATTTTTTCTAATTGAGAATTTGATTATATGATAATATCTTATGACTATTTTAATTGTATCTTACAACAATGTAGATAATAACGTAAATTAATATTATAATAAAATTAAAAATTATTTTTGGCAAAATTTGTATATGTATATGTGTATTCAATTATAAGATTAAAATTACATTAAGTGTTGATGGATTATATACATTCAATTGTAGAACTATAAGTTCATAGATATATATTATATTTAATTATATGTGTATATATATATATATATATATATATATATATAGTTGTTGTAGTGATAGGTTTGCAATATTATATGCATACTATTCTATTTATAATTGATCTAATCTATCTATTTTATTAATTGTTTAATTTTATATGTGTTAATATATTAATTATTTATTTTTAAATAGACCAATCTATTTATAATTGATTTTGTATGCCTATTTTATGAAATAAGTAATTTTATGTATAGTTATTTATAATTGATTTAATTTATCAATTAATCATAATGTTACATTTTAATTTATATAATTGATTTCATATATGTATTTTGTATATCTTAATATTTTATAGCCATGATAATTATTTATATGAATATGAAATTAATCATAGTTTAATAATATAATTTATTGTAACAAAAAAAATATATTAAGAAGATGTTAATTATAATGTTACGTTTCAATCTAACGTGATGTGATTGTAAAGTTTTGGTAGTAACTTTTATATATAAAGATGTAATTGAATAAAAAAAATTCATAACTTATAAATTCAAATTAATTTGAAAACGGTGTCGTTTTGAAATATTCTTAACAATTTAAACAAAATGACATCGTTTGGGCATTTTTCATATTGATATATATATATATATATATATATATATATATATTAAATGCAATTAATTTGAACAATGTCATTTTGGTGTATTATAGAAATATGACGTCTCACTTTAGAAACTCTAGGTAACCCGTGAATTTCTATCTTGTTTTCTCTTCCAACGAACCCTAGGTGCCGTCCATGCTAGATCTCTTTGTTGCCGATGTCATTGGTCGTTAACACTGCTCTAGACTTCTCTCGTTGGTCATTAATGTCTCAATTTCTCTTTCCTTTGCTTTGTCTTTCTTATAGAAATCTTAGCCCAAGTATTACTCGTGTCCTATCCTGTTTTCCTATTAATTAATTTTTATTCAGAGTTGCGTCAAGAACCTTTGGTGAAGATTTTGAAAAATACTTATGTGCCACCTCAAATTTTAATGAAAAAGATGGAAGACTTAGTAGGGCACATTAGCGCTCATAATTTAATTTCATTCACTAATTATGAAATCCCACCAGATAGTCGAGGATCAATGAAGGCCTTTCATATTCCAGCAGAATTTATGGGCATTACCATTTCTTGAGTTCTCATTAATAATGGCTCCTTGCTAAACGTGACATTAAGGTGAATCTTACATTGGCTTCTAATTGATCTAAGTTACATGAAGAACACATTAATAGTGAAAGTGTTTAATGGATCTAATAGCATGGTCCAAAGGGTCATAGAATTATCATTGAAGATAGAGCTAGCGCTATATTTCACAAAATTCAAATGATGGATATATATCCATCCTATAACATCCTATTTGGTCATAGAAGAAAAGGTAATCATCGTTCAAGCCGGCAACGATAGGGTCGCATCCTTCTCTCATGATTACCCATTGAGCCACCAAACAAAGAAGAGCCAGCATTCTAGGCCCTTGAGTTTGTAGATACCACAGAATGCTTCAAGGCCTAATAGCCAAAGATCTCCAAGAATATGATTTTTTTAGTTGAACTAAACTTGGAGAAAGGCTATCAAAAAGATCAAGTTTGGGATAAGATCTACAAGGCACAATCTGAGCTCTAAAGTTATTGAAAAACAAAGAACAATTGGGCTTGGCCTATGAACCAACTAATGCTGACAAGAAAAAGATCGAGAGAAAGAAGAAAGCTAGGAGGATGGGAATATGCGAAACAGATCCTATTGATTATAGCTTGCCTTTACATCGCATTTTTGATAGACCAAACTCTATGGCAAAAACGAAACTTTAATTAAAGAAGTTCCTCTAAAGGATCAAATAGTTTACTAGCTTAGAGATGAGAAATTAATGTAGTGTATGATAATGAATTAAAAAAAAAAGAAAACATAATAATAAAGAAATCTATCTCAATCCTCAAGGATTTGTTATAGACAACTAAACTATGACAAAGATCCCAAATTATGCATAAACGAGCATGCATACACTTCATTTTAGATCAGTAAACATAATTCTTCGTGATCTTCTTGTGCCTCATTTACCTTATCACATTTTATTGAGTAAAAATTGCATTCTTTTGCACAGGGATTTTGATAATGAATGTCTCAATATATCATATATCAAACTAAGCCTAAAAAAGTAAATTTTTAAAAGACGTCTTTAATTCTAAAAAATTAAAGAAAAAGACTATGAAATACCCCTTTAAATCATTAGGTAGCTTGCATAAGAAGAGAAGCAAATCTTACTGTATGAGGAAGAGTAGAAATTATAAACTTAGGAACAAAGGAAGAAAAAAAAAAGGAAGTTAAGATTGGGCCACTATAAATCCTAAAATAAGAAAAGGTCTAATTGAACTGCTAAAAGGACTCATGGATGTGCTTGCGTCATCATATAAGGACATGTTGAGATTGGATCGAGTATTGTAGAACAATAATTCTCTTTGAAGTCAGATTGTCTGCCAATGAAACAAAAACTTCATCAGATGAAACTATACATTTTATTAGGAACTAAGGATGAGGTACAAAAGCTACCAAATGTGGGTTTTGTACTAATGCCAAAATATCTAAAATATTTGGTTAATATTATCTCAATTCCTAGAAAGGATATAAATATGCATATACTAAAGAGATTTAAATTAGGCTAACTCCAAAGATAATTTTTCGTTACTGCACATTGATACATTAATGGATAATACAACAAAATTCTCCTTATTCTTCTTCAAGGATGGTTTTGTGGGATATAATCAAAGCTTAATGGCTCATGAGGATATGGAGAAAGTGACTTCTATTACAATGTGGAGAACTTTTTTTTATAGGGTGATACCTTTTGGATTGAAGAATGCTTAGGCCACACATTAGAAAGCAATGGTGATACTCTTCCATGATAGAAGTGTATGTAGATGATATGATTGCTAAGTCCAAAAAGATGAAAATTATGTCGAGAATCTAAAATAACTCTTTAAAAGATTGGGATCGTAGATATTAAGATTGAATTCTGAAAAAAAAAATACTTGGATGTATAACAAGGAAAAAAGGGATAGAGGTAAATCCAAACAAAGTAAAGGTTATTCAAAATCTACCCTTTCCTAGAACTATTAAACAAGTTAGAGGGTTCTTAGATTATGTGAATTATATACTGAGGTTTATTTTTAAATGATGAATATATGTGAGCCCACATTTTGCTGTTAAAGAAAAATGATCCTAAAGAGTGGAATGAAGAATATCAACAAGCTTTTCATAACATAAAAAAACTTATCTAATGTCCTTTTATTCTTATACCCTTAATACTGAGAAAGTCGTTGCTCTGACATTTAACTATTTACGGGCTGTGTTTTAGCGTAACAAGATAAGACTAGCAAGAAAGAACAATACTATTTACTGTTTTAGTAAGAAATTCATGAAATATGAATTCTAATTGATGGAAAAGATTTGTTGTGCAATGTCCTGGCAATGCATAAATCGCACCAATATTTGCTAAGACATATCAGTTAGATCATCAACAAGCTAGATCTTATATATTTAAGAAAGCCTTTCTTTCGAGTTGATTGCCATAGTGGTGACTTCTATTCTTTGAATATAATCTGGTGTATGTTCTCCTAAATCCTTCAAAAATAGTGTTATATCAAATTTTTTAGTGGAGTGCGTGAATGAAGACTATTAACCAGTTAGCTTTGACTTTCGGATCAAGACTTGATGGCTATAATAAAAGGCCAAGAAGAAAAGGAAAATGACTCTTAGCAAATCTTCTTTGATGGGGCATCTAATATATTAGTTCAGGGCATCGAGGTAATTCTAAAATTATGTGAGGGATAATATTATCTTTTCACATCTCGATTGGATTTCTACTCCACTAATAATGTAGCAAAATATGAAGTCTGCATTATAGGTCTAAAGGTGGTTATTGACATAAAAATATCCCACCTTGAAGTGTATGAGGACTCAAAATTAGTTATATACCAATTAAAGAGAGATTGGATACAAAACACAGAGTTCATTAAATACTTACTCTTGTGAAAGAATTACGAAAGAACTTCAAAGATGTTAATTTCCACTGCCTCCCACAAGAAGATAATCAAATAGCAGATGCACTAGTGACATTGGCCTCAATGTTTTAAGTCAACAGCCCAGAGCAAGTCTTACTAATTAAAATGAGCATACATGAATCACCAGCACATTATACCACAATTGAAGAAAATAAAGATGGAAAACCATGATATTTTGATATCCAAAATTATGTAAAGGAATAGTAATAACCTGATGGGCTATAAATAATGATGAGAAAACCCAAAGGAGATTAGCAATAAATTTCGCATTGGACATAAATATCATGTACAAAAAGTGTTTGGGTAAAGGTTATATAAAAACTTCAGGTTTACTTCGTATTACTAATAAAACATTTATATTTAAAAAATGGCAAATCAAATCTTCATTTATCAATTAAGTCTAAACTAAATCTTAGCTCAAATGACTGTGAAAGTTTAAGCATATTTTCATCATTGAAATGTCTCCAAATGATTCAAATAAATTCTTTACTCAATTTTGACTTTATTTGAATGATTTTCGATGCAAGTTTTATTTTTTATGAATTTTTTTAAATTTTGATGCTAATTTAAAAAATACATATTTTTGGTTATTAAAAAATTATGAAAAATTTGTATGATAGTAGCTTGAATATTTCTTTACATCTGTGAAAATTTCAAGTCAAATTTAATTAAAGAAGATTTAAATATCTCCAATTTTTAAATTTTAAAAAATGTTCAATTTAATTTAAAATGATAGATCAAGGTTTAATTTGTCACTTTCTAAATATGAGAGTTTGTTTGGTAACGTATGAGAAATATTAGGGTTTTATGGGATCTTTACCCAAAGAGTTTTGATCAAACATTGTTGAGATGTGTCGATGAAGCAGAGGTGTAGAGTATTCTGAGAGAAATCCATGAATTGATATGTGGTACTCATGGTAAAGGTCTGGTTATGGCCAGGTAGATTATGATAGTAAGATAGTTTTGGTTAACAATAAAAAAAGATTGCATACTGTATGTGCAAAAATGCAATAAAAGCTAGATTTACGGGGATGAAATCTTCGCTTCTTCAACTCCGCTTCATATGATGAATTATCCATCACCATTCTCAATGTAGGATTTTGATGTGATAGGATCAATTACTCCTAAAGCTTCCAATGGTCACCGATTCATATTAGTTTTCATCGATTACTTTACAAAATGGGTTAAAGCCAAATCTTTTACCAGTGTTGCAAAAACAATCGTAAATTAGTTCCTCAAAAAGAGAGATGATTTGCCAATATAAGCCACTTGAAACCATTATTTTGAATAATGCCTTATATTTGAATAGTAAGGAAGTGGAAATATATGCACTTAATTTAAAACTAAACATACAATTTAACAACATGTCAACCAAAATGAATGGGGCACTAGATGCTGTAAATGAGAAACTCAAAAAGATTATATAAAAAATGATCGTGGCTTACAAGGATTAGCATGAGATGTTACTTATGGCAACCATGCATGCAAAACTGTTGTTTGAACTTCAATTGGGGTAACCCTATATTCTTTGGCACATAGGATTAAAGCAATATTACTAAGTGAAGTAGAAATCTCATCTCTTAGAGTACTCATAGAAGCAAAATTAGAAGAGGTAGAATGGGTAAAGACTCGATATGAACAATTGGATTTAATTGAAGAGAGAAGATCGAAGGCTATTTTCCATGGATAGCTATATCAAAGTCGTATGGAGAAGGCCTACAACAAGAAAGTTCATCCAAGAGTCTTCAAAGGAGACTTGGTCTTAAAAAGAATCCTTAAAAATATTTCAGATCATAGGGGCAAGTAGATGCCAGATTGGGATGGTCGCCCGTATGTGGTGAAAAAGGTATTCTCTAGGAGGCACTAAGACTACAATAAATGGACGAAAAGAAGATCTTGAATCCTAGCAATTCAATCATCAAGAAATACTATGCATGAGTTATATAATTGAAGAACTAGGAAAAAAAAAGAATGGAGAAAAGGTACTATTGATCTAGTTGAAAAATTCAAAGGCAGTCTGATACACTACAAAAAATTTGAAGGAAGTAACTCAATCCAATGGAATGAAAAATGTGATGAAATGAAGGAGCTTCTCAATTAATATCGAAACTTGAAAGGTAAAGCCAAACATATTAAGATAACCATTGTTCAAAAGACCTAAACAATGAGTAAATGCTTAATAAGAGACCAGTAAGGAAGTTTGATATATCCAATGCCCTTCGCAAAATTCTTTCCTTGTAAACAAAGAGCTTACTTATAAAAAATAAGCACATATCTTTGATTATAGTGCCAAATCTCCTTGTTGATACTTACTCATTAATATTTTATCTAAAAATCAAGAAAATCTTGAATTGTTCTCAAACAAGTCCAAAGATGGATAAAAGAAGATTCCTATAAATAAAACAACCAATTTTAAAATCAATGAAAAAGATACTCATTAGGAAACACATGGAGCAGTAGAAAAGCTAGAGTAAAATGGAAAGTCTTTGGAAAGGATAAAAAACTACTAAAACTTCCTTTTGTCCCAAAATTTCAAATAATACACTTCCAAAAAGGGAGATAGAAAATTGAAAGGATCTATTGAGCAAATTCAAATTAAGAATAGTGAAAAAAAGAAAGTCAAGAAACATATGTTGTATATGATGAACATTAGTTGGTTGTAGCCCAAAATAGTAAAACAAAACAACATCAAGAGAAAACTTAAAAGAAAATTTAACTGGTTTTCACTTACTTTATATCATTGAGATGCAGATTGCATTATCAATGGAATTTCATGAATTTTCATACCGATTCTGCATTGATTCCTTGGCAGTATTAATCCTTAATGGAATTTCGCAAATTTCATATCACATCACATTTGTGTTGAATCTTAAATTCAAAACTTTCACATCACATTTACATAAATTTCTTTGCAATATTAATCCTCAACAGAATCTCAAAAATTTTCGTCCCATTTACGTCGAGCCATAGCGATATTAGTCCCCAATAGAACTTCTTAAATTTCACATTACATTTATGCAAATTCCTTGACGACATAGATCCTCAATGAAATCTCATAAATCTTTGCATTACATTTGCTTTGAACCTTAGTGATTTAGATCCCTAGTTAGGCTTCATAAATTTCACATCACGTTTGTGCGAATTTCTTAACGATCATATTAATTCTCAATGGAGTCTCATAAATGCTTACATCAAATTTACATTGAACCTAACGATATTCATATGCAATGGGGCTTCATAAATTTTACATCACATTTGCATCGAACCATGGGGATATTGATCCTCAATATAGCATCGTAAAATTTTGAAAGTATATTTTATGTCAAATCATTGAAATAAATGAGAATCACATCATCGATGGAGCTTCATAAAATTTCACATGACGTTCACATAAAATCATTAATATGAATGAAAATCACATCATTATAAAGTTGCATAGATTTGTTATAATATACGGATCAAGTCATGAAGATGACAGAGACGTCATGAAATAGATTTCCAAGGAGAATGAGAATTACTTTATTGGTAAGATATTTCATCTTTTCTTCCTACTAGCAGTTTATACTATTAATAATTATTAAAAAAAAAGAGAAAAAAAAAAGAAAATGGGGAAAAAAGAGAAAAAAAAAAGGAGAAAAAAGAAAAAATACAAACAAAATTTTTTGAATTATGTGTGATAAAATTAGACCTCTGCTCTATCTTTGTCTTACCTTCGATATTAAAAAATAGACAGAAAAGTAAAGAGAAATAGATATAAATACCTAATTTTGTTCCACGTTAATTTTTTTTTAAAAAAATGGACAGTGAGGCAAAGCTTACTCAACACTAAATTTGGACTAGCTTGAGGTCAATCCACACCCGAGTTGCACTCCCTCGAGGGTAGTTTGAAATCTGGACTGAGTCATGCAATATGCAGTCTTATCTTGAAGATGCATCAGGGCATTGCACTGAAGATGAGGAAAAGTTTGACATTGGTCGATTTTGAGATCAGATTTTCATGCGGCAGGTCTTAAAGAGGTCAAAGAGAGATTAGCCTACAGATTATATGGATTTTGAGGTCACCGTGGGGTCTGTCACTGTCAGTGTTCCTTTGCCTTGGGTTCAGATGTGGTGATTCTTACAGCTAGTACCTAGACAATCTCTCAAAATTCAGTTAGAGGTCACAATAGAGATGATACATTGAGAAAATCCAATAGAGAAGTCATGATAGAAGCAAAAGACCATTTTATTCATGACGCAAAGAAATACAAGTACAAAAAAAAGGGGTACACTAGTTTAGTCCTGGGGCGCTAGGTCAGTGGGCTTAGCAACAGCTGCAGATGCTTCCTTTGCAGCTTCAGGAGGGGTAGGCTGAGCTTCAGTAGGTTCAGTTGGGTCAGACCTCATCCCTCACTTGGGTCCTAATGTCCTAAGAGATCTTGGCGCATTCCCTAAGGACTAGCTGGTTGCACTCTTCGAATTTTTAATAGTCTTCAATGGCAACTTTCTCCTCTGTTGCTAGCTCAGCCTAGTGCTTCTTCAGCAGGGCTCCAGCTCTTTTGAGTGCTTCTTCTGTAGTAGCGTTTCTCTAAGGTTAGCATCAGCATTAGCCTTTCGGAGCTCAACTCTGCAGCGCATGAGGTTGGCCTCGGCTTTATCTTCTGGTTGCGGAGCTCTGTGTTTTCAACCAGGATCTCAGCATTTTTCTTCCCAGCTGCTTCCACAACCTTCTCTGTTTTATCAAGAGTCTCCTTCAAACTACCACAAGCCTCATAGTCCTCCACCATAAGGACAGTCTTCTGAGTAACCTGTAAGTAGATGTCAGCACAATAACTTGTAAAGGATTGAGAAAAGACAAGGGGACTAAAAGATTACCTGCGTTAAATCGGAAACTAGACTCAAGAAGAAGCTCTGTCGGTCCATTGCCTTGTACTTCGGCAGGCAGTATGGACTCATGGAGAACTTCCCATGCCTCAACAAGATTAGAGATAGAGTTGGTAATGGTCAAGGTCAAATCTGGCAAAAATTTTGGACGAGCTTGTCTTAAAGGATTGGGTAGTGTCATGGGCTATATTGCTGGAGGTGGGATGGTCTTCTGCTTCTTGACCCCTCAACAGAGCTCAAAGAGATCAGCTGCCTCATTGGGGCTGTTTCCTTACCCCTTGAGGTCAGTAGGAGAAGCCCAACAGCTCTAATTTGCATGGGTGTAGAGTCTGCAAAACAAAACATTAGGTCAGCTAACAAATGACGTATATGTACAAAAAAGTAAAAGAGCAGAAGAATCAGAATCAAACTTTAAGTGCTGGAGAGCTTCAGCCATGCTCAATACGGGAGTATGAGAAAGGAGAAGAGGTTCTTGAGATTGGAGGGGCTCAAGATTGGGTAAAGGTACAAATTCGGATCTAAGTTAAGGCCAAAAAAGGTGGTTGAGCTCGAGTTGATCTCAGAAGAAGATTCGAGCTCACTAGACAAGGTTTGCTCACCTTGGGAATCTTCCTCTTCCTCCTTAGAGGTGTCTAACTTGTCTTGTTCCATTATTTGGATTCCGTCCTCAGTGACGTATTGATCTATAGAAACCTCTAAACTACGACCAACCAAGTTGCGGTAGATCTGGACTAAGGGTGAATGGAAAGTAGCCTCTGATCTGAAATTTCTGTTTGGAATGGTGCAAAAGCTTAGCCCCTATGAGATACCCTCCAAGGAAGCCCAGAAGTAATTGGACTTCCAGCCTTTAAGGCTTCTTGGAAGTCCTCCACCTATTCTACCAAAGAGAGGAGGGCTCTTAGCATTGAAATACAACGTCTGTTTGTCTGTAATTTAAGTGTTTGAGCTCGTAGAAGCTAACAATGATGGCGGGAATGTAATATCTACACTCTAGGTCTAAGCACCTCGCTAGAAATGCTACTAAGCATCTCCATGCATTGGGAACGATCTGGGTGGGGGATAAATCAAGGTAAGATGGCGCTAGAGGACAGAAAAGGTGTAAGGGCAGCCTCTGCCCTAGTTTCAGGCAATCCCCAAAGGCCACGAGGGAGCCCCGACGATAAGTTTAGGTTCTGTCCTCAAGCCTAGGGATAGACCGCTGGATTAACTATTGGATAAAATAGCACTTGATGATCCTAAGAAGGTCAGATTGCTGAAGAGAAGAAAGCCTAAGATCTACCATGGTGGAAAAAAAAAATCAAAATAGAAAGGAAAAGGAACAGAGGCTAGCCGGGAAGATCCTAAGGAGGCGAAAACAAGTGAGAGATGGAAGCTGAGAGATTGGGCTGAGCTCAGGGATACCATGTGAAGAACAGTGCAGTAAATGTGTAGTAGTAAGAAGAAATGATTCAAGAACTAAATGAGAGATATAAAGGGGGCGGATTGGCTTTTCAAATGCAAATCTGAGCTACCTGTTCGATGATCGTTAAAATAGTCATTGAGAGATCTAAAGATTATGCTGACTTTGGGTACCCATTGACTCGTGGGGCCAGGTCAAACCAAAAAAGAGTAAATATGTGCTTGACCCAACTGAATTCAACATACAGAAATTATAACCTGGTGACCTGGCTGACCACAGAAAACACAAATGATGAACTGTTCTTGGCTGAACTTATTGAGGCGCGACTAGGTGTGTAATTCGTCCCATAAGAGTGTGTGCGCATGTTAAACTATGGCACCGACACTCCAGCTCACAAAATTTCCCTATAAATGAGGGTGTTCACAGTGAAAAAAAAGGGGAGCACTACAGCAAAATGGATTTTTTTTATTGAGTATAAAATTTTTCTTTTATTTTTTACAATTTTTATAATTTTATCTATTTATAATTTATTTATTATAAATTTTTTATCATTAATGATATTACAAAATTACATTTAAACAATTACACTTTTAATACGTATCATCACCAAAATTTACAATCAATCAGATTTTATAACATCATGGTCATCTCGTACATTCAATACAACATACATATTCTAATTTACATAAAAGCAATTACACTTCAATATGTATGCATCAACTTTTCATCACTTCTTTAATATTTTCATCACTTTTCTAATATTACAGTACAAAATAATACATCCAGCCATACTCCATTAATATGTATCAATACTTTTATCACTTTTTCAAGATACACTATAATAATAATATACTAAACAAATTTTAATATATATTTCAATATTATATTATCCTAACAATGTACCAAAAGATTCTCAATCAAATATTCTTTGGAAGTAACTAAATAATCATTCTAATTTTTATATTAAAATTATAAATTATATGTACAATATATATTAATTGTTCAAATATATAAAAAGAAGCATACACAAAATAAGTTCTTCACTTTTCTCTTAAAGTCCTTAAGTAATTCAATACGAACTCACAAAAACCTTCCCTTAACTTGTTTATCTCCAATTTAGCGTACATGCTTTTATCTTTCAACTATATTAAAAAATATATATATAGGTAAAAACAATAGTACTTTTTTTTAATAAACGTATCAACTGATTAAATAATTATCGACAGATTACTATTTTGTAAAAAACGATTATGTCACTATATCCTTTTATGATATCTTTCATGTACACTATAACATAGTAACCAAACTCAACATTAGTGGGCTGCTATGGACATTGAATTGAATAATGAAAATGTCAATATACTATAAAAAAATATAAAAAAACAATAAGAAACACAAAATTTTGTTACACTATAAATACCCGAGGAATGAAACTTTTAAAATCTTTTCTTGAAAGTTCAAGCACATGAATCGCTATATACATCCTAAAAATATCAAAAAAAATTAATATTAGTCATATAAATAATTGCAGAATGTTGTATCTATAATGTAATTATAGTAAATGTTTATTAACTCATGTTATAGTTAGGTCCCTCATATTGTCTTGATCACCATAGTTCAAAGGATCAAACACTATGTATTGATATAAATCAGGCTTCATAATAGCTAATATCTAGTGTGCTTTACATCATCAAATATAATTTCAATAAGCCTGATATTCATAAATATTTTTATAATTAAAATTATGTTTCTACTTGCTTAATATTATAAGGAATCATTACTATTCCTTGATCACGTGCTGCTTACCTTATCCTTGTAGCAAGATATCGAGCTTGCTCTCGAATGTTATTACAACTTCATGTTAATACCATCATAAGATCAACAAATATGTATTAGCTATTCAAGCCACGGGTGACCAATGTGTCTTTATGAAGCTTCTTGGAATACGAAAGGAGAGCATAACTAATATGTTGAAAAAAAATTTAAAAAATAAAAGATAATAATTAAAAGTGATACACATGCACATTTCAAGCTTGAATGATAGTAGCTCTTAACTCCTCTCAGCAGCAAAGTTGAGGGATGTCATCTCTGCAAATATACACTAAGCCTTTAGCAAAAAAAAAAAAAAAAAAACTTTCGCATATAATGGAATGGCTACCATCATATTTACGTCCATGCAGTGACACATGTAACGATAATGAAATCTAAGCGGATTCCATATGGACTCTATAGGTCGTTCTTCTACATAAGTCTATGGTGCAGATTTAGATGACACCTTCAAAAACAAATATAACATTCTGATAATTAATTGTTACATTTCATAAAAATGATACATAAAACAATAATATGTTACCTGAATGCTAAGAGCAATAATCCAATATGATGACCAAGCAACATATGTTTCGATAGCTTGAGATATAGTGAACATATCTAAATTAGGGATTAGTTGAGGCAAGGGAGCATCGGGCTTTATAGCTACCATGATTTGAACTCTAACATCACCCTTAATCATATCTTGGCCATGGATCATCTTATTTATGGTAGGATTAATGAAAACTAACCCATAGGCTATAACATTATCAATATTATCAAGTGTCATCTAGCATGACAAATACTACGATGAAGAATACAAAGTAAAGTTAACTACATGACAAATCAAATTACATTAAATGAAGAAAATATGACATACCTTCAAACTGGTAGGCTAAATTGCTGGTGCTTGTGTTGAAGGCGATGTGAAGTCTTCACCATCATCCTCATCAATGACTTGTACCTTGTCTATGTTGTTACTAGCCTTACTAGAATGTTTACGATTAAAGGGAGTACTATCAAGTGTGCTTGTATCATTTAATAAATGTCTATGATCATCGATCCAATTAAACATGTTCATGAATTTTTTCTTAGTTGCCTCTTCATAAGTCGAAATTGATGCCATGTTAACTTTTCACCTAAAATAAGAAATAATGGACACTCTAAAATTGACACCTCTCACACGTCTAGAATACTCTAGAGTAACATTGGCCACTATGAGTACATTTTCTATATAAGAAGGTCTAAAAGTACCATGTGTGGCATATGTCATTAACTCATCCTGTAGATATCTAATTAAATTAAAAGCGTAAATATTTTATGAATATTTGAATGTAAGAAAGTAACAAAAAAAAAAAGAAGAATTGTAGAATGCTAAAATATTTACTATCCTCTCTACACATTCTTTAACTGGTTCATCGATGTACTCGTTTTTTGAATTAATTCGTGATGCTTTCCATAATGTGGCATGATCATTATCTCCATCAATACCCAAAGATTTCCCTTACATAGTTAGATTTGAAGCGAACTCATCTCAATATTAGTTTAAAAAATGTAATTTGTACACATTAATATATAAAAACATAAAATTTAACTTACAAGTTCAATCTCTAATCCGGCAAAATGTCTATGACCACCATTTAACTTGTGCTTTTGTTATATCCTAAAACAAATGTCATTATTAGGTAAACATCATGAATGTGCATAACACTATGTTATACTTGTAGTATCGAAAATTCTTCAAATAAATGTGAGTCAAGGAACTTGCTTTAAATATGAGGTTGAATAATGCTCCTATACTGTCTCAAAGGCATTTTGGATCTTTCAATAAAGGGATAACATGTTTACTTATGAGAATTGTCTTGAAATTCCTTCATTTTAATGTAGCAGACTGTAACACATAATAATAATCTAATAAACAAAGTAATAAAAATAATAATAATCTTGCATGTTACATAATATAAGTAATACTCATATTAAAATATTATTTTAAAAAATTTTGAAAAAAAAAATTAATACCTCAGATTTATCCTTTCCCTTAAAACACATCTTAAATTATGAAAAATATGTAAATAAATTTTTATTAACCAATTTAAACCAAATTAAACCTTCATATAATAAGATGTCAATTTTGTTGTTAACGGAGGGTAATTTCATCCATCAAAGTTTGTTCCCTCAATTTGTAACAACAAACCTGTTCTTTTTTCATATTCATAGAGAAAGAAAGAGAGAGATTATTAACCTTAGAGAAATAAAGCAAAACATTTGAAGACATTAAGTGTGTAAAAAGTAAAATTTGGAGAACTAAATTTATGGGGAAACATCACTATCAAAACTAAATCAAGAAATGGAGAGCGAGGCGTTAACATAGGATGTTGTCATCTGTCAATGCAATTTTAGGGCAAAATTGTGAGCTTCATGGACAACAAAAAACCCTAAGAGGTGGTTTTCGGGCTATGGAAATTTTTTTGGTAAGTTTGTGTTTGACTCATTTAAAGGATTTTTTTTAGCTTGATGTTGGTATCTATTGTGTTCAAAATCCCATTTAGTTTTCCATCAAAATTATTTTCTAAAAATATTGAGTTGGCTTCATATCTAATTTCAATGTTTTTGCATCAAATTACTATTTATGTAATTCATCAATCATTGTTGTCTACAAATTACTATGCACTATTTGCTATTGATATTTGCATTACTTGCCAAAATTATGCAATTTTTTTATGGCTATAATGTATGATATGTTCTATACAGCATGCTAAATGTTTTCAATAAATCCATTTTATATTGTCATTATATTTGAGTTAATTATACCAAATTAAATGTGATCAGTATTTATATGAAATAAGTGAGATCTTGATTAGAGTTTTGCACATTGCAGGAAGCACATTATAGGAAGCCTAACCCAATTTGTTGAACTAGTATATTAAAATTAATGTTTATTGGAAACATGGTTTTTAACGATATTATTTACTATTTCAATCAAAGTTTTTAAAAAGCATAATTGTCTACAGAAACGAGGTATTGCGATTATTTCATATGGTTTAATATATTAATTTAAGATCAAGAAAGACAAGTTTACTCAAATTGTTAGTCCAAATGTAAAAGCTACAAGATTGAGTGACACTATTAAAGAAGTTGTTGTAGCATCATGGATTGCGATTGAATCATTTTAATTATATTGCATTAGATACAAAAACATGGTATTATGATACTATATAAGTTAAGATTGCCATAATGTAATGTTTTAATGAAGTATAATTGTCTATAGAAATATGATATTGTGATTATTTTATATGGTTTAATATACCAATTTGTAATCAAGAATTACAAATTTTACTCAAACTATTAGGTCAAATGTGAAAGCTATAAGATCAAATGACATTATATAAGATGTTGCCATAATGTCATGGATTGTGACTGGAATTATTTTGATTATATTTCACTAGATACATAAACATGGTATGCTAACACTATATAAGCTAACGTTGCCATAATCTAATGAAGCATAATTGTCTACAAAAACATGGTATTGTGATTATTTCATATGGTTTGATACATAAATTTGTAATCAATGAATACTAATTTTACTTAAACTGTTAGGTCAAATGTGAAAGTTACATGATTAAGTGATACTATACAAGATGTTGCCAAAGTGTCATGGATTGTGATTGGAATTATTTTGATTATATTGCATTGGATCAACTAAGACATGAGATTCACAGTATGATGGGGGTTGTATGTTTAGATTTTTCTTAATTGATGTAATTAATTTCTTATGCTTATAGTCTAGTAAGCAACATATAATCCAACGGTTGATATATGTTGACATATGTGTTACATTTGTATTGCTTTTACGGCTATGTAATATGTACATGTGATTGTTAAATATATTGAATTATTGCAACTGTGTTTTGATTATTCATTTCAATGTTATTTTGTTAGGTTACATATGTAGCATTTATGATGTAGTTACATATATAGCATTTGTGAAGTTATCATATATCCTACATTTGTTAAATTGCACAATATAATTTATAAATCAAGAAAATATTTGTCTATATCATTCAAAAACAACGCAATGTAAATGTAAATGTTTGAAGTACTTTTCTGAACTTGCCATATAAATATACACCAATACATGTACAATTGTTTTGCAAGTGCATATCCACCAACTATAATCACTTATCATATACCGTTGTTCAATATATATTAACAAACTAATATATCGTACCAACTAACTACTATATCTTTTTTCATGCAGATTCACCCTACTTGTTGGACCAATGGTTTAGGTCAAATTGAGCCATTATACTCGTACTTAGTTATTATAGTTCATTTTGTGTCAGTGAGCATTGTTGTACCACTAAGACTAGGTGCATTGTGATGAATCTTTCCCATCATCTCCTTCAAAAAATTGTTGGGATTGTCCATGAGCCACCTTCTTGGGTTCATGGTGAGCCTTTCTCATCCACCTCTTGCATCTACATCATCCCTTTCCACATGCATTGTCCTTAATTGCTATTGTTCTATCCTTTCTAGAGCTGCTCAATTTAAGTCACCAAAGACTTATAAAAGATGACTAACCTTCGATACTTAAGTTAGTGAAAAGTCGCTAAAGGATAACGAATAGACTGTATACTGTACTTATAAATTTAGAGTCATGTTTCACTAAAGAGCGTAATGCGCCCTAATAGATACCAAGAAGACTTAGTCAATATGGCAGAGTCCTCTTTGGATTCTTGTCGTTAGGTATGAGGTCAAGAGGTGCCGAGTTCGAGGAAAAGAGCCTAGTGCAGGCTTGATCTAATATGGTTCCGTCTCTTAACCGAGATCTAATCCAAAGCTTAATAGACTGGATCGACTTCGACCTTCTGATTTAGCTCAATGTAGTTTAAGTACGTACATCAAGATCTAAAGATAAGACAAAGTCATCATGCTCATTTAATAATTTAAAAGAACTAAGAGTTTAAATTTTTTTATTTTTTTTATTTTACAAATTACAAAATAATCATTTCAACTCTTTCTCCAAAATGTTTACAAAAACTCAAATTAACAAAGAATTTACATCCTACACTTCGTCTAATATTAATGAGGTTGTTACACCTGATGTTAAGATGACTGGAGTCATTTTTCTTGTGGAAGCCATTACCTAGTTTATGAAAAATCACAGGTAGATCATCATCTAATCTATTGCACTTTAAGATACATTAAATAATCAGTTAGAATGACATCAGTAAACAAAACGGCTAAAGTATTCACATAAGAAGGTTAATTACGGCTAGGCTCAGATGTCTGGATAGACAATAAATCATACTTATATATAACAAAGTGATGTTCACATTCACATGCAAATCGTAATATCTATCTCTTTCATAGCTATGCTGTTACCACATTTTGATTCCAAGAAAGTATATGTGAGAGGTGACAAAGCAAAATTCCTAGCTGAGTTTAATCTTTTCAAGAAATTGTGCCCACATCACTCGGTCGAAGAGACTTCATTCCTGCTTGAAGTGGAAGGCTGTGGTTGAATCTCAGCCTGAACCTGAATTTGAGCAACTTCTGAGGGAGAACTTTCAGCTTGTACAGGTGGAGCAGATTCAGCTGGGCTAGGGACTGATGCTTGGATGATTTCTGGTGGCTTAAACTTGTTGATATAGTAACTTAGTGATGGCCCAGAGTACTCAATTGTCTGTGTCTGAGGTGGGCTTTTGCCAACTTGGAGGAGTATCGAAGAAGCTGCAGCTACAGAGATGAGTGCAAGGCCAGCAGCAATAGCTGCTGTATTCTCAGCCCCATCAGCAGAAGAGCCAGCAGTTCCTGAACTTATTGCACTGTCTGCTATATAAACTGCAGGCTGTAAATATATACCATTGTAAGTTATCAGACCCAGCAAAGTAAAAGTCGTTAATCTAGACAAAACAAATACAGAACGAAACCATATTATAACTTTATCTTCTTCCTCTAAGGGATATCAATAACCAATTTATCAGCCTTCGGTACATTGCCTTCTACCAGAGATTGCCCAACTTATCACTTTTCAATCTTCCAGGTTTTCTAAGCATCAAAGGTGATTGGCAATATATTTGAGAGTGGAATGAAGGTAAGAGAAGAGGTGGTCTTCTTAGGACTCAGGCTGTCCACTGTATGAAAAATCATGAACAGGAAGCAATCAGAAAGGGTTTTAATCTTCAGGTATTGAAGCTTAAACTCTTATCTTAAAATTCACTGCAGAAATTTAGTAAGTCTTAGTCATATTTTCTTATGCAATTTAACAATCAGCATTTAACAGAAAAGGAAAACAAACTTTTGCAGCAGGTGAAATTCTCCTCAAACTTATTCCTGACTATTTGCACTTGATAAGGAACCCAGGAAAATTTCATGGAAGCATGCAAGATACTTTATCATCCCAGTCAATAGTTAATCCTATGCGTTAGTCCAGTTGCCTTTCTCCTCTATATTAGCTACATGGTTTATTGCAGTTGGAAGGAAAATTACAAGGAGGGCAACATTGTTCGCTGGGAATCCACAATTACGAACCT
Source organism: Moringa oleifera (assembly GCA_021397835.1). NCBI lineage: Eukaryota > Viridiplantae > Streptophyta > Magnoliopsida > Brassicales > Moringaceae > Moringa > Moringa oleifera. The sequence goes on along the minus strand of JAJFZO010000184.1, from coordinate 825,790 downwards.
CAACAGAGTATATGTTTGTCTGGCCGGCAGTGTCCTTCTCCACATAGCCAGTCCAACCTCGCTTCTTTGGTGGATATGTCCCAACCACTCTGGTTTTTTCCCCGGCTAGCCACTCCATGCTCACCTTTCCAACCTGTTTCACCAACACAACTATATCAGTAAAAGCATGAAAAACACAGTTGAAGCTTTTGAAACCATTCATAAAGGCATATATAACATAACGGTTAGATGCAGGAGCTTAAATAACACCTTATTGGATAAATTATAACCACCTCATAGGATACCTAAGCTAAGATGGATGATAAATTCCAACTTCTTTTTGGATTAATAAGTGAATTCATCCAAAGAAGAACCAGGACAATTCATTCAAAAGTTGTTTTCATCCTTTATGTTCCTTTTTATAATAGTTGTAATGCGATATCTTCCAATACTGCACACAGGCACTATACCCACAAACAGCAAATTGAATATATGAGTTCTTTGTTGTACTCAAAATTTTTCATTTCTATGCTTCTTTCCACATTTTTCCAGCTATCAAAGGGGAAACCAAACAAGCAGTAACAGAAAGAATAAATAAATAACAAAACCCAAAAGGAAAAAAAAAAAGTGAGAGTATAGAAATGGTAACAAGAATAATCTAAAAAGACAGACCTCCTTATCAGGAGCACATTCTTCCACGTTACAGTCAGCGTCATCAGAGGAAGCTCTGATGACAGTGAACAACTTTCGATTGGCTTTCGGAAATTTGTTGAACAACTTTGGTGAGGCAAACATGCAACTATTCATTGATATCATAGCTTGTGAAGTGCATGCCATCTCAGACAACTTGTTTGGGATGATAGAAAAGAAAAACAGGAAATTTCAGCTGCCACCAGTTAGTAGAGATATAAACAGTGAGAAACAATTGATGGTCGTCTTCCCTTTTTGTGGGTGAGGGAACTGAAGAGATATTTGTGGGAATGGCGAGGAGAACTAGAGATGGGTGTTTTGTGGTGGATTTTGAGTAGAAGTACGTGTCAACACTAAACACTGATACTGTTGCTTTTGCGATTTGACATAAAAATCTACTTCGGCTTCTTTGTAGCCTTTAGGGCTCTGGGCTCTTTTGCATTCTTTGATAAACACTGCTGTCCAAGTAATACTCTGAGCTTGGCAGCTGAAGTACTAAACTTACAAAATAATCAGTTTAAAACTAAAAATAAAAGAATTTTTTTGTTTTATTTTTTGAATAAATACGAAAATTTACATTAAATATTATTTTTTAAAATTTAAAATTTAACATAAAAATTATATAAAATCATAATATTTACTCATATTATTGAATAATTTTTAATATTTAAAAGGATATTTAATATTTATTCATGTTATCGAATAAATTTTAATATTTAAAAAAATAATAAAATCAAATTTTTGTTTATTAATTTCAATTAAATTAAATTTTTAAAAAAATTAAAAAAATATTTAAATAAAAGATCTTATATAATAAATTTTGATTTAAATTTTTTTATAAATTTAAAATATATATTCAAATAAAAATATTTTTTATTTTTTATAATATTAAAAAAATAAATTTAAATCAAATTAATAATTTAATATTTAATGTATTATTTTTTAAATATTATTTTTATTTGATAACACAACATAGATATCAAAATTTTATATAAATTTCATCTTAAATTTTATTGTTTTAAATAATTTAATTTTATTTTAAAATTTTTAATTTAAATCAAATTATTTTTTAAAAGTAAAAATTAAAATTTTTTAAAGTAATTAAAAGATTAAAAAATAGAAATGAACGAAAAAGAGAGAGAAAAAAATAATTTTTTGCTTCTTTAATATTAATTTTTAAAATAATTTTTATTATTTCTAAATTATCTCAAAATATTTTCTAAATTACTAATAAAAAAGTATAATTTAATCCAAAATCAAAATTTCTATATAACTTAAATGAATTGATACAATAAATTTCAGATTAAAGAACAAATTGTAAGTTTTTTTTATTTAAATTATTTTAAAATAATAAATAAAATGATTTACAAAATAAAATTTGTGAATGAACCCTAAATACTGAAAGAATATGTGTTGTCTTCAGGTTTTGAGTTGATATTTTTGAATAACATATTTTACATGAAAAATGCATCTTTTCTTTTTCCAAACTCTATTAAGCCATCAATACTTTTTAAATTAATCTTACCGATAATCAATAAGTAGTCGGATTAGGCACTGCTCTTGACAGGCTTATTAAGTACACATTTGAGGTTTTTGAACGATTGAAACTTATGCCATACATTGCTGGCGATGGCGTTACTTGTACGGAGCAAGCTGAAACACGCTGAACCTTAAGTCAATGCTCATCCGATGCCAAAAGACCTGATTACGTTACTCATGGCCCGCCGACTGAACACACAATCAAAGGACAAGACAATTGAAGCTTACTTGCATTTTGCGCTGCTTAAGTATTGTCATGTCCAGCCTTATCAAGTGTACATTCCTGAAAAGGGGGGCTGGAATGGCATATGGTTGCTGAGGCTGAAATGGCTTAGTAAAACTAAAGCCATCTGGAACAGACAGCAAAAGCCACTCTTCCACCTTTACTGCCAAAGCTCATTCTGCCACTCAACTTTGATGCTGTTTCTGAGGGCCTGATGAATTACAATCCAAATAATTCTTGAATCCAACTACTCTCTGGTGGATGGACAAACCGTCTGGACCCTGAGCCAGATGATCCAAGTTCCTTGGAATGAACAAAGCATTAAAATAAACTGAACTTCTAATCATTCTTTTCCCGAGCAGGAACTTGTAAACTTACATAAGATGAATGCACAAGGCGTTCAGATTATATACTACACTAAACATCCTTTACATGCATGCATGGACAACATAAACTTTTTTTGTGTGAATAGAAATTAATCCCCTACACTACAGCCAAAATTTACAATCAAACTATTAACACCTTATTCCTACGATTGTCATGCAATAGAGGCTCCACAGATTCACTTCATCAAACCTAAGCACTAGAAGGGGATACAAACACAGTACCATTAGCAATGTAGCTTGATCATGCGGGCTACCCGTTCAAAGAACATTGGGCACATGCTTGTGCTAAACATCACGTCATCCCTCATCCATTCTGGCGCTACCCTCTCAAATGTCCCCAATGATACAATGCGGTACAGCAGCTCTGCTTCCTCACCAGCTGCTTTATTTACCCAAGTTAGACTGAAAGAGTAACCTGTTAATCGCCATGGTTAAGAACAAATAACATTAATTTTCTGACATTAGATTCTTGAAGAAACTCACAACTTTGTGGGTTCCAGACAAAAATCCTTTACATGATAATGACCTGGCCATGATTTGCTGGTGAAATATTTCTCTAACACAACTAAATAAAATTATAGAAAAGTATATCTGCATAACATTGATTTGTAGGGGAAATTAGGATCACTTTGATTACGTAGAGTCACACACAGAACGCCAAGGAAATGCCACCCATTTAATAAAATTAAAAACAAGACACAGAACCTGAAAGACCAAAAGACCAACAAGACTCACAGTTAGGAAATCAACCACTGAAGCAAAAATTTTAGAGGTCTAGCCACTTATTTTTCACTAAAGGCTATGGATTTCTCAGTATCCACAAAGCCCCTTCTATTCCTTTCACTCTGGTCTGACACCCATCTTTGAGAACTATACCATCAAATCCACTAACAATGAAAGACGATCAAAATTGAAACTGGTATAACATGTCTCCAGGAATTGAACTACTACAACAGGTTTCAGCCTCTTAATTGAGTTTTATTATGCAAAGGATTGGCACTAGCAAAATGCAAGTTTATAGGAATACCTGTTATATATTGTCGAACAACATGCGACCAATTAATGGTTGATAAAGTAACTCATGATTAAGGTTTCATCCTTTTATCTATCAACCAGATATCTCTCTCTTCATCCAAACAGAGCAGTCACTCCTAGACAGACTGCCTAAATTAAGCAATTAACCAAACACTTCCAAACTCAAAAACGATCTTTTCATTATTATTACTATTATTGATATCATTATCTACTTGGTTTGTATCACATGCGCTCTGGAAAGAACTAATTAACTTCCTATAAAAAAAGATGACACCCAATAAATCCCAGGGCTGGTAAGTAGGAGCCAGTAGCCACACATTTTGCACATAGCAGATGCATCTAATAAACAGATATGATCTCCTTCAGCATCTCCAAGCTGGAAACCCTATTCTTCTTCCACTCCTTGAATGGGCCAAGTTATACTTCCTGTAAAGGCTGCATTATATCCATTTTACTCTTCACTTATAGGGGTATCCTCTTCCTCTGAAAATAGAAAATGAGCTGTCTGCTAACTGCATCTTAAACACAGACCTAATACTTTGTTCCAAAATTTAACCAACAGACAATCAACTTCTTTTGTGTTAATAATTATTTACTTCGGTGCATAAACATAGTGCCGCTAACATGTAAGTCATGAATCACTGCACTCTCATCATTAGCCTAAATAAAACGATTAACATATCGAAGTCCTAAACATCTGAAATGAAAGCTTTATCTGGATCTAAGCAACCTAAGCAGTATCAATCCATGAAATAATAGAGCAACTCCAACTTCATTGAAGCTCATAGCAATTCAATTGCAACATGTATTTACCAACAGGAAAAGTTTTAACAATAGGAAGTGACGAGAAAATAGACAGAAGATCCAAATGACATAGATTTTAAGGCTCAGCCGACATTAACAACACTAAGAAATCAGCATAACTTGATATTGACATAATACAAATATAACAAAAAACCCCATTGAGTCAATATTTACAATGATATTGGTCAGTTTATTACAAATTGGTTAGATTTCCCCAAGATGTTCAGGTAAACACAGGTACCTCTCTATTATAGCACATCGTGCTCCCCATCAGACAAAGAAAAATATGCTACGACAGTGAAAAGAAACAAGAAAAATCTAGAAAACAGTAAAATGCTAATTTTCTAATGCGGATCCATATCATAAATAACACATGCAATTTCTAGCATGTGGGCACATTCTATTAGAAGAAGAAGCATTTATTTTGAGAATCCACATGAGAAATAAAAGAATGGAAATGCACAAACTTAAAAGGATTGAAACTAATTCCGGTAACAAGAATTACCACTTGATTGATGCAAGGCTGTAATACATATGCCTTCAGCTTGATTCATAGTAGACAATTTCATACCCACTAAGTACTCAATAAGAGCTTGAAACATGCATCTAGCAAGGCTACTGTCGTCCACACCATCTCCTATGAAACATAAATAACACAGCAGTTAGAACTAACCAATCATGGTCCACAAAAATGGCAGAATAATTGTGTCTTTGCACATACCTAACCCATTAAAAGTTCTGCAGCATTTCAGCTGGAAAATCAGACAATACTGTCAGCAGAGTCGGGAAACAGCTTATGCTCAAAAGCTATAGGATCAAGGACATACCTGCTGATTATACAAAGTTCCTTTGGATAAGTCTCTTGTCTTTTCTCTTACCATAACATCATCCCCAGTGCGGCAGCCTAGTGCAACCATGTTCTTTTCTGTCTTGGCCGCAGATTCCCTACTACGCTTTCTTGTCATTCTTCTGCTTGTGCTCTTGGACACCGGTTCTGCAATTTTCGCACTTTCAGGAGTATTCAGCTGTATAATGGTACATTTATCCTTCAAACTGCAAGAAAGTCCTTTTTGATGCAGCTTCTGGAGCCTCTCAACTTCCTCTGAAAGTTCTTTATCTGCCACAAATTTGAGCAAATAGATAGTGGAACAAAAATAAAAATATTAAGCTAGAAATTAAACAAAGATCCAATGTGTGCCCACTCATAAGGCTATGTTATTCACGTTCATAGAGAATGTATTTTGCAGAAGGTGGCTGAAGGATTGGTTTGACCCTCCAGCCTACCAAATTGATGTGGATGATGAAAGGATAAACTGACAGGGTAAATAAAGCAAAGAAATGATTCTGCAAAGACAACCACTACAAGACCCTAGAAAACAAATCTACCAACATGCGTCTACGTGCACAAATTGAGTCAAGACATTGTTATGCGTGAAAGTAGACATGTCTAAATTTATGTATGCATACACTCATGCATGTTACCAACTTCACATTCATGCAAGTGCGAGTTTGTACAGAGACACATACAAACACATATTTATTGAGATGATATGTTCTTACATACATTTGTCAAAGTAAGCACAACAACATACAGATCAGATCAGTCAGCTACTGGTTTAACAATTTCTAATTATGCCTCCAGAACAATGGAGAATCATAAGCAAATGTCCAAATAACATGCATACATGTGTTAGAAATCTCATCCAAATTACAGACGCCTATACAAAGCAAGTCGGATAACATATTTACTAGTTTTCTTCAGTGTTGATGTCGCATTTTAGCAGCACTATCATAGATGAATCTTGTTGAGTGAAAAAATAAGGCAGAAGCAATTACGTTTTATCACTCCAGATGGACTATACAAACTGATTAACAGCATCAAGTTCCGTTTTCTGTAAAATCATCAAAATGCTGGGAAGTTAGCACTGAGGCATCATTGCGACACCATGGGTTTATTGATTATTATAAGACACTTTTTTTTATATCAGAATAACTATAAGACGTTTTTTTTTTTTTTTATCAGAACAATTATAAGACACTCTTACACATGTACTACTACATGGATTCTTATGAACAGCCTAGGAAACACCCAAGACTCTATCTCTCTGCATCACTTAAAGCTTCCTGCACAACACCCAAGACTCTATCTCTCTGCATCACTTAAAGCTTACTGCACAGATTCTATGCCACTCTCTCACACAAGCAAGATAAGCTCACCATGTTCATTTAGGATGGAGAAAGGTAGAAAAAAGATCAAGAAACTCAAAGATGCATATATAACTACCATGTTAAGTTAGCCAATGAATAAGTAGGATGGACAAGTAACATTCGTCAAGTAAACCATTATTTCTTACTCTTCTGGTTTTCTCCCATTAAAAGCTTTTGGTACTCTGCACATTCCTTGTCCTTGGCAGATCTACAGTAAAACTAATTTCTGTTATAGATTTGTAATCTGCGCTCCGCCTTGAGTTAAATAATTTATGAACAACACAAAAACTTTATAATTATTAAATAAGTTGGCAGAAGTGCTTACCTCACTGAGGCCACTTCACTTCTCAAGTCATTAATTTGTGCATGCAATTTGTCATTTTCACTTTTCAGGTGTTGTATCAACTCCTCTGCAGCTGCAACAATTTAGAAAATTAAACATTAAGCCCTTCAAATGACCCTTAGAAGTCTGGATAAGGGCATAAGTTATAATATAAAACTTTATTCAGTTGTCATTTGTAGAAGCCAAATAGATCTACTCAAACCTATAAGCTAACCCCAATCATCCAATTCAATTTAAGCTGCAATACAGTTGATACGAGAACACGTCATCAAAAAGCTTTGTCCCTACCCAGAGATACTGTCACCACAGAATAATAGTAACTAAAAACTTTAAACTTAGTGAGCTGCTTATCAATCTAAACCCCTAAATCAGTTTTCAGGCCACACATCCAGGAGGTTAAATTACAGGTAAGATGAAAATTAACCTAGCAGAAAAAAAAAAAGTCACAGTCCTCAAAGAGCAAAAGCAAAGAAAGAAGTACTAGTTAAGAAGCTTTAGAGATGATGATATTGCAGGATCTTTTAAAGTATCATAAGCCATGTCAATATTATATGTATAATACACCATAATCAACAATCATAAGATATATTAAAAGCCACTAAAAGATATATAAACCCAATCAACATTCACGCAGATACATCTTTCTTTCCATCTTGCAGATGTAAATTACTCTGACATTTCCATATCAAAAGATTTTACATTCACATAATTCTAAGAAAAAGAAAGAGAAGGGAAATTTTATTCTGTAATTAATATAACATGGAGAAACATACCAGAAACATAATTCAAAAATTTCACCTCTTGCTCTCTATTGATCTCATCCATGTCAATCAATTTTTTCTTCTGAAAAACAAATTATAAATGCAGTTAGATGAGGAACAGGAAGAAACAGGGAATGCTTTGAAATCCCCATTTCTAAATTATATACAAAAAGTAGAAGAAAAAAGAGAAAGAACTGTTGCACCTTCAGTTTATCATATTTATCATAGAGCTTCGCATACAAAGCCTCCATCTGCATAAAAAGACCACCATGAATTAATAAAGGAAAAAATTAACAATATAATTTGTATTTTAAAAAAAAAGGAAAATAGTTTAAACCGCTAGCAAACACAAATGCTAACCATTATCAGGGTTAAATGGAATAGGGCTGAGGAGGTGAGGAAGAAGAACAACCTAAGACTTAAATAGATGGGGCATTGCCGCCTGAGGTGGGAGACAATGGTGTCTGATGGTGGAAGGAGTTAGGATTAAGTGTTGGGTAGAGCCCAGCAAGTGAGCGAACTGCTTCATGGAGAGACCAAGAGGCCAGTGTAGGTAAAATTGTCAGAGTATTTTGGGCACAAGAATTTTATCTTCATGTTCTTTGAGAAAAGAGAAAAACTTTGTGCAACAGAACAAGTAAAAGAGGTTTAAATTCGATGAACATTTGGAAAAATGTATAGTTTCCCAGCCAAAATTCTTGAAACTTGTTCTGTTACAGGTTTATCAAGATATGTTGAACATCTCAATCATACTCTTCTTACATTTAGCATAAAGAAAACATTGTTAGATCTTTCCATAGAAGTACAGTTTGCAATAGCAACCTTTAAAAAGAAGAAAGAAACAGAAATATTCCTTTAACTATAACCTTAAAAAAAGGAAAAGAAAAAGAAAGCTGAAATGACAAAGATTGCCCGCAGTGCAGACTGTAGAGCCAAGCCTTCAGAGACCCCAATCAGCTACCCCTCTATGCTTCTCTGAGAGGGCTAATTTGACGTTCAGAATATCATTTGATTTCGACTCGGAACCTAAACTCAACATCTCAACCTCCTCCTTCTCTCACTATTTTCCGACCAACCAAACACACGATAGAATAAATTAACAAACAAAACAGCACTCAACAGCACAGATTTGAGCGCCAATTATAACAAACCCCAAAACCCAACCCATATTTCCATGCGATAAACGCATTTGCATATAATAGATACGTGCACATAATATAGTTAAAAAGACATTCTTAATCACACAGAGAAATAGAGATTTTGAGGCATACTCGGAACAAGATTTCAAGGTAAAAGCGGTGCAGAAGAAGCAAGCCGAGTGCAGGAAACTGCAGAGGAACAATAATCTCTCAAAAGTTCTTCCCACAGTGAAGTACTGATTGGCCTTCTATTGGAGAAGGAATTGAGCGGAGAGGACGCAAAAAAAGCCAGACAGGAAGAAAAAAAAAAGAACGAATTGCAGAGTTAATCACCAGACAATATGGGCATCTATCATTTTAACATTTCAATTTTAAAAATGAGAATTTAGATGAATGACCCAAATGAGGGGTACAGAATCAAACAACCTTCTCACATTCTAATTTTTAAATTTTAAATAAATTTTCATTGTATAAAATAAAAAAATATTTTTACTATTAAAAATTAAAATTTTAATTGATAATTAATTAGATATTTTTATATTTATAAAAAAATTAATTTAAAATTTATTTACATAACTTTTTTTATTTATTCAAGTATTTGATTTTTTAAAATTTCAAAATTCCTTCATTAAAAATCCCATATTTTTATAATATTATTAGAAAAAATTTAACTTTAATTAAATCAAATTCAAATATCATATTAACAATTGATTGAATCGATATTTTAAAATTTAAAAATAAAAAGTAAATTTAGTTCAAAATTTTTTTTATTATATGTACAACCAATCCAATTGATATGTCAAAATTTAAAATTAAAAAGTAAGTTTAGTTTAAAGTTTCTTTTATATTTATTTTATAATTTAATAATTATATATATAATTTATTAATACAAAATAAAAATAATTTTTATATACCTTTATAATAATTTAAAACAAAAATAATAAAAAATGTGAAGATTAATTATCTCTCTCTAGTGTGAGAAGGGTCTCTAATGAAAGTTAGAGATTATTGTTGAGATTATGAATAGAGCGAAGGAGCATTAATGGAGTAGAGATTGGTGAGCTTAATCATTTTAAAAGAGGAGGATAAATGAAATGGTTTTAAAAGTGAACCACCTAGAAGCACTACATCAAAATAGCGAAAATTTATGTTTAGTAGGTAGATTTGTTATAGATTAAGTTGTTAACTTCAATGCAATAAAAAATTATATGGCCAGCTTCTAGTGCCGAAAGCAAGGTACCTGCATAAGTGAGGTTTCTCGCAACTTTTTTTATTTCAATTTTTCATGAGGTTGATGTAAAAAGAGTACTCAACAGAGGTCCTTGGACCTTGGATAACTTCATATTGATTATGCACCATCTAAAGCATGGTGAGATACCCAGACAAGTGCAACTAATGCATGCTAAATTATGGGTGCATATTTATAAGATATCGGTGTGGTACATATCCGAGAACGTTAGCAAACAATTGGGTGACTTCATTGGTAAGTTTATATAGTATGACTAAAGCAACAACATCAAGATGTGGAAAAGCTATATGCAAATTGAAGTTATCATTGACGTCAACAAGCCACTCAAGAGATGGAAAAAGATTCGCAAGGCACATGGAGAATGGTTCGTAGCTAAAATTCAAGTATGAAAGCTTGGGCTCTTTTGTTTTCTCTATGGTTATTTGAGCCACTCTTAAAGTTTAAAATAAGTGGTTCTCCACCAAGGGTGAGAGACTCTAGCAAGCTTGAGATGTGTGGTTAAGAGTTTCGATGAGAAAAAGAGTTAGTGATGATGAAAGATGATGGTTAAGAGATGTGAATTGATAAGGACCCTCTACTGTTGATTTTTGTCAATTAATGCTTGAAAATCAAGGAAGACATGGCGAGAAGGTAGGATTTCAATGGCCCTTTAATGCTATTAAAGGATGCGAAGGTAATGGTAAGCATGTTGTAAAATCCCCCAAATACCATAAAAGTATATCACGGTTTGGGCCCTATGTTGAAGATATTGACCATGATAATTACGAAGCGATAAGTCGTCGTTAGCCCAACGATAACACAAGCCTAAAGAGCAAAGTTTCAAGAATGGCAAGTCTAATAAAGATGGGCTTGACTCAAAAGGATTCGGGTTGGAATTGTTAAAGATGGGAAAAGATGATGAGGTGGTGTTAAGGAAAAGGGAACACATCGATATGATGCTGACACGTGTCAGTGTTAACAGAGTCAATGATGGTAACACTAAGATGAGTAATGTTATCTAGCAAATTTCATCAATGGTGAAGCCTAAAGTTCAGGCTCATCAATTACCATGATAGTTATTAGTTGAAACTGCCGAGGTCTTGGCAACCCTCGGACAGTGACAACTCCGAGGGAGCTGGTGGCTTTAATAAGATCAACTTAATCTTTTTGGTAAAGATGAGAGTAAATAAAGATAAAAATTAAGCAAATGAATCTACTTTTGAATTTTGAAGGGTCATTGGCAGTTAATAGGAAAACGAAAGAAAGACGAATCATAATATTTTAGAAAAGGAAGGAGTTTTTTAAGTGATGAGATTGATGTAATACACATTGACATAGTGTCCTATTTTGATTAATGTCCTATCTATCCCATTTTTAGTCAAAGTTAGTTTTTTATTGTTTCAAGTTCCTATTTAATCAGTTTTCTATTCTTTCAGATTTCTTATTTCTAGTTTAAGTTAGTTTTTTTATACTTTATATGTTTTTTACCCTTAATTTACTTTCTTATATTATTTGAAGACTTATTGTAATGGTTAGAAGTGGTTTAATATAATTTATCAAATTTTTATATAAAAGTTTAACCTTTGAGTTTGTTCTTTAATTTTATTCTGCTTCTCTTTCAAAACAAACCTTCTGCTGTATCAAATTGGTATCAGAGCGAGGATTTTTACCTTATTCTAATGCTTGACGATGGTTCTAGTGGGATATGAGCCATCGACAATGAATAGCGATTAGACAAGATCGAGTAACGACTTGATAGGATCGATAGAACTTTTTGCAATCTCATGCAGATGATGACTGCAATGACTATGAAAGGAAGATGTGATCCCATGGAGGAAAGACCAAGTTATCATGATAACATAAAGAATGGTGGCTAGCAAGACTCAAGTCATGTAGATTTTATTGCAAGAAATTCTAAGATAACAAATCATGTGAATTTGTAACCTAGATACCAACTACCTGTTGACCTAGACTTAAGATGTCAATAGCAGCTTATGGCAGCCACGACGACCGATACCAACCCTAAATTGGCTTAAGAATAATGAAGCCCTAATTCAAGCAAGATGAGCCATGAATCATGATTTTCACAAGTATATTCCATTATAGGTCTACAAACGACAAAATTAATGAGTTCCTATATAGTGATGTGATGGTCAGTTTAAGGTTAGAGATGCCTTTTCACCTTTTTGAGATGATGATTTTTGACATCAAAGTTAGAAGAATGTTCAAAAAAGGCAACCACGGAGATCAAATTATTCATTTAAAAAAGAAAAAAAAATTTATTTTAGAGACAAAGATTGAGGCTCATACACTCAAGAATTTAAGATGATGATAAATTTACCAAATTTTGATAGTCGAATAATTTTTTTGATTAGGTAATACCTGTTGATTTTTTTTAATTATTTGAATATTTTAGAAGAAAATCAAGTTAAGCTCGTGACATATAACTTGAAAAGTGAAGCTTCTACTTGGTAAGAGCAATTGCAATATAACAGTCAACCAAAAAAAGCAGCGTGTTTGCACTTAGCCCAAGATAAAGTAATCATTACAAAGATGATTTCTCCTTCCAGATTATGAGCAGTTTTTATATCAATAATATCAAAATTATGGACAGGTCAATCATACTATTAATGAATACACAGAAGAATTTTACTGATTAAATGCACTAGTTAATCTGCTTGAGACAGAGGAGTAATTAATTGCTCTTTTTATTGGATGCTTAAAAATAATTATTCAAGATCAACTTACTCGTTGAAGGATTTGGACCACAATTGATATTATTAATTTGGCGATAAAAGTAAAAGCTCAAATCAATAGATCCATTATGCATCATCGGAATAACTTTCGACGACAAAATCAAGAAGTTGTTTTCACTTTAAAAGGGTCAAGAACTTCAAGTAAAAACAATAATCGAAATAAAGATACATTTTTTGACTTAAAACTTGGTGCAGAATCAAAATAATACTTCAATCTCTGTTCGGTCCAACACCCAAGGTAGTAACTAGCATTAATATCGAATCGATAATGATCCTTATGCTTACCTAATCTTGAAAAGTGTTTTTGATGCAACAAATCAGGCCATTTTTCAAATTAATATCTGAATAAAAGATTTGTTAACCTTGTAAAAGAAGGTGGCAGTGTTGAAGAACAAGTTCTTGAAGAAGAAATTTATGATAGTGCTGAGTTTGTAGAAGGAGATGTGGGAGAAGTTGCGTATATTATCCAATGACTCTTGCTTATCCTAAAGAAACTTGGTAGAACTCAATAACACAAGATCTTTTGAACCCGATGCATTATTTGTAATGAGGTATGCAATATCATTATTGACAGTGGCAGTAACGAGAATGTTGTCTCTAAAGCTCTTGTGATAGTATTAAATTTGTTGACTGAGAAACATCTTTCTTTATATAAGATCGCATGAATTAAAAAAGGATTAAAAATTCAAGTGCAAGAAGTTTGCAAAATTTCTTTGTTAAGGAAAATATTGCAAAGATGAGGTCGTATGCAACGTAGTGAAGATGTACGCTTGTCATATTCTATTAGGAAGACCATGATATTATGGTGTTAATGCTACTTATAAAGGACGAGATAATACTTTTATCTTTTGATGGCTTAGTAAGAAGATCATGTTATTACCACAACCTCAACCTTTTAAAAGTAATTCTGTTATTAAGGAACATAAACCATTATTCACTAACATAGTAGCCTTATAATTCTTCAAGCAAGTTAAAGAAACAAACTTTATCATAGTATTAATGGTGAAAGGCCAATCTGAAGAAACTGTTGAGGTTCCACCCAAGATCTAAGAGGTACTTGCTAATTTTGCTGATTTGTCTCCTAATGAGTTACCTAATGAGGCACCTCCTATGTGAAATATTCAACATTATATCGATTTAGTAATTGAAGTCAATTTGCCTAACTTGTCACATTACCATATGAGCCCAATTGAGCATAAAAAGTTACAGTAGCAAGTTATTGAGTTGCTCGACAAAGGTTTGATTCGTGAGAATATGAGTTCTTATGCAATTCTTGCTTTACTCACCCCGAAAAAATATAACAGCTGAAGAATATGTATGGATAGTCAAACTATTAATAAAATAATGATCAAATATCGCTTTCTCATCTCACATTTTGATGATATCCTGGATAGGTTAGAAAATATTGTGGTATTTATTAAATTTTATTTACGAAGTAGATATTACCAGATTCGTATTCGACCAGGTGATGAGTGGAAAATAGCTTTTAAAACCAAAGATGGTCTTTACGAATGGCTAGTGATGCTTTTTGGGTTCTTATACGCACCCAGCACATACATATAATTAATGAATCAAGTTCTTTGTCTATTTATTGAAAAATTTGGGGTGGTTTATTTTGACAATATTCTTATCTATAGTAAGAATGGAAGGGAGCACTTGTCATACCTTAAGGAAGTTCTATTAGCTTTACAAACAAATAAGTTGTATATCAATCTTAAAAAATATAACTTTATGACTGACCATCTTTTATTCTTTGGCTTTATAGTAGAAAGAAATAGCATTCAAGTTGACAAGGCAAAGGTGAAGGCAATTCACGAATGGCCCGTTCCTAAAACTATGTGTGAAGTGTAGAGCTTCCATGGCCTAACCACCTTTTATAGGCATTTTATTCAAGGATTAGCATAGTTATGGCACTTATTACCAATTATTTGAAGAAATGCCAATTCTAATGGGGCAACACGTAAGAGGACAGCTTCTCAATAATAAAAAAAAAATTATGCAATACACCAGTGTTAACACTCCCTAGTTTTGACAAAATATTTGAGGTTGAGTGTGATGCATCAGTTTTAGGAATTGAAGTAGTATTATCCCAAGAAGGGTGTCCGATAAATTTTTTTAGTGAAAAAGTTAGTGAATCTCGACAAAAATGGACGACGTATGAGTTAAAATTTTATGTTATTGTTCGCACATTGAAACATTGGGAGCATTATTTGATTCAACGAGAGTTTGTATAATTCATGAATCATCAAGCTTTAAAATTCATCAATTCTCAAAAGATGATGAATCGGATGCATGCTCGATGGATTACGTTTTTGTAGAAGTTCACTTTTACTATCAAACATAAATTTGGCCAAAAAAATAAAGTAGCTGGTACATTAAGTTGACTTGCCTCTTTACTAACTACAATAAGTACTGAGGTGGTAGGATTTGACTATTTAAAGGATACATATGCTGCTGATGAAGACTTTGGCAAAATATGAACACAATGCAAAAGCAAAGAGTTTGCTTCTGATTTTCTTATCTAAGACGAATTCTTATTTATACGTAATTATGTATTTCTCGTTCTTCTCTACATGAATACTTGATTAAAGAATTGCATGCTGGAGGATTAAGAGGATATGTCGATTGAGATAAAATAATTAATTTATTCGAAGAAAGATTTTATTGGTTTTAGTTAAAGAGGGATATTAGACGTTTTGTTCAGCATTGGCTACTGTGTCAAAAAGCTAAAGCACAAACGCAAAACACTGGGTTTTATACTCCTTTGCCTATTCCAGAGATAATTTGGCAAGATTTAATTATGAATTTCATTCTTGGCCTCCTAAGGACCCAATGAGGAATTAATTCTATTTTGGTTATAATTGATCGATTCTGTAAGATGGCTAACTTTCTGCCATGCAATAAGACTTCAAATGCTTCTTATGTGGCTCATTTATTTTTTCGTGAGATTATTTGCTTACTCAGTATTTCTTGTTCAATAACTTTTAATAGGGATAAAAAATTTCTAAGTCACTTTTGGAGAACTCTATGAAAAATATTTTATATTTGTTAAAGAATAGTTCCATAAGTCATCCCCAAACCGATGGACAAACTAAGATGGCTAATTGCATTCTTGGAAATATAATTCGATGTGAGATAAACTGAAATAATGTAATACTACTCTTCCACTCGTTGAGTTTGCTTTTAATAGTATGCCTAATTATTCGACCAAAAAGGCTTCTTTTGAAGTCATCTACACTGGTATTCTAAAGCACATAGTGGATTTGCTTCATCTACCTTCTTTTTCTAATGATGAGAAATTTGTAGAGTGAATTCAACAGATTCATCACGAGGTAAAGAAGAATTTATATGAGGCTAATATTTACAAGATTACTAGAATAGGCTAATATTGAAGTTATTTACACTAGTATTCTAAGGTACATAGTGGATTTGCTTCATCTACCTTCTTTCCCTAATGTTGAGGAATTTGTAGAGTGAATTCAACAAATTCATCACGAGGTAAAGAAGAATTTAGATTTGGCTAATATTTACAAGATTACTGTAGACCAGCATCAATGTCTTAAGATACTTAATAAAGGTGATCTGGTTATGATTCAACTTCGAAAGTATCGTTTTCCTGTTGGCACATATAATAAGCTACAAAATAAGAAGATCAATCCTTTTGCTCGTCCTTCAGAAGATTAATGATAATGCTTACAATATCAATCTTTCAGATGATATGAATATTTCTAATATTTTTAATATTATTGATATCTTTAAGTATTTTCTCTCATATGAATTTTCTTTGCAGTCATAAAACTCGAGAGTGAGTTTTTTTCAAAGTGGAAGGGATTGATGTAGTACACATTAACATAATGTCCTATTTTGATTAATGTCTTATTTTGAGTAGATATCTATTTTATCTTAGTTTCTTATTCTTTCAAGTTTCCCATTTCTATCCTAAGTTAGTTTCCTCTTCTTTCAAGTTTTCTATTTCTAGTCTAAGTCAATTTCCTATTCTTCCAGATTTTTCATTTTTAGTTCAAGTTAGTTTCCTATTCTTTCTATGTTTTTTATTTTTAGTTTACTTTCTTACATTATTTAAAGACTTATTGTAATAGTTAGAGGTGGTTCAATACAATTTATTAAATTTTTCTCTAAAGATTCTCCATGAATCACAGAGATATGGTGATTGAAGATGAACATAGGCCCCCACAGAGGCTTAATGGGTTTTATAAATATCCAAAAAAAAAAAATGATGTAGGAAGGAATCTTGGAGTCTACTAGGGTACTAAGGTGGACTATCAACTCTATCGTAGGCATATTTTAGGGACTTTAATGACCTTTTTCACTCGAGTGAGAAGAAAGGGAGAATTGCACACCTATTTGGCTAATAAGGTTTTAAGGAAGTAGTAAATGCTTGTAATCTTCATGACTTGCCTCTTTAAGGATATGGGTAGGCAAGGGAGAGAATGAGAAGTACTCAGTAGTAGGTGGTAAAGAAACCAAATAAAGTGCTAATTTTAGAGGCATAGAGTATAAAGTTTCTCAAAGCTGAAGTGTTCAATATAGTGGTATTTTCAAATCATTCTCCCTTGAAGTTGGAAACTACAAGCAAGATGGCTGTAAGGATAAAAGGTTCTATTTTGAGATAATTATATGAGAAAAACTTTAATTTAGGCCATCATGGACTCTTACTAGAGGAACGCTGAAGAGTAGGATCTTTTGGTTAAATTGAGGTGTTATGCTGCTAAGCTTGAGAAATAGGGAAGAGATTTTACCAATAAATTCAAAACAAAGATAGCAGAATAAAAAATGACACTTAACGAGAGACAAGGGGGATGCTAGTTCAGTAGGGAAGTACTAAACAACTTGATCAAACAAGAAGATTATTGGAAGTGAAAGGCTAAATATTTTTGAATGTTTTGTGAAAATATGAACATTAAGTATTTTCGTAACATGGCCCTACTCAGGAGAAAGAATAATAGAGTCACTGCCTATACAGTGAACATGGGACTTATTTTGAGGATGAAAAGGACATGTATAGAGTGGTTAGGGATATTTTACTGATTTGTTTACTAGAATAAGGGAATGATCTGATTTTGTATTCTAAGGCATATAGTGGATTTGCTTCATCTACCTTCTTTCGCTAATGTTGACAAATTTGTGGAGTAAGTTCAACAGATTTATCACGAGGTAAAGAAGAATTTAGATGAGGCTAATATTTACAAGATTACTAGAATAGGCTAATATTGAAGTTATCTACACTAGTATTCTAAGGCATATATTGGATTTGCTTCATCTACCTTCTTTCCCTAATGCTGAGGAATTTGTGGAGTGAATTCAACAGATTCATCATTAGGTAAAGAAGAATTTAGATAAGGCTAATATTTACAAGATTACTGTAGACGAGCATTAATGTCTTAAGATACTTAATAAAGGTGATCTGGTTATGATTCAACTTCGAAAGCATAGTTTTCCTGTTGGCACATATAATAAGCTACAAAATAAGAAGATCAATCTTTTTCATGTCTTTCAAAAGATTAGTGATAATACTTACAATATCGATCTTTCAGATGATATGAATATTGCTAATATTTTTAATGTTACTGATATCTTTAAGTATTTTCTCCCATATGAGTTTTCTTTGCAGTCATAAACTCGAGGGTGAGTTTTTTTCAAAGTGGAAGGGATTGATGTAGTACACATTAACATAATGTCCTATTTTGATTAGTGTCTTATTTCGATTAGTATCTATTTTATTTTATTTTCTTATTCTTTCAAGTTTTTCATTTCTAGTCTAAGTTAGTTTCCTATTCTTTCAAGTTTTCCATTTGAAGTCTAAGTTAGTTTCTTATTCTTTCAACTTTCCCATTTAGTCACTTTCCTATTCTTTTAGATTTTTCATTTTAGTTTAAGTTAGTTTTCTATTTTTTCTACATTTTTTATTCTTAGTTTGCTTTCTTACATTATTTAAAGACTTATTATAATGGTTAAAGGTGATTTAATACAATTTATTAAATTTTTTTCTAAAAGTTTAACCTTTGAGTTTGTTTTTCAATTTTATTTCATTTCTCTTTCAAAACAAACCTTTCACTACACCAAAGATTTTCCATGAATCACATAGATATGATGATTGAAGATGAGCATAAGCCCCCACAGAGGCTTAATAGGTTTTATGAATATCCAAAAAAAAAAAGTGTAGGAAGGAATCTTGGAGTCCACTAGGGTAATTGGGTGGACTATCAACTCTATCGTAGGCATATTTTAGGGACTTCAGTGACCTTCTTCACTCGAGTGAGAAAAAAAGGGAGAATTGCGCACCTATTTGGCTAATAAGGTTTTAAGAAAGTAGTAAATGCTTGTAATCTTCATGACTTGCCTTTTCAAGGATATGGGTAGGCAAGGGAGAGAAGGAGAAGTACTGAGAAGTAGGTGGTAAAGAAACCAAATAAAGTGCTAGTTTCAGAGGCATGGACTCTAATGTTTTTGAAAGCTAAAGTGTTTAATACAGTGGTGTTTTCAAATCATTCTCCCTTGAAGTTGGAAACTACAAGCAGAAGGATGGCTGCAAGAATAAAGAGGTTCTATTTTGAGATAACTATATGAGAAAAACTTTAGTTTAGGCCATCATGGACTCTTACTAGAGGAACACTGAAGAGCAGGATCTCTTAGTTAAACCGTGTTGTGGTGCTAAGCTTGAGAAATAGGGAAGAGATTTTACTAATAAATTCAAAACAAAGATAACAGAGCAAAAAATGACACTTAGCGAGAGACAAGGTGGATGCCAGTTCAGTAGGGAGGTACTATACAATAAAGGACATCCTGAATAACTTGATCAAACAAGAAGATTATTGGAAGCAAAGGGCTAAACATTTTTTAATGTTTTGTGGAAATACGAACGTTAAGTACTTTCATAGCATGGCCTTACTCAAGAGAAAGAATAATAGAGTCGCTGCCTATATAATGAACATGGAACTTATTTTGAGGATGAAAAAGACATGTGTAGAGTGGTTAGGGATATTTTACTGATTTGTTTACTAGAATAGGGAAATGATCTGATTTCATCACCCCTTTAGGGGACTAAAAGGTATTAAGTGAGGACATAGTAAGCTTTTAAAAGAATTCACCCCGCAAGAGTTTGAAGAAGCAATGAGCCAAATGCACCCAGAATAGTCTTGAGGACTTGATGGATTTGATTATGGCTTTTATCATAAATATTGTTTACTTGTAGGTAAGAAAGGCTATCTTACTACTATACCTCAGTTAAATTGCAATTGTTTCCTCCTTATTTAGATGACAATATGATAGTGCCTATTCTCAATTGTGTTAACCCTTGTATTATGAAAGATTTTAGACCTATATCTATATGTAATGTGCTATTTAAGATAATAGCAAAAATTTTAGCTAATAGACTTAAAGTTGTGATGCTTAAGCTTATATCTGAAGCTTAATCGACTTTCATTCTTAGTAAAAACATTATAAATAATGCTCTTATGGTTTTTGAAGTGGTGCATTACATGAAGAGGAAAGTTAAAGGAAAGAAAATAGAGGTGTCTTTGAAAGTAGACATGTGAAAGGCCTATGATAGCATCTTATAGGCATTTTTACATGATATTATGTGTAGATTGAAGTTTGTTAAGAAATGGGTGGATTGGATAATGCTATGTGTGAATTTTGAGTCCTACCAAGTGTTGTGTAATGGATTGAAAATAAGTTCTATTATTCTTAAGATGGGTATCATCAAGGTGACTTGTTCTCTCCTTTTTTGTCCATTCTGTGCATTAAAGGGTTGTTTGCTCTGATTCGAGAAGCACCAAGGAAAGGTTCAATCCATGGTTGTAAAATCTACAAAAGTACTCTAGTAGCGAGTCATTTGCTATTTGCAGATGATAACTTTTTTTTCTTTAAAGTAGATGAATAAAAGGAGAAAAAAATGAAATTTATTCTTAAACATTATGTATTAGTGCCCAACCAAACTGTTAATCTCAAAAAATGTGGAATCTTTTATAGTGCTAAGATACCCTAAAACAGAAGGACAAAAATCTTAGGAACCCTAAGAGTGTTCTTTCATTTAGACACAAGCAAGTATATAGGAGTACCATCTCTAATGAGGAGGAGCAGGAAAGTTGTTTTCAATTTCATTAAGGAAAGGTTATGGAAGAGGTTAAAAACTTGGAAGAATAGATTTTTATCCAAAGTTGGGAAAGAGGCCTTAATAAAGTCTGTGGCATAAGCAATTCCTACATACTGCATAGGTACATTGCTACTACTCATATCCTTATGTAAGGAACCTCAAGATGTTAAACTCTTTTTGGGGGGGTTGAAAACCAAATGATACCAAAGATATTCACTGGCTTAGCTAGTAAAAAATGTGTTTGAGGAAGGAAGATGATGACATAGGATTAAAGAAGTTACATGAATTTAATCTTGTACTACTAAGCAAGCATGGCTGGATCTTAATCAGTGATCCCCAAGCCTTGGCTAGTAGGCTACTCAAACCCAAGTATTTTCTAGGTAGGGACTTTTTGAAGGTCAGATTAGGGAGTAATCCAAACTATACCTAAAAAAGCATATGGAGCGTTAAGAGAGTCCTTAAAATTGGATGTAGATAGAGAATTGGAAGTGACAATGAAACCATAGTGTGGGTTGATCCTTGGATTCACACTTTAACTCCACCAGAACTTGAATGCACATCAGTTAGGAACTTATTGTTGCCAAACTCAATAAAGTGGGATAAAGACCTTTTTAAAGACATGTTCTGCCCTTGAAATGTTCAAGCTATGTAAGGAATTATGATCAGAAACCTTGAAAGTGAGGATAGGCTTATATGGCACTTTAGTAAGGATGGCCATTACTTGGCTAAATCTAGTTACAGACTTGTAATGGTAGAGAAAGAAGGCAGGGATATCCTTGGGGATTGGAGGAAGCTTTAGGAGCTTAAAATTCCCCCTAAAATGAAGGATTTTAGTTGAAGATTATGTAGGAATTGCCTTCTAAGTAAGCACAGGTTAGTTGCAAAAGTTATAATTGTGGATTTGGATTCTTTAATTTACAAAGGTAAAGACCTATGGCATATCTTCATTTTTTGTTCATATGCCTAGAATTGCTAAAAGATAGTAAGGCTGCATTGTAATATATCAAGGAAAGGAAGCTTTACTGAATGGTTCTTCTTTATGTTGGAAGAACTGGACCTTAATGCAATATTGGGACTAATCAACTTGATATGGGGGATATGACAAGCAAGGAACAAGATAGAGTGGGCAAACAAAAGCCTAACCTCTTTGAGAACTATGACTATTAGACAAAAGATGTTAAGAGCTTGGTCTGCTACAAGAACTTTATGGCCACCTATCAAATCAACTGAAATAAACAAGCAGCAAGAAAATTCGTAACATTCTGCATTTGGTTTTCTTAAGTGCAACATAAATGCTGCTATGTTTACTGCTTAAAATATGACAGGTATGGGTTTATGGTGAGGAATGAATTAGGTCATCTATTGATGTGTATGTCCAAGACTGTTGAAGGAAGATTGAAGCCTAAAGAAGCTGAAGTTTGGGTCTTAATAGAGGCACTATTACGAATGTTATAGAACAATTTTCCCAAAGTTAACTTTGAGATAGATTCCAAGGTAGTTGAGGCAGCCGTACATGCATCCTAAAAGAATATTATAGTATTTGATTCTTTGATGAATGTGTGTACATCTTTAATTTTTCAAGATTATGATTTTTTGCCAATTGGATAAGTTAATAAGCAAACAATGTTGCTTATGCTCTCGTAAGAGCTTCATGTTTACATGTTAGTCCAATTTTGTAATATAAGCCTTCATTGTTTTTTAAGGCTCTTTTAAATGTAAACCTGATGAATTAATAAAGTCGAATTTGATTTCAAAATGAAAATACAAATAAAAATATTTATTATTTATTATAATTATAAATTACATTATATTTAGATGATGAATGGATAGATCTTTTTTTTTTAAATAATGATGTTAATTGAATTTATTTGCATTACTTATATTAATGGATCAATATACTAAATTAAAACTATAAATTAATAAATATTTAAAATTTTATTTTTTTGATTAAAAAAACTTAAATTACTAACTATTTAACCTTAGACACCCACTTTTCTCAGCAATAAATTTTTTTGTCTTATCATTTTGTCGAGATAATGTAATGAGACTAATAGTGAAAGAAAACAAGTTACTTTTGTTAAATGAATAGCCAATTATGGGATGAGGATAATTTTTTTAAAATATATTATATTTTTTATTACATAATTCGAATGAGTGTAAATTGAAACCAATATGAATAAAAAAGAATGTAAAAACTAAGTGAGAAATTAAATTCATAAGAAATTATTTATAACTTAGATTAAATTTAATTTATACATTTACTTAAATTCAAAATTAAAATAAATTATTGTAAATATATTTATGTATTTTAAAGTAAATTAAAAAATAATATTATATATTTTAATAATTTTTATAATTATTAAAAAACATAAATAAATATTATCATAAAAATAATAATTTTCATGATTTTTGGGCACCTTTGAGTTTTTTGTACAAAGAATAATATCTATAATTTAGAAATAGATAAAAAGCAAAATAATAATTTTCTTAACATTCAAAAATGAAAATATCAATGTGGTAGAGAACTTGGTTTTGTTGCTCTCATCCATTAATTCCAAAATTTTGTAAGACTTACATAATTTTATTTTGATTTTATGATTAAAATATGTTTAAAAAAAACATGAAGTTCATTCTAGATTTCCTATTCTTTTTTCAAATTCATAGTTAATAAACATGCCACTAAGTGTTTATGAATGTAAAATTATCAACTTATGTTTGAATTTCATGGTTATATTCATTGTTGGACTAGGATTCATGAACCCAAATGATATGAAACCTTAACAAAAAAAAAAAAATTGTAAACCCAATTGTTCAAATGTAACCGACCTAAAGCGGATTACTCCTAATGCGGTAAAATACCATACTTTATAGAGGGAGAAAAACAAAAAAATATGAGATCCACTAACTCAATAATGAGGACCTAATATAAATTGTGTAGTTGGAGAGTTTAATGGGATGTGAGGATTGATTATGGAGTACATAAAAAGAGATTTGTATGTCTATTCTCAAGGGATTGGGTATAAAAGATGAGAATATTGCAAAAATAAGATTGTTACCCTAATCACCATAAAGACACTTAAGCTTAAACTATCTAAAAAATTATTTTGCAACATTGGCATCTGTAAGAGTTTATGGAAAGCCTAAGCTCCCACATAAATTAACCATAACTTGTAATTACTAACTAAAATAATTATTATGCCTCTCAGATGAAATATCTCATTTGTTGGTACATCTAACCTAAGTTCATTGATAACTAATGATCTTCAATTGTCGTCACTTCTATCTAACTCGACCAATTCGAACTCTTTGATAACCATTTATATGATATGACATAAGCCATGCACATGATGTTTGAACAATAGCAACGGTGAGTACATTTCCTTTTCCAAGAAAATACAACGAAATAAAAAGATGAACCCAGAAGTAAAAGAAAACAAACTACACTCGAGTTAAGCATGCTTAAAAGTTGAGAACTTTTAAGATAAGGTCAAGTAGACTCTAACAATCGAAAGAATACAGAGAATGTCCGAAATACTAAATGCACGCGAAAGAGAGCAGCAATCCGATGATGATAGCCACAACTTATCGCCCTCTTTCATTGAGGGAATGCAAAATGAACTTATTTTGGAAATACTAAGGATTTTAGGATTGATCCTTGTAAAGAGAAAAGAGAAAAGAAAAGAAATCTTGAACTATATCGTACCAATTACAAGAAAATCAATATTTTTTAAAAAAAAATTTAATGGTTCATATTTTTTAAAAAAATAATAAAAAGGTTGTAACAAAAAAAAATTCATTAGAAAATATCATTGAAATTTTTTCTAAAGTAAAGATAATTTTTCATTAAAAAAACTTAAGTTTATTAAATTAAACCACAAGAACATACATTTTATACAAATTCTCAAATTAAAACTTGTAAAAAAAAATTACATTTTTTTAGGACATATATTTTGTCTCTCAATTTTTAGAGTTTCATCCATAGGATTCGTCAACTTTAATCATTTGGCTTTTTCACGTGATATGTACATGATTTTAACATGCAAAATTATATAAATACCCCTATAATAATAATTAAAGCAATAATTTTTATTTACTATGCAAATCTTTTTGATTCTAATCAACATTTAAAACTTAAAATTTGTCTCATTAACTAACAAAACTCTCCCACATCATTACAAGAAAGTAATGAAATAGCAACGAAATTCATCCATCGTTATCTAGTGACTGATTAATTAGCAACAGAATTATGAGGGAATTCATTTTCTTGTCTCAACAATGAATTTGCAATGGACTAGCGATGAAATTTAGCAATGGATCAAGATTTTGTAGTTAAAATCGTTTTTTTCCCTTAAATTTTTTAACCTTAAAAATTTAAAAAAAAAAAGGTGACTAGCAATCATCTTTGAAGTCCATCATCAACCCCTAATTAAGGTACTAGGCCATTGCATTGGTGACTTGCACATCTGTTTCATCCTCTATTAGGAACCTCTTTAGTTAAGAATAAAGATGCTCGCAATGCGATTTGATTAGTCTGTGCTTTTTTTCAATACTAAATCATCAATGCGATTTGGTTATTACTTTTAATTGTGCAGTTTGACTAGGAAAATATAAATGCAGTACGGTTTAATGTGATTTGGGGAGGTTTGGTTTGTCAATATATTTTTAGAACAAATATTAAACAACATCATCTTGCTCATGAATTGTAAATTTCTAAATGCGAAGTACAATCAATTTAAGTTATGAAATTCAAAATAAGATAAATTATAAACTAATCACAATGCCAACTTAGAAATTCAAAATCTATCAAAATTCAAACATATTATAACAAATAAAATCATATATTCATATACAATATAAAACTAATTATTTATAAGAGAAGAAACTTTTAAGGGATTTTAGGCTTTTATATAAATATGGTATGATTTGGTTTAAAACCAAAGAAATTAACCACATTAATGCACTTTATAATTTTTAAAACTATTTCAAACCATTAATATCGAAAACCATTATGTTTGATTTGATTTGGTTAGGTTTTACCAATTTCTATAATTTGACAGTTTTTCTGAACACCATTAGTCAAGAATCTAATTAGATTTAAGGTTATTAGGTAAAATAACATCTTTTACTACCACCTCTTAAAATTTAAGTTGTTAAGTTTCTTTAACTTTTCATTGTACCATAATTAGTACTTACTACAAAGATAAACTATTAGGTAATACTGTTCGTTCTTTTAACACCATTAATAACTCTTTGAATAACATTAGGAACATAGTGAATAACGTTTGAATTTGAACTATAATCTAATCCCTTTGAATATTGTTAGGATAATAAAATATAATTTTAATTGAAATAATAATTGCTTAAAATATTACTAACACCTTAAAAATTAATTTTTTGTAGCCAAAATTGTTTTAGAATGAATTACATTCAAATAATGTCAAGATAACACTTGGTTTGCCTTTAAGATAACAATACTACTAGAATACTCATAGATCAAAGATGTAGAGTTTTCTCCTCACTTAAGCAATCCATTTTTAGATAAAGCATCCAACTATAATTCAGATTGTAACAATTGCAACTTATAAGATTTTATAAAATTGGTAATGTAATTTTGTAAATGTTATTTTGCACTAATGCAGTTCATGTACCAATGAAAATAGTAATAATTTAATAACAATGACATTATAAGTTAATCATAAAATATTTTAATTTTAATTTTAAATTAAAATTGAACTAGATAAAACTTATTAAATAAAATAACACTAGCAATAACAACAAGGTGAAATAGACCAATAAACCACGAAGACTATGTAATATATGGTTTTCTTAAAATAGATTCATTCCTCCATGTAAGTGCTAGAGTTTTAGAATATCTATCTTTCAGGTACAATGCCAATGATATTGAAAAAAAAAAATACTGCTAGATCAACATTTAACAAACTTCAAAATAAAGTCAAAACACTATTTAAAAAAGATTTTTAAAGGAATAAGGAAGCCAAAGAGCAAAAAAGCTTTAGAGGCTTTAGGTGTGTTTGAAATGAGAAAATGAGGCCTCTATTTATTGGAGGTATGAGGAAATTTTTTTTAAAAAATGACATTAATTATGAAATTAAAAATTTGTAATAAATTTTCATGATTAATATGAATTTAATTGAAGATTTAATCCATAATTAATTATGAATTTAATTCATAATTCAACTCACATTTAATTACGAATTTATTCAACAGTTAATGTGAATTTGATCACTTGTCAAATAAAAACAAAAAATAAAAAAGTTCAACCTCATTAAGCTTTTAGTACTCTCCCTGTGTCTGTCTATGAGAGAGTCTTTCTTTTTACATATTACCCATCATAAGATGTGTAACCATATATACATATCTCAAGGGCTTCACGTAATTCTTTTTTTTTTTCAATCACTCAATTATTATTTTGAACATATAAATATACGAAATTAATCTCTTTATTATAAAGAATAATCATTCACTTAATTTTATACCTTACAATAACATATTATCATACCATTTTCTAACGATGATATAAAAATTAAACTACATCTAAAACTTACTCAAAATCTTTTACAATATGGTTCATGTCTTTTTTAGTCAATTCGGTCTTTGCAATGTAGATCTGAGAGTAACTTTAGTAGGGTTTGTCTATTTTTTACCAACTAGGATAGCTTATTGGCTGCTTTTGCTAAGTTATTTTTATAATCTATTAATTTCTTGTCAATTAAATCACCTTAATTAAAAAAATGTTCATTTCATGAGTTATGCTTCATAAGATTATGGACTAGCTCTTTTTTATGCCTTTAGGTTGAACTTCTTAAACTTGAGCTATAATTTGAATTTTAGCAAGATTATTTCATGAAAATTATTATATAATACATACAAAATGATATAGAAAATTATGAAAGAGAAAACAAATGTATGTAGAATGCAAAATATACGAAGAACCTTGTTACATTATTCCAAATGTGTCTCAAGTCATATGTGAAACTTCAACCTAACAAATATTAAGTCAAATAGATATACTATTATTTTTTTTTTTGAAATTTTTTAAGATAAACATTACAACAAATAAAAGCTTAATGACAGTTAAAAATGGCTTTTAATGACAATTGTAAAACTGTCACCTTTGGTCATGTTGTTAAAGAGGAGAAGTTTTAATGACAGTTATTGAACTGTCATCAAAAGCATTACCTTTTAATGACAGTTCTATTAGAATTGACATTAAAGGAAGGGAAGCCTTTTTAATGACAATTCTATTGAAACAGTCATTAAAGGGGGGGCTTTTAATGACAGTTATTATAAAACTGTCATTAAAAAGTTATTAAAGGTATTTTTTGTATTTATTTAGAAATAAATACAAAATTTATATATTCAAATTATCCAAAACCAGTATATATAAAATTTTTAATATCTTTCACATCATCTATATACATCAATACAATTTTTCACAATATACAACCAAAATTTTTATGTTATACACCTAAATACCATTCTCACAGAGATCGTCATTACTTCTTTTATATTTGAAAACACTCAAAATAATCTAATCCAAAAAAAGTAATAAGAAATAAACAAAACAAACGATCACTAAAGTTTGATGTCATAATTGAACTCTATATGTATAATGCATGAGTTAAAATATTACACAATCCTAAAAATTCAACTTTATAAATTCAGTAATGTTCATGTGTACAAAAATCGTCAAAGTTCAACTTTCTAATATGGCACTCCAAAGAAATTGTCCAACCTTCTTTCTAACTTCATCAATATCTGATTGGGTGTAAGTATCTATGTCCATTAACTATATTTCAAAAAAAAAAGTTAGTCTAATTAAAATTTTTAATAAGCACATCAATTAATTACTTAAGTATTTACATAAACAAATGCTTAAAAACTTATCATTTTTGCATACGGGATATTTTTATCACGTTTATCAATGATGTCCCTTAAAAATTTCAAAATATAATATCCACACTCAGTATTTGAAGGCTGATGTGGACACTGCATTAAAAATTTCTAATTGTTATATTTTACAAAATAAATAAAACTAATATCATATATATGTTTAAATATACATACCTTAGCAGGAATACTGCTAGGAATGCACCTATTGCTTGATTCTTTGAAAACTAGAAACAATTTTAAAAAGCTGCCAATAGAAAATAATCAATATTCTTAAGAGTAGAAAAAATATATACTAACATAAATAAAAATATTTTCACTTACGTGGACATAAGTTGATTTAGTTCTTGACGAGAACCATGGTTCAAAGGATCAAAAATACTGTACACAAAATTACGAGACTTGACAACCACCAATAACCAATGCTGCCTATATTATGTAAAATAAATGTTAAAAATATTTTGAACAAAATTATTAATAATTTTAACTAGTATTATAACTTACCTCAAGTTATAAGCAAATATCACTACTTCTCGGTCACATGGATCTATGATTCTATTGGCTAGGTGACGAGCTTGAGTGTCTATACTTATAGACATTTCATATGACAATGTTAATGGGTCAGCAAATACAAAATACTTTTCCAATCCAAGTGCAGCTAAATCTGTATAAAGTTTACTAAAATAATAAAAAGTAAGAAAAATATAAATATGATATAGCCAAACAATAATAACCAAATAAAAACTCAAAAGACATACATACACAATGTAAGCCTGAATAATGGTGACATTTAACTCGTTCATGTGATAAAATTGCATGATATCTTCTCGAACCACAAATACATGTTTATCAGAAGCAAAGACTTCAGTAAAAGGTATGTGTATTGCTTTATCAGGTGCCATCACCTTATTCACATAATTATACATCTTCTGTAATTCTGGTGGTAGCCCAATGGAAGATACTTGTTGCGACGATTGTGGTTTTGTCAATGTTGGTGCTTTCTTAATTGGCAACTTACCTTGTTGCTTTATAGTCGATAGCTAAAAAAATTTTGCTAACTTAATTGACATTAATAAGTTGACTTTATAAATAACATATAATTTTTTACTTCACAAGCATCTAATTTATTAATATTAGCTAAATAAATGATGAATAATTAATTAGTTAATTAAGATACAGTAAATTAATTATCGTCTAATTAATTACTACACAAACATCTAACTCGCTAGTAACTTAATTAATTAAAATTTAAATAACATTTCATGATTTATATTATAAGCATATAATTAATTAATTATCTATTTAAAATTTAACTAAATATATTAATTTATGGTAACAATAAAATCAATATAATTAAATTTGATAAAATATACCAATTAATCTTACGTAAAAAAATTAATTCAAACATAAATGCATCTACACCTAATATATAATTAATTTATCAAAATATAAATTTATCTAATTAACATTTACTTAATTTATCAATTAATCTAAAAATATTAATGATTATGAAATAATAAATATATCAATATATACCCATTTATACCAAATATGTTCATCAAAATATACTAATTAAAAAAATTCAAATTTCATCAATTAATAACAATTCACCAAACACATTTAATAAAAAACTTCTCAAAATAATATACATTCTCAATATATTTTTTAAACCATATTTAATCAAAATTATGAAACTTAAATTTTGTAAAAAAATTTCAAATCTATATCGAAATACTTATATATGTTTGAATCCCAAAGATGAACGAATGGAGGGGGAAGGTGTGGCTAGATTGAGACAAATGAGAGAGGAAGAAGTAAGAAGAGAGGCAATGTCACTGTTAAACCAACAGCTGGCCGGTCTACCTACTTCTGGATAAAGATCAAAGAGGAGAAGGCTGGAGAGGCTGCCAACAGCTACCCCAGCTGCTTCTAGACGGAGAGCAAAGATCCTAATGGCCGGAGAAAGGCTGTCCGACTATGCAGCTTCTTCTAGATAGTCTGTAAAGAGGAGAATCCTGACCTAGAGAGAAAAATTACGTGGGAGGTTATGGCGGGCTCTAGAGGGCTCTAGAAACAAATTTAGGATTCCAACCTTAAAAGCAAGGGAGGATAGCCTTTCAATTATTCCATAACTGGCATTGAAGGCCAGAGAATATAAAATCATCACTTGTTGTCTGATATGCATGTGTAAGAGAATTTGAAATCATCATCACTCCACGTTCATGGCCACTGCTGCTATGAAAAGCAGTAGTAACAGATAGTTTTCACAGAGTTTCAATAGCAGAAACAATCGTTGCTGCTGAAAATCTATGGAAAACTGTGTGTTCTTTCAAATTTTTATTCATCTTGCATGGTAGTTTAAACAGAGCACTTTGTTGAATGTTTGAATTGATTTTTGATGTCTTGGTAGTAAGGAAACCTAGGTTTTGAGACTTCTCATTACCTTTTGCATTTCTTTCCGTGTAAGAAGCAGTAGCAATGGCAGCCGTTGTTGCTGTTGTAAGTAGTAACAAGTGATGAAGCAGCAGCAACGTCTACCATTACGTAAGCAGAGGAGTCCTAATTGGGAATGTTGTGGTTACTGTAACTTCTTACAGCAACATCGGCCACTGTTGCTTACAGTAGAAGCTGCAGCAACGGCTGCCATTGCTGCTATAAGCAACTATCGCTGCTGCAAGAAGCAGCAGCAACAGTTGCTGCTGTTGTAAGTAGCAGCCACGTCACTGCTGCTTCTTGCAATAGCAGCCACGGCTGCTTGCAGTAGCAACGATTGCTGCTACTGCTGCTATGGTTGCTGTAGCGGTTGCTGCTATAAGATGCAGTCGGATTAGGGCATGCCCAAAGTTAAAAGCCTGTGTGGCTCAAAATGACAGCTGTCCTAGCCTATTTTGGCCTTAAATGCCAGTTCTTCAAGAACTGACGTTAAAGGCTTTATTGTTTTAACATCAGTTCCTTAAGAACTGGCGTTAAATTCCCAAGTGATAGATCTTTTAATGTCAGTTCTTCAGAAACTGACATTAAATATTTAAATCATGGGTTTTTTAATGCCAATTCTTCTTTAATTGACGTTAAAAACCTTATTTTTAATGAAAGTTTTGGAATAACTATCCAAAATTGTCATTAAAAGTGTTAATAAACCTTTTAATGACAGTTCTTTGAATAATTGTCATTAAATTGGTGTCAGTTATTATAATTTTTGTAGTAGTGAAATATCATTTCAAACCTTAAAAAATACTCATTCTTTTAATCTTTACTTTGAATTTCAAAACATCTCAAAACAGACACTATTCGATGGTAAATAGTCAAACTAAACCTTAATTAAAACCATTATAAAAAAATTAAATAAATTTTCATTACTGAAATATCACTACTACAAAAAAGACTTATTATGGCCATGTCAATTATGAAAAACTGTGACAGTCATGAAGGCAACATTAGATGTGGCATCATAAAAAGTTTATGATGGTTTCTATTGCCTATCACAAAATTATGACGGTCTTAGAGGTCGTCACAGAAATGTGATAACGGTCTTCAAAGATCATCATAAAAACTTGATAATGATCTTCAAATACCATCATAGAAACATGATGACGATCTTTACACTGTCATAAAATTTAATTTTTAAAATAATTTTTCAAATAATTAGTTAATATTTTTGCTTTTATCATGTTTTAGCTATAAGAATCAAATAATACAAATAATTTCAAAGAACAAAAGTTTCATTTAAAATAGAAATGATCATTTTACATAATATAATTATAAAATTGATTTTAATAATCAAAATTATATATATATGTATGTATATCTCTATTACTACATACACAATCTACACGAATGTTAGAATAATATGATATCTCTTTAATTATATCTTAAGTTTAACAAAATGTAACATGATAAATAACCAAACCCAACATGATTTCATTTCTTACATGAAAAAGATTATGATACTTTGAAAGCAAAGGATTTTGTGCCTCAACTTAACAATGTGTGATTAGAAGAACCATTACTCCTAGCACCTCAAAATCTACTCATGCTTTATACCTACAAATCATTATCCATACCTAGTTGTTAAATGAATAAATACAAGCTTAAATTTATCTAACAAGAATATGATTGATTGACTCCTCAAAAGGCTTTAAACTTGACTTTTAAATAAATCTATAGAACCTAACACATATAAGCTTAATTTTTTTTCATTCATCAGATACTTTACGGATCCTCATTCCCAAAATTTTAATTTGAAAAATCAAATCACAAAAAAATAAATAATAATAATCTCAATAAACTTTAAAGTTCACTCTCGGACATATCTTTTTCGTCACATTTATAACTCTAAGCAATTCTTTTAAGTGCAACCTTTTTGAGAGATCACTAAACTACAAGCAACTCGAGCATATAGCATTAGAAACAATTTGAGCACTAACATGAGGGCAAGTGTACATAAAAAAGAGAATATAATCATAATAATTTTGTAGCAAGTATTCTAACCAATACTACACTACTTATATCACTTTTGCACAAGCTACTTTTTTTTTTCTTTTCTTAAATTATATGCAAAATTAACATTACTATTGTTTTTCTCAAGTAGATATGATCATTTTCAAGCACATCATCAAAATGTTCAATTCATATAAAACTAAGTTCTTTGTGGAAAGACAAGCAACCAATATATTAATATTGATAAAGACTAGACTAAAATGATGAGAAAAAAACTAAAGAAACTTAATAATTTGCAGAACTTTGTACCATATAAGCCTAACATTCAAATAATTTATATTGACAATCCTTCTACCCCACATGAAGAAAATACATTAAAGAATTAATATGCATAACACCATTAGTAAAGAAATAAACTACCACGCACTTCATCAATCAATAGAAATGCTAATACATCCAATTGTATATTTAATATTTGCACCTTTGAAAATAACAGTTCTAAGAATAACTACAAAATATAAAATGACATTATATCCGTATAAAAATAAGTTCTAAAAAAACATAGAGAAGAAATTTAACGATAAAATTATGTCAAATTGTCATGTAAAGTCTCTAAAATTACAAATATGAATGAGCACGAAGATATAGCTATATAGGTGGTTTGAGAATAAAAGAAGTTCTAGAATCACCAAACGCATGATAACGTGTAGGAAAATGAATCCATAATGCATCAGTAAGATTTACAAAGGTTTCACCTAGAGGACATGATAAACTATTGCAGAAATTATATTAGAGATCAATAATCAACATTTATTTTATTTTATTTAGCTTACAATAAACAAACTCTTTTAATTTGATGGCATATTACTTTAAATCATCTTAAACTCATTACATATCATATTATTACTATAGAAAATATTTTATCTAACCTATGATCAAATGATGATATTTAATAAATAGTTCAACTAAATAATTAAGAATTATAACATCTTAATGTGTTTACTAAATGTGTTTGTGATAATGAATACTTATTTCTAATTTTATCATAACCATTCTTCACATGACAATTATGACCAAATAAAAATGTAAGAAATTGTAGGTTTAGAGTGTGTATTACCTTTGAAACCAATAACCGTACTAGCAATAACAACACCACCATCATTCATTTCAATATCAAGTGCAACTTGTTGATATATAACTTGTTGATATATAAACAATTACTTCTAATAAGCTGAGTTTGACTCATAAAAACTAGCAATCAAAGATATGGGCATCCTTTACATAGGCATTTTAGTGAAAATTCTTCATCAACTCTATAAGATAAAAATTTATTTAATAACTAAATTATTGAAGTTTTAGAAATCCAAAGATGCTAATATACTTTAGTTATACATGGTGGCAAATATGTGGCAATTAACTCAAAAAGAAGGGAAGATGTACCTTAATTCTCGTTTCAACAAAACTTTCTCGCTCACTAAAAAGCATAAGGCACTCATTAGTGTTATATATATGGTGGCATTTAAAAACATAAATTCATTAGAAGGCAAACAGATCATCGTAGTACGATGCATTTCAAGGAAGAGAGGCTCCTTTGATTCATATACATGATCCTTAAGGGAAGCTAACCAAGAGTTTTCTTTCCTTAGTAAGAATTAAAATAATTATATATTTAAAGCATTATCAGATAAAGTTCGTTTGCATATATTAAGGCACAAAGGAAAAGCATATATACACAAGTATGACAGTTATAATTCACAAAATATTTCATAAATTACATCTTAAATCAATCATTAAAGAAATCAATAAAATATCACTGCCCATTTTCCAAGTATAAAAGAGCAAAAAAAAATTGTACTGCTTAAAAATCATGAAATTTACATAAAATTATAAGACATGTAAATGTGTTATTGCCCATAAAGCATTACATACTCAATCTCACATGAATAGGCTACTTATTTAACCATTCCCTTACTAAAAAGTAGAACATATCTTTTCATATGTCTCCATGATATTTGTAAATAAATGTAAATCCTCATATTCTAATGATACCAACTTCAGCACAAGTTAAATTATGGATGACATTGCTCGAGTAAACACTTGAGATGATATATTAGAGTTCACAATAGCAAGATCATTATTTCATAAAAGTAGATAGCACATATTTTCTTTCATTATTTCTTCATCAGAGATAGAGCTAAGAACATGATAATATACAGATATTGATAGAACATATAATTAAAGTCAAACTCGTTATGTTTTAAACTAAAGCAACAAACCAACAAATGCTTTTCTTATAGAAAGTTTCCTATATGTTAAGAGAAGATCCACCAAAAGCCTAAGCAAAAGACAAGTGAATTATTATAAGCCCATAACCAAAAACACTAAAGAAGTCCATCATTCAAAGGCAAATATGATGTAATAACAATTTTTGAGACATATTCATACTTTTCAAACCACACCAACTTAAGCTTCTCATAGAAAAAATTTCTTTCTAGTGTGAGAAGATCCACTCCAAGAATACACTAGATAATCTTGTAACATACCAGTCCTAAGTCCTATATTAATTAACATTTTAGTGACATAAATGAATAATGTGGAAAATGAAACCTATGAAGGCTTAAACTTTGGTCTTTCACAGAGCAACCATTTGCAAGATCAATTTTCCATTATGAATTAATTACTTCTTTAAATAACATGATACTTCTAATGATACTAAGTCTACATGCAACATATCATAATATTAGGACTATTTTCTCATATCTAACCATAATATCAAAAGAATCTCGTATTAAGAAATCTTCCATTTAAAAAATCAATAAAATCATCACATAAATAAATAAGATTAGCAAACAATCAACCATTTAAGAAAACCCACAAATATCTAAAAATGATGATAGGAAAACAAAGAAAAAAAATATATGGGTTAGGTGAAATCATCTTAGCCTCGAAGTGCCTCTCATGGATTTTGTGAGGAAGAGGAATTGTGAGAAGATGGAGCATAGAGCTTGTTGTAGACTTGCTTACTGACAAGGTAGATGCCGAAGGTAGCAAGGTGGATTCTAAGTCCTAAAGTGGCATGTCACAATTGGTTCGAGAGCATCGAGTGCTTTTTTCACTCGTCTTTCCTCCTAAAAAACTCTCCTGTGTGTCTTAGTGGTTTCGCCATTTGTAGTTGCTCACCTTTTCTCTCCCTTGCCTTGACAAACAAGAGTGGTAAGTGAAGTGCAATGAATCAGTGAAGATGTATAATGTAAATTATGCTCACTGTTTAATAATTTTTACTACTAAAAATATTATGTAAGATTTTTGTTGATTTAATGGTTAGAATGTTACATGATACACTAAAAGAGCTTGGGTTCAAACTTATCCTTTTTTATTTTTTTCAAAAAAATTTAAAAAGAAAGTTGTATAAAAAACATAAAAGCAATTAAAACATAAGTTTTTTTTAGATCAAATGATTAGAAACGTGATATGCTAACCTAAGAGGACTTGGCTTTAAATTTTTGCACTTTGTTTTCAAAATAACTAAACCAAATATTTTATAAAATAGCAAAAGAAAACAAAACACAACAGCAATTAAAAAAATAAGTTTCATTTAAATTAGATGACTAGAAATGTGATATATTAACCCAAGAAGACTTGGATTCAAACCTCTGCATTTTCTTTGAAAATAATTAAACTAAATATTTTATAAAAATAACAAAAGAAAACAAAACATTAGTTTCTTGTAGGTCAAATAATTAACATGTTACAAACTTGTTTAAGAAGGATTTAAGTTCTAATCCTTCCTCATACAACTTTTTTTTCCATAAAAATTCAAAATTATGACGGTCTTTCGAGACTGTCATGAAATAGCATCATCAAAAATAGTTTTTTTTTTTTTGCCTAAAAGATCATTTATTGACCTTTTCAAGTCAGTCTTTTATATTTGAAAATTTTTTGATTTACAAGTTATTTAATATGAATTTTTTAAATTTTTATAGTAAATTTTCTAAACAGATATTTCAATACTTAATGTTTTTTTTTTCTTTTGTGATAGTAGTTTGAATATTTTTTTTACATTCATAAAAAAATTTTATTTCAAAATTTATAATATAAGATTTTTAATTTGAATACTCTCAAATTTTGAATATTTCGATAAGATTTAATTCAATTATTTTTCATCAATAAGGTTAGTTACATTTTAAAATTAAAGGTATAAATTAAGAAAAAAATATTTTTAAAAAATTTTAAATGATATTTATCAATTTTTTATTTAATAAAAATAATCACACAAGGTTCAGTACAACTAAAAGTAAAAATACTTAACATTTCACTTGAATGACAAAAATATTAAGAGTTTTCATTTTTAAACTATCAATTTGGATAAAATTAAATTTTATTAAAAATTAAAAAATTAAAAAATTTAAATTAAAAATTTTATACAACTAATTTTGATTTAAAATTTTTAATGCAAGCAAAAAAA
Source organism: Moringa oleifera (assembly GCA_021397835.1). Classification (NCBI taxonomy): domain Eukaryota; kingdom Viridiplantae; phylum Streptophyta; class Magnoliopsida; order Brassicales; family Moringaceae; genus Moringa; species Moringa oleifera. Next base: position 787,770 of record JAJFZO010000184.1, on the reverse strand, counting down.
TATTTTAGCTATCATAACAAAAAATTTAATTTTTTAGCACTAAAAATATTTTTTTAAAATATATTATTAAAAATTTTAAAAATTAACAAAAATAATTTTATTTAAATTTAAATAGTGGATTCAAAATATATTATGTAATTTATTTAAATTATTTTAAAAAAATTTTAATAATAAAAAATATTTTTAAAATTTTGTAATTGTTTGAGTAGAGATTTAAATTAAATTAAATTGATAAATTAATATTTATTTTATAATTTTTTGAATATTATTTTTTTTAAAATATTAAATAAATATTAAAATTTTATATAACTTTTACTTAAAAATAAAAAAAATAAAAACACTAAAATGATAAAAAAATAAAAATAAAAAAGTAATAGAGTAAGAAGGAATAGGTCTCCTTTTTGTTAGCAAGGGAGACAAAATACTCCTTGATAGTTTATTTTTAAAAATATTTTATTTTTATTATAAATTTTTAAATAAAAATTATTTAAAATTTTTAATTAAATTATAAAAAATTAATAATATTTTTATTATTAAAATATAAAAATTATTTAAATAAATTTTATATTTTGTTTTGATTTTATTTTTTAAATTTAAATAAATTTTCACTAATAACTTATTTTTTATAAAATGTTTAAATTTTTTATTAAATATACATTTTTTAAAAATATATTTAATATTAAAAATTTAAATTTTTTATGAAAATAACTTAAATATTTTTTATATCTATAAAAAATTTAGATCAAAATTATTATAAAAAATTATTAATTTAAATATTTTTAATTATTAATTTTTATAAGATTTAATTGATTAAATTGATATATTAAATTTGTAGACGTTTTAAAATTTAAAATTTGAATTAAAAAATAAATTCATATTTTAAGTGTCTTATTTTAAAATTTTTAAATAATTAAAATAATAATAAAACTTTTAAATTATTATTCTTAAAAGAGTAGAATGTTTTTCACTTTACCCTTCTATAAATTTGGTGGGTTTAAAATCTTTTATTAATCTGTCTGTACAAATTATATATTCTTGTACGCCGATGAGGATGCAAATAATAAGGTAATTTTAGGGAAATATACGGGGAAGATCCAGCAAGGGAAGATGGGGAGGAGACTAGCAGTCGGAGGCGGCGGGAGGCCAGGCTCCTCTGTGGTGAGCCCAAAAGTTCTGAATCGTCGAATCGATACCTGTAAACATAAGTGCTCAACGTCCGATGAAATCGTCGACTATCTGCGCTCCAATTACCCTGACTATGGCCGAATCAAGCACCAGCCCTTCAAAAGGCGCGTTGAACAAATCCTACAGTCGAGGAACCCTCCTTTCTTTCAAGAGCAAGAGGATGATTACGACAATAATGGACAAACACGGAAGAAGCACAGGCGGTCTCGTGAAAGCGAAGAGAGGTTGCTACTCATGGAGGATTTGCATCTCAAACGGAGAGGGGCTTGTAAGGACCCCTCCTCCTCCTCCTCCTCATCATCATCCTCAGCATCGTCTTCGTCAGACGAAGAAGATGGGGCAGTATCTACATCAGAGGATGCCATATACGGGGAGAAAGTGGAGCCCGAGTTTGATTTAATGAAGTCCATGCTACGAGCTACCTACGCTGAATCGAACAGCGCCAAGAAATTAATAGTGCCTCCTGCAGAAAAGATCATGGAGTTGGAGGTTGCGAGTGAGAAAGCTAAGAATAAGATGGATATGGTCAATGGAGATAGTCTGGGAACTGCAGTGAGAAAAGAAGCAAAGGGTTCCGTGTCTACCTGTGATGCCGTTAATGGCAGAGGTTCAGAAGTGAAGGGGAAGGAAGGGCCAAGGTTTAAGGACTTAGGGGGAATGCAGGGTGTGTTGGAGCAGCTGATGATGGAAGTTATAGTTCCACTATACCATCCACAGTTGCCGCAGTGGCTAGGGGTGAGACCCATGGCCGGGATTCTGCTGCATGGCCCACCTGGTTGTGGCAAGACCAAGCTGGCTCATGCCATTGCCAATGAGACTGGTTTTCCTTTCTACAAGATTTCGGCTACAGAGGTGGTGTCTGGTGTCTCAGGCATGGAGTCATTTTCCTTCCTTGTAGATCTGCCTCTTTTTGAATAACTCTTACTAAGATTTTATATTTTCTGGTTTTAGCTATACTAACCTAAAATGTACGTGTATTAAACATTTGTATGAGCTGAAGAAGATATGGTATTTGATAAATGAACCTGGTATCTATTAGCTTACAATAGAATACAGAATTGAACAAAAGAAATGGAAAAAATAACAGCCAATGCCAAGAATTGACCCTCATATTGGTCTATCAACTATTGATTCCTGAGCTTCCAACAAATTCATATTTGTGATTATATGGCTTCTTTGATTTTGAAGACTGCCACATCGGAATTTTTAGTATACTTGATTAATTCATGCTTGCTTTCGTAGATTTTGGCCAACTTGTGGAATTTGCTACATCCAGACTATGATTTCTTCTTATTGTTTTATGGTTTTGGTCGAGTCGACTCTTTGCTAATGTGAAGCTAGTAGTTCCCCTGTATTCTCTTTGAGGTTATAGATCCTTGAGAATTTTACTGCTTATTAAATTGTTCTGTAAGACATCGCTTTTTGTTGATGCTTAATTTGATTTAGTTTGTCTAGATGGTTGGGGGTGTGGATATTGTTACGTGGATCCATTTCTGAGCCAGCTGTATCATGGTTGGTTAAGTGGAACTATTGGATCTATATTTTATACTTTATAATTCACTTACTTTGCCATGGTAACTTTTTTTTTTTAGGGGGGGGGGGGGGGGGGGGGGGGGGGATAGAGTCATGGTAACTATTTATGAAGTTATATTTGTCATTTTGATGCGTAATTTAGTTATTGCTCTTTTATCTGGTGGGAATCTCAGGTGCATCAGAGGAAAATATCAGAGACCTTTTCACCAAAGCATACCGAACTGCACCATCAATTATATTCATAGATGAAATTGATGCAATTGCATCAAAGAGAGAGAACCTGCAGAGGGAAATGGAGAGACGGATTGTGACACAGTTGATGACTTGCATGGATCAATCTCATAGACATGTACAGCCAAGTGATAAAAATTCGAACACAGAGAGCTCTGATTCTGTACCTGGCTATGTCCTTGTTATTGGAGCTACTAATAGACCTGATGCTGTTGACCCTGCATTAAGGAGGCCTGGGCGATTTGATCGTGAGATTGTTCTCGGTGTGCCAGATGAAAATGCAAGAGCTGAGATACTCTCTGTGCTGACCCACAACCTTAGACTTGAGGGGTCATTTGATCTGTTAAAAATTGCCAGGTCCACACCAGGATTTGTTGGAGCTGACTTGGCAGCCCTGGCTGACAAGGCTGGTAACCTTGCCATGAAAAGAATCATTGATATGAGGAAGTCAGAACTTTCTGGAGATTCTATGGAGGAGGACCGTAGCAATGAGTGGTGGAGGCAGCCATGGATGCCTGAAGAGATGGAAAAGCTAACTATCACAATGACTGATTTTGAGGTATCTGGAGCTACATTATTTTTACTTTTTGAAGATACTACTTTTGCTTTGTGTGCTTTGAACTTACATATCTACATTATCTTTACCTTTTGAAGATACTGCTAAATTCGTTTTATCTTATTGGCATTCAAGCCTTAAGGTGTTTGAGTTTTACACATATTTATCATTATCATTTGGGAAAACACTATATTTGTGGTGCATATGTTTATAATATTTATTTATAATTGTCAATTTGAGTGCTAAACAAAATTGATTTACTTGTTATGTCCATTGGCTCGAACACAATCAAGCATGCCTCCCACGACCTTGGCATGTGTGATGCTTTTGTAATCATTTGGTTCCTTTTGGTAATCCATATTGCACATCATGGTCTGAGTAACTCCACGTCGCTTGTCAGCACTTCTCTAAGTTCTCAATATTGCTATTTGTTATATTCATTAAATAGCTTTTCTTGATTGGCTTGCTATATATCTGATTGTCAATTGTCTTCTATATTACTGTTTGCAGGAAGCCGTCAAAATGGTTCAACCATCTTTAAGAAGAGAAGGATTCTCCACGGTTCCTAATGTTAAATGGGAAGATGTTGGTGGGCTTGATTATTTGAGGAAGGAATTTGAACGATATATTATTCGGCGTATAAAATTTCCTGAGGAATATGTGGTAATTATTAATAATTCTCGTTTCTTATTTCCTCCCCTCTCTCTCACATTTTAAGTGTCTCTGTGTGTGCATGCGTGTGTATGTTCATTGTTCATAAAACAGTAACTATTGTAAGTTATAATGTGCAAGGATACTACTATGATGAGGCATCAAATACTGGGAAAGAAAAATACACAGAAAAACTATGTCTTTACACTAGTTATTGAAAGTGGCAATGTGAAAGGATACAACTATAATCAGGCATCCTCAAAAATTGAAAAAGGAAAATACAGAGAATAAACTGGGAATAAAAGGTTCAAAAGCATGTCTTTCCTGCTGAGTCTATTACGGAACATGATAAGAATATGTCCCAAAGGCTTTGTGAGGAGCTCATGTTCTGTAGACCATTTCACAGATATGGTCCTTCTTGCAGTTGGTACAATGCTCTATCATGCTTGCTAACCTGGGATTGTATGGGATTTAATCTGAGATGCATTGGATAGATTCAATTGAGTATGTGAGCATATATCTGTTGTTTGCTTGATCTGTATTTACTATTCTGTCAGTCTCCTTTCTTAAGTTATTTAATTTTATAGGATCATTTTATTTCTGACGTAGAAGAGGCAAGCTTAGCTTTGCTTTAGTCCACCAGCTGGTTGGTGGGGAAAGACAAAACTAATACTATAGTGCTATTTAAGAATTTGTTAATCATTTAATTTGTTTTTGGGCTTCTAAGTCAGGGATTGCTTGACCTGCCACTTTCTCTAAGGTTAGGTTTTATTTGCAGCCATGCCGTGGATGTTTGTAGGAACTGGTAGCAACCCCTCAGGTTTTATTATTTATTTATGATACCATATAGGTTGATGAAATGAATGGCGTTACCTTACATGCACTTGAGGTTCTTTAGGTTTGAGACTTCCCATGATATAAAACTGGGGGCATGTTACTGTCATTGCTGTAGTCACCATGCAACTAAGAAGTTTTGCTCCGTGGCAATGTTCTGTGAGTCATGGTTTGACAATAAGAGACACAAATGATATGAATATGAGTTTGAACATTGTTTTTGCTGCATGGATGTCGATTCATGCATGCTCAACCTACATTGCTAGATAAGTAAACACTTGCTGCTAGTTGCCTTTCGCTACCTTCACATCATTTACTGTCTTGTTGTAGTTTGTTCTGCATAATGCCCTCAGTTATGTTCTTTCCAGTATTCGACTATTTGTTTGTTTCGTTACACCTCTTAGAAGACATAGCATGTCATGTATGGATGGTTGTTATCCTGTATATCTTTGTCATTTCAGGAATTTGGAGTCGACCTGGAGACAGGATTTTTGCTTTATGGACCACCAGGCTGTGGCAAAACGCTGATTGCCAAGGCTGTTGCTAATGAGGCAGGAGCCAATTTCATCCACATCAAGGTGATACCTAGTTTGATTTATTTATTCTTTTCATTCGTTCTTGCTTTAGTGAAATGTCTACTGCATGTTTGTGCATAACTTGATAGTTCCAAGATTCTTATTATCATGACTTTCATTGACTGGCTAGGGCCCTGAACTTCTAAACAAATATGTTGGAGAAAGTGAGCTAGCAGTTCGGACATTATTCAATCGTGCTAGGACATGTTCACCATGCATACTGTTCTTTGATGAGGTTTGCAGTTTCTCTCTTGATAGTTATTACTGTTATTATATTGTTGCATGATTTTTCTGGGATTTTGAATGAGAAGAAGAAATAACTGGAGTATCAGCTCTCTCCCTTTTTGTCTTTTTATCTGTGTCTGCCTCTCTCAGGCATACACTAGCCAGCTTACGGTAAAATAAAACTGATTTTGTCTTGAAAACAATCTTTGAATGATTCTGGATATTGCGCTTTAAACTGCAATTTGTATGGTAAATCTTGAATGAAGTGTTAGTGTTTATGATAACACATTCCCTGTAGATGTGTGGGAAATTTTGGACATGAGTGTCACACCATGAAACGAAAAGTTGGCTGGTAAAGGTCAAGGGGAAGGGGAGATAGGGAGAGAAACTGGACTGTTTTGTATGCTGGAGAAAGCATAGCAGTTTAAACTGTTGAAAATTTGTTTTGTCTTCTCTTGAAGAGAAATGAACTAATAAGTTGGTATAGGGAGCAAAAAACTGTCCTGTTTTACATGCTGAAGAAAACTTGACAATTTATATTAACTAGACTTGTATGTGGGACGCACTGGCACCCCCTTGGTGCTATTTGTTATATGTTACCAGTTTCTATCGGAAAAAGAAAGAGAAGAAGATAGGTGAATCGAAAGAGAGCATGGAAGGCTGAAAATATTTACCTCTTTGCTTTTATCTTTGTTTCTCCAAATCAAAGGAGCGTACATTCTCTAAACTTTCTTCCAGTTTCTAAGTAGACCCAATCTGACTCTACAGATGGGGCTTTGTTGAGTTCAGTTTTTCAGTTACAATAAAAATATTGGTTAAAGCAATCTAACTCCACATGGAGGAGCCTTTATGCGGTGATGCATGTTTGATAAGAAATGAGCCAAATCCAAATGACCTAGACAGTGATCTTCAGTAATAGGACTGGGAAAAATAGGTAAGCTCTCAAAAAGCCTGTAGTAAATCAGCAGTGAAGACTGAATGAAGAAATATAGAAATCCTTACTAAGTATTTTCAGTTTACAGTCCAAAGATCCTGTCTTGTCGTCATTGTTTTTTCTGGGTTTCTGATGTTTGATCTCTATAATTTTCTGTAGGTTGATGCCTTGACAACACAGCGCGGAAGAGAAGGGGGCTGGGTTGTTGAACGGCTTCTGAACCAGGTTACATTATCTGTAATCACGATCTTTAAATAAGCTCATATTTATCCAGTAGGAATTAACTGAAGTGGCTTACAATTTCAGTTGCTCATTGAGTTGGATGGTGCAGAGCAACGAAAGGGTGTCTTTGTCATTGGGGCCACTAATAGGTGTCATAAATTGTCCATTCATTTTAAATTTTTTCCAATTTTGATCGGTATTAGGTATTATGTAAGCTGGCATCTTTGTTTGCAGAATTGATGTAATGGATCGTGCTGTCCTACGTCCTGGTAGGTTTGGCAAACATCTTTATGTCCCTCTGCCAAGTCCAGATGAGCGTGGTTTAATCTTAAAAGCTCATGCGCGGGGAAAGCCTATGGATGCTGGTTTGGATTTAAGTGCCATTGGTAGGATGGAGGCTTGTGAAAATTTCAGTGGCGCTGATCTTGCGGCTCTGGTTTGTTTACTTCTACCACATCTTTTTCTGATTACAGAAATAGAATGCGTTTTGGTTTTGTGAAAGCTTTAGTGGAGGTGATTTGGCTCCATTTGCTTTCAATGCGACTGTGAATCTATCTCTGCAACAGCTGATAATTGCTTGCACTCCTGTATGCATGTGTGTGATTTCTGTGTGCCTATATGTTCATGTCCTTGGGGGGTTGTGGGGACTTACAATCTTAATAAACTGATGCCAGATGAGTGAAGCTGCAATGGCTGCTCTAGAAGAGCAACAAACATCAAGTCAGAGCTGTTCTGCTGTGACTCCACGGACAATAAAAGCAACCCATTTCGAGCAAGCACTGAATAAAATCCGGCCATCCGTAACAGAGAAGGTATTGCTTCACTTAATAAAATTTAATGTGAGGAAAGCCTCAGCACCTTAACAATTCCATGACTGTTTTACCTTGTGTTGGCTCCCTGGGAAGCAGCAAAAACGTTATTACCAGGATTTGTTGGAAAGATTTAAGGCAGCATGAGCAGAAGCATAGATCAGTTTTTGGTGCCAACTGCTAACAAACAGCGAAGCCAGTCTTGATCTTAAACACAGGTGAATGCAATCCCCTATCCTTGCTCTACTAAACGAATGCAGACATTGGGTTACTTTATGAAGTGAATTTTCAGAAGTTCGATGCTTTTAGATCAGTGCATTTTTATTATGTACCTTTGTGATTGCCCAGACGAATTGGATAATGATCTCACAATTTTGATCTCTTAATAGCCAAATGAATTGATAAATTTGTTAGATTCATCACTTATTTTATTTTATTTATTTTTTAAATGTAATATATTATATCTTTCTAAATTGTTGTTACAAGGCTTGGAATATTGCTAAATGGAAACTCTATTGTTAGTTAAATAGCGTGTTATGTGATAAAGCTATGGTGCTATGGCCTTTATATGCTTAAAAATGTTCTGTTCAAGTTGAATGAGGTTACTATTATTCTCGTTCAATTGTATTTCAGTCCAATGAAAAAGATTGGGTTATACCCATGGATCTGCATAGGTATCAGATTTTTAAGTTTTGTGGGAACTTGATACATATCAGAATCCTGAAGAATTTGAGCATCCCAATGTAGACAAAACTTGGTTTTCCATTCTGGGATATAACATGAACAAAGAGTTAAAACACATTGGTGAGATTGTAAAGAATAAATGAAATGGTATGGCCTAAGGACTTTTCCATGGTTAAATTATGTTGGGCAGATGGACATAAATGAGAGCAGATTGTGGGGAAGTAACTGGTGAAGGCTATTGTGAACTGACTCTGGTTGTGGTTTTTTTCAACGATTTAAAACCCTGATTCCATCAATTAATCTAATCGGGCTGTCGTCTCAGGTCAATTTCCTTGAAAATCTCTGTTAGGAACTCTGGGAACTCAAACATTTGGTCTCGATGTTTTTAGCTAAATTTTAATGAGCTTGGACTAATATGAATTTAGTTATACATGAATTTAGACTTGCATATCAAGTTTGAGTTTGAGCTGTATATCATTCAACTTCTTCCTTAATTACACATTATACGGTATTTATATAAAATATAAATATGTACTAAGTTATTTAAAATGTATAAAAAATTAAAGAGTACACCAAGGTTTAAGATAGTACAAGAAATTCATAATTTTGTATAATTTATTTTACTTTTGTACATTACAATTGTGTTTTTACTCATTACTCAAGCTTTAATTTTTTTTTAAAGTTATGTATTTATGATAATTATGTATTTATTTTTAAGGAAAAATAAAAAATAAATTGTGTATTTTTAATTTTTAATAGTGTATTTAAATTTTAATTTGGATCAATTTGAACTTGATTAAAAAATTTATAAACTAAGAATTTTTAAATTGAAAATTTAATATATCGAATCTTGATTTAAAGTTTTACAGAAATATAAAAAAGGTCTTAAATTATAATTATAACAATTTTATTTTTTTAATATTAAAAATATATATTTTCAATTTTAAAAATTTATATAAAAAGGTATATTGTAAATTTTAAAATAAATTTAAATAAAATACAAAATTTATTTAAATATTTTAATGACATAATATCATTAAATTTTACATTATCATTTAAATTAAAATTAAAATTGAAATAAATTTAAATTTTAAATATAATTATAAAAAAGTGGAATGAAGATATTTAAATTAAAATTTTTAAAAGTTTAACATTATTTTATATTGATATTTATATTTATTTTAATTTATCTTTACTGTTAACTTTTTGCTAAAAGGATACATTTAATTATTTTTTCAATTTAAAACTTCTAAAAAAATTGATTGAAATCCGTTCTCTGTTTTGGATATCCATCAGTCAACCTTCTGTTACCAGTAAGGTTAATGTGGCCGTCAAATGAACTTGGATGAAAATCCTAAAATGCCCTCCACAAATTCACAATGAGCAATCAGTGATTGAAATATCCACAAATGGTGTGTTCGCATTTATTTGAAACGCAAGCATTAAACGTAAATAACAAGAGTTTGATGAACAATGCATGTTTTAATTTGTGTAAAGGCATATGGCTTTCTCTGAGTTTGTGAATATATCTAATAATTGTTTATTATAGTGTTACAATCAAAACATCTTTTGCATTTTTTGTTCACATTAATATAAGGACCACAATTAGCCAATATGATTTTTAAGAATTTTTTTCCCCCACAACTTTTGTTTTCTTAAAAAATTAAAAAAATAAAATTTGTAAAACATATTTTGAGAAAATCATTTTGTAAAAGTTTAAGATATTTTATACTTATATTAGGAATCTTGTGTTTTTAATATATCATTTACTCTTATAATCATTTGGTGTGTGTAATTTTTTTTTTTAAAATATACTTTTATTGGTGTTGGTATAGGCACAATAAACACCATGATTCAATTCCATCATGACTTAACTTGGTCCACGAAGCTCCAGGCTTACGATCTAGTTGGTCAACTTGTTATAGCATTAACGATATTACAAGCATGACCTAAGCGAAGATTAAGAGACACATTATAGAGGTCATGCCCAAAGGATGAAAAAGATCATTAAAGAGTGAGGGTCAATGCGGCGTTTAAAATGAAAAGGTTGAGGGCGTTAAGTATAAAAGGAGAAATAGTGATCATATAAGGGATAGTTAATAGAAAGATAAAGAAAGTGAAGGAGAATTTTCAGCTTCGTCCTTACTATAACAACATTGGCATCGTTTACAAGAAAGTAGACAAAGTCATACTTCTTGCCTTATCTCATTAGCTAAGCAACATGCCGCCATGGAGACTATTGCTGGCATTGGTCGAGGCGTTGAGAGAGCTCCTACTTCTTCAAGAGGAAGGACTTAAAATGCTGTCACAAAGAGCACAGCTCGTCCTCCCATGAGATGAGATGCGAGAGATGAAGAATATGTTGCATGCCTTCGAGGAAAATCAAAGGCACTAGACACACATGGAGCTACAAGCTTCAGATGAAGGAGAAAGTGAAAGAGCCCCGGGAAACTCAGTGTTTGACCAAGGCTCTAACTTAGTAAAAAGGAAGTGTTCCCTTCCCAAGTGACAGGATGATGAATAGTCTTATCGAGGAATAAATCGTGTAGGCGAGTAGCTTGGCACCTCAGCTGAGCCACAAGAATGGGAAGGAAACAATGACTATGATCCTTGCCCTCTTTTGGTGACAAAATTTTGAGCGAATCGATTCTTGAGCGGTCACAGATTCATCAGATCGAGCCATACTATGATGAGGGAGATCCTAAAAATCACCTTAATAAACACAGGAGCATAATACTGGTTTATAAAGCATCTGATACTGTCTTATATAATGTGTTCCCATAACTTTGATAGGCCTAAGACGTGACTAGTTGGTGTCTATTCGATCAGGGAGTGTAACTAGTTTCAAGTAGTTGTTTTGCTCTTTTTTGGGGCATTTCATTAGTAATAGGTGGAGCAAGAAGCACCTTAACCATCTTATGGCTATACATTAAGGCTCGAATGAATCACTCTAGGGTTATGTATCATGATTCAACTAGGAAGATTTACAAATTAATTAGTTGTAGGATGCAGTGGCTGTGACCATTTTTATTGAAGGTTTATGAGAAGGCCTTTTTTTAATGCTTTGTGTCATGAGCCTGCATGGAATATGGTAGAATTTTTGGCTCTAGCAGAAAAGAATATCAAAAGCAAGGAAAGCAATAAGAGGAAGAGAGAAATAAGGACATTGTCGTCAAGGAGAAAACCCAAGTCGAAATGAATGGAGGATAAGAGATGACGAAGGTCGAGGAGTGAGATTAAGGCACCAAGAGAAACTATTAGCCACCCAAACAAATTTCACTCTACTAAACAGACCGAGGATCCCTAATCAACAACAAAATTGTGTACTCTTAAACATGTCCAAGATCAATGATGATGGCCATTTATATGAGGGCATGTTGATAAGACCCCGAAAAATGGTCATTCCACTAGAGATGAGGGACCATGCCATCTGTTGCCATTTCCATTAGGATTCGCCATAAATCTGAGAAGAGATTGGGACCTTGATATGAGATGGACATCTGCAATAACATGCCAGTTTGAAGGGAGATAACTCTCATCCCCAGATTGAGTTTCCACTAAAGTAGTTATTAATCAATCAGGCAGAAAAAATGAGCAAGCCACTAGTCGAGCTAATACACGGAGTGATAGATGTGATCATCAGGGAGCCCACATCAACTTATGTTGAGCTCGTAGGATAAAGGACATTTGCTAAGGCATTGTGGAACCAAGGAGGGGGATGAAAGGGCATAATGATAATTTTCTCAAATCGAGGCCTTTAAGAAGTGTAGGTTCCTTATGATGACGTCTAGGTACTAAGTTTAATGGTTGCAAATTTTTAAATCAAGAGAACGTTGGTAAAAAATGGAAGCTCAGTAAATGTACTGTACAAGCTAGCTTTCACTCAGATTAAACTTGCAAGGGACACGTCTAAACCATACTGCACTAACCTGGTAAGTTTTGAAGGTAAGCCAGTTTTAGTAAAAAAGGTTATAACCTTACCATTGATTATAGGCACCTCGCAAGACAAGTGGACGTCATGATCGAATTCTTGGCAGTGAAAATTTTTTCAGCTTATAACGGAATATTTAGGGGAGACTCAACGCATTACAAGTAATCATCTCGAGCTACCATTTATTAATGAGATTCTCAATGTTAAATGGAGGTGGGTAAGAAGTTGCCAAATAGTGTTTTTTCATTATCCTCAGTCACTAAAAGATAAACAAGATCGAGATATGCCCCATTAGTGATATGGACCTAAAAGATGAAGGTAAAGTATTCCTTAGTGAGGCAATAAAAAAACCAAAGATAATGGAAATTATCCTTTGGAAAGCTTGTTAAGATAAGTAGTTACTTCCTCGAAGCTTTTAGAAAATACTTGCTATCATTTCTCAAAGACAACCTGGAAGTATTTGCATGGATAATGAGCGATATGCTAAGAATCAGCGCGATAGTCATTAAACGTCATTTAAAGGTGAATTCAAATTACAAATTGGTTAAATAAAAGAAATGTAGTTTCGCATTAGAGAAATAAGAAGCTATCAGAGCCAAAGTTCAGAAGCTATTAGTAGCAAAGTGTATTAGGCTAGTCAAGTGCCTAAAATGGCTCTTAAATGTGGTATTAGTCAAAAAGTCACATGGGAAATGGCACATGTCTGTGGATTTCATAGACCTCAATCAGCCATGTTTGAAAGACAGTTTCCTACTTCCTAGGATGGATTAGTAAGTCGACAACATAGTCAGGAACAAAGTCTTAAGCTTTATGGATGCCTTCTTTGGGTATAATCAAATAAAGATGTCCCCAGAAGATTAAAAGTGTACTTCTTTTATCATTGATGTAAGCACATTCTGCTATAAAGTGATGCCATTTGGATTAAAGAATTGGGGAGCCACCTATCAAAGATTAGTGATAGAGATTTTTTATGATCTAATTGGCTGAAACCTAAGGACTTATATGGACAGCATGATTGTCAAGAGTCATGAAGAAGAGGACCATTTAAGCGACTTAAAAGGAGACTTTCTCTATTTCGAGCAAATATAACTAAAATTGAATAAGAGAAATGCATGTTTATAGCAGCATTTGAATAATTTTCGATATTTGTGATCACACATTGCAATATAAAGGCTAATCCGGAGAAGGTTAAGGCTATTATGAGCATGCAGCCTTTAATCTAAGTTAGAGAATGCCCAGTGGCTGAATGACAAGGTAGTGCATTGGGAAGACTCATCTCCAAGGCTGCTAATCATTGCATTCCTTTGTTAAGACCTTGAGGTGATGAAAGAATTTAAATGGCTTTCGATAAACTAAGGAGTAGTTAGTATCCCCTTTTTCGCTAATCAACTAGTCCTCAGAGGTAAAACATTTAAAAATTGAAAAGCTAGTTATCACTTTGTTTGTTACAGCTTACAAGTTGAGATTATACTTTCAAGCTCACATAGTAGCCATACTCATCGACTAGCCCATATGCCAAATGTTGTAGAAACCAAACATCTACGAAACAATGTTGAAATGAAGTGTTGGGCTCGGCGAGTTTGATATTGAATTCAATCCTTGGATAGTGATCAAGGCTAGGTCCTCATGGACTTCATGGCAAACTATTATGGTTCAAGAATTGAAACAAGGAAAAAAAAAAAGCAGTAACAAAAGAGCTTGCTACCAAGGACATTGATTGAGAACAAGTCCAAATTCGAATTGCTGTAGTCTAACAAGTAGAGGTACGATATTACAATAAGAAGATTCAATAATGGAACTTCATAGAGGTGTAGTTAGTTTTAAAAAGATTGGAAGCAAAGGATCCAAGAGCGAAGGGCAAGATATCTCTAAATTGGGAAGGTCCATATCGAGTAGTAAAAGTACTAAGGCCAATAGCCTATCATCTGGCAACAATGAGCGAACATGAGATCCTTAATGTAGAATATGAGAGTGTATTATGCAAGAACAACCCGTGATCAAAATTCTCCTATTGGTAGTATTATGTAGCGTGATCTACACACCGTATGTTACACTATAGGGTTACTTTCCTTATAAAGTTTATTTGTTTGTTTACTTGTTTGATGCTGTTGTATTCTAGGTTTGTTTACTTTTTTAGTTTATACTTAGGCTTCTCTTTTTTATTTTATTTTACGTATGTTTAATCAAAAGGTTAAGCTTGCTCCCTTTCTTAGGTTGTACCTAAGAACTTTTCTTAATGTTTTTACGTTTTTTGTTTCCCCTCTCACATCCAAGAAGGCAATTTGTCCCTGAAATTGAAGAAGCATTTTAAAAAACTTAAATGACTAATTGAATACTATCGAATAAGACTTTAGTCAAACAACAGGGTACTGACCTAAAGCTATGCCTAAGACTTAGCTATGACTAAGACAACCACTTAAGAATATGGTCCTTAACACAAAGATCTCGAACAAATTGGCAAGCCAATATTCAAGACTCCAACAAAGTAGCAGGGCACTGTCCTAAATACTTGGCCCAAGACCTAGCCACGGCTAAAGCAACCACTCGGGGCATAAATAAAGTTTTCGATTCTTGGCTATAATACTAAGGCATTGCCCTTAAGAAACAATAACCCTTGATCCCGAATGAGCTCGATATCCTCAAACTCTTAACTTAATAGTGATAAATACTTAGGACCAAAATTAAAATTATGCAAGGGAATCGAAAGCATTAAAACCATATTTCATTTACGAAAACATCCAAAGTTACATAAGACAAAAAACAAACAAAGTTCATTCAACAAAAATACGAAACAGAACTACACTTTTCTTGTTGCAACAGGAGCTAAAGTGTTGGTTTTTGGTTCAAGGGGAAAACCTTGCCCATCCAAGGATCTTTCTTTGGTGTTAGAGATGCCACTTTCCTTCTTAGACTCAAAATTACTATTATTTTCCTATTTTGAATTCTCTATCAGTTGCAGTACCTAACTCAAGTCCCAATTCGAGTAGTTCTCCTTAATCTCCTCTATGATATGTTAAATGGGCTAATTTATACATTCCATGTGAATGTGGATTGGCATTGTCCAACTACTTTTATGACTCCTTGTAATCAATAATGCCTTTGGCATGCTCTTCTAGTTCCACCCTCTTTAACTCCAATGCATGCTCTAGCCTCAAGCCATCTAATGCTATCCAATGGTTCCTAGATGCACCATTAAAGGAGTCTTGGAGGGATGCATTGTCAACCTCTAGAGTCTAGATTTTATTTTCTAGGAAAGGTGACTTGTTTGTGGTCTTGTCCGAGACATGTTAGAGATAGAGTTTTAAGCACCAGAAAGTTTGTTCACGATCTCTAAATGCTCATTAGCTAGCAACATCGAGGCTTGTGTTGCTTGCATGACAAAAGCCAAATCAAACTCAACAACAATCTCATGCACCAAACATGCAAAACATTAAACACTTACCATGGCCACTGTAGACATACAACTTTCCACAAACTCCTAGTGAGTCCCCCTCATAAGTCGATTATAATCTTCCTTCAAAATAATCCTGTGTAATAAAGCCATGGCAATTACAGGGTTCATCGATGAATCACCCACTTGCACTTCTTAATCCAAAAGATGAGAATCCTGTAAACTAATAGCCATCGAAGACACATGCATACACTTAAGAATAACACATTCTATGGATATCACATTCTAACATTAGGGGAGCCCTTTCTTCCAATGTATCGTCTGAGACATGGATCGCATCCTTAAAAGATTGCTCTATAGGCTCGGCACTTAAGATGTGCCATTTTTCACTAGCCATTGACACTTTGTTGGGGCCTTAATGGCTTTGTTGGTTCCATGCTTTGGCCAAACAAAGTGTTCTAACCGTCATGGTATCTTCGGCTGAACAAAAAATATTGGACCATCTTTTCACTTGGAATTGGGACAACATTCATTGGAAAAGAAAAACACCACACAAAGTTAATGCAACTAATAATAAAGTTAAAAACTATAATAAGAGAGGGAGTAAATAGTACCCCAGACTCTTTAATAGTAGTAACATTTCGAGACCTTCTAATCTTCAAGGACAACCCCTCTTTTTTAGTTTTTTGGTTGGGAAATCGTCACATGGATGTGACCGTTCCTCGACTCCACTCAATTTAGGGTGGAAGGTCAAGGGTGCACCTTGTAATCCTCTAGGGATTGGATGCACTGCTCGCACTACCTTTTACAATGACTTACTGTTAATACTTCCTTTAAGTCCGTCAGTTTTTTATCTAGAGAGGTAAGGGTTGTACGCAAATGGAGGTTCTCACCTAAGAGTTGAGAAGCCCTCATGTCCCCAAAAGAAGGAACTTTTCAAGGAATCAAAGTAGCATCTAATCCTTCCCAAGAAATATAAAAGAATTTGTTTTTCTAATTCTTAATGGCAAAAGGTTCGGTGACTAAGGTATGCCTGATACGTGAGCATAAGTAATACCACCCAACCTCATTAGGATGTTTTCAAAGAACATAAACATTCAAGAAAAGTGAAAGAGAAAAGCAAAAGGCATAACAAGAGATTAGAACAAGCATGAACCTAATAATTAACCGCTAAGAGTTAGGGACAAATTAGGTCCGAAAATCCCTTATGCCCAACACACGCATCAGACAAAGGGGTGAGTAGAGAACCTAAGACCATAAGAAAGCTTGTCTCGATAAAGACACAACTTCACATCGTGGGGGACATAAACATGGTCCTACTCCCATTGAGTGAACACCATCATAGAATTAGGAATGCTATACTTAGTCTTAAAAAATCATACTCGATTTTTTGACACTACTAACCTAATATGGTTAACAAGGAACACATCAAGGTCAATGGCCTCGTTGAATTCATGCAAGTTGTTGGCTTTGAGCTCTTGAGGCTTGAAAGAGCTTTCAGGATCTATCACAGACAAAGAAGAAATGAGAAAAAGATGAGAGAAAACAAAGAAAAAATTATGTATCAAATGCAAGGAGGAAGTTATGAGAAATGGATGACAAAGGAAGTAGGAAGGGAATGCTAAGAATAAGGGAGAAATAAGCATGAAAATGGTTAAGTCCTGAAGAGGGTAGCATTTTATGTGGTTGTCATGAATGGTTTGGATTTGATTAAACAAATCGATGATAAGGATTCACTCGCATGAAAGACACATGGATGGCCAAAATGCGGTCACTAGCTCAGCACGCGAAAGCTGAAGAGACATAAAGCTTCGAGTGTTTGAGAGCTTAAGCCTAAGTAAATGACACTCTAAGACATCCCCGGATTCACTACTTCCTTATATTGCACATCACAAAAAGACGCACAAGCCTAAGTAAATGATGCCTTGGTTGTTTTCGGAGTTACGTGCTCCTTATACCATAAGATTTTCTTGTATCATATGTCATAAAGAGTCGTTCTGCAATCTGTTCATCAAAGGAATCTCGGGAATACCTGAGAAGGAGATGCTTTTCGAAAGTGCACTATGGATCAAATTAATAAAAGAAATCGGTGAATGAGTTCTATAATCAGAAAGAGAACTTGGTCTCTATGATCTCTGGCACCCCTTCAACGAAAGGAATGAGATGTTAGTATAAGCCCGATAAACACAATGTCCTAATGTCACCATGACACAACTTGGTCTACGAGTTCTAAGTCTCATGATTCGATTGACTAACTTGCTGCCGTATTTACGAGACTACAAGCATGGCTTAAGCGAAAATTAAAGAATATGTAAAAGAGGTCATATCCAAAGACGAAAAAATATCACAAAAAAGGCGATCGATATGATATCTAAAGAGAAAATTGAGACCATCAAGTATAAAAAGGAAAAAATTCACCCATTAAAATGAATGGACGATAAAATTATGATAAAAAAATTAAAAAAAAATCTAAGCTTTGTCCTTACTATCACAACAAATGAAAAATATTATACATAATATAAAGATATTTTACATTATTTTTAATTTCTATCTCAATTTGATATCCATCATCGTGAATATTTTATGCTTAAGTAAGTTTATCTTATTTGATATTAAGTTATCATAACTGTAAATTTTGTTTACTCGGCAATGTATTAGTAACTCTTTCAAAGCCTTAAATCAAATTTGTGGAACTTGATATGAAGTTAAAGAAATAGTTTTTATTTTCAAGAATTAAGAATATTGTGAATCAACTTCCCCAAAATTTAAATATGATATTTAAATTTTTAATTGAATATTCTATTATATATTTAATTTTTTATTTTTAATTAAATTTTAACACATAAAAATAATACATCATAATATTGATTTTTTAATTATTGAATAAAAAATTATAAATACAGATGTTATTGTAAAATCCATTGGTTGATCTCCTTCCATATTTCATTATATACACACCTAGTTGGACTAGTAATATTTTGATATATATATTAACATCTAATATTTTACATTATTTTTATAAGATATAAATTACATTAGATCACCATAAAAATGATTCACAAGCCATAAATAGAATTTTTACTTGCACTTTAATTATAAATATAAATAAATAAATAATTTAAAATAACATAATAAAATTACAAAGTAAATTTAATATAAATATTAAATATATGTGAGCAAGTAAAAACTAATACAATTATTTAAACAAATTTACATATGATCAATAGCTAAATATATTTTTAATTAACAGATTACTTAGGTTTATGAAAAAAACATGATCTTTGATATGTTTTCACTTTTTAGAAGTAATGCTCAAATAAAGCCACTGCAGAACTTGATTTGTTCCCCTAAACCAAAAAAACCAAAGCAATTTACAAGATATATCCTGAATGTTTTGAAGAAAACTGAAAAGCGTGTAATGTAAATAAAACTGGAAAGGATGCAATCTCCATAACTAGTTTAAGAAGGAACATTCAAACGTCTCTGGACGTAACTTGCTTCAGCAATTGCCTCCTGAGTCCTAACACAGGGCCAGGAGCTACCATAAGCATTATTACATGTAGCAGAACAAACTGACTGCACAATCACACAACTCTGCTCTGATTTTGGACATGTTTCAATCTTACAATGCAACTTATGTTACATGGACTCCTTTATTTTCTCACATCCAGTATGACCCCAAAATCTATAGAAAATGGATGAACTAGATTATCCCGACTGTCCTCAACACCTGTGTCCCAAGCTCAAATCAGCAGAATTCAACCTTCCTCTTGTATTTATCATTCCTCTAAAATCATGCACTCACTAGCAGGATTCTCCCCCCACACCCCCTCCTCTTCCCTTCCCCACCCACCCCCTCTTCTCTTCCCCAACCAAGCTTTGACAATTCACGAAGATGTACAAACTTGTTCCATTCATGTCTATTTGGTGATTCCTCCTGCAAGCCAGTAATCAACATCAAGATCAATAGAACAAACATCAGCAGAAGTAAATCTTATATTCTGATAGGTCGAAGTATGTAAAAACTTAGAATTCTTCAAATGGGTCATGAGGAACACTTAAGATCGGTAAAATTCATCAAACATATGATAAACAAGTACATAAAAAAGGATCAGAGCTTTCGTTTTCGGTTAAAGGGCACCATCTTTATTTTTGGAATTTTGACTTCTGGTGTTGGTTAGGGAGCAATGCAACAGAGAGTTGTTTCTTCAAATCGTAATGTCACACCAGTGTGATCACCCTGACATCTATTACACATCTTTGGCTTAAGGAAACAGAAACAAATCATGAAAAATGCATAAACGTTAATAACAGACTGATATACTTCCGTGTTACTGCTTTTGTACCAAATGTTGAAAATGTTACCTTCATGTTAACTTCAGTGCTGGAGAAAAGACATTCAATAATTAGTTGACTACTTAAAACCAAAGAATTAATTCAGCTCTGTGGGATGTGAAAATAGTGTAGCAAACGTTGTCACTAACCACGACTTACAACCTAATCACCAACTTCCTTCTATTTTTGGCAAATATATACCATGTCAAACTGAAGAAAATGTTTGGTCCAGATTTTTCAAAACAAACTTAATCAATCCTTTTTGCCGAGTTTGCATGATTAGCGACCAAGTTACTAACTGTTGATAGACAGGATTTGGATGTAGAGAGATAAGTGTATGAATCCAAAATTATACATAAGGCGGCACATACCTCAAGGAGGTTCTGTAATTCTGCCTCTTCTTAATTGAAGATTAAGAACCCAAAACAATGTAATTTGCAATGCTGGAGAAATCTTCTATAGTATACTATTTTAATGAAAACAGTGTAAAGGCTATGGCAGGTATCAATTTTTTCCTGTATAAATTGATACTGCACAACAGTATACTGTATAAATCAACTAAGGAGCTAATAGGAATGGTTACCATTGGTCAAAGCGCTAGGGGAACTAGAACCCAAGAGCTCAGGTTTCCTCTGCCAGTACTCTTGAAACCTCTGCCTTGCATACTCCATGTAGTCAAAGTCAATTTTATTCACATGTTCCTGAATATATACAATGGCACAAAGAGTAAATATTCAGCTTAGATAGAGTACTGTCCGCGTACCACCCGACAAATATGAACAGGGGAAAGCAGACTGTAATCGCCAATTGCATTAGGTAGGGAGTTATGAAACACCTTGATTGAGGATTCCATTGAACATCAGAGAAATTGGCATTTCATATACATATTCATAGAAGTTTTCAAAGTATAAAAATAAGAAAAAAACACATATCACTTGATTAAATGAGTTCCAGATACCTTAATACTTATCAGACACCTAGAAGTTCAAAAAGCTCGGGTACCTAGCAAGACATACAAAGATAATTTGCTGTGCATCTACTATCAATGGGGCAACTTCAAGGTGTGACTTCTTCACAATCAAGTCATAATTGTTAAGTGATGTGCAAAATGTCAACATTCTGAAAGAATTTGCTATCATGAGAAAGGTAAACAGTACCGATATTATTCCCCACAGGCCCCAAAGAAGATGGCTTGCAAGAGTATATTTCTCAACATTTTCAAGTAGCTGCTGCACTTCAATGTCACTAGGTTGACCATCTGCATGAAATTCAAACAATTACAGTGAATGGTGCTGCAAATTACCCATGATTGATTTTTCAGATAATGTTGAAATATACCCGTTGGCACATGTTTAAGTTATCCCTGATTTTTCAAAATGAATCCATGTTCATCTATTAAAGCATAAAAAATGAGAACTCTCACCACTGATCCTTCATGAGAAAACTTTAAAATGGTCATATGGTTTACAGTGGAATAGCGTGCAAGTCGCTTATTACCATTGATGTACATCAACTAGCAATAGCAATTTTTAACCTTTTTTTTAGTAGTTCACATTTCTTCTAGTCAATTCCAAGGTAAATTAAATTACTACAAGACTTACCAATACTAGCATTCTTTATATCATAAATATAAATTCAACTTACCCCATATTATCTATTATTAATAAGCATCTAAGGAATCAGAGAGGAGCGGCAGTAATTAACTACATTGAAAGCAACGATCAACTTCATGGCAGAGGTCAGAAAGATCAATACCAGAAGAATTAAGGTATGTTTGAATGAATCTTTGACGCTCCTCCAAACCTGTAGTGAACCACAGTTATACATTCTCAGGAGGCAAAAATAATTCAAACGAACATCTGAAAATAATCAATTGCAATAGCCGCTCACAAGGGTATTTATTGTAGTCCAAAATATGAGGTTTTTCCGTATGATAGTCAGCAGCCATCTCACAGAAGTGGTTGGCTATATCATAGGCAACAGGATTGTAGCTTGCATACTCGTAGTCCTGATAATGACAGCATAAAACATCACATATGGCTAATGAAATCAGAGGAACTCATACAAACGTTTGGCACTCTAAAGAAAGAAAACTGTGGAAGAAAACATTCCGTTTATGACAGAACATTTTGACCCAAGAAGAGATTCTTCTTCTTCATATTATTTGAATCTGTTTGCAGTATAGCTATGTGCAGGTATTGAGTGCCGAGTTGACATCAATGCTAAGGCACGAAAAACTCTGGGTGTTATTAATGAGCAGCAACATGAGCAGCCATCTTTAAAGGACATTACAACTTGGCAAATCTGAATTTCCTTTTCTCTTTGGTTATAAACATGGATGAAATAAGGTTTGGGTAAAATGTAATGGATAACGCAGAGATGAATCAGACAAGTGAAAATATCAAATCTCTTATTAATATATATATGTATCAAAATCAACCCCAAAATGGTTTTCTCAAATAATACACTTCACTAGCTGTAGTTTAAATTTAAGGACAGTCCTACGGTAACATATGACAGCAAGAAGTCATGTGATAATAATAGAAAATGTGATTAAATTTCACATTTAATCTACAATTACAACATTAAGGATTTACGTAATTTATAAGAAGCATTCATCTAAGGATAAAATATCATAATCAATGTTGAAGAATAGTTCATGCAATATATACTTTAAGAATATGAATCAAGTCACAACTACAACTGATCACATCTTTTTGAAAGAGCTCTTTCATTAGTCACAATTTGCATTGGAATCCGATATTGCTAATAAGATCTCCTTTTCTTTCCATTTATTTGGTCGGCCTAACTTGAGTTAGGGGTCATATACCATTGGGCTCAGACACAACTGTAAACGAACTGGCCCCAAGAATACACCACCAAGGAGTGTAGTAAAAGAGTGAGGATGACTTGGAATTACATAATCAAAGGCAAATAATAGTGCACGAGTGGTAGCATCCAAGTGAAGGGAACAATGTTCAGTCAATGAGGAACCTGAGACACCATTAGTCAACCTATCAATGGCCTCTAAGTCATTCAATCCTCGTTCCATGCCATGCAAACTTGGTTGAGTGCACCATGCAAAAGTAAAGCCAATTTCTAAAGACAACCATGACATATGAAGTAACACTGCAAGAAAAATAGTAAGTCAAATCTGAACTAATTCACTATTAATCATTAACCAAGTCAGGACCAATTTTGGAGCCACCCTTGCCCTAGTAAACTCAGCGAGTGATGCCCTAGGCCCACAAGATACACTCCACTAAGTATGAGTCCGATGCCAGTGTGGATCAGACCCAAGACATCCAAGTTTACAGTTCATTCTAGATTCTCGCTTGACTACTGCAGCAACCATAGGGAAACAATCCCCTAGACTGCTTTGATATTAGAAGAAGATCTTATAGAAAAGAATAAAGGTCAATAAACATATAATTAATGTATGCAACTGACAAGTCGTAATCAAGTTAACTGTTTATGACCGACCGCTTTTGGAAAAATATCTCCAACTTGTATCTAGTTCCAAGAATGCCCAGATAAATTTTGGTTTCTAGATAAAAAATGCTATACATTTTATTTCGTTTATTTGGGCTCTGATTAACATGATTTATGAAAGATAGAGAATTTTAATGAAATTTTTATGGCACTCATTCAAACTTGTCTCAAAAACTTACTGTCTAGTTTCTTACTTGCTTGTTCACGTTTTTCTTGATACAGTGACCAATATAAGTACTTTGATAGATATAATAAGGATTTCTATTTATACAAGAAGCTGACTCCTGTTCAAAAGTTAACCATGCCCACAGTAACACTTGGAACTCAAAGAAATGTCAAACACAACCTTTCAGAAACTGAAGTCTACTTTTTTGTTCTCTTTAGTTTTCAATCTGGTCACACATTGACATCTAGCACATACATATCAGATGGTAACATTTCAACTGAGAATATTTTGCTTTAATTAAGACCATAACTTTGCAGTTTTGTCAACTTCATATTCTTTTTAGAGGAAACAACAATTTAAGCCAAGTTTTCATGCAACTTATTATATGCAAAAATTACTTTATGATATGTTTGGTTAAAACTTTTAAAAAATGCCATACTATGTAAATTTGAAACATCCAAAGCACTTTTTAAGTGAAGTAGCTTTGAGTTATCAGAAGAGGAAATAAAAAATAACTTGATAAATACTTATGTCTGTATGATGTATGCATTTTTATATTTCAATTGACAAACCATGTTTACTATATTTACATATAAATAGTTCAAAACGAGTTCACCAAACAATGTAAAAGCTGATTTCATTTTTGAAAAGAAAAAATTTTTTTTCCAAATACTGCCTACAATTTCAATAAACCACTAAAAGTAAAAGTGCCGACAAGCCCTTTGATATAAAGAGATACTTTAACATCGGTGACTTTTTTAGTGGCAAGTCCCTTGCTTTATAAAAGCCTAATTGCTTCAAAGTGGGATATGTCCTTATGAAATCAATGTTCAATGTCCAGCTCCAAATTTACAACCAAACCAACCCAAAAGGAGTGCAAAAGCTGCAAATAAGCACTAAAAATCCTTTTGAATTCACCAGATAAATTTATGTAACTGGCTACGTGAAATGGGAAACAGAAATATATGAAGGCAAAAAGCTAGGCCAAGAGAAACACAAAAGAACCACAACCTGAGAAAATTTGGGGTATAACCAAAAGATTTAGACAATTAAAAACATTCTCACCTATAATTACTTTGAAACCTTAGCATAAAATTAACAACATCATTCATTCTTCAATTTAGTCTACAAAAGTGGAAGAATAACAAGGCATTCTGATTATAGATGTTGTTCACGATTGGGACATGGTCATACCATCATAATTAAAATTATAAAAAATCATAGATTGAATCAAGCAGCATGAATGGTTTTAAAAAAAGAAAAAAAACTTACAATTATGGTTATTGATTTTGTCTCCTCATCAATCATTATGTTCCCATATTGTAAATCATTATGGCAAAATCCTATATGTTGATGATCCCTTGAGAGTTCCTTTTCCAGTAGAGAGATTTCTGTCTCAATAGCGTCCAAACAAAAGACTTTAGCTTCTTCTACTGAAGACAGCCTCTTTGCTGTATTGAGCCAATTTCTGAAGAATATGAAAAGGACACAATTGAAGCACTAGAAAAACAGTAAAATCAAGACTAATGATAACAGGTATTTATCTCATTTAATCCTAGATAAATATAGTGTTTGTTCTTGCAATAGGAGTTCAAAATGTGATTTGAAAAAATCTTAACAAGTAAAACTTTTGTGAATCCATTCATACTTACAGATCTGGAAATTATCCAAATGGGATTCTCAATTGGTAGAGCAAGTTTAGATCACAAGATAATAAAAGCTAACTTCAATAGAACAATGGATTGTAAATTTTAGGATTTTGAGATCTTCAAATTAAGAGATTTTTTCAAATCCATCGTTTATCAAAAGCAAAATTTTCAAATGTTAGGACAAGTCCATGAATTCTATTACAAGAGGAAGAAAATGAAACAGAAAAGGAATAAGTGAGAGGATAGTAGGGACAATGAGAACACACTGCAGTCTGTCCCACAACCAGATCTTCTTTGTACCAGGCAGGTCAAGAATGTGGAATTCCTTCATTTTAGCTGCTATAAGAGCAGATATATCAGGTTCACGCAGATCAGCTGCTGATAGTGTCTGAAAGTCAGGTACAGAAAAGCCAATTGATTAGAAAATGCATGTGTTTCCATTAATGTTAGATAGCATGGCCATTTCAATGCATACAAAGCAAAATGCAAGCAAATTTTCATTTGGCAGCAAAATTTCTTTCTGATTTTCAGTATTGGTTCAAACTTAAAATTGTTATTTTAACTCTAACATCTAGAAAACTAAATCATCATTACAACGACCACAAAATCCAGTTCTGGAAAGGGAGAAGAATGAGAGAGAGGTAACCTGAACTTATAAAGTTCGAACTAGAAACTCCTGTAAAAGAAGTGCTCAAACTACAAGCATACTATATAGATAGATCATCTATGTATTGCTACACTAACCAAGTAACGGAAAAGAAACCCCTCTCTGCCAAGGAATAAAATGAGTTACATTTCCATTATCAGAAAGTCCACTGTTTAGAATAAGACAGAAAAACAGTACCCTTGCATGGATGAACTCTTCTATCCTCCCATTGGGGAACCGTCCTAGCAAGCGTGGTCCCTGCCCATGTTTTGACATGAATTCAAATGTTCGGATCTCATTGTTACGGTCAAAGAACAACTCAACACCCTCACCATAAATCCTAACAAGAACCTTCCTCGAGATGTCATCAATCCCTGTTGGCCACTTTATTTGAAAGACCTCATTTGTCATTGCCCCCTTGAGAGGGATCACCTGCAATGCCCCAGAATCCACTACATCTCCCCATTCTGATGCCAATGATTGCAGCATCTTCTTCACTTCTCCGGGTAGACTATCTTTTCTATTTTCAGTAATGTTTTCGGAAATACCCATTATAGAAGATGCACCAAGTTCCGATAAAACGATCCTGAAACCAGAAAGGAAAACAAACCAAATAGAACAAATTAGCAAGACCATTCAATAAGTCCCAGTGTTAATATCAAGTAAAAACATATACTTCATCTGAACCCTTATCTAAACACAAACTTCTAAGCATTTTAAATTTCAGGAAACAGGAACTGAGTCAACTTGCATATGGAAACTAGAAGAATGCCAAAGACCAAAGTATTGAGATAAAACCAAAGATGTTGATTTTTCAAAAAAATTAGGACTGAAAATCAAAAGTCAAATCATATGGCCAATAACTAAAGCTAGAAATTATTTACTGCAACCAATGGGCTTTATCCAACTTAATAAATAAGAAAGATCTGGTGCAACAGACCCCCCAATCATGAACCCTGAGATAACCAACCTAGGGACATAATTAGGCCATGAACCCAAAAAAATTGGACTAAGGTTAAGATTATTCTTTTTCCTCTGAATCCATTAGGGCATCAACCGAATTGAGGGTAGCTGCAAAAATTCAAATTTTTCATTCATTGGAAAGTCTTTTCACAATAATAGAAATAGGACATACAATACATTAAAAGTTAGATCCAGTTTCTTCACTTTTCCTACGGACTATCGTCAAGGAAACAAAGAAAGAAGCCAACAAAATAAGCAAATAGGCGCGTCTAAGATCAAGAACCAGAGAAAAAAATTACCCAGTACAATCACCTTCCTTTCTTGCAGAAGGTAAAACCCAGGAAATGAATGGTACCATATATCAAACTTTTGCTCCAACAAAACTATACAACTTCCGTGGAATCAAACAGGAAAATACAGGAAAAAGAAAGAAAAAAGAACAGAAACTTTTTGAATCAAATGATTAGACAATAATAATTAAAAACAACAAACAGACAAGCATGGCGTTGAATTCACCATTCTTTTTCTAACAAAGCAAAACCGCACCGAACCGATTCGCACCCACCTGAATAGATTAAGAATTCTTTCCCTTGTCCTTATTTCTTTTGGTGCTTTGCAATCAGTGGCAAGAGAGAGCAGAGAGAGCAGAGATTCCTGTTGCCAATGGCAGGGAACAGGGGAGAGAGAGGAGTGTAGGGTCTCTAGTATCCGGAGATGGACTTGTGGAGTTCTCTGGTGTCTTGGGATTTTACAACGTAGGGTGACGACTGAATCGCGGGACCCGTAGTATAAGGGTGGTGGCTGTTGGATGTATTGGAACGCCGAATCTCGAGGGGAGGTCGAATAAGTCGGACACGCAGCGGGCACAGAGGTCATGTACACGATCAGCAGCTGCCAGCCTGACAGTGGAAAGTCAAAATAAGATACCTCGCATTTGGGTAACCATCATAACTTACGGTCCGAGTTATTTTGGTTTCGAATCGTGAATTTCAGATTTAATGTTAAATTAATTAAAATTTAATTTTTTATTAATATTTAATTTTAAAATAATTCAAAATTTTGATTTAAATTTCAATTTATAAGTAGTTTGATTCAATTTAAATTTAGAACCAATGTAAAATAAATTTATTTTACTTTTATATTTTAATAAAAATTTCATAAAAATTAAATGATTGAATAGTTATTTATTTATTAAACATATATTTTTAAAATTAAATTATTTCATATATTTTAATTAATTTAATTAAAATTAAAATTAAAATTATCCATTTTGAATCATTGATTTTGAAACGTCAGTTTTAGTTTTAATTCAAATATTTTATGAATTACAATCGAATTATATTTAAAATAATTTTAATTATGATTCAAAATTAAAATTATTTAAAACGACATTAATCTGATTTAAATTATTAAAATTATGATTCGATTCATCGATTTAAATTAATTTTTAATCTGATTCAAATTATAAAAATTATGAATCAATCATAAATTATGAGTCACTAAATATGATAACTTATGAGATTGAATTTGGCAAGGTAGAGGTTATCAAACAAATATATATATATATATATATGTGTGCGTGTGTGAATTTTATGATAATTTTTTAATAAATAATTAAAATATTGATATAAAATTTAAATAAAAATAAAAGATAAAGGATAAAAATAAAAAATTTAAATTATTACATTTTATTGTAATTTTATTAAAAGTTAGATCTTCTTCAATAAAGATGATAAAGACAGCACATCGATAAATCAATACTCAATTTCAAAAATTTTCAATTCCAAGGAAGGTTAAATTGACTTCATCAAAATTGGTATACTAACAGTATTGTATCATTTATGGTGTAGTTGCTGCACTATTTGTATTTTTTTAAAAAATTGTTATATTATTGATTTTTTAATTTTTTATAATTCAATATACACATTATATTATAATAAAAAATTATATTATTAAAATATTTTGTCAAAAATTTCAAAATAAAATTAATTATTTAATATTTAATTAATGATAATATTTAAATATTTAATTAACAATATTATTATATCTAATACTAAAATTATTATTTAAAAATATATTAAAATTTATGATATAATTTAAATATATATAAAGATATTCATTTTGCATTTAATGATGCATTGATTAAGTATTTGTAAAATCACTATAATAATTAAATTATATATTATAATATATTAATAATTTTATTTTACCTTACAAAATTTTAATATCAATTTGAATAATTTATTTTAAATAGCTCTATTAAAAAATTATCATACGTTATTTTAAAAATATCTTCAACTCATAAAAATAATTAAATAAAAATTAAGTAAAAAACATAGTTATTAAAGTAAATTATTAATTTTAAAAAATTACTTAAAATTAATTTATTACATAATATTTACTTATTTAAAAACAAAAAATTTAAAATTTAAAATAAAATTAATTATTTTATTATTTTTAGTTGATTAATTATTATTATAGATATTATTTATTAATAATTATCATTTAATATTATTAAAAATAATACATATAACACCAATCCAGTGCAAATAATTTGAAGATGAAAAAAATTGATGTTAAAATATAAGATTTTAATATTCAAATGATATTAAATTTAATATATAAGATTAAATGAAAAAAAATGATTCATGTGTCTTGGGATAACAATGATTTGATGGAATCAATGAATAAAACTTAATAATTTTACTTGACGGTAATGTTTGAATCACAACAACGATAGATTACTTTTCCAAGAGGTGATGTGATTAAACATTGATCTAATTAAGATCATCGTCATAGGAGAGTGATATGAAAATAAATTAATATTAAAATAAATATTTTTATTATCTCCAAATTTTAGCCTTATTAAAATTCTAAACTCATTGCATGTTATTTTTCATATTTCAAACTTTACCAATTTTTCATTAAATTATTTCAAAACACACCCATTTTATGAATTAAAACAATTAGAATGTATGTGATATAGTTTTTGTAGTTTAGAGTCGGCAACAAACCGATTCAATCCGTGCTTGACTTGAGACGGTAAAATTCGAGCTTGATCCATGTTAAAACTCCATCATATTTTTCAAATTGACGGGTCAAACTAAGTTCTTCTACATTTTTTTTTTTGTTTATGAAAGATAATTGTATTAACTTCTAAGAACATCTAAATTACAGAAATAATGGGCATAACATTTTCTCATATGATAGTACAAAATCAATGGGAAAATTTGCTGATTGGTGTACAAACTAATTTGCACTTATAGGGATATGGTTAAAGGAACAGTTCTCTGAAAGTGAAGAAAGAGATAAAATATCTTTGCATATTCCTCGCTATTTTGAAAAAGAACCATCTTCTCGGTGAATCTCCTAAATGGCTATGAGACAGTGAATCTCCACAACAAGGCGTTGGCAACCTGAGTTGGAGACGACCTGCAGTCCAAAGCAAATCGCTGGAAGCTCACTTTGTAGCGGAGATGACACCCTGTTTGCAGATGAAATGGCACAAGCTATCACTTGTCCCCATTCATTCCAAACAACTGCGCCCAGTAGGCGGAGGTTGCCAATACTTATGGTTTAGCTACAAAGATGGTCTAGTACTCTCCACCTGAACATCCCTGATTTAAGCCTTTGCCTCCTTTACCACTGGGGCCGGCATACTGCATATATATTCATGGTACAAGGCTCCTGGTTCACATTTCCCTGAAGACCTCCTCCCACATGTTGGGACCCTCTTGCTGAGTTCATATAAAGAAAAGACCCAAGACCGTCCTGGATAGCTTCCCAAACTTGTTGAATAAAAACTCATTGGAAGAAGACATGATGTATGATTCAGGCAAGGAACCGCAGATACAACAGGAGCTGTTCACTTGTATTCCCCATAGATTTAACGCTAATGATGTTGAGAGAATATCATGCAGCATACGCTAAATATGATTCTGGATTTTGGGAGTGGTTTTAGCTTGCCAAAGATCACGCCATTGACATTGATGATGTTGCACTCATGGAACTCTTTACCAAAAAGATGCATGCAAGATACTTTCCGGATTTAACTGTGAATTTCCCTTTGGTGCTTTCTTTCCAGATTAATTTATCTAGCATGGGTTGGTGACTCGGGGGGATAGTGAGTATAGTCTCACAGTCTTCTGGTAAGAAGAGTACTCCTATTGTTGGTTCCATTCAAGTCTGAGTACCTGGAACTAACAAACGAGTAGGCTGTGTGCCTGTCCTCCTCGTAACCGGATATTCAGAGCCTGGAGGGAGCCATCTATCCCGCCATACATCAAAATGACAGCCATCTACAGCCCTCCATCTTGACCCATGTTGATAATGGATCCACCGATAAGCAAGCTGTTCCACACAAAGGAACCATGGTTTCTTTTTGATACAGTAGGTGGCGACGACATCGGAAAATACTTAACCTTAACAACCGGGGACAGAGTGATTCCTCTGCTTGTGTTATCTGCCACCACTGCTTAGCAAGAAGGGCCACATTAAAAGATTACGAGTCCCTACACCCCAAGCCTCTATCCATTTTTGACAGGCATATGGTATCCTAAACTTTCCAGTGGATTTTATTCACCGAGCCGTTATCTCCCCACCTGAAGCCAGCAGCTAGCATGTTAAATTCATGGAGAAGAGATTTGGGAAGCAGAAAACAACTCATCAAGTACGTAGGAATGGTATGCGCCACTGTTTTAATAAGAGTACCTCGACCTGCCTGAGATAAAAGCTTGCCATTCCAAGTAATCAGTTTGGAGCCTAGTTGATCTTTGATTTGAGCAAAAACTATCTTTCTGTTGAGAAAGAATGTAAGTGTTTTTCTTTCTGTGTAAAGGTTATGGTGGCTGCTCAATTATCATTGAGACCCTATATGATGTATATATATATATATGTAAAGATTACATTAAGTTTAATTCCTTAAACATGGTATAATGTACACAAAAAATACTGATCAGTTTGTTTCTTGGGCTTCGGGCTTCTCCTTGGGCTTCTCTGTTTTGTTTTTGGTTTTGGGCTTTTTCTGTTGAGCCTGTGGATCAATGTAGACGGGCTCCTTGGGTTTGGATGCGGGTTGGGATCCATGGGTGGAATGGATCTTACCCGTTGACTTAACATCCCCCCCAAGCTAAGGGGAGCTTCATCGACCCGAAGCTTGTGCCGGAAGACCCGAAACTGAGATTGAGAGAGGGGCTTGGTGAGTGCATCGGCGATCTGTTCGGAAGAAGGTATGTAATTGATCTTGAGCGAGCAGTTGGCAACATAGTCCCGGATGAAATGAACATCGACCTCGATGTGCTTGGTGCGGGAATGGAAGATTGGGTTGGCAGCAAGAGCAGCAGCTCCCTGATTATCGCACCAGAGTGTAGCTTGATGGTCAGGTAAGAGTTTCGTCTCTTTGAGTAGTGATTTTATCCAAGTAATTTCAGCTGTAGCTTGAGCTAGTGCCCGATACTCGAATTCGGTACTAGACCGGGCAACGACATTCTGTTTCTTGGAGCTCCAAGAGATGATGTTGTTGCCGAGAAACACACAGTGACCACTAATGGAATGCAGATCATCGAGGTAGCAAGCCCAATCAACATCGAAAAAGGCCATTAGTTTAAACTGTGATGAGGGTTGAAACATAAGGCCGAGGTTCACAGTTCCTTTGAGGTAACGAAGGAGGCGTTTGCAAGCTTGCCAGTGAGTGGTGGTAGGGGCATGTAGGAATTGGCTAAGCTTGTTAACTGGGAAGGAAATGTCAGGTCGGGTAAGGGTGAGATATTGAAGAGAGCCAATGAGTTTTCTGTAGGCTGTAGGTTGTGGAAGTGGGGATCCGGAGGTGAGAGATAATGGTATGCCAGTAGACATAGGAGTTGGACAAGGTTTGAATAGATGTAGACGGTGAGATTTGAGAAGGTCAGTGATGTATTTGGCTTGGGTTAAAAAGAGGCAGTGAGGGGAACAGTGAACCTGAATTCCTAGGAAGTAATTAAGGGAGCCAAGAGTTTTAAGTGCATACCTCTTGTGGAGACGGGAGATGAATTGGTGGATGCGAGGTGGATTGTTGCCTATCACAAGAATGTCGTCCACATAAATTAAGACATAGAGGCAGTGATCACCAGAGAGTTGAAAAAATAGAGAGCTATCAGCCTTAGAATTGAGGAAACCCCAATCCAAAAGTTGCTTCTTGATGTTGTGAAACCAAGCTCGAGGGGCTTGTTTCAGACCATAGAGAGCTCTTTTGAGACAACAAACGTGTTGAGGTCGAAGAGGATCAACAAACCCAGGTGGTTGAGACATAAAAACAGTTTCTTGTAGATGACCATTGAGGAAGGCATTGTGAACATCCAGTTGTTGAATATCCTAGCCCTTTGACACAGCAACAGATAACAGAATTCTAATAGTGCAGGGCTTGATAACAGGGCTGAATGCTTGTGAAAAGTCAATGCCAGGGGATTGTTGGAATCCTTTAGCAACCAATTTAGCTTTGTGCCTTTCAATAGTACCATCAGCATGATATTTCACTTTAAAGATCCATTTGTTGCCAATTACCTTGTGATTTGGAGGTTTAGGCACTAACTCCCATGTCTTCTTGTGCAGGAGAGCTTGGAATTCAGTAAGCATGGCTTTCTTCCAGACTGGATTAGCAAGGGCAGCAGCAATACTGTTTGGCAAGGGCTGTGGTATAGCTGTGGAGGTAAGGAATAACTTTGGTTTGAATATCCCTGCTTGTGCTCTGGTGATCATAGGATGAATAGGTAGTTTGAAAGGTATGACTGGTCGAGTAGGTAACGAAGTGTGGGATGGAGTAAGAGGGATTGAAGGTGAAGGGGTAGTAGGGGGTGAGGAGTGAGGGAGAGTGGAGGAAGGGCTAGAAGGAGAGTCCAGTGAGGGTGAGGCAAGAGAGTCCAGAGAATTTTATTGTGTGCCACTGCTGCCACCAGTTGGAGAATCAGAATTAGGTTGAACCGACACTGAGGTGGATGAAGGAATAGGGATATTAGTGGGTGTTGAGGTTGGATTAGAAAAGAGGGTAGGAAAGGAAAATTCAAGCTCATTGAAGGTGACATTCCTAGTAATATAGACACGTCCAGAAGGATGTAAACATTTATAACCTTTATGAGTAGGACTGTACCCTAAGAAGAGACACTTGGCAGACCTAAAGTCCATCTTATGTTTATTATAGGGTCTTAAATGTGGATAACAAGTGCACCCGAATGTTTTTAGAAAATTATAGTCGGGGTTTTTATGAAAGAGCAACTAAATGGGTGACTTGTGAGACAAAAGGGGAGTGGGTAGCCTATTAATTAAATACACTACAGTGTCAAAGGCTTCTTACCAGAAGTGTGAAGGTAGTGAAGCTTGACTGAGGAGTGTAAGTCCTAACTCTGTGATGTGTCTATGTTTCCTTTCAGCCTTGCCATTTTATTGGTGTATGTGTGGACATGGATGCCTAAAACGTATTCCTTGTTGATGAAGAAAAGATGAAAATGACCTGTATTCTCCCCCCCAATCACTTTGAACTCTTTTTATTCTAGTGTTTAAAAGGTTTTCGATCTGTTTTTTGAAGTGCACAAAAACTGGCAATGCTTGTGATTTGTTTTTGAGTGGGTATATCCAGGTGTATCTAGTGTAATCATCAATAAAATGAATATAGTATTTGTAACCTTCCCTGGATAACACATGAGAGGGACCCCAAAGATCTATGTGAATTAATTTCAGTGGTGAAGTTGTTTTACTTTTGGAAAGATTAAATGGTAGATTATGGCTTTTCCCAATAGCACAAGCTGAGTAGAAAGAGGAACTTGTATTTACTTTAGAAAAAGTGATACAAGATCTTCTAAGAGTCCTAATAATTGAATCCGAAGGATGACCAAGGCGTCTATGCCAAAGGTCATTGTCCATTAATATAGAATTAGAAAAGCAAAAGGGTAGACTAACTTGACATGACTTAGGCTTAGCAGTATGGGCTGCCTTATTAACTACTGGGCTAGTGTGCAATAGACGATTGTTGTTGAAGAGGGTGCGATTGGTGGTGGCAGTGGCAGCAGGGGAATGCAGTAAATAGAGACCATTTTTAGCTTTCCCTTTCAACAATGTTCTCCGGCTGACCTGATCCTTCACAAAGCAATGTTTATTGTCAAACACAACAAAGATATCATTATCAGAAATAAGTTTAGAGACACTAATAAGGTTTTTAAAAATGGTAGGCACATGCAAGATATTTTTAAGATGCAACTTGACATTTGACAAATGTGTAGCGAGAGTGTTGTAGCCTATATGAGATATATTGAGGGCTTTACCATTACCAACCACTAGTTTCTGTTTACCAGTGTAGCCAGATCTCAGGGGAAGGTTGTCTAAGTCAGCAATCACATGATTGGAGGCACCACTATTTGCATACCAAGCGGGATCAGCTATGGAATCAGTCAATACGAGGTATGCATTTTGATTTGCATTACTGCTGTTGTTGCTATTTGGTGTCTGGAAAGAATCTTCGAACCTGTACCAGCAGTCATAGGCAGTATGACCTTGCTTGGTGCAGATTTGACAGATTGGCCTGCTGTTGTTTCTACCTCTGCCACGGCCATTCATTCTTCCTCTGTTACGGCCTCGATTGAAGTTGCCATTTCTCCAAGGGGTAAGGCTTTTGTGGTTTTTGTTTACAGCTATATTGACCACTGGATTGACATTGCTTATAGTTTCTTGATTGTACTGCTCAAGCCTCTGTTCATGGCTTAATAGCAATGCTAGGACCTCCTGTAAGGATAGTTCATCGGTTCTGGATTATATGTTGATGGTCACAGCATCATAGTCCTTTCCAATGCCGGTGAGTAGTGCAGTGATGAATTCTAGGTCTGAAAGTGGATTACCTGTCATAGCTAGGCTATCTGAGATGTTTTTGAGTTGATTGAAGTATGTTGTGACTAAGGCTGATCCTTTCTTTGTGGAGTATATTGTAGATTTCAGCTGCATGAATTTGGACCTTATTTGGGTTCCAAACAATCTTTCAACTCCTGATCATATACCATGTACTGTGGTATCGGTCTTGATTTGACTTAAGATGTCCAAGGAGATTATGGACATCAGCCAGCTTGCCAATAGTTGGTCTTGCTGGATTCATTCTGGATATTCTGGATTATCCTTTTCTCTTGTTTTTCCTTCATCATCTGCGATGTAAAGGTTTGCTGGTGGACAGGGCTTGGTTCCCAGTAGAAATCCATCTATTTTGTATCCCTTAGCTAGAGCAAGGACTTGATTTTTCCAGATGACATAATTTTCTCTGTCAAGTTTGAAGCTGAACTGGAAACTTAGGGATGCAGAGAAGGGAAACGAATTCTTTGAGGGTTGATTGTTTGCAGCACTGGTGTTGGAGATGGGGTTAGCAAAGGAAGCCATGGCAACGGATCTGTGGAGGCTCTAATAGCAAGAAAGAATGTAAAAATACTGTAGAATTTTGTGTTTTTCTTTCTGTGTAAAGGTTATGGTAGCTGCTCAATTATCATTGAGACCCCATATGATGTATATATATATATGTAAAGATTATATTAGGTTTAATTCCTTAAACATGGTATAATGTACACAAAAAATACTGATCAGTTTGTTTCTTGGGCTTCGGGCTTCTCTGTTTTGTTTCTGGTTTTGGGCTTTGTCTGTTGAGCCTATGGATCAATGCAGACGGGCTCCTTGGGTTTGGATACGGGTTGGGATCCATGGGTGGAATGGATCTTACCCGTTGACTTAAAATGTTGGGTACGTTCCATGATCATTGGGAAACCCAGATATAAATCCTGTGACCACTATCTGGTAACTCCCAGTGTTTGTTTCAATGAGGCTTGAACCTCTGCTGGAACATCGAGCTAAACAAGATATATGACTTTGATAAATTGATCTGTTGCCCCCGAGGCTCTCTTTCCAGTATCTTATTGCATTCTTTCGGCTTGGCGTGACAGAAGCGTAGGCTGTCATTGGTGAAAAATAGATGGTGGACTTTGGGACCATATTACAGGCGACAGCCACTTTCTTGGTTGTTCCTTCGTGGACGCTTTGGTGATTAATAAAGAGAAGCTTTCCATACATAGTAGGGACAGATATGGAGAAAGTGGATCTCCTTGGCGCAAAGGCCTTTGATGAAGGAATTATTCTGTGTACTGTTGGCAATCTGGAACAATTGAATATGATACTGAATTGATACATCCCATGATGGTGGCAATCTGCTCATCCAAAAATTCCATCTTCGCCATAACAGCTTCCAGAAATGTCCACTCCACTATTCGATGGTAAGCCTTACTTATATCTAACTTAAGGACAAGATATCCAGTAAAGCCTCTCTTCTTTGTTTTCATAGAAGTTATGGATTCATAGACCACAAGGGCATTGTCGAAAATCATCCTTCCCTTGATGAAAGCTGATTGATATTCATAGATGATTGAGGGAAGCACTTCTTTTAATCAATTGGCTAAAACCTTGGAAATGATTTTATACGTGAAATAATAGAGGCTTATAAGGTGAAAATCTTGAGGAGAGACACGACCTTTATTTTTTGGCATAAGCACTATATTAGTTTGATTTATCTCAGATAAGGATAGACTTTCATTCAGATACTTTAGGCCCAAACCCGTAACATCTGCCTCCAGTACTGTCTAGTACCTTTGATAGAGTATGGCATTGAACCCATCAGAACCCGGAGCTTTACTGGGTTCCATCAGTTTGAGAGCCCTGATAACCTCCACTTTTGTGTATCTCCTGTCTAATGAATTCTTCATATTATCAGGCACCCGACTCATGATAGTATTACCCTGTCCAGACATGATGGGTTAGATGATGCAAACAGTTCTGAAAAATATTGCAGGAAAACTTCCTCGATTTGATGTCCTGAAGAAACCCAGTTTCCACAAGTGATTTTATTACCGCATTCTCTTTGAAGCAATTGAATGGAAATACCTAGTGTTATGATCGCCTTTTTAAGCCATAAAGTTCTTGATCTTTGTCTTTGCCACATTATCTCCTCTATATGTAATAATTCATTTAAGGTTCTCCTGCACTTTTCAACCTCACCTGAGCTATCTCCCTGCTCCCTC
This sequence comes from Moringa oleifera, assembly GCA_021397835.1. Lineage (NCBI taxonomy): Eukaryota > Viridiplantae > Streptophyta > Magnoliopsida > Brassicales > Moringaceae > Moringa > Moringa oleifera. The sequence continues at coordinate 749,692 of JAJFZO010000184.1, read as the reverse complement.
TCCAATAATGGACGGTCTAATTCTTGCTGGCACGGTGTTAAACTAACATGCCTAAAATCGGACCGGTTCCGATCAGTGAGGGCTTCACTACAATTGTTAACCTTATGTACCACTTCAAAGAAAGACCAAACATTTGCAAGGCCTTAGCTGTCCAATACCACCTTCTCACAGTCCTGATGAACAGCCTACATGTTATCAAGTTTAAAGCTCTTTACGTGTTCTGGTGAGGGAGATGTGGAATTGGAAAACAACAATGGGGGATGATCTGAAGAAGAGATCGGAATATGATACTTGTGTCCATTCGAAAATAGATTCAGCGATTCAGTGTTCGCAAGACCTCGATCCAACCTTTGCTGTATAGTATCTGTACCTAAACCCCGCTGCCAAGTGAACCTAGGCCATATCGAGGAAATCATAGTCCAGGATAGCATTCAGAAAGTTAACCATTTGAACTTCAGGTCTCTGGGCGTCCCCCCAATTTCTCATCCAATGTCTTGCTTTCATTGAAGACCCCGGTACACGGCCAAGGGAGTGCCGAGAGGGTGGATAGATGCCGAATATGGTTCCAGGAACCCATTATAGCGTGAGTCTCTTGGTAACCAGAGGATCCTGTAAAATGCCCCTACATCTCGGGTGATTGCCCTTGGATCCAGACATCAATACGATTATGAGAATATGACTTTACTTCCACTTGTACGTCATCCTTCCAAAAAAGGCTAAACCTCCCTTATGGCCAGTGCAATCAACCACAAGACAACCATGGAAACCAACCTTAATACAAATAACTTCCATCTTTAGTACTCTTTTGCTTTGTCTCACTAAGGAAGAGCATTTCCTGAGCTATCCGAATTGGTTATTTCCTGAATCCGAAGGCCCCCAACCCTTCGGTAGTTCCATGCTATAAGACCCATAATTTTCGACGGGGTTGGTTTTCCCTAGCCTCCGCCGATTGAGCAAATGATATACAGCTGTTTGAACAGACCAGAATATCCTCCTCTTCGTCAGGTGTATTTTTTTTTTCCCCACTAGAGGGCTAGGAGGTTTACTGATACTATTTTTGGATTTGGCTAATCTCTTCCACTTGCCATTAGATATTTTTCCAATTACGGCGATGCTTACCCATCGACCAGGATGGTAGAAGCTATGTTTGTGGAGATGAATTAGTGCATATGGGCCCACTACCATGCTAATGGGAGGAAACTGCAGGTAGATTGTGGGTTGTGGGATTGGTATGCACGGAGTGCGCACTTTCTTTTGAGTTGAAATCAAAAGCAGATTTTTTGGATGCAGTCTGGGGTCAGCCTAACAATGACTTCAGTCGAGCATCGTAACTCTTTTTTGGGTTCAAGTCAGCGCGTTGGACGGAAAGCAAGGAACCAATTTTTTTCAAGTGATTTAAACATTTAAAATAACTATTATTTAAAATTTAAAATTTTATCATCTTTTTTAAATTAAATTTTTATTTTTAAAAATATTTAAATAAATTTTAATATTTTAATTTTATCAAAATTAAATATCTTAAAAAATTTAAATATTAAAAATATTCAAATTAGAGAGATTTTACAACGAATTTTGACTTATAATTTTTTATGAATGTAATAAAGTTATTTAAGTTATCATTATAAAAAAATTCAAAATTTTTTAAATACTAAAAATATTTTTTTAAAAAATATACCATCAAAAATTTAAAAAATTCATAAAAATAGTTAATTAGTTAAAAATTTTAAATTTGAAGAATAAAATCAAAATAAAGTGTAAAATCTATTTGATAAGTATTTAGTCATTTTTAAAAATAAAAAAAATTAATTTTTTATAATTATTTTAAGTCAGATTTAATTTAGATAAAATCAATAAATCAGGATTTGTTTGTATACATTTTAAAAGTTAGTATTTGATTGAAGACAGAGCGTTAAACTCAAAGTTTTAAATGATATTTATTCAAAAATACTTCATTATTTTTTTTAAAGAAAAGCTAATCCTGTTGAGCTCAGTCCCTCTTTAATTTCATGGATGAGAGTCCAAATTTGCAGTGAAATTAAACTTTGAGCTTCAAATTTGTTCTTAGGCATAAATATTCATATGCGGATAAAAAAAAAAGAAGAAGAGAAAAATAGTAAAAAGATATCAGAAAGATTCTAAGAAAATACATAAGTTTATTTATTAATGAAGATTACAAAGGAGAATACATAAGAAAGAGAGGCGTTTCTAGATCCTTGCTAGCTGTTGGGTAGGATTGGTAGTAGTAGTGGATTTAGAAGCTTCGGTCGAAGGGTCAACAATAGTAGGGTGCTCAATCATGACTGTAAGGGAGTTGGTCTCAGGGTTCACTTGGACAAAAGTAAGGTCTAGGTTCTCATAGACCTGTTGGATTTTATCTTAGACTTGAGCCTTGAGGTTCCAATATACCGCTGCACATTCAGCTAACATGTGGTCTCTGAATTCTTTGCCGTTTTTGTACTCCTTGAAAGCTGCTTCCACTGTAGTTCCTTATCTATTAGCTGACTATTGTTTCAGCTCTCAAAATTCAGATTCAACTCACTTTTCTCCTTCTTAAAGTTCAGCTTGGCACAAGGCTAACTCTCTCTTAGCCTTTTTCACCCTCTTCTTTATCTACTCCAGTTCAGCCTAGAACTCTTTCTCTTTGGTTGCAGCTAACTAGACCGCCTTATGTTAGAGAAATTGAAGAAGAATGAAGGCTTTGAATGTGAAGTTATTGTCTTTAAGAAATTTATGCCTCGCTATATTTGCTTTAGGGTTTAAGATAAATTCCTTTCAAGAAATTTAATAAAGTCAAACAAAGTTTTTAGAAAAGCAAAAAACTAAACACTCTCTCAGAGAAATAGTTTTATTTTCTAATTTATAAAAAAGATATTTATTTGAATATTCACATATATTTATATCACCTTTTAAACAAATATATTTTGATTTGAAAAAATCGTTAAACAATTACACTTTTTTGATTGGGATAAGCAGTTCTAACTATTTGATTTTAACTTCATTTAAGTGTATCTAAGTGGTAATCTTCTATTTAATGATATAGGATAAAGAAATAGTGCATCGCTAACTATATTTCTAGCAATCCCCTACTTAGTGATGTACTAAATCAAAACTAAGTAAGATTTACATATATGAGAGGTGTCTTTCGACTTAAATCTACTATTAGTATACACATTTCAAGATCTTGTCAAAATTAATGGTTATATAGTTATTTAAACCATAATTTCTTTATGACAAGATCAAAAATATCATACACATAAATCTTATTACTTCTCTAACTTAGTTTACTGTGAACTTTAGCACCATAATATGGTATTATGCTACCTCTTGAATTCATGAACACTTACAAAAGTTTTGTTATCTAACTTTGACAGAAGCGACACCACTTCTTGTGTTCACATAGGTGAAGATTAGATGAAGTTATAATTTCAAACTTTTTTGTTTCTAATCCAAACACGTATCTTCATTAAGAATAATTTATATTCAATCTCTTTTTCGTAAGTACTATATAGATCCCAGTACTTGCTAACTGTCACTAATAATTTGTTATTACCTTTTAAACCTTTGAAATAGCTAAGCAATAAAAGGTAAAATTTTTATTATAAATAACAAATCAAAATTGTTTTAGACCCATTGTTCTTGTAGTACTTTTTATCATATCTCTCAAGAGTTCTTTTTCTAGTGGGTTAGCTAAATTCTTATTGACCTAACATAGACTACTGTGATTATACCATTATAAAATAATTGCCTAATATATTCATGCCTCAAGGAAATATGTCTAGTTTGCTGCTATAAATTTTATTTAACGCTCTAGACATCGTCCTTTGATTGTCATAGTGCAAAGAACTAGCTGGCATTAGTTGTGGCCATAACTTTATATCTAATATAAATTTCTTAGCCATTTTGTCTATTTACCTACTGTTCCTAATGCAATGAACTCGGATTCCATAGTGGAATGAGTTATATACATCTATTTCTTGGAAGCTCATGAGATGGCTCCTCCTCTTAAGGTAAAAATCCAACCAGATGTTGATTTATTATCATTGATAATAGTAATCCAACTTGCATCTGTAACCTTTTAGTACTGAAGGAAATTGGTTATAAAACAAGGCAGAAGACTTTGTCCTTTTAAGATACCCGAGAACTCTTTCAACAGCTTTTTAATGTTCAATATTATAAGTAAATCTCAAAAGTTCGCAAATAGTGATGCAATATCGAGTCTTACACAATGCATGGCATACATTAGATTACAAATAGCAGCTAACATAGTCTAATTGACTAATAGATCTTCTTGAATTTTTTATCAATTTATTTGAAACATCAAAATGGGTATTAGACTTTCTAATTCCTAAGTGATTAAACTTAGAAAAGACTTTATCTATGTAATATGATTGACACAAAGCAAAACCCTTACTATATTTCTTAACTTTGATTCCTAAGATATTATCAACTTTTCCTAAATCTTTGATTTTAAATTGGAAAGTTAGAAACTTCTTAGTATGATTCACTCATTGCATAGTAGTTCTTATGATTTACATGTCATTAAGATAGAGACATATTATTACACCATAGTCCTCAGTGAATTTAGAATAAATAAATTTGTCTGCTCCATTGTGACTACAACTATGTGAAAGAATCATACTATCGAATTTTTCATGCCACTGTTTAGGAGCTTACTTTAATCCATACAAGATTTTTATCAATTTTGCAGACTTTATTTTCATTTTTAGGAAGTACAAACCTTTCAAGCTATTCCATGTAAACGTCTTCATTTAGTTCATCATTTAAAAATGTTGTTTTCACATCTATTTGGTGAACATGCAAGTCATATATTGATGCTAAAGTAAACAACACCTTGATTAAAGTAATTCTCGTTACAAGAGCATAAGTGTCAAAATAATCAATACCTTTCTTTTGTTTAAAACCCTTTCTTACAAATTTTGCTTTAAAAGTTTATAGAGAACCATCAATATTAAATTTTCTTCTAAATATGTATTTTACATCCAGTAAGTTTGGAACCATGAGGTAAGTTAACCAATATCCATGTTTCATTTTCTAAAAGAGAATCCATTTCATTATTTATGACTTCTTTCCAAAAATTAGAATCTCTTAAGACCATTGCCTCACGATACGTTTTTGGTTCTTTTTCTAAATTTAAGATAATAGGTATCTTATTCAACATTGTATCTCTATTTACTTCAACCAAAAATGATCACGTGGTTATTCTTTCATCGCTTAGAAAAGGCTTCTTAGTCATTTTTCTTGTATGCAAATTTCATATTTTTTGTGATTTTTATTTGCACATCAAATTAAACCTTGCTTAGACATAAATTGATCAATTTATCTGAAATTAATATGTGATAAATAAGCATGCATAAATTAAAAGGAGATTTAAGCATATAAGTAGAAACATCAACTTTATTAATAGTTAATTTGAACATACCATCACATGAATATCCTTATCCTATAAATACACCATTCTTTGACAAGATGAGTTTTTCTACCTTTAATATAACCTTTGAGCCTTTTTTGCATAACATATTTGTAGAAACTAGATTTTTTCTCACATCCGAAGCATGAAATACATTCCTTAAAATTAGCTTCTTACAGAGGTAATTTGTAGTTTTAGGTAAATTGCAGTTTGATGGTCCCTTTTCTAAGGACTTTTGCACTGTCATGACTCCTCATAAAGACTTTGTCATTTTTTTCGGCCTTCATAATTTTTGAACATGCTTCTATCATTGCAGACATGGACAGTAGCACCAGAATCATACCACTAATCAATAAAGTTCTTAATTGTTGCCATGTTACATTCTGTTATCATATTGATATTAAGACCAACAACTGTAACAATGATATCAGGTCTTGGTGGGTGATCAACTATGTTTACCCTCTTTTTACCAACATTTGCCTCTGTTTTGAGCTTTTTGTAGAACTTGTACTCCTTTTGAAAATGTCCATTCTTTCCATAAAAATAACAAGATTTGTTTTTCTTTTTGTTGGCAAAGTTATCACTTAAAGTTTCAACATGTTTTCTCTTCTTTTCAAAATAATTTTCATTTTTCTTAGTGCTGGCCTCAATGTAGTTCACATTAGAACTAGAATTTCAAGCTAACCTTTTCTCGTGAATGCCTATTCTATTTCAATATGATTTATAGGCTTGTTTATTATGAAATCTTCAAAAGCGTGCAATGGTTTCTTTCGATCATCATTCCACGTGACTGATAATTTTGTAGTTACAACAACCACTTGGAGTTCTTTAGAAACATCTGTCTTTATATCATTGAGTCTAGATACTAGAACAAGCAATTCTTCCATTTGATCCATAACATATTTATTATTAATCAGTTGATACTCAGAAAATTTCATACTTAGAAATTTATCCATATGTACCTCATTTTTTGGATGTGTATTTGTTTTTCAACGCATGCCAGTTTTCTTATGGGGATTTGAATGAGTGAAAGAGGTCATACAGTTTATCAAACAAGGTATTCAGAATATATCCTTTACAATGAACTTCATCTTCTTGTCATTTCTTTCTGGATGTTTTGATATCATCACTTTCATCATCTGTTAGTTTAGGAATTACAGGCAGATTTGCATTTAGTAGTTATACAATACCCAATTTGAAAGCATCATGATGAAACATGTTGTTGAGAATAGACTTCAAATCAATAAGGCTCTGAATGTGAAATCACTATCTTTAAGGAATTTATGCCCTTATTATGTCAACTTTTAGGTTGAAGATAAATTCCTTTTAGGATTTAACAAAGCGAAATAGAGTTTTTAGAAAATTAAAAAACTGAAAACTCTCCTAATCACTAATTTAAAAAAATGGTTTTGATTTTCTAGTTGACAAAAGAAGATATTTTGTCTGAATATTCATAAACATTTTTATCACATTAAAATTGTGTTTAAATACATTTGAAAATCCATCTAACTTCCTATCTTACAAGTGTCATCACCCACTAATGCAAATTATGGGATTTCTCAAACCACTTTATTGATTGACTCTTTTCTAAATATACGACATAAAAACAACAATTGAAGCAAAAAAATAGTAATAAAAACAAAGGCATGTTCAACTTAATCTAGCTAACCACTTAACATCTCAACCATGGGCTAACCACTCAATCATGTTTCCTCATCCAAATATCTTGGATTCTTTATTGCCACTTAAGCTGACTAACAAGGCTCATCATGTTGACCTTAGCAAAATCTTTCTCATTTACTTGTGTCATCATGGCTAGAGGATCTGCATGATCTTACCAAAGAGGTTAGAATAATACTAAATAAAATAAGAACATAATGTAGGAAAAAATAAACAATAAACCAAAAGAAAAGCTCAAGAGCTTTACAAGGCTAAAGGTTGACATGCTAAGTGTTATGAGGTTCAATTGAGTTTCAAAGATGGTTAAGGCTTCAGAATTTGGATTAGGAGAAGGCATGAAATTAAGGCCTAGGAGTGAATTGGAAGATTCAACAAAGCTTGATAAAGAATGCTTAAATGCAAACTCATATTCAGCTTCAAGGTCAGATTCATTCTCAGAATCTAACATTGTTATCCTAAGAGCTTTACAAGGCTAAAGGTTGACATGCTAAGTGTTATGAGGTTCAATTGAGTTTCAAAGATGGTTAAGGCTTCAGAATTTGGATTAGGAGAAGGCATGAAATTAAGGCCTAGGAGTGAATTGGAAGATTCAAAAAAGCTTGATAAAGAATGCTTAAATGCAAACTCATATTCAGCTTCAAGGTCAGATTCATTCTCAGAATCTAACATTGTTATCCTAAGGGAAGCATAGGTATTGTTAGAAGGAGTTTTATACATCTTGAGGATATTCTCATTGGTAAACCTCTTGTTTATGCTAACCTCTGCTACATCTAATGAGAGAGTGGTATGTGGTCTTTGGGGAGCTTTCGATCTTCACTAAAGTTCTTATCAAGAACACTCCAAGTGTCTAAGTCATTAGGCATCTCATCCTAGGAGGCCCATAAATAATTGAGCCTCCAACCCTTATTGCCCATGGGAAGTCCCTTGCTTACTTTCTTGAAAAGCAAAGGCTTTTTGGCATTAAAGTGCCAAATTTCTTCATTAGTGACTATCTGTAATCATAACCTCAAAGAATTTGGCAAAGAGGGTAGGAACTAGATATGGAGCTGCCACAACAACAAAATATAATGGCAATTATTTATTTGTAATTATCATAATTGCCACTATAAATAATAGTATAAGTATTTTTAAAATGGTATTTATCAAATAACCACTATTAACATAAGTATTAGCCACTAAAATACATATTTTTAGAGGTTATTGCTTATAATTGCCTTTAAACCAAGTTTATATTTTTTTAAACAATAAATTTCTAAATTTTATGTTAAAATTAATTAAAATCGATTCAAATTTAATAAAATAGTAGTTATTATATCATACTTAAAATTAAACATACATTAAAAAGTTAAATTTATAAAATTTAAAAATGCAAAACTAAAGTTAAAAATTTATTACATTTTTAAAAATATTTTTGATTATTAAGATATGAAATATAAAAATAAGAATATCTTTTTTAATTTATTTTTTGTAAATTTTTTTAAAAATATTAAATTTAATTTCAAAATATTTTTTTTCTTTGATAACATAGTTTTTAAAGAAAAATAAATTTTACTTTTTTAGATAATTGAAAATAAACTTCATTAAGTTTCCTATTTCTTTTTTGAATTAAAAATTAATGTTCCTTCACCTAGATTATTTCGAAGAGTAAGTGACCTAGTTTTAGGCTATTCTAGTTGACAATCTAGCTAGAAAAAGAGATTTTTAAGGTTTGTATCTGAATTTTTTGGATTTTGTTGAATGGAATTTAAACATCAAGGAGTAGTTTGGTTTGAGAAATGACAAGGTACTCTCATTTTTCTTCCCATCAAATGCAACAATAGTTATTTCTTTATGCGCATCTATGGTGAGCTACTTCACTTCAACTAAACATTTTTAAATTTTCTCTAATGCTCTTGCAAATTTAAGTGGATTCTTCGCATTTAACAAGAACTCATTGTGTTTGAGTGCTTTTTTAGCTTCAACATGAGAGCTCGTTTCGTAGTTGCTTACTTGTTGATTATTTTTTGTATTTTTAGACATTATTTTCCTCGGTTATATGCCACTTGTAATTTGGTAAGTCATTAAATGGTATATTTTAGTAAACATTTCATATTTTAACATCAAAATTAGGAATTTAAACTGTTTGGAAATTGTGATTTGTCTTATGTGGAATGATTTCCTTGAACTTATGTGGAATCGTAGTCTTGTCAAACTGTGTTCTTCATTATCTCTACCACTTTGGTGATGACCTTGAAACACTTTCAAGGTTTTAATTATTTGATATTGCTTTATTATTCAATACCTTAAGGAGAATGTTATGCTTTATAGATTAATGACAGTGATTTCATTGTATGTTCTTTTCTATTGGAAGTGGATCTGTTGTATGTTTTTCTCTATTAGAAGTTTATTTTAAGAACCTTGTTTTGGATAAATTCTCAAGAAAGCACTATTGATGTAGAGTTGAAGGCTAAATTAGTGGCGTTTAATTTGTAGATATTGTAACACTATACTTTTAACTACTTGATCACTTCTCAATTCTTTGCAATGCAAGATTGAGTTTTTGATGAATATTAAATGTAATTTGCCTTAAGTTGAGAAACATACTAGGCATTTTTCTTATTAAAATAACCCTTCTTGTCTGAATTGCACAGTGCTTCAACGATTATCCCAACAAAGGAAAATCTTGTTAAAGGATTGTTAAAGTTTATCAACCTTTGGAGCATAATTGTTTTAGAATAATTTGATATTCCAAATTATAACTTCTAAGGCCCTTAAATAAGCCTCTATTGTACTTCAGTCTAGACCTTACTAATTAATGTCATAAGCGCTTATTCTATGATTAATTAATTCCTTTAATTATGTAATAGAAATTATGGACTATCATGATAACACCATCTAATTTTATTTTTCTAACTATTTCAGAAAGAGTTGGCAAATTAATACATTTATTGGGATTTCTAGAGTTTGCAAATTAATACTTTAGTCCTTACTGATTGATGCCATAGGGGCTTGTTTTATGAATAATTAATTCCTTCAATTATGTAATAGAAATTATGGACTATCACGATAGCACCATCTAATTTCATTTTTTTTAACTATTTCAGAAAGAGTTTACAAATTAATATATTTAGTGGGATTTTTAGAGATCTTTAAGGAAAACCACTTTGATTATGTAATAGCATGAAAGTGGTAAGATGCATGCTTGCATGTACGCTGCTAAGCCACATAATTAAAATTTTTGTTTTAATTTGCAGATGAGAGTCATTTAACAAATTGGTATGTGGATGCTTTTTTTAACTGTGTTCTTGAGCTAAAATTTTAATTATACTTAAAGTAAATAAAAATTTGAATTTACACAGTACAAAGACATGAGCTATTACTTCTCTTACCCATCTTCCTCCTCTGGCTACTTCCACGTAAGTGATTCCCAATTCATTTAAAGATAGGATGAACAACAAACATCTTCGGTGAATACTTTTATAGGTAAGTATAAAATTTTTTGTTATAGTGGATCTATTAATTTTGGTTAGATCAGATAAAATAATTTAGATTAGATTCTATAGAAAAATTTTGATTGGATTAGATTTAATAATTTTTGGTTAGATTAGATCGAATAATTTATATTAGATTAGATTAGAGAATTAATTTTGGTTAGATAAGTCAAAAAAGTTAAGTTATTTGGTTGTTAATTTTATTTTTTAATAATTTTAATAATTTATATTAGTTAGATATAATTATTGAATCAAATTGTAATTAATTTGTGATAAACAATTTAATTAGATTTTATAAAAAATTAAATTAGTTAGATGTTACTTAAAATTTTAAGAAGTTAATTATATTTGTTAATAAATTTAGTTTTTGTTATATTAGTTAGATATAATTATTTTATTACATTATAATTAATTAATTTGTGATAAATAGTTTAACTAGAACTTTTAAAAACATTAAATTAGTTAAATGTTAATTAAAATTTTATGTTGCTAATAAATTTAGTTTTTGTTAAATTAATTATGTAATAGTTTAATTAGATTATAATTGGAGATGAATAATTTGAATAGATATTTATGAAAATGACATTAATTAAGATGTTAATAAAATTTAGTAGTTATTAATTAGAAATAAATCATTTAATTTGATTTTTTAAAAAAATTGAATTACTTATATGTTAATTAATTATATTTTGCAGTTGGTTATTTTGTTTGTTAATAAATTTATGTTTTGTTAGATTAGTTAGATATAATTGTTTAATTAGATTGTAATTAATTTGTGATGAATAATGTAATGAATTTTTTTTTGAATTATTTAATTAGTTAGATATTAATTAAATTTTTAGTTCTTAATTTTATTTGTTAAAAATTTTGTTTTTGTTAAATTAATTATATAGTAATTTAATTAGATTGTAATTAGGGATAGATAATTTGAATAGATTTTTATAAAAATTACTTTAATTTTATTTTTTTATGAGTTTTGTTTATTGTACAGTATTTAGATAATTATTTAAATAGATTGTAATTAATTTGAAGAAAATAATTTATCTAGTTTTTTATGACTATTAAATTAGTTATTTATTAATTAAATTTTTAATTTGTTAATTTTATATGTTAATAAATTTAGTTTATATATTCTAGATTTGATAAATAATATATTAAATCTAATTAAGATATATCTTTTAGATATACTGTTTTGAGAAATATTAGTGAACATTTATTGTTTCTTATGTGTTTATACGTGCATTAAAATAAATTATTCGGTAATAATTATCGAATTATTTAGATCGAACAGTTTAGAAATGTAATATTTATATATAATACATGACATATGTAGATTATTATTTTTTATTTGACATAAATTTTGTACAATATTTTCATTATTTTTTGGGTACATACTAGTGAATATGAATATGTATTTCGATTAAAAACACCTACTTATACCTATACATGTGATATCATTAGAGAGATATAAGGATATGCTATTTACATTTTTACAAAATAAAATGAACAATGACTTGCTATATTGTGCTTCACATAAGTATATATTTTTTTGAATGGTATAAGATTAATTATCTTTAGAGTTTGGGCAGCATGCATAAAACGTTAGACAAGTTATATTGTAAGTCATGTACTTTTAATGTATCCTTAAAATTAATAATGATTTTATTTGGTAATTTAACTTATGCCAATAAGATTATTCATGTCTTTGGATTTTTACTTGATAATAAGCGATCAAGTTGTTAAAAATTTTAGTAGGCAAGTTATTGGGAACTAGTTTAGAAGTACTTAAGAAATAAAAACATAAGTAGACTAGATCGTTAGTACTTTAGGCTTGCAGGTGGATTAATAAATAATTTTTGGATACAATGGAATAATTTATTCAATTTTCTTGCAGTCAACGAGCGTTTATGGATGAAAATAAGATAAGGTGTCCATATAAACGAAAAAAGTGTCAAAACCATCGATATGAAACTGTTAATGTGGAAAAAATAATGAATATTCTAATTATGGGACAACTAAACATTATGTCGGAGAAGGATCTATCACTTTGCATGAATATGACAATACATACCAAACAATGGTAATAAATATGGTTGGTTTAGAATTTAATCCCATGAAAGAATCTCTGAATCCAAATGCCTAATGTTTTTATGATATGTTCACTACTGCTAATTAAGAGTTATGGGATGGATGTTAAAATCATTCAAAGCTGTCTGCTATTGCTAGAACATCAAACATAAAATTGGAACGTCATATTTCTAAAAGGTACTACAATGACATTTACTAATTAATGAAATAAATAATGTGAGTCAATAATGTAATGACTGAAAATTTTTACAGTATAAAGAATGCCTACCAGGTATGTGGTTACCAATTGAAAAAATTCGCTCTTGTAATAATGGATGCATGATATATTAGGACAAGGATAGTGAACTAAGTTGTTATAAGTTTTGTGATCATTCACGATATAAGAGACAAAAACGAGGATCTAACAAACAAAAAACACTTGCTCCATACATGAGATGGCACGCAAAACACGAGATTGAAGATGGTGTCATGCATCGTTGCTTTGACTTTCTCGCTTAGATGCATTATAATAAATCTCATCCTTTTTTTACTACCGAACGTAATAATGTCAGAATAAGTTTGAGTATTGATGGATTTCAACCATTCAGTCACTGAGGATAATAATCTTCTTGATGGCCAATAATAGTTACACCTTATAACTTATCCCTTTGGATCTGTATGAAAAGGGAATACATGTTTCTAACTGTGATTATTCCTAGACTAACGAATTTGAAAGATAATTAGATGTTTATCTATAGTCTTCGATAGCAGAGTTACAAATGTTGTGCAAGATTAGGGTGCCCATATATAATATCTTTTGCAAATAAAATTTTATCATGAAAGTTGCTATAATGTGGATCATTAATGATTTTTTTGCCTATTCGATGTTGTTTGGCCAGAGTACATTAGGAAGACTAGCTTGTCCTAATTGTAAAGAAGATTTAGATGCATTTACCCTTCCCAACGGATGTAAGTAGTCTTGGTTTGATAATCATCATAAGTTCTTACTGAAAGGTCATTTATTTCGAAGGAATAAAACTACATTCATTAGAAAAAAAATAGTAAAAAAAAGTAGTTTGTCTTATTAAATCTGAGTATAAATTGCTGCATGAAATTAATTAATTAGGACTAAAAAGGCTATAAAAGTTGGATATGAACAAATAAATGATACTATTTGTAAGACATGTGGTTAAAGAAAATGAAGCATATTTTAGGATCTACCTTATTGGCACAACAACTTAATACACAACATCGATGTCATGCACATAAAGAAAAATATTCTTGATAACATGTTCAATACAATCATGCATGTGAAAGAAAAGATAAAAGATAATGTGAAGTCAAAAGAAGACTTGAAGACATTTTGTAAACGCCCTAAGTTAGCGAGGAATGTGATAACTTGAAAAAACCCTAGATCTTATTACATCCTTGACAAAGCAAGTAAAGAAGCATTGTGTGACTCAATGGAGATTTAAGATGTCTTGATGGATATGCATCAAACATGGCAAGGTGTGTGGATATGAGAAAACATAAGCCTGTCTTGATGAAACGTCATCACTACCTTGTTTCTATGCAATGATTACTACCCATTGTATTTCGTGAGCTGTTACCTACTAATGTATGGCGAGTACTAACAGAGTTGAGCATTGTTTTAAAGAATTTATATCAACCAACATTTGGATTAGAGATATAAGATGACTTGAGAATAAGATCCTTATAATTTTATGTAAACTCAAGTGTATATTTCCCGAGGCTTCTTTGACTTAATGGAATATCTTTTGTGCATTTGACCTATGAAGCAAAGATAGTTGGTCCAGTGCAGTATCGATGGATGTATCCATTTAAAAGGTATTAATCATAATTTTATTTAATTAATTTGTCATTTTAATCATTTGATTACTTTATCATTCATTTTAATCACTTAATTGTTTGATCGTCCTCAATTATTATTTTAGATGCTTACAAAAATTTAAAAAAACAATGCTAAAAATAAAGCAAAAGAGAAAGATCGATATGCAATGCATATTTAGTTAAAGTAGTATCATCGTTTTGCTCATACCAATTTAAGCCACATGTCAACATATGATATCGAAGATTGCCACAAAATGGTGCTAGTGATTAAGAGTCAGAAGAGTATGAAGAAAATCTATTGATCTATAAAAATCTTAATTATGTATTTGAAAAACCAAAATTTTGATATTTAATAGAGGAAGAATATGAGGCTGTTTATACATATGTTTTGTTGAACTGCCATGAGGTTGAATCTTTCATAAAGTATGTATTTTACAACTCAATCATAACAATTAACTTCGCCATTTGCACACAAAAATGTTCCTTGTCAATAATTGTCTTTTTTAAACTAATATTTTATAGGATTTATATTTCTTAATTATGTGAACAATGTCCACATATAACTAATCATAAGGTTAACACTCATCTAGAGCTTCAATTTTTAAATTGGTTTAATCTATATGTACGTACTTATAATTTACACCTTTGGATTATTAGTCATCTTTCATAAACATAGTGAAATGATCAATGTTTAATATGTATAGGGACATGACCCATTGAACTTTGTTGCTAATAACTTTATCAAAGATGTTGCAAAAAGTTCATTACGATATGTGAAGTTATATCCAAGATACTATGTTAATAGGTATAAATTTTACATTGAAATACATGGTTTAGATAGATCTATAATGAATAGTAGAGTCTGCATTAAAGGATTCAACTATAATACAGATGAAAACGACATAAAAATCGAATGTAGGCACCAAAATATATAAATCGTATGATCTAGTGGATGTCAATCACATAAGGAGATTGAATAAGTATGAGCCATTTGTCTTGACCTCACAAGTAGCTCAAGTCTATTATGTTTCTTATCCAAGCTTAATGTATAATAAGCATGACTAGTAGGCTATTTGTAAAATAAAAACTAAGTCTGTTGTCGAACTTATAGACTATAATTTCACCGGTAGAACTTAAAATGCTCATTTTCAAGATGATGAAAAAGATATCCATGAAATTGAGAATTATAAGAATAATTATCCTATATCCATGAATGATCCAAATGAAACATTAATAGATATTAATGATGAGGAAGAAAATATGTTGGATCAGTCAAATATTGATGATTTAGGAAAAAGAAGAGAAAGACTTTAAAGATGATGATTAGTTATATTTATAAAAAAATTTATTGTTTGAATTATTGAATATTATATTTTAAATAATTTATTCTGTGAAATGGGTGTTGATTATTTTGGTTATTTATTGTATTATATTTTCATCATATATTTTAAATGGTTGTTCAATTTTAGAGGAGACTCTACCAAATTTTTTAAAAACTTTATTGCAAAACTAATTTTTATTCATGCTTAGATGAGAGGCCAAGAGAGACAAGGTGACTCCAAGAGGGGAGCTCCTCATATTCAGGATGAGGAGGAGGATGCAACTCCACCATCTCTACATGAAGCATCTATACCCATAAATGCATTTGCCAGCTTTGCTTCAGGTTCTTCTAGTTTTGCTGCTTCTAGGTTAGCGAGTTTTTATGGAGTATAGGTTGACAGTAAAATTTTTTAGAGAATGACACGTAAGTATTTGTAATTAATATTTTCAATACTTTGTATCCTTATCTTTATAAATTTTATCAGTGTTATTTGTTACTTGTCATTTTATTGTTTTATTTGGTAGGATCGAGCATTCACATAAATGATCAGTAAAGATTTATAAGATATTTCAAGAGAGAATCAATCCATCTAGTTACACGTGAAGGATGATTTCTCGAGAAACCAAAGATTTTTATTTTGAAGAATTAAAGGTACCTATAATTATTTACCAAAAAAAATTTACATTTTGATATACTAACCTTTTGTTTTTTTTTTTTTTTACGAAAGAAACATTTTACATAGGACGAGAAAATAGATGGCATGGTAAAGGTCACATGAGATGCTCATGCTGTAGACTGGTATGCGGACTTGATGTATGCATATTGTTACAAGGTAAGAAATAAACCTTAATTTATCCCAAATATTGTATAAGAGTAGTGGTAGGCAGAATGGAACCCATCAGAGTGTAGACAAAAGTACAAAAATCATGTCACGTAATTGATTGATCGAGACGAGCGAACTTCTGTCAAGTCCCTCTCGACATAATACTAGTTCATGTTCATTACAAAATCAAGTCAACGTTTAGTACATACAATATTCATATTACTTACATAAATATAAACGAAAATAATATGTCTATTTATTAAATAGGTTTTTTTTAGACGCAAGAGTTAGGTTGTGAGCCTACTACAATAGAGCTTTTTTAAACATACCAACACTAAGAAGTTTAACCTTGGTAAGTTTATATATGAACGTGCTAAACAAATAAATATTAGTTATTTATCTTTAACATTTCATAAATAACTAAAATGATGTTATCATTATTACTTTACTGTTTGATTTAGCTAACGAATAAGTTAACAAATTGCTTTATTATAGGCACGTTTCGAGGAGTTGATTGCTTCGACTTCTAAGCGAAGAGGAGAGATTTTTTGGGGTGCTTGAGGTAGATTATACTAAGCTCTATTGTGAGGCTGTAGGTAGAAAGAAGAAACGCCAAGTGTACGAAATTAGTAGTTAAGCTAGATCATGGTATTTAGACAATAGCTTTAGTAATGGATACTCTATTACTGATGTAGCCACACAGGATATGTGCTCTCAGTTAAAACGTAAGGCTATGAAGGAGTTATTGGATGGGGAGGGTAAGGTAAGAGAGCATGACCGCTAAAGCTGCGAGAACGAGATGTAAGAGCACTTACAGAGAGAGCTTGATATGAATGAGTGCATTTGCAAGATGGAGGCTCTATTTTTGAGAAGTGTACCTCCAATACACCACTTGATTCTTGAATGTCATTTTTTTATGAACATGATATCTTAATTCATTTATATAAATTTTATTTTATGAAGAATAGAAAATATTTTGTATTTATTTTTTATTTTATATAATTTATTTTTCATGAATTTTATGTCAATTTAAAGTTAATTATCTTTTTTTAAAAAAATTAATACTAAACTTAGCTATAGATTTAAATCAGTCACTGAGTAGATTTATAGCGATTGATTTCAATCAATCACTAACTAAATCTTTAGCAACCGATTCAAATCAGTCGCTAACTAAATCTTAACGATCCATTCTAATCAGCCACTAAGACCTGTTCTGATCAATCGCTAAATAAATCTTTAGAGATCGATTAGAATTGATTACGAAAATTTTAGCGACCAATTAGAATCGATCACTAAATAAGTCGCTAAATTTAACGACTAATTATAATCGATCGTTAAATTAGTTCCTCAAATCATCATTATCCCACGATGGCTTAGTGATCAATTTTTGTTTGTCGTTAAATTAGCGGCTGATATCAAAATTAATCACTATTTTCTTTGGTGATAATCATTTTTGCTACTAATAAAATTTGTTGCTAATTCATTATTAAAAACTTTGGCGATAAATTTCTCTACTTTAATGATGGATAAATCTGTTGCTAAAAGCTTTTTTTTTTTTTTGTAATATAACCTGTATTAGCATGAAATGTTCTACGTTTTGTTATGATTAGTAACATGCCAATTGTAATCAAATTCAAAAGCTACGACAAAATATATATATATATATATATATATATATATTTATTTATTTAAAATGTGGAGAAAAACCCACCATGATGGAAAACAACATATTACAGTTGAATTTTATTTTATATGGTATTATTGAGATGCATATTCTTATTTATTTTATTATATTTAATAGATTCCTACTGCATTAAGTCCTTATAGAGGTGTTGAAGAAAATAATAAAAATTCGGTGTTTGAACATTCTTAGGATAAGAATTATTTTTTGATCTTATGAAATACTTGTATTTCATTCATGTTCTTACGTATATTTTTCATTTTTAAGTCATACAGTATGAACTAACCATTACCCGTTGGAGATTGATAAAATAATATTTTGTGAAATTATTGTATTTACTTTTAACTCTGTAAATTTAAGGGCAATAGTGAACTTTTTATTTAAAATTTTATTTGTGTTAAATAACTATTTGACATTTGGATTTATTTACTATGTAAGGAGATAACATAAATGATATTTTAGTTATGAATGAGTATATTCGTTTTAATTATATCGTGAGTTACAAATTTTAAATTTTTCTTACTTTAATTTGTAATTTTTTTTAAAAAATGATAATTTATTAATGATAATTAAATGACTATTTTAGCAGTTTTTATTCAATGATCGGTAAACAATTAATAGTTTATACTCATTTTAGTGATAATTATTTAATGATTGATGTATAAATATATGTAATTATTTTTATGGCAAATGTTAATTGTTTTGACAAATTTATAGTTTAGTTTATATGAAAAATTATATTAACATTTAATGGCAAAATATTTAATTCTTAATTGTCACAAAAGAAAATCAACTAGCTTTTAACTATAATTGTTAATAATTTGAAAATTATCTCTAAATATATGAACATATAATGACATTTGTTAATTATCGCAAGTAAATAAAAGTTAATTTGCTTTTAGTGACAATTATTATTGCCTTAACAATTGCCATTAAATACCTGGATGGTTAGTGATAATTGATAATTATCGCAAACAACACAAATGTCAATTTATTTTTAGCGATAAATATCAATTTGTTTTCAATGACAATTCATAATTGCCATAAACAAAACAAATATCAATATGCTTTTAATGGCATTTGTCAATTGATGCTCATAAGTGCTAGTAAGATTTTAGCAGTAATTATTTTACATCTTTATCAACAATCATGATAATTGTGACTATAGGGTTTTCTTAACCTTGCTTATGCCGACTTTTGACCAATTATTGGTAAAGACTTTATAGTGGCAAGTATAATTATCATTAAACTCAAAACAATTACCGCTAAAACACTTTTATGTTGTTGTTTTACATCTAAACAACTTACATTGAAGGTGACAAGACATCTCCACGCATTGAGAACCAGTTGAGATGGGGATAACTTGAAATATTATGTGATTGATAGGAAAAATGGATGGATTGGGAGCCTTAAACCTACTTTCAGGCAACCCTCAAACATTATGAAAAATCTTGGGTGAAGGGTCCATGGTTTGTCAATGGTACTAGGGAGGTGCAACCTGAACGATTTTGATATGGAATTGGTCTCCTTGAGCCTAGCAAAATCATCTACTTTAATAATAGTTGCCTTGATGGTGGCAATGATTTATAAGCAGAGCAAAAAGAGAAGCAGAAAGAAAAAGGCTTATCAAACACAGAAATTAAGTCTGACGTAGTGTTGGATAGGAATATTGACAGGGAATAAGGCATAACTTTGAGAATGAAGCAAAGGCAAAAAGAAAAGTAGAGTGAAAAAAGGTTTTTGGCTTAGATAAAAGGTTTATAAAGGTTGTGAATTGGGTTTGGATACAAATATTAAGCTTATCTTATAAAACAATCCTTGTAATATAACCATTATTGAGCTTTTCTAGGTGAATAATCTGATATTGATTTAACTAGATAACTTGGTTGAGCTAACCCTACTACTTGTTTTCAAGTAGAGCCAATTGAGGCCCAAAAAGTTTAAATCTTGACCTAGCAAAATGCAATCTTGATCTGGAGAACTCAAGTAGTGTGAATTTAAACCTCGATGACCCTAACAAACAGTCTGGGCTAGCCTCAAAAAGCACAAAATCTAAGTTGAAATGAATTCATTTAGGTAGAATAGCATGTGCATAAAAAACTCTTATCCTTCACTTCGTCTACCTTTTGACATCTATAAATAGCTTTGAAGTTTTCAGATCTTAGTAAGAAGGAAGGAAGAAAGGAAGAGGAGAAAAGAGTAAGGCTAAGATTTTGTCATTTCTAAGAGTTATGAGCATTTTGAGAGTCTTTTTTAGAAAAAGAAACTTTCATTTTTGTTATTTCATTTATTTAAAGACAAAATTATGAGTTTCTTTAGAGATTTTTAAAAATTTCTTAGAGAAAAGCTCCGTTCGTTGAATGATTGAGGTATAATCTTAGGAATTGTAATTGTAATTGTAACTATTTATTAAAGCAATTATGAATGCAGTAATGTTATTCTAGTCTAGTTATTAAGTAAACCATTTTTATTTTGATGTAGTTAGCATTACAATGATATTTTCTCATGTTTTTTTATTTTTTTATAAGTTAATTTGATTCTCTATGATCCTAAATTCATTTGAGGTCAGATTTAAGTCTTTACAGGAGATTAGAATAAGGGCTATCAATATCTAATTTTAACCTTATTAAAAAAGGATACATAAAATGTTATGTCACCTTATAGTCTAAGAAATAACAACTTCGCTTTGGGTGAACTCTAGAAAAAGATACCTAATTAGATTTGATGATGGAGAAACTAGATTTTTAAAGGGAAGCTCAATAAGAAGGAAGCTTAAATGAACCTGGTTGAGTACATGGATTCACAAAGACTTTAATTTGAGGTCTTTCAAGACTGCCACCAGGACACTCTTCCTAAGAGCTTAAACAAATTCTTTAAGATGCTTTAAATCTTGAGATTTTGAGTCTGCTTTAAAGGGGAAAGTCATTATATTAGCTTGGAAAGGTTTGAGAAATAGTGAGAGAAACTTGATAAAAGGGTTTGAAGAGTGTCCTTACATTAACTCTTTAAAAGGACACTTATCCTAAACTTGAAAAAGTCTACCAAAGGTCTTTTTAGGATAAGTCATAAGAGAGTCTTCCTAGTAGCGTTGAAGTGGATATTAAGGTATTAAAATCTTCTAGATAAGAGAAAATTCACTTAGTTGCTCACAAGAGAGTCTCGTCAGACTTAACACCTTTAAAGTGACACTCTTCCCAAATAAGGAAGAGTTCGTCATTATCTTCCAAGGTGAGTCATGGGTGAGTATTCATAATGATGTAAAATGGCTATTAAATGTTAAAATTTTTAATTAAATGGAGATTGTTCATTCACTTAACTGTTAATAGAAGTTTTCCTAAACTCACTCTTTTTGAAGGACAGTCTTCCTAAATATGGAAGTGTGTGCCTGATTAATTTGAGAATCATAAATGATTAATTTAATGAGGAGATAAGTAAAAAACACAACGAAAAAACAGTCATTTCATTCATAATTAAAAGTTGATACAAAAAGAGCATAATAGATAAAATCAAAAAGAAGATTACATAAAGCTTCAAGCAAATTTATGTCCAATCTCTAAGGACTCCAATATTCAATTCATTGAGGATTTGAGTCATGGAATCTAGAGAAAAATATTCGGCTCCCTATAGGCTTTGGTGTAGTTAGAGTGGCTTGAGAGATCAAAGCTACTTTAGGTTTTGTAATGATGAAATCTAAGTTGAGGCTGGGATATTCTTTTAACATTTTGGCCTTCATGTTTTTTCTTACCTCCTAAAAGACCTCAGCATAATCTTTTAGTATTATTCTATTCACTTCATCACTTTCCATCTCTACCTTAAGCAAAGAGATTTCTTGATTTGCTTGGGTCTTTTACTGCTTAATGGAGCATTTTTCAACTACTAATTTAGCCCCTTTATTCATAGCTTCCTCTAGGGCTTTCTTAACTTCTTGAACTACTTGAACTACTTATTTAGTTTGACTCTAAATCTTATATTCCTTAGCTATCAAAAAAGATTTATGAATGATCTATCAAAAGGAAACATAAAAAAAGTTAGAGTCAATAAGATAGTGAATTAAAACAATTCAAAAAAATTAACTAAATGAATATGTATACCTTAGAAAGTAGAGAGGAAATTCTCTATAACTGCTGCCTTTTCTTATCTAGAAATATTGAAGAGGTAGTGCCTAGCAGCATTGTCTATCAAATAAAATCTTTGATTTCTTGGGACTATGGAGAAGGGGTGATTAGTGCTGACTTCTATTAAGAAGAAAACTCAATAGTCACCATTCTTGCAGGAGTTCTTTGGTGGGATTCTACATTATGTAGCAATAAGGCTATAACCTTACCTTTCTTTAAAGAAATGCTGGGTGGTATCTTCTCAGCCACCCTAGCCACTTCTTTAAACTTTCTTTTCCTCATTCGAGACTTAATGAGGATTTGATTTGTAAGAAAAATCAAAGGAGTCAGTAAAAATCACATTAAGAGTAAAAAAAGCAAAATATGAATGAAAAGAAGCTAGCCTAGAGGGAAGGATGTCTCCAATTCTAATATAAGGGGAGGCTGAGGGGCTTCTCCTATGTGGAGTATTCTTCTAAGGGATGGAAAGCTTGATTTAGTAGAAGTCATAAGAGAAGAGTCCTTAGGGGAGGTACACTCTAAATGAAAGTTTGATTTTAGTAGGAAGACTGATTTTTGAAGAAAGGCAACCTCTTCCATGAGAAGAACCAAAATAGGCTCCTTATCAGGGGTACTTAAGAGGACTCTATCTATACAAGACCTTGCCAAGAAGGAGGACTTAGGTAGAGTTTTCTTATTGTTTGCCAAAAGTTGCTTAACATTAGAAAGAGTCTCTCATAGACCCATATTCATACTGTAATCTTGGTTGGGGTGAGACCATTTGTTAATACTAAATGGAATTTTATTCCAAAATACTCAAAAATAGGCATGTCTTAATTTTTAACAATCTTTGGCAAATCTGAACAAAAGAAAAAAGGTCTCTTAGAAGAAATATACCATAAAGTTAAGAGTTGGTCTAGATCACTTTACTGTTGTTTCAATTCAAAGAACCTAGAAAATGCTAAAGGAGATAAGTCAAAAATTCTTAAATCTAACACCTTGCACAGAATGACACTATGCTTTGAACAAGCTGAGAGAAAGATGACCTATAACTTTCATAAACTATCCTTAAAATGTGTTTAGAATGAGCCTCAATCCCTCTTTGAGGCATTCCTTGAAGATGTAAAGGGCTTTTGATCTATTTGAACAGGGCCTTTTTAGAAGAAGGAATCACCATGCCTATCGAGATAGAGATTTTATAGACTTTGCTAATCCTAACTAAAGGTGATGGTAGAAGGACCTACAGAGTCTATGGCTAGCTAAAAAGGTAAAATAAAAAAAAAAAAAGAGGAGTGTGAATTTTACCTAAAAATGATGAGGAGCACTGGGAGACTCTACCTTTGGCAGAAAGGCAGTGATGTGACACCTTGCTAGGAGGCACTGTTACTATCGACAAAGAAAGGAGATTGTTGACATGGCTTTGTGATTAATGTGGCAAGACGTTCTTAGGTGACGCTGTTGAGACGCCATAAGTAGATTGAAGAAAAGTTGCTTGCTCACATGGCTTATTAAATAACATGATAGGACGTCATTGGGCATTTTTGTTAAAGCGATTGCTAAATAAGCTCAAAAAGATTGAGGAAAAAGCGATATGGTGGGCATGGTTATTATTGATGACTTGACATATCTTGAATGGTTGGCAAACCTACACAATCAATAGCAAAGCCCATGTGGTAAGTAGAGGTGTTGATATGGCAAGATGTTAGGAGGTGACACTCTCAACAAAGTTTCTATAGCTTCATGTTGCCTAATTCTTCACCAAATTAATTAAAATTTAAACTAGGAATTACGTAGATTTAATTAAAAAACTGGAAGAATCAGGTAATGTGGTGTTAACTAGCTTACGAGAGCTATTCTTGGATAATTCAAAGTGTGCTCATAGAAATTGATAGTGTTATGACACTCAAAAAGTGTCGGAGAGTGTCATAATGAAGTTAAAATTAATTGAACCAACTTGAAAGTGTTTAAATTCAAGGATGCTACCCACGAGAAGGTAAAGTCTGCTAGGCACTATATACCCACCCAAAATTTCATTGCTAAAATGAACCATACAATTCCTATGAACAAGGGATTGGATTTCAGTTTACAACATACAGATTCGCTATCACGCACACAGCTCTCAAAAAGCAAGAAGAATTCTCTTAGAAAACTCATAGAGTAGTTTGATTTCTTTCTACAATCTTCTTTCTCTAGAACGAATTTATTTTGTAATTCCTCATTTTCTGTTTGAATCATCTTGAAGAAGAATGGAAAAAAATACTACAAAAAAGAGTAAGGGACTTCAAAAGGCATCTGATCATTCTAATTTACTTTGTATCATATTTATATTTTTGAATAAAAATTTCTTTAGGCTAAGTTAAAGATTCATCAAAATTGTTATTAAATTATATGTTTTTGATCTATTTAATTATGCAAATGTAGCAAAATCATGTTATAGGATGAGAAGCATACTTTTATGATTTTATTATGATTTTCTTTATAAACCTATTATTATTATAATAATAATATTAATATATTTTTTAACCCTTTATTTTTTTAACCCTTTTTCTAAGTGCAAATCGTTTCTTTTTCTTTAAAAAATACTTGATTATATAAAAATTGAGTCGGTATGAAATCTTGTGCAACTAAAATATCGTTGAAAAGATTTTTAAAAAAGTAAATCAAATGGTATCAATTCTAGATGTTTTGAGATTCTAATCATTTTCTAAATGTGACCGACTCCTAAACTCGAAGTTTCATAAAAATTAACCAATGAGCCTTAGTTTATCATATTGGCTAATCATACTTAAAAAGATTGGTAGTGACTCTTGTCTTTTTTTACATTTGGGGTTCCACGATTGAAACCTCGGTTGTGACAATTGGTAACTCCACTAGGGATCAAACCCAGAATCTTTGGTTTTAGGAACAGATCGAGTCAGACTATTTTTTAATTTCTTCTCTTGATTTATACTTTTCGTTTATGCTTTATTGCCTTAATTTATTGTTTGGTATGCTTCATTGTTTTAATAACTGCTCATGATATATCATATACCACAATAGCATAACATAAGCTCTAAATTCGAGCTTTATTTTTTTAGGAGAAATATGTGCAACCATACTTCCCTGAAGAAACCTTAGCGTCGCAAAACTGGTGAAGTGTTTCATACAAGTTGAATTTAGGATATGTTGTTAATCCCAAAATTGCTATTTGCCATTACAATAACAACAATATTCTACCCCTATTAATTCGATGAGGGGTAATCTCGAAACTTTCAGAATCGACCTTTCCTTGCATAACCACAACATTAACTGGAGTAGAGCCATGGTTAATGCTAAAGATTATAAACCTGATTAGGACAGACAAAAATATACGTGATGTTTTGTTGCATTGCATATCAGTTGGAAATTCATCTTTTCTTATACATTATCTTGTTAACTTCTCAAAAACAAGAAAATTTCATCGATCTTAGTTAAAATCAAAAAAATTCTATGCAAGTCTAAAAAATTTCATGGCGTAACTATTAGCCCTAGCATACTCTATAGTAGGGTTGCAGATTTCTTACAACTGTTGGCCTTGCCATACTTTGTGATAGGGCAACAACTATACAAGAACTTAAAATTTCCTTAAGAGTTATCTTCCCCACTTTTGGAAGAGGAGAACAAGTGTTGCATTTGTATTTGGTATTTTTCTTCAAAACTCAAAAAATTCAAGATCAATTCAAAATTTCAAGATATATCTAAAATACCCATAAATCGTCCACCAAGGGAGATTATCTCAACTTTATTCCTTAAAATCTCTATTGAAATATTTGCCAACCCTAAAATCTCTCTTAAGATATTTTCTTCACGCTCAAACTCTCATGAGATACTTGCAAAATTAGGAGTTTCCATAAACTTGAAAGGAAAGTCTCTATCTAAAGGCATATCAAAAGGCACTCAGGTATACTTTTAAAACTGGTTAACATAATGATTATTTTTCATAACAAAATACTAACTTGGCTATTGAAGCTTCCCTTTACTTTTTTGTAAGTTCTCAAGAGCTCAAGTCAATTAGGCCAATTTTGAGTATTAACATTTGATGTTGTCTGGAAGAACTAAACACAAAAGTCATGACTCCCAACAACATGCAAGATAAATGTAATATTATATAAATTTTTTATTGCTTTATTAAATAATTTTAATTTATTACTTATCTTAAACTAATTTATATATTAAACTTGCCATTTGCTTATTAGTTACAAGCTTTTTCAAGGAATTCAAGTATGGTAGATTGTCAACCCTGCCACATAGTTAGGTAGAGACACAATTATTAAAGATCATTAACCCTATCATGTAGTTAGGCGCAAAAACATATATGTTAAAGATTATCAACCCTATCATGGAGCATGGCAAGTCAACAATTATTGGAAATCTCTCTCCTTGCCAAGAAGTATGGCAGGGGCAATAATTATAGGAAATCTTTAACTCTATCATAGAGTATGGCGGAGAGAACAATTGTTTGAGAAATCAAGCTTTCCTTACGAGTTAACCCTCCTACTTCGTGGGGGGAAAAATGATACGTATGTAATTGATATTTTGCCTAAAAGCTTAAATTAAAATTCAAGATTTGTTTAAATTTTCAAGATATATCTAAAATACTTGCAAACCTTTAAAATTTCTTCATCTTATCAAGAGAGATTATCTCGTCCCTATCTCTTAAAATCTTTCTTGAGAATATACCAACTCTAAAATCTCTCTTAAGATACCTGTCAACCTTAAAATTTCTCTCTAGATATTCTCTCCATGATATTCACTTAAAATCTCTCATAAGGTACTTGTAAAATTGAATTTTCATAAACTTTGAAAGGAAATTCCTTATCCAAAAGCCCACAAAAAGGCATTGGGCTATACTTTTAAAACACATTAATATAATGATTATTTGTCATAACATAATATTGAATTGGTGTTGGAGCCTCCCTCTATTTTTTTATAGGTTCTCCAAAGCTTTAGCCAGTCAAAGAAATTTTAAGCATCCACATTGGGTGTTATCTCTAGGAATCAAAGCACAAAAGTCATGGCTCCCAACAACATGCAAGTTAATTAAAATATTATATCAATTTTTACTACTTTGTTAATAATTTTAATTTATTACGTATCGTAACCTAATTTATATATCAAACTTGCGATTTACTTATTGATCATAAGTTCATTTAAGAAATTCAAGTATGGCAGATTGCCAACCTTACCATATAATTGGCAAGGGCACAATTCTTAAAGATCATCCCTAAACTTTAAATATGAATAGACAGATTTAACATCCCATAATTTCTACTTTTAATACTTTCCCTTTTATCCACAATCTCTAAAATTGGTATGCAAATTTCAAACATATATTCCATATTCTACATTTGGGATCAAGTGTTGAAAGCCTCCATTAAACCTTGTTACTATATTTTATATTGTGCATCTCTACCCATTGCCTTCAATAACTAACCACGATAAGGTCCTTTTAGAAAACACCCATCCAATCCAAGAAAAGCCCTAACTCTATTTAAAGAACCTTTCCTCACTTCATCTAATCCAAAATACATTTTTGGAATCCAAGATGACATGGGGTAAGATCTAAATTAAAGGATAATGTAGTCTTTAGAAAAATAGATGTTCCTCTGTTATATTGTTTGAAAGCCTTACAATAAGAATTTATGTATTGATCCTTAGCATTACCATTTATCATCTGGATGACTTATGATAGCTTTGTAAGCAATAGCCCTAGAGATGTCCACATGATGCTCTCTCATCACTTCCCCCATTAAAAGCTTCACCTTATAGTTACTGTCATTTCTAACCCTCTCTACAAGTTATTTACTTAACTACTGAATAGTTACTTGTTTGTTTTTGTAAGCTCTATCGCAATTATGATTTATAGAATGTGTCTTCACCTAGAATGTGTCCTCCTTATAGAATCCTAAAGAAATTTAAAGAAATTAATGAACAAAAATGTAGAATGAAAGCTTAGCGATTCAATTTCAAAGCAAGAGGGTCAGTGTGAGTTTCAAGTTAAGGGTCATGTGATCGAGATTGATATAAGATAAGAGTTGGTATATGTCTGAGTATATGGTCAAGAACTCAAAGGCAATGATCATGATTCGAATTGGGTCAGTTTTTATCATAAGATCAAGTTTATTATTCAAGAATATGGTTAAACCACTTTTCAAAGCTAGGATTAGGTTTAATTAAGATATCATAGATAGAAAAAGAGTCTGTGTTACATTTGATGAATTAGGATAACTGAGCAAAAAATTTGAACACCGTAGAAGAAATTGAAAAATTAAAAAAGAAGAAAAAGAAGAAGATGAAGATTCATCATTGCAAGAGAAAGGATAAACATCATTAGAATTCAAATCCACACATGAGGTAAAGTAAATATTATGCATAAATTATAAACCATGAAATTCTCTTGAAATATAAACCAGACCCTGATAAAGAGATCAACTAAGCCTTAAACATAATGTTCTTGAAAATATAAACTATAAAAAAGAAATAATAAGACTATTAATCAGTGGCTTGGTTGGCAAGAATAACCAAAGAAGAAGCAACTTCACTTATGGCATCTAGAATAATAATAATAGGGTTTGATAGGGGAGTAGGCTTAAGCTTCACCACATCTTGATCTTGTTATGTGTGTAAGTTAGGTTGTTGGCCATAAAAGGTTAAGCTGTGGAGCAAAAAAAGAGATGATCATTCGATCGAGATAAAGGTTGAGAAACCTACCTTTAATTCCTAAACTGGAGCACATCAGATTGGGTAATATAATGTGGTAACTTGCCTTATAATATTAGATATATACTTTGGGCTTTTTCTGAATTCTTCGATGGCTTAAGCCTGACCCTACGATCAAGCTTTTTCTTAGGCTTTGTTCAACTCAATGAAGGGACATGTGACAAGTTACTGCTTGACCTTTCAACCATTACATCAATGTTGTTTTGCAAATGGGTTTGTTCTAAGTAGACATCGTCTTTTTGTTGCTATTATTTACTCATAACTATCTTCAATCTTTCAATTTTTAAATTTGTGATGACTACTTGGTTCATTGCATCTGTAAAGGTCATATTGCCAACCTTCGAGTCCTTCATATAATAATGAAGACCGATAGTGGTATGATTGTAATTATTAGTCAAAATTGAGAGTCTTTGATTAGTCTAAGAAGCAAAAAAAAAGGGGGGGGGGAGGTGGGGGAAGAGTAGGGAAATAATTTATCGGGATCAATCATTAAAAAGGAACGAAAGATAATGTAAGTTTTAAGTCTACAAACTTGGTTGAGGTGAAGGATCAAGTTACCGAGAAAGCACTCATTGCTAACTTTCAAAAACTTTCTCTCTGTTAGGTGGGAGTATGGATTTGTTGACAAAGTCATGCATAAGTTTGGGTTTATTCATGGAGTCTATATCCTTCAGGTTCCATTTTAAGAGAAATCATTCTTCATCACATAGTAAAGAAATAGGCTCAAGAAATTGTGGCAATGCATCCATTGAGCCTCGATCTTGTGGTTGAGTTTGGCTCCTCATTAGCCATGATCACCATTTCTCTAGGGTTGAGGTGAGCGACTACTTTCCCTGCTTTTTTTGTGGTCAAGTTCTTTAGAGAATAGAAGCATGTCTTTTCTTTTGTTATTTTGATCTTAGGCACTATAGCACAACGAATAGAGCCTAGCCTAAAGCTATCTCCATGGATACCGAGAGAACCTCTTCATAAATAAAGGAAACTTAATAAGTCATGGATTCAGAATAAGTTGAAAAGTGTTGGCTTTGAGAAGAATAATAATAAACAAGAAAAAAGAGAACTCTTGAAGTTTGGAATTACTTTTTTACTTCATTGATGAAGGCCCTATTTATAAGAAAAATGACCAACTTAGATTGAGCTTATCTAGATATCTAACCTAAAGATTCTTCCTATTCAAAATCAAATTAAAGATTGTTCTTATCCAAACTAATAGATTCTATTTCATAACTACCTGATAAAACAAAAGATTTGATCTCATTTGTTTTATCTTTTACTAAAATTGTGCAAGCAAATAAGCATCTTGTTAACATTCATCTTTGCTGTTTTTGTTGCAGATGCCAATTTGTTTCCTTAGCAATTCAAACCTTGATCTCGATGGTTTCTTAGTTAAAATATCAGCAATTTAAGCTTCTGTCTTGCAATGCACTAAGTAGAGTTCATGATTCTTTTGAACTTCTGTGACAAAGTAATATTTGATTTTGAAGTGCTTTGTCTTGCCATGGAAAATTGGATTGTTTGATATTGCCATGGTAGCTTGATTATCAACAAAAATTCTTGTTGATTCATCTTAAATTATTTTCAAATCTATGATAAGCTTCCTTAGTCATAAGGCTTGATTAACTGTAGTAGCAACTGTAACATACTCAGCTTCAACAGTAGGTTGAGCTACAATTTTCTACTTTTTAAAACTCCAACTGAAACAACCAAATCCAAAACTAAACAAATAACCTGATGTGCTCCTTATGTCATCACATGATCCTCCCCAATCACTATTAGCAAAATCATGCAGAAATAATCTATTTTTCTTTTCAAATTTAATTCCAAAATCCAGAGTCCCTTTGATATACTTGAACACCCTTTTAGTAGCTTTATAGTGTAACTCACTTGCACAATGTATATACCTTGACAACAGGCTTACAGAGAACATTATGTCAAGTCTTGTTGTAATTAAATACATCAAACAGCCTATGATACTTCTGTATAATCCCTCATTAACTTTTTTAGCACTATCATCTTTACTAAATTTTTCATTTTAAGTTAAAAGAGTACATACTGACTTACAGTCCTCCATGTTGAATTTTTTTAATGCTTCCTTAGCATATTTTTGTTACCCAATGAAGATTCCTTGTGGTGATTGTTGAATCTTCATTCCTAGAAAGAATACCATATCTCTGAGGTCAGTCATCTCAAAAGTTTGCATCATTTGAGCTTTAAATTGCTCCACTAGTTTTGCATTACTTCTTGTGATAAGTAAATCATCAACATATAATCATTATTCACCACCGGTAACTTTAATGTACAAAGTTGCTTCACTTAGGCTTTTATTGAAGCCTATCTTCTCCAAATATTCATCAATTCTATTGTACCTTACTTTTGGAGCCTACTTTAATCTGTGTAATGCCTTCTTTAATAAGTATACTTTCTCTGGATCTACAACAAAACCTTCAAGTTGTTCAACAAAAATTTCTTCCTTTAAATAACCATTGAAAAAGGTTGATTTTACATCAAGCTGGTAAATCCTCCACTGTTTTTGTGCTGCAAGTGCTAGAAGTAATCTAATGGTTTCCAATCTTGCTACAAGTGCAAAAGTATCATAAAAATCTACACCAGGTAATTGAGCATATCTTTTTACAACTAACCTAGCCTTGTATTTATTTATAGAACCATTAGCATTAAGTTTGGTTCTATAAACCCGTTTTACACCAATAGTAACTTTATGTAATGGTCTGTCTACTAGCTCCTAGGTTTGATTCTTTTGAATCATCTTGTTCTCCTCTTTCATTACTGTAATCCACTTTGAATCCTTAGTAGCTTCATATACCCTGTAGGTTCAAGCAGAATTATGTTGCATTTTTCATAAATTTCTACAAGTGATCTGGTACCTCTTATAGGCTCATCATCGATCATATCTTTATCTTGCAATTTTGGTTCATTTGCATAAACTTATTCTGGTTTAGCGTTATCTCAATTCCATCTTGCAAGTTCATTAAATCTGAGATCCCTGCTTATTATGATTTTTCCTCTCAAAGGTTGATAAATTCTATAACCTTTGGTAAGATTGCTGTATCAAACAAAGACTTCATATTCTGCCTTTTGATCTAATTTCTTTCTCTTTACATCTAGAATATGAGTAAAACACAAACAACTAAAGATCTTGAGATTATGAACAAAAGGTTCAAAACCATACCCTGCTTCGAAAGGTGTTTTCCCTTTCAAAGTCTTGGTGGACAATCTGTTTACCAGAAATATTGTAGTATTGACAGCTTCAACCCATAATATCTTTGGAATTTCCTTCTTAAATAGGAGACATCTTGCCATGTCCATAATTATCCTATTTTTTTCTCTCACTAACTCCATTTTGCTGAGGAGTATAAGTTGTAGTAAGCTGATATTCAATTCTAGTTGTTTCGCAAAACTCAGCAAATTTATTAGCAATATATTCCTTCTCATTGTCAAATCTAATCATTTTAATTTTATAGCCACTTCGATTTTCAATCTATGCTTTAAACTTTCAGAAAACACTAGCAACTTCATAATTTTGTTTGAGAAAATAAATCCAACATATTTTGTTAAAGTCATTAATGAAAATTATGAAGTACTTGTTACCATTTAAGGATGCAGTTCTCATGGGTCCACAAACATCTATGTGAATCAATTGAAGCTTCTCAACTGTTCTACATGCCTTATTAATAGGAAATGACAATCTAACTTGCTTTCCAAGTTGACATACTCCATATGCTATTGCTCCTCCTGCATTGAATGTCATTCATTGCACCAGATCGTATTTCTATATATAACTCAATTTAGAATAGTGAAAATGCCCCATTCTCTTGTGCATAACTCAGCTTGATCCATAGCACATAGATATGCACTAGATCTACCCTTGTTCCAACTTATGCTGAAGCTTTTGTTGTTCATTTTCATAGCACTATACCATTTGAATCAGTAATCACACATATATTATCATTAAATACAGTAGAATAACCTTTCTCAAGCAGTTATCCCACACTTAACAGGTTTTAATCAATTTCTAGAACAAGTAATACATCAGAGATTAACTTTGTACTTTCTGAGATTGTATTGCAATAGTTCGTTTATCTTTCACCTCAATATACTGATCACTACTAACTTTAATTCTTGACACCTTTGACTTGTTTACTTCTTTAAAAAGAGACTCATCAAAAGACATGTGGTTTGTGCATGCACCGTCTATAAGCCAATCATCACTTGAACTACTACTAAAAAGACAAGATGCAACAAAAAGTTGCTCCTCTTGTTGTTGATCTACCACTTGAGCTTGGTGTCCTTCTTGTTATTCATTTTTGCATACTTTCTCCATATGCCCCATTTGTTTGCATGTTCTGCATTGAATGTAAAGTCTAAACCAACAATATTTTGGCAAATGATAGGTTTTCTTACAGTAAGGACATGGGTGTTTGCCATTGCTGCCACAATTGTTGTTTTTTTCTCTTTTCTTGTAATTCTTTTTTCCTCATTATTTCTTTCCTTTGTTGTCTTTTTAAGTTTCATCAGTCTCTTTCACTTGGAAGACTCCTTTAACTATTTCTTCTTTTCTGTAAGCTCTTTTTTGTTCTTAAGCTTGCAATGCATTGATGAGCTCTGCCAATGTTATTCTTAAAAAATCTCTGCACTCCTCAAATGAAGAGAGTTTGGATTCAAATCTCTCAGACAAGGTCATCATAATCTTGTCCACTACCTTTTTATCATAAAGTTCTTCTCCCAACATTCTGATCTTATTGGCCAATGCTAATAATCTGTTTGTGTAATCCTTAAGTACTTTAGCCTTTTTAATCTTTCGCATCTCGAATTCCCTTCTCAAGTTTAGGATTTGCATTTGATTTGTCCTTTCATTTCCTTGATATTCTTCTTTTAACAGATCTTATGCCTGTTTTGCTGTTTCACAGGCCATGATCTTTGTAAATATTGTATCTGAAACTACAGAGTGAATACAAGTCTTAGCCTTGTATCTCCTCTTCTTTTCTTCTGTATTGGTCCTAATTGTGCCACTGTTGGATCTTCTGGATCTGCATCCATTGAATTCTATAGGTCACATGCTTACAGGAAGGACTTCATTTTTACTGCCCAAGCTTGATAATTCTCTCCAGTGAAAATTGGATGAGTAGACAAAAAACTATTTCTTATCATATTGGATTTCAAGATAAAGATAAGGTGTTTGATTTACGTGGTTGAAACCTCACTGGATTTCACTCTCAAACTCCATAAGTCCTTTAAGAAAAAAGGCTCTGATACTAGTTTATTGACTTTGAAAAGAAGAATAACAAACAAGAAAAGAGAGAACACTTAAAGCTTGGAATTGCCTGTTTACTCCATTGATGAAGATCATAATAAGAAAAATGAACAACTTAGATTGAACTTATCTAGATATCTAACTTTAAGATTCTTCCTATCCAAAATCAAATTAAATATTGTTCTTATCCAAACTAACAGATTTTATTTCATAACTACCTGATAAAACAAAAGATTTGATCTTATTTGTTTTATCTTTTACTAAAATTATGCAGTAAATAAGCATCTTGTTAATAGGAAAAGCTTGAAAAAATAAAAAAAAAATATTATATAATAGGTATTAGAGAAATCAAGAATATATATATATACATACATATATAACTAAGAAGGATGCACTTTGAGAAACATTTATGGTCCTAGAGCATACAAACTGATTGGATCAAGCTTTAAGATTGTTTATAGCGAGGTTAAGCTGTTGTCTAGTGGCTTGAAAATAAAGAATCGATCAAGACTGGGTAGAGGCAAAGGTTTGAGGTCAAGAATATGGTCTGGGTCTATTAGAAGTGGTGGTTGTTTTGTTAGGTTAACGATTAGGATTGGTAGTAGGTAAAATAGGCTAAGTAGGTCAGGGTACCAATAACTTTTTGATAAATTTACTATTAGACTTATAGCCTTAGGCCATATGTTCATTTGTATAATACTTAGACATGTGATGTTTCTCAGTGTGTTCCTTAAAGGTTTTATAAATCGCTAAAGTTTTATTACTCATAGTTAGGTCTTGTTTGGTTTCCTTATGGGTTCTAACCAAATGTTGAGGTCGGGATTCATCCTATCTCATTGAGCTTAAAAGCAATATCTCCTCTAACCCTTATTAGATTTAGGAAAATTTTTGACATAAAAAAAGGATTTATAAGATTGAAGGACTAGAACCTATTGTTATCCTCATCTTTTTCATCTTTATTTTGTCTTTATATCCAAAAATTTACTAAAAGGAGCTATCAAAAGGCTTTTACACTTGAATTCTAAACATTTGGCAAGTAAAAACTACTAAACCCTCTAAGAATTGGGTAGGAGCTGAGAGAGAGAAATGTTGAAGGTCTCACAAACATAAAGAAAATACAAGTGAATAAGGAGGCATTACCCTAAGACAATATTCAAAGTACAGACCTAACTTGGGTGATGGGGTCATGACCTATTTATTTCAAAAAGAGTTTAACAAAAGAAGGATTGGTCATCATTCCATAACCTAAACAAGATTCATCTCCGTACAAATGGAGGAGCCAAAATTTGGTCTTGTTTGAGCCTAAGAAGTTTTAAGAAAAAGAAGCCAAGAGACTCACCGGGTGATGGAGAAGAAGTAACTCTAATGTAGGTTACTGCGAAGCTTGTATAAAAGCAAAAATGAGATGAGTAAAGGAGGGGAAAATGGTATAAGGAAAAGGTGAAAAGACAAAGCTTGAAACTCAAAGATCTTTTTTAAATCCTTAAGCCACAGGTTTAATGATAAAAGAAAATGGATATTTATTATGTTAAAGAACGTGATGGTTATGAAAGAGCGTGCTTATTTTAATGGAATGCTAAATTGGCAACAACATGGGTAAAGCAAGACCTAGCCACTAGGATTGCAAAGATAGATCAAATCATTGAAATGACAAAGTATCACCAAATAATTTGGGTTATGATAAAACGAGCTAATGGCAATGGTCAATCACAACTCCATTGTGATGCTTGAAAAAACAATATAAAGAAAAGGATAAAGCTAGATCGTGAACATTAGAGTTGCAAACACAACTCGATCATGTGATGTGATGATAAAGCCTAATCTAATACTGAAGCAAGGATGAGCAAATATGAAAGAGAGTATAATCTGGCTTGATCATATTAATGAAAAAGGAGCTCGATCACTCAAGAATAGGAATAAGCAAGCACCAAATGTTTCTTAAGAAAAAGGTTGACCTCATGGTTGGGTATTAAGATATAAAAACTATCTTAATCGTGTATCAAAATCAAGTTTTGATAGTGACAATGTGAATATTTTGAGACTTGGAGTGGATAGTTACTGTTGGTAGACAAAAAGTGTTGAAACCTCGTAGAGGCCTCTAAAATGTGCACGAGATATGCAAAGTGAAGTGACGCACCTAAGAGGAGCATCTAGCACACAAAGATTCATCGATAGAGAGCTTGTCAAAAATTTTTTTTAACAATATAAATTTATATACATAATATATTTTTATTTTGAATAAAAAATTTTAAAATTTTTATAACAACATTTTAAATTTTTTATATTTATAAAAATTTTTTAATTAAAATTTATTATATAAAATTTTTAATTTAAATTTTTAATTTTTTTAAATTAAAATTTAATTTTCCAGAAAAAATACGAAATGTTTGATCTGTGATATGATTTTATGAATATATCTATTCTGAATAGAGAGAGAGAGATGGACAGAGGGATGGGGTTCTCCAAATTTGACCTAAGTATAAACACACCTAAAACTCGTAAATCCTTTAGGCGTTATCCTTTACTTACAACCTCCAGAAACTGCCTTGATGCTGTCAATTGGAAATGGTTTCCCGAGCACCATTGTGGAAGAAGAGCCATGTTGAGGTCACCTATAGTGGCAGACAATTATAACATATCATTTAACTTGAGAATTTTTTTGTTTTATTCATTTTACAAAATATTTCTCCTGTCAATGAGCAGACACTGCTTTTCACAGATTTCGTTGTGATAATTTTAACTTACGATTTTGTTAGGATAATGCTTCCTTGATATTCTAACACTTGTAACCGGTGCATATCATGTCTTACCGTGAAATAACGATAAAGAATTATGTTCTGGAACTTAATTGTTTCTGCTCGATTTATGGTCAGTGCTTGATACTGTTTCAGGTACTTGAGAGACGCCTTTCTCTTTTTATACCACTTACTAATGATGAGAAATGCATGTGGAAAAATCTGTATTTTGAAGAGAGTCAAAGACTTGGCTAAGGACATTATTCTCGTGGTTTTGACCTAACAAAAAGTTTTATCTCCTCTGATTTTGACTTTGTTGGTGGGTGAGCGTTCATATTTTATATGCACAATATAAAACACATGGAAGATGAATCCATATGGCCATTTTTTCAACTTTTTTTTTTTTTTTTTTGGGTTTACATATTCTTATATATTTTTGATGAAATCTTGGGTAGCTTTGACTTGAATTCGTGAATGTCTTGACTGTACTTCTCCATTTTTATTATTTTTTCAAAGTTATATTACTTGTACTGTTACTCTGGTTGGTTGATTGATTCAAATATTATCTTTGTAGTACATTTTACAAGAATATGGTGAAGGTTGCTAAGTGTGTCCATAATAAGGTTATTATTCATAATGCTTCAGCATAGGGGCCATATTTGTTTTGCACACTCTAGTAGATGACTAATTATATTTCCATTGCATTTTTTAATAGTTTGCTGGTCATGTAGGTTGTTGGGACGTTTGGTTTCACTGGTGAAGAATATATTTTTAAGAAAAGTCAGTTTTCCTTCTGTGGTATGGCATTTTGCTGTACTGTCTGCCTATCTCATAAAATGTATATGCGTGAGCCAACATGTTGCAAGGATCTATCTTTCCTGTCTGGTCTGTTATACCTCTTTCTTTGTTGTTGTCTGCTTTAGCAACTAGTTTATGATGCATACCATTGGTTACTTTCTATTTTCAACTTCTTCTTGTACTTGATGATAACTCGGTGAGGTTGTGTACAAGAATGAAGGGATGTGTGCAGAAAGAACTTCAACTGGAGGATAGGTGATCCTTAGGAATTTAAAGGAATTGTTTGCTAGTGTGCCAATTAAAAAAACCAAGAGGCCCCCTATGAGATATAGGGGACAACTAATAGATGTAGTGACATGAGGAAGGTGAGGATATGAGGATACTTATTACTTTTTAGAACAAGGACTATAAAAAAGAAATGAAAGCATGACTATGAAGTCAGTGTAAATCATCTAGTGGGGGTGTTTACAGTCCATGGGACTCTCAGCCAAAGGAAGGGTCCATGGAGCTTGATCATCTCTGAAGGTTTCAATTTAGGCCTACCAACTGAAATGCCTGTAAAATTTAATGTTAAAGAGATTAATTGTGGATCTTGCAACATATTAAGCATTAGTTTTTCCATTCATTTAATTAAGTCATATCCTTGGTATAATGATCCTCGAGTTAGTGGCTAGAGAGAATGGGAGAAGATGGCTAGGATGATACCTGTGATTGTTTTTGGAGAACCTGGAGGGAGAGGACCAGGAGGGCCTTTCAGGGGCTTGAAACACCAGTAGAAATGTTTTGGAATAAGTGGTTACATTACCTAAAACTTTGGGTGCAGCTACATATTTTGTAAATGAAGTGGATTGCCTTATCTCTAATCTCTAACATACTTGTAAAGGGTTGCACTTCCTTGGTGCTTTATATATAATATATATAATTAGTCTATATATTTAATAAAATTGTGGACATCTAGGAAGATATAGGTTAAAAATAAGCAATCATCTGCACCAATAATTAATGACACTCTAAAAAAAATTTTTTTTGGGGGGGTGGTGTGTGGAATTGATGTCTAATAGCTCAATAGTTATTTGGGGTGGTCATTTACATTTGTTTGACTTGATGTTATTTGCTTGTGCTAAGATTATAATGCATATGGATCCCTTTCTTTGCTATCAGAACTGCTCTGCTTTTTTAAAAAAAAATTTAATTTTTAAAATTTTTGTGGTTATTGCCTCTGAAGGAAATATATGCCTGATCTCTGTTTTTTGACCAATGATTATTTCTTTGACTACTGTGCTATGTGAATGATCAGTATGCTCATTGTTGCTGCAGATAGTTCCATCATTTCCTAGCTCCTTCCCACATCTTTTCTCTGGCAAACATGACCTCTGTTGCTTGATTCCTTGTGCAATTGACCAGGTTGAGTGCGTTTTTGGACATCCTCGTTAAATTTTGTGATTAATGCTAATGCTTAATAAGAGATGATATTTATTGACAATTTTGCTATTGTTTTATATTATGGTATTGGAATGCTGACATGGGTAATCTAAATAGAGACAACGGAAGTTGAGTTTAACTCTTCAGATTCATATTTTTTCTCCTTGCGGGATTGAACAATAAAAGGAATATTATTACAGATGTTTGCTAATTGAAGCCCTTCTACTTTATTAATGATCTCCATGTTACTGCATTAATTCTTAATTTATAATTCTTTATTTTTTTTGATATATAACTTATAATTACGAAACCATTATGATTAGTCAGTCTGCTGGTGACCTTGATTGTATGATTTTTAATGTGTTACTGAATGTCCAGGTAAACTAATGGTTTCTCTTCCTGTGTGGTTCCCTAATCGTATAGCTAATTGTTGGTGCTTAGTATTTTCATCTC
The DNA here is from genome assembly GCA_021397835.1 of Moringa oleifera. NCBI lineage: Eukaryota > Viridiplantae > Streptophyta > Magnoliopsida > Brassicales > Moringaceae > Moringa > Moringa oleifera. Next base: position 709,862 of record JAJFZO010000184.1, on the reverse strand, counting down.
AAAATTGCTATCTGTGTTTCCTAACAAGCTCTGGTTCAAGTTTAGGGAACATAAGTTACCTTCTGTTTGAGGTTGGTGTTTTCAGGATCATGAGGAGACTTGTGGGTTTCATCGATACTTTGTCTTGTAAATAGGCTTGATGGTATAAGCACCCCTTTGGTACTCTTGTTTCATTTTTTTTTTTTTTTCTTTTTGAAGAGAAGGGGGTTTTTGGGGCAGGTTGGGGGGGGGGGGGGGGGGGGGGGGGGGGGGGGGGGGGGGGGGGGGGGGGGGGGAGGAGTGGGTCTGTGTTGGAAGGGTGGTTCATAAGAACACCTTAGTGTTCTTGCTTAGCATAACTTTACTAAGGAGCTTCAGATTGGACTGACTTATTGTTACTTCACCATCTAAAAGTGTTTTGAGTATCTGATTAAAAAAAAGTGTTTCGAGCAGTTGCGATGCCATTTTCTCTCTCTGGTAGGCTTACATCTGATGATTGATCTTAGCATGTTTGAACATTAGGGCTCAGGGCTTATGTGTATCAGTGCTCTTTTATCAGCTGATTTAATGTTCATATGTCAAGGAAGGAAATTTATGCTTATATCATGTATCTTGTTTATGGTTTTACTAATACATCAAGAAACATTATTGTTAGCCTTTTAACAATTGTTGAGCCAGGTGTTGGTAAAAATCTTGAAGCAGTTGCTCTCTTTATTTTACTTTGTTAGATGTTCTTTTAATTTTTTAGTCTTTTTGCTACCTTTTGAACTGTTATACTTTAATTTAGATGCTGTCTGGTGGTGCCCTGTGTTCATTCAATTTATTTCTGTTTATATGCACCGTGAATGGGTGGTTAGATAGTGTGTTCAGCTTCAAGTCTTATGTTCTTCCCTTTGCTTTCTGTATGTTCAGGATCCCCATTTTAGGATGATGCTTAATGTTGCACCAAGGATGGATTACCACGAGCCAGCATTGATCAAGTCATCATTTTTCCTGACCCTGAAGGTAACTGTTTCTAAATGATAAATAGGAGATGAGTGTATATGTGCATAAGTATACATAAGTGTGAACATTCTGTTCTTGGACAGGGAAAGTTTCATTCCATAGTTACCCCTGTAATCCTGATTTTGTTGATTCAGTGTCCTTTTTTTTTTTTTTTTTTTGTCCTTTTATCTTTTACTTTCCTTTGGCTTCTTCTTGCCTTTAGAGATTCTCGAGTAAGCCTTTCGTGTAATTGAGTTTTGTTTTGGTCGTAAATTTGTTTACTTTACCAGGTCATAAATATATGTGCAGGCCAAGGAAAAGGAACTTGTTATTCTGAAATCAACTTCTTGTGTATGTAATATTGAGAAAAATGAAATGGTGAAGAACTCCTTCGAGTACATGCAAATAAAGACAATGGGCGAAAATGCATATGCATTACAGATATCAGAGCAGAGGACCCAAAGCCGAAAGTTCAAGTGTATATTTGGTCAAGAAGTCAAGGCTAAGTTCTGAGCATGTGATAAGTCCTGAATGAATGAACAATGCTATAACAAACTCAATTTTCTATCCCTTCTAGACTTATACCTGGTCCCAAAAAATGGGCCCAATTGCCTTCAAATTCTCCCCCAAACTGAGCAATTGTCCGGCTCAGCGCCTGATTGTGGACCAGATTGTGTCTTCTTGCTCTATTCATATGTGATACCAATTGGTGGTCTAACGAATTCATGGGTAAAGATTAGGTTTTTGCAGTATAATTTTACTTGGCTCTTTCCCAATTCTAGGTGTGGTTTCTAAATTTTCCTGGTAGAAAGTTCTTTGCATTTGTAATTGGTTCTCTATATTTGTTGGCTTCTTGTTGCTGTTGTAGTCAAACTATCTGCACCCTAGTTTACCTGGGAAACAATTCAAGTTTCTTTTTCTTACTAGCTGATTCAATATAATTGTTTTTTTTTTCTTGTTGTACTTAAGTCATTAATCCATATCTCTCTGGGAATCTTGGTATGTGTAGGGAGAAACAGGAAAAATGTCTACGTGATCCAAATGCTGCCATCTACATGACTGATTCTGCAAAGGATATTAGTTACAAGGTCTGGTTCTGAATTTTTTCATTGGCCAATTTTCATTCATGTCTGATATCAAACGTAATCTGATTAATTATCTAATTTTCTGGACAATTATATATATATATATATATATATATATGTATATATATATTTTTTTCTTCTCTTCTCCTGTCTTTTTACTGCCACTCCTTTAATACATTTCCTTTGTTTATTGGTTTGGGCATCCTTTGGTTTACTTTGATATATTTTTCTTGGATATATTTTTCTTGCAAGCTCTCCCCACCAAAATAATAATAATAACAACAACAACAACGATAATAATAATAATTGGCAATATAATCTTTTATTCTACTATCTCATGTTTTTTGTGCTTCTCTTCCACACCAATCATTTTATATGAGCCATCTACTGATCTGCTGCCCGTTTAGTTGCTGTAACAAGAAAGCACTCCAGAATTCTTGGCTGTCTTTAACTTTGGGGACAGTACCAGATTTCAATGAACACCTTCCAGGCAGCAACATGGTTGAATCTGGCTGCCTAATATTGCTTTGTTGTTTTTTTCTTTTTTTCGAAGGGGATAAAAAAAAGAAATTACAAAAACATGTTTTTATACTACTATAAATGGCACATAGGGGTGCCTCCTATTTACAAATATAAAAACTGTCTGGAGATAAAGAGTTTATAAACTCTAATTTTTCCTCATTTACAAGATGCACTCCTGTCACCCAAACTTTCAATAATCTAATCCATCTTAAAATCAGAAAAAATGGCTTTTCAGCCATCAAATGCCCTTCTATTCCTCTCATTAACTCAATGACAGAATCCTTACTGCCACTCTCCTCTTGCCTTTATTTGTTGCTTTCTAGAGAATACTATATTACTTAATAATTTTAATCCTCAAACTGCAATGAGTACATGTATTTTTATGCATGTATGTGCCGTACACGTATATCTGCATGTTCGTGTTTATATCTTTAATAATAAATGTTTTCCAAAATTTATACAATTTCATTCTTTTTGCATTTAAATGAATTATTTAATTCTTCTCATAATTTAACAATCAAATGTGACAAGAAGTGGAATTTTAGTTGACCTATTATGAAGCCTCATTGCTTATATAGCAGTATATCAAAAATTGTGTTTGTTCACTAGCAGGGAGCATTTGCTATCAATATAAAATATTTGTTTAACAATTCTTTACCATATTTCATTTACTCTCAAAAACACCATTCTTTTGTTCCAAAATAAATTTTCTTGTGTTCTTTATGTATTTGACTAAAGGCATCCTTTTATCATTGTACTAGTAAGATTGATTATTTTCTTGTCCAGTAATTGATTTCTGTTGTGACTGTAACAGTGGTGATGCCAGAATTTTTGGTCAGGGTGAGTTAAATTTTTATTAGGGTAGGTTAAAAAAAAAATTATATGAACGATAAAAAAGAAAAAGAAAGAAATAATTTTAAGAAATGAACCCGAGGTAACCCTCACGTAGCTTCACCACTGGACTGTAATATCTAATTGCCAATTTGTATGTCTACAACTCCCTATCAAGAACTCGTGTTCCTTTAATAGTCGATATTTAAATGTTACTGATCTGTGTAAAAGCCGAATCATGTATCTGAGTTGGTGTGTCACACTATCCCTTGTTGTTTAGCTTTTGATGTCAGCCCGTTGACTGGTAACACACTTTAGATTTTACTTCACAGTTTTTCTGTCTTTTTTTCTGCAGTCTTGTTGATGTCTTCTGTCTGCAACTTTTTTTTTCTTTAAAATTCATTTGTTGCAATGACTTGTTTTGTTTGGCTACCACGTGCTTTCAGAATTTGTTATGCACTGCCGCTTCTGAGTTAAGAGGCTATGTAAAAAATGGCTCAAGTTGTATAGATTAGAAATCAAAAGTGGTGCTTCTGATATGAACTGGATGAACAGATATTGTTGGATATGTACAGAAGTTTGACGTGCATGACCTTTTTACTAATTCCAATGTGTTTTTATGAACGGGATGAACAGATATTGTTGGATATGTACAGAAGTTTAATGTGCATGACCTTTTTACTAATTCCAATATTTTTTTATCTGCAGATGAACAAGTATACATTTATTGGTGGTCAAGATTCTATAGAGAAACAAAGACAACTAGGATCAAATTTAGAGGTGGTGATTTTCTTGTTCCTTCCTTTTGCTTCAGTATGTGGTGAAGAATATCAAGTTTACTTCATTCTAGAAATTTCTTGTTAAGAAAAATGTCATGTTCGTCAATTGACGAAAGACCATTAAATCCATGCACTTGTCATCGTTGTATTATTGCCAATGGTTAGGTTCCCTTTCAGTCATTGTGTTAGTGCTTGGTACCTCTAAGAATTACATAGATGATTAATATTTGTTTTGTACATTCTTCAGGTAGATATACCCATCAAGTACCTTAACTTTTTTCTTGACATGACGTTGAGCATATAAAGAAGGTGAGATGAGTATGAGACGTGGATTAATCTTCTGTTGGAGATATCTGTCTTTTCCTACAATCCTCTCATGTTTATATGTTTGTTAACAACAACAATGATACATGCTTGTGCCTTAAGGAACATGGAGCAGGAAGGATGCTAACAGGTGAAGTGAAGAAGCGCCTGGCTGAAGTTCTAATGGAACCAGTAGAAAGGCATCGCAGGCCACGGGCTGCAATGACTCATGAGGTAAGCTTACTGCATCTGATTGTCTTTGATTAAAGTGTTGTAGTGATGACTCTTTTGACGAACTGATTGCTGATTATTGCTAATTAATGCAAAGTATTGTAGCGTTGACTTTTTTGACAAACTGATTGCTGATTAATGCTAACTCTCCCTCTCAGAAATTAATAATAATCTCCAATACCTAGCCCTTGAACCTGTGACGTAAGGATGCAAATTTATGGCACAAACCATCAGGGCAAACACAAAGGTTGGTAAAGTTGAAGAGAATTCAGAGTTTGAGGAACTATATTTTTGGTGTTGCCTTGATTTTCTTTTTATTAAGGTTTCATTTATTTGAAGAGAAAGCAGTAAGAGGAGACCAAGTTTCATTGTAGAATAATGTTTTCAACACAAGTAGAATAACATTCATATAAATTATGGATATACATAATTGTTCAAAGAGAACATTTATTATTAAAAAGGAAAATTTACACTGTATTACTTGTGTTAGCAAATGGGGTGATTGTTATTCCAAATATGATGATGTTTTGCGAGGATATTTTGCTTCTGCTAACAGTTGACTAATCCAGCTCTAGAAATTAAATAAATAAAATTATATGATTGCTTGAAGGTATCAGAAAAGAACCCACTGTTGCTACTTGTTTCTTTTCTTTTCTTTAAAATCCATGTTTATTATCTTCTCATATAAATTCCCAATCTATAATGACCATCTAAAAAAAGGGCTAAAATCAATCTTGGTAACCAAGGTCACTTTCTGGTGAAAGGATACAACATCAAAAGAAAGTCCATCTTTAATGGGATGGAATGGGATCACAGTCTCAAATTTGGTACCTTTGTAATTGTTTAAAGAGGAAAATAGCTTAAAAAGGAGAAGGGCCACCTGCTACTGCTGCCATATTAGCAGTGCAGCAGGCTAACAGAAACTCAAAAAGATGACCTTCATTATAACAACAAAGTACAAGGAAATTGTTCCAGTGTCCCATGACTTTCCCTTTCTCCCTCTCCTAACTTCTTCATTCCCTTTTATACTCTCCATCTTTCTTTGTTCAATTCTTGTTGCAGATGAAGCATCTCCTATCCACTGAGGCATGCCTGAAAAATGCTTTTAAAGCATACATGATCTTTGTTCACTATAGAACCCAAGGAATTTAAATACAACCAACATAAGTCAATAGACTTGTTTACCCCCGCATACAGCATTTCAATGCACTTGCTGTTAACATCAAACAAGTCATCCTCTAACTGAAACATGGCCTCATGCCCATATGCCCAACATGTAACCACTCTGGACCTGTTATAGGGGACTAAATGTTGGCAAGGTAGAGCAGCACTGCAAGAAATAAATCATGAGTAAGCATAAAACATATGCATTAATATAATCACAAATCAAAAGAGGCATACTTACCATGACAAGATCATGCAAGAATTCCACTCAACTCACTAACTTGAAGAAGACTTCCAAGTAAGACACAATATCTGCTTTTCAAGTTCTCTATGCATGCTAAATGTAAAAGTAGGCAAATTTAGGACCTATATGATGATATCAAATTGTAACACAAACCTGGAATACATCAATATTTTCTGATTTCAGAAAAAATAGAAAATACTCAAAACAAGTAACACAAGAGTCCATGTCAAAGAAAAGATTGGATCCTTATTTGGCTAAATAGTTAACACATACAACTAAGATTACAAACAGACCATTGAATCTACTGAGATTTTAGACAGAAACTTTTAAAAGAGAAAAAACAGAATTGGCAACTAAGTATGGTCAAATTGGCAGGGTGCATTTCTTTTGAGAATGACCTAACAAATGGCAACGACCACATTGAACAACTCTCTTTGGCCGCTTAAGGTTCTCCACTCGAAGAACTTTCTTCTTGGGCCTGCCTGGTGGTCGCCGCGTTTTGGGTGGGCGTATCGTAATATCAAGCTTGGCACTTCCACCCTCGGCTCCCTCACCTTGCTCCTTCCACAGGCTCTTATCCGGAATTGGATTTATCATTTGCGAATAGGTCTCCCTGTAGCTTGCTACTGTGAAGCAAGGTTCAGCAAATAAATGAGCATTCTGCCCACAAGAGATAAGTGCAGCAGCGGCATGCGCACAAGGTAACCCATAGAGTTGCCAGCGGCGACATGAGCAAACCCGACTTCTCAAATCTACAATATTTGTTCGTTCAGTTGACACAATTTCAAACTCAACTTCATTTGCACGAAGTACTTGATAGCAACGAGCATCCGCAATTGCTTCTGAAATTCGTTTCTCAGCAGATGGTACAAGAATTGAATTCCACCTCATGCCCATATCACGGCGACTATTAAACCAAGTTGCCAACTGATGACGAATATGTTCCATCATTTGCACAATAGGAAGCTCATGGCATTCAAGAGCCCAATTATACAACAACTCTGTGACACCCAATGCAAAATGACCATATCTCACCCCTTCAAAATATGCCACAGCCCAAAGTTGGGGAGGGAAATGTTGAAACCACGGTATCACATCCTGTGATATATCTACCATTTCAGAGATCTTGGCTTCAAATTCAGCAGCCGTGAGGGCATAAACAGCATTCCAGAATATATTCACTAACTTTGTATTCTTAAATGTATCACGAAAGTTTTCACTAACATATCTTAAACAGAAACCATGAAAAGCAGTGGGAAAATGTGTTTCAACTGCCTCCACGATGCCCCTCTGTCTTTCAGATAGTATTGTAAGTCTAGGCATGCTGTCAGTATTCACTCCCAGAAGCTTCCTCAACTCTGACATGAACCACATCCAATTTTCATCACTGTCCATGTCAACAATAGCAACTGCCAAAGGAAACAATGCATCATCAGCATCAACAGCAGCAGCGCAAAGTACTGTACCCAAATATTTGCCTTTTAGATGTGCTTTGTCGAGTTCCAGCAGAGGCCTGCAAGCATTTATAAATCCATAGATGCATGCACGAAATGAAATAAAAAGTCGCTGGAAACAATTTTCGGATCCTGCAGCAAAAACTGATGCAATGCTTCCAGGGTTAGTTTTCCTTATTTGCTCACAATAGGAAGGAAGAAGACGGTAACCTTCTTCAAAAGTCCCATGAAGTGCAGCCATACTACGCTCCTTCCCACGCCAAGCTTGCATGTAAGAGACAGCAACTCCATGCTGATCACGGATATCTTGTAAGATTTCTTTTGGTTTGTATTGGGGATTGTCCCGAATACGTGCCTCTACTGATCTTGCAACCCAACCCACAGATGCTTGCTGATGATGCAGGTTGCGAACTCCCTCACAAGTATGCTCTCCATGCAAGGTTCGAATTGAGAAAGTTGGAACTCCAGGACATTTTGCTACATGGACACGCCAAGGACAACCTTCTTTAGAGCATTTGGCTATAAATCGACTGCGATCTGACTTCACTATCCGAAGATCAAAATGTAATGCTATAGCAATATCTTTCAATGTTCTTCGGCAAGTCTCTACATCAGGAAATTCTTGCCCAATAACTAAAGTATGTTCTACCAAAGTCTGAGATGAATCAGGTGCAGTTAAAGCATGGTCAGCCATGAATGTGCAAAAACTTAAGAAGCAGTCTCACGTGGTTCAGAGGGTCTCCGTCATGCTCTTTGCAGATCAGAAGTCCCAGAAGGGTATACTTCAAACACAGCCAATTCATAGAAGCACCTGTTGGCTATAGCTACTGCCCAAAAACAAAAAATAAAATGAGGACCAATAAAACTAGTTAGAGAAAAAAGTTAAAAGAAAACTAGTTGAAATGAATGAGAAAAATTGTACCAGAAATGATCAACCAACACAGAAATACAAAGGAAATTTTGTTGATAGAACAACAGCATGGGAGAGAAAATCCTTCTAAGAGGCTTTTGTTGAATTACCAAACTTATTCACTTGATAAATGACTAAAAAACCTGTAGATGGAACAGAAGAACCCATTAAAACAAGTCATTAAAAAAAAAAACAATAGTTTAATTTCAATTTAAGTACCAAAATTAAATCATGATCATTTGGTCTTCCGTTCACCACCTCACTCAAGATACTTAAAATAAAATAGGGACAGAGAACCCAATAAGAGAACCGTGGAGAAAAGAGGGGAGTGCGGGGTGTTAATGCACATGATGTTAATTCTTAAATTATACAAATTACAAAAACGAAAGAAGTCATTACCAGAGTAAATATAAAGCAGGCATGTTTAACAGAATCAAGAGACATCTATCTATCAAAAAGACAGAGTGGCTCACCTCAATGCCTGGTCTCAAAAGCATATGAATTTAAAAAAAAAAAAAAATCGTAAGCCATTTCTTTTTTTTTTAAATTTTAATCATAAACAAATATTATACTTATAAATACACAGGCAACAAGGGAATGCCTCCTATATATATGTATAGCTAGCACTAGTAAAGATTTCCATATGCTCTACATAATCCACCTCATTTACAAAATAATCCTCCAAAATCCAAAGTTTCAAACCATGAATGCATCTATTCCTAATTACCATTGAAGGAGTTTCTACCCAGAAGGCCCTCCTATTTTGCTCCCTCCATGCCGTCCAAAATATAATTAGACGGATCATGGTCATAATCCTCCTTTTGCGTTTTGGAACTTGAAGACCACCCCATGCTTTCAATTCTGCAACTTCCACACAACTTAACCTCAAAATACTTTGAACACTCTCCCTAATTTGACGAGACCAGCTGTAACAAATGCATATGTGGTTGAACGACTCCTCACTCTCCCTACAACGGAAGCATCTGTTTGCCAGCACCTTTCCCCTATTTTGAAGATTTTCTTAGGTGAGGGGCTTGCCCCAATCCCCCTTCCATGCAAAAAATGCCACTTTGGGAGGGGCTCTAACATTTCATAACAGCTCCCATGGTAGCCACCGTACATCTACCAGCTGCATCAACTCATCCCATACCCTCAAAAGAAATTTAATAGAGAACAGCTTTGCCTTGTCATCCCTCCAGCAGACTGAGTCTTCCCTGTCCAGTTCTGGTATAGAAGTATAGATCCTCTCATGAAACTGACTAAATAACTCTATTTCCCAGGTCTGCACACCTCTCCTCAAATCCATTGACCAAGACACACTACTAACTTGTATTACCATATTAACCCATGCTTCTATGTTCTTAGCTAGAAGGTATAAAGACAGAAAATCGTCCTTGATAGACCCATTCCACACCACCTATCATAAACAACCACTTCCCACCTTAAATCCCACCCTGGGTTCAATCCCTACCTACTCCTTCCTAACAGCTTTCCAAACACCCCTAACCATATGGATCCCTCCCTAGTAGCATAACCCAACACACTTTTGCTACCCCATATCTAGCCTCCACAACCTTCCTCCAAAGACTCCTCCTCCTTTATAAGCCTCCATAGCCATTTCCCCGAAAGATCCCTGCTAAAAGCAAGGAGGGATTTAATCTCAAGACCTCCTGTTTTCATCGGTTCTGTAACCACCCCCACCCCACCAAGTGACATTTGAACTCGCCCCTAAACTATCCCATAAGGACCAGTGTTGCAACTGCTAAAGCTTCAAAGCCACCTCCCGTGGTATAGGGAGCAAATTCATAAAGTAATCTGTAGACTGGATAGAGTTCTTTTCATGAATGTCAACCTTTCCCCTTTGGAAAGATAAAGTCTCTTCCAACTTGTCCCAAACCTCTCAACCACTGTATTCCACATCATTTTGTCCTTGTATTTAGCATCCGAAGGTAAATCAAGTTATTGCAATGGAACTGTTCCACGCTTGCATCACAACATCCTAGCTACATACGTGCCATCATGGTAAGCCATTACTTAACCATTGTGAAATCATATAGGAGTATAGTCATAGTATGTTCTTAAATAACCCTAGAACATCCATGAAACTGATGCGCTATGGTTCTACAGGATCCACCTTGAACCAGAAAGGGGAAAAAATTTAAAACTCATTGGATAAGATAAAAGAATACGAAAAGTTAGAGATTTGTGATGGTATTTCAACTAAGAATCAAGTAAGATGCAAGAATATGATCATACCCAGGAGTGACGAGCTCGGGAAGCCTCTCAGGCAAAGTGCCCTATTCTCCTTAACCCCTTGGAGCCCATACCTCTCTTTTGGGCGCGGTAAGGCTCGCTCCGTTCTCAAGGCTTGGGGCGTGGTCTTCGTCTCCAGCGAATGCCAAAAAACTGATTGGAAAAGCCGATGTTAGAGTGCCCCACAAAGAAAATAAGGCAAAAACAAAGGCTAACAACTGAAGCAATCTGCCTTGGTCTGTGTTGAGAAGCAGAGTCAGGGATGATTCTACATTTTTACACTAACTGGATAATTAATTTAACTAGAAATGAGGTTGCCCTCCATTCTGATGGGTGAAGTGGTTAAGGCGCTATGGAATCGTTGAAGGGAGAAGGGGTTCAATCCTCCCTTACACCTTTTGTTTTGTATTTTTGATTAATTTTGAATTATATCAAATGCTTAATACATTTTGAAAGCAGTGTATTAAAAGCTGCCCTGTTGCTTTTTTGCATATATACATTTGATTAATTTTAAATCACATCAAATAGTTAGTATATGTTATTAAAAATAAAATTATATGAAATACTTATAACTTCAATAATAAAGACATCAATAAAATTATTCAAAATGTCTTAAATAAAACTTAGTTAAAAAATAAATTATTATAATGCAAAAACATAATTTTTTTAAAGAAATAATTTACAGTGGTTTTTTAAAAAATAAATTGTCGTTATGAATATTTAAATTTTGGGTTAATTAAATAAGAACCTTGTATTTTGCTTACAGTATTAAATCGAGACTTGCCAAAAAAAATTATATCTATTTGAGATTACATTTTTATTAAATTCTTAATATAGGATTTTTATCAGTCATTCTCGTTAATATTAACAATTTTATATACACACATAATATGCATGTGACTTTTATTTGTGTAATTATTTTAATATCTCTTTAAACATTATCAAAATAAATAAAATGTTTTTTATTTTATTTAAGTATTTATATTTTATATGTTTCTTCCTAAGTTTGATTTGAAAAAAAAAAAATATTTTGTTTGTTCCGATAATGTTCAAAGAAGTATTTGGATAATTAGGTAAACAAAAGTCACAAGCACGTTATATGTATCGCAAAACCGTTACACTATAATAAAAGATAAATAAATGATAAATTTTTAATGATAATCTCTCAAGAACTATCATTAAAAATATTATTAACTCTTTCAATGTCAATTTTGGAAAAGCTAACAATAAAAGTATCACTTTTAATGTCAATTGCAAGAGAATTGACATTAAAACGGAGCCTTCAACGTCAGTATTAAAGGAAGCCTTAAGTTTCAAAGTTAGCTACTCAACAACTGACATTAAAGGGTATTAAATCCCTAGTTTGAAAAAAAAGGCAAGGTATTAAAAGTCCTATATATATATATGTATATATATATATATATATACATATATAAAGGAAATCATGAACAAACAAAATATTAATGAGAATTAAGTTCCTTCCAATCAACACTTAGATTACGAGAATTCAAGGCAAATCTAGATCATGCCATTTCATAAAAGTTGCAGTCTTTGAAGATATAACAATCTTTGTAAACTTGGTTTTAGAGGAAACCAGCAGAAAACCTTTATAGGTTTCCTCTTTCTCTTTCTTGAAGTTTGCTTAAAGTCATCTATTGTAATATTTTTACTCAATTTCCACCTAGAGGAACCCACATTTTAAACATATAACTGCATTGACTTTATGTTTCCAAAACAATATGTAATTGTTTGAACAAACATAAATCTTCTCTTATCTTAAACTCAAACCCTTGATGATTTTTTTCACCTTATAAAATTATTCTAGCAATATGTTTCCTCTAGTAATGCATCTTTTAATAACTCGAACAATATAGAGAATGATTTGTTACTCCATCCATTAAGGCATTTTAAATGGTACAGATGTACTATGAAAGACAATTTTGTGCATTTCTTGCGACGATGATATAATTTTTTCTCAGCATCTTTAAGTAACTCATAAAAAGCATGTGTAGGATTATTCCATAGCTTCATCTCTTTCATGAGTGTCACTTTCACTTATATTCATCATTCATCATTCATCATTCAATATATGTAAGGGATAAACATAATGTAACAAGCCATGCATCTCATGTTAAAAACCACTTTCTTCCTCATTAACTGTACTAGTAAAAACGTTAAATGTTTCCCCATGAAGTGCTTATCAAATATGACCTTTGAGAAAACCATAACAAAATTAAACAATTAAAAATATTTCCCCTTGTAAACCAATATGTGTTCATGCATTTTAGAATGGACATAAGATTTTTATCATCTTTAGATGACCTCTCAAATGAAAAATTCAAAAAGTTATCAACGCCTTGTATATATTCATCACTTGCTTTTAATGTAAGACTTACCCATTGAATAATAAGTAGTTGAAATAAAATGATAAATATTTAACATTGAGAAAATTTAAATAGCTTCCTAACCATGGAGTGTTAAAATATGTTTATAATAATATAAGACAAATGTACTAAATACATGAAGCAGCATACTTCTCCATGACATACCTAGATAAGAAGATATAACACCATAACAAATCAATTTTGAGTTGTAAAGGCACTTTCATAATTTCTCCAGAAAACCGATTTATTTAATGTTGTTTGTATCATAAGGCCAACAACGAAAGAAATAAATATAGTAAATACTTCAAAAGCACAAGATAAAAAGTACTTCAAAATTTAATGCATGCGTACATACATACATATGTACATAAGATGTGTCATGTTATATATAGTTGCTACTTGCATGGTTTCACTCTCTTGACATTTCTTGCACCTATCCTGTCTCTTGTAATTAATATGATATATGTGATAATACATTCATTCAACAAATACCGAGATTATTTTAACTCTTTGTCCACTTTCTCTTTGTGCTTCTTCTAGTATCTTGTCCATATGTCTTCTTTACCTCATAACTATATCACTCTTATTTTAATTCTTATTTTATTTAATTTTCTTTCCAGTAATTCAATTTAGCAAATTTACCATTCTTTTATACTATCCGACTAAACTAAAATTCTCCATCTTAACTCAACATTAGTATTTTTATCTGTGCTGATTTTTTTTAAAGAAAAACACGTAGTAATTTATTAAAAAAATAAAATATATTTTATATATTTATTTACGTAAATATTATAAATTATAAATATTTTGTTTTATTTTTGAATATACATCAACAAAAATTAAATTAAATTCTCTAAATCCAATAACTTGGTATACATTAAGTCAAATACTAGAATTCAATCAACCCTGCAATTACATTATATGATTTTATTTACAAAGACTAAGCAAAACTATTAGTTTAACCTGTAACATGATTTATTAAAGCTAAAATTTTGATGAGAGTTATACTTAAGTGATGCAACAACTTAAAACCATTAATTATAGACGTTATTATCAAAAATCACCATTTTTTTCATGGAATTCTGAAGATATTAATACATACTCATGTGCTCGATCCTAAGGAGATTTCATTGACAGTAAAGAAAGAAAGAAATGAGGAGATTCATTTCTTCTTTTTCCTTTCTAGTTGGAGTAGATTAAATAAATTAATTGCATAAATTTCATTAAATGAAAGTAGATATGCAACCAATAAATAGAGTTTTCATTTTTTTTTTCATTTTCGTGTCTATTTTTAGTTAACAATGAAAGTGTTCGTCCAAGGAAATTAAGCCTAGAGTAAGTAATTTCCATTTCCTATAGCACCTTGTAAGGAAGCTTAAAGCCTTGAACTAACAAACAAGAATTCTCATTTACATGTATTTTTGTTCTATGAAAGGACTTTAAGCACAAGCTCTCTAGTTTCTAGTATAAAAGAACTTCTAATGTAAATGGCAACAAGTAGTTTCCAGCGAACAAAGGAAAAAATATGTACATTGTAAAAACTGTATGGTGGGACAATGGTTTCCCTTTCTTCATTTCATAAACTCTCAAAATTTACTGGGTTCGTGGATTACAATCTGAGTGAGCCTTTTAAGATGAAGTAGTACCAATTTGTTTGACTCTAAGAAATGTAGCTTGCGTAATTTAGTAACAGTACAATAATATTAAGGCTTACAAAAAATCTAAGACACAATTTAATATAGAAATACATGATCACAATAGGTAAAGACACCATCCAAGTGGTCATCCTTACCTCCAAAAGAATAGATAAATCAGTTAAACATTTATAAGAATAATAAAAGAATGAACCATATAGGACCTACATGAACTCTGGTTATGCATGTATGCAACCTGCAGTTCCTAGTTCTTACTAAGAATTAAAAGTTCCACTTTAGATTTCTAGCTTAAGCATCACATTTCAGACCTTAAAAAAAATTAATTATGTTTTTTATGATCACAATATCCTCTTTGCTTCAATTGAAAAAGAAAAGATAAGAACCCTTTTGAAAATGTACTGTAAGTATGCAGACACAAAACTTCTTTAAAAGGTTTAATACTAAAATAGTAGAAAAAATCACTACCCTAAGGATAATCAACAAGGATAGAAAAACCCCACAACTCACCAATAAAAGGGATATAGATAAACACCATCTTAAGAGATATAAAGATATTTCTTACCACTAAATGACTCCCAACCAAATAGATACAGAGATGAAAGAGAGAACTTAAAGAGTTTCTACATATACAACTCAAGTTTAAGCTATCTTTTAAGTCTAAAGTATGAAAATAAATACTAGTGCATGGAACAACCATCCATGCATTGGGATTTCTAAAATCATTAAGTTTTTGTTGATAACTAAAACATTTAATGCATTTGTTTGGCAAAAAATGAAGTTAGTGAACTGAAAATCTCTCTTGAAGATTAATAAGGTGCATGCTAACACTACAAGAAAACAACAAAATTCTTAAGGAAAATTCTTACGGAAATAAAAATCATGGGAATTTTTGAAATCTATTACGGCAATTGATACGGAAAAGTTATGTAATAAGAAATCATTATTCCAATAGAAATTCCATCAAAATTTCTAACATATTATTTCTTATGAATATTGTCGTAACAAAATCCGTAAGAAATTTGATAAAAAATACTCATTTATATATATATATTTTTTAATGTTAAGGAATTTCTAATGGAAAACTACCGTGATAATTTTTATATAATTTTATTAATATTAAAAAATAATTAATTTAATTGCCATGAATATTACCGAGGTAATTGTTTTAACTATATACTTAAATTTTTAAATTTAATTAAATAAAATTTATAAGGCGATTATCACGGTATATTATCGTGGGAATTAATTGTTAACTTTGCCATGGAAGACAAAATCGTGGTAATCCATTGAAAAAATATATAATTTAATTTTTTAATTATTTTAAGTAATAATATTACCACGGAATAAACAATGGCAATGTGTACATCATTGGCCACAAAAATTTTGATGTCAATTTTGTTAAAATAATTTTTAATTTAACATATTGAAATAATTTTTTATTATTTTAATCAATTGCCACTATAGTGTTTCGTTGTAATATTTTTTGAGTGTTTGCCACGGCTTTTTTGTGAAAATTTTGAAAAAGCTTCTTAATATTTGATATAATATTTAAATATTTAAATAATTAACATAAAAATAATTTATAATAATTTGTCATGGATATTATCCGTGACAATATTGTTATTTGCCACCATTTTTTCCGTAGGAATCATTGATTGAATTAAAATTTGTAATTAATTTTTTAAAATTTTATAAAATATTTTTTTAATGTACTTTGATAATATCTGGGAAGGTAAATTTTTTTAAAATAATTTAGCATTATTTTTATTATTTATGTATCATTATTAAATTTTTAATCATAATTATTTTAATTACATAATTATTATAATTAAAAAAGATGAGTAATCAAATATTTTTTTTAATGTTTGACAAATTTAGTTAATTGTTTAACGTATAATTAAGTGTTGTTTTATATAATTTTGTTGTAATCACAAATTTAATATATATAAAAAATTTATTTTCAATTTGATAATATATTATTGCCAATAAAAGTAAAATTCAACTACTTGAATTAATAATTATATTTACTAAAAAGTAAATAATAACCTAATTTGCATTTGAAAACAATATTGATTGTTTGTTTCAATGGCCAAGGTCTTATACTTAAAATGCAAGAAAGCAAACATGGAGTTAGAATACAGAATATTATAACTTTTAAGTATATAATATATAATATCTTTTAATAATTTAATTTAATTTTTATTAAAAATATATCATGTCATATATTTTTTAATGTATTATAAAATGTATAAAATATAGTAGTGCATTTAATAAATTAATTTAAATACTTGTAGATTATAATATATAGTAATATAAACAAGAAAATCTCATGGTATATATATGTATACATCATGATTAGTACATATAATCCAATTTAAAACTATGAATTTAATTATCTTGTATTTTCATAATATATTAGATATCATGTGGTGAACTACATTATATTAATTATAATACATTGTAAAATATATAATATATTAATTTGTTCAATAAATATAAGTACTAATTATAATGATGAGCCATGAGTTGTAATTAAACAACTTGAAAGTTATAAATAATTTAGGATTGAAACATTGGTACATATAACTATGATTAGTTATCAATTTTGAAACATTACTTGTTTTTAATTGCATTGTTTAGTGAAAAATATGTATGATTAGGCATCAATTAATAAATAATTGCTTGTTAATATAAATTATAATTATTAGTCTAAATTGCAATATATGTGTTGATAAGTACATACTGATTAATTTAAATTTCAATTAATACATATAATGATTAAATGATTTAATTAAAATGAATAAATTAAAAAACAAAATACTACATCAAAACGATGTCGTTTTGATGTAGTATAAATACTTACCTAAAAACCTAACCCTAACTTAGTTATCTTGCTTAGCGCCGCATACCCTTTTCTTCCCTTCAATGTCTGCAATCTTTCTGCTCTCTGTAATCTCCATTTCTCTGCAATTTCTCCACTCTTCTTGCTACTTTTTCTTTACGGGAAGATCAAATCTAAGCATTTGGTGAATCATCACTAGATTTTGAGTAGTAAACTTGGATTTTGCCCACCTGATATGCTTAAAGTTAAGCAGCTATGGAAAACTCTTTCTCTCCTTTTCTTTTTTGGTTAAAGTTAAGCACCACCTCCATCGAATCTGATTGAAAATTCATTTCTCCAAACTAATTTTGCAGTGAAAATTTTAAAGCTTATTTAACTACCTAGGCCTCTGTTTCCTTTGGCTTCATGTTCCATTCTGTGGACTTATATATTACCACGGAACTTTTGACAAAAGCACTCTGCTCATTTCTGATTACCAATGCCATGCTTACCAGATTTAAGTCATGAAAAAACAAGGTTCTCCCTTTAGGATCGACTACAATAAGCTCGCTACTGTAATAGAAAGAAAAGGTAAGCTCTTTACTTCTTTTGGCTTCACATTCCCTTCCATGGACTTAAACTACACTTTTGACAAAAGCACCCTGCTCATCTCTAATTACCAGTGCCATGCCTACCAGATTTCAGTCATGAAACATGTGGTTCTCTATAAGAATTGAGTACAGCGAGCTCCTCACTGTAACAGAAAGAGACGGTAAGCTCTCTGCTTCCTTTGCCTTCATATTCCCTTTTGTGGTCTTCATTTATACTTTTGACAAAAGCACCCTACTCATCTTTGATTACCAGTGCCATGCCTACCAGATTTAAATCGTGAAAAAAACAAGGTTCTTCCTTTAGCACTGACTATAACAAGTTCGCCACTATAATAGAAAAAATCGGTAAGCTCTCTTCTGCTTTATTTGCTCGCAATGCTAGACCTATCAAATTTGGCGAACGTTGCAGCATCAACACTCTGTTTCAGCTGTCCAGTACCAGGAATTGTCCATTTTCTAGGTATCTCAGATCCTTCTCTACTTCTTGGTGCACTAGCTGGAAAATTAACAAAGTTCATCGCGTAGTCTTTCTTCATGCCTCATTTTGACATAGTTGTCCACAAACTGAGCAGGATTCCTCCCTTCTGTCGAACATACAGGGAATTAGAGGTAGCATTCCACCAATGTTAAGCCATGGAGTGGCTGTTTCAGCCTTTTTTATATGTGTTGGGTTCTATATAACTGACATAAGACTCCACTTGTTAGATATTAATTACAGAGGTTTAGTGAGTAGCATGCCGAAGTGAGGGGTTGTGTAAGGCTCGTTATCTTACACAAGAGGAAGTATTTGAGATAAGCAAATATGTGCTTATGAATTGTCCTGAAGTTAAACTCTTTGTGCAGTAAGCTCTAACATAAATATTGGTAATGTTTTACATCAATTGTATTGGATATAATTTGACACGTATGCTATTTATCCTTGTAGAATATTCATTCAGACATTAACCACATCCTTACTGAATCTGTGTGAAGTTGATATAACAAAACGTATATAATTAGACTTTGTTAATTGCTTCAAGGAATACGTAAGTAATTTCATGGTAATTCTCATTACAATTATGAAATAATGTAACTTTCAATAGCATTTATGTTGACAAAGTTTTGTTTCTATCGATATGTTATTAGGCGCACAATCTTATCAATGGGGTGAATGATACATTTTTGCATGATTTAGCGTGGGGACCTATAAATAAAGTCAACACTTATCCAATTCACTATGTCAATGGTTACTATTTTCATACTTCCACTTGGGCTAATAATCGAAGTTCAAACAACTTTGGAGTAGCTTTGATAAGTACAGACTATATGTACCATGGAATCATTGAAGAAATTGTAGAGATCGAGTATCCTAGTATGCCTATGAAATAACTGACATTATTCAATTGTAGATGGTTTGAGCCTTCTAGCATGGGTACAAGGATCTGCCCTAAGTATAGGACCATTGATATTAAAACCAATAAGAGATATAAAGGAAAGGATACATTTATTTTTGCATATCAAGCAAAACAAGTATATTTTACACTGTATCCTAATACCACTCTACAAAAGAAAGACTAGAGTGTGGTCGTCAAAACTAAAGCAAGAAATTGAATTGAATCTCCGAATAATCCATTCCAAGATGATATGATGCAACAGTTACATCATGTCCCTTCTGACAATTAGATTGTAAATAATTTGAGAGATATCAATGATCAAGGTCAAGAGATTCCAGTTGAGGAAGATTCAGTTCAATTGGTAGATGAAGAAGAAGTATCATTTAACAGTGAAGAGTCTGATAGTGAAGATGAAACTTCTATGAATGACATTATTAATAGTGATTAATTATAAAGGTCTGTGATTGAATATGTTACAAATTAGATTTATGACCATTTTATAATTTTCTCACTAAACATTCTTTGTTCATTACTCATAGATGTCAGAGAGAGGGGGACGTGGTGCTCATGGTGTTAGAGGTAAGGAAAATGGTCCTACACATTGGACACATCTTCTACAGCTTAAGTGTCATCACCTTTTGCTCACCTTCAGTTGATGCACCATTATTCCTGGCTCGTAGAATGTCTTCCTTGGTTGATGCTCTATCGCCTCCAACTTATACACCATCACCTGCATGTCATACAACATCATCTCGACCATCATCATCTGACCATACGCCATCACTCAGAGATGCTGCAGTTCACACACCATCGACTGAGTCGATGTGTGCAGTAAGAGACAGTAGGCTATATATTCAGCTCGTGGGAAAAAAGTATGATAACTTATCTTTTTTGTTATGTGCTTATCTTAGAATTACGTATTGTGTTCTAATTCTTATATGGTATGTTTTATATTTTCAATTATTTTTTACAGGTTATTGCCTACATCTAGGACAGTTACCATTATTTCTGGAATCATCAAGTCAAAATTTGATCAGCCATGGACTAGATGGAGTGAAATTTCGACTGACGTTCGAGATTTATGGTGGGTTGAATTTCAGGTGATATTATAACATGTTGTTTAATTTACAAAATTAATTTTCTTATAGTTATAGTTAGTTTACATGCTTAACTAACTAATTTGAGGTCAATATTGTTGTAGAAAAAATATAGATGGGATCCATTTATGGATGGTGTAGTTAGACGGATATGGGGATCTAAATCTGTAGAGGTCCTTCGATCGAGTCTTCCATCGATCCGAACTAAGAAGTCAAAGGGAATGTGGATGCAACCATCCATTCGATAAGCACTATGTGCTAAATGGACGACAGACCCGACCTTTCAAGCTGCATCACAAAGGAATAAAAACAATCGATCTCTTAGTGAAGCCATTGTGCATCGAGGAGGTTCTATTTATATTTTTGAGCATAGAAGATGAATGATAATTTTTTAATTTAATTAATTATTTTCATGTCATTATCATATATTTAGTTACACTCGACAAATTTTTATTTTCTATTTGTTAACTATTAGGCTAGGGAGCTTGGGAGGGACCTAGCATGCCAGAACTATTTCGAAAGTGAAATCATAATGAGGAGACTGGTACATGGGCCACAGAAAGGGCTGCACAAATTTATGTGAGTAGTTAAAGGAGAATATATTTGTCTTTAGTTAATTATGTGTTGAATGGAATAAATTGATTAATGGTTTTTTGTTTCTATTGAGGTTTTGGGTTGGTTATCTAAATAACAATTTTTGGTTTTAGCTTCTTTTATGGAGGTTATATGTTTTCACATTGTGTTTAAACTATTTGACAAAAAAAAAAAAAAACTACCTTATATTGATCTAGTTGAGGTATTTTTTGTTACTTTACAAATGAATCTTATATTTTTCTACTTTTTGTTGTCATTGGGATACACTTTCTCTATTGCATTTTCTTGTCAATTTGATTCTTGTATTTTTTAGAAGTATATCTTATGAGTGTAACACCACTCCATTATTTTTGTTGGCAACAAGCAGCATCACTTTTATAGATCATTTTCTTATTAAATTGGGCCAAATTAATTTCTTATTGTAGATCTCACTATATTTTATGCATATATTATGACCTTACTATTAGTTGTATGTAGTGATATTAAATATGATACGTACTAGTTCATTAGATGAAACAACCACATATGTCGAGTATTTGAGTTAATTTTTTTTTTTTTGCTTTTTCTTCAAATTTTTTTATTTGGATTTCTTTACTTTTTGTTAATAATTTTTTGCCTTCGGTTTTTAAAAATTTTCAATGCATTTTGATTAATTAATTTACTGTTTGTGATTTTATTGATACATAAGAGTTTGTTTTTCTTACTTTATTTTTTTTTAATTGATTATGTGCAGGCTGGTTATGAAAAATTGAGAGAGGATACCATCGCCTCAAGATCATCTGTTGATGATTCCACCATCTTTTTTAAAGCAGCAGGTGAAAAGAATAAGAGAGGTAAGGCATTTGAATTTGGATTAGAGGTAGCCTTCTATAAAACATCAAACTTTGGTTCTCAATCTTCACATGCCCAATCCAGTGTTACGATACAACAAATGATGTTTCGTTTTCAAGATAAGCAAGGACAATTAGATAGAGAACGTGAAGAAATGAAAGAATGACTAGTAAGAGAACGTGTAAAGATGGAAGATAGATTGCAAAGAGAACGTGCTGTGAGAGATGCGAGGGAAAAAGAGATGGAAGAACGACTACAGAAAGAAAGTGATCTGATGGAGACACAACAAAAAGATTTGAGAGAAAAGATGAAAAGACAAATAGAAATAAGAGGTCGAAGAGAAAATAAACTCAGAACAGAAATAGCCTCGACGAAGAAGCTTCTAAATAGACTTGTTAGACAAATGAGTTCACAACAAGGTACTTTAGGTCAGCGGGGTGCTTTTTCTAGTCTAGTTGATGATGATGGCACTGGTGATGATGATGATAATGGTGATGGTGATGGCGTTGATCTTATAGAGGATGATTAGATTTTTTTAAAAAAATTTCATTAATCAGTATGATTGAATATTTAATTTAAGCATATTGTGTGTTTAACATTATATATGATAATTTCACTGTTACTGTGACTTTTCCATGCTTTTATTTGTTTTGTTAATTTTATTTTATGAAAATATGTATTTATTAATTTAATTAATTTATAAAAATATATTGATTTCTATAAATCACATTGAATATATATTTTGATATGAATTAAAAAGAATAAAAAATTATTTATTTATTTGATTATTAAATAAAATAAAATTTAATAAATTTATTAATTAAAAATTTTGTGAGAAAAAAAATATTATCATGGATTTTCTTCCATTGCAACAATGGATCAATTGCCACCACATTTCTTCCGTGGTAATTAGAGATTAATTATCACGGAAGATATTCCGTGGCAAAAGAAACCAATTGCCATAGAAGATATTTCGTGGCAAAAGTAACCAATTGCCACTGAAGATATTCTGTGGCATAAGTAACCAAATTGCCACGGAATATCTTTCGTGGCAAATGTAACCAATTGCCACCGAATATCTTCCGTGGCCACAGAAATCAATTGTTAGCCAAAGATATGGATTGCTACGGAAACAATTCCGTGGTAAAAGATATGGATCATCACGAAAACTATTTTGTGCCTAGATATATAAATTGCCACAGAATATGTTCTGTGGCAAAAAGATTCTTTCGTATAAACAAGAGACTAATTCCCACGAAATATTTTCATGACAAAAATAAATTAATTCCTACAAAATTTTTTCGTGGCAATTTTTATGTTCATTTATTAATTAAAAATTTTAGTAACATAATATTAAATATTTCCAACAAACATTCCGTAAGAATGTCATTGGAAAATTACCACGGTAGCAAATTTCATGTGAAAATTAACATTTTGACAAACATAATTGTTACAAAAATTAACTAAGACTAGTGAAATTCTCATGTTTGTAGAAAATTAATTAGAAAACGTACCAAAAAAAGATGAATTTTCAACTAGGACAAAATGCAACAATTCATCAGATATAATCATTCGTGTTCGTACAAGCTTTATACTTTTTATTCCTAACCATGGCTCTATCTTAGGTTAAATACATGCATTGGTTATATAAGGAAAGACCAGCTGCGAAAGGTTCCTAGATTCCCTCATCGGATTAATGAGGGCTCCACAAAACATGGTTGTTATCACAAGGACAAATAGCATTCTAGATCAACAACACATCCTAGGTTTAATCTGAGTGAAATACTTCACCAAGCTTTGCAAAATAGAGGTATCCTCTCAAAATCATGGCTACATATATTTCTCTTAAAAAATGAAACTTGAGTTTAGAGTTTATGTTATGCTTTGTTGTGTGTGCTATGTTATAAGTAATTATTAAAGTAATTAAAATATAGCAAGAAATTAAAGTGGTAAAGCATAAATATAAAAAAGGAAAAGAAATAAAAATTTTGACTTGACTCACTTAATTCCAAAACTAGAGATTCTAGGTTTGATCCCCAATGAAGTCACTAAATACCACAATAAGGGTTTTAATCGGAGAAACCCGCAATGTGAAAAAAGGTTAAGAATCGCCACCAATATTTTTAAGTGTGCTTAGCCACAATCCTAGAGTAAGGCTAACTAGTTTTTTTAAATAAAGTAGAGATTTTAGATTCGGAAGTCGATTATGGTCAAAGAAAGGATTAGTATCCCTAAAACACCCATAATTGGCATCATTTTGATTTTATTTTTTTGAAAAATAATTTTAAGTATATTTTGGTTAAATTACCCAAAACTTCATACTTACTCCATCCCAATGTACCAAAATGTTCTTTTTTTTTTTTTAAAGGAAAAGGTAGTAGTTTGCAAGCTCACCACTTTTCTTCTTAAAAATAAAAGGTTAGACATTATAAGTATAATATAGTTTTTACTAAGGAAAATAATGTTTATATAAGGAAAATCTTTGGATGACCATGAAAATATTCTTTTCCCTACAACATGATTGAACTATATAATAAAAATTTAAATAGATCATAATTTAATGAGAAATCAAGTGATAATTAACTCAATTTCAACAATTTTATTCAAGAAACTGGATATACTTCAGTAAATGAATACAAAAAGTGAGATTGAATGCTTCTTAAAATCTCTTATACTTTTCCTAGTATTCCTATCTTTTTCAATAAAATCTATTAAAGAATTTCAATAGAAATTACTTTGGAGAAAACTGAAAACTCTAATGGAATTTATATAAGTTATAAAGAGAACTTTTTAGAGAACTTTCTTTTACTTTCTATAAATGTCTAAGCATAATCAAAAATTGCTTGAACACCTTCCCCTTCAACTAAAAAATCAACATTTATTTATAGGACTCTATAACCTTAGCCTTCTAGCTCAGTATGGTCCACTTTCTTCAGCCTCCATAACCTTAGCCTCCATAACTTGATTTCCACATTCTTCAGCCTCATGCGAGTGCAAAAGCACTTTTAATTGCCCTAGTCCTTATTTAGATGTATCAAGAATAAGTCTATCTAGCTGCCTTTCATCGCGTCACTCAACTCCTGGCTAGATTTCGATTGTTTGCTATAATTCTTAGTCTTTTTATGCATTTCACCCTTCTAAATATAATTTTTGGCCTGAAGTTCATTAAATGATTGAAAGATTTGGTTTGAAACTATGCTATAGATTTTCCTGAGTATGTCACCTTTAAGCAAATGGCCACGTAAGCAGCTCCATCTGCCATGTGGGGTCTTTTGCTAACTAGGTATGTTTACCTCTACTCAGATGCTGCCAAGTTAGTGCTACCTGCCGTGTCATCTAATTTTTGCTTACTATCCTCTTAAGCTAATTTATGAATGTCACCTAGTGGCGTCCTACCATGATAATTAGTGAATAGGATAAGTGAGTGATGCTTCAACCTTGCCATCTCATCAGCTTCGCCTCAATAGCATTATGCTATCAAGATCTACGTGCCACATTATTAGTCTTCTTAGACTATTAATAGATATACTACCTGTCAATAATTCTTTCATTAGTCAACAATGAGCCACATCAAACTTCACTCCATATTACTAGAGATGCTCTAGTTATGCTATGTCACATTAGCTCATCCTATCACATTAGCAATGTCACTTTTAAAGGGTTTACTCCTTCACAACAGCTCTTCCTTAGTGGTTAATCCATTTTTAAATACCTTTCTTTTCATTTTGTTAAGTCTTCCTTATAGTTTTTCTCATCTTTGTGCATTAGAAAACACTTTTTACTCTTTTAACTTCTACAAACTCACTCAAGATGATTCTTCCTCTCTTTCAATAAAGTCTTTTCTCTCTAGGTAATTTTTCACTCTGTTTTACTCTCTTCCTTTCCTTTACTCTAGCTAGTATGGAATCTGTAGGTTCCTTAGTGATTACTACTAGGGATTTAGTTAGAATTAAAAAAAAAACATATGGGATCTTTCCTTCAGTGAGCATGGTGATTCCTATTTCTAGCGAAAGACCCTATTCTAGAAAACCATGTGCCCTTCCTGTGTTCGAGGAATATCTCAAAAGAGTTTGAGATTTCCTTTAAATAAACTGTTTAAAGTGACTTCTAAGAATTACAAGCTGTCCCCTTCGTTGTTATTCTTTAATTCTTAGAGAATCCTTATTACCTTTTTTGTTAGGTGTTTAGATTTAGGGATCATAGATTTATCATAGCTAGTTTTTCTTAAAATTTTTTTAACTAAAACAACTATAAAGTGATTTAGGGCACTTTATGAAGTTCTGGTACTTCTCATCAAAAAGACCCTTACTCTTTATTTTTGACCTAAAGGACTGAAACGTTGAAAACACTCATATTTTTGGGTGTTCTAGAATAGAAACCCTTCTAAGATCAAAAAATGGACTTACCTAAATCAAGAATATGATGTTGATGTTACCCTCCATAAGCTTCTTATTGCTTTCAGACAAACTTTAGGACATGACAAGAAGACTTTACCTATGTCCACATTCTTTAGTGATTCATGGATAGCTAAAGTACACTCTATCATAGTCTAAGAGCTTATTCCAGTGCCAACTCCTAAAGTCTGCTTTAAAAAATTCATTCTCTATTGTTCTTAGCCTCTCTTCCCCTATCAAGAGACCTCAACCTAGAAATGTTTCTCAACCCAACCTTATAGATGAGTCAAAATCTCCATCATTATCAAGTAGGCTAATCTTATTTTTGTTTTATGAGTTTATGCCTTTGGCAAATTGCCACTAACTTTTCTTTTTATTTTTACTATAGATTATTTTGCAATAATGCCTAGGACAGGAAAAAAAAGCTTTAAAGAGGCAGTTAAGGTGACTGAAAAGATACCTCTAGCTTCTCTTTTAAGAAAGGCAAGATGGTAACATTGCTTTTGTAGAGAGCACGCAACCAGTAGGGTGTACTTTCTCGCATGGTGACTTTTACAGACTCGTATAGTCATCACCACCTTTCAAGCTTAAAAAATCAAGAACTTCATTCAAGAGGTATTGGTTGAGGTATGTTTATGTTTGACTAGCACACTTTACAGTTTCTTTTTTATTGATGACTCATAAATCCATTTTTAACAAGTTATATAGGAATCTACTATAGTAGCATAGGAATAAAAAATCCATAGCCAAGTTGAGTCTTTGTTTAAAAAGGTTGAAAAAGCTCTTAAGGAAGCTAGAAAAAAGGAAATAGAGTTAATAGTAGAAAAATCATCCCTCCATTAACAAAAGAAGAAAGTAGATGAAGATATCTTTGTTTTGAAAGTAGAGTTAGAAAAAATGAAGGTGGATTTTAAGTTTTAACAAGTGACAATGAATAGGGAACACCTAAAGCAAATAACAACTACTAAGGAAGAGGCTGTAGCAAACTATAAGGAGAATAAAGAAATGAACAAAATAATACTAGAAGAGTTATGCAGATTTGTTCTAGGAAGTAAGAAAAGACATCAGGGAAAATGAATTGAAAGAATATCCTCAACTTAACTTAGATTTCATTACTATAGAGCTAAAATTAACTTCAACCTCTCAAATTACTTCAATTCTGCCTAAACCTATGGAAAACCTTGTCTTCATGTCTTTTTACTTTATGAACCAGATTCTACAGAAGTTGGACAAAGACTCTACTGAACCCAAGGTGAAAACTTCTTTGATGTATTTCTTTTTGAATTTCAAACTCACTATAATCTATTTTAGGATGTCAAATGAAATGGACTTCTTTTTGACTTCTTGCACCCGCTCATATATTCTCTCTTTTGGATACAGTCATTAATAATTTCTCTAACACTCATTTAAAACTTCAAACTCCTTTCTAAACACATGGAACACTTTTCCAAGGAAGAGTGTTGGAAATGTAAAGTGAATGTCTAAAGAGTGTACCTCCTTTAAATATAAGTTTTCAATGTCCCAATATTTGTTTTGTACCCTCAAGCACACTCTCACCACTCATCTTTAGAAATTTCCAAATAGTTTCCTAGTCAAATGGTAGACTCTTCTAGGGAAAAGTGTCAAAAATGCAAAACAGTGGTCGAAAACTCATTATTGAGCAAGTAGGCTTTTCTAAAACCTTTTCCACTAGCCTTGTACCCTGCAATATTAATATCATCACTATCCTTTTTAAGATAGACTCAAAAGCACTGCATTCAAAGAGATTCTTTCAAGCTTGGAGAAAAAGTGTGGAAGATTTAGATAGATCTCAAATGAGGGTCTTTTGGGATCCTTGAGATCTACTTTATTCATCTAAGAGCTTTCCAACTTGATTTTCTTTAAAAATCAAAATTTTCCATCATTAGACCACATTTGCACCCTTTTCCACATTCTTTCCATAAGTCATAATGATGTTTTTCAGGCTATAGAATGATAATGGCGCCTTCAATCTAATGTTTCAGTTAGGGAAGAATTTGAGTATGCACAAATGTCATCATTTACTGATACTTCGATGCTATATAATCTATAGCTCGCTTCAAATACATCTCTTATTTGGCTTCGGTATCTGAAATTTCAATTTGAGTACTCACCAATTCCTTATCTCATTGTGATTAAATATGTTTTCTACCTCTGTGACTAACACATCCTGCATGATCTACTACATCAATGATAAGTTTATTAATAGCGCCAACCTTTTGGAAGGTTAATACAAGGGCCCAGCTACTGAGCTCATATTTTTCCATCAATAAAGTGGCCTCCTCAATAAGTTAAATAAGGTAGATGTTAAATGAGAATGATATAAAAATTAAAAATAAAATCAAATAGAAAAGGAATTTACCTTATTAATATTACAAATGAAGCTAGCTATAAATCACTTATTTCCCTTTGCAAGAAGTCGATCTCGGTTTACTAGTAGGACTAACTTTTTAATCTTGTCATTTGCCACCTTAAAATCTTGGTAGCCTTTATGTTTCATCTTGAATAGAAGTAGCCCATGACAAAACATAATTTGATGGTTGGAAAAAGATCATCCAATGCATTAACTACTGTTACTTCCACTCGAGATGAAACATAAAGGCTACCGATTAAAACTAAGATCTTAAGGTGGCAAATGATAAGATCAAGAAATCATGGAAGTTCCTAGTGGTAGCAGCTATGAGGATCTCTAACTCCTCTTTAGCATAACTGGTAAAGGCTTTACCCCTCTTGGCTATAACATTTGAGGTAGATTTATTAACTGAATGTTTTTTGGATTGAGATTAGGATGGGTTTTCGATTATGATTATCAACTGGGTGAATTGAGAGCCTAATCCTAATCTTGAAATGGTGTGAGTTGATATGGGTTTAGATGAATGGATTGGTTTCTTCTTCTTTTTCTTAAAGAGAAAATAAATAGCATATAATCGAAGCAAGATTGCAAAAATATTTTTAAGAACTTGATAGAATGCATAGTAGTCATATATATTATTATATTTTTCCATATTTTATTGGTTATAAATGATTAAATCTTGGATTTTGACTATGTTTTATATTTAATAGGGTGGGATGAGGAAATCAACTAAGATGGACTCAAATTCATTATTTGAAGATATAAAGTTAGATTCCTAAGAGATGTGGATGAACTAGAAGATGTCTTTGGATAAGGCGCTGAGACTCCCAATAACATTGGAATTTCACCGAACCAAGACTTTATCTTTTATTTAAAAAGTAGTTGTAGAATTTTATCTTTATTTTTATCTTTAAGAGTCCTAGTTAAAATATGTTATTATGTTTAAGGATTAATATATAAAGGGGAGGTAGTTCCTTCAAAGGAACATCCAGAGTTTATTTTTTACTTTCTTTGTTTCATAGGTCTTTTTCTTTTCACGGATTGCTAAACGTCTCTTCCAGTCAAAGGATAATCAAGGGTTTGATTCTTAAGAATTGTGAGATCTAATTGATTTTATTTGTTCTTTATTTCTTCATTGTTTATTTATCTTCTGTGCTTATTGAAAATATTATTTTGGTTGATTGCAACAAAAAGGGCCCTTTGTTTAATCATCAAAATAATAGGTTACTATTTAGAACTTTAAATCCGTAATTGTTTAGGTGTTCTAATATAAGTAGTAAATAACATAGTTGATTACAAAAGAGGTTTTCAATTTATGTTATGAAGATAAATAATCTAGTTTAAATAAACCTACATATGTGTTTATTGGCTAGAATTGGTAGTTTTTGTAATTCTTAATGCTATTGGTAAATTAAATCCTACGATCGTATCTAGGGTTATTTATTGATAAGAGAAATAATTAGAGATCGTATCCTGGTTATCAAGGAAGTAAGGAAAAACAGGTTGTTAGGTGGTACCAACAACCATAACTAATTCAGTGAAGATTAAAAGATTTTTATCTTTGCATCAATGATTAATTCCTAAATCGAACCTGAAATTATACCTTTGACTGGATACTTTATTACATTAATTTTTCTTTTCCTATTATTCTTATTTGATCTATTTTTAACTCCTCAAACCCCCTTTTCTTTTATTTTATCTTGCAAAAAAAAAAATTAAATCTGACCAATCTTTGTGGAAACGACCTTGCTCATCTATACTACAAGTTTAATATTTTGAGCAGGAATTTAGGAATTTAATTTGTTGGTCTCGACAACCAATGGAACTTTAAACTCTTAAGACTCAGGAACATCAAGTCAAGAAGCGATGTGATATCTAGTGAAGGAAGAATAGGTGCAATGTTTGAAGGATCATCAAGAGAAAGAGTTTTGGAAAAGTCGGATTTAGGGTCTGGGATAAAACTCACATCACGATTAATATCTGATACGAAACACTTATAAAAATATGGATCAATGTCATAGATTTTAGTAAACCATTTCGATGTGAGATAATGCTTGATATTGTGATACCAACATGATCAAGGATTAAGTGATAAAATGGTTTGGTATTTTCATTAAGTATTTTCCCTTTCCCAGAGGATGTTATGAGATGTCTTCAACATATTAAATTGAGATAGATATTATCCTGAGTAGCCCAAAAGTATCTATCTTATGAACCTTTATTTGAATTTGGTAAACCTCCATTCAAAGGGGTTAGAGAGGTAGACATGAAATACCAAAAACTGAAGATGAACCCTTTTTTCCTTCTTGATTTTAGGTAAGTTTGTAAAACTTATAAAGAATCTGATAGAAATCGTTTGAACTTTCAAATTGAGACATAAAGTAAAGAAAAAGTATGAGAGAACACCAAGCATTTGAAACTAACTAAGAAGGAGAAATCTAATAGCTATAAAAACCATGATGGAAAAAAGATGAAGCGATAGCCTAACATCGCCCTTTAAAGAGTCTTCGAAGATATATATGTGCCCTCAACGAATAGTCAAGGGCATTCATTTAAGTGGATATTGCTAGTTCAAGCAGAAGAAAGAATATTTTATTCTTTCCTTATCTATTCTAAAGATTCCTTATTAATAACAAAAGCTTCAATGGAGTTCATTGAAACAAGAAAGAAAACTGATAAAAGAAAGCTTATTGAGACATCAAAAACAAAGATTTTGATCAAAAAAGATGCTAAAGAAGATAAGAGAATGGTTGAAGTTGCAAAGAATGTGCAATTAAAGATAGTAAAAAAAATAGTAAAATGATTAAGACAAAATAAAAAAAAGACTACAGTGCAGTACCCAGGAGAGGATATGATTATTGATCTAATAATGGGAAGCCACATGGCATTGTGCATTTAAAATGTAAAAGTGGTGGCAAAAGATGAAATAGTATACTGAGGAAGGGATGTTATATTCTTGCCTAATCTATCCTAAAGATTCTTTAGTAATAACCAAAGATTTAATGGAGTTCATTGAAACAAGAAAGAAAAACTAATAAAAGAAAGCTTATTAAGAAGAAAATGAAGACTTTGATCGAAAAGATGTTGGAGAAAAGAAGAGAACGATTAGGGTTATAGAGAGTGTGCCTTCGAAGAGAGAAAAGAAAATGGTAAAGTGATTAAGGAAAATAATACTAAGAGAACAAAAAGGTTGTAGCTTGATACTGAAGACAAGATATGATTGTTGATCTAATAATGGGAAGCCACAAGGCAAAGTGCATTTAAAATGCAAAACTGGTGGCAAAAGATGAAACATTATACTTATCCCATATCATTCCTGAACTACAAATGGCACAACATTGTCATGATCTTAAATCATTCTTGCACTATGAACAATGTAGATTGATCTTAATTTCACATCAACTCTAAACCATCAAAATGTTAACTCGTGCCAATCTCATATCAATTTTGAATTATCAAACTGTTGAGTTGATATAATCATTACTTAAACGAACTTCATGAAAATGCTACGTGATAAAGATAAGATCAATCTTAGTATTTGTGCAAGATACTTGGTGGAGTACACACCAATGTGTATAATACCCAGATCGACTTAAGACAACCCTCTCCACAACCTACATTTCTCAAGATTTTAGCTAGCTTTCACCCTCAAATTTCCTTATAAATAAGGCCTAAATTTACTATATAGGGACCTTCGCTCATTTGTAAAACTTTATAACAAAAATTAAGTCTTTCTTGCTCTCTAGCTATCTCTAAGTTCAGCTTAAGAAAAGTGTAACTTTTATAAAGGAGTTTTTGATCTTGAATCACTGTTCACAAAAGTATAATACCTCTTTAAAATCCAAATCTTTACAAGTATAATATTTTCTATTTAATTGTAAATAGTTGCATAATTATATTATGAATATGATTATAATAAAAGAAATCAAAAGCTTCTAATTGATCCAAAATTACACCAATTCTTAAGATTTTATGAGTTTTTGCTTAATTATTGATTATATTCTTGATTGTTTTGAGTTTTTTAATTAAGTGCTCACTTACTAAAATTATGTATATACTAGGAATATTTGATGTGCATCATGTGTTCGAAAATTATTTTTGAAGGTTAAAGCACAATGTCGATTGTGTTCTAATTCTTCAAATAAAAGGTATTTAGTTTGGGAATAGGTAACTAGTTTGACTAATTACGAAGTTCCATTATCGAGGCATAGAAAATGTTTTGAGAATCGAACATATCCAGTAACAATTGGTTCATGGTGTTTTCTAAAATTTTTAGAAGACTATATTCAAATTACTCTTGCAATTAATTATGTATTATATGTGTACACACAGATACTTATAAACTAATTTAGCAAGATGAGGGATCAAAATCAAATTGGGATCATTTTCAAGATTGAAGTTTATTTTGCTTAACTCGTATTGGGTATTGGGTGCTTGTGGAAGTACCAATCCTTCTCACATGTAACAGAATCTCAATCTTAGATCCTCTAAGGATATTGACCACTGTCTTACTTTATTTTGTTTTATCTTCTTTTTCCTGTAAAGAGGATCTTCAAAATCAAAATAATGACCAATAATACCATAAAAAAGATTGATGGTGACTCTACATTTTATTATTTCTAAAATTAAAGTAGGTTTAAAATAAAATTTAAAACTAAAATAAGATTTTTTACTTCAAGGTTAGTAAATAATCTCATTGTGATAGGACATACTTAAAATCTTTTTGAATTTTCCCCTTTTACCGCCATAGGCTCGTGTAATCCTTAAGGATCCCAAAACAAGATTATTGTCGATCATACTTTGCATGATTGCTCTCATTTTGTTGAATTTGTGATTGCATGAATGCGAGTTGCTCTTTTTTCATTACAGTATGGGCTAGTTCAGGAACCTGTCAGAATCTTGCAAGGCCATCAGCTAGTGTTAGATTCCCTCTCGTATTAAGTAAAGGCAATTGCTCTATTGACTCTATTGACGTGCGAGCAACATGAAGGTTCTGGGACAGTGGCTGCATTACTACAAAAAGGGAATAGTAGACACTAAATTAATGATACTTTTATAGAAAATTATCATTAAACATGTTTTTAATACTGCTTTGTTTATTTTAAGAAAATAGACATTAAAAGAAAGCTTTTACTATCTGTTGTATGAAAATAATCAATAACAGTAAGCTTTTAATATTTTTTTACATCAATAGACATTAAAGAGTCAATTTAAAAATTTTTAACAATCATTGGCTGGAAATTGACATTAAAAGTTATAAAAACCATACTTGGGTACCAACAACTTCATTTATAGTTGCATGTGCAACAAACAACCCCCCTTCCCCTTCTTATTTCTTTCTTCAGCCAGCCTCCCATTACTCAATCTAGAAGATTTTTTTTTATCGGATTTGGGACTTTGATAAGTTTGGGTATTGATTTATTTGGCCACCTCAACATGTAAATTTCTTTTACTTTATCTTTTTATTCACTTTGGTTGGAGTTTAAGTCTGAAATACAAAATTTATTATCTTCTTTCAATATGCTTGATGAGATATGATTTGGTAGACGTTTTATAAGTATTTGAATACCAAGAACCATTTAGATATGCTTGATGAATTTATGTTGGTATAATTTGGGTATATTATAAGTGTACTTGAATGGGTATGTTATGTAAGAATGGGTATGTTTGATGAATATTAATTTTAAAATTAAAAAATTACTTCATAAATTTATATTGGTGCAATTTTGGTATTTTATAGATATGTTTGAATGAGAAAATTATGTAAGTATGGGTATGTTGATGAATTTATATAATTTGATGAATTCATGTTGATTTTGACATTAAAAAATTACTTGAAAAATTTATATTTTTATAATTTGAGTATTTTGTGAATATGTTTGAATGGGTATGTTATGTAAAAATCGATATTTTGATGACTTTATGTAATTTGATGAATTTATGTTAGTTTTAAAATTAAAAAATTATTTGATAATTTAATTATATTTTATTTATTTATTTACTTAACTAGATGATAGTTAGATGTTAAATAGAAAACTAATTAACTAGATATTTATTAAGTAATTAGATGTTATTTATAGGTTAATTAGATGTTAACTGATTAATTAAACATTAATTGATTAATTAGATGTGAATTAATTAATTAGATTTAATTAATTAATTATGTTAGTTATATGTTATTTATTTAATTAAATAAATTATTAATTAGATAATTAATTATTAATTACATGTTAACTAAATAAATAATTAATTAGATGTTAACTAATTATATAATAATTATATGTCATTTGCAAGTTAATTAATTAATTAAATTGTAATTAATAACTTTGAGTTTATTGAGATGTTATCTAGATATAATTAATTAATTATATATTAATTTGTTAATTAAATAAGCTTAATGATTTAGACGTTAACCAATTAATAAGATGTTAGTTTTTTTGAATAATTAATTAATTAAATTGTAACTATTCAATTAGATTTCAATTACATAATTTGACAATTAATTAATAGAAAGCTAGTTAGATGTTATTTAATTTGTAATCATTATAATTATCATTATGTTTTTATAGCTTTATGTATATAAGATTTATTACATATCATTAGATGATAATTCTTAATAATAATTATTATTAATTTAGTCTTATGTCATTGATTCCTTAAATATCGTTTAAGAATTATCAATCAATATTTATTGTTGAGATAAGTATTAATATTATTTAAAATTATTAATAATTTTATTTATAATATTTTTATATTTATTTTTAATAATGCAGAGATTATTTGATTTTGGTGATTGTCAAACCATGTGTTCATGTACAAATTTTTGATCCTCTAAATCATGATTCTTAACAAAAATTGGATCACGTTATGTCAACGTGAGTGAAAATAATTTTGTTTATATTAGCATGAGTTTTTTTATTAGAGTTTTAAGATTACTGATTTTTTTATTATCAATTCTTTTAAATTGTTCTAAATAATGAAGGGATCAAGTGGTAGACGCATTACTAGGACTGTTCTTACTATATATATATATATATAAATGTATATGTGATATTGGTTTTATTTATTCTATAAAAATAATATTTAAATATTTTTAGTGTGGTGTCTAGATGATCAGTGTGGACATATATTATGTGATAAAATTTATGAGGGACACTATCGAAAAACAAGATGATAATGTTTCATACACGAAAATGATAAGTTTTTAGGTAATTAATATACTTATTGTAAATTTTAATTGTACTCATTTTTTTCTTTTTTATGAACATAGTTAGTTGACATAGATATTTACACCTAATCGGATTTGGATGAAATTAGAAAGATGTTAGATGGTATCTATGGATCACCATCTTAGATAATTGAATCTTTAAAGTAAATGTACATGAGTTGCATACAAAATTTTATAAATATGGACATAGTTGAAGTTAGATAGTTGAACTTTTAGGAACATGTTTAATATATATTTGAACTTATGTATTGTACATATAGAGTTAAATTATGAAATTAAGTGCAGTTATTTTATTGAGTGTATTGAAATAATAAGTATTGGTACACTTGAAAATTATGTAATTATATGTTTTGAACAAGTTTTTATTAAAGATTATTTTTATAATGATATTACATGTTTACTTTTTTTTTTTTTTTTTAGTATGGTTCAGGGTACCGACATATTTTCTTTAACTCGACAATGAGGCTTTTCGTTCATTTTCTCACACATAATTTCAGTAGTTTAATTCAATCTTTGCACATGCTAAAATCTGTCTTTGACTTTTCCTTATGAAGCTCTTTATAGGGGAGATGCTCTGAGCACCAGTCCTTCCCTACCTTGTCCTTCATGGCGATCTCTATCTCCAATGATGTTCCGGGATGGTTGACAAGCTAAGTCTCTTTCATGCATGCATAGTTGATGAGTTTAATACCTTTGGACAAAATGACCAGCTAATTTGGGTCTGTATAACTGGCTCGTTCCTTGGGCTTACAAAACGTGGGCCTATGAGTCCAAAACCAAGTATTAATAACCTAATTCATTTTATGACAGTTAAGCAATCAGATCACTGGTTTATGAACTCATTCTCGGTGTTAATTTAAATGTGAAAACTAAATGGTCCCACTGTAATATCAAAATCTTTTGACCAGTAATTCCAAAGACCAACGCCTATCCGTCTCCAGCTTTATTAATGCCTTCTGCAACTTCTCCCTCTCTCTCCCTCTCTCTCCCTCTCTCCAGCTCTATGAATGACTTCTCTTTCTCTCTCTCATATTATACATATTTATGCAGTCTGATCATATAATATGTCTGCGGCTGATCCACCCGTATCAGCCTCAGGGGTGGGTCTGGGTTACGGCATCGCCATTGCCGTCAGCATTTTGGTTCTAATCTCCACTATCATGCTCGCTTCTTACGTTTGCGTTAGAGTGAAAGCTAACGGCAGCAGCGGTCGCAACGACGATAACCACGGGACCGCTGTCGGACCCCTGGATGTCATGGTAGTGGGCTTAGATGGTTCTGTCATAGACTCGTACCCGAAGATCGTGGTCGGCGAAAGCCGGAGACTGACGGGCCCCAACAACGGCGCCTGTTCCATTTGTTTGTGTGATTACCTTCCGAAGGATACCCTACGGTGCATCCCAGAGTGCGATCACTGTTTCCATGCTGATTGCGTCGATGAATGGCTACGGATGAGCGCCACGTGTCCCCTATGTAGGAACTCTCCGGCTCCCTCCACGGGTACAACTCCGTCGTCTACTCCCTTGTCACAGTTAGTGCCATTAGCTTTTCATGCAACCTGATTTTCTGTTTATTTAGAAATCTTTTTTTTTTTCTCTTCAAATAAATTTCTGTTTTAACATTATTTATCAAATTATAAAAATATATTTTAATTCTCAAGGATTGATTTGATTAATTAATCAGTAATTAATGACAAAATTAGGATCTATCAAAAAGGCAGTAGTCGGCACCTAACAAGGGGTGGATAAAGTATAATATTGATGGCAGTTCTATGGGATTCCTAAATGCATTAAATTTGCATTTATGTTGACATGGATGAATTGCGGGTTTGGCGCTGATTGTGGTTAATTGCTACCAGGAATTGCCATTCTTTTCTGTAAACATACGGCTGGTCACAACCACTTCATCATCTCATTAAATATGTTATAATTGATTTCTCTTTTCTAAAGTTTAGAACAGATGTTTTTCTTTTTTTAGTTAAGTTTATGACAGAAATTTTTTTGGCATTTTTTAATATTAATTTTTTAATCATGAAAATTTTATATTTATTAAAATTGATTTGACTAAAATTAAATGTTTAATTGTCTTTTTGATTTATTTTAAAAATAAAAAATAAAACAAAGATCTAAAATACCTAATTTTGCTCCCAAAAACTTAAAATCGATTTTTTTCTCTTTTTAATTTTTATTTTGGTTAAAGAGATCCCTACATTTTAATGGCTAAAAGACTTTTAGGAAATTTAAAACTCCAATTTCAACATTTTAAAAAATTTAAAGGTTTTGTTTAATTGTAGCTTCATCTTTTAAAAAATTTAAAAGCTTCATTTTTTTATGATCTCAATTTTTTGAAAAATCCAAAGTTTCGTTTGTTGACAGTTATGACTTTGAAAAATCAATAGGTTGCATCCTTCGATGACTTAAAATTTCAAAACACAATAGGCTATATGCTTCCATGACTTCAACTGTTGGAGAGTTAAAGCTCCAATCATAGTGCTTTTGAAAATCTAAACTTTGACAACTTCAATTTGGTCAAATTATTACTTAAAAAAAGATACTTAACATCTAATTTTTTTATTTTAAAAAAATTCATAAAGAAAAAAGTGTTTTAAAATATTGAAAAAATTATAAAGAAAAATAATTTTTCTTTACGAACATTAAAAAACCTATAAAAAGTGACTCTAAAAAACACTTTTTCATGAGTTCCTAAAAACCATGAAAAGAAAAACAGTTAAATGGAATACTTTTCTTCACAATTGTTTAAATACTCATGAAAAAAAATTTGAAGTAAAGCGCACATGTGAAAAAAAAAGCTTAGATAGATAACACATGTCGCGTAACTGCGCAACATTTGTTGTCTGCTTAAGCTTTTTCTTCACATGCATTTGGCTGCCCATGAAGAAAGATAAAGAAAAAAAGTGAGAGCCACGTGTTTTCTGCTTTATGAAGAGAAGTGAAAAGAAGTCACAAAGCAAAAAACATATTGCTCCTATTTTCTTCTCTTTAGCTTTCTCTTCAGTTGCAGTTAAATGCTCATGAAGAAAAAACTTAAGTAGACAACACATGTTGCACAATTGTATGGCATGTTTGCTTTACTTCCAATTTTTCTCATGGGTATTTAAACACCCATGAAGATAAGTATTTTATTTAACTATTTTCTTCAAATGTGTTGAGAGACCCGTGGACAGATGTTTTTTGAACTTACTTTTCTTCATAATTCTCTTAATGTCCATGAAGAAAAATCATTTTTCTTCACAATTTTTTTTAGTGTTTAAAAATACCTTTTTCTTCATAGTTCTTTCTAGAACCATGAAGAATTAGGTGTTAACTATCTTTTTTTTTTCCCCTTGTAGTGTTAATGTAAAACTTTGTTTCTTAATGACTTTAACTTTTAAAAATATAAAACTTCATTTTTTTGACAGCTTCAACTATTGAAAATCTTAAGCTCCATTTCTTGATGGCTATGATATTTTTAGGAATTTAAAGCTTTTTTCTTGATTTCTTCAAATTTTAAAAATTTAAAGCTTTATTTATTGACGATTATGACAATTTTGGAAATCTAAAGCTTCATTTTTTGACGGTTATGATAGTTTTTGAAATCTAAAGCTTCATTTTTTCATGACTTCAACTTAGTGAAATCTAAATATCTATTTATTAACAGCTTCAACTTTTGAAAATCTAAAGCTCCATTACTTGACGTCTTCAACTTTCAGAGATTAAAAGCTTCGTTTCTTGACAGCTATCACACTTTGCAAAAAACGAAAGGTTTCATTAATCAACGACTTAAATATACAAGAAAACCTAAAGATTTTCGTCATTTGATGGGCTCTAATATTATGAAAAAGACTGAAGATTTAGTCATTTGACAGCTCTAATATTGTGAAAAAAAAAGGCTAAAGGCTTTCGTCGCTCAACAACTTTAATATTGTAGGAAAAACTAAAGCTTTTGTTATTCGATGACTCTAATATTAGAGGGAAAAAAAAACTTGGTCTTTCGTCATTCAATAACTTGATATAATGGGAATAACTAAAGCTTTCTTCATTTGATGGCTCTAATACTAAGGGTAACCATAACTCATCCGCTGATTCTTCAACATCAGTTAGTTCAGACCTCCACTTAGTTTCACCAAGCTTCATCTTAATCATGGATTAATCACCCAGGTTCGAGTTCATAAGCAATGATAATTGCCTTGTGAAGACTCATTTTTGCTACGACTCTGGTGGGTTCCCTTAATCAAGCCACTGCCTATGAGTTACCGGCACATTCTTTAATAGGCACACAGTCAAAGCCCTAGGCTCTTCCTACTGCTTGAGAGCTTATGGTTTCATGTTCTATTTCACTCCTTGATGGGGGTTCTTTTCTCCCTTCCCTCATGGCACTACTTCGCTATCGGTCACCCAAGAGTATTTAGCCTTGGAAGGTGGTCCTTGTTGATTATCATATAAGATAAGATATCATATATCATGAATATGATAAATTACATGAAACATATAAATATGTTATTTGGAATAACAAGCACATTTGAAATAATGGGCGAATTTATTCAAAGTCAAGGAGCAATGCCTTTTACGACGATAACAAAATTCATAGTTCCTGTTTAGATCAGAAATTACTTCAAATTAATCCCATTAATTAAGACCCGAATACATATAATAAAACTGTTTTGTCAAATCAAATTCGGCATGCATATATCTAACATATATATTTAGCATGCATAATGTGTTAGACCATGCAACATATCGCAGACATATAACTCATACACGTATTTATGATGAAATACACTGATATTAACTCAATTATTGTAAACAGACATGTATATCATATATATATATATATTTATATATATAATCTAATAGATTCGATTTTAATAAAATGCAACTAAGCTCTAATACCACTATAATTAAGAAATTATGTGAAAATAAAATAAACAATTTTCATCCAAATCCTAAGACCTATACATATATTAAACTGGTTACTGAAGTTCAAGTCATACCTTGAGAATGAAAAGCTAAATCTAAGAGCAGGTTGTGGCAAGTTTAGCATGCCAAGCATCATGCCTTTACTAGTATCCATGCACATGTATTATGCTCAGTACCTCAGTGTACTAGCATATAAATAGATGCAAATAATTTCTCTTTCTCTTGCTTATGTAAGGTTAGGGCTTTTATTCAGCTATTAATGACATATGCACCTACTACCTCTTATTATCCTCCTTATATAGGAATAAGAGAGAAGAGAAGACCTAATCTGAGCTAGGTTCGACACTTGATTTTACTTCTACAAGATTGACCTTATTAAAAACTCATTTTCTAGTTCAAAAGCCTAAGATCGGGATCTACTATAATTTTTCATCAAATCTTCTAATATTTACTATCCAAACATGAGGATTTTCTTCATTAGGATTCATGTTATAGATGATTCATCAAGACTTGACTCATCTGGTCTTACTACAAATTGACTCATCAAGATCTAGTAAGACAAGTGATAAATTGAGTTTTGCTTCATTGGGTCTAAAGGTAGACCTCACATTATGGATCTATATGGTGAAGTTTAACTCAATTTTTGGGTCATTCACATCAAGATTTCTAGTTAGATGATATATTGAATCTTTTTTTATCATTAAGATCAAAGCTTTTAATAGTTTTAGACTAAGTTTAGATTGGACATTATGTTGCTTTATCAGGTTTCTTTCATCTAGAGTTAATTCAAATTCACTCATCACCGGGGTTTTGATTAAGGGTTTAACAAGTTAGCAAATTATTATATCAATAATGGTCACTCTAAGTCAAGGATGGATTAAACAAGAATCTCATTAATTGAAAAAGTTTATACAATCGAAAAGAAAAATTAAACAAAAAAAAAATCATAGCTTAAGCTTATGGTTTAACCTTAGCTTTAGCCACATTGGGCATTGGAGTAACTTCAGGAGTACAAACTTTGAGCATTGGTAGTAACAACCCCTTTTCAATTCATTTATCAACCACTTCCTTCATATCTGCTAAGTAGACATATGGATCTTTGGAATAGATTGATGAAGCCTTTGCCAGAGAAGCCACCCGCATCTAAGAGAGGCCTAGGTCAAGATGCTTGCCTAGGATCTCCTCAACTATATGTCTTAAGAGAGGCTAATAAAAGTGAAAGACTCTCTTTCTAATCTAAGCTCGATAAACCTTTATCATCTTAATCCCATTTACTACTTGAGATTGAGCTTCTTCCTTAGCTATTTTTAGCTCAACTAGATGTTGTAAGACAAGTTCATTTTTGATGTGACTTATCCTAACTTCCATATTAGCCTACACTTGGGCCAGCTCGACCTTCATATCATCAACATCGGCCTTAGCTTTGACTAGTAAACATTTCAGCCTCTCAACCTTGATTGTGTAAATGTGGACTTTATTAACAGTATTAGTGGTAGACTCATTTACAACATCAACCTCCTTCATGAAATTATAGAGGCCAATGTTGGTGTGATTATACTTGTTAAGAAGTACAGCCATCCTCTAAGCAAACTACAAACAAGAAAAAAAATGCATATTAGGAATGTATAGCTATATCTTTCAAAAAAAAAAAAAAAAGGATTGATACTTACCTCCTTGAAACACATCATTTTGTTACCTAGGAATGTGTTATTCTCCTCTTTAGCTTTTTCATTTACTAAGAAGGGATCGATTGTAGAGCCTTTCCAAAATTAGACTAAGATAGTTCA
Source organism: Moringa oleifera (assembly GCA_021397835.1). NCBI lineage: Eukaryota > Viridiplantae > Streptophyta > Magnoliopsida > Brassicales > Moringaceae > Moringa > Moringa oleifera. Next base: position 667,061 of record JAJFZO010000184.1, on the reverse strand, counting down.
AGAATCCTTCAATGGGCATGTCCTAATTTGACATAAACTTCTACTTTCAGGAAAAAGGTTATGGCACACCTAAAGGCATCAAGAGTGCATCCACGGCACCCCTATCCAACGAGTGATGCCCTTTCTCACCTACCTTCCCCTTGATGGCTGGAGGAGTGATAGTCATAATCTTTCTTTTTTTTTTTTTTTTTTTTTACAATAAGGGAACCATCATTTAGGCCCGCTCTAGCCTCTTTCCTTTTTCAGCCAACTTGTGAGGATTGACCTCGTTACTAAGGTCTAACAGTAGCACTAAGTAAGGAGCTTCCTTTGGGGACATGTCTCCTTAGGGCATACCCATGGCCTCCCCAACTAATTTTTAGTCACTTAAGGTAGGTTGCTTTGACGATCATTTCTTCTAGATTTGTAAAATACAACATTCAAGGATTAGTAACAAGCAGAAGATAAAATATGAAAGTTAAAGTATATTAGTGACAAAACCTGAAATGGCATCAGTCTGAAAGACCACACCAGGATATATAGGATTACAAAGTTGAAGCTCAAGCCCTAAAATCGAGGTTAACATATACTTCAGGGCCAACAATCAGTTTAGGGGTTTGTATTTTCCTTTATCAAGATGTCTACCTATTTTAGGTAAGGATTAGTAATAAGTAGAAGATTAAATATCATAGCCAAAGTAAAAGTAGTGACAAAACCTGAAATGACATCTATCTGAGAGACCACACTGAGAGATGTAAAATTAAAAAGTTGAAGCTCAAGTCCTACATTGAAGTTCACATTTGCTTCGGGGCCAACAGTTGGTTTAAAGTTTTATGTTTCCCCTTATCAAGATGTCTACCTACTTCGGGTGAAGTACTTAGCTTAGAGTTTGTTGGTTCAACGTCGAGATTTAGATTTGAGAGATAGGAAAAGAACTTTTTCCTAAGACCTAAGCCTGATGTGTCTTTGGTTGACCTAAAAGTTTTATCAAATCTAAAGACTTTGTACTAGGTCTTAGTAGCTCTAACTACAGGTATCTTATTGTTACCTACGTGATCCGTAAAGCTATTTAGACCTCCTTGATCATAGAGGGATGAAAAGACCAATGTTAGGTTAGGTTTAACCTTTTTTCTGTGAACTTTGCTAGTGGGCTCACTTTCGGTGCTCAAATGGGGATATATCTCAGGCTAAGAGACTTAGAAGTACTTTTTGGCCCAGCCTCTGTTATTAGAAGGCAAGCCTTTAGAAACGAGTTTTAAGCTAATGTAAGCAAAATAATAAAATTTAAATTCAAAATTTTTATCATCCCTATTGGCCTTCAACTCAAAAGATTTGGTAAATAAAACAACAGAAAGATATGTATAGTTCATGGACAAAATAAAACATTTTGGTAGATAGGCATGAGTAAGAAGGTGAGACTCTAAACTGATGATAAACATTTTGGTAAATGGGATGGATGGGAAGATTTTAGCCTCCCTTGAGACTATCGTCTGAGACCATGACCCAGCCTTCATAGTAGGTCCATGATAGGTCAGAAAAAGAAGGAAGTTTGAGTTTAGATATTTGGGAATAGGGAAATTACTCCTAATCCATTCCATATCTCAGAGGTGTAAGTCAAAAGGACCTAAGTTTCTGATCATTTTCCTAGAATTAGAAAATGTAAAAAATGAGTGAAATATTTAGCTAGCATGATGAACTATGAAGGAAAAGACGAAGAGCTCTGGGTTTGTTGACAAAGGATCTAGAGGCTTCTTTTTGCAAAAGGTGGAGTGAAAAGAGGAAAAATTTTTTTTGAAACCTGTTTTAAAGGAAACAACATTCGTCGAGAAAACCAAAAGACAACATACAAAATACATTACCTTTGCCCTAGGTCATTGGGTAAATCATGCGTTAGCACCTATATAATAAATATTTTGAAGAGACTTTTCAAAATAACTTAGTGGAATTATGACTAGCACTGAAGGCATGCTTTTCCTGACTTACATTCGCTCCGATCACTCATCGGGTTAACCTACATCATCCCTAACCAGGGCTAAACCGCAAATTAATCATTAGGTTGCTTAGCAAGATCCCAACCTTGACATATCTTTGATCGCTCATTAGGTTGTTTCTGACATTGAAATCCTAACCTGTGTGATCCAGAGCTACACCAAGTCAAGAATAGTAAAGCGCAAAATATGTGTTTCAAAAAGAATTTTGCTAATTTTTCAGATATTTTCTAGAAGTTTTTAAATTCAAGGAAAAGGCATACGATACAAGAACCAAGCATCTTCAAATCTTAGATTTATAGCATGCACCCATCATTTTTACTAAGGCCACGCCTATAAATACCCTTCGAACTAAGGAAAAAAGGACCTTGAGTTTTATTTTAGCTAACAGAGTTAAGGGATAGGATTTTAAAAAAGAGAAACTGGCTCTTTAGTTTACAATCTAACTTTCATTGCACATTGCTTCTTTTTCAACTACACACTTTCATTTTCTTTAGTAAGGTTGAAAGTATAAGTTCAAGATTATGTAAAAGTTTTTCTAAAATTGTAGAAAGGTTACTGCATTGTGTTAATAGGTAAACCAAGTTTTCTTTTTGTAACCATTTCAATCATATATGGATGCTTGATGTTATCCCCATGCTTTCTTGATACTTTCTTTATGCTTTTTGTCATATTCTCCTACTTTCCTGATGTCTTCTTACTGCAATGAGTTCATGTATTTATCATTTCTACATCATGTGTCCATTTTTTCTATAGAAACAAATTTAAAGATGAAATGTGTATAGGGGTCAATCCTTACATGGAGTTCTAAGCAAAACTGTTTTATCTTAAGGAAATAGGAGTTGTTTTTAAGGCCTCTCCATGATATTCACTAAAAATGCATTATTATGAATACTTTATGATGATTCCAAGAAACAAGATTCTCTTTTTTCATTTTTTTCAAGACTTGAAGGTTAAGTAAAAGTTAACCTTTGGGGTCTTAAATAAATGATTTTGGAAACCAATTTTTCATCATTTTTGCATTCTTCGAAAAAGGTTTTCTCTTTGCAATTATGTGTTGCTTTATAAGAGAATCAAGTTCGAATCTTTTTTTGCCACACTAAAAATACTTTTCATTTTAACTTATCCCAAATTTTGCCATTATGAAAATGTTAATCCTTCATCACACATCATTTAACTCACAGACCTAGATTCCTTAGCAAAGTTTGAGCAGTTCCAAAACTTGTTTTTTCCTTTCATTGGTATGTTTCTACCAAAAAAAAAAAAGGATTTGAGAAATGTAAAAGAATTTTTTTGTGACTAATCACACCATAAGATAGATTAGTGATGACTATTATTTTTAATTTATTTTTATTAAAAACTTCAGTTAAAATGAATTTCAAGATTCAGTGTTCTTTAACCAAACTAATCAAAAAAGAAGGGGCAAATTCTCTCATTTCTCACTTTAGGGAATAGAGTGTCCTAACTTTGTTGCTTGGGCCTGTTATGATAGCTTGGCGACTCCATTAGGATTGAACCCAAAATCTGTAATTTCATAAAGTCGAGCCAAAGTTAAAATTGAAAGTTGTTTTTTAATCGAATGAAAGTCCAAAATATTGAACTAGATTCCTTTGTGTATTTCATCTTCTTTGTTCTTTATTTTATTTTATGTTTTTAGTATTATTAAACTGTTACATACTTCATAGTCATGCATTGCATTAACTACCCATGCTAGATCCTTCATAACCATTCCTTATTAAGAGGGGTGAGTAACTTGTATTCAGAGGGAACTCGGCCTTTGCGATACCATGCTGCTTATCCCACTCAAATCAAACCCTGTGTTCATTTTCATCACTCAAGGGGAATGGGAAAGTTTTCTTCCTTAGTGCCCTCATGTAGGTGACTATAAGCCATGGGTACCCTTCTTACTAAATCGGCATTAAGGGATGATCTAAAAGCCCTTACAAGACTTAAACACCTGTGCAAGATCCCACCTTAGGTTAAGCCACTGATCGTTAACCCTACATGTTAATCTTTGGAAAGGTCAAAACTAAAAAACTCCATATGGCATAAACACCGTCAATAGGACATGAACTCAAATTAAAAGGATAAAATAAGATTGTGGCTTGTACTGATTTATTTTATTGTCTTATCACCATGCATCATTCTGCATGACATTGACATTGGGAAACTTCATAACATTAGCTTCTTTAGCATAATTAAAAATTTCAAAGGTCTACCCCTATTTCACTTAGAATTCTTGATCATGAAATAAATAAGTCCCAATGATGGAGCATGAACCCTGATTTAAGTAAATCTTGATGTAACAAAGTTAATCCTTGATGTGGAAATAGATAAGGCTTGAGGATACCTTACCTACTAACTTAGACAATTGGCAAGTCCATGTTCACAGTTCATCTGGTTTAGAGTAAAAATGAGTTCAAAAGATTGGGCCAACTGATTTGGGTATTCTCATTAGAGCCACTAAATCCCTGCTTTCATGGTTTGAATTTAACCTCAACATTAAATAGTACTAACATAGGTTGAGATTAAGTGGTCAGGTTAGGATTAAACAATCATAGGTAAGGATTAAGCATTTCCTCATGACAACTCATCTAGCATAACGAATAATAGACGAGCAAATGTCTCTCACTATCCACAAGCATTTTTAGACCTCTGACTAAAAACAAATGGGTAAGAGGGATCACATTGGGAACTAATGCCAATAAGATTGAGAATACATCCAACCTTTTATTCATCCAACAGGACCTACCATTATTGTCAACTATAAGCCATATGTTAGGTACTTCTAACAACAAGTAACTTTTAAGTCCATTGTGCCAATGTCTACTTTTTTGTCTACAAATCTGCATAATGGATCATCCTACGTGACACTTGAAGTAGTTTATTTAAACTGATAGATAGTTAATCCCTTTCAAGTAAAAAAAGGTCAGATATACCCATACATCTGTAAATAATTCATAAAATGAAGATTTTAAAAATTATTTAAAATATACAAAAAAAATCATAATTAGAAGGTATATAGGGATCTTCATGTTTAGAAAATCTCAAATGTTGAGGAGGTTTTTATGGCTCTACTTAACGTTAAGAAGACTTACAAATGACAAAAAAAGATGAAGTCAGATAAGATGACATTAGCAACTTAAGGCTTGACTTAATTCCATCATTAATAAAAGAAATATATAAAAAAAGGAGCGAGGTACTATCCGATTACCAAAGTTATAATACTTAATTAAAAGCCCCAAACCAAAGACAGAATAGCTAAAAGAAACAAAAAAGATGACAATATAACTTGATACGAATTCTCACGGTTTACCAGTCCCCATGTGTCAGATATAACCATTAGTACTGAATCTCCATTTAAAGTGATGATAGACATGAGAAAGGCTAGGATGATTAGAAAGATGATCAGAAATATATCCTTATCCACTGGCCTTGCTCTAAAAAACTAGATGAAATCTAAATTCCCTATTGTATACCAGAGGAATTACATGTGATAGATAAACTTTAGTTATTGCTCATTAACAAATACATTTTGTTTCTCCCATTTTATACCTTTCCTTTCCTTTCCATATTATTCCCATTCGAAATTCCATCTTCGGTTCTCCAAATAACTCTTCCCTTTCTCATGTTCTAGAAAATCCAAATATGAATATCGAAGTATCATAATTAATAAAGTTAGATTACACACCAAAGTATTCTTTTTAAAGATGTTTCCAATCTTGAAGAAAATAAGGATGACTATGTTCTACCCTAAAAAAGACAAGATAAATTAAATATAAAAGCAGATAATGCCCAAGATGGCTTTACAGAAGCTATCCATCGAGAAATGATGAAGAGACATGAAGATGGAATTTGTTTTTTGAAACAAAGAGTCAGTATACTTAGAAAGGCTAAAAATATGAACAATATCATTAAGATGGGTTGTTGTCATGGCTAATGAAGCCTAAAAGGTCAAGGTTTCTATTGAAAATCAAAGAAAAGGTCTATAAGATGCTAGATGTGAAACTTTTAGAGGCAGAAATATGCCTATTAAGTAGAAATTTTATGCCCATAAAAGGTGTCTAGGAATTTATATATGGGCCTTATAAAGGCTTAACCAGTGCAAATCTGAAAGGTCATCTTTTGATGCTACACAAGATGCTGTGATGATAAAACCATGCAATTATCGTTAGAAATTTGCATTTATGCTACCAAATCTATGATGGCTTAATTGCATATAGAAAAAAAAGTTAAAAAAATTGAAAGAAGAAAACAAAAGAAAGAAAAGAGAGAGAGAAAGAAAAAAGAAAGCAAAAAAAGAAACAAAAAGAAAAAGGAAAAAAAGAGCCAAAGATACGCAAGAAAGATACATTAGACATATCTCACAAAATTTTCTGATAGTCATCTTAGTCTTTAGTAAAAAGAATTTGATTCATTAGTCAATATCATGAAGCTTATAATCAGTAGTTGCTTCAAAAGCATTAGCTGGTGTTGTCCACTAAAGATGGTTATACTAAAAGATATCTTGAATTTTTGAACAATGAATAGATATCCCCAATTCAAATTCAATATCATGTTCTAACGGAGTATAGTACTCCAAGATAAAAGAATCGACTATCATGAATATTATGAAAATTGCATGACATGCAAAAAGGTTGGCGTAAGACACCTCTATCTGCTTTGAATATCATAGTGAACTTTTATTAAGACAACTTTATAATCTTTAGTCTATGGGACAAAGGCTACATTATTCATAAAAGTGAAATTTTTTTTAGCAAAAACACCGACAAAATTAGTTAGAAGAAGTTTGAATAGGGCAAAGCCTACTATGAGCAGTCAAATCTTAGAAAAGACACTTTGTTAAAAGCTATCACGTCAAAGGATATATGACGAGAATATTCGTCCAAAAGCATTTAAGGAAATCTAGTGCCAATGAGAACTTCAAAGGATGTTTGGGCTTAAGTTGGAAAAGTTTGATGGTAGTATTTCTTTATGAAACTTTTTAAAATGGATGATTAAGATCTTTCATATTTGATTAACCCTAGCTAATAAAGTAATGGCAATGAAAAAAAAAATAGAGAAGAAAGAAGAAAAAATAAAGAAAAGTATAACAAAAAGAAAAAATATAAGGAATCCGTAGCAAAAGGTAAATAAAAAATTGTGCAAGTCAATTTTCCCACGTTTAGAGGTGAATTAATATGGCATCATCCAAATGCTTCTAAATAATTACTAGGGAAAATGTAGTAGATTTCCTTTTATCCTCGACAAGGATAAGGAACATCATTGTCAATTCTATTGGGGACAACATAACTAACACTAATTGGTACTTCGATATTCGTTGCTGGAAACACTAAGCAAAAATTGCTACCAAAAATGCAAAGACCTCAGTTCTAACTCCTTTTATCATGATACATATTGTCTATTAAAAAGGTCTTTATCATCCCGTTTTTCCACAGCTAGAAACTCTAAATTTTTTAACCCTCTAAACTTCTTTTCCAAGAGCGTATTCGCATGAAAACATCCTCAAAAACCAAAAGACAATGTAATGCAATGTGAAGTTTAATATTACATGGTTAAGTTTCCCTCTTTTCCCATGGGATTTGAATATAGTTAGGTTATTTAGAACAACACCAAACCAATATAAAGGATAGTTCCTTAAGAAAATAAAATAGACAAGAAAAACATAAATTAAGGGGCAAAAGAAAGAAACATTCGAGGGAAACATACAAAAAGAGGGAATGATTATCATGATAATAGAGAGATTAAATTTCAAGTAGTATTATTTGTCACCAGTGCTGGTAAAACACGCCATGAACCTTTAAAGGGAATAAACACTGAGTATGAATCATATTCATCAAAGAAAAATTACATTCAGTTCCTTCAAAGAATTCATCATAATTTAAGAACGCCTTGATGATCCTTACGATTTATGTTATGAATATTTGAAGGTAACCTGGATACACCTTGGCGAAAAATAATATATAAGAGTCAAAGAAAGTAAGAAAAAGTAGAAAATGTAGTTTTGCATTTGCATAAGTGTCTATTCACAAACATGACATGTATAGAAAAAAAAAAGGGGTAAACATAGTAATAAAAATGGTACATAGCATACTTAACATTTACAATCGAAAGACTTTAATTGAAATTACATCCCTAGGGAGTTAAATATAAAATTAAATTAGCTATGAAAAATGAATTATCCAACTAGTATACTACTTTAGGTGTGGCTGCTTTCATGCCCCACATCGAGTACTTTTGTTTATATAAGATTGCTTTCATGCCTCTTATCTGGAACCACGACCTTAGATGAGATTACTTTCATGCTTCTCATTGGGTTTTAATTATACCTTAAGTATGGTTGCTTTCATGCCCCACATCGAGCATTTTTGCCTTAGATGAGACTCCTTTCATGCCTTACATCGAGCAGTGCAATTTTAAATGAGACTGCTTCCATACCTCTTATCGGGTTTTAATTATGCCATAGATGTGGCTGCTTTCATGCCCCACGTCAAGCACTCCCACCTAAGATGAGACTGCTTTCACGCCTCTCATCCGCCGCTAGAACTTTAGATGAAAATGGTTTTTTACCTTTCATCAAGTTTTAATTATGCCTTTCATATGGCTACTTGCATGCTTCACATCGTGCATTCCTACCTCAAATGAGAGTGCTTTCATGCCTCTCATCAGGCATTTTTACCTTAGATGTGCTACTTTCATACCCCACATCAAGAACCTCTACCTAGGATGAAACTGCTTTCATGTTTCCTGTTAGGCACCGCCTTAAAATATGACTACTTTTGTGCTTCATATTTGGCATGTAAACTAACCGTTTTACATGAAACTTCTTTCATGCATTTCATTAGGCATTCACACCTTGGATGTTGCTGCTTGTACATTGCCTTAGATGAGACTACTTTTATGCCTCTTACCAGGTGGTCCTACATTAAATGTGGCTGCTTTCATGCCCTATACTGAGCATTGACACTACCTTAGATAATACTACTTTCATGCCTCTCATCAAGCTCTCCCACTTTAGATGTGGCTACTTTCATGCCCCACATCAAGCCCTAAGATCGCCTTAAATGAGTTCACTTTCATCCCCTCATTGGCATTACCACTTTAGGTGTCATTGGTTTCTTACCTCACATTAGGCATTTAACATAACTTCATATGTGACTAGCTTAGACCTCACAATGAGTATTGTTTACATTGCAGATCTGACTAGCTTAGACCTCATATTGAGATTTTGATCTAGCTCATGTAATTAAGTTTAGTAACTTCAACAAAACTAACCTAGCGAGTCATTGGAGGGGCATATCTATCGCATCATAAGGGGAGACATCCAAAACTAAATTTTTATATAGAGAACATCATGTGGATTTAGAAAAGATGACGTGGAAGTCATAAAGATGGATATCGCAGGTCATCGGAGGCATATGCCTATTGTGTCATAGAGAATGCATCCAAAGGCCAGTCAAGCTCGTACCCTAGTATGAAAGCATCACATGGTCTTAAAAAAATGCATTGTGTTGAAGTCGATCTCATGGTTTCGAGATGGATGCCCTAGATCATGAGATAAGAAAAATCCATCTCTCTCATATAATTATTGAGCAAAATTAGTATCTTGAAGTCTTTATCCAAACTATAACACTCAAAGCATTGAATAAAAAAGGGGGTTACCTAACTATTAACACCTAATTTTGCTCCTAAAAAGATTGACTTTATCAAAAACTCATTTCCCAATTCAGAAGGCTAAGATCAGGATCTATTATAATTTTGCATCAAACATTCCAATGTTTACTTTTCAACCATGTAGAATTTTCTTCATCAGGGTTCGTGCTACAAATGACTCACTAGGACTTGACTCATTTAAGCTTATTAAAGATTGACTTATCAAGATTTAGACAGGTGATAAATTGGTTTTTCTTTGTTAAGTCTGAAGGTAAACCTCATATTAAGACTTTATTAGGTGAAATTCAACTTAATTTTTGGGTCATGCACATCAAGATTTCTAGTCTTGATTATACATCGGGATCAAAGCCTTAGATAGTTCAAGACCAAGTTTAGGTTGGATGTTATGTTGCTTCATCAGGTGTTGTCATTCAAAGTTAATTAATGTTCACACATCATCATGGTTGTGATTAAAGGTTTAACAAGCTAGCAATTTATTATGCTGGCAATAATCACTTTAGCCATTCCAGGTGCAAGTGAAGGTTGGATCAAAAAGGAATATCATTAATTGAAAAAGTTTGTATATTTAAAAAGAAAAATGGAATATAAAAAGATTAAAGTTTATGCTTGTGGTTTAGCCTCAACTTTAGCCATATTAGGCATTAGAGCAGCTTTAAGAGTAAGGCCTTCTACCACGTGTATCGATGACCCCATTTTAGTTGGCATGTCAGACACTTCCTCTAAATCAACTAAAGAGACATTCAATTCTTCATAATGGACTAATGAAGCCCCAATGGGAAGAACCCTTTGCACTAAATAAAGGTCTAGGTCAGGATGCTTGTCTTGGATTTCCTTAACTGTGCATCTTCTAATAAGTCAGTAAAGGCGAGAGGCTTGCTCCTTGATCTCAGCCTGATAACCAGCTCATACAAAATCCTGATAAATGTAATCACAATGTAAAATCTAAAAAATTATTGCGATTCATAGTTAATTGGAAAGAAATTGAGGTTTATCCAAGTCAAGATGATACAAAATTTAACTCTTTAAAAAAAATCAAGGAAGTTTAAGGAGTCTTAGGGAGATTAAATTATATCTCCATATTTATCTTACAATTGACCAACATTTATGATCCTATCTTTTGGTTATTATGGAAGCATAACCTAGAATAGTGAGATGATGAATGTCAAATAGTGTACGATAAAATGAAGGAGTATTTATTAAATTTGCTAGTGTTAATTACTCCCACACTAGAAAAACCTTTGAATATATATTTAACAATGCAAAAATGATCATTGGAATGTGTACTAGCTTAATTACCTGAAAAAGGCAAAAAAAAAAAAAAAGGTGATAACAAAGCAAAAAACCAATTATGAATGAAAAGAACTAACTTATTTCTATATGTAAAGCATCTATTGCATCATATCATGTGATATCACTATAGAGGATCATCATTTTTTCTCATATGAATTCCATAAACATGTGACATTTAAAACATATTTATATGAAGGAAGTTAACATTCATATATTGTACAAGTAAGTTAGCCTACAAAATCAAAGGAGTTTTGTTTGATATCACATGTCTTAATCCTCTTACTATATATATATACAAGCAAAACTTTCTACTAGTAATAAGTTTTAAAAAGTTCTTAAAAGAGAACGTAGAAGAGGATAGGCCATTGACCTATTCTCCATATGATTTTCAAGGTTTGTTGAGGGCTTCATTTTTCAGCATCACCAATCTAAAAATTTGTTTGTGATTTAAACAAGTCATAACAATAATTAATCATGTTAAACGTATTATCCAAATCATAAGCTACTACTAAATATGTTATCCTTACCAATCAAAGATCAAGTGTAAACAAACATATGCAAGTAATATGTAATTTCATTTTCTTTTTATTTTGTGGCAGACAAGATAAGCAAATGCTTTAAAAATTTTATGTGAACATATTGATCCATAAGATCACACAATTATATATATGTATCATAGGCTCATGGCCAAAGAAAGTGATTCCATATCACTAACCTTTAGTCAATGGAATATCTCATGTCATTATGGAATTGCATAGCTTATCAAGTAAGTCACAACTTATTTATCACCTATTTATTTATCTATGCAAGTTCTCATCTAGTAAACCCAATGCACTTTTAAATGTTCTAGCAACAATTCACGGCACCATCCATTTCATAACTCAAACATACAACCTTGTTTTACGTATTCAGCCTACCTGTTGTAATTTTAAAAGTTTTAAACCCCTATATAAACTTCCTTCTTCTTGCCTTTTCTCACATGTAATTGTTCTATTAGATGTAAGATATACTATTATGACATTTGCAAGCATAATCATGCATGATAGATGAGTCTAAGTTGAATTTTTTTTTTTAAACTTCATTTCACTTTACTTAGTTCTTAATCTTATGATCAAGCTTTTTTCTTTCATACACAACTAATTTATCACTTCATATTCCTTATATTGGAATGAATCATTTAAACATAAAATAAATTTTCTCTTCAAACCTAACTAAGTTAACACTTTACAAAATTTTGTTTTTTACAAAATATCTCATGTTTTTAGCCTTAGTAATCAAGCTATAACTCTTTCATTTCTACTTATTTAGCCAAGCCATTTTGCATTCTTTAATTCAAATTGTTAGCTACAAGTTTAATGTTTTATATTTCATAAAATTCAAACTCCAAACCCGTGAAATTTGTGTATCAAGTTGCTACCCTAAAAACAGGACACTCTTGTGTTTTTCAACAAATCCCAATCCTTAATCTTATACATAGCTCAAAAATCATGTCTTTACTCATTATATAGATCAATTAATCATACAGGATGATAAAAATGAAGAGTAATTATTTTACTTACCTATTAGTCAATCTAAATCGCTTTAACTCAATTCATCAACTTACTTGTCTAATTCTTTCTTCTTTAGTTTTCTTCCTTCATTGTCTTTCTTTCCCTTAAATTTCATGTTAAAAAAATAGCTATAGAGATTTTATTCAATTATTGAAATATGATTTTTAAGAAAGAAGAAGAGTGAGATGGTTATTATCTCTTGGTACATATAAGGCTTTGGCAAAATTGTTAGGTATCTTAGTCTCATGCATCCACTTAGCATCTTACTTTTCTTTTTTTTTTATTATTATCTTTTACTCCTTATAAAATTTAGTTCACTCCCTATATTTTGCATAATTCGTAGCATAGCTAGAACACCTTTAAGTATTGCTAACAAGCTTCTAGAATTCATGTAATTAACTTATATATAGCAATTCTCAATAACTACCAACTGCATAGTTTACACATTTAAACACACACACACATACACACACACACACACACATATATATATATATGGCTATATTTGTTCAATGAATACAAATACTTCATCATACTACGTAGGTTATTGCTAAACTTGAGCTAATATTTATTCGAAAACTTTCTTTATGAGGAAGACTAGAAAGATGGCTAATATTATTTTAGAATATGAGTTAGTATATGTATCTTGAAAAGTAGTTAAAAGAAGTCTAATGGTAGATTTCTCAACAAATAGAGCTATTAAGATTATCAGCCTGTACAATTTGATTTTCTGAAAGAAAATCTCATTGCTTGTGTTGAAGAGGAAACAAATGAACTACAAGAATGGAAAATCCATTTCAATGAGCCAACAAATGCCATAGGTCATGAAATTAAGGCTACCTTAATTTTTTGCTAACAATTAATATAATCCTTTCACAACAAGATTGGACTTTGATAATATTAATAATATGGCTGAGTATGAAGCATGCATATTAGGATTAATTGTTCCTATTTAAAAATGAATAACCAAGGAAAAATTATGAAGATTTTGCCCTTGTAATTTATCAATTAAAAGATGAATGGATGACTTTGTATCCTATTTTGATGAAATATCATGAGTATGTGAAAGAAATATTTAAAATTTTTGAAAAAGCTTCCTTTTATTTCCTTCTCAGAGAGTATACTCAAATCGTGTATGCATTGGCCACTCTTGCGATAATATTCCAAGTCAAAAGCCTAAAAAAAAATTACTTGTAAAGATGAGCAATAAAGAATCTCCAGTATATTGCATGGTAATAAAAAATAAGAAAAAGTTGGGCAACCCTTGGTTTATGACATCAAATGATTCATTAAAGATCGAGTATACTAGGAAAAGGCAACAAATGTGATAAAAAGATGTTAAAAAGGTTTTCTATTAACTTTATCTTGTTTCAATATTTGTTAATTGCTTTATCAAATAGATTGAGATAGGATCATTCACCAGCGTAACAAAGTCAACCTATCAATCGATGCTTGTAAAAAGAGATTGTACGCTGGTGTAGTCCATTAGAGAGAATTATTTTGGACAATGCAACAAATCTAAATAACAAGGAAATGGAAGAGATTTGCACTGAATTTAAGATCAAGCATCATAATTTGGTGAGGTACTAAAAAATGATGAATGGTACAATAAAGGCATCCAATAGAAATAACAAAAAGATATTTGAAAAAATGACATTAACTTATAAAGATTGGTATGAGATGCTTCCTCTAGCTTTGTTAACTTGTAGAACAAGTGTCAAAACTTCTATTGGGGCAACACCCTATTCCTCGGCATAAGGGACAAAAGTAGTATGGATAATGAGAATAACAATTCCTTCATTAAGAGTGATATAAGAAACCTAGCTTAATGAGGAAGACTAGACCAAAGCTCGGCATGAATTGTTAAAGATGATAAAAGAAAAAAGGTTGACAACTTTATGTCATGGTTAAAGTAGGCGAGCTTACAATAAGAAAGTTCATTTGAGAATTTTTAAAGAAGGCAATTTAGTGCTTAAGAGAACACTTGATAATGCCTCAGATCCCAGAGGGAAGTGGGCACAAAATTGTAATGGGCTATATATTTAAAAAAAGGTGTTTTCAAGAGGAGCTTTAATATTGACAGCAATGGATGGTCATGTCCTCTCTCTAATCTAATTAATTCAGACATAATAAAGAAATACTACATTTGAAAAGAAAAAGTCAAAAACCCAGAAGTTCAGCTTTAAAAAAATAAAAAGGGGGATCTATGCTGAAAATTTGAAAAGATAATGTGATCATATACAATGATTAGTAGAAGTCTCTGATAAGGAAAAGAGTTATCTATGGCTTTCATTCAACCATGACAGATGAAAGTGAAGAATCAAAGGTATTTATGACTAAGAGAAAAACTGAACATGAAAACCTTTTCAATCATGATGTACTAGAACAAAATCCTTTATACCAAATTATCTATCAAATAAAGCCATAGAGCAATTCTTGTCTTACCCCTATTCCTTTTCCCTTTTATTCCTCAAAAAATGAAATATATGTTTTTTTTAATGCAAAATGTTAAAAAAATTGGTTGTTTAAACCAAATTTCAAAAGGCTTATGCTAAATTTTCCTCCTAAAAGGTTCGGTAAATTTTCAAATACACAAGAAAAGGTCTATGGGAAAACATAAGTGTTGTAAAAGACAGGAAATGAGATGTGTCCCGAAACATATTTTAGCTGATTGACTTAAATGCATTGTGCAAGGCATAATCACATACCTTGTAAAAAATAAAGGAATAGAGAATACGAAGGTGGTTGGAAAGTATGGCGTTAACTAAAGATAACAAAAATGAATATTTGTGCATCATGCATACATAACTCTTGTTTCATTAAAAAGTTCTTGTTGTGAAATATAAATGTCATAATAGAAGAGGATAAAATAAAAGTTTCCTAATGGGAGGAGATAAAATAAAATTCCTTTAATGCAAATAAGTGAAACTCAATTTTCCATATCCTTGGTAGGAAGAGATAAAATAAATTCCTTCAGTGGAAATGAGCAAAACCAAAATTTTCATTTCCCAGTACGAGGGGACAAAATAAAATTCTCATTAAGAAAGGCAAAATAGAATTTTTCTTTGATAATAAGATATAAAATAAAATTCCCTAATTGAAAGGGATGAAGTTAAATTCCCCATGATGCGAAAGAATGAAAATAAATTCCCAATAATAAATAACAAAAGGAAAATTTCTAGATGGGAAGGAATATTATAGAATTTTGATGACTAGAAAGATAAGAATCTCAAGAAAAATAATCATCCCTAGTGGAAGTTCAAAAATCCCAAGTGTTATGAATCACATCATGGAAAAAGTTTGATCACTCCTTAATTTGCTTTTAATCGCATCTCGAAAGTTCAAAATTTTGATTGCTGTGAATTGCATCATAGATAAAATTTTATCACTTTTTGGTTTACTATTATACGCACCTTAGAAGTTCAAAAATCTTGACTACTACAAATCGCTTTATAAATAAAATTTTATCACTTGTTAGTTTGTTGCAAATTGGACCTTGAAAGTTTAAAATCCTAACTGTTATGAATCATATTGTAGATAAAATTTTATCACTCTTTGGTTTGCTATTTAGAAGTTCAAAAATTTTGACTGTTGGTAATCCCATTGTGGAAAAGATCTTATCACTTCTTAGTCTACTATGAATGGCATCGGGGAATATCAGAATTCTAAATGAAGACATTATCGCTAGCTACTAAGATGGTTAAAACGAATGTGAATCGTATTTTGGTTCATCAAATCATCAAGATGAATATCAGTCTCTTTCTATTTGAATGTTATGAAGAACAGTTTTTTTATGGCAATCCGGTATTTAGGGTATAAAATTAAGTGCCTTAGATCTTTGCTTCTATCCTTGATTATCATGGAAAGGCAAAGAAGGGTAGGTGTAGATAGCTAATTCTTACCCTTAAAGCTCATGCTTGGAAGTTAAGTATCTAAAAATTTTAAGTTTGAGATTGGAATTTAGTTCAAAAATAGGCTCAAGATGAAAATTGTGATCTGAGTTTAAGATTGAGATCAAGAGCTTTAATTCAAGATCGAATTCATTTAGGATCAAGCTTATGTTTCAAGGTAGTTTTAGGTATTTGATGTGGGATTAAGGTTAGGATCAAACTACAAAAACAATTGCCAAATCAAGATCATGATTGCAAGACTTTTTGGGCTAAATGTGACAGTTATTAGCATCGAGATTTAGATTACATTCAGTTTGAAATTTGAATTATACTTTGAACTTCAAGATCAAAATTGTATTAAGTACAAGTCTTGGGTTATGCTTTCCAATGTTGGTTTGACTAATAAGATCGAGATAAACCATTTAATTAGCAAGATCAACTTAGATTGAGGTCAACATATTACCATAATTTGATTTGAATGAGAGAAGTTACTAAGTTTGAGATCGAGTTAGTCAGACACGTTAGCACATTTGAAAAAAACTTTTATTCATTATAGTAGAGAAGGTACATTTGAAATCAAAAAAATAAATTACATTTAAGTTGAAAGGATTGCATTTAGAGTTTTTAGAGGTGTTGTTGCTAGATCTGGGATTGATTTAGAATTATTTGAAACACCAACTTTAGGAATGACTTAGCAAGGGTGACTTCAGATGGACCAACCAATTTGTCTCTTGAAGTGGCACAGGGAGTTGTTGCCTCTCTCAAGGAACCCTAGATTAAGTTTAGGATAAAGTTCTTGAACTTTGTTTAGTATGTTCAATCTAAGAAAAGGTAGCAACTTAATAGTTTCTTGTGCCATTTTAGCATAAAATTCAACACTCTCCTTATACTCTCAAACGTTCTTCACCTAGGCCTTAATGATCAACTCCTTGGCATGGATTGTGTCTTCCGTGGTTTAGTGAATCCTTTGCTTGATCTAAGATCAAAATTTAGCCAGCTTGGTCTATGTTCTTAATATCAGTTGGTCCTTCTAGGGCATAACGATTTCTTATCACTTAATTTTGATGGCTAAAATATTAACCCTCTTTACAACATCAGCAGCTAACTTATTAGCAATTTTTATTTCTTTTATTTGTTCAACTAGGACCTTGCTCATAAGTTCATATTGTTCAATGAGCAAGGCCATCTCATTAGAAAATAACAAAAATAAAGGAGAAATAGATGTTAGATCGATTGAAAGTAAAAAAAAAAAAATGGAGAAACAAGAATGATCTTACCTTTTTGATATGATGAGAGACTATACTTTCTAGGTTTATGGTTGATAACTCTACAATCATTTCTCGATCTTCTTGAAGAGTACCTTTCCACATCCTTTCATAGGATATCGTTTGCATTACAACCGGTGTCTCTTGGTCTTATGCCCTAATGAGGGTAATATCGATATGAAATGTTACAGATGGGTAGCCTTGGGATCGGGCTACCAAAGGTGTCAATAGTGCCACTATTTATGACATCCCCAAACAAGTGTTTAGGAATTGCATCAAGTAATACATCAACCTCGGCTTAACTGTAACTTGTGATTGCTTTGTCTTTCTTTAAGGCACCTTTAGGGGTAAAATCGACAGCTCTTTTGTTTGATTGAGATCGACTGCTCATTCTCATGATTTCAAGACATTGACATCGATAAGCCAATCTTGATCATAATATGGTAGTTAAAGTGGGAAGAGTGTTAGCTGGTTAAGATCTCTAACTAAATAATTAGATGAGATTGCAAACCATCTAAAGTCTTCGATTAGGAGCCATTGTGGTGTCTGCACATCAGGAATTGGAATTAGATAAGTAAATATGATTTTTTTTTAAAGAAAAAAAGGTAGAAGAACCAAAAATAACCTAAAAGTAAAAGTGAGATCGGTGAAAGGTTATCAAAAATAGCTCCCTTATTAACCATATCAAGGGATTGACACTCAGTTTGGGTAAGTAGAAAGATCAGCAAAGGGTTTTAAATGAGATCAAGGGATGGAATACAAGAGTTATTTACACGAGGTTCTAATGTCGAATGAAGATCAATTATGGTATTGTCTAAGAAGTCAAACCTTATATTATGAACTATGGACAATTTGGCTAGTGTGAGGATAAACTCAATATTATGGACATAAGTGGCCTTAATAATACTTTGTTCCAAAACTTTCATTCAATGATTGTAAGCCATCATTAAACCAATGTGGTGACTAAGCCATGAGGTGTAAGAAGCTCAAAATGGAGCCTTCAAAGGCACAACTATTCCTAATGACTTTGAAGTATTTAAAAAAGAAATTAACAAAAATGGTTTGAATTCATAAATCTATGCACATTGACAGAAACCTAAAGATGATTCTCTATTAATTTAGAGCGAGCTAGGAAGAAGAATACCTATATCTAATACATAGCATAGTAGTAAATGATGGAGTGGTAGCTTAAGGCTGCCATGAAGAGATTCTTCAAAGATACAAATATAGTTGGGCTTTTTAGTCCATCATTTCTCGCCAGTGAAAGGAAAAACTAATTGACTATGTTCATGAATGTTGTATTGGTTTCTAATAATATTTAGAGATTTGGGTGATAGTGGATGCTTCTATGGTGTCCATGGTAAATAAAGCCAGTTAACGATGAGAATCTTACCAAAAAAGGGCTAAAAAAGTTGTCCAAAAAATGATCATCAAAGTTGCAAAGAGAGCAATTTGTAGAGAAAAGCAAGTTTGCAATAGAGAGAAATAAAAAATGAAAATGAAGAGGAAAAGATAGGCATTGAAAGTTGTAAGGGTTATAGTGCAAGACTCCAAACAACATGATGATTATTAATCCAACCATTTGTTAACATGTGGTAGTTGTCATTTATGGTGAATTGTTGAGATAACACCTCCAGATCCTACAATAGGAAAAACGAGCAAGAAAGTGTTAAAGCAAAACATTTTTTAAGTTTTCCTTGTAATAAATTTCGGATCATGATTAATGATAATCTGATAACAAGACCAACTCATATGATTAATGATGATCTTACATTGGGATTTTAAAAACCATGAACATGATTGATGATTTCACGACAAAATTACTGATGTGATTGATGATGATCTCACATCGAGATTTTAAAGACCATGAATGTGTGATGATTTCATGACATTGTAATGTGGCTTACTCCAAATATATTAACAACCTCTTCTTTGCATTCTTCCACCAGATATTTCCATGGGACAACATGAGAACTTTTGTATGGAAATGGTCTGCGAATTTTAACCACTAATGCTTAGGGTTTGATATCTTCTTTCTCGGTAGATAAATTCTATGTGAAAATTGATAAAGTTTTAAATTTAGCCATAAAAGGCTTTGATTTCTTTGACCATAGATACTTCATTATACCATTTGATAATATTTAGCCGATACTAATCATGAGTAGGTAAAGGATTGTAAGTGAGACTAGCTCATTTTCTGGCTCAAAACTTAATAGTCCTACATCTACTAAAGATTGAACTTTGTACTTGAATGTAGAAGGGTTATTTAATGTCTTGTATCTCCAAATAGTACTGGTAGTTAGTTGTTAGGTTGTACCATGGAGGACAAGAAGCTTGTAATGGTTTAACATATACTAGTGTTACTAGTTTCTGCTTTAGTAACTACAGATATAAATTTGAGCAAACCATTAGTATTGGGTGGATCGAGACCCTTTGTTTCTTTTATCCTTGCCTTTCACTATTATTACTCTGAGGAAGTTTATTCTTTTATGTTGAGGAACCTCTCGTATGCTCAAATTCGAGGCTGGAAAAACTATAGTATATGATAAGTATTTGGTATGGATTTTGTTTGCCTATTTCTAAAAATTTGGCTAGGCAATATAATTCATTCACCTCTCTCTTTTTTGCTACTATAGCCTTTCATTTAGTAGGATCATATAATCTGTTAATTTAAAATGAATTTTCTATGAATTCACTAGTTTGAACAACTCAAGCAAATTTTTCTCCAGCCATAGAAACCATATGAGCATAAAATGAGGGATGTAAAGTTTGTAAAAAGATATGGGAAGACTTTGCTTCAGCAAGTGTAGGCTAAACTTTAGTGGCCATCTCTTACCATCAAGTTGCATATTCACTTCGTTTGGATTTCAAGATTTTTGATTATATTTCTTAGTGACTAGATATTACTTGGTTTTACCTATTTTCTTTAATATTTAACTTTAAAAGTTAATATTTTCAAAAGTGAATATGCATGCATGATAATGGACATCGGAATAATATAGTACTCATATCACAAAAAAAAAAAAAAAAGAAAGAAGATTTTATTACGATTTATATGAAAATCTCATGAGTATATTAGATTGGGACCATAATTAAACACATCAACTATATGCTAGTATCTATCTAGAAGTCTATGTATGAAGGTTTGTATTTCTTCTTCTAAATATACTGATGGTTTGAATCTAGTCTTGGGGTATCCAATTCTTTTTTTTATGCGACTTTAAACATTCATAATTTGTTCTATCTGAGTCAAAATTGACGTAAAATCATTCTTATAATTCATGATCTATGACTCATGCTCTCTTTTGACATGGCACAAGGACACAAATTTCTTTGTCCCTAGATTTCCATAAATCAGGTTCTTGTACCACTTCTTCCACCTTGCATCTTAAATCAATGATTTCCTAAATATAATCTATCTTTAGTGATTTTTCTTAATTTAGAATGGCCATCATTTACTTGACTTTAGATCTATATTTTACTTCAAGCTCTTTTCATAATTTCTCCTTGTCTGATTTGTTTTATTTTTCAGTCTTTGATTTTTGTTTTTCAAATCATTCAAGATCTCACGAAATTATTTTGTTTATTTTTTCAAAATCTTTTCACCTGAAACTAGGTCATCCATTTGTTGTTTCAAGGATGTTATTCGGTCGGCGAGCTTCTTGATTTTCTTATCCTTCTCAACCACACACTCTATCATTAGAGCTTCCATTATACATTCGTGCTTGAATGTATTAATCAGTTGATCTTGAATCCTAACCTCATATCTCAACATCCCAATTTCCTTTTCTAATTGACCTTTTCTACTGTTAATTCTTTGATTATCTTGATTTGTTGCTTCTTAAAAGTGGATATAGGCATCGAAATCGAGATTAAATCAAGTTGATACTGCAACAGCCAGACTAACAAGTGTAAATCTCTTATCAACTTCTTCATCCGCCAATGATACTCTAACATTTCCTTCTACATTTTGCTTAAGGTGCCATTATAATTGATGACCTATACTATATCATAAGTTACAAAAATGAATTGTTTAATTCCTAGCTACTTGATAACTGATAAAGGTATATATCTGAAGTATTCCCATAATCTTAACATCACTACAATAAGCCCATTCTTAGTTTGATAAAGAATTTTTTCATGGAATAATCATGGCATTATCCATTTAACATTTGTTTATTTTAAAGTATAAAGCACCAAAAACTATTTCAATAATATTTTGGTTTTAAATTCACCATTTCACAAAAATTGTTGATTAGGTTGCAATGAAGATTGTCTCTTAATGCTTTCTCATTCTTGACCAGATGACTTTTTAACCAAATGTATAAGATGGTCCCTCATATAATGTTTTTCTTTTTCTATGATCTTACAATAAAATAAAAACCTAAAAGTCTCAGCAAGTATAACTGAGGTCAGGGTTCCCGTCTTTCCGATCATTTCCATAAAGTTCTATATAGCTAGGTCAACATAACGAGCTACTTTTGGCAAGATCACTGATTCATATACCAGAATAGCCAAAATAAGCAACTTACGTGACTTATTACTATGTTTTTGCAGTAAACCTAGCAAGTAATCTCTTCTCAAGTAGTCTTCACATCTTTTTCTTTTGATCCCCCTCATCAGTTCCTCTTTAGAGATATGCACATCTTTAACAAATCATTTTTATTTTTTAGACTAGAATATTTTTCATGTTATAAGTCCTATAAGGCTTAAATGACATGATTCCCAAGAAGGATGTGTATTTCTTGAGGGTAAGCGTGAGATTAACTTCTCAAAATTTGAAAATCTTATATGTTGCATCCCAAAAATGCACTACTGCTCTTATTAAGGATTCAACAATCTAGACAAAAACTAACTCCATAATCTATCCATGTATCTTCTTGAATTCTTTTCCTTTAAATTGTTTAACCTAACGCCAAGCTTCTTTCAAGGCTGTAAGATTATTTTTCTTCAATATTTAACTTCAAAAGGCAATTGATAAGGGATAAAATGCATCAATTTGTCTCCATACTTAGATTGCAGATTCTCTACCAATGTTGCATTTTTTTACAAGATATCAGACTGGCTTAATCTTCCAATCCACTCATTTTGATTCTTAAATCCGAAACAAAACTAATCTTTTTATTTTTATGATGATGTAAGTCTTCAAATTATGATGTCATGAGACATGAACAAGATAATATTCGAAATTATAATTAACATTTCCACACCCTTCCCTTTGGCTACGTTTGTGGCTTAATTGCATTATGAAACCTTAATAAGGTTGACATCTAGCTTTGTTTATATGGAGAGCTTTGACATGAGATTAGGTCTATAAGGTTCTAAAAAGGCTCTAGGCTCCCAAACTTCCAAAACCTCTAGTCATCATTATCACAAGTGCAAATGCTAAAAAGCATCTTGAGAATGATATCGACTCATAAAGTAAGATCTAGGCAAGATTAGGTGCATAATATACACAAAGATTAAGTGATCTCTCAAATACTTGTGTCCTTTCATCCTTTTTAAAATTGGGTATACACCACAAAGGGTTGAGCTCACGTTCAGTTTTATGCATATACACATGAATGTGAGTGTGCGAAGTCTTTCCATAAAGTAAAAATAGAAAGCAAGTATACCCGACAAAATATTAGCATTCTTAACTTTAAGGTAGGTATAGGTATAGCAAGATTGGAATTTTCGAACTTAGATGAAGTATATATAAACTGTAAATATTTGGATAAGAATAAAATTAAATTTTTAAAAAGACAACATCAATTTGCTTAATTGTGGCTTGATCCTCTAAAAATCTCTAGTGGAGTCATTAGTTGTCACAACCAAACTTTTTTTGGCAAAAGCCCGAATGTGATAAATTTTTCTTTGTTTTGAAAATTCTTTTGACTTTAATAAGTAAAAAAATAAGGAGTCATTACCAATGTGTTTTATGATATGATTGGCTACTAATTTTATTTAAGAACTTCTGTTTCTTTTGAAAAAGAAAAGATAAACTTCATTCAAAAAATAGACAATGATCTATTTAAGTAAAATGATTTTATTTCTTTAATTTTCAATAATTTGATGTTGATCCTGAGTATAATAAATAAATATATATAGAGTACATGCAAACAAGGTGAGATTACCATTTGCTTAATCTCAAAAAGCCACATTAGACTTAATCAAAATGTGACAAATCTTCAAAAAATTTATTATGTAGTTTTATGGAAGAATTTCACTCTAATTGATAATAGATATTTAATTCTTAAAAAAAATATATGTTTTAATTTAGAAATTAGAACATGAATTTTATCCAATTATTTTCTTTGAAATAATCTTAGAAAAATATGAGATGCATCACAAAATTTACAATATTGGACATAATGAGTAGTAAACAACAAATAAAAATGAATGGAAGCAAACATTGTTGTATTCATTTATGTGAAATAAATACAGAATGAATAGTACCTTTAGTATAATTTTCATGTTCTAAACAATGAGTGAACAACTTGAAGTTTTAAGAGATTTTAGACTTCTAGATGCTAGCTTATAATCTCAAAAACACAACGAATGCAGAGATCTCAAATTGTTGAGACTCTTTTGAGAAAAATAAAGGTTTAAAAATATTAAAAAAAGGGGAGAGAGAGAGACTTTTACATATAAAGATTCGAAGTTTCAAAAATAAAAAGATGCTCCCCTATTTCCATTGAAAATAGGTCTATAGATAGAAGAAAAATGGGACAAAAATGGGACCAAGCCTGTTAAAAATTCTAAAGTTTGTTACAAGAAAGAAGGGACCATAGCATTGGATAGTCTATTATGGCTAAACATGCGTGTTTTACGTATATTCCGCTAAGAGCCTTCCACCAGCTTGTCAAGTCTTCTCTCTTAACTGTAACATAACTAAAGTTTGATGTAGGATTGCATCTAGAACCTGATATGACATTAAGGTTAAATCACATTTACACAAGTTTGAGGCTATAAATTACATTTACAATTATAATTATACCTAAAAACTAGGAAAAAAAATTAAAATCATTGATATCTTAATGTTAGATTAATCTAATGTGAGAACTAAGTTGATCACATTCAGATCAAATTAGTTTTGATATGAGATTTGAGCAAATCACATCTATACTTAGGTTAGATATAAAATTTGATGTAAGATAATTCAATCACATCTAGTATTATTTTGATCTAATGCGAGAACTGAGTTGGTCACAATAGGATCATGCTTGTTTAGATATGAGATCAAATTCAATCACATCTAGGATTAAATTGATGCTGATGTGAAATTAGAGTTAATAATATTGAAAAAAAATTGATGCAGATATGAGATCAGAGTCAACCATATTGGAAAGAAATTGAAGTATCATATTAGCAAAAAAATTAATATAAATATGAGGTTAGAATCAATCACATGAGAATAAAATTAAGGAGATATGAGACTAGAGTTAATCACATTGGGAAGAAATTGATGTAAATGTGATATCAAAGTCAATCACATATTGAAAAAAATGATGCAGATGTGAGATCAGAGTCAATCACATTGAAAAAAATTGAGGTAGATGTAAGATCGGGTGTAGCGTCTAACTTTTAACAAATTATGAATGCTACATTAGAAAAGGATTCCTCTGTATTGATTTGTCATCAAGTTCACTTATTACTTAAAAATCTGACATTGGTTTATTATCATTTTACTAACCTTTTATTGGTTGTTATTATTTTACCGATTTGTCATTGGTCATAAAATCACTTGCCCATTAAACTAATGAAAAATCAAAGTTGATTATATTGAGGTAATCATGAGATCGTGTTTGATTACCTTGGGATGTGCTCCATAATTCACTCTCGACATGACATCGAGGTACGCTCATTAATTTACTCCCAACCAGACAGGGAGGTATACTCATTAATTTACTCTTGACTTGACATTGAAGTATGCTCATTTATTTTTTTTTTTATCTCGCACCAAGGTATGCTGATTAATCTACTTCGACTTAACATCAAAGTAATACTTATTAATTTACTCTCAATCTCACATTAAAGTAAAAATATAGTTTTAGAATTTTATAGGTATTTTAAACCTTTTTTCTAACTCAAATGTTAGAGCTAAAATTAGATGTATACAAGTGCCACCTAGTGCTGTCTCTCACAATCTCATGCTCTCCTATTTCCTTATACTCCAAACCCAATTTATGTGAAACATGTTTTTTCAAAGTCAAGGTCAACTAGAAAGCCATTTTAAAGTTATTTTTGAAAATTTTATTTTATCAACAGCAATATAAAGTTTAATATTATTTAAAAGAATGCATGAAATGTGTTTGATCATTTATCTTGATTGAGCAAACCAAAGGCATTATGGAAAGATAAAAATACTAATCTTATGGGGACTTGGCTATTCTTTTCTTCATCCTTATAAAACACATGCAAGTCTTAGCTAATTGTTCATCCCTTGTTGATAAGCACTGCACACTTGATCATCCTATGCAGTTCAATCAATGTCTTGTTAAATTTGTGCATGTTATAATTTATAACAAATGTGTGATAATCATTAAACAATGACTTTAAGATGATGTTAGTTGCTAACTCTTCGCTATTAAGGAAGATGAATTTATCTAAGTTTTCAACATAACCAATCATCTTGATTATGTGTGGCTTGATTTGGTTACCTTTTACTAGCTTGCATTTAATAAAGGCCTTTCTCATTTGGTTCCATTCAGTTCTTGCTTACTCCTAAAACAATTTTTCAGGTTTGTTATCATGTCATAGACCGCCATATTCTTAAATTACTTCATAAGGTTTGAGATCATGGTGGCTAACATGAGACACGCTGCATCTAGTACATCATCTTTATGATTATGATAAGCATTTCTATTAGTAGGAGTCATTGGTGGGAGGTAGCTTCTTGAGGAGTAGATTTTCAAGGACATATTCCTTCTTTTCTTGCTCAAGAAATATTCTCAAGTTTCTATACTAGTCTAATAAGTTTGCCCTATTCAACTTGTGCATCTCAAGGACAGATCATAGTGAAAGGTTTGATGATAAGTTAGTTGCCAATATGTGCAACAAATTTATGTATACAAAAAAAGCCTTAATGACACATTTGTTAATTTGTTATGGTAAACATTGGCTATACTTATCTATGAAGTATCATTCTAAATGAAAGTGAAGTAGGCGAAGATCTGTATTTCACTAAGACTCGAGTATGCTTGGCTTATCACACAAGACTTTGTTATTTAGGTGACCAACTCTTTGTTAATTGCATCACATGCAACTGACCTCTCATGTCTAGTCTCTCTAACCCTAAGCCTTAAGGCCCGAAATCATATTAATATCCTTATTAAGTAAACCAATAATCACACTTGGATAATAGTTATCTAACCTGTCTAACTTGAACAGTCTAGGATGTCCTACTTTGGCATACACATCTTTTAACAACTTAAGTCTTCCTAGATGTTAAATTAGAAAGGTAACAATTATTACTTAATTTTAGTGAAAGATTATTATTAGTTATGTCCATTGGAAGCATGCTAGTAATAGAATTAATATATAAAACAATACCATAAATAAATGAATCATAAATAAATGTGACATAGTATGACCTCTTTAGAATATGAAAATCTAATCTCTACTCGTTGTCCTTATAGTACAAGCATTATCATCTAGGTCCTAAATGCTTTGGCCAACGTCATTCTCTAGTCAATTTGATTCTCCATTAGCTATGAAAAAAATAAAATTAGCTATGAAAAAAGAATTATCCAACTAGTATACTACTTTAGGGGTGGCTGCTTTCATGCCCCATATCAAATACTTTTGCCTTATATAAGACTGCTTTCATGCCTTTTATCAGGCACCATAACCTTAGATGAGATTCCTTTCATGCCTCTCATTGGGTTTTACTTATGCCTTAAGTGCGGTTGCTTTCATGCCCCACATCGAGCACTTTCGCCTCAGATGAGACTGCTTTCATGCCCTACATTAGGCAGTACAACCTTAAATGAGACTGCTTCCATACCTCTCATCGGGTTTTAATTATACCATAGACGTGGCTATTTTCATGCACCACATCAAGCATTCTTACCTAACATGAGACTGCTTTCATGCCTCTCATTAACCATTAGAACCTTAGATGAAAATGGTTTCCTACCTCTCATTAAGTTTTAATTATACTTCTCTTATGGCTACTTGCATGCTTCAAATTGGGCACTCCCACCTCAAATGAGAGTGCTTTCATGGCTCTCATCAGGCACTTCTACCTTAGATATAGCTACTTTCATACCTCACATCAAGAACTTCTACCTAGGATGAAATTGCTTCCATGCCTCTTGTTGGGCATCGCCTTAAGTGTGACTACTTTCATGCTTCATATCAGGCACATAAACTAACCATCTTACATGAAACTACTTTCATGCCTTTCATTAGGCACTCTTGCTTTAGATATGGCTGCTTTCATGCTCACATCGGGCATTAACATTACCTTAGATAAGACTATTTTTATGCCTCTCATTGGGCGCTCCTATGTGAGATGTGGCTGCTTTCATGCCTTATATCGAGCATTAACACAAGTTAGATGAGACTACTTTCATGCCTCTCATCATGCTCTCCCACTTTAGATGTGGCTGCTTTCTTGCCCCACATCAAGCCCTAAGATCGCCTTAAATGAGTTCACTTTCATCCCCTCATCAGCACTACCACCTTAGGTGTCATTGGTTTCTTACCTCACATTAGGTAGTTAAACATAACCTCAGATATGACTAGCTCAGACCTCACAATAAGTATTGTTTACATCGCACATCTGACTAGCTTAGACCTCATATTGAGATTTTGATCTAGCTTGTGTAATTAAGTTTAGTAATTTCAACAAAAACTAACTTGACAAGTCATTGGAGGGGCATATCCATTGCATAATATGGGGAGACATCCAAAACTAAATTTTGTATAGAGAACATCACATGGATTTAGAAAAGACAATGTGGAAGTCATAAAGATGGATATCGCAGGTCATCAGAGGCATATGCCTATTGTATCATATAGAAGGCATCCAAAGGCGAGTTAGGCTCGTACCCTTGTATAAAAGCATCACATGGTCTTGAAAATACATTGTGTGGAAATCAACCTCGTGGTTTCAAGATGAATGCTTCAGATCATGAGACAAAAAACATCCGTTTCTCTCAAATAATTATTGAGCAAAATTAATATCTTGTAGTCTTTATCCAAACTATGATATTCAGAGCATTGAATAAAGAGAGGTTACCCAGCTATGAACACCTAATTTTGCTCCTAAAAGGATTGACTTTATCAAAAACTCTTTTCGCAATTCAAAAGGCTAAGATCGGGATCTACTATAATTTTTCATCAAACCATCCAATGTTGACTCTCTAAACATGTTGAATTTTTTTCATCAAGGTTCGTGCTATAGATGAATCACTTAGACTTGACTCATCTAAGCTTACTACAAATTGACTTATCAATATTTAGAAGACAGGTGATACATTAGGTTTTGCTTTATTAGGTCTGAAGGTAGACCTTATATTAAGACTCTATTAGGTGAAGTTCACCTTAATTTTTGGGTCATGCACATCAAGATTTCTAGTCCTGATTATGCATTGGGATCATCGCCTTAGATACTTCAAGACCAAGTTTAGGTTGGATGTTATGTTGCTTCATCAAGTTTTGTCATTCAGAGTTAATTCAAGTTCACACATCATCGCAATTGTGATTAAGAGGTTAACGAGCTAGCAAATTATTATGTTAGCAATGATCACTCTAGCCATTCCAAGTGCAAGTTAAGGTTGGATAAAAAAGGAATATCATTAATTGAAAAAGTTTGTATATTCAAAAAGAAAAATGGAATATAAAAAGATCATAGCTCATGCTTATGGTTTAGCCTCAGCTTTAGCCACGTTGGGCATTAGAGCCACTTCAAGAGTAGGGCCTTCTACCACAGGTATCGATGACCCTACTTTAGTTAGCATGTTAGCCACTTCCTCTAGATCAACTAAAGTGGCATTCAATTTTTCAGAATGGACTAATGAAACCCCAGTAGGAAGAGCCCCTTGCACCCAATAAAGATCCAGGTTGGGATGCCTACCTTAGATTTCCTTAACTGTGCAGCTTCTAATAGGCCAGTAAAGGCGAGAGACTTGCTCCTTGATCTCAGCCCAATGAGCCTCCGTCATCTTGAACTCGTCCATAGTTAAAGATCAAACTTTTTCTTGAGCTACTCTTAGCTTATAATTAGCTCACATTAAATCTTAAGAAATGTAATTACAATGTAAAATCTAAAAAATTATCGGGATTCGTAGTTAATGGCAAAGAAATTAAGGTTTATCCAAGTGAAGGTGATACAAAATTTATCTCTTTTGAAAACAATTTAGGAAGTTTAAGGATTCTTAGGGAGGTTAAATTATATCTCTAGATTTATCTTGCAATTGACCAATATTTATGATCTTATCTTTTGGTTATTGCGGAAGCATAACCTAGAATATTGGGATGATGAATGTCAAATTGCGTACGATAAAATGATAGAGTATTTATTAAATTTACTAGTGTTAATGCCTCTCATACTAGAAAAACCTCTGATTCAATATTTAACAGTGCATAAATGATCATTGGAATACGTACTAGCTTAATTAAATGAAAAAGGTAAAAAAGAATAGGTTATATATTATCAAAGCAAAAAAACCAATTATGAACGAAAAGAACTAACTTATTTCTATATATAAAGCATCTATCGCATCGTATCATGTCATATCACTATAGAGGATCATCATTTTTTCTTATACGAATACCATAAACATGTGACATTTAAAATATGTTTATATGAAGGAAGTCAACATTCATACATTGTACAAGTAAGTTAGTCTACAAAATGGGAGAAGATTTCTTAATCCTCTTACTATATATACATAAATGCAAAACTCCTCACTAGTAATAAGTTTAAAAAGTTCTTAAGAGAGAGAATGTAGAAGAGGATAAGCCGTCGACCTATGTTCCATATGGTTTTCAAGGTTTGTTGAGGACTTCACTTTTCAGCTTCACCAATCAAAAAATTTATTTGTGATTTAGCAAGTCATCACAATAATTAATCATGTTAAACATATTATCCAAATCATAAGCTACTACTAAATATGTTATCCTTACCCATCAAAGATCAAGTGTAAACAAACATATGCAAGTAGCATGTAATTTTATTTTGTTTTTATTTTGTGGTAGACAAGATAAGTAAACACTCCAAAAATTTCATGTGAACATATTGATCCATAAGATCATATAATTTTATATATGTATTTTTGTATCATAGGCTTATGGCCAAAGAAAGTGATTTCATATCACTTGGTCAATAGAGTATCTCATGTTATTTATGGAATTGCATAGCTTATCAAGTAAGCCATAACTTATTTATCTCGTATTTATTTAGCTATGCAAGTTCTCATCCAGTAAACCCAATGCACTTTTGAATGTTCTAGCAACAATTCAAGGCACCATCCATTTTATAACTCAAACATACAACCTCTTTTTACGTATTTAGCCTACCTGTTGTAACTTTAAAAGTTTCAGCCTCTATATAAACTTCCTCCTCCTTACTTTTTCTCACATGTAATTGTTCTATTAGATGTAAGATATACTATTATGAAATTTGCAAGCATAATCATGCATTATAGATGAGTCTAAGTTGAATTCTTGTTTTTCTAACTTCATTTCACTTTACTTAGTTCTTAATCTTATGCAAGCTTTTTTTTTTTTTTTTTCATGCACAACTAATTTATCACTTCATATTTCTTATATTAGAATGAATCATTTAGATATAAACTAAATTTGCTCTTCAAACCTAACTAGGTTAACACTTTACTAAATTTTACTTTTTACAATATATCTCATGTTTTTAGCCTTAGTAATCAAGCTATAACTCTTTCATTTCTACTTATTTAGCCCAGCCATTGCATTCCTTAATTCAGATTGTTAGCTACAAGTTTAATGCTTTATGTTTTATAAAATTCAAACTTCAAACCCATGAAATTTACATATCAAGTTGCTACCTTAAAAAGGACATTCTTGTGTTCTTCAACAAATCCCAATTCTTAATCTTATACATGGCTCAAAAATCATGTCTTTACTCATTATATAGATCAATTAATCATACAAGATGATAAAAATGAAGAGTAATCTTAAAATCGTAGCTTATTTTACTTACCTCTTGGTTAATTCAAAACTCAATTCATCGACTTGCTTGTCTAATTCTTCCTTTTTTAGTTCTCTTCCTTCATTGTCTTTCTTTCCTTTAAATTTCCTGTAATAGAAACATAGCTAGAGAGATTTTATTCAATTATAGAGATATGAATTTTAAGAAAGAAGAAGAGTGAGATGGTTATTATCTCTTGATACATATAAGGCTTTGGTAAAATTGTTAGGTACCTTAGTCTCATGCATCCACTTAGCATCTTACTTTTCTTTTTTTTTTTTTATTGTCTTTTAGTCCATATAAAATTTAGTTCACTTCTTATATTTTATATAATTCATAACATACTTGGAACACCTTTAAGTATTGATAACAAGCTTCTAGAATTCATGTAACTTATACATAGCAATTCTCAATGACTACTAATGACATAGTTTACACATTTACATACACATGCATAAACACACACACACACACATATGTGGCTATATGTGTTTAATGAATGCAAACACTTAGTCATACTACATAGGTTATTGCTAAACTTGAGCTAATCCAATATTTATTCAAAAACTTTCTTTAGGAAGAAGACTAGCAAGATGGCTGATATTATTTCAGAATATGAGTTAGTATATGTATCTTGAAAAGTAGTTAAAAGAAGTCTAACAGTAGATTTCTCAGCAAATAAAGCTACTAAAGATTATCACCCTGTACAATTTGATTTTCTAGAAAAAAATCTCATTGCTTGTGTCGAAGAGGAAACAAATGAACTGCAAGAATGGTAAATGCATTTCAATGGGCCAACAAATGCCATAGGTCATGGAATTGTGGCTACCTTAATTTTTGCTAATAAATAATATAATCTTTTCACAACTAGATTGGACTTTGATACTATTAATAATATGGCTGAGTATAAAGCATGCACATTGGGATTAATTGCTGCTATTTAAAAAGGAATAGCCAGGGAAAAGATATATGAAGATTCTGCCCTTGTAATTTATCAATTAAAAGATGAATGGATGACTTTGTATCCTATTTTGATGAAATATCATGAGTATGTGAAAGAAATATTTAAAATTTTTGAAAAGGCTTCCTTCCATTACCTTCTTAGAGAGTATAATCAAATTGTGTATGCATTGGCCACTCTTGCACTAATATTCGAAGTTAAAAGCCTAAAAAAAAAAAATTGCCTGTAAAGATGAGCAGTAAAGAATCTTTGGTATATTGCATGATAATAAAAAACAAGAAAAAGCTGGGCAACCTTTATTTTATGACATTAGTCGGTTCATCAAAGATCGAGTATACCAAGAAAAGGCAACAAAAAATGATAAAAAGATGTTAAAAAGGTTGTCTATTAATTTTATCTTGGATGGAAAATATTTGTATATGAAGAACTCTGACCACACTCTACTCTACTATGTTGATGAAGAAGAAGTAGAAAATATCACTAGAGAGATACATGAGAGAGTTTATGGTTCACATGAAAACTGCTATATGATGACACATTAAAATATTAAGAGCAGGTTACAATTAGCCGACAATAGAGAGACAGATTGTATGTAATACCTATTTACGGAGAAAAAATTCAAGCTTTGCTTACTCCATTACATGTGCTGAATGCACCATGACCTTTTTCTACATAGAGATTTAATATGATTGGTTCGCCCACCCAAAGACGTGTAATAAGTATAAATTTGTTTAATATTTATTAATTGCTTTATCAAATAGATTGAGATAGGATCATTCACCAGCGTAACAAAGTCACCTATTAATTGATTCTTGTAAAAAGAGATTATATGTTGGTATAGTCCATTAGAGAGAATTATTTTGGACAATGCAACAAATCTAAATAACTAGGAAATGGAAGAAATTTGAATTGAATTTAAGATCAAGCATCATAATTTAGTGACCTACTAAAAAAGGATGAATCACACAATAAAGGTAGCCAATAAATAACAAAAAGATATTTAAAATTAAAAATGAAATTAACTTACAAAAAGTGGCCTGAGATGGTTCCTCTAGCTTTGTTAGCTTATAGAACAAGTGTCAAAACTTTTGTTGAGTCAGCGTCCTATTCCCCGGCTTAAGGGACAAAAGTAGTATGGTTGATGAAAATAGAAATCCCTTCATTAAAAGTGATATAAGAAACCCAGCTTGATAAGAAACATTAGATCAAAGCTCGATATGAACAGTTAAAGATGATAGAAGAAAAAAGGTTGATAACTCTATGTCATGGTTAATGGGCGAGCTTACAATAAGAAAGTTCATCTAAGAGTTTTAAAAAAAGGCAATTTAGTGCTTAAAAGGACACCTGATAATGCCTTAGATCCTAGAGGAAAGTGGGCACCCAATTATAATGGGTTATATGTTTTAAAAAAAAGGCTTTTTTAAGAGGAGCTTTAATACTGACAGAAATAAATGGTTATGTCCTCTCTGAAATCTAATTAATTCAGACATAATAAAGAAATACTACACTTGAAATGAATAAGTTAAAAACCAAGAAGTTTAGCTTTAAAAAAATAAAGAGGAGGATTTATGCTAAAAATTTGAAAAGATAATGTGATCATATATAATGATTAGTGGGAGTGTCCGACAAGGAAAAGAGTTATTTACAGCTTTCATTCAACCATGACAGATGAAAGTGAAGAATCAAAGATATTTATGATCGAGAGAAAAACTGAACATGATGAATGTCTTTTCAAGCATGATGTACAAGAATAAAATCCTTTATACCAAATTATTTATCGAATAAAGCGACAGACCAATTCTTGTCTTAACCTTTATTCCTTTTCCCTTTTGTTCCTCAGAAAATGGAATATATGATTTTTAATGCATAATGTTACAAAATTGGTTGTTAAACCAAATGTCAAAAGGCTTATGCTAAATTTTCCTCCTGAAAGGTTTGATAAATTTTCAAATACATGGGAAAACATGACTGTTGTAAAAGATAGGGAAGGGAGATGTGTCCCAAAACATATTTCAGCTAATTTACTTAAATGCATTATGTAAGGCATAATCCCGTACCTTGTAAAGAAAAAAGGAATAAAGAATACGAATGTGGCTAGAAAGTATAGCCTTACCTAAAGATAAAAAAAATGAAAATTTGTGCGCCATGCATATATAACTCTTGTTTCATTGAAAAGTTCTTGTTATGAAATAATGAAATATAAATTCCCCAGTAGGAGAGGATAAAATAAAATTTTCCTAATAGAAGGAGATAAAATAAAATTCCTTTGTTGCAAATGAGTGAATCTTAATTTTCCATATCCTTGATAGGGAGGGATAAAATAAATTCCTTCGATGGAAATGAGTAAAACCAAATTTTCCATTTCTCGATACGAGGGACAAAATAAATTTCTTGATAAGAAAGAAAGGAAAAATAGAATTTTTCTCTAATAGTAAGAAATAAAATAACATTCCCCAATTGAAAGGGACAAAGTTGAATTCCCCATGATGGGAAAGAATGAAAATAAATTACCAATAATAAAGAACAACAGGAAAATTTCCAGATGGGAAGGAACACTATAGAATTTTGATGACTGAAAAGATAAAAATTTCAAGAGAAATAATCATCCTTAGTGGAAGTTCAAAAATCCCAAGTGCGATGGATCACATCATAGATAGAGTTTTATCACTCCTTAATTTGCTTTTAATCGCATCTTGGAAGTTTAAAACCTGTGAATTGCATCATAGATAAAATTTTATCACTCTTTGGTTTACTGTGATACGCACCTTAAAAGTTCAAAAATCTTGACTACTACAAATCCCTTTGCAAATAAAATTTTATTGCTCATTAGTTTGTTACGAATTGCACCTTAGAAGTTCAAAATCCTAACTGTTATGAATCACATCGTAGATAAAATTTTATCACTCTTTGGTTTATTGTTTAGAAGTTCAAAAATTTAACTGTTAGTAATCCTATTTTGGACAAGATCTCATCATTTCTTAGTCTACTGTGAATGGCATATGGAAATATCATAATTCTAAATGAAGAAATTGTCACTAGTCACTAAGATAGCAAAATGAATGTGAACCATGTTTTGGTTCATCAAATCATGAAGATGAATGTGAGTCTCTTTCTGTTTGAATGTTAAGAAGAACAGTATTTTATAGCAATCTGGTAATTAGGGTATAAAATTAGGTGCGTTAGATCTTTGTTTTTGTCCTTGATTGTCATGAAAAGGTAAAGAGGGGTAGGTATAGATAGCTAATTCTTACCCTTAAAGCTCGTGCTCAAAAGTTAAGTATTTAAACTAAATTTCAAGTTTGAGATTGGAATTTAGTACAAAAATAGGCTTAAGATGAAAATTGTGATTTGAGTTTAAGATCATGCTTGAGATGAAGAGCTTTAATTCAAGATCGAATTCATTCTAGATCAGGCTTATGTTTCAAGATAGTTTTAGTTATTTGATGTGGGATTGAGGTTAGGATCATACTATAGAAACAACAGCCAGATCAAGATCATGATTGTAAGACTTTTTGGGCTAAATATGACAGTTATTAGCATCATGATCTAGATTACATTCAGTTTCAAATTTGAATTATACTTTGAAGTTCAAGATCAGAATTATATTAAGTACAAGTCTTGAGTTATGCTTTCAAGTGTTGGTTTGACTGATAAGATCAAGATAAACCATTTAATTAGCAAGATTAGGTTGGATTGAGGTCAAAATATTACCATAATTTGATTTAAATAAGAGAAGTTACTAAGTTTGAGATCGAGTTCGTCAGACAAGTTAGCCCTTTTGGACAAAAATTTTATACATTATAATAGAAAAGGTACATTCAAAATATAAAAAAAAAATTACATTTAAGTTGAAGGGACTACATTTGAAGTTTTCAGAGGTGTTGTTACTTGATATGGGATCGATTCAGACTTGTTTAAAAAACCAGCTTTAGGAATGACTTTAGATGGACCAACTAATTTGTCCCTTGAAGTGGCACAGGGAGTTGCTGCCTCTCTCAAGAAACCTAGATTAAGTTTAGGATAAAATTTTTAAACTTCATTTAGTATGTTCAATCTAAGAAAAGGCAGCAACTCAATAGTTTCTTGGCCCATCTCAACATCAAATTTAACGCTTTCCTTTTACTCTCAAACATTCTTCACCTAAGCCTCGATGATCAACTCTTTAGCTCGGATAGTGTTTTCCATGGTTTAATGAATCCTTTGCTTAGTCTACGATCAAAATTTAACCAGCTTGGTCTAAGTTTCCAATAGAAGTTGGTCCTTTTAGGCCATAACAATTTTTAGTCACTTAATGTTAATGGCTAAAGTCTTAACCCTCTTTATAACATCAATAGCTAACTTATTGGAAATTTTTATTTCTTTTGTTTATTCAACAAGGACCTTGCTCATAAGCTCGTATTATTCAATGAGCAAGGCCATCTCATTAGAATATATCAAAAATGAAGGAAACATAGATGTTAGATTGATTAAAAGTAAAAGAAAATGGAGCAACAAGAATGATCTTACCTTTTTGATATGATGAGAGACTATACTTGCTGAGGTTGTGGTTAATAACTTTATAAGCATTTCTCAATCTCTTTAGGGAGTACCTTTCCACATCCTTCCATAGGACATCGTCGCATTGTGACTGGTGTCTCTTGGTCTTATGCCTCAACAGGGGTAATATCAATATAGAATGTTGCAAGTGGGTAGCCTTGGGATTGGGCTACCAAAGGTGTCAATAGTGCTGCTATTTATGACATCCCAAACAAGCGTTTCGAAATTGCAGCAAGTAATACATTAACCTCAACTTAACTGTAGTTTGCGATTGCTTTGTCTTTCTTTAAGGAACCTTTAAGGGTAAAATCGAAAGCTCTTTTCTTTGATTGAGATCGATTGCTCATTCTCATGATTTCAAGACATTGGCATCGAGAAGCCAATCTTGATCATATTATGGTAGTTAAAACAGGAAGAATGTTAGTTGGTTGGGATCTCTAACTAAATGATTAGATGAGATCCTAAACCATTTAAAGTCTAATTAGGAGCCATTATGGTGTCTACACCTAAAGAATTAGAATTAGATAAGTAATTATGATTTTTTTTTTTTAGAAAAAAAGCTAGTAGAAGCAAAAATAACCTAAAAGTAAAAGTGACATCGGCGAAAGGTTATCAAAAATAGCTCCCTCATTAACCAAATCAAGGGATTGACATTCAATTTGGGTAAGTTGAGAGATTGACAAAGGGTTTAAAATGAGATCAAGAGATGGAGTACAAGAGTTATTTACACGAGGTTCTGATGTCGAATCGAGATCAATTGTGGTATTGTCTAAGAAATCAAACCTTAAATTATGAACTGTGGACAATTTGGCTAGTGTGAGGATAAACTCAATACTATGGACATATAATAATACTTTGTTTCAAAGCTTTTGTTCAACGATAGTAAATCTATGCACATTGATAGAAACCTAAAGATGATTCTCCATGCATTTAGAACAAGCTAGGAGGGTGAATAACTATATCTAATACATAGCATAGTAGTAAATGGGTGGAATGGTAGCTTAAGGCTGCCATGAAGAGATTCTTAAAAGATACAAATATAGTTGGGCTTTTTAGTCCATCATCTCTCACCATTGAAAGGAACAACTAATTGAATATGTTCATGAATGTTGTATTGGTTTCTAATAATATTTAGAGATTCTAGGTGATAGTGGATGCTTCTATAGTGTC
Source organism: Moringa oleifera (assembly GCA_021397835.1). Classification (NCBI taxonomy): domain Eukaryota; kingdom Viridiplantae; phylum Streptophyta; class Magnoliopsida; order Brassicales; family Moringaceae; genus Moringa; species Moringa oleifera. The sequence continues at coordinate 628,603 of JAJFZO010000184.1, read as the reverse complement.
CATGATAAATGAAGCGGGTTAAGGATGAGAATCTCACCAAAAAGAGGCTAAAGAAGTTGTCCAAAAATTGATCATCAAAGTTGCAAAGATAGCAATTTATAGAGAAAAGCAAGTTTGTAATAGAGAGAAACAAAAAAATGGAAATGAATAGGAAAAGATAGGCATTGAATGTTGTAAGGGTTACACTGCGAGACTCGAAACAACATCATGATCATTAATCTAACCATTCATTAACATGTGGTAGTTATCATTTATGGTGAATTGTTGAGATAACACCTCTAGATCCTATAATAGGAAAATGAGCAGGAAAGTGTTGAAGCAAAACGTTTTTTAAGTTTCCTTATAATAAATTCCCAAATATGACTGATGACAATCTCATTAGAAGACCAACTCACATGATTAATGATGATCTCACATTGAGATTTTAAAGACCATGAACATGATTGATGATTTCACGACAAAATTACTGATGTGATTGATGATGATCTCACATCGAGATTTTAAAAACCATGACCAATGTGTGATGATTTCATGACAGAGTAAATAATATGATTGATGATGATCTCACATCAGGATTTAAAAACCATGAACATGATTAATGATGTTCTAACATCAAGAGAAAACTTAAAGAGTGATTATGATTAATGTTGGTCTTATATCAAGATTCAGAGACCTAGTTGTTTACAAAATAGTGTAAAGATTCAAGATGCTTACAAAAAGTTCTTTTTGAAAAGCGCATCGAGGCACATTTTATTCAAAATTGATTAAATAGTGTCATGGTCCTCCTTATCAATAATAATTTTTTTGAATTTTTAGCAGTGTTTTTCTAAATTTTTCTATATAAATTGGCCTTTTTTTTATGAGAGAAGGAACTTTGCATTCATCTAGAAAAAATTCATTTGTGTCAACTCTCTCTCAAAGTTTAGTATAGCTCACGAAGTTCTTTTTCCTCAAATTTTTTAAAAGGATTTTTAAGAAAATGATCATTCATTCTATAATGCTGATAGTAGAGGAATAACATGTAAATAGCATTGAAAGTAAAATTCTTTTCTTCCCTGATCAAGTGTTTGTGGAATGAATAACAATAATATTTTATTTGTATTTCTCTATTTTTTACTGTTTATTTTGTTCAATATTGTGAATTGAATGGTGCATTTCATTGATTTAACAATTTTATTTAGAGAAAGGAATTTGATGAAGTTCATATTTTAAATCTTAAAAATTAAAATTTATTTGTTTTATTAATCTAAGAACTAGTGACATCTAGATTTTGAAATTTCTTTGTAAAATTGTATGATAAATTATTTTGAGATTTGTCATGGTTTGATTAAATCTGATATGATTTTTCTCCCAAAAGAATTTTAGGATTAGGTAAAGATCGATATCACCATGATTATACATAATATATATTTGTATTACAAGATCAATATGAAATTAAGAAAATTTAAGATATGAGATCATTTGGTTTAAATGGTATTGATTTTTGGGCCCTTATAAGGGTGCTAATCCTTCTCTATGCATAATTAACTATTGATTTTAAATCTCCTAGTGAAGTAGACCACTGTTTATTTTTAAATGAAGTTTCTTCTTATTTTCTTTATCAAAATAAAAAAAAAATTAAGTTAAAAATTGGTGGCCAATCACACTATAAAAAAGATTGGTAACGACTCCTCATTTTTTTTTCTATATGAAAATTAAGTCAGCAAAGTTTCCAAAAAATCAAAATTCCTTACATCAAACTTTTACTTAAAAATTGGTTGTGACATCACCTTCAAGGCCTTCTTCTTATATTTATCCTTACGCAATATGGGACATTTTACTCAAATGTGATCGAGTTTCTTACATTCATAACATGGGATGGGCTCTTTCTTTACTTCTTACATCTCACCCTCTTTCTCTTGAAGTTTTTCTTGTTCCTCAAGAACTTCTTGAACCTCTTAGTGATGAAAACTATGTCATCTTCATTGCTCTTCTCATAGACAATAGATTTAAAGGTGATGGCCTTCTTCTAGTTTACATCATCCTCTTTCCTTTCATCACAATCTAATAGTCATAAAAAGTCCCATAAGTCTTCAAGTAGAAACTTGTTAAAGTCCCTGGCTTTAGTGATCATCATCACTTTAGCCTCCCAATTTCAAGGAAGATATGTCAGAATTTTTCTTACCATTTCAATATTTACGAAAGCACATCTATAAGTTTTTAAAGCATCAATAATGTCTATGAACCTAGTGAACATCTTAATAATATTCTCTTCCAATGCACCAAATCTCATTTGCACTATCATGTGCACAAATTCTGTTAAATTCTTCTTTATCTAAGGAGCAATATGAAATATTGATGGCTCTAGTATTTTACGCATTTTTTCTTTTTATCATTTTGTTGAATTCACTCTCTTCTTTTTTAATCTTCCTTCAATTTATAGTTTTGGTTGGGACATATGGGGTCCATTCTTATTCTAAACTTTCAAGACGTTTAATCATTACTATCAAAATGTACAAGTAAAGATATGGAGAGCCGTTCTATTAAATTTGGTGTAGTGGTTGCCGTATCTAATCTTTAGCTTTAAACACTTAAGGTTAATCAAATTTGAGTGTATTGCTCTAATACTACTTGTGGGTCCTACAAGTGAAAACCCAAAAGTGATTTAAATTAGATTTTAAAACTTTCTTACTTATTTAGAAAGAATTATCTTTCAATATTCTAAATTAACTAATAACAAATATAATAATATTAAATAAATTGCAAAGCTAAATAGAATAAGGGAGAAAGATTCAAACATACGGAGTTTTGTATGGTTTGGCAATCCCTTCTTACATGTACATCTCCAAGCAACCCATATGTGGATTTCACTAATTCTTTCTTGCAAAGATCACTTGGTTTTACTCCACTCAAGATTACAACAAGGTGAATTCCCTCATCTCATAACCTAAACTCTCAGTGAGGATGATAAGCTTTTATAACACAATTAACTCTCTTAAAGAGTAGATATACAACTATGAACGCTGAACTTAAATGTTTGCTCAAAAGATGATGAATTTGTGTAAGAATAAGATTAAAGAGTAAGAGAGAAAGGTTAGATATACTTTGGACATACTTCTTCTATTTAATTTGAGTTTTCAAAAAGTTTTTTATACCATGATTCAAAAATATGACCCATTAAACTGATAGTACCACTTTAATTAGTTGGTACACGTAATATTTCAAATTTTGAATTGACTAACTAGTAATTAGTATTGATATTAATTGGTAATACCTCTTTAGGCAAAAGCTCAACCATTAATAAAACCCATAAGTCGATAGTGCCACCAAATGGCTAGTAGTGATGTCAAAATCGGATTTTTTTATTAAAAGCTTGAGTTTTAAAGTTTTTTAATATTTTGGAAATTCTTTTGATTTTAATAAGTAAAAAAAAAATAATGAGTCAGCACTATTTTTTTTATCGTATGATTGACCAATAATTTTATTTGGAAACTTTTTTTCTTTAGAAAAAGAAAAGATGAATTCGATTCGAAAACTAGATAATGGTTCATATCACTAAAAATTCTAAGATTAAGGGTTAGTTACGTGTACGAAAGGATTAGTATCCCTACAAACGCCCAAGAATTAGTACTACTTAATTAAGTAGAATGATATCATGTCTTTAATTTGTAATAATTTGATAGCCACAATAGACTTAATCAATGTGACAAATCATAAAATATATTTATCTGCAATTTTATGCAAGAATTTCAATCTAATTGATACTAGATCTTTAATTCTAGAAAAAAATTAAATTAAAAATCAGAACATAATTTTAGAAAATAGCAAATGCATCATAGAACTTATAATATTGGACATAATGAACAACAAACAACAAAGAAAAATAAATAGAATCAAAAATTATTTTATTGATTTTTATAGAAAAAAATACAAGATGAACAATGCCTTTAGTGCAATTTATGTGCTTTTTTTTTTTTTTTTTGCTAAATAGCTAGTGAATATTCTTAGAAAAACTTCCAAAAGAGAAACTTGAAGTTTTGAGAGATTTAAGACCTCCAAATGCTTGCCTATAAGCTCAAAATAGAAAGAATGCAGAGATCTCAAAATGTTGAGAATCTTTTAAGAAAGAAAAGGTGCAAAAATTCCAAAAATGAAAAGAAAGAGAAAGAGACGTCTAGGTGCAAAGATGTAGTGTTTTAGAAATGTAGAGATGCCCCCCTCCCCCCCTCAATTTCCATAAAAAATGATTCTATTTATTAAAGAAAAATGGGAGCCAAGCCCGTTAAAATTTCAAAAGTTTGTTATAGAAAAGAAGGGACCATAGCGTTGGATAGTCTATTTCGTTTAAAATGCGCATTTTGTGCACATTCCGCTAGGGGCCTTCCATTAGCTTCTTGAGTCTTTTTCTTTCAACAATAGTATACTCGAAGCTCGATGTAGGATAGCATCTTAAGCCTAATGTGGCATGAGGTTGAATAACATCTACACACCTTTTAGGCTATAAATTACATTTGCAATTGTAGTTGCACCTAAAACTAGACAAAAAAAAAAAAACAAAAACAAAATCAATGATGTCTTGGTGTTAGATTGATCTAATGTGATAACTGAGTCCATTATAACAGGATCAAGTTAGTTATAATGTGAGATTGGAGTTAATCACATATGGGGCTAGATTAGATAAAAAATATGATATAAACTCAACCACATCTAGTATTATGTTGATCTAATGTAAAAGTCGAGTTAGTCATATTAGGATCAAGTTAGTTTAGATGTGAGATCAAAGTCAATCACATATGGATTTAAATTGATGCAGAAGTGAAATAAGAATCAATTACATCAAAAAGAAATTGATACAGATGTGAGATCAGAATCAATCACATCAGAAAGAAATTGCTATAAATGTGAGATTAAAGTCAATCATATCGAGAAAAAAATAAAATAGATGTGAGATAGGAGTCAATCATATTAGGAAGAAATTAATATAGATATGAGATCAAAGTCAATCACATCGAGCAAAAATTGAGATAAATGTGATATTAGAGTCAATCGCATTGAAAGAAATTGATGTTAATGCGAGATCAAAATCAATCACATTAGGAAAAAATTTAGGTAGATGTAAGATCAGAGTCAATGACATCTAGAAGAAATTGATGCAGATATGATATCAAAGTCAATCACATTGAGAAGAAATTAAGGTAGAATGTGATATCAATGTCAATCACATTAGGAAGAAAATTGATGCAGATGTGAGATTATGAGTCAATCACATCAAGAAGAAAAAAGGTAAATGTGAGATAGGGTGCATCGTTTTACATCTAACAAATTATGAATGCCACGTTAGAAAAGGATTCTTCTATACTAATCTATCATCGAGTTCATTTATTACTTATTAATCTAACACTATTTTATTACCATTTTACTGATATCATATCAGTTTACTATTATTTTACCAACTTGTCATTGATTTTAAAATCACTTGTTCGTTGCACCAATGTAAAATTGGGGTTAATTACATTAGGGTAATTATGAGGTTGAGTTTGATTACATTAGGGTATGCTTAACAATTCTACTCTCAACTTGACATCAAGATATGCTCAGTAATCTACTCTCGACCTAACATCAAAGTATGCTCATTAATTTTCTCCCAATTTAACATTGAGGTATGCTCATTAATCTACTCCTAACTTGACCATCGAAGCATGCTTATTAATTTACCCCCGATCTGACATCGAGATAAAATCATGGTTTTACAATTTGGTAGTTATTTTTAAGCTTTTTTTAAACTCAAATGTTAAAGCTAAAATTATGTGTCCACAATTACCCTTCTTTGCCCATTTCTGGAAAGCAAGAATAGGGAAAATACTAAAGACCACCAAATTTTAAGTTATATTATTATTATTATTATTATTATTATATACTCTATTTTTAACAAAAAAATGGAGCTAAATGGGATGCAATTCACATTCATCCTGTTACCATAATTTGGTGATCCTTTAAGGAGTAATTCAAATTCAAAATGAGGTACCAAATTTGAAGAATCATGTAGGAATTGATTCACATTCTTCCTACTTTTCAACATTGGTAGATTGAGCTATGATGGTGTCTTCAACTTTTTGGATTTTTCAAAAATTTTATAGAATTTTGTTTGGGATGCGTACATTTCAGTAACTAAGACTTTTTCCACTTTAGGATGGAAAGAGTTTAACTCCATTAGGGAATTTGTATTTTCTTATTTGATCTTCTCCTTGTCGAAAAAGCTTATGCTTATGCTTATGTATGCATGATGCAATCTCTCTTTTTTCTTTTTTGGGCAAAACTTTTCAATCTGATCACTTTCATATTTTCAAGGTACAAGTTTGTCCTTATTCTATGAACCTCTCGTTGAAATAACCAAAATATCACTTGGCAATACACTCTTTTCATTCATCTCTCTTTATTACGATTTTAAATTTTATCAATCTCAACCTAAAACACCTTTTTCCTTATAGTTTACAACTTACCCAATCCTTTTAAAAGAAAATATTGGTTTGTTTCTTTAAGATTTGGTCTAAATAAATCATTTATTAAAATTGTGGTATTAGGAAAACAAATTTGTGCATTTCTTTCTGTAGAAAGAGAATGGAAGATGAATAAGGAAGAAAAATATGGGGCAAGAAGCTTGATAACTTTATTCATAGAATTTTATGTAAGACAAAATGCATTATATTCAATTTTCTTCTTAACTAGTGAATACCTCTTATTCCTTACTTTCATCTAATCTTGGTTGAGCAAGATCCGTAGCAATCCTTTTCCTTCATTGAAAACTTGCATTGCATGATTAAGCTGCCTTTCCAAGTTTTTAGCACAAGTCTCTTTTTTTTTTTTCGAGAATAAGAAAGAGACTCCTTTCTAGGGTTTTTCAATCATCTCAAACATAATACTTCTTAACAATATATCAGTTCACAAAATTTAAAAGGACAGGACCATCCATTTTTGCTAGTACTAAAGTCCCACATGAAAAATCTTTTTTCAAAACATATGGCCTATTCCAATTGAGTGCCTATTTTCCTTTAGGATCTGAAATATTATCAAGCATCCATTTTAATATCAAATTTCCTTCTTTGAAAGTTCTTAAGTGAACTTTTTTTATTATAAGTTCACTCTATTCTCTTTTGATATAATTATTTATGACACAAAGCCTTTAACGTTTTTCCCCTCTATCAAATTCAATTGTTCAAAACAAGTTTTTATTTACTCATCTTCATCAAGATCAGCTTCTTTTATCACTCTTAATAAAGGGATTTATATTTCAATGGGGAGTACTACTTTTGTTTCGTACACTAGAGAATAAGGGGTTGCCCCAATGAAAGTGCTAACATTTGTCCTGTAAGCCAATAAAGCCAAAGTAAGCTTTTCATGCAAGTCACAGTAGATTAATGTTATTTTTTTGATAATCTTTTTTGGATATTTTAGTTAGCTGCTTCAATAACCCCACTCATTTTTGGTCGATAGGTGGCCAAATTATGATGTTTAATTTTGAATTCTAAAAAAATTTCTTTTATGCATTTATTGTTTAGATTTGATGCATTATCCAAGATGATTCTTTCCAGTGGATCATGTTGACAAATAATTTCTCTTTTTAGGAATCGATTAACCATTGAGTTTTTCATGTTGATAAATAATCCTACCTAGATCCATTTAGTGAAATAATTAATGAATACTAAAATGAATTTATATCCATTGGATGCCTTTGGGATAATCGGTCCCATTACATTAAAACCTCATAAAGAAAAAGGCCAAGGCACATTCATTATATGTAAAGGAACAGGAGGTGCAATAATTTTATCCACGAAAATCTGGCATTCATGGCACCTTTGTACATAATGGATGTAATCTTTTTTCGTTGTTATCTAGTAATGCACTAATTCGATTATTTATCGAGCCATCATGTGGCTATTTGCATGTGATTTTCAAAAATTCCCTCATTTATGTCTTTGATGATGCTATCTACTTCTTTTCATTGACATTATAGAGTAGGGTGTGATCAAAATTCTTTTTATATGAATGATTTCCTTCCAAGATAAGTTGACCAATAACATTCTTAACGTCTTTCGATCATTTTAAGTTGCATTGTCTAGGTATGTCTAGTCTTTGATGAATCTTTTGATATCATGATACCAAGGTTAGTAATTTTTTTCTTCTTCTATAACCATGCAATATTTTGGAAATTCTTTGATAGTCATTCTTACTAGCAGCACTTCTTCTCGATGGTTGACTTAAAACATAGCTGTAAGAGTGGCTAATGTGTTTGCAATTTAACAATCCTCTCTAGGAAGATAGTGAAAAGAAATATTATCAAAGTTCTCGAGTATCTCTGGCACATATTTGAGGTATTTATTAGCTAGTATAGGATGCCAAGCCATCCAGTCCTATTTTAATTTATAAATTACTAAAGCAGAATCCTTGTATACCTTTAGTTCAATCAATTTTCTTTGTATAGCAGTTGTTAACCCCAATATGCATGCCTTATATTCAGTGATATTTTTGGTGGCATCAAAATCAAGTTTTCCATAAAAGAACAATATTGCTTATTAGGAGAAATTAAAATAGCTTTGATTCCATAACCTACAACATTAGATGCCTCATGAAAATACGTTTGTTACTTTTGAGATTTATCTACTTCATCCTCAACATGAGCAATAAGATCTTCATTTGGGGGATCAAAAAGCACAAGCTGATATTTTTAGGTGGCTATTTCAGCTAAGAAATATGGTATCATACTCCCTTTGATTGCTTTTTGAGGTACATACATCAACTCATATTATGATAATAAAATTTTCCATCCTGCTAATCATCTAAACAAAAAGAGTTCTTGCATAAATATTTAAATAGATCAAGCTTTGCAATAATCTAAGTAGTGTGACTAAGTAAATACTGGCATACTTGATGAGCAGCCCATCCCAACACACAACAAATCTTTTTTATCAATGAGAAATTGCACTCATAATCGATGAAGATTTTGCTCAAATAATACAAGACTTGCTCTTTTTTGCTTGTTTCATCTAACTGTTCTAATATACATCTCAAAGAATGTTCAGGCACCGTTAAATATAACATTACAAGCTTTCTAAGAGTAAAAGGTACTAATACTAGATGCTTTGACAAATTTGCTTTAATTTTTTTTCGAATGCAACTTGAGATACATCATTCCATTGCCTGGGATTATGCTTTCATAATATTTGAAAATTAGATCATAAACATTATTTAATTACGAAATAAATATAAAGATATAATTTATCCTTCCTAAGAATCTCTATACTTTTTTTATTGTCTTTGGAGGATGTAAATTCTGAATTTCTTTCATCTTGCTTGGATCGACTTAAATTTCTTTTCCATCAGCCACAAATCCCAATAATTTTCCTACTTTGACTCCAAACATGCATTTATTAAGGTTTAATTTGAATTTATATTGCCTTAATCTCTTTTAGATTTGGCTATCATATCATCCATATATATCTCTACAGATTTATGCATCATATCATGGAATAAAGTGACCATGGCTCTTTGATATGTTGCCCTAGCATTTTTCAGACTGAAAGACATTACTCTATCACAAAATGTGCCCCATATTGTAGTAGTATTGTTTTTTTCTTATCTTACTAAGTGATATGGATTTCCTTATATCTTGAATAACAATCCATAAATGAAAATAAAGAAAACTTGGCTATATTATCCACCAACGTGTCAATGTTGGGAAGAAAAAAAATTATCCTTTGGGCTAGTTCTATTGAACAAAAGGATAGTTTGGCTTTAACAAAAAGATAATTTGGCTTTAAAGGCAATTTATGCTCAAAAATGGTTTTATCTAGTCCTAAGAAATCTTTATATGATTAAACAAAAACATCAATATATTCTTTCAATAAACTGATCAAGGCATTTCTTGTTGAAAAGGAAATCAATGTTCCAATTTTAACATCTTTCTTCTCTTCTTTAGTGCCTAAATTCACTATTTCAATCTCTTCTTCGTAGGGTAAATTAAATTTGCTTTTTCTCATCAATAATTTATCATTTTATTTCCAATGGAAGTTCACTGTTTTCATCATATTCTTTAGATTCGAGATTTTTTAAAGAATTTTTTTTAAAAAAATTTTGGATTATAAGTTTCAGACATTAAGGTATTCATAGTCAGTCCATAAAGCATGAACATATAACATAGGAATTTCAGGAAAAAAATTAATTTAAGGACTAGCAAGAATAAAGGTAAAGAAATGATTATCATTGATCATGAAGGAAATTCAAAAGGAAATACATTTGTTTTTGCGTAACCATAAATGAAATAACATAGGAATGTCTAAAATAAATGTATAAGTTTACAACCTAATAATTCTTACATTTTTTGTGATGCCTCTTTCCTAGATTTTTTTTCATATGCCTTTGATAATTCAATGGTCCACCATGTAAGTACAAACCTGCTTATCTAAAATTTTGTCTTAATTTTTTTGTTAGTCAATTAATCAGGTGTCATTGAGTCTTTCACACCAAGCTCTTTTCCCTTTCCTTTTTTGGTCTTGTTTATTTGTGCTGGTTGATATCCTAAACCTTATCCATCTTTATTTCTTGGGATGTTAATAATCTCTAATTTTCCTTGCAACTGTATTCCTATATCCTTTTCAAGTTGCATTCCTTTTCCAAGCATTTGCTTAAATAAGAGTAACAAATTCCATGACACATGAGGTTCCAACAAATACTCAATTGCATTGACAAATTCAAATATTTAAAAGGCGCTTTTGTCAACTTTTGGTGCTTTAATATAAGGAGATTCTAAGGATATGGTTTCAACGACTTCCTTTTCCCTATTTATTAACACTAGTTTATTATCCATGATGAGCTTTACTTTCTAATGTAAGGTTGAAGGCACTACTCTAACTAAATGAATCCATGGTCATCCTAGAAAGATATTGAACGAAGGTCTAATATTCATGACCCAGATTTTTATATCATATATGCTCAAACCAATCTTCACTTCTAGATTTATGAAACCTTGCATTTCAGTTTTTTCTCCATCAAATGCTTTAACTATCATTAGGCTATATATTATATGACTAAGATCTATAGGAAGGCAGTTCAGAGTGCATCTTAGCATCACATTCAAGGATGACCTATTATTGGTCAACATTCAAGAAATGATATGCCCTTTATAATTGGCATTAATATACATGATTTTGGTTGATTCTCACCTTTCGAGTGGCAGTTCATCATCGCAAAAAGTTATGAAGTTATGGGCTACAATGTGATTACAAATGCTTTCCATCTTATAAGTAGAAATTTGATGTGGTACATACGATTCTTAAGGATTTTCATCAAAATTTCTTAATGATGCTTTAAACTAAAAATAAGTGAAACATTGATATATTTGCTGGTGCTTTTTGTAATTGATTAACAATATTGTAATCACTATGCTTAAACATTTCCAAAAAATCCTTAGTTTCTTGTTCCATGATAAAGGGAGGATTCTTTGCTTTTTCTGTGCCTTTTATCTTTCTTTCAGCAATTTCTTTCTCGTTCACCTTTTTTTTAGTTCTAAGTTCCATACATTGGGCAGTTCTTGTAATATGCCCAATGATCTCATCTCTTCAATTTTTAATAATTTGATATTGATCTTAAGTATAATAAATATTTATATATATATATATATATAGTACATATAAACAAGGTGAGATTACCATTTGTTTAATCTCAAAAAGCCACACTAGACTTAATCAAAATGTGACAAATTTCAAAAAAATTTATTATGTAGTCATATGGAAGAATTTCACTCTAATTGATACTAGATCTTTAATTTTAAAAAAACAAATGTGTTTTAATTTAGAGATTAGAACACGAATTTTATCAAATTATTTTCTTTGAAATAATATTAAAAAAATATGAGATGCATCAAAAAATTTACAATATTGGACATAATGAGGAGTAAATAACAAAGAAAAACGAATGGAAGCAAACATTGTTGTATTCATTTATGTGAAATAAATACAGCATAAATAGTACTGTTAGTATAATTTTCATGTTGTTTTTTTGCTAAACAACGAGTAAATATTTCAAAAAAAAAAAAACCTTTTAAAGAGAAACTTGAAGTGTTGAGAGATTTTAGACTTCCAGATGCTAGCTTATAATCTTAAAAACATAAAGAATGTAGAGATCTCAAATTGTTGAGACTCTCTTCAGAAAAATAAAGGTTTAAAATTTTCAAAAAAGGAGAGAGAGACATTTCCACATATAAAGATACAAAGTTTCAAAAATGCAGAGATACTCCCCCATTTCCATTGAAAATTGGTCTACACATAAAAGAAAAATGGGATCAAACCCGTCAAAAATTCAAATTTTTGTTACAAAATAGAAGGGACCATAGCGTTGGATAGTCTATTGTCGTCAAACATGCATGTTCTGTGCATATTCTGCTAGGAGCCTTCCATCAACTTCTCAAGTCTTCTTTTCCTAGCTATAATATAACTGAAGCTCGATGTAGGACTGCATCTAGAAATCGATGTGATATCAAGGTTGAATCACATCTACAAAAATTTTAGGCTATAAATTACATTTACAATTATAATTATACCTAAAAACCTGGAAAAAAAATCGAAATCAGTGATATATTGTGTTAGATAAATCTAATATGAGAACTAAGTTGATCACATTTAGATCAAATTAGTTTTGATATGAGATTTAAGTAAATCACATCTACAGTTAGGTTAGATATAAAATTTGATGTGACACAAGTCAATTATATTTGATATTATTTTGATCTAATGTCAGAACCGAGTTGATCACATTAGGATCATGCTAATTTAGATGTGAGATCAAAGTCAATCACATCTAAGATTTAATTGATGCATATGTGAAATCAGAGTCAATCATATTGGAAAAAAATTAATGCATATATGAGATCAGAGTCAACCACATTAGGAAGAAATTGAAGTAGATGTGAAATCATAGTCAATCATATTAGGAAGAAATTGATATAGATATGAGATTAGAATCAATCACATGAGAATGAAATTGAGGCAGATGTGAGATTAGAGTTAATCACATTGGGAAGAAATTAATGTAAATGTGAGATTAGAGTCAATCATATTTAAAAAAAAAAAAAGAGGTAGAAATGAGATCAAAGTCAACCACATCTTGAAGAAAATGATACATATGTGAGATTAGAGTCAATCAAATTGGAAAAAATTGAGGTAGATGTGAGATTAGGTGTAGCCTAACTTCTAATAAATTATGAATGCTACATTAGAAAAGGATTTCTCTGTATTGATTTGTCATCGGGTTCACTTATTACTTACCAATCTGACATTGGTTTATCATTATTTTACCAATCTTTTATTGGTTTGCTATTATTTTACTAATTTGTCATCGGTTATAAAATCACTTGCCCATTACACTAATGAAACATCGAAGTTGATTATATCGAGGTAATCATGGGATTGTGTTTGATTACCTTAGGATGTGCTCTATAATTCACTCTCAACATGACATCGAGGTACCCTCATTAATTTACTTCAAACCAAACATGGATGTATGCTCATTAATCTACTCTCGACCTGGCATCGAAGTATGCTCATTAATTTTTTTTTAATCTTGCATCGAGTTATGTTGATTAATCTTCTTCAACCTAACATCGAAGTAAAAATATAGTTTTAAAATTTTATAGGTATTTTGAAACTTTTTTCTAACTCAAATGTTAGAGCTAAAATCAAATGTATACAAGTGCCACCTAGTGCTGTCTCTAACAATCTCATGTCATCTTATTTCCTTATACCCCAAACCAAATTTATGTGAAACATGTTTTTTGAAGTCAAGGTCAACTAGAAAGCCATTTTAACGTTGTTTTTGAAATTCTTATTTTATGAATAGCAACATAAAGTTTAATACTATTTAAAAGAGTGCATGAAATATGTGAAATCATTTATCTTGACGAGCAAACCAAAGGCATTATGCAAAGATAAAAAAACTAATCCTATGGGGACCAAGCTTTTCTTTCCTTCATCCTTATAAAGCACATGCAAGTCTTAGTTGTTTATCCATCCCATGTTAATAAGCACTACACACTTGATCATCCCATGTAGTTCAATCAATGTCTTGTTAAATTTATGCATGTTATAATTCATAAAAAATGTGTGATAATCATTAAACAATGACTTTAAGATGATGTTAGCTACTAACTCTCGGCTATTAGGGAAGATAAATTTATACAAGTTTTCAACATAACCAATCATCTTGATTATTTGTGGATTGATTTGGTTACCTTTTACTAGCTTGCACTTAGTGAAGGCCTTTCTAGTTTAGATCCTTTCAGCTCTTACTTGCTCCTAAAACAAATTTTTTAGGTATGTTATCATGTCATAGGCCCCATATTCTCAAACTACTTTGTAAGGTTCAAGATCATGGTGGCTATCATGAGACATGCTGCATCTAGTACATCATCCTTATGTTAAATTAGAAAGGTATCAATTATCACTTAATTTTAGTGAAAGACTATTATTGGTTATGTCCACTGGAAGCATGCTAGTAATAGAATTAATATATAAAACAATACCATAAATAAATATGATATAGTATGACCCTTTTAGAATATGAAGATCTAACCTCTAGCCTTGTCTTTATAGTACAAGCATTATCATCTAGGTCCAAAATACTTTGACCAACGTCATTCTCTAATCAATTTAATTCTCCATTCATCTTTACTAGTGCAATGCACTATATGACTACTATAGTAATAATCTAAGATATTAAAAAATTACAAACTACATAGGCTATATTTGATTACAAGAATATAATGACACATAAGCCACATTTGATAAAAACCAAATACAACTATAGGTCGTACTATTCACCCCCAACGATCAAACCTTGGTGAACAGTGGTGGTGACTATAACGGTGCTAAGGTAGCCAAATTCCTTGACCTTTTAGCATTAGGTAGGAGTCAGCCCCTATAAATGGTCTTACGACTTTATGGAGACTTGTGTTTTTTGTAAACAATCGCCTGGGCCTAGTCACTACGACCCCCTTAGTGAGGAGGCACCCTTTCTCCCAAATTTACATGGCTACTTTGCCCAGTTCCTTAAAAGGAGTTGTTTCACGCCCCTAGGTATACTTTACTTCCCCACTTGTGTCAATTTTGAGTATATATATCTTTTTATTGAAAGTGGTTCGATAGTGATGATATCGATCGTGAACTTGACACAGAGTTAGAGCTTATAACTATGATGAACGCACTAACTATGGATATGATGTTAGAAATAGACTGATTTTATATCACCATTCAATTCGAATTAGCAAAAGCAATGTCTCCTTGCATAATATGGATTCCAAATATTCATAATCTGGATGTAAATGAGTTGAATTACTCATCCCTCGGTTTATTAGTGAACTCTCTCTCGAGGGATTGTGAAAGATGTTCCACTAGAAATTTTCTTGTTATTGTTTTGACTCATATTCCTCAAAAAGTACATTAAGATACGAAGGCTTCTTATACCACAACGATGAAAGCACTTTTTTGCTCTTTCATATACTATGGGATTTCGCTTGGAAAAGAAAATATTCTGTATTAATGGATTTGAGTCCATAACCATGGGTTCCAATGCATGAGATCTTTTGGCACTTACCCATAGGCCTAATCGATTAGTATTACATAGAGGAAATCAATTGTGGGCACTATTACAATTAGATTTATTCCTCATAAACAAACTTGGGATTTGCGATCCTAGATAAGATCGATTTAGGATCATGGGATCCTTTTTATCAAATAAGAAAGGCTATTACAGAAAATATACTTCTAAGTAATTGCTCCATAGATCTTATATCTATACATATGAAGAAGAAATCATGTAAGGAAAGGGATTCTTATTTGTACAAATGGTACCTCAAACTTGGAACGAGCATGAAGAAATTAACGATACTTCTTTATCTTTCAAGTTATTTTGCCAGATCGGTCGCTCAAGACCTTTGGTCTCTACTCGAACTCGATGAAAAAAAATTCAATTGCTACAATCATATGACCAATATATCATACTTGACTGCTTCTTTTGATCCAGATAATGCGAAGCAATGAGTTGGTTATCAATGCCTACTAGAATTATTAGTTCCTATCATAGTTATAGGTCGATTCATTGTTTTAGTCCTAATGCTAAAAAAACCAACGAATCACATACTAAGCATAATAATTATATCAAAGGATTGATTAAATTTTTATTCAACCTTATAGAATTGATGATTTTTTTTTATTGACCATAAAAAAAAAGGAATGAAATATTTTGTCTTTTTTTTCCCACTCAATTGAACGTAAAGACAAGGAATCGTAAAAAGATGCGATGATCTTTTCCAAGAAATTCCCTAACGAAAAATACACATTATTTCTTCTTTTTCATCGAATTGATCATAACCACTACTTACATTCCACAAAATTATGCACCACAATACCATAGAAAGACATCACAATCTATTATAGGAAAAAACACATTATTTGCTAAGATAAAAACAACGATATCAAATTCTCACTAAGATAATTGGAAGTTCCAACCAATAAGAATCCTAATGAACCTAAAAAAAGGTAAAAGCCTAACATTCTTGCTTTAACTTTGTCCACCCCTGCTGTTGTGAGTGCTTCCCTCTAACGTAGAACACTCGCCTATTGATGAATTTTTACATCCCACAACTTCGGTAGATCACTTTGCCTTATTCATCTTCAACGCAAGAGCGCTTGATCAGTGAGCTATCACGCACTCTTTCAAGGGTGGTTACTTTTAGGCGAACCTCTTGGCTATCTTTACACCCCTATCTCCTTTGTCACTGAGTGGTCATTTAAGGGCCTTAGCTGGTGTTCGGGCTGTTTCCTTTTAGATGATGAAGCTTATCCCTTATCGTCTCACTTGTTGACCTTGACCCCTATTATTTTGAGGTCATATCCAGTATTTAGAGTTTGCCTCGATTTGGTATTGCTCTCATGGCCTGCACTGAAATTATGCTTTACCTCTAGATGTCCAATCAAATGCCACACCTCAACATATTTCAAGGAGAACCAGCTAGCTTTGGGTTTGAGTGGCATTACGCCCATAACCATAACCCATCAGTTGATTCTTCAATATCAGTCAGTTCAGAACTCCACTTAGTTTCACTAAGCTTCATCTTAGTCATGAATTAATCACCCAAGTTCGGGTCCATAAGCAATGATAATTGCCTTATGAAGACTCATTTTTGCTATAACTCTAGTGGGTTCCTTAACCAAGCTACTCCCTATGAGTTACCAGCACATTCTTCAATAGGTACGTAGTTAGAGCCCTAGGCTCCTCCTATTGCTTAGGAGCTTATGGTTTCATGTTCTATTTCACTGCTTAATGGTGGTTCTTTTCACCCTTCCCTCACTGTACTACTTCACTATCGATCACCTAGGAGTATTTAGCCTTGCAAGGTGGTCCTTGCTAATTATCGTGTAACATAAGATATCACATATCATGAATATGATAAATTACATGAAACACATAAATATGTTATTTGGAATAACAGGCATATTCGAAATAATGGGCGAATCTATTCAAAGTCAATGAGCAACGCCCCTTATGACGGTAACAAAATTCATAGTTCTTATTGGATCATAAGCTACTTTAAATTAATCCCATTAATTAAGACCCAAATACATGTAATAAAATTGCTATGTCAGATCAAATTCGACATGCATATATCTAACATTTATATTTAGCAGACATAATGTGTTAGACCATGCAACATATCGCACACACATAACTCATGCATGTATCTATGATGAAATACACTGATATTAACTCGATCATTATAAATTGTCATATGTATCATATATATTTTTATATATAATCTAATAGATTCGATTTTAATAAAATGAAACTAAGCTCTAACACCGTTATTGGTTTTGAACTGAAAAATTATATGAGAATAAAATAAAAAATTTTCATTCAAATCCTAGGACCAATGCACTTATTAAACCAGTTACTGAAGTTCAAGTCATACCTTAAGAATAAGAAGCTGAATTTGATAGTAGGTTGTGGAAAGTTTAGCATGCCAAGCATCATGCCTTTACTAGTATCCACACACATGTAAAATGCTTGGTATCTCACTGTACTAGCATATAAATAGATGCAAATAATTTCTTTCTCTCGCTTATATAAGGCTAGGGCTTTTATTCGGCTACTAATGACATATGCACCAACTACCTCTTATTGTCTTTCTTATATAGGAATAAGAGAGAAGAGAAGACCTAATCTGATTTGGTTTTGACACTTGATTTTACTTGTAAAAGATTGACTTTGTCAAAAACTCATTTTTTAGTTCAAAAGCCTAAGATCGAGATCTACTATAATTTTTCATCAAACCTTCTAGTATTCACTATCCAAACATGGGCAATTTTCTTCATTAGGATTCATGTTGTAGATGACTCGTCAAGACTTGACTCATCTGGGCTTACTACAAATTGACTCATCGAGATCTAGTAAGACAAGTGATAAATTGAGTTTTGCTTCATTGGGTCTAAAGACATACCTCACATTAGGGATCTATATGGTGAAGTTTAACTTAATTTTCGAGTCATTCATATCAAGATTTCTGGTTAGATGATATATCATATCCTTTTTTATTATCGATATCAAAGCCTTTAATAGTTTTAGACTAAGTTTAGATTAGATATTATGTTGCTTCATCGGGTTTCTCTCATCTAGAGTTAATTCAAATTCACTCATTACCGGGCTTATGATTAAGGGGATAACAAGTTAACAAATTATTATGTCAATAATGGTCGCTTCAGTTACTTTAACAATAAGTCAAGGATGGATTAAACAAGAATCTCATTAATTGAAAAAGTTTATATAATCAGAAAGAAATATTAAACAAAAAAAGATCATAGCTTAAGCTTGTGGTATAACCATAGCTTTAGCCATATAGGGCATTGAAGCAGCTTCAGAAGCAGAGCCTTCCAACATTGGTATTAACAACCCCTCTTCAATTCATCTATTAACCACTTCCTTCATATCTACTAAAGAGACATCTAGATCTTTAAAAAAGATTGATGAAGCCTTTGCGGGAGAAACCACCTGCACCCAAGAGAGGTCTAGGTCAAGTCACTTGCCTTGGATCTCTTCAACTATGCGTCTTCAGAGAGGCCAATAAAAGTGAAAGACTCTCTTTTTGATCTAAGCTCGATAAGCGTTTATCATCCTAAACTCATCTACTACTTGAGATCGAGCTTTTTCCTAAGCTATCCTTAGCACATCCAGATGTTACAAGACAAGTTCATTTTTAACGTGACTTATCTAACCTCCATATTAGCCTAGACTTGGGCCAGCTCGACCTTAATATCATCAACATCAACCATAGCTTTGACTGACAAACTTTTCAGCCTCTCAGCCTCGGTTGCGTAAATGTGTACTATATTAACAGCATCAGTGATAGACTCATTTACAAGATTAGCCTCCTTCATGAAATTATGGAGGCCAATGTTGGTGTGGTTGTACTTATTAACAAGTATAGCCATCCTCTGAGCAAACTATAAACAAGAAAAAAAATACATATTAGGAATGTACAGCTACATCTTTCAAAAAAAATTAAGAGGATTGATGCTTACCTCCTTGAAACACATCATGTTGTTACTTAGGAATGTGTTATTTTTCCTCTTTAACTTTTTCATTTACTAAAAAGGGATCGATTGTAGAGTCATTCCTGAATTAGACTAGGATGGTTCAAGAATCGTTCAGTGAGCACATCTCAATTTGACATAAACTTCTCCTTTAAAGAAACAGGTTATGGCACACCCAAAGGCATCAAGAGTGCATCCATGGCACCCTTATCCATCGGGTAGTGCCCTTTCTCACCTACCTTCCCCTTGATGGCTAGAGGAGCGATAGCCATAATCTTTTGACACTAGCTTTTCGAGAATGAGCCTTTTGACACTAGCTTTTCGAGATTAGCTTTCATTTTAGAAGCAAAAACACTTTTGTTTCCTTTATATCCAAAAAGTTTATGAGAGCATTTTACAACATGCGTAAGATTTTTTAAGAGCTTTTTCTAGCATCTTGTAGAAAAATTTTTAGATTGTGCCCAATAAGTAACCTCATTCACCTTTGGGGGTCTTTTTTGCATAATAAATTGAGCCATTTCATATATGGAATATTAATGTTTCTTGAATACTCTCTACATGCTTTCTTTAATATTCTCTAAGTTTTTCAGTATTTTCTTAGTTACTTCAATAAGCTTCTTTTTTCTATTACTTATACATTATGTGCCAATTCTTTTCTGCATGAAATGAATTTTAGAATGACGTGTGTGTTGGTATTTGTCTTCAAATGGAATTCGAAATAAAATTATGTTATTTTGGGAAATTAGGAGTTAATCTTAGAGCCTTTCCTTGACCCTCACCCGAAATGCATCATTTTGAGTGCTCTTTGACAATTTCAAGAAAAATGAAGAATCTTTTTTTTTTTTTTTTGCATTTCTTTCAAGGTTTGGACGCTTGGTAGAAGCCAACTTTCTATTCGAAAGTTTTCATCATTCATGCATTCTTTAAAAGGTCTTTTCTATGATTATCATGTATTACTTTAAAAGGGAATCAAGTTTGAGTTTTTTTCGCATTACCTAATAGAATACTTTTTCGTTTAATTAATACTAATTTTGGGCATTTGTGAAGGTCCTTCTTTACACGCAACTGACTCATGGATACAGATTTCTTGGTAAATTTTAACTAATGCTATAAATGTTTTCTTTTGCCATTCTTTGGATTATTGAACAAACAACAAAATTTTGAAAAAAAAAGAAAAAGAAAAAGTGATTTTGATAACCAATTACACCATAAAAAAATTAATGGCGACTTCGATTTTCTTGATTTTCATTTAAAGGCCAACCAAAAGGAATTTTAAGATTCATTATTTTTAAACCAAAAAAGAAAGAAGTTTCTTTCTTAATTCGAGGGGAAGTACCTAGTCCACCACGAGACCCTTTTGTGACAATAATGAAGAACAAACTCAAATATTATAATAGGATCTTAAACTTTATAGAGTAACTTTGATAAATTGTATTGAACTACTTCTAACTATTATAATAAGACCTTAAATAATATTTATAATATAAGAAAAATAAACTAGAAATAGAAAAACCTAAGAAAAATAGGAAACTAGTTTAGATTGAGAGTGGGAAACTTAGGGAACTAACTTAGACTAGGAAATTGAGTTAAAATAAACTTGAAATAGGTAACTAATTAAGTAGATTTAAAATGAGAAACTAATTTTGTGTATTGCATCAACCTCCTTCACTTTGAAGAAATCTCACCCTCAAGTTTCATGGTTGTAAATAGAACTCATCTAAAAACATACTCAAGGATATCAATAATATTGAAAGTATTAGAAATGCAAATTTGTAAGCATTATCACTAATCTTTTGAAAAACACAAAATATATTAATCTTCTTATCTTTGAGCATCTCATATGTGCCAATGAGAAGACAATGCTTTGGAAGATGAACTGTCAGCAAATCATTTTTTATTGAACGACTTAAGACATGGATGTTGGTTCGCATTACTCTTATAATGATGATTAGCCTTTTCTAAATTTTTCTTCATCTCTTTTTGATTCCATTGAATACACTTTGTAAGCTCTTTAAGTTTGAGATTAACATTTGAGAAAGAAAGAAGATGAAGCAAATTCACAATATGCCTTGAAATGCTAGGGTAGATAACTTCAAAAGGAGTTGTTTTTGTAAGATGATTTGGCATACAGTTAAAAACAAACTTAATTTATAAAAGAATGACATCCCACCATTTTGGTTTATCTTTACTAATGCATTGAATCTATGAAATTGCATTTAATTTTGCCTTACCAACCTTTTGATCTTAGGTGGAATCTCAGTAGTTACTTCAAATTGGCTTTCTCCACCAGTGCTACGATAAAGTTCAGTTCTTTTCATTGCTTAAAGAATTCTGAGCTCATAATGTCGATGAATAACGATTTATTTTTCTTAATAACAAAATTACTTTTCTCAAGGTTGAGATTGTGGTAATAAAATAATCTTCTTGTCAAACTACCAAAAGATAAAGGTGTTTTCTCGTTCTTCATAAATGGCATTGACATCATAATGCCATGATCTTCCTAATAAGATACAACAAGCATTCATCTCCACCATGTCGTTATCAACTTTTGCCCTTATTGAAATAAAGGTGCTACTATCACTCTGTAACCTTAAGAACATCACTGTCACTTTTGGAAAAACTATGAAATAATGTGCTAATGGGGTCTAATGAGGAAGAAATTGGGTTTCTAAGGAATAATCAAGTAGGTGACCTCGCAAATGAATAAAATGGTGCCTCAAAGATTCGAGAAGACCTTCATTTGAGGTCTTCCTAGAATCCTTCACATTTTTCTTCTAAGCTTAAAAAGATCTCTCTAAATATGTTGTTTTTTAGTTTACTTTAAGGAGGAAAGGCATATTGTTGATATTGCAAAGTGTAAGGATAGTAAAATAAGATTTAAAAGAGCTTATCTACTCGTCTTTATGATCTTATAAAACACTATTCCTAAGCAGAGTCTGCAACAATCTCTCAAGATGAGTGATTGATAGTCTTCTTGAAGGAGTAAAGTGATGACTAAGACTTTAAGATCCTATATCTAAAAAAAATTAATTTAAGACTATAAAGATAGAGTCTCCAAACACTCATTCTAAATTCTTGACACTCTTCCTTGCAGAGTCTATCCTATGACTAGAGAAAAGTTCAAAATTTTCAAAGAAAAGTCAGGAAGAATCTTCTTGAGAGGACAAGATGAATATTCAGACATTATGGTCTTATATCTAAATGAGTAAGAGTTTCCAAACATTCACTTTGCATTTTTGACCCTCTTCATTGGCAAAATCTATCCTGTAACCATGGAAGAGATTGAATTTTTCAAAGAAGAGTGAAGGAAAGCCTTTGTGAGAGGATAAAATGAATATAAGAATATTAAGGTCATATATCTATAAGAAATAGAATGTCTAGACTTTCATTTTACATTTTTGACACTTTTCGCTAGAAGAGTGTACCACGTGTTCAAAGAGGAGTCTAAAGTTTTAAGGGAAAGTTTGAGAAATCTATAGATAATGACATCTAAAGAAGAGAATACATGAAAGAGTGCGAGAAGTCAAAAAAGAAGTCCATTTCATTTCACATGTTAAATTGGTTAGATTGAGTTTGAAATACAAAAAGAAATACAGCTAAGAAGTTTTATCTTCAAGGTTAGTAAGGACTTTGGAGTCAAAAGATGTGAAGACAGAATTCCCGATAGGCTTAGGTGCTATTGGAGTAGCTTGAGAAATAAAAGATGTAGTAGGTTCAATTGTGATAAAGTCTAAGTTAAGGTTGGGATAATCTTTTAGCACTTTAGCTTTAGTATCTTTCCTGACATCCCAAACGACTTTTACACATTCCTCAAACATCAGTTTGTTTAGTGCTTCACTATCCTTAAAACCTATTACTCTCTTCCTTAGCAGTTGCTAACTGTTCTAAGTGTTCTTCCTCTACCTTCTCTTACTAAAACTCAAAATCCACCTTCATTTTTTTCAATCTCTGCATTTGGAATTGGGATTTCTTGGTCTGCCTTCTACTTTTACCACTTAAAGGAGGAGACCTTTTTATTATAACACACCTCCTCTTTTCCTAGCCTCCTCAAGAGCTTTCGTAGACTCTTTGAATATAAATTCAACCTAGCTCTCAATCCTGTATTCCTTTGCTGTTATAGTAGACTCTTATGTAACCTATAAAAACAAAAAGAATTTATGAGTCAACAATGCAAAAAAAAAAAAAAAGAAATGTTAAGTATCTTAATCAAACCTAAACATACCTCAGCCAATAAGGTAAATATCTGTTCTAAATGTAACATCTTCTTGTTCAGCAGACTAAAGAGGTTCAGGTTGGTAGCATTACTTCTTGAATGAAGTTCTTGATTTTCTGAGCTTTAGAGGTGGTGATGACTATTGCAAACTCTTGTTAAGAAGAAAAATCTGTGAAAGTCGTCAGACTACAGGGTACACAGTGCTATTTTCTTGCCATTTATAGTAGGAATGTTGCCATCTTACCTTTCTTAGAAGGAGCTTGCTAGTATCTTCTCAACACCTTATATATCTTTTTGAAGCTTTTTTTTTCTATTTTTAGGCATTATCTAAAAATGATCTATGGTAAAAGTGAAAAAAGAGTTAGCTGTAGTCTACTAAAAGCATAAGTTTATAAAATGAAATGAGATAAGCCTACCTATTGATGGGGATTCTGACTCATCTATGAGGAGGCATTGAGAAACATTTCTAGGTTACGGTTTCTTGATAGGGAAGGAAGGCCAAGGATGATAAAAGATGAATTTCCTAAAGCAGGCTCCAAGGCGAAATGTAAGATGAGGGTTAGAGACCCTTTTAGAAGTTGACATTAGAATAAGCTCTTGAGCTATGATTGGAGTGCACTCTAATTGGGTAGATTCTTCTTGCTGTTTTGCCAGAGTCTGCTTAGAAGTAACAAGAAGTTCATAAAGGGTAACATTAACACCATATTCTTGATTTAGGTAGGTCCATTGGTTGATCTTAAGAGGAATTCTATTCCAGAACACTTGAAAATATGATTATCTTTAGTGTTTTACTGCTTTGGGGATGTCAAAAACAAAAAGTGAAGGCCTCTTTGATGTAAAGTAGTAGTATTTCATAAGGTCTCCTAGATTATTCTATAGTTATTTTTGTTTGAAAATTTTTAAAAAACACTAAGGATGATAAATCTTTGAATTTTAAATCTAAATGCCTAGTAGAAAAGATGACAACGATTCTCCACGAATTGAGGACTAGCTAAGAGGAGGATAGCTTGTAATTCCTATAAGTCACTGTAAATAGTGTGTTTAGAGGAAGTCTTAAGCCTTCTTTGAGATATTCCTCGAACACATAGAGGGTGCCTGATTTTCTAAACCAGGACCTCTCATTGAGGGTGGGTATCACCATGCCCACCGAAGTAAATACCTCGTATGTTTTTTTAATCCTAGCCAAATCTCATGCAGTAATCACTAAAGGACTTACAAATTCTATGCTAACTAGAGTAAACAAAAAGAATAGAGTGAAACCAAATGAAATTTGGCTAAAAAAAGAAGGCTTCACTAAAAGAAAAGAAGACTCACCTTGAGAGAGTCTTTAGAGATTAGAGAGAGTAGAAAGTGTTTTATAATAGAAAGATGAGGAAGATTATAAAAAAGACTGAAAAAAAATGAAAGAAAAGATTTAAGAGTGAATCAACCATTGAGGAAGAGTTGTTGAAAGGGGTAGACTCTTCCAAGGCAGTGTTACTGATGTGGCTAAGCGAGCTGACGTGACTCGATGTAGCTAGAGGCACTGCTATTGATGTGTAATGATGGTTGACATGGCATAACACTATTTGAAGAAGCTTCTAATGATAAGGTAATCTAACTGTTAACAACACAAGAAGGCTAGTGATGTGGCAAAGAGATCTAGTTGGCAGAGTGCTAGTGGTGTGATGTTAATGAAGTGGCAGGGATGGAGTTACACTTACTTATCCATTCATTAATTGAGGTGGCAACACATCATTCGACTTTATTGCCACATCAACTTGAAAAAGAAATAAGGAAAAATAAAATGATGTGGCAAGTAGTAATAACTTGGCGGCATTCGAGTGGAAGTAAACCTGCATAGTCAATAATGAGCTCCCATGTGGCAGGTAAAGATGTTGATATGCTAGTTTGGTCGAAGGTGGCCAACTCAAAGGAGTCTACAATAAAGTTCAGACCAAATACTTTAACGAGTTAGTTAAATTAGGTTGAAAATTATAGAGAATAACAAAATGCTTGAGAAGGTTGAGAATTGTAGCTAAAGATTGAAATTAAGCCCTCGGTTTTAAGGAATTGAGTGATAGAAGTCAGCTGGGCAGACCTATTCTTGAGACATCCAGACAAGGATTGGGATAATAGAGAGTATTGTCCCACTTAAACGAAACCAAACAGTGTAAAAATTAAGTAAGAATTAATAAACACACCCTAAAAGAGTCTGAAGGACTTTATGAAGTGATGTAGATTTTGCTGAGTTTGAAGGTTGAGGTTGCTAGGCACACTTCACCTACCCATTATTTAATGCTAACTTGCGTTATTGGAATCTTGTAAATAAACATTAATTTTTTTAGTTACAGGCACAAAAGCATTCAATCAAAGAAGTAATTTTCCATCATACTCTCAAACATTCACAACAAGCATCAAAAAATTCTCTTTAAGATTCCCTTTGCAGCTTTCTTAGTTTTGAGTTTTCATTTATGTTCAAAAGAATTCTTATTGAAATTTTGTAGTCCATCATATTCGAGAAGGAAGAAATATTACGAAAGGTATAGGGGACTTCCATAGGTATTCATCTCACTTCTTATGTACATTCATCATAGCATATTCAATGTCTTGAATAAAATCATAAAATTGAAGTTAATTGACATTTGA
Organism: Moringa oleifera; assembly: GCA_021397835.1. Taxonomy (NCBI): domain Eukaryota; kingdom Viridiplantae; phylum Streptophyta; class Magnoliopsida; order Brassicales; family Moringaceae; genus Moringa; species Moringa oleifera. The sequence goes on along the minus strand of JAJFZO010000184.1, from coordinate 602,152 downwards.
TTCTGTTAAATATTATATGTTTTGATTTATTTATTTATTATTATTATTTTTTTGCATATAGCTCAATCAAGTTGTAGAAAAGAAAACATTTCCATGATCAATTTAAGATTTTCCTTATATAAAGATTATTTTTTGATTAAAAATATATTGTGCTTATAATTTCTAACCTTTTATTTTGGATAAGAAAAGAGGTGAGTAAGTACAAACTGCTTTCTTTTTCCTTAAAAACATTTTAATATACCGGAATGCAAAAAGAATAAAATCTTGAGTGCTTTGATCAAGATACTCCTTAAAATTATTTTTTAAGAAAAAATTCAAAATGGTATCAATTTTGAGCGCTTTAAGAGTGTTAATTCTTTCCCAAGCGTAATCAACTCTTGGACCCAGAATCTTAACTTTTTAAACCGATTATCTTACATTAGAATGGTGGCCAATCACACCCAATCACACCTAAAAGAATTAGTGGTGACCTTTTGTTCACGTTATGAGTTTTTTTGATTGAAACTCTTATTGTGATAACTAGTGACTCCACTAAGGATTGAACCTAGAATCTCCAGTTTTAGGAATCAAGAGAGCTAGGCCAAAATTTAGATTTCCTTTCTTATTTCATATTTATGCCTTATCACTTGATTTCTTATTTATTATGTTTCATTTGATTTGATAATTGTTCAAAACATAGTACACACTATAAAGCATAACATAAGCTTTAAACCTGACCTTCACCCTAGAAGAAATATGTGTAGTCATGTAAAGCCGGTGAAGTATTTCATTCATATTGAACCTAGGGCATGTTGTTAATCTAGGACACTATTCATCATTGCGATAGCAACAATGTTCCAAGGCACCAACATTGGGTCGATGATGACAATGTGGGAACCTTTAGAAGCTAGTTTTTCCTTGCATAACCAAAGCATGTATTCAACCTAAGATAAAGCCACGATTAAGATTAGAAAGTATAAACCTTGATAAAAACACACTTGAATTATTGCATTTTATTTGTCAAAATTTCATCTTTCCTTAACATATTCTTTTATTAATTTCAAGAGAAACACGAGAATTTCACTAGTCTCAGTTAAGTCTAAAAACATCTTATAATGGTCTGAGAATGAACAATCTGAGAAAGGAAATGGCTTAAGTATTAATTTCAAAATTGAGCTACCTACTAGTGATAAAGAAAAACAGCTTAGAACAGTTGACATCATTATGGGAAATGATGAATACAGGAGATCAAAGAAAATTTAATGTTGAATATGGGTACATTAGGCATTTCTTTAAAGTTCGAATAGACAAGTCTTTGATTGGGGCAATAGTCCACTCTTGGAATCTTTCCTACCAACATTTTAGTTTCATTCAATGTGATCTTACATCGACTCTAGAGGACTACATCTCATTTTTAGGGCTAAATCTAGTGAAGCCCCACAAGTAATACAAAAATAAAAAGAAGATACTAGCTGAGAAGCAGTTAGGAAATCTTCTCATAATATGCGAAAATGTAGATGAGAAGATTATTCATCACCAGGGAACAATCAATCATGTTACATAAGAATTTATCTTCCCTTATATTAGAGATCACATAGCAAAAGAATATGAAAGAAAAGGGTTAACATTAGAAATCTATAGTCTCCTAATATTCCTAGAGTACAAGGCCAAGTAGAAATTTCAGTAGTGGACTTTTGGATAGCATATCTTCGTGGGGTAAATCTAATCCCAGTAATATCAGCAAAAACATTGAAGTCTCTAGGAATATTGCAAGGGAATTGGAGGAGGATATTTGTTAGGAAGCCTTCTTTTACTTTCTACATGGCTCAAAAGCCATTTCAAAATAAATAGAAAAATATTCAAAGCTTGGCATCACCTAATAGAGATATTTGATAAAAAGTGTGAAAATGAAAACATAACCATTTATGAACAGACAAAAATTCTATCCAACAGAATAAAAGAATAAGTGAAGTGGATAACACCCTAGATTTTGTATGAAGCTATTTTGTTTAGAACATGGGATTTCTGTTATGTGCCATTACTGAGAATATGAAGAAGAATTAATTACACACCAATGTCGTATTAACATAGATAGGGGTGAAACAATGTGTACCGATCCTACATGAAATGGTCAAAGGGATATTCAAGTATACTAAACCATAAGCAGCTGCCAACATTGGGCCGATGAGGAAAATGTGGGAACCTTTGGAAGTTAGTTTTCCCTTGCATAACCAAAGCATTTATTCGACCCAAGATAAAGCCACGATTAAGATTAGAAAGTATAAACCTGATAAAGACACACTTGAATTATTGCATTTTATTTGTTAAAAGTTCATCTTTTCTTAACATATTCTTTTACTAATTTCAAGAGAAACACGAGAATTTCACTAGTCTCAAATAAGTCTCAAGACACCTTATGATGGTCTGAGAAGGAACAATCTGAGAAAGGAAATGGTTTAAGTATTAATTTCAAAATTGAGCTACCTATTAGTGATAAAGAAAAACAGCTTAGAACAGTTGACATCATTATGGGAAATGATGAATAAAGAAGATCCAAGAAAATTTGATGTTGAATATGGGTACATTAGGCATTTCATTAAAGTTCCAATTGAAGAGTCTTTCATTAGGGCAGTAATCCACTTTTGGAATCTTTCCTACCAACATTTTAGTTTCATTGAATGTGATCTTACGTGGACTCTAGAGGATTACATCTCATTTCTAAGGCTAAATCTAGTGAAGCCCCATAAATTATGCATAAATAAAAAGAAGATACTAGCTGAGAAATAGTCAGGAAATCTTCTCATAATATGCGAAAATGTAGATGAGAAGGCTATTCATCACTAGGGAACAGTCAAACATGTTACATAAGAATTTATCTTCCGTTATATTAGAGATCACATAGCAAAAGAATCCGAAAGAAAAGGTTAACATTGGCAATCTATGGGCTCCTAATATTCCCTAGAGTACAAGGCCAAAGTAAAAATTTTAGTAGTGGACTTTTGGATAGCATATCTTCTTGGGGTAAATCTAATCCCAGTAATATCAGCAAAAACGTTGAAATCTCTAGGGTATTACAAGGGAACTAAAGGAGGATATTTGTTTAGAAGGCTTCTTTTACTTTTTACATGGCTCAAAAGCCATTTCAAAATAAATAGAAAAATATTCAAAGCTTGGCATCACCTAATAGAGATATTTGATAAAAAGTGTGAAAATGACAACATAACCATTTACGAATAGATAAAAGGTCTATCCAACAGAATAAAAGAATAAGTGAAGTGGATAACACCGTAGATTTTGTATGAAGCTATTTTGTTTAGAAAATGGGATTTTTGTTGTGTGCCATTACTCAGATTACGAGGAAGAATTAATTACACACCAATGTCGTATTAACATAGATGGGGGTGAAACAATGTGTATCGATCCTACATGAAATGGTCAAAGGGATATTCAAGTATACTAAACCATAAGCAACTGCCAGCATTGGGTCGATGAGGAAAATGTGGGAACCTTTGAAAGCTAGTTTTTCCTTCCATAACCAAAGCATGTATTTGACCTAAGATAAAGCCACGATTAAGATTAGAAAGCATAAATCTTATAAAGACAACACTTGAATTATTGCGTTTTATTTGTTAAAAGGTCATCTTTTCTTGACATATTCCTTTATTAATTTCAAGAGAAATAAGAGAATTTCACTAGTCTCAGTTAAGTCTCAAGACACCTTATGATGGTCTGAGAAGGAACAATCTGAGAAAGGAAATGATCTAAATATTAATTTCAAAATTGAGCTACCTACTAGTGATAAAGAAAAACAGCTTAGAACAGTTGACATCGTTATGGGAAATGATGAATAAAGGAGATCGAGGAAAATTTGATGTCGAATATGGGTACATTAGGCATTTCTTTAAAGTTCCAATTGAAGAGTCTTTCATTAGGGCAGTAATCCACTTTTGGAATCTTTCCTACCAACATTCTAGTTTCATTGAATGTGATCTTACGTCGACTCTAGAGGACTACATCTCATTTTTAAGGCTAAATCTAGTGAAGCCCCATAAATTATGCATAAATAAAAAGAAGATACTAGCTGAGAAATAGTCAGGAAATCTTCTCATAATATGCAAAAATGTAGATGAGAAGGCTATTCATCACTAGGGAACAATCAATCATGTTACATAAGAATTTATCTTCCCTTATATTAGAGATCACATAGCAAAAGAATCCCAAAGAATAGGTTAACATTGGCAATCAATGGGCTCCTAATATTCCCTAGAGTACAAGGCAAAAGTAAAAATTTCAGTAGTGGACTTTTGGATAGCATATCTTCTTGGGGTAAATCTAATCCCAGTAATATCAGCAAAAACTTTGAAATCTCTAGGGTATTACAAGGGAACTAAAGGAGGATATTTGTTTAGAAGGCTTCTTTTACTTTCTACGTGGCTCAAAAGCCATTTCAAAATAAATAGAAAAATATTCAAAGCTTGGCATCACCTAATAGAGATATTTGATAAAAAGTGTGAAAATGACAACATAACCATTTACGAACAGATAAAAGGTCTATCCAATAGAATAAAAGAATAAGTGAAGTGGATAACACCCTAGATTTTGTATGAAGCTATTTTGTTTAGAACATGGGATTTTTGTTATGTGCCATTACTCAGATTATGAGGAAGAATTAATTACACACCAATGTCGTATTAACGTAGATGGGGGTGAAACAATGTGTATCGATCCTACATGAAATGGTCAAAGGGATATTCAAGTATACTAAACCATAAGCAACTGCCAGCATTGGGTTGATGAGGAAAATGTGGGAACCTTTGAAAGCTAGTTTTTCCTTCCATAACCAAAGCATGTATTCAACCTAAGATAAAGCCACGATTAAGATTAGAAAGCATAAATCTGATAAAGACAACACTTGAATTATTGCATTTTATTTGTTAAAAGTTCATCTTTTCTTGACATATTCATTTATTAATTTCAAGAGAAACATGAGAATTTCACTAGTCTCAGTTAAGTCTCAAGACACCTTATGATGGTCTAAGAAGGAACAATCTGAGAAAGGAAATGATCTAAGTATTAATTTCAAAATTGAGCTACCTACTAGTGATAAAGAAAAACAGCTTAGAACAGTTGACATCGTTATGGGAAATGATGAACAAAGGAGATCGAGGAAAATTTGATGTTGAATATGGGTACATTAGGCATTTCTTTAAAGTTCCAATTGAGGAGTCTTTCATTAGGGCAGTAATCCACTTTTGGAATCTTTCCTACCAACATTTTAGTTTCATTGAATGTGATCTTACGTCGACTCTAGAGGACTACATCTCATTTTAAAGGCTAAATCTAGTGAAGCCCCATAAATTATGCATAAATAAAAAGAAGATACTAGCTAAGAAACAGTCAAGAAATCTTCTCATAATATGCAAAAAATGTAGATGAGAAGGCTATTCATCACTAGGGAACAATCAATCATGTTACATAAGAATTTATCTTCCCTTATATTAGAGATCACATAGCAAAAGAATCCAAAAGAAAAGGTTAACATTGGCAATCTATGGGCTCCTAATATTCCCTAGAGTACAAGGCCAAAGTAAAAATTTCAATAGTGGACTTTTGGATAGCATATCTTCTTGGGGTAAATCTAATTCCAGTAATATCAGCAAAAAGTTTGAAATCTCTAGTGTATTGCAAAGGAACTAAAGGAGGATATTTGTTTAGAAGGCTTCTTTTACTTTCAACATGGCTCAAAAGCCATTTCAAAATAAATAGAAAAATATTCAAAGCTTGGCATCACCTAATAGAGATATTTGATAAAAAGTGTGAAAATGAGAACATAACCATTTACGTACAGACAAAAAGTATATCCAACAGAATAAAAGAATAGGTGTAGTGGATAACACCCTAGATTTTATATGAAGCTATTTTGTTTAGAACAGGGGATTTTTGTTATGTGCCATTGCTCAGATTATGAGGAAGCATTAATTGCAGACTAATGTAGCATTAACGTAGATGGCGGTGAAACAATGTTTATCGGTCCTACATGAAATTTTCAAAGGGATATTCAAGTATACTAAACCATAAGTAGCTGATAAAATAAAAAGAATCAGGCAAGCTTAGGACCATCAAGTATTCGATGTTTTAATGACGGTCATAAAATACTGTCATTAAAAATAGTTTCTCTTACAGTGAAGAAACAAAATTTAGTTAGGTGCTAACTTAGTTAGGTTGGAAGAACAAATTTAGTTTTTATCTAAATGATTAATTTCAGTATATGGAATATGAGGTGTTAAATTAGTTATATATGGAAACAAAGCAAACTCAAGCATAAGAATGAGAATTAAGTAAAGTGCAATGAAGTTAGGAAAACAAGAATTCAATGTAGGCTTACTATCATGCATGATTATGCTTGTAAATGTCATAATAGTATATCTTACATACTTAGAGGATAATTACAATGTGAGAAAAGGTAAGGGGAGGAAGTTTATATAGAGGCTAAAAATTTTAAAGGTATAAGAGGTAAGTACAAGTAAACTACATGATTGAATGTGTAAAAAAAAGGTATATTTGGGTTATGAAATGGATTAGTGCTTTGAATTATTGTTTGAGCATTTAAAAGTATGTTGGGTTTGCTGGATGAGCACTTGTATGACCAAATAAAAATGTTATGAACACGTTACGACTTACTTGGTAGGCTATGCAATTCCAGACATGGCACGGGGTACTCCATTAACCAAGGGGTTGATAACACAGAATCACTTTCTTTGACCATGAGCCTATGATATAAAACATACATAGATATGATCATTATCTTATGGATCAATATGTTCATGTGAAATTTTTGGAGCATTTGCTTATCTTATTCGCCAAAACATAAAAAGAAAATGAAATTACATATCACTTGCATACGTTTATCCACACTTGATCTATGATAAATGAGAATAACATGTTTAGTAATGACTTGTGGCTTGGATAATATACTTGGCATGATTTGTTATTGTTAGATATTTGTACTTACTAAGTTGTGACTTACTAAATCACATACATATTTTCAAATTAGTGAAGTTAGAAAGTGAGTCCTTAAGAAACCTTATAAACTAACTTTCTAGTACAAAGTATGAATGTTGACTTCCCTCATGTGAAATATTACTTGAAAGACCACATGTTTATGGTATTTGTATTAAAAAAAAAAGGATCATGATCCCCATATTGATATAACATGATATGATGTGATAGGCACTATACATAAAAATAATATAGGTTCTTTTCATCATTGAAGTGGTAAAATATCCCTAATAGGTTGCCAACATTGTCCTCATACTAAAAGAGGATAGGTGTGTGAGTATGTGTATGGATTATAGGGATTTGAACAAAGCTAGCCTAAAAGATAATTTAGTTCTCCCGCATATTGATACTTTCGTAGATTATATAACAAGCTTTTTATTATTTTCATTCGTGGATGGTTATTCAGGTTTCAATCAGATAATGATAACCCTGAACGATATAAAAAAGACAACTTTCATAACTATGTAAGGTATGTTTTGTTATCGTGTGATGCTATTTGGACTCAAAAATGTAAAGCAACATACCAAAGAATAGTAGTAACACTTTTTCAAGATATGAAGCACAAGATTATTGAAATGTACGTAGATGGTAAGACAGCAAAATCTCGTAAGAATGAGAGCCATGTGGAAAACCTGTAAAAGCCTTTTGAAAGGTTGAAGCAATACAAATTAAGATTAAACTTAAATAAATGCATTTTTGGAGCATGCACAAAGAAATTGTTGGATTTAAAGTCAGTGAGCGAGGGATTGAAGTGGACCTTCATAAACTAAAAGCCATCTAAAAATTGCCACCACCAAAAATAGTAAAAGAAGTAAAAGGATTCCTAGGGCAGCTTAACTATATTTCAAGATTCATCTCGTACTTGACAAATACGTGTGGCATGTTACTTAAATTATTAAAATATAATTATCAAGAGGAATAGAATGAAGAATGTTAATAGGCCATTGACAAAATCAAGATGTATCTAATGAATCCCTTAGTACTGATGCCACGAGTGCCTGATAAACCTTTTTCGTTACATTTAATAACATATGAAAGATCATTGGGGTGCGTACTAGTATAGTAGGATAATTCAAAAAAGAAAAAGTATGCCATCTATTATTTAAGAAACAAATTTACTATTTATAAGGTCAATTATTTATCAATTGGAGAAAATTTGTTATGCACTGGCTTTGGTAGTGTAGAGGCTTCGCTAATACTTGTTAAGCCATACGACATGGATTATTCTCAAGTTGGATCCTATAAAATACCTATTTGAAAAACCTTTATTGTTAGGAACGTTAACATGGTAGTAGTTCTTACTATTAAAATTTGACTTAATAAATATCTCTCTAAAGTCTACCAAAAATAGTGATATATCTAATTTCTTAGCAAATATGCCAACACTGAATATAAACCAGTAAATTTTGATTTTTTTAATGAAGATTTAATGGTAGTAATAGAAAAATTAAAGCAATTTGAGGAATTTTAGCAAATGTATTTCCATGAAGCCTATAATATACTTAAACATAACATTGGGGTAATTCTTAAATCTTTACAAAGATAATATTGTTCATTCATGACACATTTGGATTTTATCTCAACAAATAATAGTAGAATATAAAGCACATATCATGAGATTACACACAATAATCAGCAAAAAAAAAAAAAAACCCATATAATAGTGTTTAGTGATTTAGCTTTGGTGATATATGAGTTGAAAGGCAATTAGATGGCCAGAAACTAAGAATTAATAAATTACTATCCTTGGTAAAAGAATTAATCAAGAATTTTAAATAAATAACTTTCTATCATTTGCCAAGAGAAAGAAATCAAATGGCAAATGCATTGGCGACATTGGCATCCATGTTTCAAGTAAATTATCCATCATTAGTACTACCTATTAAAATGAGTATTCAAGAATGACCAGGATTTTGTGCTGTAGTTGAAGAAATGTCGCAAGAGAAACCATAGTATATTGATATTCAAAGATACATTAAGAGTTAGCAATATCCAAAAATGCCATGAAAAATGCCAAAAAGATGTTACGAAAATTAACTACAAAATTTATTTTAGATGGTAAAGCTCTATACATAAGAAGTTTTGACCAAACTATGATTCGATATGTAAATAAAAATAAGCCCATCAAAATTATAAAAGAATACATGTAGGGGTATGCGACACTTATGTTAATGGACCAAAAATGGCAAGATAAATCATGAGAGCAGGTTACTTTTGGTTACCTATGAAAAGAGTTTGCATCCAATCTATAAGAAAATGTCACAAATGTCAAGTTTATAAAGATAAAATACATGCCTTGTCATCTCCATATGATAACCTCGCCCTAGCCTTTTTCTATGAGGTTTCAATGTAATTGGACCTATATCCTTAGAAGCTTCTAACATTCATTGACTTATTTTGATATTTATAAATTATTTCACCTAATAGGTAAAGGTTAGGTCCTATCCATATTTTACAAAAGTTATAATGAATTGATTCATGAAAAAACAAAAGATTATTTACAGATAAGGGCCTTCGAAAAGAATCATTTTAGATATTGCAACAAATTTAAAAATAAGCAAATAAAAGAAATATGTGCTTAATTCAACATAAAGCATCATAATTTAGCTCTATATAGGCTTAAGATGAATGGACCAATGGAGGTGGCTAACGAGAATATTAGGAAGATTATTCAAAAAATGATAGTGACATAAAGATTGGCATGATGTGCTACCATTGGCTTTGCATGCCTCCAAGAATTTAGTCTAAACATCAACTAGGGGAACTCCATATTTCTTGGTACAAGGTACAGAAGTAGTATTGCCAATTGAAATACAAATTCCATCCTTAAGGGTCCTTGTAGAACACAACTTGAGGAGGTTAAATGGATGAAAGCATGATATGAGAAACTGAACATGATAGATGAAAAGAGATTAAAAGCTATTTGTCATGGGCAACTTTGCCAAAGTAGAATGAGAAAGACATATAATAAGAAAGTGAGTCCCAGATAATTTAAAGAAGGAGAATTAGTGTTAAATGCATACCTAAGAATGTGATAAATACTAGGGGCAAGTGGGCACCTAACTGTGGTGGACCATTTGTGGTAACGAAGGCTTTCTCTAGATGAGTTTTGATTCTGCAAGAAATGGATTATGAAGAGTTATCAACCCTGGTAAATTTAGATGTTATCAAGAAATACTATACATAAGGGATAGATCCCATGAGGGTAAAAAGAGTATTTTCAATCAGAGTTATCTAGTGCATTAATGTGATCATTATTAAAAAGAAATGGACAAAGCAAATGTTGAATAGTAAAGGAGTAAAGCTTTGTTTTGAATTCTTTTTTATATATACGTACTTTAAAAATAAAAATCATTCATTACACTCCTCTTTGATTACTTCATGATCCACTAATGTTATTTCTAAGAATTCATGATTGATTATTTGTCTAAAACAAATTTAACATTAGGATAGAGATTAATTCTTTAAAAGAAAAAAAAAGAAAGAGAAAGTGAGTCAGCAATTTAAACAAAATCGGGCGGAAAGGATAATATTTTGGAAACATGATGGAAAAAAAAACTAGGGAATATATAGAAAAAGCGCCTTTATTGAGAAAATCCTAAATCATTGATTTGATTTGTCATTAAAAAATCCAACGATGACATTTTCAAGGAAGGATGCTAAAAAGTGAAAGGATCCATTTTTTCTTTAAGAAAAAAGAAAAAGAGAAGAAAAACATTCCAAAAAGAAAGGAAAAAGATGCGAAAAGTAACTTTGATCGACAAGTTATATACTTTGATAACCAAATAAAATAAATAAAAGAACATCAAGAACATGCTTTCAATACCAAACATCAAAGGGAGCCCAACAGGATGTAAAACACTTTTCATTATCAAACATTAAAGATTTTCATTGTAGGTAAAATATTGGATGCTGACACAGACATTAATGGATATTTCGATGGATGATGTCACATTTCAAAATATAACATCAAACATCGAGGTGATTTTGATAGAAGATAAAAATGTGTCGGACATATACAAGGAAGAATTTTAGCAGCCAAATCATTGTACATTAAGGATGATTTCGATGGAAGACATGATCATTCAAAATTTCAAACCTTTTTTTTTTTACAATAACAAATGTAGAAGGTGATTTTGACATTAAATAACGCTTATAGGCCATGTTGAGGAAGGATTCCAATAACTAGATCATCATATAAGGAGGATGACTTCGATCGGAGATAAGACCTCTCAAAATATTTTCACGTGTTGAACTTCAAAGGCAATCTAATAAGAGACAAAAAACCTTATATCATTAAATGTTGAGAAAGAATACCAATAAGAAATTAAGGCCATCTAATGTCGAGGAAGAATTTTGATAGTAAATGGTGAAACTTAAATCTTACTTATCATCAAAAGATGAAAAAGATTCTTTCATGAGATGAAAGAAGTAATCTTTTGTTAGAAGTCGAGAAAGAATTCCAACAAAAGATGTTAGAACCGAGAACTTCTCAATGATAAATGAGGTATTTATCATCAAAAGACAAGGAAGAACTCAATCTTGGATGATAGATAATCACTATCAAACTAATTTTATAAAAAAACTTCATTTTTGATCTTTTGTATAATTTATGAAAAAAAGATTTAAAAAAAAAAGATAAAGAATGTTATAGATAAATCTTCGAAAAAAAAAAGCAAAAAAGTTGGGGAAAATTTGTTATCTTTTGGTCTTTGTTTTATTTTAAATTTTTGATGATAAACAAAGAGGTGCAGTTGTCGATACCAAAATTTATTCCTCATTGGATTAAAGGTGCCACTATAGCTCTTTACATTATAAAGAGTAGCAGTGTTCCTTTTGGGAAGACTATAAAAAATGTATTAATGGGGTCTGATGAGGGAAAATTTATGGTTTTAAGGAAAAATTAAGTAGGTGACCTTTCAAATGAATAAGAAAAGTCTCAAGGATCTAAGAAGATCCTCATTTAAGAAGAGTCATAATGTTTTGAGGTCTTCCCAAAATCTTTCATAGTCTTCCTCCAAGCTTAAAAGAATATCTCTGAATATGTTGTTTCTAAGTCTACTTTGAGGAGGAGAGCCATAATGTTGATATTGGAGAGTGTAAGGATAGTGAAATAAGATTGAAAAGAGCTTATCTATTCAATTCTATGATCTTGTAAAACACTCTTCCTAAGGAGATTCAATTATAGTCTGTTAAGATAAGTGAGCCAGAGTCTTCCTAAAGGATCAAAGTGAGTATTAAATTCATTTAAGATTATAAAGGTAGAGTCTCCACACACTCAATTTACATTCTTGACACTCTTCCCTAATAGAGTGTTCCTTGTGACTAGAGAAAAGTAAAATTTCCAAAGGAAAGTGAAAAAAAATCTTCTTAAGAGGACGAAAAGAATATTAGGACATTAAGGTCTTATATCTAAAGAAGGTAAAGTTTTCATACACTCACTTTGTATCTTTGACACTCTTCCTTACTAGAATATACTTTCTAACTAAGGAAGAATCTAAAATTTCTAAAAGAGAATAAGGAAAAGTCTTTCTAAAAGGACGAAATGAATATTAAGACATTGAAGTCTTATTTTTAAAGGAAGTAAAGTGTTTAGACTTTCATTTTACATTGTCAACACTTTTCCTTGGAAGAGTCTACCATATGTTTAGAGAGGAGTCTGAAGTTTCAAGCGCGATTCTGTCTAAGGATAATGAAGGGTGAATATTGAGGTTTTTAAAATTTTCTTTTCATACCTTTACCTTCTAAAAAATGACTCCATCTAAAGAACAAAATACATGATAGAGTGCAAGAAGTCAAAAAAAGAAGTTTGTTTCATTTCACACGTTAAATAGATTACATTGAATTTAAAATACTAAAAGAAATACATCTAAGAAGTTATCTCCTCAAGGTCAATAGAGTCTTTATTCAATTCCTTCAGAATTTAGCTCATGAAGTCAAGAGAAATGAAGACCGGGCTTCCTATAGGCTTAGGTACTGCTGGAGTAGCTCGAGAATTGAAAGATGTATGGGGTTCAATTATGATAAAGTCCAAGTTGACTTTGTGATACTTCTTTGGCACTTCAGCTTTAGTATCGTTCCTTATTTCCCAAAAAACTTTTACACATTCCTCCAACATTGCTTTGTTTAATTCTTCACTATCCTTGAAAGCTACTACTGCCTCTTCTTTAATAGTTAGGAGCTGTTCTAGGTGTTCTTTCTTTTGCTTCTCTTATTGAAACTCAAAATTTATCTGCATTTTTTTATCCCTGCTTTTCACTATAGAGATCTCTTAGTCTACCTCTTGCTTTTACTACTTGAGGGAGGAAACTTTTGCTATTAACTGAGTTTATTTTTTTTTTCCTAGCCTTCTCAAGAGCTTTTACAGCCTCTTTGTATAAATTCTACCAGGCTTTAGATCTTGCATTCTTTTGCCATTATAACAAATCTTGCATAACTTATAAAAAAAGAATTTATGAATCAATAACAAGAAAGAGAAACGTAAAGTATGTTAATCAAACCTAAACTTACCTCATCCAGTAAGGCAGACATCTTTTCTAGGCGTAACCTCTTCTTGTTTGGCAGTTGAAGAGGTTGGGGCTGGTAGCATTAGTTCTTTAATGAAGTGCTTGATTTTTTAAGCTTGAAAAGCGATGGTGACTATTATAGACTCTTATTAAGAAAGGAAATCTGCAAAAACCATTATATTAAAGGATACACTCTGTTGTTTGCTTGCCCTTTATAGTATGAGTGCTTTTAATGTACCTTTCTTAAAAGAAAGGCTTGTGGATGTCTTCACAACCACCTTAACTACCTCTTGAAAGCCTCTTTTTTTTTTTTTTAGTTTTTAAGCATTATCAAAAAATGATTTGTAGTAAAAATAAAAAATTAGTTAGTGATAGTTTGTCAAAAGCATGAACTCATAAAATGAAATGAGATAAACCTACCTGGTGGAAGGATTCTAACTCATCTCTATAGGAAAGAGTTGAGAAACATTTCCAGGTTGTAGTCTCTTAATAGGGGAAGGAAGGCCAAAGATGGTAAAAGATGAATTTGCTAAAGCAAACTCTAACCTTTTGAATGACAAGTGTAACATGAAGGTTGGAAACCTCTCTAAAAGTTGACACTAGAAGCTCCTAAGTTATAAGATTAGAGTGCATTCTAGCTATCCATGAATCACTTAGAAATACAGACATAGTAGAGTCTTCTTGCTACTTGTCAAAGTCTGCTTGGAAGTAACAAGAAGCTCATAAAAGGTAACATTAGTGCCATTTCTTGATTTTAGGGGGAGAGTCTATTGATTGATCCTAGGAGGAATTCTATTATAAAACACCTAAAAATATTATTATTTCCACTATTTCATTGTTTTACGGAGGCTAAAAACAAAGAGTAAGGGCCTCTTAGATAAGAAGTACTAAAATTTTATAAGTTGTCTTAGATCACTCTGTAGTTGTTTTAGTTCGAAAAATCTTAAAAAAAAAACTGTATAAATCTATGATTACCAAATCTAAACAATTAGGAGAGATGGCGATAAGGATTCTCTAAGAATTAAGAACTAGCTAAGAGGATGATAGCTTGTAATTCTTATAGGTCACTTTAAATAATGTGTTTGGAGGAATTCTCAAGCCTCCTTTAAGACATTCCTCAAACATACAAAGGTGCATGGCTTTTAAAATAAGACCTCTCGTCAAGAATTGGCATCACTATATCCATCTACGTAGGGATCCAGTATGTTTTTCTAATCCTAGTCAAATCCCTAGTAGTAACTACTAAGGGACCTATAAATTCGATGCTAGCTAGAGAAGGCTTTGCTAGAAGAAAAGAAGACTCACTTTAAGAGAGCTTATGGAGATAAGAGAGAGCAGAAAGTGTTTTCTAAAGCAAAAAGATAAGGAAAACTATAAAAAAAAAACCCAAAAAAAATGAAAAGAAAATATTTAAGATTGCATTAACCATTAAGGAAGAGATGTTACAAGAAATAGACTTTTTTAAGGCGCTAACACGGTAGAGTGAGCTAATATGGCATGATGCAGCTTGAGGGGCTATTTTTGACATGTAATGAGGGGTTGCAATTCACGATGTTATTTGAGGAAGCATCTATTGACAAGGCAATCTAATCGTTGATAGCATAAAGAGACTAGTGATTTGAAAAAGAGATTTAGCTGACAACGCGCCAACAGTGTGACACTAATAAGGTGGCAGATATAGAGTTGCACTCACTTATCCATTCATTAATTGACATGGTAGGATGTCATCTGATGATGCTGAAAATGATAATAAGAAAAAATAAGGTGATGTGGTAGGTAGCATTGACTTAATGGCATTCGAGTGGAAGCATACTTTTCTAATCAACAATGAACTACCACGTGAAAAGTAGAGCTTTGATGTAGCAATTTGCTCGAAAGTGGCACACCTAGGGAGTCTATGGCATAGTTTAGACCAAATCTTTTACACAGTTGGTGAAATTTAGGAATTATACAAAGATTGATGGAATGCATGAGAAGATTGAGAATTGCAACCAAAAATTGAAGTTAAGCATTAGATTTGAAGGAATTGAGTGACACAATGAAAGTTAGCTGGACAGACCTATTCTTAAAATATCCAAACAAGGATTAGGGTAATTGAGAGTATCTTCCCACTCAAACAAAGCTGAAGATTATGAAAATAAAGTTAGAATCAATAAACATACTCTATAAAAGTCCCAAAAGACATCATAAAGTGAATTGGACTTTATGGAGTTTAAAGGTAGAGGTTGTTGGGGGCACTACACTCACCCACCATTTGATGCTAACTTATACCATTAGAATCCTATAAATAGATGTCGATTTTTCAATTGCAGATGTGAAAGCATTCAAGCAAAGAAGTAATTTTTCATTGCATTCTCACACATTCGTAGTAAGCAAGAGAAAATTCTCTGAAAAATTCTCTCTATAGCTTTCTTGTTTTCATTGGAGTTTTCATTATTATTCAAAAGAATTCTTATTAAAATTCCATAGTCAATGATATTAAAGAAGGAAGGAATACTACAAAGTGTAGAGGACTTTCAAAGGTATTCATCTCACTTCTTGTGTACATTCACTATAGTATATTTAATTTCTTGAATAAAATCATTGAAACTAAGTTAATTATCATTTGACTTCTTATTAAATTATTTGTTATGATCTATTTATTTATTTATTTGTTTGCATATGGCTCAATCATGTTATAGAAAAAGGCACATTTGGATAATCAATTTATGATTTTCCTTACATAAAATTTATTTTAATAAAAATATACTATAGTTATAATTTTTAACCATTTATTTTGTAGAAAAAAAGAGGTGAGCAAGTGCAAACTGCTGTTTTTTCCCTAAAAACTATTTTAGTATATCGGGATGGAGTAAGTACAAAATCTTATACTTTGACCAAAATACCCTAAGAAAAATTTTTCGAAAAAGGAAATCAAAATGGTACCCATTATGGGTGTTTTGGGAGTGCTAATCCTTCCCCAAGCATAACTAACTCTTGAACATAGAATCTTAACTTTTAAAACTAGTTAGCTTCACTTTAGGATGGTGGATAATCACACCTAAAAAGATTGATGGTGACTCTTAGCTTTTTCTTACATTGTGGGTTTCCTCGTTTAAAACTCTGGTTATGACATATTACATCACATACGATCTCCTTTTTTGTAATACTCCTTGATTGACAAAAAAACCTTGCGAACTTCTAACACTTGAACTTTCAAACCTTTTTTAATCCATGAGATCTTTTATGGAGAAGTATGCTTTTCAATCTTTAAATGTAATGCTTACACTGAAGTTTTAGTGACAACATTCTCGCTACTGTTGCTATTAATAATAATATTACATCCCTTATTATAAATAATGCATTAGGTTTAAAAGATCTTGTGTTGTTGAGAGTTATTAGCTTTCTTCGGGGCAAGCAAGAGCTGTTCGAAAACACACACTATTTCTCTTACATCTATTTGGGTAAACCTAGCATCATTATAAATTTCTTCTTCAAGAACTTGTATTTTATCACTACCATCTTCTTTTGTAAAGTTAAAAGATCATTTATTTGGGCAATGATTTGAAAGGCAGCTGATTGGTTTCACCGAAAACACTTTTCGAGATTTAGGGCACGCATAAAGGTTGTTATGATTTATTGTTACTGTTGATTTCTACCTTCGATGTTAGATTGAATAAGGGTTGAAGTTCTACTTTGATTTTATGTCAAATTTTGAGTTGAAAAAATGTCTTTATTATGACTACCATTTCTTCTTAAAGTTGTTGACCCCTTTAAAGTGGAAGAGTTTTATTGATTTTGTCGTTAATAAGTTACTCTAAGTATGCATAGCAGACCTAATGGTATGATTTTCAACTTTTTATCACCAAATAAACTACATCTATCATCATCCAAATCCCTTAAAGAATAAGTCAATCTTGAGTAACCAGCTTCAAGTCTCTAATACAGCGAGTAATCAATTGATTCTTTATTTTACATAAATTAACTTGCGCATTTAATTAGTAAAATTTTTTTGCATACTCATTAATAATACAATTGACTTGCTAACAATTTTGATATTATTGGTATAAAAATTGCTCATAATTTGGAGGGAGTAAACACCTTTATAGTAATTACTTCATCTTGGACCAAGTGCAAACATGTTACTTTTCTTACCCTTAATGATCACATTGAAGTGTTTGCACTAAGCAAAAGCTTTGCTTTTCTACTTATATACCACAAGCTTGACTTTACTTTCTTTTAAAATATTCAAATAATCAAAAAGGTTTTCAACAGTACTTACCTAATCGAGAAATCTTTAGTATTTAATCAACCATCGAACTTGGCAAACCCATCTTCTTCTTAAATTCTTGAGTGTGTGAAGCCCGATCTTTATCCCTAAAATAAAAATCTTCTTCTTCTTCAATGAATAATCCAATCTCTACCACTCTCTTTGTTGAAAATTCCTCTAATCTTGACATTGAAAACCACTATCTCGAACTCACCATTACATCATCACATAAGAGCTTATCAATTTCATCGTTTATAGACCTATAACCGAGCATGCTCATGAAAAACATGATTAATGGTTGGTGTTGCTCGAATTGAAGCTTTGTTATCGATTTTTTAGTTAATTTATGGTTGGCATCTATTGACATAGCCTACCACAATTTAATGTTGACCTCTTAAGACTAGGTCAATAAGTGGTTGGTATTTAGGCTACAAATCCACATGATTTATTATTTTAGAATTTTTACAACAAAATTTACGCGACTTAGGTCTTGTTGGCCACCATTCTCTATGTTGTCATGTTGATTTGGTCATTGTTCCATGGAATCACATCTTTCTTTTATAGTCATTATAGTCGTCATCTTCATGAGATTGTGAAAGGTTTCATTGATCCCATCAAGTTATTAATCAATTTTGTTTGACCATGAATTGTCATCGTTGGTTTCTTTCCCACTAGAACAGTCGTCAACCATTAGAATAAGGTAAAAATATTTGCATTGATACTAACTCAATGTAGTAAAAGTTTCGCTTTGAGAAAGAAGTAGAATAATAACAACAAACAAACTCAAAGATTACAATAAAATCATTAGAAAATAATTTTGATAAATTGCATTGAATTCTTTTTAACTATTACAATAAGTTTTTAAATAGTATTTGTAATGTAAGAAAACAAATTAGAAAATAGAAATCTAAAAAAATAAGAAACTAACTTAAATTGAGTATGAGAAACCAAAGAAACTAACTTCAACTAGGAAATTATGTTAAAATAAACTAAAAATAGGTAACTAATCAAGTACACTAAAAATAAAAAACTGATGTTGATGTGTATTACATCACATTGAAATCATCCTTAATGTATGATGATTTGACTATTAGAATTCTTTTGCGACATGTCCTAATAAATTTTGTCTCCAGTCAAAATTACCCTTGACATTCGACGTTGTAAAAAAAGTTTAAAATTTTAAAAGGTTTCACCTTCCATCAGAATCATCCTTGATGTATGATGATTGGCTATAGAAATTCTTCCTCGACATGCCTTGCAAACATCGTCTCTTGTCGAAATCACCCTTGATATTTGACATACTAAAAATAATGGAATCTTTCTTTAAAATCGTCCTTGATACATGACGATTGGTTGTCAAAATTCTTCCTCAACATGCCTTATGAATGTTGTCTCTCGTCAAAATCACTTTTAATATTTGCATTGTAAAGAAGAATTTTTGTCTCTAGTCAAGATTTCCATGACATTTGATGATGTAAAAAAAGATTTGTTTCCCATTGAAATCAATCTCAACATTTAACATTGAAAATTTTGTCTTTTTGTGGACTCTAAAAAATAATTTGTCTTCTGTCAAAATCTACTACAACATTTAGCATTGAAAAATATTCTACCTTCCATTGAAATCTTTTTTCATGTTTGGCATTGAAAATTTAATACAATGCATGTTCATTAGTTTGCTTGGTCGTTAGAATATATAACTTGTCAATTCCTTTTAATTTTAGTCATCTTTTTCTCTTTCTCTCATATGTCTTTTTCCTTGATTTTTTTCTTGTTTTTCTCTTTTTCCATTCGATAAATAACGAATTCCTTCAATGTTGGTATCCTTCCTTGAAAATATGCCTATTGGGTTTTTAATGACAAATCTAATCCTTAGATTTAGGATTCTCTTAATAGAGGTGCTTCCCTTACATTTTTTTTTATTTTTCTTTTCCTTGATGTGTTTTTTAAAAAGTATCTTTTTTCTTGATTTCAATTATAATTTCTCTTATTTTATAAAGTTGTATACAACTTATTATCAAATTCGTTTTGAGCAACTAATCAATCATGAATTCTCAGAAATAATATTTAGCATATCAAGAAAAAGAGGTTATTATGAATGACATTTTATAAGAACATTAGGAATACAAGTCAAGAATGGGAAATAAGGACTCACTCATTCATTATCAAGCATCTAGTTTTTCTTAATAATGACCACTTTAATATGCTAATTTTCCTTTGATTGGAATGATGAAGACAACCTTTTATCCTTATTGAATTTGCCTGATATCAGGAATAAGCAGTTCTTTCCAATCTATTTCTTGTAAGATAAAATCTCCTTTAGAGAAAGATTTTTTCATCACATAAAGCCCATCCTAATTTTGTGCTTATTTCTTTTTAGGTCCATAGTATTCTCAAGAATGCGTTTGAATGCTAGATCCCTTTCTTTGAATTGTCTAAGATGTAAGTTTTTATTATATGCTTTTTCCATCTTAATTTCGTACAACTGCCCATGACCTTTAATCTTTTCTTACCAATCAAGATTTAATTGCTTGTACCATGTTTTTTACCCATTCTGCTTCTTCGAGCTGCGTTTCCATAAGTATTCTTAGGGAAACAATCTATATTCCAATCAGCAATATCACTTTCATGTCATATACTGATGAGTATGGAGTTGTCCCAGTTAATGTTCTTACTAAAGTTTTGTAAGCATATAAAGCTAGTAACAGTATTTTGTGGCAATTCTTATAGTTCAAGTCATTTTTTGTTTTTTTTTTTTAGAGACAGTAGTCCTTGATATCTTATAGACAACACGATTCACATTCAACTCCACATTTATCAAGCATTACTTAAAAATTTTCTCAAAATTATTTGGTTAGGATGGAATTCATATTTACGTACCATGTTGGTCACTGATTTTCTATGGTCTACCAGAAAATGATTCACATTTGTCCCATTGTTCTATAGAGATAACTAGGAAGAGATTCTTATTCATCCTCTTACTTTAAATTTATAATCCACTAGGAAGCAATTTACATTCATCCTGATTTTTTGAATTCATAAAATCAACCAGGAAGTAATTCACATTCATCTTGCTATTTTGCTAACTTTTCTATGATGTGATTCTCAACTATCGAGAATTTTTATTTTCATGGTTCTTGATCTATTAGGGATGATTATTTTTCTTCTATTTTCTTGAAGATTATTTTTTTTAACTAGGGAACATTTCGACTTTAATGATCATTTATGTTCCACTATACTTTTGTCAAGTCCTGGTATGACCATGTGAACACATCAGCGTATTTTCGCAATAACTTGACCAATTTCTTCTTTAATCTATAGCTAACATGGTACTTTTTTTGACCACTTTCTTGTCTTTTTCAATTTTTTCACTTAACCATTTTGCTTTCTTCCATATGGAGGCTTATTTGCTTTTCTTCTTGCTCCATTTACTTCAAAATCTCTTGGGGCATCTTATAATCTTCTTTTTTTTTCATATCCTCAAAATGAGATTATCCTTTAAAAATTTTTAAAGTTATCTACTATTAAAGTTTTCATTATTAAATTTTTAAAATAAGAGTATGCCAACTTTCACATAAAACATAAATTAGGACAGAAATAAAAAAGAAAGGAGGTTTTTTATTAATATGGTAAGAATAAAGTGGTATGTATATCTCTAATAATCAATCTCAATCTAATTGTTTTATACAAATTCATAACAAGATTAAGAACAATTTTCATTTTTCCAATACTAAAAATATCCCAGTTATATTATCGTCTATATTGGCATATGTCATCAAAGATCGATTTGTATCACATAGCCTAGAAAATTTGAAAATGCGATAGAGGGTTGACTAAATTTGATTGGATTCATTTCTTCACTTTTCTCAATTCATTGTTATATATGCCGACATCAACTCGTAACCTAGGCCTAGCTTATCTCGATTGCTATGACCTCTAAAGCTTTGGCTATTCTTTTTGAATATCGTTGCTCATCTTTATCATGTTTACATGATGTGTTCCATAGGCTGCTAATGGGTTGTTAGCACCATTGAGGGTGCGTGGGCTTTCGAACCCTAAGACTTTATTATCCTCTAATGATTGAACCTTATATTGAACGCCACACAATTCTCTATGTTATACCCCATTGTCCTGTTTTAGTATTTGCATAAGGCATTAGCATTGTACCACTTAAGGTATGGAGGTTGAAATGGCTTTACAAATAGTAGGGCAATTATCTTCTACTCCAATAGTTAAGGGTACAATTTAGAATATAAGCAGGATACAGGTCGAATAAGTACCTTTTGTCTTTATGACTTTTACTGTGTTGATTCATTGTTAACATTGGCTACATTGTTCTGAAGGGCTTTGTATATTATGCCAAAAGCTAGCTTTGATATGAAACTTGCTTCTTTGTCCTTCTTTGCGGTAAATAGTCTTTTCAAGTGAGTAAAATCTTCCAATTTTCCCGTTTGTACAGCAGTTTCAATGAATTCCCTTGTTTACATAATGTCAATGAATTTTTACCTTATTATAATGATCAGTCTCTTGTAAAATTAAGCCTTGAAGGTTCCAATGAAAGTTTCAAATAACTCTCTCTCTTAGTCAAGCGAGGTTGTACCTTGTCACGACTTCCCTCCATCGTCGTGCGTATTCTTTAAATGATTTGTTCCTCGCCTTGCACATGGTCTATAGAGTTATCTAGTTAGGGGCTAACTCTTTCATTTATTCATAATGGTTGAGGAAGGTTATAACTAGATCCAACACTTAATCTTCCAAGCTGTCCTAAAAGCGATGTCTTAATAGTTTTTGGTTTCATTTGTAATCATACATCTTACACAAGTAGAATCTAAGATGCATCCTCGAAACCAACTTAGGGACTGCGCTTAGATCAGTTATAGTGACCCTTATGTGCTCCCTTATCCCTTGGAATTCATTTACTTTATTTGTGAGGAATTTAGCTTATGTTAGTACCTTTTGATTAATGTCGTTCGCTCTTATATACCTTTTAGTTTCTATAGGATATTTAGCATCCATTATATTAACAGGATTAGTAACCTTGTTGAATTCATTGCTTTTTTTTTGTCCACAACTAATATCTACCCCCTCAGGTATCAAGGAATTCCTTGAAATCCTATTCCAGTCGATTTGCCAGTTGGAAAATAAAAAGTTCTTTTCGATTTCTTCATTCTAGCATTTCCTTTCAGTAGATTTTCCCCTCATGAGCCCTTCATGGACTTTATCATATCTTGAATTTATTTAGTCATGGAGTTCTAAAGGTCCGTGTAACTTCACTGTATTTTATTCTGCATATAAGCTTGAGCTTGGGGTATTTCTGCTTAAGCAACTTCGATTTTCTCAATCCTTGCATTATAATATTTCATATTTTCTTGTGATTGGGCTCTAAATCTAATGTTATATTCTTTGATGATTAAATGTTTCTTCATTTTCTCTATTGTAATTTTTAAAATATGCTTTAATTTATTTTAATTATATGATATGCAACATAGCAACACATCAAGTATATTTAATGTATGTCCTTAGTCAGGTTTACAGTCTTTATCCCTAGCCAAGAAATTACCCTAGGTTAAGTAGAGGTATTGATTATGCAAGAAAAGATCGATTTTTAAAGGTTCTAAGATTTTTGTCATTGGACTAATGAAGGCTCCCAAGAACATTATTGTTATCATGGCGACAAATAGCATCCAAGATTCATAACACATCCTAGGTTCAATTAGAGTGAAATAACTCACTTACTTTGTGGATGAGAGGTTTCTTCTCGATAGCTTAAATACACTTATTTCTCTTAAGGATGAAACTCAAGCTTAGAGCTTATGTTATGCATCATGGTGTATGTTATGTTATAAACAATTATTAAAGCAAATAAAACATAGCAAGCATAAATATAAAGCAAGAAAAGAAATCAAAATTTTTGTTGGACTCTCTTAATCCTTAGAACTAGAGATTTTAGGTTCGATCCTTAGTGGAGTCGCTAGCTGTAATGATCGAGGTTTCAATCGGAAAAACCCATAGCATGAGATAAATAAGAGTTGCCATTAATCTTTTTGGATGTGATTCATTACCATCCTAAAGTAAGGCTAACTGGTTAAAAAGAAAAATATGAGATTCCAAGTTCGGGAATCAGTTACGCTTGGGGAAGGTACCCCCAAAGCACACATGATTGTTACCATATTGATTTCTTTTATTGAAAAATAATTTTAGGGTTATTTTGATCAAAGTGCTTGAATACTTTGTACCTATTCCATTTCAATGTACAAAATCATTTTTGGGGAAAAGAAAGTGGTTTGCACTTGCTCACCTCTTTTCTTTTATAAAGAGTTAAAAAACATACATATGTTAATATTTTTATTATAAAAAAATACATTTTATAAAGAAAATCCGAACACAATTATAAAAATATCCTCTTTTTTCTATAACATGATTTTACTATATGCTTAGAACTTAAATGGATCAAAACATATAATTTAGCAAGAATTCAAATGATAATTAATTCAGCTTTAGTAATCTTATTCAAGAAAATGAATGTGTTATAATAAAAGAAGATATAAGAATTCAAGTTGAATACATACATCCTAAAGTCTCATATCCTTTTAGTAGTATTCCTTCCTTTCTTCAAGAAAATATGAACGAGTATAGAATTTTTACAAAGAAGATCTTAATGAAAAGATATGAAAACTTAAGAGAAGTTTTTAGAGAGCTCTTTCTTTCTTGCTATGCAATGTATGAAAAACATATGTAAGCCTATGACTAAGCGTGCAAGCATGTCTATGATTGGAAATTCTACATCTATTTTATACAGTGGTACAAATTAGCATCAAATTGCAGTTGGTGTAGTGCACCTAATAGCGTCTTCAAGCTCAACAGAGTTTACCCTATCTCATGAGGTCTGCCGAGCAAGGTCAAGACTATTCCAAGGTGTTTTTTATTGATTATAACTTGATTTTGACACTTTTTGACTTATCTAGGTAGGATGACACCCTTCATTACCTTTGTTGCTATACAGATGATCTAAGAACAAATGTGTCACGTTGGCCTTTGTCACATCATCTAGTTCCTTCAAATCTAGGATTTTATCTCCATGTCTGGCCCTCATTTTCAATTTATTTTTGCGTTTTTCCTTCTTTTGTATGAGTCCTAACTTGAATTTTTATAAATTTACCAAGGCATAGGATAAAAGATATGCTACAAACTCCCTTAGGCATGCCACTTTCAAATAGACTGCCACATCAACAATTCCACTTACCATGTAGAAGTTTTCTACTGATTAGGTAGATCTGCCTATTATCATATGTCACTAGGTCACTGTCACTTATCACATCATTTTTACATCTGTTTGTTATCCTCTTGAACTTATTTAACAGCAATGCCCAATGACATCCTTCCATATTAATTAATGAACAAGATAAATAGGTGATGCTTAACTCTACCAACTCATGAGATTCATCCCATTGACGTGTTACCATTTGAACCTTTGCCCCACATCATTAGTCTTCTTACACTATTAATGGTTATATTACCCCACCAACAGTAGTGACTTAATTAGTAATCTCCAAGTTAACACTCCACTCTACGTCAATAGAGGCACTTCACTAACGGCATGCCACATTAGCTCATCTTGCCATATAAACAATGTCACCTTCAAAGGGTCTACTCCTTTCAATGGCTCTTCCTTAATGGCCAACCCTCTTTAAAAGTTTCCTTTTAATTTTTTAAGCCTTTCTTATAGTTTTTTGCATCATTCTACCTTCCTAAACAATATCTGCTTCTTTTAATTTCCTCAAATTCCTTTTAAAGAATAGTCTTCCCCTGCTAGCAAGGTCTCTCACTGCTTTCTTTCATTTTAGGTAATTTTGCACTCTATGTTACATTCTTCATTTTCCTTTACATCTCTTAGAATGGCATTCGTAGGCCCCTTTATAGTTACTAGTAAAGATCTACCTAGGATTTGGATGGTATTTGAGATACTTTTCTTAAAATGAGCATGGTAATATCCTCACCTAATGAAAGGCCCTAGAAAAACAGGCCAAGCGCCCTCTGTGTGTTCGAGGAATACCTCAAAGGAGGTTTGAGCCTTCCTTTAAACACACTATTTAGGGTGATCTGTGAAAATTATAGGTTGTCCTTTTCTTAGTTAGTCCTTCACTTTTGGAGAATCCTAATTACTTTTTACGTTAGATGTTTAGACCTAGGGATAAAAAACTTATCTCCTTTAGTTTTCTCTAGGTTCTTCAAATTAAAGCAACAGTAAAGTGACTTGGATTACTCTATGAAATTCTAGTATTTTTCTTCCAAGAGACCTTCTTTTTTGTTTGTGACCTCTTAAAAGCTATAAAGAATCAAAGACACTCATACTTTTAGGTATTCAAGAATAGGATTCCACCTAGAATCAATAGATGGACTCATCTAAATCGGGACTGTGGTGCTAACACCACCCTCTATGAGCTTCTTATTGCTTCCAAACAGATCTTAGCATGCAATAAAAGGACTTTGCCCATGTCTACTTTCTTTACTAACTCCTGGAACCAAAGTCCACCTTAATCTCTTAGATAAGGAACATGTCCTAGTACTACCCTTAGAGAGTCTCCCCCCTCCCCCTCCCCCTCGGTCCCCCACAAGCATTTAACCTTCAAGAGGCAAACTCTCCTGTAAAGTCTAACCTAGAAAACTCATCCTTTATTATCCCTAGCTTCCTTTCCCCTAAAAGAGACCTCAATTAGGATAAGCCTCTCAACCTTTCCTTATAAATGATTCAATAATGCCTGAGCCTATAAGGAACCCAGTCTTTGTATTTCTAGATTCAATAAGTCAAATTTTGCAAGAACTTAACAAAGACTTTAGTAATAATAAAGATAAAGCCTCTTAGATATATTTTCTTTATGTTTTAAACCTATTGTAAATCAGATTTCTAAAAAATAATGAAGATTATTTGCACTATCTTCTGCATACTTTTTTTAAGAGACTATTACCTTTAAAAAAGTATATGTGGGGAAATATATAGTTAAATCAGTGCTTTGGATGATTCTAACCACCTAACATTCATCCTACACCATTCAAAGAATTCTTTTTGACTCTCTTTAGAAAATTTTAGACTCCTTCTTAGGCAGTTGATAAACTCTTTCTTTTTTAGGAATAGTGTTAAAAATGGAGCATAAGTGTTCAAAGACTCTTTTATTGGGTGACTAAGTGAATTTTCATTTTTACACTAGACTTTAGTGTCTTAATATTCACTTCATACCTTTAGAATATCCTTTTGTAGCTCATCTAGAAAGATTGTTGCAGACTCTTCTCTATTTGGAAAGAGTGTCTTGTAGAAAACAAAATCGAGAAGAAAGATCCTCAAAATCTTCATTAAATCTTTTCTTATTCTCTCTTAGACCCCATAACATCAATATCATGAATTTTCTCTTCAAAGTAGTCTCAGAAACCCAAAATTCAAAGAGTTTTTATAGGCTTAAAGGAAAGCATTGAAAATTTTAGGGAGACCTCCAATAAGGATGTTGTGGGTTCGTAAGACTCTACCTCACTATTTTAAGAGGCTGTCTACTTGATTTTTCTTTCAATTTCAATTTTCTTCTCATTAGACCCCAACATTGTTATTCAAGCTAAAAAGTGATAGTGACACCTTTGCTCCAATTTTCTAGTGAGGGCATAATTTGGCATCCATAGGGCTTGTTCTATATTTATGGTATGGCCCTATATCCTAGTTTTGGCACCTTAGGTTCGTTGCATGCTACGTTTGGAAGATTTTCTATTGGCTCTCAAATTACTTCTTATCACACTAGTAAGACACCACAAAACAGTATTTTCATCATTATGAAAGATACAACTTCCTGACAATAATATAGTATTCTAGGTTCAATTTGAGTGGAAGTATTTCATTAGCCCATTTAGAAGCAAGGTACTTTGGAAAAGCATATTTTACTCCTTAAAAATATAGCGTATTCTAGAGGTGATGCGATGGAAATGCCGTATGTGTAGAAATATGAGTAATTTAAATGAGAACACATAATACAAGACATAAATGCAAAATAAGTAAAGAATTAATTAAGCAACAATGCCATAAATGTGAAATAATTAGCAATCAAGATTAAACTTCAATTTTCAAAACCGAAAGGTAATTTCAAAGTCAATTTCGACAAGCTCTCTAAAGTCCCAATGGAGTTGCCAAACTATTACAATGGGTTTCTGATGGGGGAAACCCTGATCAACCTAAAAATCTTTTGTTAGCTTGCTTTTAAAAGAATAAAAAATCAAGAGCTGCCATCAATTTTTTTTGTGATATGATTAGATATTGAAATTAGTTTATCTTCGAAAACCATTTTTTAAATTAACAAAAATAAATTCAACAAAGAAAATACAAGTTTAGGAGTCAATTATGTATAAAGAATGATTAGCACCACCATAACATCTAAGGAATGGTATCTATTGATTATGGTTCTTTATCACTTTTGAAATTTATTTGATGATTAAAATTGATTCTCAAAACCATGTCTTAAAAGGAGTTTGAATGCTCATGAAAAGGAAACAAGTGAGATTTTGATTTTTAGATAATATAAAAGTTTAACTTTTGTTTCATCCTTAATTCTTAAAATTATTTTTTGTGATGATTAGAAGAATACAAAGGTTTCACTTTTATTTAATTTTTATTCTTGAAAATATTTTTTTTAAGAGAAATGTAAAAGTCTCACTCTTATTCAACCTCTAATGCTCATGCAATAACATGTTAATACTAAACTAAAATGTGTAGTATCATCATATTATATGTAACACATGTAATAATTTTATCTCATAATCCTACTCACAAGCAAATAATTAAATTTTAACATCTAGATTTAGGCCTTTAATCTGAATTTTACAATTCTATTAATTAAAAATAAAAATAAATTTAAGTCATATAAATGCAAATAAAATATTTTTTTCAAAATTTTTTATTAAAGAATATGAAAATTTCTCTGTTGAGATTTTCTCATTATCTCAAAAAAAGAAAAAGGATTTGTTTGAAAAAAATTAACTTTTATTAGAGAATATGGTAATTTTTCTCTTGAGATTTTTTTACAATCTCTAACAAAATATTTTTCTGTTTTATTTTTGAAAATAAATTTTTTATTAAAAAATATAAAAATTTTTCTCTTGAGACTTCTTCATAAGGTCATAATAAAACTAAAAAAATTATTTTAAAAATAATTTTTATATTAAAAAATATAAAAACTTTATTGTTGAAATTTTTTATTTTTAAAATAATTTTTATATTAGAGAATACAAATATTAGACTTTTGAATTTCTTTACATTCTTAAAAATCCAAAATTTTTGTTTTCAAAATCACTTTTATATTAGAGGATGTGAAAATCATTCTTTTGAAATCTCTTTACATTCTTAAGAACTCAAAAGATTATTTTTATATTTTAAATTTTATAAAAAATTAAATTAAATTAATTTTATAATTTCAAATTTTATAAAAAATTAAATTAAATCAATTTTATAATTTCAAATTTTGAAACTCTCTTTAAAAACATGATTAAAATCCAATAAATCAATAATAAAAAAAATCAATTTGCCTATACTTAAAATTTCATATTGATATTTGAGGAAATTTAAGTTTCGAATTTGATTAAACTTATCCCTCTTCATTCTTCTTTTTCAAATAACCACACATCAAAGTAGTTCTTCCTCTTCTCTCATTTTTTTTCTTTTTTTTTTTCCCTTTTTCTTATTCTTTTTCTTTCCTACACAACTCATGTCATGCCATCCTTCCTTCCCTATGCCACTCTCATCTGTTCCTTTTCCTTGCCTAACAACATTACTAACCATCTCTTTGCTAAGGTCACCTTATTACAGCTATTCATATCATATTTTAGTTGATTATATGAATAATTAATGTGTAAAGCAAAATGGTAAGCACCATAACAAACTCAAAAGTTATACGTGCATAAATTAAATATGAAAAATAAAATAAAACAAAAAGATATTGAAGTAAAGAAAATTTAAAAAAAAAGGTGAGATTCATGCACAAAAACGAAATTATTTATACGAAAATAAAAAATTTTGGTTAACTCCAAAATAACTTGAAAAGGAAATTAAGATACCAATAAATAAATAAATAAATAAAGAACCTGAGAGATAGTATTTTTTTTAGAAAAAAAGGAACAACTCTAAACTTTTTTTTTCTTTAATTTCCTACGTCTTGATCAAGATGGGTATTTATAGATTTTCAGTTAAAATTTTTAAAAATATATAATTTTGTTTTTCAATAAAATTTTTGAACTTTAATTTAAATCATATTTTAAAAAAAATAATCCGAATAAAATTAAATATCTATAGTAGCTGGTGATTCTTCTTTAGTCAAGTCAAGCTTTTGGTCTTATGCTAACCAACAAATTTTGAAAATTTAAGCTGTCCCAGATGATTGAAATTGATTGGAAAGTAACATGTCATTTACCTCATTTGTGAATTAACTCTTTAAAAGATTTCATTCCAACTTTATTAAAGTAAGGTTTCATCATTGACCCAAAAGCTAGCAAGCCCAATGACATAGATGGAAGGTTCCTTATCAAACAGTCTGATCCACCTAATTTCCTGCTGCAATTTCATGTTGAAGCGTTGAAGAACTTCTTTCTCGCAAGAATTTTGGTGTTCACTTTCCTCTATCTTTCCAGGAAAAATCCGCAGGCGATGTTGATTTTGATTTTCTTTAAAAAATTATTAATCATTAAGAATATTATCATGTCTCTTAATTGATATAAATTTAATTAGATTTGATTTGAATTCAACAAGAAACGACAATGAATTCCTCATTATGTTAATGGGCATACTACTCACCACCATATTTTTTAAAAGCATAAAGAAATAAGTGGAAAACGTGTAGTCTCCTTTCTTTTAAAAGAGAATTAATTGAAAGTCAGCATTCAATGGTTGGAACAACAGAAAAGGTAATCAAATTTCATTTGAGTAATTTTATTCAAATAATGATGTGTTTTCATTTGCCAGTAACAAAGGGAAATTAAGTAGACAACTTCGCCTGTATGGGTCATTTTTTATAAGTACACTATATCTGCATTAAAAAATGGGTAAGTACCAAAAAAATAAAACGTTTTCCTTTCTATTTGCATGCCAATCCACGTTTTGTGACCACTCAGAAGACGTGGTCCATAAGGAAAATGTAGACTATTAATGGTAATAGACAAATTATGTTGGACGTTTCTCAAAGGACTTGAGCTCAATTTATGTTTAGTGTTGAATAGGCGGGAGGGATGCTGCACTGAATTCTGGAGGCCAGTTTCATTTCCAAGAGTGTCCCCACTTCCACCGCTCAACCACTAGCAAACACTTAAGTCAATTAATTCAATCTTTCATATGAGAAAACGCCAAAAAGAAATTTGGAAAAAGAAAACGAAAATGGATTTCTCAGTACCTAGTAGATGCCATCTGTGAAGCTTCGCCCTTCCACACTACTCAAAAGCTCAAGCTCCTGTATATATAGAGGCACCCCAGGCCAATTACCAAACATATACTATAACAGCCTACACTGCTATATCTGCCACCCAATATGGTCCGCGTGGGTAAGCTCGTCGACGAGGTCTCAGGTTGGCTCAGAGTCTACGACGATGGCTCCGTGGACAGGTCTTGGACCGGTCCGCCTGAGATCAAGTTCGTGACGGACCCGGTGCCACCACATGAACAGTTCATCAATGGAGTTGCCACGCGTGATGTGTCCGTTGATACCCCGCAACTCCGTCTCAAGCTCAGGCTTTATTTACCTGAGACGAAACAAGGAGACGGCAATAAGCTTCCCGTTATACTTCACTTTCACGGGGGTGGTTTTTGCATAAGCCAACCCGACTGGTACATGTACTATCACTTCTACACCCGACTCGTCAGGTCGATTCCAGCAATTTGCGTCTCCGTCTACCTCCCGCTAGCCCCAGAGAACCCTCTCCCAGCGGCTTGCGATGATGGCTACTCCGCTCTCCTTTGGCTCCGGTCGCTGGCTGTTGGTGAGTCGGATGAGCCTTGGCTCCGCCGTCATGCAGATTTTAACAGTGTTTTCCTCATCGGAGATAGCTCAGGAGGAAACATCGTTCACGAAGTCGCCGCACGGGCCGGTCGCGTGGACCTGAGCCCATTGAGGCTGGCAGGTGGGATTCCAATCCACCCGGGATTTGTCCGCTCGGAACGGAGCCGGTCGGAGTTGGAGCAGCCCCAGTCCCCGTTACTGACCCTGGACATGCTGGACAAGTTTTTGGGATATGCACTGCCGGTTGGGAGCACCAAGGACCACCCAATCACGTGCCCCATGGGGCCCGCAGCCCCGGCAATAGACAGCCTGAACATCCCGGCGCTGCTTCTGTGTGTGGCGGAGAGGGACTTGATCAAGGACACAGAGATGGAGTACTACGAGGCCATGAAAAAGGCTGGGAAAGACGTGGAGCTGCTAATGAGTCATGCTATGGGTCATAGCTTTTACCTCAACAAGATTGCTGTGGAGACAGACGCAGCAACTGGTGTGCAGACCAACGAACTTATTCATGGAATTGACGAGTTCATCAAGAGGCACTCCAAAGCTCGCCAAACCTAAGAAGTGCTGTTGCACATTACCTATCACTTTCGGCTAGAAACAAATATGTAAGATCGATCAATAACCATGTTTGCACGTACAAGGGCACAAGTTTGAGAGTTTTCTCTACAGCAATCATACAATCTTTTAAGCTAAATTTTCCTTTGATTCATCACAATTCATATAGGTTGTTTCAATAATCTCTAGCTTAAACTGAAAATTAATGGTTAAATTGATATCTACATAAGAGAAAGCCCAGCTGGATAATAATACATCGTTGACTCAACAAAACGTTTGGATATATGGTCAACACAAGAAATGTTGTTTGCAGAATCAATAATTTGATTGACAGATAAAGACCCAATCATTAACACAGCAAGGAGATTTTTTTTAAAAAAAGACAAATCCCATGATAAGAAAAACCTAATAAGTGGAGGAGATTATGAGACATATCACACCCTAGCTAATTTAACAAACTCATATTTGTAGGTTCAAAACCAGAAAAAAAAAAAAAAAGAATCTTACCAAGTTGCCAGTGCACACATATCGTTTTGGCATGCGAAAAAAGATTTGAGTATTTTGGTGAGATAGAAATAATGGCATTAATTTTTCATATCACTTAAAAGAATTTTTTTAAGGGAAGTTTGATTTATTAATACGTTGGTAGTTCAGAAAATCTATAAAATAAAAGAAATAGTTCTGGTACTCAAATCAGTATAATATTTTTAGATAATTAAAATTAGATATATGTGGCATTTTATAAGCTTTTTCAAGATGAAGTGATGGCTTGACTTGGGTGCTTGTCTGATTCTACGGTCGTCGATCAATGGATTTCTCCTATTTTGTGGCCTTCGTAAGCCTTTACAGTAAGATCTAGTATTCCAAGTAACTGTTAATAGGTATTACGTAAAATTCAATTAGACGTGGGATTGTGGGGTGTCAGTTCCGAGATAAGGTGGCTTTAGGTATGTTTTTAATTTAAAATTAAAGTGGAGCCAATTACCGCTACCTAGTTGTTTCAATACCAACAGGGGTGTCATGTAGGAACGGTTGAGTATGATCGACATTTGTCTAAATAAATGACTGCCATATCACTTTTCCTCCATTCATTGAAAGTACGATGCGATCTATTTATTATAAAAAATTTAATTTTAGTGATAAAAAAAATTTATTTTTAAATTTAAAAATCTACCATTAAATATCTTAATGACATATTAATAATAAAAAAAATTAATAATTGAAATAGTTGTATAAAACAAATTAACGATAAATTTTTAAGTTTGTCTTAAAATAACAACTCATTGTAATTTTAGTAATCGATTAGCGATTGATTGAAATCTGTTACTAAATTTTAGCGACTGATGGGTATTTGTAGCTAAGTTTTAATGACTCATTGATATCATTGCTATGCTTTAGTGACTGATTGGTATATGTTGCTAAAGTTTAAGATTTAGCAACCAACAAAATCGGTTGCTAATCAATGACTAAATTTTTCAAATTAGTCGCTAATTTGTGACTTCTTGGCTACAAATAAAATTGATCGTAAAATTTAGCAATCGATCAAAATCAATTACAAAATATAAAATTTAACTAATACATTCTATCTATTGCTAAAATGATATAATTTTTTTAAAAAAATAAAATTAATTTTTACACTGTACATTAAATAAAGCAAACTGAAATTATATAATATTCATGAAAAAAGATAATAAATACAATATTATGTTCCATTCTTATAAAATCCATAAGTATAAATAAATCTAACCATAAAACGATGTTAAAGGTGCATTTCTCAAAAGGAAAGCCTCTATCATGTGGATATGCTCAATCATATCAACCTCTTTTTGTAAGCGCTTATGCAACCCGATCTCAAATTGTAGACGATCATGTTCCTTCGCCCAGCGCTGCTCCTCCAAATGCTCCTCTAGAGTCTTACTCTCCTCTTCTATATGCCCCTCTAGAGTCTTACACTCCTCCTCTACACACTCTTCCATAGGCTTACGCTCACCTTTATACGCTTTTTCATAGGCTTCATCTAAGAGTGCATGTCTTGCATACCTATGTTGTTAATAGAGCATCCACTACTAAAGTTACCGCATGAATGCCATAATCGAGCCTAAGAGCCAAGCTTGTACACTTGGTGTTTTTTCTCTCCACTTACTACCTCATAACAGAGTTTAATGTAGTATACTTTAAGAGTGTCGGAAGATCCTTCTTGTGGTTAGGAAGCCAAAGCAACTAACTCCTCAAAGCTTTCCTATAATAAAATATTTTATTAACTACTTGTAAGGTAAATCGAATAGGAAAGTAAAAAAATAACATAATTAAAGTTATTTATTAAATGTTAAAAAAACTTATATTTACTTTTTTTGGCATGATTATCCATGCATTCATCGGGGTTAGACTTCTTAGAGTGAGTTTGTTTGAAAAGCTCTATAGCAATTGACTCACAACCCCACTCTTACGCTTGAGGAAAAAAAACATAATTAATAAATAATTATATCATTTTTATTTATATTTGTGTAAGTAGTTTAAAAATCATACATAGCAAGCGTCGAAATGATTCAACAATGAACATGAACTAATATTATATAAAGAGGGATCTAATTGGGTCTACCTATCTCACCCTGTCGATTGCGAGACATGATCTTACACTTTTGTTTGTACTATGTTTAGTTCTATTCTATTTGCCACTATTCTTATATGGCATCTAGGACAAATTAAGGCTTATTTCTTACCTTGTGACGACGTGCATACATCAAATTAGCATATTAATCCATAGCTCTAGCCTTACTTGCGGCCTTTACCACGCCATCCATTGCCTTGTCCTGTTATAATTTTTTTGCAACAAAATAGATGGTTAATAAGTATGGTAAAATGTAATAGAATTTTTTTGATAAATAATTATATATACCTTGAATTTTATATAGCAAATATCTTTGGTTTTCCAAAATCACCTTCCATGTGTACCAAAATGGGTCGACTCTCTCTTAGAAGATCTTATAAATTTTCGTAGAGTATTGATGTGAATGTTCAATCTTATCAAATAAGATAATAAATAAGTAATAAAAAATATTAAAAATTATAAAGATAATTATACAAAGTACTAAAAGCATTAATGATGAATATTTACGTGCTATTGTCTACATAAATCTCACATAATAACAAACACAATCAATCACTAGATAATGATAGATTATTAATCACTACTACAAAAATTATAATAACTGACACCAATTTAATGATAGTTATTCAAAAAACTGTCATTAAAAAGTTTATTAACACTTTTGATAACAGATATTTCAAAATTGTCGTTAAAAATAAAGTTTTTAACGCCAATTAAAGAAGAACTAGAGTTAAAAAACCCACGATTTAAACATTTATCGTCAGTTCTTCAAGAACTGACGTTAAAAGATCCATCACTTGAGAATTTAACGTCAGTTCTCAAGGAACTGATGTTAAAACAATAAAGCCTTTAACGCCAGTTCTTGAAGAACTGGCGTTAAAGGCCAAAATAGGTTGGGACAGTTGCCACCTTTGAGCCACACGAGCTTTCAACTTTTGGGCATGCCCTAATCTGGCTGCATCTTGTAGCACTAACCGCTACAGCAACCGTAACAGTAGCAACAACAATCGTTGCTGCTACAAGAAGCTGTCACTGCTATAAGAAGCAGTAGTGACATTGCTGCTGCAAGAAGCGGCAGCAACCGTTTATGCTATAAGAAACAGCAGCAATGGCTGCTTACAGCAGTAGCCACAGTTGTTGTTGCTTCTTGCAGCAACGACGGCTGCTTACAGCAGCAATGACAGTTGTTGCTGCAGCTTCTGCTATAAGCAGTAGTGGTCGATGTTACTACAAGAAGCTGCAACAACCACCACATTCCCGGTTAGGACTCCTTTACTTAGGCAACACAGTTCTCTTTCAATTTCCTTGCTTTTTTCTCTCTGCTTTTGTGCTCATTTTTGCTTGAAGTTTTTTAGGCTGCTTTTGCTGTTGCTGCTGCTTCTCACAGCAGTAGTGGCCATGAACGTGGAGTGATGATGATTTCAAATTCTCTTACACATGCATATCAGACAACAAGTGATGATTTTAAATTCTCTGGCCTTCAACGCCAGTTATGGAATACCATATTTAGTGACTGATTGATGTAGTGGTCCCTAAGGTGGAAGAGTAACGACTACCACTAAGTTGCCGCTAACAGTTAGCAACCACAATGATTGGCGATCACTAACTGTAGTTATACCTAAGACTGAAGGAATGAAGGTGGTTGGAGGGTGGCTAATGATCACCCTCGCCGTGGTTACTAACTTCTCAAGCTCGGAACCTACCCCAGTCTTAGGTTTTCACCAAAGGCTTAACGATTGTTGAGATTTTATTCTCTCTCACAAGTGTAATCCCCTGCCTTTCTCTCTTCAGGTCTTTGTCTTTCTCTGTAACTCTCTTTCCAGCCAATGGCTTCTTATTCATCCTCATTTTCTTCTTGGAAAAATATTACCTGTAAAGCCGTAAAGGTCAAAAATCATCTCTTCTACATCGATCTTCTTTCCTTCTCTTTAGGTATTCCGGTATTAGTTATATATCCAAAGTACCCACATTATTGTGCATCATCATTCGGCCACCACTGTCAACCAGTATTCACAACGACCAACCGTCTGACA
This sequence comes from Moringa oleifera, assembly GCA_021397835.1. NCBI lineage: Eukaryota > Viridiplantae > Streptophyta > Magnoliopsida > Brassicales > Moringaceae > Moringa > Moringa oleifera. The sequence goes on along the minus strand of JAJFZO010000184.1, from coordinate 565,151 downwards.
ATGGTAAGTTTTTCGATTTAATTTATAATTAATTTTTTTATTGATTGTTAGTAGATATGAATATTTTTAATTAATTGTTTGTGTAGATGTAATTATACATTAGTTGTAATTAATTTTTAATTTTTTATTGTTAATTGTTGTAATTATAATTAGAAGTAAATAAAATAAGTTTATGTTAGATTAGTTAGATTAATAGTTTAATTAGATATTATAATTCTAGATAAATAATTTAATTATATTTTTATGAAAATTAAATTAGTTAGATGTTAATTGTTAGTGTCTATGTAATTATATGTTAGTTATAATTAGTTTTTATTTTTTAATTTTTAATTGTTTATTGTTATTAGTATGTTAATTAAATGTTGAAGTTGTAATTAGATATTAATAAATTAAGTTTATGTTAGATTAGTTAGATTAATTAGATTAATAGTTTAATTAGATTTTAATTTAAGATAAATAATTTGATTAGATTTTTATAAAACTAAATTAGTCAAACGTTAATCGCTAGTGTGTATGTAATTATATTTAGCTGTAATTAGTTTTTAATTGTTAATTGTTATTAGTATGCCAATTAAGAGTTGAAGTTGTAGTTAGATGTTAATAAATTAAGTTTATGTTAGACTTGTTAGATTAATATTTTAATTAGATTGTAATTTGAGATAAATAATTTAATTAAATTTTTATAAAAAACTAAATTAGTTAAATATTAATTGTTAGTGTAGATGTAATTATATGTTAGTTGTAATGAGATTTTAATATTTAGTTATTAATTATTCTTAGTATATTAATTAAATATTTTAATAGTTTAATTAGATGTTAATTTGAGATAAATAAATTATTTATATTTGACTATAAGTAAATTAGTTTAATGTTAATTTTTATTATAAATATAATTAGGTGATTGCTGTAACTAAAATTTTATTTTAATTGTTAAATATTATTAATATATTGTTAAATATTATTTACTTTAGTTGTCATAAAATGTTAATAAATTAGTTTTATGTTATAGCTTAAGAGTAATTGTAATGAAAATATTGATATTGTTAATTTTAATCGTTAAGATTTTAATTAAGTATTTGTTTTTTTAAGATTAATGACTTAATTAGATTGGTTTGATTAGTTAGATCACTTAGATTAATGATTTAATTAGATATTAAATTGAAAAAGGTAAATAAATTAAGTATTTATTAAAATTATATTAATAAGATGTTAATTGTTAGTATATAAATGTAATTAGATATTAGTATAATTATATTTGATTATTGATAATTAAGAATCATCTAAATTAAGTATGCCACTTGTATACTTAACTAATTATATTAAATGATTTTTATTTAAGTTTAAAAATTTTAATTATATATTAATCAATTAGATTAATCAGTTATATGATCATCATAAAGTCACTACAAGAAAAATGGGATTACTTCACACTGGATAGTTCACAGTTTTAATAACAACTGTGAATAAAAGAATTTTTATTCACAGTTGTAATAAAACTGTGAACTAAGTGAAACTTTTATTGACAGTTATAAACATAACTGTGAACAAAAGGTATGTGCACCATGCATTGAATTTTTTTGCCTCTGTTACAGGTCTTCATTTCTTTTCTTCTTCCGTTTCTTCAACCCCCTCCTGAACCAGAATGAGCTGTTGTTTGCCAAAATCAAGTACATGCAGAAGAGGGTAACTCTATTGTCATAATCCCCTTAAATTTCTAATATGGTAGCATAGTTTAAACAAGCATATTGAGTTTCCATTGATTCTGCCATTGAAAATCACTTCAGTAGCTTCAGGTCTGAATTGGAAAATTAGTGTCCACTTATAACCTGCAAATGTTTTCTTTCTGTCTCATTAAAACCATTCATGGGTGTCTTCCAGGAAATTAACTTGCATAACAATAACCAGCTTCTCCGAGCAAAGGTACTTTCTCCCTCTTTGTCCCTCTCTTTCTCCTCTGTTTCTGCATCTTTTTGTGATTTTTTTGATGGATATATATATATATATAAGCAGATATCTGAGAATGAGAGGAACTAGCAAAACATGAACTTGATGTCAAAATGAGGTAATTAACTGTGAGATATGCTGTAAAGTTAAGCCAAACCATTAATTAATTCCAAACGAATTAAGAGGATTCAGATGGAAGTCATGCCCTCTCTAGAAGGTGATGAGAACATATATAAAAAGCAAACCCCTCTGCTGCCTCACAGCAGTAGAAGGAAAGGGATGCTCACGCACGCCCACCAACACCAAGCCGAAGTTACAGTCGGCCTTCCTCAGCCCTCCCCCTTCTCTCCCGCGCTTTTTTTTTCTGGTGAAGCTGTGAATCCATGTGCAAGTGAATGAAGGAGGCAGTGACAGTGAATGAATAAAGGCACTAACCTTTGTTCACAGTTTCAGCCATAACTGTGAATAAAGGGTTTTATTCACAGTTCTGGCAGTAACTGTGCATAAAACTCTGCATCTTTTATTCACAGTTTCAGCCATAACTGTGAATAAAGGGTTTTATTCACAGTTCTAGCAGTAACTGTGAATAAAGCTCTGCATCTTTTATTCACAGTTTCAGCCATAATTGTGAATAAATCTTTGCATCTTCTCCAGAAACATCGACAAATTAATTCATTCATTCGTTCTTCTTCTCTAATTACTCAAACATTTCTTCAATTCTTTAGGTAAAAAGTGCACACTGTGAGGACAGCCTCTCTGGGCTGTAGATGTGCAAACCAAACATTCAATCGGTCCTAACCATTTACATCGAAGGGATTAAGAGTGTGTGCAGTGTTGCTTGCTTTTGGGTTCCACATCTCCTCCCCTTTTTTTGGTAAGTTATATCTTTTCTCCCGAAATATTGTGCTCATCTTTTTTGTTAAAATGCAGAAATTATTGTTCCTTGATTTTTGGCTTTTAGTTTCATTATTTTTAAGCTCAAATTCGGATGTGGTTTTTCTCCCATTGAGATTCTAGATATATGCATGGTTTCATTTTCATCAAGATTTTATATCTATTTTGAGGTTCAAAATATTTGTTTAGATCCAAGATTTAGATGTATGGGTTCCCGAATGTGGGATGAGAGTTCCTGGTTGAGGGGTTCTAGATCTAGGCTAAGAGTTTCGGATTTGGGTGAGAGGAGTTTCAAATCTGGGCTGGTGTTCTAGATTTAAGCTGATTGTTTCGGATCTGGGGGAGATGAGTTCCAGATCTTGGCTGGAATTCTAGATCTAGGCTGAGTGTTTCAGATCTGGGTGAGAGGGGTTCCAGATCTGGGCTGGGGTTCCACATCTAGGCTGAGAGTTTCGAACCTGGGTGAAGGGTTCCAAATCTGGGTTGGGGTTCCAGATTGGGTGAAGGGTGAGGGGTTCCAGATTTGGACTAGAGTTTCCAAATCTGAGTGAGGGGTCTGGGGGTTCCAGACCTGGCTGAGTGGTTCCAGATTTGGACTAAGGATTCTAGACCTAGGTGAGGGGTCTGAATTAATCTTTTGTCCCCAATTTATAATTACTTTTTTTTTCTTTTTATTAGTATCAACTTTTATGTTTTTTTTGTTCTTTTCTAGCTATTAGCATGGCTCTTCTCCAGCAAATATGACCAAAAAAGAGCTTTGTGGACCTTGATTTAAGTTTGCTTCTCGAGAAATTTTTAATAGCAAGTGAACTATCATGCAGCCTAAATTAGAGCATGAGATAAATCATTATCTGAAGTAAAAGGCAAATGAAATACTCATGGTCTAATATTCAGTATTATGTTATAAATAAAGTATTGAGCAAATAATAGTATTGTATGTAACAATCAAGGAGGAAGAATCTGTAACTTTTTATATTTTTATTTTCAATTCATTTACTTTTTGTTTATATATAAATACAAAATTGCATCAATTCACTTGTTCCTATACAAATATTTTTTCAGTATATTGAGTAACTTCACACTATGACATCAAAAAATCAAATGTCATCATAAGAAAGAAAAAATATCCCAATCGGTATTATTTCTCATAAATAATGGTAGCATGAGAAAAAGTTTTTAATAATACAAAAGAAGTGTAGGATGAGATTTAAATTAATTATTATAATTATTGATTGTAACAAATTAAAACATTTCATAACTTATAAATTATAAAGATTTACAAATTTATCTAAAGACTTTATGTGAAATGATGATTGGTTATTAGTTAAAATATTTTAATAATTTAATTTTATAAGATTTTATAATTATATTTGTATTTTCGTAATGATTATTAAAAATGAAATAGCAATAATTCTTACAATGATCATCATTAAATAAAAATAAATTTGTAATGATAGTGACCAAATTTGGGAAATTTGTTTCAATAGAGGAGATTATTATATGATCCTCAATTTCTCCATAGGTCATGTACTCGAAGAACTATAGCGATATGCTGTTGAATTTTTTATGAAATTAAATGAAGCATGATTCATCATGTGCTCCACATAAATGTTGCATTTCTGAATGGTATAAGATCATCCTACCTGTAAAAATTGCTTGACATGCACACACACACACACATATATATATATATATATATATATATATATTGATAGAATCAAGTTAATGTGCTAACATATGATGTGTTAAATATTAGAATGGACAAGACTTGGATGTTCGCTGATAGAAGGTCAGATGAGTACGATATAGGTGTAACTAATTTCTTGGAATATACCATTCGAAATTTTGATAATCCTGAGCATGTTCGTTGTCCGTGCATTAAATGTGGTAATATGAAACGTCTGACTCCACGTGAGATAAGAGATCATTTATTTGTTAATGGAGTTGATCGAAGTTACAATAATTGGATATGGCATGGGGAAGCATGTCTTGATGGGTCTTCTACAAGTCGAAATGCTACAGCTAATAGGGAGGTCGTCCAAGAGGAGGAAGTTGATAACACTGTAGAGATGGTTCAAGATGCATTTGTAGAGTACAATGGTAATGCTAACCAGTTCATGAAGCTACTTAGTGATGCTGAGAAACCTTTGTATTCTGGATCATCAAAGTTCATGAAACTCTCTGCTATAGTTAAACTTTACAATTTGAAGGCGAAGTACAATTGGTTTGACCAGAGCTTCAATGAACTTTTAAATTTGATATCAGAAATGTTGCCAGAGAATAATGAAATGCTTACATCTATGTATGATGCCAAAAAAACATTAAATGCATTAGGCATTGAGTATCACAAGATCCATGCATGTCCGAATGAATGCATATTATATCGAAAGGAGTTTGAAAATGAGATTCAGTGTCCAACTTATGATCTTTCTAGATGGAAAATAATGAAGAACAGTAACAAGATACAGACCGGGGTGCCAGCTAAGGTGTTATGGTATTTTCCACCAACCTAGGTTCAGAAGAATGTTTAGAAGCTTTGAAACATCGAAACTTCTGACATGGCATTCAAGTCAAAAAGAAGTTGATGACCAGTTGAGGCATCCGTCAGATACACCATCATGGAAAATAGTTGACTATATGTGGCCAGAATTTGCAGCAGAACCAAGAAACTTAAGGCTTGCTATTTCAGCTGATGGGATTAATCCTCATAGTACATTAAATAGTCGATATAGTTGTTAGTCAGTTGTTATGGTGACATAATTTACCACCATGGTTAACAATGAAGAGAAAGTTCATGATGTTAACACTATTAATATCAGGCCCTAAACAACCTGGTAATGATATAGACATTTACTTGGAACCACTCATAGAAGACTTGCGGATATTGTGGGACACTGGTGTGGAAGTTTATGACGCGTACCAAAAAGAATCGTTTAACTTGAGAGCTATTTTGATGTGGATTATTAATGATTTTCCTGCTTATAGTAATTTATCTGGTTGTACAGTTAAAGGTTACAATGCTTGTCCTATCTGTGTTGAGAAAACCAATGCAGTTCATTTGCAGCATAGTAAGAAAATGTCATATATTGGACATAGAAGATTTTTACCACGACATCATCCTTATCGTAAACAGAAGAAAGCTTTTAATGGGAAACAAGAATTTAGAGTTGCCAATGTTGGAAGAAGAGATTTTTACAACCATTAACTGGTGAAGAGGTATTCTCTAAGGTTCAAAGTTTATCAATTTCTTGGGGGAAGTCGAAAAAACAGCATCAACGAAATAATGAAGATGTGATTTCACAATGTTGGAAGAAGAGATCAATTTTCTTTGACTTACCATACTGGAAGTCCTTACATGTCAGACATGTGCTTGATGTTATGCATATATAAAAGAATGTATGTGATAGTCTTGTAGGCACATTGCTTAATATTGCGGGAAAATCAAAGGATGGGGTAGCAGCTAGAATGGATCTACAAGAAATGAGATTAAGGTATGAATTGGTACCACAACATCACAATAATCGTACATTTTTACCACCTGCATGCTATACATTGTCGAGAGATGAAAAAAGGAGATTTTGTAAAGTGCTTAGTGAGATTAAGGTGCCAGATGGGTATTCTTTAAACATTAGAAATCTTGTTTCTATGGATGACTTGAAGCTATATGTGTTAAAGTCGCATGATTGTCACACTTTAATGCAACAACTCTTACCTATTGCTCTACGAGCAGTGTTACCGAAACATGTCAGATATGCTTTAATTAGACTTTGCATGTTCTTCAATTCATTATGCCAAAAGGTGGTAGATATTTCTAAGTTAGATGACATCTAACAGGAACTTGTGACAACACTACGTGTACTAGAAAAGTGCTTTCTTCCCAGTTTCTTTGATGTTATGGTTCATTTAACTATTCATCTAGTTAGAGAAGTAAAACTATGTGGTCCTGTATATTTGAGGTGGATGTACCTATTTGAAAGATACATGAAGGTGTTAAAGGGTTATGTTCGAAATCGTAACAGGCCTGAGGGATGTATCGCTGAATCATACATTGCAAAAGAGGCATTAGAACTTTGTGCAGATTATTTATCGAATACAGAATCTGTTGGGATTCCTGTAAGGAAGAATGTATTTGATTATTCAACTCAAGAATGTATTTCCATGATCTTCTTCAACAAGCCCATTTATATGTTTCAACGAATACAAGTGAAGTTCAACCTTACATAAGGTAATATTTATAACTCATTTATTATACCATATCAAAGACAATTTCAATTGTTTACATTAATTGTTCTTATCATGCAGCGAGCACTTAAACCAGTTAACTGTTAACAATCCCATGAAGTCAAAAAGACGAAAGTGGTTGCATGATGAGTATAATCGAACCTTCATCAATTGGTTGTGCACACGGGTAAGTATCTTTACAAGTCCACCGTTAAGTTATATGTGTCCATAATGGTTGATCTAATACATTATTTATTGTAGGTTAGGTATCAACTTTCATCGTCTAATCATAATATCTCAGCAACTTTACGATGGATTGCTCTGGCCCTCAAGTCACAGTAATCAAGTATCCTGGATACATCATTAATGGTTGTCGTTTTTACACAAAAGAAAGAGACAACTCAAGAGTGCACCAAAATAGTGGAGTCACTTTAATTGCTAATACCATGCAAATTTCGAGTGCAAAAGATAAAAATCCAGTATATGGTGACATGGTATTTTATGGGGTAATACAAGAGATATGGGAGCTGGATTACACTTTATTTAGAGTCCCAGTTTTTAAATGTGATTGGATTGAGAATAGTCATGGTGTTAAAATTGATGATCTAGGAGTTATTCTTGTTGATCTTAATCGGATTGGGCATAAAAATGATCAATTTATACTAGCGTCACAAGCAAGACAAGTATTTTATGTTGAAGATCCAATCGATACAAAATGGTCCCTTGTAATGTCAACACCTCGAAAAGACTTTGATGAAGAAGATGATTTGGGTGACATTAGTCTGGATCATATGCCTTTTGTAATAATTTACCATCTGTTGAACTCTTCGATCAAATAGACGACAATTCAGTTACATATGCTAGGGAAGATGGTAAAGGAGTATGGGTTTGACTAATATGATAGGTAATGTTAAACTTTGCATATGCCTTATATTTTTTTTTATTTTTTTGTTGAAGTAAGTTTTTACATGTTACTTTTCATTGCTTTTAACTTTATATGTTTTTATGAATATGTATTGTTAATTTGCTGGTATTTATCTTGCTGATTTAATGGGTTCATCAGATCAACCTGATCATGCCTCACAGAAATGCAAAAAACGAGGCATTACCACTATGCCTGATGTTATTAAGTGTAGATCAATGGGACAAAAGATATCAGTCCAATTAAATGAGAAAGGACAGCCAATCGGAAAGCATGGTGCAACGATGAACAGTTATATTGGTGTCATTGTACGACATACAGTGCCTATTACACTTAACAATTGGCATGCTGTCCCAGAAGAGTTAAAGAATAAGATTTGGTAAACAATTTCGGTACGTGTTATAAAATATGCAAGTGCTTGCATTTAAAATTAAATTATAAGCTCATGATTTATTTTCATTGATTTGTGCACATGTGTTTTATAGGGGACATATGACATTGATGTAACTTTGAAAAGGTATGTACTCCAATCTGCTGCACAAAAATGGAGGAGCTTCAAAACCATTCTTATGAGGAAATACATCTTGCCTTTTATGGACGACCTAGAATACTTGAGGCTGCCACCAACAGAATATAGAAGTTTCATAGATTTAAATGTTTAGCATGCATTTGTGAACTCTCGCCTTTCAGAGGAGTTTCAGGTATTACATTAACTAAATATAGATGTTCATTTTTGAAACTTTCACTAAAGATTGATTATTTGTTTATATTACAGCGAAAGAGAATTGTTGCAATAGAGAGAAGAAAGAAAAATATATATGATCATCGTCTTGCTCGAAAAGGATTTGCAGGGTTAAAGATCGAACTTGTAAGTCAATTAAGTTTTTTTTTTTTTTTGCTCAAATTTTTTAACATGTGTTGGATCCATTTTGTTCACTTTAATTAACTACATCAAATGTTTTTGTATGATTGCTTGTAGAAGAAGTCATTGGGTACTGAGGAAGAAATTGATCGTGCTACATTATGGAAAGCAGCAAGATGTAACAAACAAGGACGATACACAAATGAAGCGACCAAAGAGTATGTTGAAAGAATTGTACGTATTTGATGAGTCTTTACTTTCATTTGATTTGTATTTATTCAAATGTCACATTCATGTAACAATTGCATTTTGACTTGTAGGATGAGTTAATGACACAGGAGAGTCAAGGTACATTTAAACCAGTACATGTGAATGATGTCCTCATAAAAGCTTTAGGCACGCCTGATCATCCTGGTCGTGTTAAAGGTCAGGGATCTGGGGTAACTATAACCTCATATTTTGGGAGGATGAAAACATATATCATACCAGTAAATGAAGCACCATATGATAAAGAAGGTTTTATGAACATGATGAAGTGGTTCTCGCAACATAAAGATGGATGACATTGTGTTAGACAAAGTTACTACCCAACCGGACATCATTCAAATGTTATTTCGTTCAAGTAGAGCTAGCAATAACATAGCTAGAATAGGTGATAATGAAAAAAGTCCGACATCGCCTCCTGAACCTTCACCAGTTGGTCCGTCGAAGCCTACACCATGCAGTAGTAATGTATGTCACATGTTATATTTCTATTAAAGAAAAGAATTAAATTTTTAAGACATTAAATTATGCTTTGATTATTCATTGTAGTGTGTACAATGCGATTTATACATTGGTTCTTTGGAGGATATCGTGGCCCATGGATCAGTTTTCATAGATACTACTGTGAATCAAACTATCCATGGGCATCCTCTGCTTGATGGAGATGTTAGGGTGATAGTGGATGTAGCTATTCGGGGTGATGCTCGTTTGCCTCGCCCAATAGTAGGGGCAGAAATTTTTACTGTATTTAAAGCAGTTGGCACACATGTTGCTTGGCCACGAGATTGGGTCATCACACGTGACTGTGAGGTATTTTAAATCAAAAGTTGAAATTTTTTTAGTTTTTTTGTTGGATATGACTTCTTAACTATTTTATTTTTAGTCAATGAATGGAGGAAAGATGTAAAAGTTGTAAGTTAGAAGAGCATCAACATTGATGAAACAACCATCATTGCAACAATTGTCTTCTATTGGGTTGCCATTATCATTGAAGGTATTGAATCAGCATGTCACAAAGGTAATGGATCATGATGGAGTCATCACCATTCCTTTGCAAAAAGAGATATTTGCTAATGAGGGCTCCATATATGTGATGAGAGAAGATATAATACAATTTTATCACATGGAAGAGATAAGCGTTACTATCATTCAAGCTTACATTGTGTACGTGTTTTATTTTTTTATTAGTTTATTGATCTTACAATTATGTCATATTCATATTTATATATGCTTTTTATATTTTCAGTAAACTTTACGAAGATTTGGTTGCAGTGGACTTCAATCAAAATATTTTATTTGCTGATCCATCGATGGTATCAGTTGTGAGCGGTATAAAGATAGAAGATCAAACTCGTCATATTGCAACTAGATTAGCTCAACCATGTGACAAAGGAGTAGTGATCTTCCCATATAACAGCGCATAAGAATGAACTTAATTTTTTTAATTGCATTAGTTAAATAACTAATAATTTAATTTGCTTAATAATTTAGGCATCATTGGATGTTGGTGATTGTTGTGCCGTGGGCATTCACATATACAGTTTTTGATCCTCTAGGGCGTGGTTCTCGCACTGAGTTAGACATGCTCATGTCCATGTGAGTTTAATTATTTTACACTTACATTAGTATATGTAATTGCAATTTCAAGATTAGTAACTTTTTTTTTTTTTTAGCTCTTTTAGAATGTTTTTTGCAATTGACATGCCATCTATTAGCCGACGGAATTGCCAAAGTATTGTTGCTAAGGTATTTATATTATGGACCATATGTTATATTAAATTTTATTATCTTTAGTCATAAAGTGTAACATCTAAATTATGCTAATGCAGTGTCCACGTCAACCTTCTAACCATGAGTACAGATATTATATGATGAAATACATGAGGGATATCATTAACAGACATAACAATGATGCACCATACTCGAAAATAGTAAGTTTTTAAATAATTTGTTTCTATAAAATGTTGTGTATAATATTGAAATTATAATTGTACTAACTTTTATATTTTTTACATGTATAGCTAATGGATATTGATACCTACAGTCAGTCTGAGCTTGATGATGTTAGACAAGAGTTTGGGCAATACATATGGAGCATTATATTAGGATTCAGGTAAAAGTGTAGGACTTATATTTTAAATTTTGGAATGCATTATATAGTAGTTAGGAATTGAAAGTATTTGCTTTTTAACTTTTAATTTGTAAATTAATTTTCCTCTATGTGTTTCATACATAGTTGGAAGGTCAAATAGATGAGAATTATGATTCATTATAGTTTCGAAATGGTAATCAATATATGTTATATAGAAGTGTATTATGATAAAAGAAGTGATCATGAATGTACGCTACATTGAATTAAAATATATTGTGACTTAATGAAGTAATTGTGGTGTCAAATTGTATTGAGGTATAGTGGTGGTGTAAGATTGCAATAAAGTGTGTGAATACTATTGAAGTGCTTTTTAGTTTGAAAAGTGGTGGTGGTGTGTTATATTTTATTGAAGTGTGGTAGTAGCATTAAAATCATTTGTGATGGTTTACTTTTTAATTATATGCAATATTTTTTATATTTTTAAATTTTATTTTTAAGTAAATAGAAAAATGTGAAATCTTAAGCAAAAAATTTTGATTTTGAAAAAAAGTAATCAAATAATAATTAAAAATATGAATTATAATTACAAAATTAAGATTAATAAAAATTAAATAATGATTTAATTTTAAATTATTATACGTTAAAAACAAAAACAAATTAAATAGTAATTTAAAATTTTAATTATTTATCAATTTGGTTTTTGTTTGTTTAAAAAAATTAATAAATAAAAAGTAATAGTTTTATTCACAGTTTTAGAACTGTGAACAAAACTTTAATAAATTGTGAATTAAAGTGTGGTATTCAAACTTTTATTCACAGTTTTATAACTGTGAACAAATCTTTAATGAACTGTGAACTAATATAGTTTTATTCACAGTTTTATAACTGTGAACAAATCTTTAATGAACTGTGAACTAACATAGTTTTTATTCACAGTTCTATCACTGTGAACAAAACGTTAATGAACTGTGAACTAACATAGTTTTTATTCACAGTTCTGTAACTGTGAACAAAACGTTAATGAACTGTGAACTAATATAGTTTTATTCACAGTTCTATAACTGTGAACAAAACATTAAGAACTGTGAACTAAATTCGTTTTTTTCACAGTTTTAGAACTGTGAACTATTTTCACTGACTTTTGTTCACATCAACATAGTCCACAGTTTTACAACTGTGAATAAAAGCCATTAAAAGTCTGTGAATAAAAGGCTATTTTGTTGTAGTGAGTGTTACTGTTAATAAAGTTAGTTTTAAGGCACATCCTTTAAATACACTATTTGAGAATTAGTAGTGAATTTTTACTATCGTTCACGTGTTTATACGTAAATCAAAGTAAATTATTTGATAATAATTCTAAAATTATTCAGATTGGATAGTTTAAGAATGTAATATTTATGTGTGATGCATGACACATAGATTGTTATTCAATTTATTTAGTATAAATTTTGTGTAGTACATCCTAATAGATATGAGTGTGTGTTTCTATTAAAAGAACTAACTTATATTTATACATGTGATGTACTACCAAAATTTTTATAAAATCGATAGATAAATTTAACAATTAGTGAAAATAAATTGTTAATTGTAAAATTTAGCTAAATTCTAATCTGTCGCTAAAAGGATGTAATTTTTTAAAAAAAGATAAAATTAATTTTTACATCGTACACTAAATAAGGCAAACTAAAATTATATAAAATCCATAAAAATAGATAATAAATACAACATTATGTTCCATTCTTATAAAATCCATAGGTATAAATAAATCTAACCATAAGACAATGTTGAAGGTACACTCTCAAAAGGAGAGCCTCCATCATGCAGATGCACTCACTCATGTAAACCTCTCTCTGAAGCGCTCATGCAACTTAATCTTGAATCGTAAGCGATCATGCTCCTTCCCCCTACGGTTCTCTTTTAAACACTCCTATAGAGTCTTATTTTCCTCCATATACCCCTCTAAAGTCTTCCGCTCCTCCTTTATACGCTATTTCATAAACTTACACTCCACTTCTGCACACTCTTTCATTGGCTTTATCTAAGAGCACATATACCATCAGAGCTACTACATGAATACTATGGTTGGGCTTGAGAGCCAAACCTATACACTTGATATTTTTTCTCTCCACCTATTGCCGTATAGTAGAGTTTAGTGTAGTCTACTTTAAGAGTATCAAAAGATCCCTTTTGTGGTTAGGAAGTCGAGGCAACCAACTCCTTGAAGCATCTTTACAAAGCATGTTATTAATTTACTTGTTAAGTAAACCAAATAGTAAAGTAAAAAATAACACAATTAAAGTTATTTATTAAATGTTAAAAAAATTTATATTTACCTTTTTTGGCATGCTTATCTATGCACTCATCGGGTTGGATTTTTTTGTGTGAGTCCATTTGAAAAGCTCTATAGTAGTTAGTTCACAACCCAATTCTTGCACTTGAGAAAAAAACAGGACATAATTAATAAATAACCATATCATTTTCATTTAGATTTATGTAAGTAATTTTAAATATCATATGTACCAAGTATCAATAATATTTCTGTAGTGAACCGACATTATATGAAGAAAGACCTAGTTGGGTTCGCCTGTCTTGCTCTCTCGATTGCTAGACATGATTTTGCATTTTTATTTGTACTATGGCCAATTTTATTTTATTCGCCACTACTCTTATATGGTATCTACAACAAATTGAAGCTGATTTCTTACCTTATGGTGACATGCATACATTAAATTAGCATATTAATCCGCAGTTTTAGCCTCCCATGCAGCCTTTACCATGTCATTCATTACCTTGTCCCATGTGAAACGTTTCTACAACAAAATACACATTGAATTTTTTATAGTAGAAATTTTTGGTTTCCTAAGAAATCACTTTCCACGTGTACATAGATGGGTACGTTGACCCTTTCTTAGAAGATCTCAAGCAAAGTTGATGCAAATGTTCGATCATGTTAAATAAGATAATAAACAAGCAATAAAAAATGGTTAAAAATTTTATAAAAATAATTATATGAAGTACTAAAAACATTAATTATGAATATTTATGTGCTATTACCTACATAAATCTCATTACAAAAATATCTTAAAATAATAACCGACACAAGTAGTCATTAGATTATGATAGATTAGCGATAAAATTATTTAAAAAATTAAAATTTTCACTTAATGACTGATTAACGATAGATAAAAATTTAATTGCTAAATTTATTTTTAATTAATTTATATATATATATATATATTGATAATTCAACGACAGATAGGAATTCAATCACTAAGATTGAAAGAAAAAACATCATATTTAGTACTGATTGATGTAGCAGTCATTAAGGTGGAAAAGTAGCGACCACCACTAAGTTGTACTTAATAGTTATCGACCTTCATGATTAGCGATCGCTAATTGTGACTGTACCCGAGACTGAAGGAATGAGGGTGTTTGGAGGGTGGCCATTGACCACCATCGCGGTGGTTGCGAGCGACCCTAGCCTTGGGTTTTCACCAAAGGCTTAACAACTATTGGGGTTATATAAAACTAGGGCAACGCCTTTAATTTTATTTTTATCTCTCACGAGCACCATCCCCTTCCTTTCTCTCTACAGGTTTTTGTCTTTCTCTGTGACACTCTTTCTCCGGCTAGTAGCTTCATGTTCATCCTTTTCTTCTTCCCGAAAAAATATTATCGACGAAGCCATAAAGGTCGAAAATCATCTCTTCTCCATGGATCTCCTTTCCTTCTCTCTGGGTATTTGGGATTAGATGTATATCCATAGTAGCCATATTGTTGGGCATCATCATCCGACCACCACTATCAGCCATTATTCACTGTGAACAACCATTTGATAGTGGTGAGTTTTTTAAGTTAATTTCTAATTAATTTTTTAATTTTTAATTAATTAATTGTTAGTATATATGAATATTTTTAGTTAATTGTTCGTGTAGATGTAATTATATGTCAGTTGTAATTAGTTTTTAATTTTTATCATTAATTATTGTAATTGTAATTAGACATTAATAAAATAAGTTTATGTTAGCTTACTTAGACTAATAGTTTAATTAGATATTACAATTTGAGATAAATAATTTAATTTAATTTTTTTTAAAAAAAATTAAATTAGTTAGATGTCAATTGCTAATATGCATGTAATTATATGTTAGCTGCAATTAGTTTTTAGTTTTTAATTTTTAATTGTTAATTGTTATTAGTATGTTAATTAAACATTGAAATTGTAATTAAATGTGAGTAAATTAAGTTTATGTTAGATTAGTTGATTAATAGTTTAACTAGATTGTAAATTGAGATAAATAATTAGATTTTTAAAAAAATTAAAATTAGTTAGATGTGAATTGTTAATGCATATATAATTATATATTAGTTGTAATAAGATTTGATTATTTATTTGTTAATTATTCTTAGCATATTAATCAAATATTTTAATAAAATTAGATGTTAATTTGAGATAAATAAATTATTTAAATGGTTAAGATAAATAATTTAATGTAAGTTAATTAATTAAATGTTAATTTTATTATAAATGTAATTAGATGATTGTTGTAATTAGAAGTTTATTTTTATTTGTTAAATATAGTTAATACACATACATACATATATATATATATATGTGTGTGTGTGAATTTTTAATTGTTAACCGTTTTAGTATGATAATTAAATATTATAGTTGTAATTAGATGTTAATAAATAAAGTTTATGTTAAATTAGTTAAATTAATAGTTTAATTAAATTGTAGTTTGAGATAAATATTTAAATAGATTTTTATGAAAATTAAATTAATTAAATATTAATTGTTAGTGTAGATGCAATTATGTGTTAGTCATAATTAGTTTTTAGTTTTTCATTTTTAATTGTTAATTGTCGTTAGAGATTTGAATATTTAATTGTTAATTATTCTTAGCATGTTAATTAAATATTTTAGTGATTTAATTAGATGTTAATTTGAGATAAATAAATTATGTAGATGTGAATATAAGTAAATTAGTTAAATGTTAATTATTATTATAAATGTAATTAGATGAGTGTTGTAATTAAAATTTTATTTAATTGTTAAATATGATTAATATATATATATATATTGCTAAATATTATTTATTTTAGTTGTCATTAAATGTTAATAAATTAGTTTTATGCTATAATTCAAGAGTAAATTGTAAATGAAAATATTGATATTGTTAATTTTAATTGCTAAGATTTTAATTAAGTATTTATTTATCAGTATTAATGAGTTAATTAGATTTGTTAGATTAGTTAGATCATTTAGATTAATGATTTAATTAGATCTTAAAACGAAATAATTAAGTTAATTAAATTTTTATTAAAAATATATTAATACGATGTTAATTATTAGTATATAAATACAATTAGATATTGGTTATAATTATATTTAATTATTGATAATTAAGAATCATATAAATTAAATATACCACGTGTATACTTAACTAATTATGTTAAATGATTTTTATTTATGTATAAGAAATTTAATTATATGTTAATTAATTAGATTAATCAATTGTATGATTATCATCAAGTGTTACTAGTAAAGTTATTTTTCAGGCATATTCTTTAAATACATTATTTGAAAATTATTAGTGAATATTTACTGTCGCTCACGTGTCTGTGCGTAAATTAAAATAAATTGTTCAATAATAATTTTTGAATTGTTCAGATTGAATAATTTAGGAATGTGACATTTATGTATGATGCGTGACATATGTAAATTATTTTTTAATTTATTTGGTATAAATTTTATGTAGCATTTCTAGTGTTCTTTAGGTACATACTAATGGATATCAGTGTGTATTTCAATTAAAAGAACCAACTTATATTTACACTTATAATGTACTTGAAGAACTATAGAAATATGTTGCCAAAACTTTTATAAAAGAAAGTAAAAAATCGTTTAAGATATTATGCTTCACATAAGTGTACATGTTTGAATGGTATAAAACTACTTATCTTTAGAGTTTGGGCGGTATGCGTAAACCATTAAACAAGTAGTGCTTAAAATTATTTGATGATGATTTTACATTATAATTTAGATTATAACTAAATAGTAATGTCCTTAAATGTTTACTTAAAATTGTAATAATAAGTTATCAAATTGTTCAAAATTTCAATAGGCAAGTTATTATGAACTAGTTTTCAATTTAATTAAGAAACAGAAACATGAATAGACTAGATCACTAGTTGATGTAGTCTAAGCTTATAAATGAATTCTTAAATTAGAAAATTTTGTATGGAATAGAATAGTTTTTTCAGTTTGCTTGTAATCAATCAACATTTATGAACGAAGATAAGATAAGACATCCATATAATCGTAGAAAGTGTCAAAATTGTCATTTTGAAAAATATCGTTTTGAAACTGTTGATGTGGTTAGATGTTATTTGGCTAAATACAGTTTTTTATTGGGATATTAAATTTGAAATTACCATGGGAGAAATAATGAGATTTTTAATTTTAGGACAATTAAATATTATGTCGAAGAAGGATCTACCACTATGTATGAATATGCTAATACATACTAAATTGTAATAATGGATTCGGTTGGTCCGAAATTTAATCTAGAACACAATGAGGAATCCTTTAATCTAGATGCCCAATGATTTTATGATATTTGAATGTTACGAATCAACAATTATATAATGGATACTGTTAATGTTGAACATAAAGTCAAAAGATCATATTGTTAAAAGGTACTACGATGATACCAATCGATAATAAAAAAGATGATACCAATCGATAATTTCATAATTGAAAATTTTTATAGTACAAAGAAATATTTGCAAGGTATGGGGTTATGATTTAAAAAATTTACTCTTATAACGATGAGTGCATGATATATTAGGGCCAGAATAATGAATTAAGTTCTTATAAGTTTTGTGATCACCCATAGTGTAAAGATGATGATGATGATCTGACAAATGAAAACACTTGCTCCAGACGAGAAGATGTATTATTTTTCTGTCAATCCATGTTTACGAAGACTATACACATGAAAACCATAGCTACGAACATGACATGACATGCAGAACATGACGTCGAAAATGGTGTCATGTATCATTGCTCTGATATTCTTGTTTGGATGCATTTTAATCAATCTCATTTATTTTTTACTGTTGAATGTAGGAACCTAAGAATAAATTTGAGCACTGATGGATTTCAACAATTTGGCTAGCGAAGACAATCTTCATGACTAGTAGTAGTTACATCATATAACTTACTCCCTTGGATGCAGATGAAGGAGGAGTAAATGTTTTTAACTGTGATTATTCTTGGATCAACGAATATGAAAGATAAGTTAGATGCCTACTTCTAGCCTTTAATAGTAAAGTTACAAATGTTGTGGCAGTTGGGTGCCATACATAATGTCTCTTACAAATAAAATTTCATTATGGGAGCTGCTCTGATGTGGACCATTAGTGACTTCCCTGTCTATTCAATATTTCTTGATTGAAGTACATTAAAAAAAAAACTAGTTTATCCTTACTATAAAGAAGATTTAGATGTATTAACTCTTTGTAATGAATGTAAGCAATCCCGGTTTGATAACCATTGTAAGTTCTTATTTGAAGATGATCCATTTCAGAGGAATAAAACTACATTTATTAGGAATAAAATAGTGAGAAGGGTAGTTTCTCCTTTTAAATCTAGGTATGAATTACTGTATGATATAAATAAATTGGGATTGAGAAAGATTATATAAGTTAGTTATGATCAAATAAATAGTCATATTCGCAAGACACAGTTAGAGAAAACGAAGTATATTTTAGAATCTATCTTATTGGTGCACCAACTTAATATAACACAACCTCGATATCATACGCATAAAGAAAAATATCTTTTATAACATGTTTAACATAGTCATGAACGTGAAAAGAAAGATGAAAGATAATGCGAAGTTGAGAAACAAATTAAAGGTCTTTTGCAAATGATCTGAGTTAGCAAGGACTGTATCAATTGGAAAACACCCTAAAACTTATTACACCCTTGACAAAGCAAATAAAGAAATATTATGTGAATGGGTGAAGAATCTAAGATTCCTTGATGAATATGAATCAAATATGGCAGGGTGTGTGGACATGAGAAAACATAAATTGTTTAGGATGAAAAATCATAACGGTCATATTTTTATGCAACAATTACTACCCATTAGATTTTATGAGCTATTACTTAGTAATGTGTGGTGGGCACTAACAGAGTTGATCATTTTTTTTAAAGAGCTAGCATTAATTACTATTCAAGTTGAAGATATGAGATGGCTTAAGAATGAGATTCCTGAGATTCCTATAATTCTATGTAAACTCAAGCATATATTTTCTTTAGGCTTCTTTGACTTGATGGAATGTCTTTCAGTGCTCTTGACCTATAAAGTAAAGATAGTGAGTCCAGTGTAGTATTGATGGATATATCCATTTAAAAGGTATTGATTGTATCTTTATGTAATTAATTTATCATTTCAATCATTTAATTATTTCATCATTCTTAATTTTGATTGTAGATACTTACAAAAGTTGAAAAATAACGTTCAGAATGAAATAAAAGTGGAAGGCTCAATACGCAATAAATGCTTGGTTAAAAAAGCATCATCGTCTTGCTTGCACTGTTTCGAACCAAATGCAACATGACATCAAAAAGTGTCATGAAACAATACTAGTGATTATGAGCCAAAAGAGCATGAAAAAAATCTCTTGATATTTAAACATCCTGATCGGGTATTTGGAAGAGAATATTAGGTCGTTCATACATATGTTTCATTGAACTATCTTGAGATATAACCATTCATACAGTACGTATTTCATGACTCAATCATAGCAATTTACTTAACCATTCATGTAGACACCTAATTTTTACCTCTGACATTAGATTAAAAAGAGCTCAAAAACAGTCAAAAATTAACAAGTCTCTTCACATTGGGTTCAATGATCAACATCAAGGTTAGGCTCCATATCAAGATTATTTATTTAATTCCAGGTTGGAATTATGTCGAGGTTAAGGTCAAGATTATGCCATCAATTTTAAATCAGGATTATACTGATAAACTTCGAGATCATACTTTTACCCCAATGTAAGGTAAAGAATAGCTTAATGAGCATACTCTACTTGATGTCAAATGGAGATTAGCATTTTGAGTATACTTTACCCTGAGTCAAGTTAGGATAGATTGCACAAAAAAAGGTTCCCTTTGGATATTTGAGCTAAACATGTTTGATATTAAAGTAGATAAATCTCTATTTTTAATATCTCAAAAGCGATAAAGTTAATGTTGATCCTATATTAATTTTGGAAGATCTAATCCCGATATGATTGACCTTGATTCTACATCAATACATTTGGGCTTAACCCTGATATAGTTAACTCAATCTCGCATCAAACCTAATCCTTGATGTGGTTAACCCGATCTCGCATTAAACTTAATTTTAAATGTGGTTGATAATTACATAAAGACTTGTCCCGATATAATCAACCTTGACCTCATGTTTAATCTCAACGTTATTGATCCTAATCTTTGATCGGGTTCTTAATGTGTCATAGGGATAAAGGATCATAAAATTAATGTTTAACTAGTAAAGTAATAATGAGCCTAATGATAGATTGATACAAAATAGCTACGAATGGGAAAATATTCTTTGATGTGGCATCCATCATTTTTATTAGACCAAAGGCATTGCACTCGATCTCTCATCAAGTCAAACCTAATTTTGAATGTGATTAACTTGGATTTCACATCAAGATATTTTTTTTCAATGTGTAGTTGTAATTCAACCCGTGATATGATTAACCTCGATCTCGCACTAAGTTCTAAACGTAAGTTAATTTCTAATGTGATTGACCCAAATCTCACATCAGGATGTAGGGATAAAGTTGTTTGAGAAGAGAAAATTGCAAACGCTCAAAAAGAATTCAAACATAGAGCATTATGTAACGGTGAGATTTTTGTATTTTAAGATTTGATTAATTTTAATTTCATCCACACAAGGCATATATTACCCAATACTGAGATTTTTGAATTCTAAGGTTTGGTTGATTCCAATCTTATCCGCACAAAGTGTGCATCATCCAGCACTGAGATTTTTGAATTTAAAGAGCTAATTGATCAGATGTAGCTTTTTTCTCCACAACTGATTTCTTAATTTTTGACTTGACCCTGCCTTATTTTCTTTTTTATAAATAAACCTATCTTTTATGGAAAAAGACTGTTGGGAAAAGGTGTAGTCTAGGCAACCTCCAAATCTTTATGATTTTCAAGTCTCTACAATCGGGGCAATTTCATCATCTGGACATCTTGGCAATTATTTTCTTTGAGCATATTATTAACTTGTAATCTCTCTAGAAAATAATTTCATAAATTTCTTCCTTGAGAATTTCCTTAAGAGAGAATTCTTATTGGCTATTTAGTAGAGAGACGGCATGAAGTTCATATTGAAGGTACAATTCTTTCCTTGTATCAAGTGTTTATGAAGTGAATAAAAGAATAGCTGCTTCTACTCATTTTTCTTTATTTTTTACTATTTATTATATTCAACATTGCGAATTCAATAATACATTTCATAATTTCATAAATAATTTTAAAGATAGGAATTTAAAGAAGTTCATATTTCGAATCTCAAAATTAAAATTAATTTATTTTCTGAATCAAAGATCTAGCGTTGACTAAACATTAAGATTCTTGCATAAAAACCACATAATAAATTTATTTTGAGATTTGTAACATTTTGGTTAAGTGTAATGTAGCTTCTCTCTTCAAAATTTTGTGATTAAGTGAAGATTAATCTCACATTGTCTGTGTATGCTATATATAAATTATATTTATTAATTATATTTTAGGAACAAATTATTCAAGATACAAGATTGTTCTACTTAAGCGATACTAATCCTTAGGTGTTTATAAGGGTGTTAACCTTTTTTTTTTTTAACACATAACTGATTCTCGATTCTAGATCTTCTAACGAAGTAAACCGCTGCTTATTTTTCAAATAAAGTTCATCTTTTCTCTTTCAAAAGAAAATGAAGTTTTCGAGTAAGCTGGTTACCAATCACATCATAAAAAAAATTGGTGATAACTTTTTTTTATTCATTTCTTAAAAAAAAAAAGTTTCTTACATCAAGCTTTTGCCAAAAAGTCTAGTTGTAACAGTTGACGACTCCATTGGGAACATTTAGAGAGTCAACCTAAACTTAAGTAGAACTGATCTCTTCCTTTGAGAATTTAATTTGATTCTAATCTCGATCTATACTATTTACAAAAACCTGATTTAAGGCCAAGAATGTCAATGGTTTACTACATAAAACTGCACCCGATATTACATTAGGAGTTTCAATATGTTGTATATACCTATACTTGATCTCATGTCCGAAAAGTTAGCATTTTGCTGTATATGCTTACTTTCTATATTTGCTTTGTTATGGAAACTTCACACACTCACATTTATGCATATGCATAAAGCTAAACATGAGCTCAGCCTTTTGTGGTGTATACCTTATTTTAAGAGGGATGAAGGAATGCATGCATTCAAGAGATCACTTAATCTTCGTGCATCTAATGCACCTTATCCTATCGAGGTTTTACTTCATCAGTTGGTACCACTCTCGAGATGCTTTTTAGCGTTTGTATTCATGATATTGATGACTAGAGGTGTAGGAAGATTTGGGAGCCTAAAGCCTTTTAGAACCCTAATCTTAAGTCAAATCCAGCACATAAAAAAAGCCATATGTTAGCCTTATTAGGATCTTATGAACTTATGAAGCCACGAACATAGTTGGAAATAGGAATGTGTAAGTGTTACTTGTAATCTCAAACATTATTTTATTCATATTTCATGACATCGAAAATTGAAGTTTTAGATCAATGAAAAAGTAAAAAGAACTAAGCTTTATTTTAGATTTGAGAATCGAAATAGGTAGATTTGAAGATCAAGTCAGTCTAGTATCTTATAAATAAATACAACAATGGGCAAAGAATGTGCAATCTAAGTACGGAGATAAGCTAATACATCTTCTTCCTTATTGATCACCTTCTGAAGTTAGTTTGATGTTACAGGAAAATGATTTTACTGCCTTAAGATAAGTTTAGGTCGGGTTAATCCATCTCAAAAAGAAGAATTCAAGAAGATATATGGATTGATTAGGGAATTAATTTTCATCCAAACCAATGAGCCCTTAATAAGAGTGGTACTGCATTTTTAGGATCTAACATACAAGGTTTTTTAATTTGAAAAAGTTGATCTCATACCTATTCTTAAGGAATACATGTCCTTATTGGGACCTAACATACAAGGTCTTCTAATTTGAAAAAGTTGATATCATACCTATCCTTAAGGAATACATGTCCTTATTGGGAATTAAGTCAATCGAGCCTCAAAAGACTTATACTA
The DNA here is from genome assembly GCA_021397835.1 of Moringa oleifera. NCBI lineage: Eukaryota > Viridiplantae > Streptophyta > Magnoliopsida > Brassicales > Moringaceae > Moringa > Moringa oleifera. Next base: position 541,571 of record JAJFZO010000184.1, on the reverse strand, counting down.
CGAAAAATATGGTAATCCAGAAAATAAAAAGATTTGCTAAGGATGTGCAGATCTCTAAGGAAGAAATGGTGAAGGAGAATAAAAGAAAAAGATGTGAAGACTACTTGAAGAGGGATTACTTGACCACATAAACATCTAAATAGGTCAAATGGGTTGATTATTTTGGTTCTTTTGATATGTGGATTAGTGATCTTGCCAAAGTAGCTAGTTATATTGATTTGATTATACTAGATTTTGTGAAAATGATCAAGCAAGGTGTAAACTTGATCCCAATTATACTTGCTGAGACTTTTAAGTCTTTATCTTATTGTAAGATCTCAGGAAAAAGGAAGACCATGAGAGTGTCTATCTTATACCTCTAATTAAAAAAACTATCTAGTCAGACATGCAAAAGTATTAAGAGACAATCTTCACTACAACCTAATTAAAATTATTTTGTAAAGATGATGAATTTAAGATCGAGATATTATCTGAGTGGTTTGTTGTGCTCACACTCTAAAAGAAATAAATGTCAAGTGGATAATGCCATGGTTATTCTATGAAAATATTCTGTACTGATTTAAGAATGGATTTATTGTGGTGTTGCAAGCTTATAAAGTTGTTATGGATGTATACGTTTATTAGTTCTCAAGCAACTGAGGATCTAGTAATTTATCCCCATTACTCATGATCTGGTATAAAATGGTAGTTACATTAACACCTTGAGCAAAATGCAAAAAGAAATGTTAGAGTGGGATCAGTTGTAATACATGGTAAAAGAGAAACTCATTTTAGGAATTTGTTCGAAATATCATCAGTGGATGAAGAAGTTGATGAGGGATTCACACTTACTAGCTTGGCTATTTCAATTCCAATTTGCTTTAACCACAATCTTGATGCCCATGTCAACGTTCAAGAAGCGACAAGATCAAGACATTGCAAAAAAAGCTAAATTGGAGAAGTAGATCGGGATATTAAGATATGAGGCTAGGATTCAAGATCACGTGATTGATAAACTTAAGAAAGAACAAGATCAAGTCAGTAAAGAGGAAACTGGAGCTACAATGATAGAGTGTGTGACTGAAAAAGAGAAAAACATTAAGAAACTTACCGAACAAATATTTTCTTTGAAGGAATACATGAATGATCCGAGATCAAATAAAAAGATATTGAAAGAGTGAATAGAGGAATTTTATGGGATTTTGAATAATTTCAAAAAAGAAAATGAAAGATTAAAGAAGAAAGGAAATTAAGACAAAAAAACGGAAGACCTTGCTAAAATAGAGGCAAAATGTATATTTAAGGTTAGACAGATAATAATCATCTTGAATCAATAAAAGATGATAAAAATGGGTTATGTTTAGAAAATCATTAATTTAAGAAATAAGATAAAAGAGTTTATACAAGAGGTTGATTTATGAAAGTCTAGAGCTAAAGAAATCTATGCATCCTGGAGTCACGATAAGAGAGTGTGTGAATCACAAATTATAACTTACAGAAATGACCTTAGAACAGTTTTAATATAGATAGAACAAACTATGGATACTACAAGCCTCACAAAATAGGAATTGAACACCTTCAAGATTGAACTCAAATCATTGGTTTGCTTGGAAGAAGAAATGCAAACCTTATACTTAAGCTTTTAGAAGGATATCAGCATGTCGTTGATGTGTTCAATTATGGTTCCAATCTAAAATACTCATGAGATTCTCATATAAATTGTAATGAAATCTTTATTCTTAGTTTTATGATGACCTAAGTATTATATTGTTTCCATGTCTATTATCATGCATACATTTTTATTTTTAAAATATTAACTTTTTAGATCAAATACCGAAGAAAATATGTAAAGCAAAAGCAATATCCGGTCACTAAGAAGTGTAACCTCATATCTCAAAATTTGGATGAAGTAGAAATGGATAATCAATTAGCCAGAATTGAGAGACTTGAGCAAACTCAAGCTGAAATTGAAGCTGCATAAGGGGTCCTTGATGAAAATAAAATGCAGACTCAATTTCAGTAAATGATAACATCTATTGGTATGTTATTAAAAGGAAAAACCTTGAAGCCCTTAAAAGAGCATCTTCTCAAAAAAAAATTTGTACCCTAACCAATGAGTCCTACTATAGCTAAGGTGTTTTAGAATCAAGAAAAGCAAAGAGCAATAAAATATATCAAAAACATGGATGATTAATTTGAGTATGAGAAAATGGAGGATGTCAATGCCATAAATCAAGAATTTTTAGTAAAAGTCGAATATTTGATAAAACATATGAAATTTCTTAAACAAGAGTGAGAAGCAAGAGGGATCGATATAACTAAACTTAACTTAATGTTGAGTTTAGTGATACATCCAAAATTCAAAGCACTTGAGTTTGACAAATATGATGAGGAAAAAGATGTCCTTGTACCCATTTGAAGATGTATTACATAAAATGTACAAGTATGAGACTAATCAAAAGCTCTTGATTCATTGCTTTCAAAGTAAATTGAAAAAGAAAGCTTTGGAATAGTATACAAATCTAGAGCCTTCCAAGATTCAGTCTTAGAGAAACTTAACAAATGCTTTCCTAGTCTACTACCAACACATGGAGGAGTTAGACCTAATTGAGTCACATTCCAGAACATGTTCAAAAGGGGCAAAGAAACTTTTAAGAATATGACACCCGATGGTGAGAGATGGCTGTAAGAGTTCAACCTGCACCTATTGAAACAGAGTTTTCACAAGCCTTCTTGTAAACTTTATAACCCCCATTCTATTCTCATATGGTTTTCATGGCTGGAGAGAAATTCACCAAGATTGTCTAGATTGGTAAATTTAGAGAAAATGCATTTTAAATCGAGAGATTAAATGATCTTACTCCATGAAAGGCTCCTACAGTAAAAGAAAAGAAAAAAGAAAAAAAAAGAGGAAGTAAATTACATTGCCCAACCAACTTTTTAAAACTAGCAAATATAATCCCTACATAGTATTCACCATAAACTAGAGTTTCTTAAACCCCAAATTTGAGCATAAGAGAGGTCCTATAACATACAATGGCCAAACTTTCTCATGGCAATAATAATGAAAAGCCAAGGCAAAAGAAACAGAGAGTTATTGATTTGCTTGATTTTAATGACTTATTTGGATTTATATTCGCAATTACTATAGCAGAAGTTATTAGCATTGCTATATACTAAACCATTATAAGTTTTTTATCCTCCATGGTAAACCCAATGGCAAGTTGTCAATACCATTTCAGAGTAGTGGGACATGATATAGAGAACTACCCTGCATTCAAGTACAAAGTCCATGTTTTGGTAGATGTAAGACTACTAAGTTCCGAACCAAAAATGGAAATGTTACCAATAAACTTACTCATAATTAGCACCAAGTAAAAATGATCGAATGGTGTGAAGAAGTATCTATGGTTGAAAAAATCAAAATCTTCGTGGTGAAGTTTTAAGCCTTACCAACTATGACAAAGGAGTTATCCATAAGAAAAGAAGGTATGAAACCTCGAGTGTTAGTTATCAAAGTTCCTAAACCTTTTCCAAATAAGAGTTCCCATGTCGTCCCATGAAAATATTAGCTAGATGAACACAAAAATGAGTTTGTTAATATAGTTGGAGCAAGTCGTATGAGAAAGAGTGGCTAATGTTAAGGAACCCTAAAGCTAGAACACAAGCAAATAAGAAAGGAATCGTTGAAAGAAAGAGGAAAATAAAGAAATAGAAAAAGTAGAGAACTTCCTATTATCATGAAATAGGAAGCCGCAAACTTTTTGAAGATAATCAAGCATAATGATTGCAACATCATTGATCAATTATAAAAGACATTAGTAAAGATTTCAATGCCGTCACTTATTTTTAGTTCAGAGAATCATCAAGAAATTTTGATGAAGACTACCAAGAATGCATATGTGCCACATCAAATTACCACTAATGAATTGAAAAGTATCTAATACCATATCGTAGCCCATAACTTCATAACTTTTAGTGATGAAGAGTTGCCACTCGAAGGGCGAGGATTAACAAAAGCCTTATATTAATACCAATTACAGAAGGCAGACTATCTCTGGAGTGTTAATCAATAATGGGTTCTCCTTGAATGTGATGCCAAGATGCACTCTAAATGGGCTTCTTGTAGATCTTACTTATATAAGATATAACTCGATAACAATTAAAGCATTTGATGAAGAAAAAATAGAAGTACAAGGTTCTATAAACCTAAAAATGAAAACTGGTCCGAGCACTTATGATGCAGAATTTCAAGTCATGAATATTAGACCTTCATTTAATCTCCTATTAAGACAACCATGGATCCATTCAGTTGGAGTTGTGCCTTCAACCTCACATTAGAAGGTAAAACTCATTGTAGATAAACCGGTGTCAATAAATGGAGAAGAAGGTGTTATTGTTGCTATATCCTCAAAATCCCTTTATATTAAAGCACCAAAAGTAGAGGAGAATGCATTTCAATTGTTCGAATTTGTTAATGTGGTTGGATAGTTATGGGAACCTTATATGTCTACAAATTTAATGCTCCAAGTTAGGAAAACCCATAGAACAAGGATCCAACTTAAAAGGTTTATAAATGAAACTTTAAAGAAAACCAAAGATTTTGGAAATTCTAGGGAAAAGAAAAAGAAAAGAAAGATGGGGTCTAGTCTATCAACCAACATCAATAGACAAGAAAAGGAAAAGGAAAAAAGAAAGAAAAGCTCTACGTGAAGAACTTAATGATCACTAGCTTATTGATTATTGAAAAATCCTAAAACGGAATTTTAAATCAGTGGGTTTGCACTAACATGATGAACTAATGAAAATGTCAAATGCATATGAAAAAATTTAGGAAAAAAGCGTTAAAAAATAAATAGAAATTGTCTAATATGAACCAAGAGATTTGTTATAAACATTCCTATTTTGTTTCATTTATCTTTAAATGGAAACAAGTTATATTTCCTTCTTAATTTCTTTCTTGATTAACAATAGTTGTTTTCTCTGCCTTCATTAATTTCTTTCCTTTAAAATTTTTAATATGCTCATGGTTCAAGGAATTTGACTGTGAACACCTCAATATCTGAAACTAATAATCTGAAATTGGAAGAAAGAGATTCATTAAAAAAAACCTCGATTTATAAGGAATACGACGAAGATGATGAACTTTTATTGGAAATAAAAAGACAGATTATTCATGAAAAAAGCAATTCTTGCCCTACGAGGAAGAGACTGCACAAGGTCCACCCTAAAATGCTTAGAGGATATAGCTTGATAATGACAAGAAAATCTTCCACCTTTGAGTTAATTAGCATCCTCTCCCATGCTGACAACCTAGTTATTAGCATAACAGAAAAAGTTATTGCGATAACTAGTACTATTAGACAAAGATTCTCCCAAAGTGGCAGCCTCATAGCCATTTAAAGAAACTAAAAAAGAAGGAACATTTCAAAATAGGGGATTATAAGTCCTAGTGATACCTTGTTTACTAAGGTAAACCTTTAAATCCCTTTCATCAAATTGTTAAGACCTAATCGATGTACAGGCTCAAGTCTACTATAGCATGTAATTACGGCCTTGACCTTCAATGTAAAGGTGCCCTAAGTACTTTCATCAACTTTGATTCTCTCTTGAGCAGTGCAAAAGTAACACCTTCTCTAACCCTTATTAGAGGAAGGGATCCCTTTAGTTTGAAAATTGGATACGATCATGGGATGAAGTACTATTAACCATTACCATTAACTTTTTCTCCTAGGTTTATTTTCATGTAAAAAAGTTAAAAGAACATGTTTTTAAAAAAACCCAAGGGCATCGATCTCTTAAGATACACCCATGAGGCTTGCTAAATGCCTTAAACTACTAAGGGCCAATTGGGAAGGAGAAATCCTTAAATATCTAAAAAGACTTAGTTAAAATCATGTAACGATAGTCAAAGCTTGGCTTTCAAAGCATCTTCGTATAAACATAAATAGTTGATAGATGGATCCATGGCCATTTATTTGGATGAGGAATTTCCAATCTAATAGATTAAGGTATGTTATAATCCACCCTAAATCTTTTTAACTTAGTAGTAATGATGGTGTATAGACCTATCAATGTCATAGTAAAAAACAAACAATAACAAAAGAGTGCCATGCATAAAATTGACTAGAAAACTTCCACTAAAACTATCTACATAGGCAAAGAAAGGCAAGCAATAACAAAACATTCAACGTAGCTTGTTACATAAATGGAAAAGGGAAATAGTGGAAGAATGACAAAAAAAAGCAATGGGAGAGAAAACGAGCATTGTAAGATGAAATGAAAAGAAATAATAGTTATAAGGTACCCACTAATGCCTTTACTCACATCCTTAGTGAAACAGCTACCACGTTGCCCATGCAAATTAGAAGTTATGAATATAAAATTTCAAGCACTATAATGATGTTTTGCACAAGTTATGCCTTAACGACATCTTTTCTTTTAATAACTTTACTTTAACTTTTTCTCCACGATAAAGAAAAAGAGCAGGTCGACTTGACATTGTTTACTTTGCCAAGCTTACCTCCAAATCTGAGGTGTATCTTATCCAACCAAAGAGCATCATTGAAAGATTAAAGCACGAAAACTAAAAAGCAATTTTAACCAGAATCTTGCCTAAGCTGAATTGCTTTTAGCTTGGTCTAGTTCTCACCCGATGTTGGTGAGGGGTATATTGTATAAGTATTATCTTCCTCCCCTAATTTGCTTGGATCAAGATGATCACTCCAACCAAAAGTCACGTTATGACAACCATACCAGCTTATTTAACATAACTCAAAACATGAGCCCAATTTAGCTCAACCCAAATTTGTAGTAAAGTCCAAGGCAAACCTAACCACTTTGATGAGTTCATTCTACCCAAAATGTCGTATACATAGCATGATCCCTAGATAGATTCCTAAAGTCAAGGATAACACCTTTACCAACATATGACTCTAAAGCCTATAAAAGAAGAAAGTACATCTTTATTTATTATACCCATAACCATATTGACACCAGCCATGACCAAGTAGGACTCCTTCAAACCTTTGACATACTTACCATAATATCTTCGGCAGGCTTGCCACTAGCATGCAACCTAGCCCATGACGTTGACGCCAACAATAATCCATGTTATAGCCAAGCACACCATTAAAAGCTATAATGACATCAAGAGTTAAGAAATAACTTTACTCATCCTTTATGACTCTTAACTTCCCTTAGTAGTTATGATTGTTACAAAGTGCTTCTTGATATCCTCCCCATAAAATTCACCTGAAATCCTATAGGAACTACCTCCATAAAAGGAAATCACCCAAATCTGAAGAAAATCGATAACCTTATAAAATGCTAAGTGTTTCCCACAAAATGATGACCTCTCTCTTTTTCACTTTCTTTATACTTTCTCCTTCTCATTTACATATATTGTGGATTCATACAAAACTTCTTTGGGTGTCATAGATATACACTTTTATAGGTCAGGTCATCTTATTTTAATCCTAACTAAAGTCAAGTAAACTTTAGTTATCAACAATTGGTGTCATCTGTAGTAATTAGAATAAAATGCCATGTTACTTAGAAGGAATCTTTCTAACCACTCAGTAGCTATTCATAGGAATTTATGATTTTAAAGTCATGCACTGGAGCTGCAATTGGAGCACAATGTCACTTGTTTGAGTTTTAGCAAAAGCAATTGAAAGAGTTACAAAGGGTAATCACGAACCAATAGTAATAGTTATAACGCTTAGGGGTAGGACATCCCTATTTAAGCATCATGTAAGTCTTTCGTCGCGAGCCCTCACCCTTGATCAGTCTCACCAAACTTATAGCCTCTTTTGAAGGTACAGCTGCAAAATAACATGACCCTACACTTGAGTGGCAAACAGGCCTTGACCAACCAAATAGGGGAAGCACCAAAGATACCCTCAATGGAGGTAGAAAAGCTGTGGTAGAAGGTTTAATAGTTAAATGAAAAATATCAAAAGATGAAATAGGCTAATACACTAGACTCGATCTTGCACATAAAAACTTTCCATTTTCTCTAAAGCCATTATGAATGAGCTGGTCCCTCAAATAACAAAAGACTTAAGATCTAGAGCTACGATGGCACAACAGATCCATTAGTGCATGTTAAAAGATTTAAGGACGCGTTGCTGCTACTAAGAGCAAGTAATGCCATACGTTGCAAATTATTCCACCTCCTTTTTTTTTCTTTTTTTTCTTTTTTTTGCTAGGGATGCATTGCACTGGTACCATTCCCTTAAACCTAGGTCTATAGGTTCCTTTGAAGAGTAGGGGTACTTTTGATGATTTACGAGCTATCAGGCAAGGAACGGATGAATTGTTGCATGAATACCTAAAGAGGTTCATTCCCCAAGCTCAGCAAGTCCCAAACTTGCAAAATGAGAATGTTATGGCCTCTTTCTTAGCTAGGATCCCATTATTCTTATATATTTACGTAGTAGTAATCGAGAGACCAAAATCATATGCATATTTGTTAGACAAAGAAGGCCACCCGAGTTAAAAGAGCCTTTAAAAAATATAGAAGTTGAAGTCTCCCTATTGACCTGCCTACATCAGCCTTTGACCATGATTGTCATACCTAAAAAGAAAAGTTGAAAGAGGACTGAGGTAGTAAGACCAAACTTAGAGAGTTGGCATGGTGGGTGTGCACAGATCTAAACACCAATCGTAAGAAGATCCTCATGGATGTTTACAATCGCAAGTTGTTAAGATGCCCACAACTAAATGCACTCTTAAAATAAGTGGTAACCTGATAGATATTATTATTTCCATCGAGACTATACCATGATACCGAGGATTTATTATCAACTGAAGAATGAAATTCAGAATTTAATAAAAGCTAGATACACATGGAATTATGTCAAAGGATAAAGTCCTAGGAAGGAAATGAGTCCACTACCATCGCGACGCCGCGTAATAACTAGCCTAGCCTAAGGGTAATGGCTAGTTCAAATCTAAGAAAATGCAGCAAGACTAGAAAGGGATTTGCTCAAAGGACAAGGTCCTAAGAAGGAAATGAGTCCACTACCACCACGGCGCCGCATAATAACTAGCCTAGCCTAAGGGTAATGGCTAGTTCAGATCTAAGAAAATTCAGCAAGACTAGAAAGGAATTTACGCTCACCACTTCTTATTCAACCCTGTATTCAACCAATGATGGTCCTTATGCCACCCGTGAACTAGAAGCCGCCTCATCCCTTGATTATCAAAGTTATATTATGAAGGCTAGAGCCTTAGCCCTTACTAAGACTTTGGGAAAAAAAAAGTTAAAACTGAGATGTTAAATGATATTTATATCAAGTTATCAATTAAATTCTCATGTTCAAAAAATAATAAATCAAATTTGATCTATTAATTTGATCTAAATTGGATCTTAACTCAGATAATTATGAAAAATTAAATATATTTTCATTATTGAAATACCTTAAAAATAAGTTAAATAAATTTTTTACCTTATTCTGAGTCCATATCTCAAATTTGAACAATTTTCAATGAAAGAGCTATTTTTTAAAAAAAAATTTAAAATTTTGATTGTGTAAATTCTTAAAAAATATTTTCAATATTCAAAAAAATGTGAAACTTTTTATAACAGTCCCTCAAATATTTTTCTATATTTATAAAAAATTTTAAGTTAAAGTTTATTGTGTAAGATTTTTAATTTAAATATCTTTAATTTAAATTTTTTGATAAAGTTTAATTTAGTGTAAGATTTTTAATTTAAATATCTTTAATTTAAATTTTTTGATAAAGTTTAATTTAGTCCAAATAAATAGAACAAAATTTGATTTGTTATTTTTTTTTAAATTTAAAAACTTAATTGGTAATATAAAATAAACATTAGAGTTAATTAAATATTTACTAAAAATAATAAAAAAATCATTCAAATTGTTAAAAATAATAAAAAAAATCATGAAAGGTATGCTTTAGTTTTTACTCTAAGAATCTTAAGAAAAAAAAAACTTAATAACATTCACCGCTAGAACTTTGAATATTGAAAAAATTAATAATTTTTGTCATTTTGAAGTTTTGGTCAAGAGGAAATGAAAAAATACAATCACATTTATGGTCATATAATTTTTTTATGTTTTCAATTTACCCATAAGATTAGGTTATGTGACAAAACCAACTAAAACAATAACCACTTGGGTTGAATTTAAAATTTAAAATTTTTACAAATTTAGTTACCTTAATTAAAATTATAAAAGCTATTTTAAAACCTATCTTAAACTATAAAAATATAACTAATATGTACAAAGTATTTTAATAAAAAATATATAATATTTATTATTATTAAAAAATTATATAATAAAAAGTAAAAAAGTAAAAAAAAATATTACCTATAATAACAATTTAAATTTTTTCGTTAATTTAAATTGTATTGAATTTTTAGTAAAATAATAATTTATTAAAATTAATAATTAAAATTTTTTATTTAATTTTTTATTTTTATATTAATATATTAAATTATCAAAAAAATTTAAAATTTTTAAAATTTAATATTAATTGAAATCAATAAATTATTTTGAATAGTTATAAAAACATAATGTAGATATTGAAATGATAGGGCATTACTGGGTCTAGGCCGTCCTACACCCACGACACCAAATTATAATACGGGTGTCTTATAAAATCAATTTTTATTTTGTTTATAATACATATTTTTTTTGGGTCAAGTTTGTACGGACGGATATTCGGTTGAAACGAGACTCTTTCTGTGGGAAAAGGGCAAAAAAGAGGAATAGTCTTCGGATCTGAGATGGCTTTGGGAGATTTTAAACGATGCGATTTTTTTAAGCGATGATCATCATGATTGTATGGGCAATGATTTTGTTTTGAGAAACAAACAATCGATTCTCTATTCGGTGTTTTCGTTTTGTTCTGGTGATTATTTAATTCAATTTAATGCTCCAAATCTGACACCATGAGGAAGAAGCTCGATACCCGTTTCCCAGCTGTAAGTTCTCTTTTTCAGTTCTTCGTCTTCTTGTTGGATTTTTTTGGTCACTTTGGTTAGTTATTGATGAAAGGAAGTAATTTTCTATTTCGATTTCGATTTCGATTTGAGCGAGTTCTTTTAGTAAACCACGAGGAGCATGATCTATTGATTTTGTCAGTCTTATCGCTTTTTGGGTGGTTGATTCTTAGTTCTGAAACGTGTAGTGGTTGGGAATCTGATTTTTGTGAGAGATTTATGGGATCTTAATGTTGACTTGTTCTTGATTAGGGATCTTTTGTATGCTAGGATTGGTGGTATCTACTTGAAATCACTTGATGGGTTTCTGGGGAAATTTTAGGGATATATACTTCCTGTTCCTGGATTGTGCTATCTGTGCCATGTCTGCCGATGAGCATTCCATTTATACTGGTTGTGACTTAAAATTTGGGTAGTGTTCAATCTTGATTTAGGACTGATTGTTCTCTAGGTTGTGATGTGGCCAAAACTGCATTTGTAGATGCTTTGCTTTTAGGTAATTTGAGGGGGGCGTGCAACTTGGTTGATGTTTTGCCCATGGCTTGCAATTGGTGCTTTGCCAGGATAATGATTTCTACTGGAAAAAAAATTTTATGTTTATGTAAAGATGTATGCTGTTGATGAGGTGTTACAATCTGGATTATTCTTTGCTTAGGACGAATATATCTCAGTTATACTGGTTTGAGTTTTGGGGTTTGCTTTTTTTTCCAGTGAATTTTGTGGTCAAATGGGTGTGCTTCTTTTCCTTCCTACCGTATGAGATAAATATCAGTTTCTATGGTGTAACTGAGGTTGCCGTTGTCTTAATTCCTTGTGCAATTTCATATTCCTTGGGGCCTTAGGAAGCCAACTTCTTTGATTACAAATTGTGCTTTCTCTTTTGAAACTAAGCAGTTTTTCCTGTGTATAGTTCCTTAATCTGTTGTAATTAATGATTAGCATGGCATTAGAGTGCAGGAGCAGAATTTAGAATTGTGGCTTCCTTTGTGCTTCAGTGATACTGGCTTTACCCCTAGGTGCATTCTCTTTTGCTCTTTTCCTTATCACTGGCTCCTAGTCCAATGTCAAGATCTTTTTGACACTATGGGGCTCTAAGGAGGGATTGACGTCCATGTTTTAGTTGAAATAGGTTTACTTTCAATCTGACTTGAGTTCAACTTATAAGTTTGGCTCATCCAGCTTTGATTACTTACAGATCTAGAACAACCTGCAGATTCTTGATATTCTTATTGTGGAATTTCAAATTTAAAACTCAATTTTAATAGCAAACCCTTCATGTAGACTCTATCTTGTTTAAGCCACATTTTCAGATGAATCTGGTGACCTTTGTGGTAATATATGTGACACTTTCCATCTATTCGCTGCATTTCAGCCTTCATTTTCAAGGAAAGTTTCAGGAAGATTTTAAATCTACTAGAATCTTTTTTAAAAAAATTAATTATTAAGAAATTTGGGATTAACAATTTTGGGAACCTGTACGCAAAACTAGTATGAACAAGCATATAGCATCCAGATTGTGGCATAAAGGATCCTTGTAACTAGGGTCTTGCCAGGATCTTACCCGCTTAGGTCCACATTTCTTAACTCAACCAAAGTTGTGCTGGGTCTGTATACTGTTCTTCCATAAAAGTGTACATCAGGAAGTTTTATTTATACTTTTTAAGTAGCATTATACTAGTGGCTTAGGGCATTGTACAATGCAGTAACTATGTTTGCTTCTTTAAGTTGGGTTGACACTTGTCTAGCAATGAGAATGCTGTTATTAATGCTTCCATGCATTGAAAGTTGATGGAAGTATGTCTAATTTGAGTTCACAATTTTGTGTATGCTAATCTTCTTCTTCTAGATGGTTATTATTATTATTTGACGGGAAGAAGTAATTGCAGGCTCGAATTAAAAAGATAATGCAGGCTGATGAGGATGTTGGGAAGATAGCACTGGCAGTGCCTGTTTTGGTTTGTGAGTGGCTCTTACTATAAGGTTTTACTTTTAGAGTTACTTGATCTTTGCTTCCTTGTATATGCTCATTTGGACACATTGTTGCAGCAAAAGCATTGGAATTATTTTTGCAAGACCTTTGCGATCGTACGTATGAGATAACACTTCAAAGAGGAGCAAAGACTATGAGTGCATTGCACCTGTAAGTTCATTCTCAAGCCCTTTTTTTCTCTTTTTGGCCTCTTGATGTATTGTAAGCATACAAATGAGATTGATTTTCTTCTTCTGTTAGCGCTGTCTTCTTACTTGAGAATTGTTAGCTAGTGTTTTTAACTCTTGCAGCAACACAATATTGAGATGATTTTTAACCTTGCAGTTTTCGTCTATCGTGTAGGTGCAACATTAAAATATGAGGTTCCTATTGAGCATTAAAAATTGTTTCTAGCTTTTGATTTCGTCTTTTGAGAATTTTCCACAGCTTCAGATTATTTTAGCTGTGTTACACTGCTTCACTGGAGTATATTTTTTAATCTCAAGTTTGGACTGGACCTATTTAGAGTAGCTTTCGCCCTGTTGTGTTTTAAGAGCTCCCAACTAATTGAATAGGTGATTTCCTTTCTAGAAGAAAATGGTTGAGGAGTAGGCCTTGGCAACAGCAGCCTTTTCTCCTGTCTTTCTTTCCGTTTTTGTCTTCCACATGTCTATTTGTTCGGATCCTCTTCCCTTCCCTTTTCTAAAATGCCTCTTCTTGCATTTCAATATATTTGGCAGTTAAAAACTTGTAAGGGATTTCTTGAATTTTCTACTGGCTCTTATTTTAGTTGCCAAATCAATTTTCAGTCTCCATATATCTCTAGAAGATCAAATGTAGAAGAAATTGACAGTTGAAACTTTTTGTAAATTACTTTGTTGACTATTGGGTTTTGAATGTTCTGCCAGAAGTAGGTCAGTTAGTCTGATAGGCAAGGTTATCTGCTAGACTAGGCACATTGTCTTGTTTAAATTTTGATTGTAGGATCATATTACTTTCCACTTTGCACAGCTTATTTTTAATTGAAGAATTTAGAATTCTAGATTGCAATTGTATATCAGTTAACTAAGTCATCACACAAAATGCAGGAAACATTGTGTACAGAGCTATAATGTCTTTGATTTCCTGAGAGAGATTGTTAGCAGAGTTCCTGACTATGGTCATAGTCATTCTGATGCTGCTGCAGAAGATCGGGGTATTTCCAAAAGAAGGTTAGGATATTATTATGCTCTGTTTTTCCTCTTCGATTCTGCATCAACTTACTAGACATATGCTCTGCCAGGAAACCTGCCAGCGATGAATGTAATGACAGTGATGAGGAGTCAAAGAGGAGCAGAATGGTGAGCCTGCAATCTCTTTCTGCTCTCTTCCTCCCTCTCTGCCTCTTTGTTTGTGTTTTGGCCTCTTCCGGCACTAGTTGTCTTGCTAACTTCAGTGCAATGCTTGGAGTTTTCCACATTTAGTTCCATTCGTGCTTCTTGAGTGTACTTGAAATGCTTAAAGGAATTTTCTGGAAAAAAGGAAAACAATCAATGCTGTTCAAAGTAGATTTACTTGTCTGCTTGTCTGAGGAGCTAATTAGTATAATTTATATGTTCTGGCAATGGCTTCTCTCATTTAAGAGTTGTCTTTTCAAATATATGAAAAGTTATCAAATGATGTCCTGATATGTATGTGACCTAGGTTGTTCAGTTCAGTTGTTATACAAGCTACTCCCGTAGGATGTCATGTACGACTAATTACTGTTGTATTTATATTTTTTAAGAGTTGCAATGATGGAGCTCCTTTTTCTTATCATTACAGCATGAGACAGGCCCTTCAGGCTGCAGTGGCAGAGGTAGAGGCCGGGGCCGTGGAAGAGGTCGTGGAAGAGGCTCTAAGAATGCAGAAAGAGAATCTTCTCATCGTGAGATGGAAATAGAGCCCTCTGCAGTTGTTCAGCACAGTAGCAGGAGCAGCACAGACCATGTAACATTAATGGAAGATAATTCTGGGTCAAAGGAAACATTAAAGGAGAATCTTTCAGCAAATGATGGTCCCAATCCAGCTGCGCGAGATTTTGATCTTAATGCAGAAGTAAACGAAAGTAGTGACGCAAAGGCCGTGGTGGCAACAACTTCAGCTGGAGCACTTGCCTCATCAACAGGGACTACAATGGAGACTAAAAATGAAGAATATCCAGGTTGGTCCATTTCCGAAATGGATGGGATTGATCCTCTGCAGCTTGCACACCTCAGCAAAAGGTTAGATGAGGACGAGGAAGATTATGATGAGGAGGGGTAACTGACCAACTAGCCGGAGGCTTCATCTGAATTTGGTAGGATCAGACTGATGGGTATGGAGACAATGAAAAGATGCATACATTTTTACGGGCATGACCATGCCTTCTTGCAGCGGAGCTGGAAGGCCTTGATATGTTTCTTTTCCCATCTCTCCTTTCCTCGCATTTGCTAACAGCCTTTTTGTGTATGTAGGTTTCCCAAACTCTTAATAGACTCGAAACTTTGCACTTGACAGTTTGCTGTAGGATTAATTTGGGTAATTGCCTTGGGGATAGTCTATTAGAACATGTGGCTTATGTTCTGAAATTATTTCGGTACTTATAGGTGTGATATCCACATCATGTAAACCATGATTGATCAGTTTCAATACAGCCAGATCCAAATCAGCTATGCCTTTTCATTTGACGATAATGTCACCTTGAAGCTTCAGCTTCTCATGGCAACATTCTGGAATTTTCATTGTCAACAAAATTGAACAAAAGAATTTATTTAAATTTCAGATAATAAACTGCCTGGTATGATTGACAATGGCAGAACAGATCTAAATATCCTTGATTCATAATTATGTAACAGCCAAGCTTCTATATTAGTATTGAAGTTCCCTTAATAGAAAGGTTGCAGTTTCATAGATATCATGTTACAAGTACCATATATGCGACCCACCACATAATAAAAGTTCTGCAGGTCTGAATATTGCAACAAAACAGGCCCAACAACTTGGGGCAGGCAAAGACCTGAAAGATCAGGAGTTATCTTGCACCATGCGGTTCAGGTGGAAGGTATCCGCCTCATTTTTGCACACTTCAACCTTGAATTTCTCCTCTTTGTCTCCCCTCTTGAGCTTGAGAAGCATATCAAATTTCACAAACTCTTCAATCACCTAGCAATGATAGCAAAATTAATCATAGTGAAATAAAAAGTTAATCAGCATATTCATGACCCCATGCTATGATCCACCAGATTTCTTTCTCAACCAGTTACAATGAAAATAAAATCACATTGATGACAAAATGGCAGTAAAGATCAAACACTGCAGGGCCTGACAAAGTTATCGTCTGTGGGATGTTTAGAATGTATCAGGTGGCAGACACTATGCCACTCTTGTCAACCTAAACACCTCCTGTTTCAATCATTCTTGACCTAGTCTTAATCATTCTTGACAGTCCTAGATTGATGTCATATCAATAGATGGTTTCAACAATTCCAGTCCTCCATGTCAGTCACAGAGATTCTGATGATATTCTGTAACTTCAGTGCGCATAATCAAGGTAGGAAGCTGGTATTTTAAGCAAACTTTAAGGATAATTCCTTTTGTTGATGCACAATATACCCAACAACATAAACCCATTTTTACAACAAGAATGCCTAAAGAAACTAAACATAAAAAGAGGCTATTGATAACTTTGGTGACTTATTGGGGCCTTGCGCTTGCCTATTTCATGACAAAATGATTGCGAATACTATATCTAAGTATGATCTGGACTGGTCCAAAAAGGCACATCAAGCAACAAGAGAAAAAAAAAAATCAAATTGATTTAGTAATTGAACCATGACATGAAACTAAAACACAAAAAACTGGCCACAACTCTTACCTCAGCCTTTGCATGAACAATCTCTCGAAGTTCATAAGGGAACAAGGAATTAGACCTCTGCTGAATGGTTTTGACAGCATGATCAGCCGCATTCTGAACTTCAGGATCATGCACTGGAACAGCTTTCCATCCAGGGCCATGACCATCTAATTCACAAACTAAGTTAGTCTCACTTCTCATAGCTCCATCCATCCCAAGCAAAATTATCTGATGATATTTAAACTTTGAAAATGAAAATACATTACATAACAACAAAGCCATCTTCACCAAATGCGAGATCACAGATATAGCAAAAGTATTTTGTCTCAAGGCTGGAAGGAGGTGGTGCAATCATCATAATCCTAACAGAAGTACTTCCAAATCTGCTCTGCTATCTCAGTCACGCTCAATACAGCCCAGCTAAGCAGTTTCTTCCAAAACAATAAACAAATGAAAGAAAAAGGACAAGACTTTAGATTTCATGATGAGTTGACATCCTGTTCTCAAGATACCACAAAAACATCCAGCATCTTACAACCTCTACATTTAATGTTTTTTCATCTGGTTTCCACTTTCTCATTTTGATGGGGTGGGTGAGGGAGGTGATGACAAGGACAGACAGCTCCTACAAATAAAAAGCCTCAAAACTGTGAAAACTTGCATGTGGATTTATACTACTAAATGAATCCTGTTGAACAAACTTAAGTACTGGAAGTATACTCCATATACAAAATGATCTGTCAGATTTATCCCCAGAAAGAACCTTTCTCAGTTCATACACACTGCCCCTCAACCTAAAACAGTGATAAACCAAGACAACAAACATAACTGTTTAAACACTGATATTGTACAAGACCTGCAGATGATTCTAGTTTTTATCAATCTTATGATGTGTGTAGTATCATTATAGATGAAGGGGTTACTGGGAGAAGGGGCCTTCACTCCAAAAATGTCATTCACCTTTCCTAACACCAAGATCTGAACTGGTACATGATGGGACATCACCAGCATGCTTGAAATCCTGTAATTCTTTGAAGTTCATCCAAGGCTTCACCCAAACTTTTGCTTCATACAGCTTCCTTTTACCAGCATCAACAGCCTCAAGAGTGAGATGATGCAAAGTACCAGCAACCACCTGTTCTTGTGCTTTCACCACCCTTGCAAACTCAAGCAGTGCATTCTTCAATAGCAAATTAAGTGACAAGTCAGTACTTATGTTCTGAACCTAAGCAAAATTAAAGACATGTATATATATCACACGCACACATATACCCACACACACACACACACAAAGAAACCAAATATATATATATATATATATATATATATATATATATATATATATATATATATATATATATAAATATATTCAGATATCTTACTCAGATTCTGCTATGGTGTTAAATGAGAGTATATCTGCAAAAAGGACAAATCTATTTTTATTAGTTTTTGGTTGGTTTGGAGGATCCAAGAGCCATGCTCATATTATCAGATAATACAGGCGTATCAGATGGAGTAAAAAGTCTGGGAAAAAAGGCTCAAAAACTGTCTCGGGATGATGACCAACCTCAGGGTCCAAAATGATGAATAATCTGTCTCTGTCAGCTTTGAATTCTAACCCAAAACGGAGCACATAAAAATAATTTTAAACTTTCTTCTTTCAGTAACACATTTCTGGCAACAATGTCCTGTCTACTCAAATGGGTTCAATTGGCAACCTTCATTAAAGAAAACTAATCGCAGGAAAAAAAAAAGGATACAAGTAGGAAAAGAGAGGTGAGATTAGGACTCATAGTTCTCTTTTATTAGACAGGTTACAGAAGGGGGATCTCTGGCACGGTTGCAACAGAAGACAAGTCAGGGGTGAAATGGAGAATACCCCTCATTTTGTGGAAGCTGTACTACACCCAGATGATGTTGGCAGCAAATAGACATTCCCTCAATGTTTAATTGATCATCTTCAACCATATCATCAAGACCTCATCAGTTTCACTTTTGTACTAGAACACCACGAAGTTGACAATTAAGAGAGAGAGAAAAGAAAGATTTCCTTAGTATACTGGGATATACAAACACATGGTTACCATTATATTAACAGTGCAAAATCGTGACCCAGAACCAATCAGAAAGTTGGGCAAGGCAAACACCTCCTTGAACCAATGCCTCATCCCCAACTAATGAGGGAAATAACCCATTCTCACCTCAGTTAATTAATATTTAAGAAATCCACTGTGACTGGCAAAGTCAAAGTTTAGATTGATGGACAATGGTGATTCACTGATAATTACAGTCTAGTTGGAAGGGAATTATTTGAAATTACATTGTTTAACATGTCAAAATAAAGTAGAATTCTGACTTCCAGAAAAGTCGCTTAGTTGTCATTCATGGGTTCTTAATCAGGTTATTTTTCCAATTAGTGCAAAAGAAAGTCCAAGCAACAGATCAAATGAAAACCAAGGAAACATGTGGCTTTTTATTGTTTTAGCCTTGCTCTAAACAAAGAAATGGGAGAGGAGGGGAAAAAAAATCTAATTAACTCATCACAGCATGTGCATCTCAGGGTTACAGCCATTCTGCACTTTTTCTAATAGAAAAAGTTGAAAAAACCTACCAACGGTGTTTTATTGGTCCATCTGCTCTCCAGTTAGTTTTA
This sequence comes from Moringa oleifera, assembly GCA_021397835.1. Taxonomy (NCBI): domain Eukaryota; kingdom Viridiplantae; phylum Streptophyta; class Magnoliopsida; order Brassicales; family Moringaceae; genus Moringa; species Moringa oleifera. The sequence goes on along the minus strand of JAJFZO010000184.1, from coordinate 522,142 downwards.
GATTCAAAAAACTTAAGCAACGGACGTGCTTTATCTTTCTTGTCTACTTATGTTATGCATCTTAATAATACTTCTCTGATCAGAAGAGGTATTTTTAATCTCTTTTAAAAATGATTATTTTGCCATCAGCATCTACAAAATTATCTGACCTTCCCCATGTACCCTCAATCTGGGTAAGCCAGTAAATCTAAATGAACTTACAAACATTTTAACAATCATGAAGAGTTTTCCTCCTTCCATCAACATTGTTTATGGCATCTTTAGCCAATTTGCATGAATTTTTATTTTTATGGTATTGTAACCGAGGTAAGGATCAGAGACAAAGTCAGTGGCCCTGTGGGTGTTCACTGGTAAGCAAGTGTTACTTATGAGTCAAGTCCAGCATTCAAATCCCTTTCTTGTTAAGAGCTGGACTATCTTGATCCTCAAAATAGAAAGCATACAAATAAGCCGGAAGCCATAAAATCTTCCCTCCAAAAAAACAACCAAAACCGTCATTTTGTAAGTGGCAACTAGGTCTTACAAAATCCCTAAGATTGCCTCAAAATAAACTGTTGGTCCAATTTACACTTTTTCCTCTCCAAATAAACATTGTGTACACTTAAAATACTCCTAAAGCAATTTATATACAGATAAAGAACCCCTTAGCTCCAAAAATCCACCATCCAGAATTATATTTAATAAAAAGGAAATCAACCTGATATTTTAAAACTGATATCTGTGCATGTAGCAAAGAATGAAAATATGATTAAACAGAATACAGAGTGAAACCTCTTTCTTGTTGTGCTCTTCAACAGCGAAACGAGCAAGGTCGTCGATCTCGGCGCTATTCTGGGTTCCTTGGGATTCGCGCAATCCTCCAACAAGAGCCATTTCTTCACTGCAATACCCTAAATCTCCAATAACAAAGAAATCACAAAGGAGAAGCGAAATTATCAGAAGAAATACTTGGGAGGAAGGAAACGAACTCATGGCCTTAATATAAGATTAGCGGGTAGCGCTTTGTTTGGGTTTATGGGCTCCATAGTTTCGCCACAGTCATAGACGCTTGAGATTGTGCCACGTGCCAGTGTTGACCTCCTGTCTCCACCGAATTTACCATTTGTACTTTTTTGTAGTTTGCGTCACAGACACTCGAGATTCGGACACGCGTTTGACGTTGGTGTTCACCGAGTTACCATCTGTGCTCGTATTTTTAGCTTGTCACAGGCGCTTGAGATTTGGACACCTGTCAGTTGCTGGTGAAAACCAGATTATCATTATACATACGTGGCAATCAGTGGCGTTGGTAGAAACGGCTTTTGCTTAATTTGTAAGCTTAGACCAGAGGCTAATGGAAATGGGGCTGTCAAATGGCTTAAGGGATAAGTTATAAGAAGAAAGCTTTACTAATTATTATAGGCGACAATGGCATGTGAAAAGGAGTGTCTGTCGGTATTTGTGAAGGTAGCCCAGTAATAAGATTATAAAAATATTTGGATATTGATGATTTCAAATTTTGATTTTCATTTTTTTAATTAAATTTTAATTCTTAAAATATATTTAAATAAATTGTAACGTTTTAATTATTTTAATTAAATATTATTACAATTTCAATGTTAAATATATTTAAATTATAAATATTTTATTATAAATTTTGATTTAAAATTTTTTATTTATGTAAAACAATTTAAAATATTATCAAAAAAAATTTAAATTTTAAATTTTAAAAAATAATATTATCAATAATTTAAAATTCATAAAAAATAACTTGTTAGTTGAAAATTATTTAAATTTGAAAGATTAAATCGAAATAAAATATATAAACTATAAGAATAATTTTTTAAAATATTTTAATAATAAAAATATCATTAATTTCTTACAATCATTCTAAACTAAAATTTAATTTAAACAAAATTAATGAATTAAGATTTATTTAGATATATTTTGCAAATTAGAGTTTGAACTATGAGAAAGAGTAAAAATCAAAATTTTAAATAATTTTTATTCAAATATTTTATACATTTAAACATATACTCTTTAATTCATAGATTATGTTGGTATGTTTTTCTTGTAGGCATTTAATTTTATTTTGGGCAGTTCAAGTTTAAGATTAATGTGTGAAAAAATGTAAAGGAAGGAATAAGTGTATGGTCATATTAGACACATGTGTCACGATGAAATTTAAAATTGATCTCGGAATGAAAAATATTTGGGTCCCAAGTGACAAATCCAATCATAATATTCAATATCAGTCGAAACAAAAGTTAATGTTTTTGCATTGTCCGAAATAAACCTTGAGTTAACATATTGGTCACGGAGTTAATGATTAATGAAGTGTAAACACAAGTTTTCATGTTTGACTAACCTAAGGCAAGGTAAATGCTTTCTCATGCAATGACACTAAAACATGATCAACCCCCACACCCTTTGCCTCAAGCGCCTCTATGAGGTTGTGATGAAGCCACTTCCTTCACTAGGTAGATATTTTCTCTGATCTATCAGTCATGAGCTCATCAAGCAACTCAGCCTCCTTATAAGGGCTTTTGCTTAAATTCCCTTGCATCATCCTTTGAGTAAGACATAATGTTATTCGAGGTCTTCAACGGGTTTCTTGGCCTTTCCATAGATGGTAGAGAGGATCAAGAGCTTGTTACCAATTAGAACAAGAGTCCACAAGTGAAATGGAAATCATGGATATAGAGAAGACATCATTACCTAAAAGTATACTTGTGACATCCAGTGGTTACTTGAAGATGAACCAAGTGTCGATCATGGTAGGAAGGCTCATAGAGTCGTTAGACTCAGGATCTCTAGTCCATTCATCAGAATGCAAAACATGTATGTTTGTGAAGGGAAGAAAGATAAGGAACCATTTGAACTGGAAGTGTAAAACCAAGGCATGTTCAAGACTAAGTGATGTAACAAATGGCAAGAAATTGGTGCATGCCTATGTGGTGATCATTGCTAGTTTGCTTATGGCTTCAAGGAGCTTCGTTTGGTAATCCGCCACCTTCACTGCAAGACTGAGGTCTTTAGGATGGTCCTTACAAGTGATGTTTGGCCTGATCAGCATCGATGCCACTTTCATCATGCTTTCACATGAAAGAAGTTCATAGGTCATCTAAAGTTCGGAGCATTCAAACTTGACAAGTAAAATACCATAGCTTAAAGTAATCCATTTTTTTTTTCATTCTAATTTAGTTACTTAAAGCAATGGAGTCTATTTCAACTTGTAAATGAAGTTTTTGTTAGTCAAAATAGTCAATAGGGAGAATAAAAATGAAAATACCAGTTTACTCTTAGCATTAACGTTCGTTTTGAACAGCGTTAGAAGTTGAAGTTTGTATCAGCTATTAATATTACTTTAAGGTCTCTAATATCACTTTTTGAACATCGAAATTTAATTTGTTACCCCAAGTAAACATTAAGGTTTTATGGGACCTTTACCTAAAATATCTTTAATCGTGAAATTCATTTTACTTACCTTATTTTATTTAAAAAATGAAAGGAGTAAATACTAAACTTTTATGGTTTAATTCATGAGGAAATTGTCAAAATTGGCATCCCGCCATTTATTTTTTACAAAAAAAACTTCTTTTAGTAAGTTAGTTTTTTTTAGCACTTTCATGTATCAAAGAGACAAAAATACCCTCACAAAAGACAATGATACCCTCAAAATTAAAATAAATAACCCAAAATTTGAGGAGATTTGTCTGAATACTCTCTTTTGAGGTTTCTCTCTCTTCGAGCTATATCTTTATTCGCTCTCTATTTTAGTTTTATCCTTCCGGATTTTGTATCCAAAATTCAAGGAAGGAATCGAAGGTAGTCATTGATATTTTTGCCTAATTGTCTTGAACAGAGAAGGAAGCTTGTGTTTTTCACAGCATATTTCTCAAGCTCGGGTTTTTCACTACATATTTGTCTTCAAAATCAGAACGTGTTCGAATGGGTGAAAAGGGTGACAGGTATACCTATGAACAACAATGTAGCTTAATTTGGTGCCCCCCGTTACATATGCGAATACATATGTTTGAAAATCTTGCCTTATTTGGTTTACCGTAACATCATTATGAAATTCTCACCTTATCTTCTAAAATCGTGCCTTATTTGGACTATCGTAACATCATTATTTTATATTTTATAATCGTACCTTATATGTCCAATCGTGACATGATTATGAAATTCGTATCTTTTTTTTTAAAATCGTGACAAGTTATAAAATCGTGCTAATAAAATCGTAACAAGTTCATGTAATCGTTGTAGTTTGAAATGTTTTCTTCGGCATTGCAGAATGCGGATAATTGTAACTTGAAATGGTGAGTGGTCTGAGTCCAGTGGTAGTTTTAAGTATATTGGCAGAGATATCAAAACTAAAGGGTTTGTTGTTCAGAAGGGTTTGACATATGTGCAGTTGTTGGATTTGGTTAAATCTTGTGTGGATGCTAATTTCTCTAATACTGATGTTGTACTGCATACTATTGTAAGTTCTGAAAAAACTGCTGTCAAAATTGAGTTGGTGAATGACGATGATGTTGAGTTTATGTTGTACGATACCAGTATAGTTCCCCGTGTGATTGTTGATATAGTGGAGAGAAATTTTATTGAGAATAGACAAAGTTTATCTGAAGGACGAATCAATCCTTCAGATAATTGTGAGCCTATTCTAGAAGCAGAGCCCGACAATGAAGAATTGAATAAGAATTTACATCTTGTCCCACCTTATGTCCCAGTTACATGCCCGAAAGTACATAATAATTCAAATTCAACCGGTAGTGTTGTCAGACAGTATAGTGTGTTGGGTGCTGAATTATACGGTCTTGCGTCAACTTCTACTATGGAATCAGTGACTCCAATTGACACCCTTGCTAGAGGTCAGTTTTTCCCAAACAAAAAAGAGCTGAAACGATTTTTGGGTGTGCATGCTTTAACTGAGAACTTTGAATTTAGAGTCGTTAGGTCTAACAAATCATTATTTGAGATTGCTTGTAGAGAAAGAAATTGTGCATGGAAGATTCGTGCTGTGAGAGTTGCACAAGGACAATTCTTCCAAATTAGAAGGTGTGATTTGACACACACTTGTACAGTTGAAGAGCTGCATCGACGGCATCGACAAGCAAGTTCTACCGTTATCGGTGAAATTGTGGCTCAAAGGTTGTCTACTAATGCAAGAATCATCAAGCCGAAAGACATCATGAGTGATATGAAAGAACTTTTTGGTATACAAATTTTATATAGCAAAGCTTGGAAGGCTAAAGAGTATGCATTGTCCCTTACATATGGTGACCCAACTGAGTCATATCAACAATTGCCATCATACTGTCACATGTTGCAAACAATTAATCCGGGAACTAGGGCTCACATATGCATTGAAGATGGAACTAATCGATTTAAATATTTCTTTGTAGCTCTTGGACAATCGTTGAGGGGATTTCATTCAGTAATCAGACCGGTCATTGCTATCGATGCTACTCACCTAAAAGGAAGGTTCCACGGTGTAATGTTTGTAGCAGCGTGCAAAGATGGAAATGAACAGATATATCCACTAGCATTCGGTTATGGTGACTCTGAGAACTATGAAGCATGGGAGTGGTTCTTACGACAGCTAAAAGAAGCTATAGGTTTGGTTGAGGACTTGGTTATTATATCAAATCGTCATGCTAGTATTGCAAATGCCATCGCAAAGGTCTTTCCTAATTCTTGTCATGGTTTATGTTCGTGGCATATGGCCCAAAATATAAAGAATAAATTCAAGAGGGCAGATATATCTAAGATATTTTATAGTGCAGCTAGGGCATATCGGGAATCTGAATTTAATAAATTGATGACTGAGTTACAGGCTAATCACCCTAAAGCCTTCGAATATATCATGAAAGAAGATCCAAGAAAATGGTCACGTGTGTATTGTCCCCGAAGACGATATCAACTCATGACTACTAATATAGCCGAGAGCTTGAATTCGTGTCTTCGATTTGCTCGCGAGTTGCCTGTCACGGCTCTATTGGAATTCATTCGAGACATGATGCAACGTTGGTTTTTTGATCGACTTGAGAAAGCTAAGGTTTGGAGGCCACAACTAACAGAATGGGTTCACTTGTTGATGACTGAGAGACAAAAAGTTTCTTTACAAATGATAGCTTCCAATGTTGATTGGAATGTATTTCTAGTTAGGCACAAGGGTAAAGAGGCAATTGTGAATCTTATTGAACGTACTTGTACTTGTAAGGAATTTCAAGCTGATCTTTTGCCATGTGCACATGCACTAGCAGCTTCCAGGTGACATTAATTGTATTGTTTTATTGTTAATATTCTTCTATTATTCTTATTCTTATTATTCATTGTGATTTATTAAGTTAACTTTACATATTGTGTATTTTTTACAGGGAACGTAATATTGACTTCATAACTCTTTGCTCTAACTACTACAAACAGGATCAACTAGTAGCAGCTTACGCTGAGCCGATATATCCAGTTGGTGATAAGTCTGATTGGGATGTACCTGAAGAAGTTAAAAGAGTTGTGGTATTACCACCAAATAATGGTAAGTCAGCAGGACGCCCGAGAAAAAGGAGAATACCCTCTGGTGGGGAGAAGACGTGCAAAAAGAAGTGCTCCATATGCATGCAATATGGACACAATCGATTGACTTGCTCTAATCCACAGTATTATGATAGAGTTAGCCACTCTCGATCGTCTAATGTGCCTGATCAATTGCGTCGTAAATGTCGTAACTGTGGTGGAATCGGGCATAATTCACAAACTTGTGTAATGCCTCCCATTTCAAATTTACTAAATGATGATACAATTGACTTATGATGATTGTTGATATTTGTATTGTATTGTTGATTTTAAACTTATTTTTTATAAGTTATTTGTATATAAGTTGCAATTTTTAAGTTATTATATGGTCTTAATTGTCATTGCATGTCAATTCTCGTCTTTACCCTTAAGTAATTTTTTCCATTATTTTGCAATGTCAATAGTTAATCGTACATTAAATTCGTGCCTTTAAAATCAGAAAGTACCTTAACTTCGTACCTTAACTATACAATCGTACCATTAAATTTTCCCATTATTTTGCAATGTCAATAGTTAATCGTACATTAAATTCGTGCCTTTAAAATCAGAAAGTACCTTAACTTCGTACCTTAACTATACATTCGTACCATTAAATTTTCCCATTATTTTGCAATGTCAATAATTAATCGTACATTAAATTCGTGCCTTTAAAATCAAAACGTACCTTAACTTCGTACCTTAACTATACATTCGTACCATTAAATTTTCCCATTATTTTGCAATGTCAATAATTAATCGTACATCAAATTCGTGCCTTTAAAATCAAAACGTACCTTAACTTCGTACCTTAAAAATGCATTCGTACCATTAATTTTTCCTTCATTTCGCAATGTCAATAGTTAATCGTTCCTTCAATAGTTAATCGTGCCTTTAATTCGTGCCTTAGATTTAAATTCGTACAATTAATTTGTATATAAAATACAATTTCGTACCATTACTTAGTGAATTCAATTCTATTTCGTACCATTATTTCGTTCCTTCAATTCAAATCGTGCCTTTATATTGATTTCGTACCTTTGATTCACAATAGTAAATTCTAAGTACTGGTATGAAATATATATAATGAGACAGACAAAAAATGTAATAAATTTTATTTTTATTGACAAAAATAATAGTATATACAATTTTTAAATGTATGTACAGAAATAATACATTGTATAAAAAGAATAAAAAATAACAAATTATGAACTATCTACAGTTGAATTGGCAAATATATGGATTGCCATATGAGTTCGTATCTCTGGCATATCTTTATCTTTATACTTCAAGCGTTTGTTGAGAAGCAAGTGCTCCATTATGTACAACATATGAGGTCCACAATTGCCACTGAAAAAAATAGAAATTAATTAAAAAAACAGAAATAAAACATAAAAAGACAATAACAACAACTTGTTAAAACAAAATACATACCTTTTTCTCTGTTGGGGGACCTTGTTCTTTGGCTCTAGTGTGCACGAGAGTGGAATATTCGGCTTCTTGATATTTGGTTTATGCTTGAAATATCCCCCACTGTCCATATAACTCGGTAGCATAAATCTCAGCGGGTTTTGTTGCCGAATACGCACCTCAGTTGGTATTTCTTGCCGAGATGAGTCAAAAATTCTTAAGGAAAACCTCTGCAGATCTACCAGAACCAGCAGCCAATGAGATCCCCCAACATGGCATGGAACCATCAGCTGCATTGAAAAATATTGCTTACATGTCAGTAATGAGTTCACATAATATTGCAACACTATAGTTAAAGGAAATGAAAATATCAATCACCTTATTCACAGTGTGCCAAGGTGGACACTGGGGACAAAATTTGCCTCTCACACGATCAAGGAAGTCTGCTTCCCATTTATGTGCTTCAAAATTGGCGTGTGGAGGAGGACAATCAGCATCCGGATCACTTTGATATTCATTGTAAATATAAAAAAATGCTGTCTGCAAATTTGAACAAAAAAAGTCAATAAAGAAATTATAATAATCGAAAATCATACAATCACTTAATGACCAAATAAACTTACATAGAGCCATGGATCACATATGCAGACATCTTGTGCATATTGTCCAAGAAGTTCCTTCTGCCTCCTTCGAAGGAGACAAAGGTATGCTTCAATATGCTGTTGAGACACAAAAGAACAAATATTATACTGTTAAATCATTGTACGAAACGAATGCATAAATGTTAATTCTAGGTATTAATGTAAAGAACATAGTAAAATGACAAACTTACCGAGTCATCAACCCACTCATCATTGTCTTTCAATGCTTGGAACCATTCCACACTGACTGAATGACCAATACCTACATCACGGCTGTACAAAAATGAAAACAATGTGTTAGAACAAAGTACAAAATATTGATAATTCAGTATAATGATCCCTCAAAAATAAAGAACTTACTATGATTGGCCATTCATGAACTCGTTGAATGCAATGAGGATTCTGTCGCTGAATTTGGACTTTGCACTCACCATGTGAGGGTACTTGGCTTTCTTAGACCCAATGTTGAGGTCGACATATGGGCTGCACAGTTGTCTTGACCGTTTACGAGTCCTAACAACTGGCAGCTCACTGTCGGTTGCCTCAACTGGGACAATAGCCAAGTGCCCCACTTCCTCATTGCATGGACCTGCTGCAGTGGCCATTTCCTCATCTGTTGGCATTGCAGCAGCCACTTCCTCGGTGATTGGCCCTGCAGTGGCTTCTTGTTCAGGCAACTGCCCTGCAAGAGCCAACACCTCCGTGGTTGAATCTTCAGGTTCCTCAATGATAGGATTAACACCCTGAGAAAAAGGAAAACAATTACAGATGTTATTTTATGTCACAAGATGCAACAAATTTGAAATTATGATATGATATAGATACAAATTACTTACATCATTAGGAACTGGATCTGACATTATGCGGGAAGGATCTTGGCCACCATGTCTTGCTCCTTGCAGAGACAGCTCGATGGACTTCAAGAGGGCCATTTGCTCCTGATGGCGTCTTTTATTTTCGAGATCCATTTGGTTTATCTTCACCTCGAGGAGATCTAATTTTGCCTCCACAGCAGCGAGGCGAAGGTAAACATCTGGATCATTTGCTCTTCTTTCAACGCCTGGTGCCTCCCTCTCAACTTCATCCTCCCGCACCTCTGGCTCCACAGTCCTCTGGCCAGTTAACTCCCTTCTATCACTAGCGACTTCATCAGATTCATCATCCCTCTGTCGCTCGGCAAGAAGAAAGCCAACTCGACGCTACAGGTAACAAAAGTTGTTGATTATAGAATGCAATAACAAAACTTATATAATATATGAAGAGGACATACCTTGTATTGCTTTCGCAAAGAAGATGGCAAATTTGTGGAGTTCTTCCGGTTGGGACCCTCCACTGTGTCATCCCCACTAGATCGTGTAGTAGGCAATGGGACAATGGTGTCCTCAACTCCAATGAAGTAAGGGGCTTGGCGCTCTGCAGTTGTTGGAACCAACTTTTGCTTAGCCCCCATCTGAAAATATGAAATGATAGTCAATATAGGTACGAAATAAAGGTACGAAAGTAACAAAAATGTACGAAATGATCAATATAGGTACGAAATAAAGGTACGAAAGTAATAGAAAAGGTACGAAATGATCAATATAGGTACGAAATGAAGGCACGAAAGTAATAAAAAAGGTACGAAATTATTAAAAAGGTACGAAAGTGTCAACATAGGTACGATATAAAGGTACGAAATTAGAAATAAAGGAACGAAATGAATAATATAGACACGAAATAAACAATATAGGTACGAAATTAACATGAAGACACGAAATTAGAAACCTAGGTACGAATTAAAATGAAGACACGAAATGAACAATATTGCTTACAGTGTTTGTGAATATCTTCTTGCAATCTGCGTTATGCGGCTTTCGATGGAACCTCCATCGGCAAATCCGTGGCAGTGGTAGGTTAGAGCTCGACAACCTACTACCATGCATGTTGGTAGCAGGAATCACCTCGAACGCAAAGATCTATAGAAAAAGGAAATCAAGTTATGCTTCATGAAGATAAAATTAAATTAAATCCATTGAAATAAAAAATAAATAAAAATTAATAAAGATTTTTGATCCTTACTTGCAGTGCCCATACGAAGCCGTAGGCATTGTAGTTCATCCTACTGGAATCCATTGCTCGATTAGCAACTGCCTTCTTGAAATGCAGCAATGAGTTGCAGAAGACCCATGTGCCCCACGGAAAGCGATCAAATGCATCAATATTGTCCACCAGGTGAAATTGCCAGTTGGAGACATGCTGGCGCTCGTCATGGCCTTTGATGAAGCCATTTAACAGATAAAGCAACGCCAACTTCACTTTGTCATCTTCATCTTCAAAGTCCCCTTCCAGCAGCCTGGTCTTGATGCAACTTCCACTGATCTTATCCCTTCCTCCGAAGTATTTAGCATGGATTCCAGACGGATTAGCTGCAATGGTGTCTGTGTCCGGTAGCTCGCCAAACTTCAAGCCAGTGATTAGGCAGAATTCCAGTTTGCTGAAACGAACCTCATTCTGCCCAAGTCTGAACCACATTTCGTCCTCCCGGTCTTGTTGAATCTCCCGAAGTAGAAGATTGTGGACTATAATCCCAGAGAAGTTGAAATCTGCGTGCACATGTAGAAAATGCCCCAGACAGGTCCTTTCAAACTTCTCCTTCTGAGAGTCATCTAAAATTTGCTTCAAAGTCGGGATGACATCGTTGTCGCAGTGTTTCATTAACTTCCCAGTCTTCCAGGACTCTTTAGGGATCACATAGGGCTTCTGAGATGTAGAGCTGGTTGCCATCTGCAATTGATCAAAAAACATGTCAAAATGCGAGCAAACAGTATACGATTTTTGAAAACTTGGTACGATTAATGGGTACGATTTATAAAACTTGGTACGATTTTGAAGAATTGGGTACGATTGATTGGTACGATTTTAAAACTTGGTACGATTTGAAGAATTGGGTACGATTACTTGGTACGATTATAAAACTTGGTACGATTTGAAAAATTAGTTGCGTTTTGACCTAACATGATACGAATATAGCGAACAGATGCACATAGATGCACCTAAAGCAAGAAATTAGTGCACACAGTCACCGAAGATTGAAAATAGGTAATATACCCAAACCAGTTTTTTTATTTTAATGTATCAAAAGAAAAATTAAAAAATGCACAGCGACATGAGGGGAGAATTTTCACTCGTGTGTATTCAAAAGAAAGGAATGAAGAATTTAAGCTAAGTGATGAAAAGTTAAAACCATACCGCTATTGATTTCGGAGTTCTTCAGTAGCTTGTGGATAATCTTCAAAGGTCGGTTTACAATGCAAGCGAAGAAATGAACAAACACTGAATGCAGAAAGACGAAGCTAAGTGATGAAGTTTACCGCCACAGATAGAAGAGAGGGAAAGAGAGACGTTTCAGATGTTTGACTTTTGGGATTCTATATTTGGACAAATAAGTAATTGCACATATTGCCAAAGGGTAATTTTGTCTTAAAGTGTCTAAAAAGTGCTAAAAAAATATACATTACTAATGTTGGTTATTTACACAAATACCCTTATACGGACGACTACAAACACAAATTCCCCTTAATTAATCACCAAAATACATTTTGATTTTTAAATTTATTTTTAAAAATAAAGAAATAAAAAAATAAAGTAAAAATTTAAAGACATTGTTCTATCTCACCAAGAAATCTAAGTTCAAGAATCGGCTACGTGTAATAAATGATTATCACCGCTATAATGCTCATTAATTGATACCAAATTAAGTGAAATTATTTTTCAGTGATCCAATTTCAATAAAATTTAAAGTTGATTCCTAATTGTGGTACGAAAAGACACAAATTAAAGACCTCAGAATAATACCAAATGATGAGATATCATTTGTAACAATAATGAATATTTTATGATGGAAATTACAAAAAGAACACCAAGTCCACATCTTTTTTTTTTCAAAACAAAAATCAATTTTGTTTTACATCGCAAAAAAATGAGCTCTTATATAAGTCTCTTTGATATAAAAATTCATTTGATCAAAACATAAAGAATGGTAATAATTACAATGAATGATAGTGTCTCTCCTATGATGGAAACTTCGATAAAACTCTTATCCATATCCCTATATTCCAAAACACAAATCAATTTTATTTTAGAATAATAGAAGTAAGCTTCTACATCAACCTTATCATTCTAAAAATTCATTTTAAAGAAAATCATGTAACATTTAAGATGTACAAATTCATTATAACAATAATTTCAACAATAAATTAAATAATACAAGAATAGTATTTAAATGTTGATCGACTGATCAATTTTATTCAAAACAATTAAAGAAATTGTACAAAGATTGAAAAACAGAATAAATTATACCTACTTTCTTGATGCCAAGATTCTCACAATCGTCATTATATGCAAGTAGCATAATTATAAGAAAAAGAAAAGTGAACTCTCTAGAAAACACTTAGCAGACTAAAAACTAGCAAGACTATGTTATATTCTCTTTTAGACTATTTGTGCGAAAGCACTTTTCCTTTCAATCATTCTCTTATTTATAGGAAAATTTTTAACACAATCCCACCGAATTCCTAAAATTTGTAGGCTAGTAAAAAGGACCATCGTGCGACGGACATTCTTCCAAGGTGATGTGTGCACCAATGCGTATTACTCTTTAATATCTTATGGACCTTTTAAAGATTTCCATAACATTTTAGTATCTTTCAAGTCGTTAGGAGAGATGAGAGACTTTAAAAGCCACGTTTTATCCTCTTTTTACTTGGTTCGGCCTTGAAGTGTCATCACATGATCAAGGTTGAACCTGTCTTTCGATAATCGACCTATTCTTTACTTTTTAAGAACCATATATGAACTTATTCTTCAAGGTTGAGTTTCAAAAAGGTTTAGCACGGTTGATCATGAAAAGGTCGGGCTTTTTCTTTTATCGAGATAAATAATAACATTGGGCATCTAGTTGCTTTGGCCAATATCGAGCTTCTTCCCCTTTTGACTTAGTCAACTAAACAATATCAAGTGTCAAAACTTTGACTTGGTCAATATAATAAGGTCTGGCTTTAAGCTTTGACTTGGTCAACATAACAAGGTTTGGAGTTAAGTTTAAACTCAGTCAAAACAATAAAATCTGGAGCTAAGCCTTGACTTAGTTAACATAATAGCATCGAGCATCAAGTTCTGATTTGGTCAACATAATAAGGTTGAGCATTAATCGTTGACGCAGTCAATCAATAAGGTTATGTGTCAAGCTTTGATAAGATTACACTTGATCTCATTTTCTTTTGAGCTACAACTGCCTTGTAACTGCCATATTTCTTGGCATATTAATTATAATGTTACTGCATGCATTAAAATGGCGATATAGGGATTTAAAAAGATTTTGGGTCTTCGGTTAAACCCTTTCATCTGTCCATTTTTTCCACACACATAGCCTTTTGTTGCTTATTTCTTCCTCATTTCACTTCTTAGCATTTGCAAAACTTCTTTCTTGTATAAAGCACTTTTCACCTTTCAAGTTCTTCATTCGAGTGAGTTTCAATCTCTCTCTTCATTTTCATTTTTTTTTCATCTTCTTCCTGTACTTCTTTTTTGAATGGCTGAATTCGAACCTTTTATGAATATTGAATCCAAACTCCAAATAGCTAGACAAAAAATATTTCATCAATCCATCTATTGGACTCCTGAGAGTTGCTTGCAGCCTCACGTTTACAGTGAATTTGTTAATTTGCATTTGTCTAAAGAATTTTCGGTATTATAAATATATTATAATCTTATGTGCCTTTATGTTATAGACTAAACATTGATATCTGTTACAGGAGAAGAGAAAAGTATAAGTGAAAAAGAAAAAGAAGAATGTCTATGATAATCAATAATCTAGCAAAGGCTTTGCTGGATTAGAGATTGAACTGGTCAGTTATATTTATTTTAATAATGCTCATGTATGACAACTAACTTCTTTATACTAATATGAAGATGGGTTCACTTCAAATTTATATATATATTAGGCACTAATGAAGATATTGACCATGCCACATTGTGGAAAGCAGCATAGGTTAATTCAAAAGGAGAACACATTAATGAGATAGTTAAAAAATATGCTGACAGGATAATAAGTATTTTGATTTTTAAATTTTTTAAAATTAATTTTGAAGTTTCAAGTAACCATTTGTTTATGCTTTAATTGGATATTTATGAGGATGATGTGATGGCACAAGAGACACAAAGTACTTTTAAACCCTCACATCACTCATTCCAGCCATTGGTACTCTAAATCATTTTGGTCATGTCAGAGGTGTTGGTTCTGGAGTCTCAATCACTTCTTACTTTGGGAGAAAAGTAAAGGTGCTAATGGTTTCGTTTGATGATGTGACCGTTAAGAAAAAAGTGATGAATATTTTGAATTAGATAGATAGTCATAAACATCCATTGGATCATGTAAGTGCAGCACATCTCCATGACTTTAAATGTTCTAGTAAGGCTAGCAATAACATCGCTCGAGCAGAATCCAATGAAGAAGATCTTGCACCATTTCCAGCCTACTTACTATCATTACAACTCAAATTCGAAGGTATGTCATGTGTTCTTCACTTCAATTATTGTTATTTTTGTTTACCATGCATTAAATATTGCTTTGTGTTTTTCATTGTAGTGTATACAATGTCAATGAACGATTGATGATGACATTACTAATGTTGTAGCCTTTGATTTGTTTTCATTGATCTTATTATGAATACGATGATGCATGGGAATGACATGGTGGAATTGAGCTTAACAATTAGTTGGACCTAATTATTGATTGAGCTTAACAATTAATTCATCTTAATAACTAATTGGGCTTAAAATCTAGTTGGGCCTAATAATTAATTTGGTATAAGATTTAATTGTACCTCAAAGTTAGTTGGGTCAAAGATTTATTTGAGCTTAATAAAAAATTGTACTTAATTTATAATTGGCTTAAGAACAAAATGAACTTAATATATAATTGAGCGTAATATATAATTAGGCATAATAATCAATTAAATTTAAGATCTAATTGGGCTCAAAATTAGTTAGGCCTAGTAATCATGAGCCTAATAAATAATTAGGCCTAGAAACAAATTAAGCTTAAGATATAATTGAATCTAAATTATAAGGGTCAAAGTTCCATAAAACCTTGGTGTTTACGTTATTTTACCAATCAAATCTTTATATTCAAAAAGTGACAAATTGAATCTTCTTTTATTAATTTAGTCTAAATTGAATCTTATCAAAAAAAATTAGAAATATTCAAATTGAAGATTTTATATAATGAGTTTTGACTTTAAAGTTTTCAGAAATGTAAAGAAATATTCAAACTACCATCACAAAATGTTTCAAAGCCTTTTGAGTATTAAAAATTGTTTAAGTTTGTGGGATGGACCCTAAAAAAATAGAATAATTTATTTTAATTATTTTTGAGATAATTCAACAATGAACATACCTAATAATTTTTCATAACCATTTGTTTCAAAGTTCAATTTAGATCAAATTAAAATATCAAAGTTCAATTTATCACTTTTTAAACATGAAGGTTTAATTAGTAATATAGGGTAAACATCAAGATTTTATAATTTAAGTCCAATTAGTGGGCCTAAGATTTAATTGGACTTGTGAATTAATTTGGATCGAATTAATTAGGTTAACATGCATGAGTCCATGAAATAATTTGACATATATAATTTGCTTTAATAAATAATGTGACTTAAGATATAACTAAACTTGACATTAATTATGCTTTAGATTTAATTGGCCTAAAAAAATAAACATATGACATAATTAGATCTCATATTCAATTAAACATGTGATATAATGGGCTAAATATAATTGAACTTGAGATATAGTTGGGCCTAAAAAATAAATTGGATGCAAATTATAATTAGACTTAGAACAAACTGAACTTAAGAATTAATTGTGTATGAGAATAAGTTGGATCTAAAATTTAATTAGGCATTTTAAAAAATTTGAGCTTAATATATAATTAAACTTAAGAAAAAGTTAGAATGAAGATATAGTTGGACTTATTACTTAATTAAGCCATATTAAGTAAGCTAATGTGCATGCACCAATAAATAATAAAGCGTAAGATATAATTAGACTTGAATTAATTTGGCCCAAAAAAAATAAATGGACTTAATATTTATTGGGTCTAATAATGAATTAGGCCTATCATACATGAACCCAATTATAATTAGACTTGGGAATGAATTATGCCTAACTGATATTATTGTAGCTTAATAATTAATTGAGTAAAAAAATAATTGGGTCTAATATATAACTAAGCTTAATAATTTAATGGGCTTAGCAATTAATTGGCAATAATAATTTATTAAACTCAACATTTAAGTAGGCTAAATAAAAAACTTTTGCTTTATATATCATTGTGCCACTTGAATATTTAAACTTAATATAAAATGGGCTTGATAAGGGAATGAAATGAATAAATAATTAGGCCTAAGAAGTGATTGATATTTATAATTAATTGGACCTAAAAATTAATTGAGTTCAAAGATTAATTGGCCCAAGACTTACCTGTGCCTAAGAATTAGATTGATCTAAAGTTTAATTAGGCCTATGAAGAAAATATTTAATATATAATTGATCTTAATAAATAATTAGATATAATATATAATTGGTCCTAAGAACAAAATGGGTTCAATACATAATTTGACCTTAAATATAACCCAACCCATAATGAATTCCATTTAAAATATAATTAAACTTAATAATTTATTAGACTTAAATAGTTAATTAGGCCTCAATTGCAAGAGCCCAACAAATAATTATACCTAGGAACAAATTGGGTCAAAGATATTATTAGACCCAACTTACAATTGACTTAAGATATATTGGGCATTATAAATAATTAGACTCAATAAATAATTAACTAGTTTAGCCTTTTATCTAATTGAGCTAATAAAAAGTTAGACTTCATATATAATTGAGTTTAAAATAATTAACTAGTTCTAAGATATAATTGAAACTTACAATTAATAATCTAGCAATTGATTAGGCTTAATAATTAATTGAGCCTAAGAAATTTAGGCTTAAGATTTAATTGTGACTTACAATTAATTAAGTCTAAGATTTAATTAAGCATTATAAAAAATTAATCATGCCTAATATTTAATTGTGTGTGAGAATTAGTTGAATTTAAGATTTAATTAGGTCTTACAAAAATTTTAACTTAATTTATAATTACACCTAAGAAAAAGTTAAAGCAAAGGCCTATTAATTAATTGTACCAAATTAACTAAGTTAGTGTGCATAAGCCCAAGAAATAATGTGACGGATAATTAGCCTTAATAAATAATAAGATCTAAAATATAATTAAACCAAATATTACTTGGGCCCTAAAAATAAATAAGTCTAATAACTAATTGGGTCATCGTGCATGAATCCAATAAATAATTAGGCTTAAGGCGAAATTGAGCCTAATAATGAATTGGGCTAAAAAAAGTAGGTCTAATATATAATTAAGCCTAATAATTTATTTGATCTAACAATTAATTGGCTCAAACAATTTATTAAACCTAAGATATAATTGGGCTTAATAAAAAAATTTAACTTAATGTATAATTGCCCCGCTTAAATAATTGGACTTAATATAAAAATGGGTTTGATAACAAAATAGAGCTAATAAATAATTAGGCTTAAGATGTGATTGAGGTTTATAATTAATTTGATCTAAAAATTAATTGAGGTTAAAAATTAATTGACCCAAGATTTAGCCCAAAATTAGATTGGTTTAAAAATTTAATTAAACCTAATAATAACTCGGGCTTCATATATAATTGATCCTAATAAATAAATAGATTCATTATATAAATTTTCCTAAGAACAAAATGAGATTAATACGTAATTTGGCCTAAAATATAACTAAGCCTCATAATAAATTCGATTTAAGATATAATTAAGTCTAATAATTAATTGAGCTTAAAAATTAATTAACCCTTAATTATATACGCTTAGCAAATAATTATACCTAAGAACAATTTGGGTCTAAGATATGATTGAACCCAAATTATAATTAACTTAAGATATACTGGGCATTATAAATAATTGGACTCAATAGATAATAAGGCCTAATAATAAATAATAAGGCATAAGATATAATTAGGTCTATCATGTATGAAACTAAGAAATAGTTCGACTAAGGGAGAAACTAAGCATAATGTGTAATTAAGCGTAACAATTAAATGGAAGTAACAATTTATTGGGCCTAATAATTTATGAGGCCAAATAATTAATGTAGCCTAGGTTTTAATTGAATTTAATAGAAAATTAGGCTTAATATGTAATTGAGCTTAATAAATAATCGGGCTTGATATATAATTGGTCCTAAGAATGAAATGGGCTTAATACATCATTGAGCTTAAAATATAACCAATCTTAATAATTAATTTTTTTAATTAAGATATAATTAAGCCCTACAATTAATTGGGCCTAAATTGCATGAGCTTGACAAATAATTACACCAAAGAACAAATTGTGCCTAAGTTATGATTGGATCCAAATTATAATTGGACTTAACATATATTGGGCATTATAAATAATTTGACCAAAAGATAATAAGGTATAATAACAAAAAATAGGACATAAGACATAATTGGGTCTATAATACATGAAACTGAGAAATAATACAGCTAATGAAGAAATTGAAGCTAATATATTTTAATAATTAGGTGTAATATGTAATTTAGTCTAATAATTGATTGGAACACACAATTAAATGCATCAAATAATTAATTAGATCTAAAATTTAATTAAGCTTAATATATAATGAAGCTCAAAAATGAAATAAACATAATAAATAATTAAGCTTAATGTGTAATTGAGCGTAACATATATTAATTAAGCTTAAAAATTAATCGAAACATAGAAATAATTAGGCTTAATAGTTATTTATGCCAAATAATTCAATGTATGACCTTATTTAGTTCATATTTGATAAATTGGCCTATAATGGCTTCTTCCTCTTCCATAGTCATTTTCTCTTCCTCTGATTCGACCACAACTGTAGGTGTTATTATTCCTCCACTAGGCACCATTCTTTTGATTCTTGTTCTTTGCTATGTTAGCCATGGGGTGAATATTGCTCAACAAATCTTTATATTATTCAACCTTTTATTCATGAGTCAGTAGTAGAGGTAGGATTTCTCGTAAGGATAACTCATCTAACCTAAATTGGACATTGATGGACACTGCCTCATAGTCTTTTCCTATTCTACTAAGTAGTGAAATAATGAATTCTAAGTGTCACACAAGATTACTTGTCATGGCTAAACTATGAGCTATGCCCTTAAGTTGATTATAATAAGTTATGACTGATGCTAGCCCTTTCTTTGTAAAGTAAAGTGTAGATTTCAACTACATGTATTTGGACCTCATTTGGTTTCAAATAGTATTTCAAAACTTGACCATATGGTGTCTATTTTAATTTGACTTAGTATATCCAAATATATATTGAACAATAACCAGCTTACTAAGAGTTGGACTTACTAGATTTACTCATGAAATGCTGGATTTTCTTCTTCCTTCATTTTTCCTTCTCCATTGTGAATTGATGATTGCTAATGGATAATATTTTCTATCCAATAAGAAACCTTCAATCTTGTGACTTTTAGCTAATGCTAATAGTTATTATTATTTTTTTTCATATCATGTAGTTCTCCTTGTCAAGCTCAAAGTTGAATTAGAAGTTAAGTAACACTTGGTTTTCATTGTTTTAGTAGAAAGGGGTTTCTGAGCACCTTAATAACTTAAATAGTTGGCCAATAACCCCCCAGATACTTTAAGCCACAAGAGAAAGAGGTTTGAATTCTTTAGCAACCTAAAATTCATAGTACATACTAGTCATTAGTTGCTTTATGCTTTTATTAAATTTTATAATCTTGAGCAAACGGTGATCATTTTAAGTAATAATGTAAAGTTCGTATGTAATTTAAAAGATGTATTTTATATCATTGGTTTACCAATTGATGGTAAGTCAATTATTGCAAAATAAGGAAAGTCTCGCACATTATTTATTGATACATTTGGTATGGAACCCCAAGGGAAAAGCATTATTGAAGGAAAAGTTTCCATAAGTTGGTTAAGGAATTACTTTAAGGCTTGAGCTTTATAACTAAAATCAGAAAAGTATTTGCCTCACTTGAAGGCTTATATCCCTAACGTCTTAAACTCTTTTGTTTTGTTAGATCAAAGTAGTAATTTACTGCTTATAAAATATTTGCATCTCCTAAATGATATATCAGAGATGCGGTCATATGCTTAAAAGACTGCTACATAATGTTACTTATATAATTCTTTGGAGAATTCTAAAAAGCATCGTAGTTCGAGGTTATTTGAACAGATTTAGACAGTAACTATAATTAATTTATTTTTTAATTAAACTTATTTATTTACATTATTTATTTATATAAATTTGCCTCTCTTGCAGCTCTTCATCCTTGAGCATATTTTAGATATTGCATGATCTTTTATTTAAAAAATAGTCTGCAACCTACCTTTGTTTTCAACTTACCATGTAATGTCCCAAAAACAACTCTATTCTTAACTCTTCAATGTTTTCAAACTTACGTTGAAGTTTATCACAGCATCAAGAACAATCCTTTCTATATGCAAAGATTGAAGAATAGAGCAACCATAAAAAAACACCGAAAAAAGAATTAACGACTTAAAAAATGGAGAATAAATGGAAGAAGAGATATAAAGGAGAACGCATTCATATAGATTCAATTTCACGAGTGTTTTGGTCATAAAAAGCTCATCAGTCAACATAGGCAAGTTATCTATGTCCACCGACATACATATTTCTAATTCTTGCATCTGTCTTTCAATAGCAAAAGCAACCTATGTGTCCATATTGTTAGTGCTAGGAAGTAGGTCACTCTTGCACTGTCTATTCCATCATGAATCTCAAAGTCAAGATTGGAAACTAAAGTCTAGAGGCTCTGCCATCTTTTTGATAAAAAGGTTATAAACACGACATCTTTTGTATGAAATAATGATTTTCATGAGTAAATCTTCATGCAAATAATTGTTTCTGTCACTATAACTTTCTTTAGCTTTAGCTTTCTTCGTATCTTTAGCTTTTTTGTCATTCTACCTGCTTGAAACATATGAGAAACAGTAAACCAAAAAGATGGGATGTGAAGAGACATCATATCTCCTGAATGGCCGTGGAAGTGTTTAAATTTGCTTGAACATTTACAAGGCACCGTGTTCAATTCATTAATATCTTGAAAAGAATTTGCATTCATTTCTACAAAATGTCATATACATGTTGGCTTATAATTGAATTCACTATTTAACTAGGCTTAAGATATAAATGGTTTATTATTTAATTGAATTAAAAAATTAGCTTTATAATGAATTAAACTTAATTAATAATTTAGTTTATTAATTAATTAAACTTAAAATATAATTGAGTTTAATATTTAATTAGACTTAACAAATGATTCTTTCTTAATTTTTTTATAAAAATGTTAGGATAATAATGGTTACATATGATTCTTTCTTAATTTTTTTTAAAATGTTAGGATAATAATGGTTAAGCTCGATAAATTATTGAACTCAATTATATGTTATGCTCAATTTACTATTAAGTTCAACTGTTGTGTAAACTCATTTATATTATATTAAATTATTATTATTAATTAAATTTTATATTTATAAATTTAATAATATTGTTTGAATTATTTATCAAATTAAAATTTTAAAATATATTAATTTTTTCCCAATAATAAATTTTATTTTTAAAATACATATATTTTAAAAATTAAAAAATGATCATGAAGTACATTATAAATTTTTTATATAAATTTTATTTAATGAAAAAATTAATAATCAGTCATTTAAATTATAATTTAAAAATTATTATTATTCTTATTGTTATTATTAGTATAAATTTATCGATGATTATTATTTTATATAATAAGATGATTGCCCTCTTTTATATAGGGCATCTCTTAGACTTGTTGGTATTTTCATAACTATAATTTATTATAATTATATTTTATATTTATAAATTCTAAATTATTCAAACTATATTTAATTCAATTAAAATATAATATAATATAATGTTTATATTTAATTAATAATTATAGTTAATTCATTAAAAAATTCAACTATATGTTCATTCAATTTATAATTATATTTAATTTTTTATTAAACTTATATATCATAAATATAATTATTTATTAAGTTTAATTATAAATTTAACTTAATTAAATCATAAACTTAATTGATATTTAAACTTAATTATTTAATATACCCAATTATTATTGTAAGTTTACTTCTAAGTATTTTATGTAAATTTTAGTAAATATCTAAATTTAATCATAAATCAATTAAAAATTAATTTTAAAATAAATTAAAGATAATTAATGATTTAGTCTACTATTTAATTTTGTCAAGATATCATTGTGCCTGAGATGCAGAAAGAAGTTGCTTTTATTTACATTCAGCACTTTGGCATGCAAGACAACCAGCACACCAATACAAATTGAAACAAATGGAAATTCAGATCACTTTTTCAATTGAAACTAATGTAGCTAGTTACCCGTCTGTTCTGTTTAGCAGTGGACACTAGATGGGCAGTGGGAATGGTAAACGGAGAAGCGAGGGTGGTTTGGTCCGAGACTGGAGAGCGTCTCGTTGGGAAAAAGAAATGGAGAAGAGAGGACTGTTTGGTAAGTTGGAAAATGGAGTAACAGTTAGCTTTTTATTGAGAAAATTATCAATATCTATCCCGTCAAATGATTCGTAAGGCCAGCGGCTCTTCCATAATGTTCCCAAAAACATCAATTAATATGGATAGAGACTTATAGGAGACCAGATGAGAACGAAGATGCTTACGGTAGAAATTAGAAAATAATTTGTTCATAAAATAGTTTGAGTTCGTGGTTACCTGTCGCCAAGATGTGTCTGCTTGGAACAAATGAGAAAGAGAAAACAGAGGGAGAGAAGACCCCTTATGTTCATAATACCGACTGCAGCTTTATGATTTAATTTGACTCGCCATAGATAAAGTTCACTGGAAGCCAGCCCCACGTATCTTCACAATGTCTTCTGCATCTGCGTGATTATTTTTGACTTGCCATTGTCTTCGAGGTTCCGTAGATATTGCTCAAAATCCAGGATCATCACCATCGTTCTGTGATAATACAATCATGAAAAAAAAGATGTGGACGAGCTGCCGTTACGTGGCATTAGGAACTGGAAAAGAGAGAGGAAACCGCGTTGTTGTTGAATGCAAGTTAGCTTTTTAAAATTTTAAGGTCCACCAATTAATTAACCGTAATGGGTGGTCTCTTCTGTTTTCTTTTCTTTCTGTGCTCCAAGCATACACGTCCGAACGTGTCTCAAGTCTCTCGTCGTGTTCTCTGTTGCTTTTCGATCTCAAGTAAGTAATAATTTATGTTTGTTTAGTTATTAAGATTTATGCAAGAAATCATATTGGTTGAAAGGTTGTTATGTTTGTAGTTTTTATTTTTCTCGGAAGGTTTAATTGAAATCAAACGAAGAATGACAGATATGATGAAGTGTTCACCCGAGTAATCACTTCCCTGGCGTCCTTTCTTGGTCTTAAAGCTTACTTTCTCCTTCTTTGTCTGTTTTGTTTGGTGTGTTTCAACGATGAAATTATCGCACTCTTCACTTACTCTGAATAAATTCAATAGACGTATTGTTTGACAATATTCCAAAGTGAATCTGATATGAATTTGTGGATCCAGTTTTCGCAGCATTCGATCAGAGAGTTGTAGTACGAGAACTCCTGTTATCTTTGCACTCACAATAATCATATTGTTCATCAGGTTCTCAATGTCTTCCACCTCCCGGAAGGAAACTGACAGTATTGAGTCTGAGATACGCCGTTATGAACATAAATACTATGAAGAATTGAAGAAAGGAACCATACAGGTTAAAGTTTCTTATTCAACATATAGATGCCCCTACTGTTATGAGAAGAAGAAACGAGATTACTTTTTCAGTGACCTCCTACAACATGCTTCCAGTGTAGGCAGAAGCTCATGTGGAGTGAGAGAGAAAGCTAAGCACTTGGCTCTTGAGAGTTACATGAAGAGGCATTCTATTGCAAGGGATAGATCAAGAGCTGATGACCCCAAAACTGAGTTTGCACATGGTGATGATCGTGATCAGATGATTGTGCACCCTTGGGTTGGCATTGTGGCAAACATTAAAACTGAAATTGTAGGAGGTCGACCTGTTGGCGAAAGTGGAAGAAAACTGAGGGAGGATCTAGCATCGAAAGGTTTTAACCCCTTAAAGGTTCGTCCTCTATGGAGCAGGCATGGACACTCTGGGCTTGCTATTGTGACATTTAATAAAGACTGGCGTGGTTTCAGAAATGCAATTATGTTTGAGAAGAACTTTGAAGTCAATCATTGTGGGAAGAAGGATTACTATGTGACTAGGGACCGACGAGGTAAACTATATGGTTGGGTAGCAAGAGGTGATGACTATCAGTCAAGGAGTCTAGTTGGTAGTAATCTCCGTAGGATCGGGCGCTTGATGACTGTTTCTGGAGTCGAAGCTGAAGAACATAACAGGGTTTCAAGGCTAGTGAACACTTTAACACACGCCTTGGAGACCGAGAACAAGCGTCTCTGTGAAATGGAGAACAAATACAGGGAGACCGATGTAACACTTATGACTGTGGTGGCACAGACAGATGAGATGGTCAAGTCTTACAATGAAGGTATGCTAAAATTTCTAGTGGAGTCTAATGCTGTGTTCTACAATTGCTGACAGCGTTAATTTTATGCTAATTAGAAATATGCAAGATGCAGCAGAATTCATGTGATTATTTTGAGAAGATTTACTTAGAACATAAGATGGTCAGGCAGAATTTGGAAGATTCGAGAAGAGAATTAATACAGCGTGAGAAGTATCTGCAAGAATGTGAGGCTCAAAATGAAAGTAAGAGAAAGAATCTTCATCGTGAGAAGAAAATGGTAACATCCAGACTCTTTTCAGATTATTTTTTAACCCAGCCATACTGTGAGATATTCTTGACAACCAAGGTTGATTTTAGTTATTATATTAGCTGTATCTCTGCTTGTGTTGTGGAAGTTCTTCATTGAATTTATTAGCCATCCAATTTATGGACTCAAAATCAATTAAAGGCTGATGTAGATTTTCTTGGGCATTATTAGAAACTTACATAGAATGTTTAATATTTTAGAATGAAAGGGCTACATTGGAGCAGAAGAAGGCTTATGAAAATGTGTTGAGGCTGGCAGAAGATCAGAAGGTGATTATTTAAAAATTAAAACTTATATTAACTGAACGTAGTTTACATTTGCTCTCACTCTTTTTGAATTGGCACATATTGCTTCTTTCAATTCTTGAACTTTCTTACTTTATTTTGATTGACTAACTATGGCAGAGAGAAAAGGAGAAACTGCACAGGAAAATTATTGAGCTGGAGCAGAAGCTTGATGCCAAACAGACACTGAAGCTTGAGATAGAGGGTATGCGAGGGGCATTGCAAGTAATGAGAGACATGGAAGGGGACGAAGATGTGGATGTCAAGAAAAAGATGGATGCAATTCTGGAAGAGCTGAAGGACAAGGAAGAAGAATTGGATAGTTTGGAAGACGTTAATCAAGCACTTATTGTCAAGGAGTGCAAGAGTAATGAGGAATTGCTGGATGCTCGTAAGGAGTTAGTGAATGTAAATCTCTTTCCGTTCCTTTCTTTTCTAAATATCTTTCAATTTCAAGGTTCCTCTGTTAGTCATTCTTGAGGACATTTAGATTTAGGCTGACAGCTGTTTTTTGGTTCAGATAATTTGTCCATTATGTCTTTTGATTTGTAGTTTATTGGCTGAAGTTGCTGCTCAACTTTTAGATATTTTTTCCCAGTTTTTCTAAATCTGAATAGTGGCTTTAGGGAATGCTTAATTCCTTGATCCCACAGGGTCTGATGGGGGCGACTGCCTACAAGTCTGTTGGTGTTAAGAGAATGGGAGAGTTTGATGGGAAACCATTCCTCGTGGTAATGAAGATGAATTATTCTGCTGAAGAAGCAGAAGAGAAAGTAGTTAAGCTTTGTTCTCTCTGGAAGCATTACCTGGCTGATTCAAGCTGGAATCCTTTTAAGGTCATCGTGGATAGCGAAGGAAACAGAACGGTATGCATTTATCTAAATGGAATCCTTTCAAGCTGGAATCCTCAGTGGTTCACTACTTCTGCAGTGACATCTTTCATTCTTCTCACTGTACATTTTGCTATTCTCTTCTAGCAAACCCCAAGAAGAAATAAATAGAAAAACCAAATTGAGTATGTGTTTCTCACTGGCCATGGCTCTGCAGGGACGGTTAGATGAAGAGGATGAAAAGTTGAAAGGTGTGAAGAATGAGTTTGGTGATGAAGTTTATAATGCTGTGACGAAAGCCTTGACAGAGATGAATGAGTACAATCCAAGTGGTCGGTTCCCTGTGCCAGAGTTATGGAACTTCAAGGAAGGAAGGAAGGCAACTTTGAAAGAAGGAGCATAACTCTTACTGGAGCAGTTGAAACAGCATAAACAGAGAACATGCTGAAGGTAATTATCTATGTAGCACAAAGCATCAACATGGGAAGCATCTGGCATGAAGTGTGGTATGTTTTTTTTTGGTTGCATTAGAATCAGCAAAGAGGTTTCAACTGACTGTTGAACTCAACTACGCCATTGATTACCATCCATGCTTGGCCGCTGCTCCGATCTTAAAGTGCCTTATTGATTTCTGCACTTTAGTGCATCCCAAGCTCATTAAGTTAGGATCTGCAATGAGTTTAATAAACTATTCTCCAATAAAGGATATGAAAAGCATTTAGTTTGATTGCAGCATCCTTCTCTGTCATTTTTAAAATTGACAACAATGTCAGGTTTTATAATCCGTTGCCTTTGGAAAGTATATGGTATTTTTACAAATTAAAATTTGAAAGGCAGAGGGATTATCTGTCTCTTGATGAGTTTCCATCCTTTTTTCATTATTTTGGTATCTTAAAGTGATGGTTTACAGCACACAGGGTTTCTGTTTTTCTTTAAATTTTATTATCTTGTTTATTAAGGCAATGCAGGTTACACTGATTGTTTGATTCAATTATATGTTAAATCTATTTATTACGTTAATTTATTTATATTTTAAATTCAAATTATTTTTTAAAGCTTAATTATGTTGACAAGAAAGAAAAGAAAACTGCTGTAAAATTCTGTATTTTTCTCTTCTTTGAGAAGGTTATGGTGGCTGCTTAATTAACCTTGAGACCCCATATGATGTATTTATATATGTAAGGATTACATTAGGTTTAATTCTCTAAATATGGTATAATGTACACAAAGGGATACTGTTCAATTTGTTTCATGGGCTTCGAACTTTTCTTTGGGCTTCTCTATTCTGTTTCTGGACTTGGGCTTTTCCTGTTGAGCCTGTGGATCAGTGTAGGCGGACTCCTTGGGCTTCTCTGCTTTGGGATTTTCCTGTTGGGCTTGTGGATCATTGCAGGCAGGTTTCGTTTTGGATACGGGTTGACCCGTTGACTTAACATCCCCCCTCAAGCTGAGGGGAGCTTCATCGACCCGAAGCTTGTGTCGGAAAGCCCGAAACTGAGATTGAGAGAGGGGCTTGGTTAGTGCATTGGCAATCTGTTCGGAGGAAGGGATGTAGTTGATCTTGAGCGAGCCATCGGCAACGTGGTCCCGGATGAAGTGGACGTCGACGTCGATGTGTTTGGTGCGGGAGTGGAAGACTGGGTTGGTGGCAAGAGCAGCAACACCCTGATTATCGCACCAGAGCGTGGCTTGACAGTCAGGTAAGAGTTTTGTCTCCTTGAGTAGTGATTTGATCCAATTAATTTCAGCTGTAGCTTAAGCTAGGGCTCGATACTCATATTCGGTACTAGACTGGGCGACGACATTCTGTTTTTTGGAGCTCCAAGAAACAATGTTGTTGCCAAGAAATACACAGTGACCACTAATAAAACGCCGATCATCGGGGCAACAAGCCCAATCAGCATCGAAAAAAGCCATTTGTTTGAACTGGGATGAGGGTTGAAACATGAGTCCAAGGTTGGCAGTCCCTTTGAGGTAACGGAGGAGGCGTTTGCAAGCTATCCAGTGAGTGGTGGTAGGGGCATGTAGGAATTGGCTGAGTTTGTTAACTAGGAAAGAGATATCAGGTCGGGTTAGGGTGAGGTATTGAAGGGAGCCAATGAGTTTTCTGTAGGCTGTAGGTTGTGGGAGTGGAGAGCCGGATGTGAGGGATAGTGGTGTGCCAGTGGACATAGGAGTTGGATAGGGTTTGGAGAGATGTAGGTGGTGAGATTTGAGGAGATCAGTGATGTACTTGGCTTGTGTTAAAAAGAGGCAGTGAGGGGAACGGTGCACCTGAATTCCTAGGAAGTAATTAAGGGAGCCAAGAGTTTTAAGTGCATACCTCTTGTGGAGCCGGAAGATGAATTGGTGGATGACAGTGTGATTGTTGCCTGTCACAAGAATATCGTCCACATAGATTAAGATATAGAGGCAGTGATCACCAAAGAATTGAAAAAACAGAGAGTTGTCAGCCTTAGAATTAAGGAAACCCTAGTCCAAAAGTTGCTTTTTGACATTGTGAAACCAAGCTCGAGGGGCTTGTTTCAGACCATAGAGAGCTCTTTTGAGGTGGCAAACGTGTTGAGGTCGAAGAGGATCAACAAACCCAGGTGGTTGAGACATAAAAACAGTTTCTTGTAGATGACCATTGAGGAAGGCGTTGTGAACGTCCAGTTGTTGAATGTCCCAACCCTTTGACACAGCAACAGATAATAGAATTTTGATAGTGCAGGGCTTGATAACAGGGCTAAATGTTTGTGAAAAATCAATTCCAGGGGATTGTTGGAATCCTTTGGCAACCAATCTAGCTTTATGCCTTTCAATGGTACCATCAGCATGATATTTTACTTTAAAGACCCATTTGTTGCCAATTACCTTGTGATTTGGAGGTTTAGGCACTAACTCCCATGTCTTGTTATGCAGGAGAGCTTGGAATTCAGCAAGCATGACTTTCTTCCATACTGGATTAGTGAGGGCAGCAGCAGTACTGGTTGGCAGAGGCTATGGTGCAGCTGTGAAGGTAAGGAATAACTTCGGTTTGAATATCCCTGCTTGTGCTTTGGTGATCATAGGGTGAGTAGGTAGTGTGAGAGGTATGATTGGTCGGGTAGGTAAGGAAGGTTGGGATGGAGAGGGAGGTGTTGGAGGTGAAGAGGTAGTGGGGGGTGAGGGGTGAGGGGGAGTGGAGGAAGGGCTAGAGGGAGAATCCAGTGAGGGTGAGGCAGGAGAGTCCAGAGAATTCTGTTGTGTGCCACTGCTGCCACCAGTTGGGGGACCAGAATTAGGTTGAACCGACACTGAGGTGGATGAAGGAATGGGGACATTAGTGGGTGTTGAGGTGGGATTGGGAAAGAGAGTAGGAAAGGGAAATTCAAGTTCATTGAAGGTGACACTCCTATTGATATAGACATGTCCCGAGGGATGTAGACATTTATAGCCTTTGTGAGTAGGACTGTATCCTAGGAAGAGGCACTTAGCAGACCTGAATTCAATCTTGTGTTTATTATAGGGTCTTAAGTGTGGATAGCAAGTGCACCCGAATATTTTTAGAAAGTTATAGTCAGGGTTTTTATGAAGGAGCAACTAAATGGGTGACTTGTGAGACAAGAGGGGAGTGGGCAGCCTGTTGATTAAGTACACTGCAGTGTCAAAGGCTTCCCACCAGAAGTGTAAGGGCAGTGAGGCTTGACTGAGGAGTATAAGTCCTAACTCTGTGATGTGTCTATGTTTTCTTTCAGCTTTGCCATTTTGTTAGTGTATGTGTGGACATGGATGCCTAAAACCTATTCCTTGTTGATGTAGACATGGATGCCTAAAACTTATTCCTTGTTGATGTTGGAAAGATGAGAATGACCTGTATTCCCCCCCCAGTCACTTTGAACTGTTTTAATTCTTGTGTTTAAAAGATTTTCAATCTGTTTTTTGAAATGTACAAAAACTGGCAGTGCTTGTGATTTGTCTTTGAGTGGATATATCCAGGTGTATCTAATGTAACCATCAATAAAATGAATGTAGTATTTGTAGCCTTCCCTGGATAATACATGAGAGGGATCCCAAAGATCTGTGTGGATTAGTTCCAATGATGAGGTTGTGTTAATTTAGGAGAGATTGAATGGTAGATTATGGCTTTTCCCAATAGCACAAGCTGAGCAAAAAGAAGAACTTGTATTTACTTTAGTCCTAATTATTGAATCCGAAGGATGACCAAGGCGTCTATACCAAAGGTCATTACCCACTGACATAGAATTAGAAAAATATGAGGGTAGACTAATTTGACATGACTCAGACTTAGCAGTACGGGCTACCTTATTAACTACTGGTCTAGTGTGCAATAGGCGATTGTTGTTGAAGAGGGTGTGACTGGTGGTGGCAGTGGCAGCAGGGAAATGCAGTAGATAGAGACCATCTTTAGCTTTCCCTTTCAACAATGTTCTCCGGCTGACCTGATCCTTCACAAGGCAATGTTTATTGTCAAACACAGCAAAGACATCATTGTCAGAAATAAGTTTAGAGACACTGATAAGGTTTTTTGAAATGGCAGGCACATGCAGGATGTTTTTAAGATGCAACTTGACATTTGGCAAATGTGTGGTGAGAGTGTTGTGACCTATATGAGATATATTGAGGGTTTTACCATTACCAACCACCAGTTTCTGTTTACCAGTGTAGGCAGCTCTCAAAGGAAGGTTGTCCAAGTCAGCGGTCACATGATTGGAGGCACCACTATCGGCATACCAGGCGGGATCAGCTATGGAATCAGTGGATGCAAGGTATGCATTTTGATTTGCATTACTGCTGTTGTTGTTTTTTGGTGCCTGGAAAGAGTCTTCAAACCTGTACCAGCAGTCATAGGCGGTATGTCCCTGTTTGGTGCAGATTTGACATATTGGCCTACTATTGTTTCTACCTCTGCCACGGCCATTCATTCTTCCTCTGTTCCGGCCTCGATTGAAGTTGCCACTTCTCCAAGGGGTAAAGTTTTTGTGGTTTTTGTTTACTGCTATGTTGGCCACTAGATTGACACTGCTTATAGTTTCTTAATTATACTACTCAAGCCTCTGTTCATTACTTAGTAGCAGTGCTAGGACTTCCTGTAGGGATAGTTCATCGGTTCTGGATTGTATGTTGATGGTCACAGCATCATAGTCCTTTCCAATGCCGGTGAGTAGTGCAGCAATGAATTCTAGGTCTGAGAATGGATTACCTGTAATAGCTAGACTGTCTGAGATGTTTTTGAGTTGATTGTAGTATGTTGTGACTGAGGCTGATCCTTTCTTTGTGGAGTATAGTGTAGATTTCAGTTGCATGAATTTGGACCTCATTTGGGTTCCAAATAATCTTTCGACTCCTGACCATATACCATGTGCTGTGGTATCGGTCTTGATTTGACTCAAGATGTCCAAGGAGATTATGGACATCAGTCAGCTTGCCAATAGTTGGTCTTGTTGGATCCATTCTGGATATTCTGGATTATCCTCTTCTCTTGTTTTTCCTTCATCATCTGTGATGTATAGGTTTGCTGGTGGACAGGGCTTGGTTCCCAGTAGGAATCCATCTATTTTGTGGCCCTTATCTAGAGCAAGGACTTGATTTTTCCATATGACATAATTCTCTCTGTCAAGTTTGAAGCTGAACTGGAAACTTAGGGATGCAGAGAAGGGAA
The DNA here is from genome assembly GCA_021397835.1 of Moringa oleifera. NCBI lineage: Eukaryota > Viridiplantae > Streptophyta > Magnoliopsida > Brassicales > Moringaceae > Moringa > Moringa oleifera. Next base: position 489,793 of record JAJFZO010000184.1, on the reverse strand, counting down.
ACGAATTCTTTGAGGGCTGGTTGTTTGCAGCATTGGTGTTGGAGATGGAGTTAGTAAAGGAAGCCATGGCAACAGATCTGTGGTGGCTCTGATACCAAGAAAGAAAAGAAAACTGCTGTAAAATTTTGTATTTTTCTCTTTTTTGAGAAGGTTATGGTGGCTGCTCAATTAACCTTGAGACCCGTGTTTATACATGTAAGGATTACATTAGGTTTAATTCTCTAAATATGGTATAATATACACAAAGGGATACTGTTTAATTTATTTCATAGGCTTCGGGCTTTTCTTTGGGCTTCTCTATTCTGTTTTTGGACTTGTGCTTTTCCTGTTGAGCCTGTGGATCAATGTAGGCGGGCTCCTTGGGCTTCTCTACTTTGGGCTTTTCCTGTTGGGCTTGTGGATCATTGCAGGCGGGTTTCGTTTTGGATACGAGTTGACCTGTTGACTTAACATGACATACTTATTAATTTGGTCTATTATTCAGTTGAGGTAAACATGTTTTAAATAATTTAAAATTTATAAATATAATAATATTATTATAATTATAAAATATTCATAAGATATCCTATGCAAATATATGCACCAACTTTAACCAATAAGCACTTGTACACAGCGTGTAAACTTTTGTTATTAATTATTAATTAGAATTAAAGATTAATTGGATCTTATATGTATTTTAATAAAAAATTAAGTTCTAAAAAATTAAGACTAATAAATATTTAAGTTTCATTATAAATTAGAATCAATATATAATTAGTTTTTAATTAATTAATTAATTGTAACTATTAATTAGGAGTATGTCTTATATATTAGGTTTAATTAATTTATAAATCTAATTAAATGTTAAACCCAATTTTATGTTAGGCCCAATTATTATGTAAGGTTTACTTCATACTTAGATTTAATTATTTGATATCCTCGATCGGTTCTTAATTTTGATTATTTGTGGGATAATGCACCATACACTCAACTAATTATTGAACCCAATTATATGTTAGGTTCAATTATGTATTATTCCTAAATCAATTTATATTTATGCTCCAAATTAAGTTTAATTATTTATTGGGTTCATGTACATTATTTGATCTATTAATTAGATGAATTTAAGAATTGATTGGATGAAATATAAATGAAAAAATTAAGCCTAATAATAATAATAATTAAACATACTAAATAATTAAACTTAAAAAATGGCATAGTTATGTATTGGTTGGGTGGGCTAATGATTAATTGGATTTAAAAACATTAATTTCAGTGATTATTTATTATAAAACATACTAAATAGAAATGGATAACAATCTTGATAGGAATTGGAATGGATAAAAATCCAAATGAAAAATTGAATTCAGATTAAGTTGTTTACTTGATCACCAATAATTGAAATTAAAATCTCATTTATATATTTATTTTTATTTTCTGAAATCTAAATGAAATGTTTAAAATGTACTTGTATACCTTTAAAGTAAATTTATTAATTTATAATTAAAAAATAATATCATATATTTTAATAATTATTATAGTATTAAAATATAAATAAATATTACTAAAAATTATATTTTTAAAATAAATTAAATATTAAATATTAACCTTTTGTACTAATAATAAATAATTTTTCTCTTATTTTGTCCAAATATTTCTTTAGTGAAAAGAAATGATGGTGAAAGAATATTGCAAAAAAATTAAGCTTTTTTGTTTTTATTTTATTTAATTATTTAAAAAGAATGATGGGTAAAATAATAATTTATCTCTCAAGAGATTTCAATTTGTCATTTTCATTCTTCAACCTTATACAAACTTTCATTCATATTTTATAATAAAAATAATTAAAAAATATGAGATTAATTCTGATTCATAACTCATAGTTAGGAAATACGCCATAAAGATATGTTTACTTATAAAAAGATATTAAAACATACAAGAAGTAAAAATAAATAAAAATTAAAATGGATAAGAATCGAATTGAAAATAAACTGTTCACGTGAACTTTAAGATTTGAAATCAAAATCTTAATCACATATTTATTTTAACTCAAAATTGAAATAAAATGCTATAAATTTATTTTGATATCTTTTTAATAGATTTATGTATTTTAACTCTCTTTTTGTGATAATCCTGCAGGTTACCCTCATGGGCAGTAAAAATATTTTCTCTCATGCAAGAGGTGGGGTTTGAACCAGATAGAGCTTCATATAATATCATGGTACATGCATGAGGTAGAGTTGGTCTCCATCAGGGTAATCATTTTCACCTAAACTTATTGTTTTTTTTTTATTTTGCACTGTCAATATTTCTTTTCATACGATATATCATCGATTTTTTTTTTGTTTGGCAAAAATTAGTTGAAGATGATAAATATATAAAACAAGGTTCAAAATGGGTTTTGTTGGCTTGTTTTTAGAATCTTTTAAGGTTGCGATAACATTATATTTAACAATGTCCTTATGAACGTGTTTTGCAATAAAATTAATCCAAATTATATTATTTCAGTGCAGAGGATAAGATTATTATGAAATTACACTAATAAATTCATGAAAGTCAAAAAAAAAACCAAAAATAAGAAAAGGAAAAACTATTCCCAATAGACAAAGACAATGATAAATTTGGGAAAGAAGATTTGGTTTTAAAAAAATAATAAGTTTAGGAGACAAAATTACCTATAAAATGTTAAAGTCAAACCTAAAGCTAATGAATCTGTAAAATATCATTACAAACTTAAACTCCCCTCCCCCTAGCCATAAGCTTCGATAATATTTAATTTTTTAAATTTTAATAAATATGTTTTTAAAAATGAAGTTAAATTTATTTTTAAATTTAAATTTTACCTATCCATTATATTTTAGTTTAATTTAAATTTTAAAGAATATTAATAAAATTGAAAATTTTATAAAACCATTATGAGAATATCATAAAAATTCCATGTCTCCCTCTCATAAAAGTTTAGAGCTGCATTTTGTAGTGTAATTGAAAATTCTAAATAATTAATAACAATTCTAATAATAATATAAACAACTGGCTATATCAATTTTTGACCTTTTGTATATAAATTAGATAATAATTTCAATCAAATCAAATAACAAATAATGTTATTATCTATCTATTTTTATCACGTATAAAAAGTAAATATAATTGGATAGAAGCAAATTCATTTATAGTTAAACTTTTAAATGAGCTTATCGATTGAAAATTACTCGTCTTTTTTCTTTTAAAATAATTACTTGTTTCAATTTGTATTATATTTTAAGATTAAGGTCCTCCGTTTGCATTATTTATTTTTAAAAAATAAAATAATAATATAATTGATTATGTTAGTGTGATAAATAGTTACATAATAAATAAAATTATAATTATTGATATATTAAATTTTTATGTGCTAATATTTTCTCAAAAATAAATGTAATTAAGATCAACAAACAAATCTTAATTATGCCAATAGTGGCTTTCATGTCTTTTCATTAAAAAAAAAAGTTATATTGTTGTTACCAAAGTTTTTGAATATACCCTAGATTTTTAGTAGGGTCATCATACAATAAATTTTTAAGTTAAAAAAATTAATTTTAAAAAAACTTGAAAACGTCGTATTGTATCATTTGTGTGAAACATGAAAGTCAATAAATATATTACAAATGTAAAAATATATATATTTTAATTATAATTACATTTTAATATATAAGAATAATCAATAATATTTTTAACATTATAAAAAATTAAGTACTGTTAACTTGTTTACATTTTTTTAAATTAAATAATAATTTAAATCAAATTACATTTTGATTACTTAAATTTTAAAAAATTAATTTTATGTTATTTCTTTGACTAGTTTTTAAATGATTGGTTTTTTTTTACATGAATTGAACTAATTTATCTTTGATCAACTAATTAATTGATTCAATTAAACACTTAAGCTTTGTTTGAATATTGAAAAAAAAAATTAAAATTGATTTTTTTCATAGAATAAACATGAACAAGATAGAAGAAATCATTTTTCAGGGAAGAAAAATCAGAGTTTTTTTATTACTGTGTTTCACTCACTTATTTGCTTATTTATTAAGAAATTTCAATTATTAATCCTGCCAACAAAAAAAAAAACACATAACAAATTAATCAACATAAAAATTATAATGACTAAATATATTTATAATTCAAAGTTTAAAAGATTACGTACTTTCATTATTTGTCAGAAAATACCTTACGAATGCAATAAATAAGATATTTAAGATTTAAAAAATAAATCTCATTATAGAATGAATCTAATTAAAAAATAAATAGAATTATAGTAATTAAATTCAATAATATAAAACGTCACTGTTAAATAATAAAAAATTTCATATATAAAAATCCAAATTAAATTATTACTCAAATGGGAAAAAATCTGAAAACAAAATGTATAAGATGAATTGTGAAAAGGATTTTACTAATCAATGTTCAAAATGGGTTTTGTTGGCTTATTTTTAGAATTTTTTAAGGTTGTGATAACATTATATTTAGCAATGTCCTCATGAATGTGTTTTTTAACAAAATCCAAATTATGTTATTTCAGCATAGATGAAAGAACAAGTTAAGAACATCATGAAATTACACAAACAAATTTATCAAAGGAAAAAAAAAACCCAAAATGAGAAATGGTAAAAAATATATATATATTCTTAATAGACATAAAAAAATATGATAAGTTTAGGAGAGAAGATTTGGTGTAAGTTTATTTAAGAAAAAAATATTTTATACATGATAAAATGTTAAAGTCAAATTTGAAACTAATAAATCTGTCAAAATGCTTACAAACTTAAACTACCGGACCTCCCGCTGACCTTATCTTTTAATAACATTCAATATTTTTCTAATTTTAATAAATATTTTTTAAAAAAATTAAATTAAATCTATTGTAAATTTTAAAATTTTAAGTATCCATTATATTTTAATTTGATTTAAATTTAAAAAGTACTAATAAAATTGAAAATTTTATAAAACCATTATTAGGATATCATAAAAATTCCATCTCTCCCTTTAATAAAAGTTTAGAGCTGCACTGTATAGTGTAATTGAAAATTTTAAATAATTAATAAAAATTCTAATAGTAATATAAATAATTAACTATATCAATTTTTGACTTTTTTTTAAATTGGATAATAATTTCAATCAAATCATATCCATCTACTTTTATTACTTATAAAAATTAAATGTAATTAGATAGAAGCAAATTTATTTATAGTTAAAATTTCAAATAAGCTTATCAATTGAAAATTACTCATCCCCTTTTTAAAAAAAAATAATTACATGTTTCGCTTTGTATTACACGTTAAGATTAAGATCCTCCATTTGCATTATTTATTTTTAAAAAACAAAATATAAAAAAATTGTAATTGATTACGTTAGTGTATAAAAAAAAATTATAATTATTTATATATTAAAGTTTTATGTGTTAATATTTCCTTAAAAATAAATATAATTAAGATCAACAAAGAATCTTAATTATGCCAATACTAGCTTTCATGTTTTTTTCATAAAAAAATTATATTGTTGTTACCAAAGTGTTGGAATATACCCTACATTTTTATTAGGATCATCATGCAAATAAATTTTAAGTTAAAAAATTTACAATAAAACAAAAAACTTGAAAAGGCAATATTTTTATCATTTGTTTGAAACATGAAAGCCAACAAATATATCATTAATGTGAAATATATATGTTTTAATTGTAATTAAATTTTAAGATACAATAATAACTAATAATAATTATAACAAATTAAGTACTTCCTAGGATGTTAACTTGTTTATATTTTTTAAATTAAATAATAATTTCAATCAAATTAAATTCCAATTACTCAAATTAGAAAAAAAAAAGTCAATAATCAGTTTTTAAATGATTGGTTTTTTCTACGTGAATTGAACTAATTTATCTTTGAATAATTAAATAATTATATAAAAATTTTACTAAGCCCATAGAGGTGCCAAAAGTAGTTTTAAATATCTACTGTACCTTCCATCAAGACTCATTCCAATTAGTATAAATGTTTTTTCTTCCTTCAGTCAATAATAGTTTTTTTTTTGGTCATCTCTTTCTTTATTTTAGAGGGAGATAATATGTAAATTTTTAGCTTTATTTTAACCATTTTCTTAATTAGAATTATTCATTGTTCTTATATGTGAACTCATTGAGTATATCATGAGTTTCGAAATTAATCACAATACTATTAACTTTATAATTAGCTATTATCCGAACCTTCATTTATTGATTTAGTTATTAAGGTTGTTTTTATTATAGCGAAAAGATGTCATGAAAATAATAATAATATATTTTTATGATTTAAACGTGATCTAATATATTAAAAATAAAACTAAACAAAAAATAAAAAACAATTTAGATTTGTCTTGATGATCAAGCGAGTCAATTACATTACTTAATTTAAATAGTCTCAAATAAAAAGTAAACGTAAATTTGTATTATTAAACCATTGATAAATAAGTTTATTGGGTTATTGAAAAAATAATTTTATAATATTGTTTTCTCATTTCCTTCTCTTTCTTCTAAAAAAAATGTCTTATTTTATTTATAAAATTACTTAAAGTAATCTTACTTTTTTAAATATAAATTTTAATTATATAAAATAAATATTATTTAAAACCCTAAATTTTATTATCTCTGCAATCAAATATTTACTTTCAAAACGATTTAAACAAACCTTAGCATTTTAATTTTGTTCAAATTAAACCACATTAAAAAGTTCAAACATTAAATATATTTAAATTAAAGATATTTTGCAATGAATTAAAACTTACAATTTTTTACGGATGTAATAAAATATTTAAGCTATCATCATAAAAGTATTTAAAATTTTTTAAGTATTAAAAATATTTTTTAAAAAATATATTATCATAAATTTTAAAAATTTATTAAAAAAAGCTGATTAGATAAAAATGTTAAATAAAATTAAAATAAAATACAAAATATATTTAAATAATTTTTAGTTATTTTAATAATAAAAAATTATTAATTTTTTATAATCATTTTAAGTCAAAGTTCAATTTGGATAAAATTAATAAATCAAGATTTGTTTGGATATATTTTGAAAGTTAAAGTTTGATTGAAGTGAAAAAAATTGAGAGTTTTAAATGGTATTTATCTAAAATTTTATTATTATTATTTTGATAATTTTAATTTAATAAAATAACAAATATTAAACCTCATTAAGTGACAGTAATTTTATTAGTTTATTTGATTTTTAGTTTTTTTGTTACTTTTTATTTATATAATTTTTTGAATTTTACTTTATTTTGTAACAACAAATTAACCGTTTGCCACTTTAATGTGATATATTAATTTTTATTTACTTTTGACCCAAATTTAAGCAAAAAAAAAGAAGATAAAAATGATAATCCCATCATTCAATCTTAAAATTGATTTAATAGAACAAAAAGCTCTAGATCCCCAAGATCTCATTAGATCATCTACATAGTATCAATGGTCATTGTCAGTTGATTTAGCAGTAACAGTGATGTATATTGCTCACATCTGAAATTAATCTTGTTTATTCAAATCACCTTTCACCCCCAATTTCAAATCTCCTCAAAATATCTACCCAAAATTCACTCTTAAATACATGTTATTTATATGAAATATACAATAACTTCTTTTTTTTATTTATTTATGATTCAAATATCTTAATCACATAAGATATAGTGATCCAAAACATGTTAACATGTAATCACTTAGACTAGCCCAGTAAATTTTCTTATTGGTGAAGTGATTTTTTAAAAAATTAACCTTGTGTTAAGAGCTTTGTTTAGTAATAAAATGTCAATTGATTAATTATCAATTGAAAAATTGTATGATGAAATTATTTGTTTGTTTACTGATTTAGTGGTCAATCATATTTAATAAGGATCACTTATTTTGAATTGGGATCCTATTTATTTATTTATTTATTTTTTCTTTAGTAAGCACTAAGTATGAATTGTATTATTAATTGGTGCAATATGTTAATTGAAAATCATATATATCCTTTATTGGAATACATATGATTGTGTTTAGTGAATTTAAGGTTGCAAAGACATGCCATAATGATACTTTTTGGTGCATATGGCCATCTCCAACTTAATACATTAAATTTAACACCAATTTGGTGTTAAAAAAGAATCTTTTTAGAATATTTCAACACCAAATTTTTTTCATCTTCAATCCATTTACACCAAATTGGTGTTATAATATTATTTTAATAATATAAATAATAATTATTAATAAAATATTTATAAATATTAATTAATTTATAAATATTTTTAAAATAACTAATATAATTTAAAATTTTTATTTTTATTTATATATTTTTAGAAAATTAATATTATATAATAAATTATAATTTTTAATAATTTTAAAATTAATAATTTATTAATTAAATTTCATAAAAATATTTTTACCGTAATTTTAACTTAATTATTTTTATGAGTTACTTATATTTTTAAATAATAATGTTAATAATATATATAATTTTATTATTAATTAAATAAATTATTATTATTATTAATTTAAATAAAACAAAATGATATATTGAATATTAGTCTTATTTTGAAGATCTTGATGAGATATTCTTAATGGTATAATTTTTTTTTCTAATAATATTATATATTTATTAAATTATTAATCAAAAATATATTTGATTTAAAACCTTTAAAAAAGTAATTTGTAAAAAAAAATTATTTTAAGATTTCACCAATTTGGTGCAGCTACAGTACTACACCAAATTTGGTGCAATACTGTAGCTGCACCGAAACTAATTTACCGTCTCGTTGGAGACGGTTTCACTATACTTTTCATGGCAAAATACCGTTTTACTGTCTCGTTGAAAACGGCCTAAGGATGACTGAAAATGGAGTTGATAGAAGGGAATTCTAATTTTATATCAGCATAAATGTTTAGATTGCTTGCAAATAAATATTTATTTATGATCAAATATCCCTATTTTTTTAGTTATTTCTATTTTTCCAAATATTTTTAAATTGACTATAGATATTTAATCGCTATTTTATGATTTATATAATGATTGAATGTTTGTAAATTTTTGAATGATATCTATAGCCAAATTTGAAGGTACCAATCGATATATTATAGTCGTAGTTTTTTTCAAATTAAATAAAAGTAATAAAAAATTAAAAACCAAAATCAAAGATAGTAATTAGATATTAGATCCTGACCATGTTTAGGATGATTTATCAATAACATATTTGGTTGATTTTCAAAGTCATAATCTTTCGAGGATCTTGAAATACAAGTAGCCGTTTATGTATTTAAACGATTATAGACTAAATACAAGTACTTCCCGAGAATTAGATTTCAAAATTTTGTGGAAACAACTTGAAGGCAACAATGGGATATTCTACAAAAATTTACTTAATGGTACACGATGCGATGTATTTTTTGAATTTAATTTAATTTTTCTCTATTATAAGTAACATTCCTAAATAAACCATGATCATCTAATTTTTGCTGTGTACTTCAAAGAAAGGAAAGTTAAATACTTATAATTAAAAATTGTGTATTTTATACCTATTTATTTTGTTTTTTTTTTTTTAGTGACTAAGTTTCACATCTATACGATAGGATTTCCAATATTTTTTTTCCTGAAAAATGCATCAATAATAATGACATAAGGTAAAATGTTATTGATCAGAGAAACCTAAAATAATGCCAATTATTTTCCAATTTCTTATTTTTCTCGGGAAAATAACGTAGCCATTTGATTGATAATATGACGCTACATTCCTCGTTAACTTTTGAATTTAGTAAATAAATGAGTCCTTTCTTGTCAAAATTTTAATACCATAATCAATTTATGGTTCAAAATTACTTGGATGAAATAAAATGTAATAAAAACTATATGTATAATTTACTGATCATTTGATTTTTAAATGTACAATCATTAGTTATATTTTAATATTTAAATTTTGACAATAATTTTTTTGATAATTATCATTTAAAATTTTAAAAAATATTTTCCTTTTAATTTTTATTCTAAAACTTTGAAACATTCCTAAACAAACTCTAATTATAAACTGATCGAATAATTTTATTTTTAATACATCCTTGTTGAAAAAAAAAATCATAAACAAAATCTATTTTGTTAATCATTGTTATGATTAGGAGAATCATAGTTATTTAACCTTTTACTTGATTAAGTGTGACAAAAATTAGACAACAATTGAATTTTCGCATCAAATTATTTTATGATCAATAGAATCATTGTTATTTGTCAATTAATTCCCTCCCCACATTTATTTATAAATAACTAACGGAATCCTACACAAAACTAGCCTTGTCCAAATAAATATATGCCATAAATAAATAAAAATTAACAAAAAATATTTAAAATTTCCTAATTGTAAAATTTTAAAAGAAGAATAGACTAAATCCCTGTATTTGAAATATGTACAATTTGGAATTCATATAAGTAAAAAACAGAATATTTTAAGAAAATAGTATGAATTATACAATCAGTTACAAAATTTTCTTACATAAAATTGTAGTAAAGTCTCCCCTGGAGAACTTTTCTCTCTGGTGGGAGTTCTGAGCATTTTGACGATTCTTTTTTAGTGTGGATCTTTGTCTTGATATATTCGAGATCGTTATGGCAGTCTTGTTGGGTACCTTTGGGTAGTCATGCAAGGAAGGTAGGTAGTCAGATGCGTCAAAATCTCACAGGATGGAGGACAATATGGAAGAATAGGAGGTGGTGTCAGTGGAAGATGACTGGGTGGCTGAAACTTTTGAAAAACGAGAGCAGTGCCTGATTGGGAGATGTTTGCAGAAAAGGGCCTACAATATGGGCACAATGAGGAGAGCTTTTGTCAATAGATGGAGACTATCTGGAATCTTACTATCCAGGAGGTAGGGGAAAGGACCTTTGCGTTCATGTTTGCCGATCCTTTAGAGAAAGGAAGGGTTCTAGAGAAACAAACATGGCCATTTAATAAGTCACTGGTTGTTCTATAGTGTTTTGAGGGTGGAGTCGCTCCCGATCGCATCAAGTTTGAAAGATATCCGTTTTGGATACAAGTCCATGGCTTACCTCTGGCCTTCATGAATGGTATTATCGGGAACGTGGTAGGAGAACAACTTGGAGAGGTACTGGAGGTAGATGCTTAAGACGACAATACGGCTTTCTAAAGGTGTAAGAGTTAAGGTCATGGTAAGCATCCGTAAGCCTTTGAGACGGTGCAGTTGGCTGCTACTACCAGAGGGAAGGAAAATTAGGGTTCATTTTCGATACGAGCACCGGCGAGATCTTTGCTACATTTGCGGTCTTTTGGATCACCAAAAGCAAGAATGCCCTAAGGCACTCTAAATGAAGAAGGTGGTTGGCAACTGTAAATAGGAGTATTGACCTTAGATCAGAGCCGAAGATCCAACTCTCTCACTTAGGTGGGGCACCTGAATCAAATATGGTGGAGTCAAGACTCTATCTCCGGCCACGCTTTCCATCGGCAGTGAGGGCTATAACGCAGTTGCCCAACACATTAATGTTGCCAAGGATTTCAAGAAGGAATCAAGATAAGACTCAGGGATCTCAGATTGCACACTCACTACTACAAATAAAAGCTTTAATGATAGTTAAAAATGATTTTTAATAACAGTGGTAAAATTATCATCTTTGTTCATGTCATTAAAGAGAAGAAGTTTTAATAACAGTTATGGAACTGTCATTGAAAGCATTACCTTTTAATGACAGTTCTATTGAAACTGTCATTAAAGGAGTGACTTTTTAATGACAGTTTCAAACAGAACTGCCATTAAAGGGGGATACCCTTTAATGACAGTTCCAACGAAACTGTCATTAAAAAAGGAGACCCTTTAACGACAATTCTGTTGGAACTGTCGTTAAAAGGGGATACCCATTAAAGGTATTTTTTGTATTTATTTCAAAATAAATAAAAAATTTTGATATTCAAATTATCCAAAACCTGTTTTCACATCATCCATATACATCAATACAATTCTTCACAATATATATATATATATATATATATATATATATATGCAACCAAAATTTTTATGTTATACACTTCAATACCATTCTAACAGAGATCGTTATTGTTTCTTTCATATCTGAAAACATTCAAAATAATCTAATCCAAAAAAGTAATAAAAGACAAATAAAACAAAAGATCACTAATGTTTGATGTTATAATTGAACCTTATATGTACAATACATAAGTTAAAATATTACACAATCCTAAAAATTCAACTATATAAATTCAATAATGATCATGTGTACAAAAATCTTCAAGATTCAACTTTCTAATATGGCACTCCAAAGAAATTGTCCAACCTCCTTTCTAACTTCATCAATATCCGATTGGGTGTAAGTATCTATGTCCATTAACTATATTTCAAAAAAAAAAAAAGTTAGTCCAATTAAAATTTTTAATAAACACATCAATTAATTACTTAAGTATTTACATAAGCAAATGATTAAAAACTTACCATTTTTGCATATAGGATATTTCTATCACGTCTATCAATGATGTCCCTTAAAAATTTCATAATATAATATCCACACTCAGTATTTGAAGGCTGATGTGGACACTGCATTAAAAATTTATCATTATTATATTTTGCAAAATAAATAAAGCTAACATCGCATATAGGTTTAAATATACATACATTAGCAGGAATACTCCTAGGAATGCGCCTATTACTTGATTCTTTGAAAACTTGAAACAATTTAAAAGAACTGCTAATAGAAAATAATCAATATAATTAAGAGTAAAAAATATATATATACTAACATAAATGAAAATATTTTCACTTACGTGGACATAAGTTGATCTAGTTCTTGACGAGAACCATGGTTCAAAGGATCAAAAATACTGTACACAAAATTACGAGGCTCGACAACCACCAACAACCAGTGCTGCCTACATTATGAAAAATAAATGTAAAAAATATGTTAGCAAATCTATTAATAATTTTAATTAGTATTATAACTTACATCAAGTTATAAGGAAATATCACTACCCTTTCGTCACATGTATCTATCATTTTATTGGCTAAGTGACGAGCTTGAGTGTCTATACTTATAGACATTCCATATGACAATGTTGACGGATCAGCAAATACAAAATACTTTCTCAAGCCAAGTGCAGTTAAATCTGTATAAAGTTTACTGAAATAACAAAGAGTAAGAAAAATATAAATACGATGTAGCCAAATAATAATAACCAAATAAAAATTCAAAAGACATACGTACACAATGTAAGCTTGAATAATGGTGACACTTTGCTCTTCCATGTGACAAAATTACATGATATCTTCTCGAGCCACAAATACATGTCCATCAGAAGCAAAGACTTCAGTAAAAGGTATGTGTATTGCTTCATCAGGTGCCATCACCTTATTCACATAATTATACATCTTCTGTAATCCTTATGGTAGCCCAACGGAAGATACTTGTTGTGATAATTGTGGTTTTGTCAATGCTAGTGCTTTCTTAACTGGCAACTTACCTTATTGCTTTATAGTTGATAGTCGAAAATATTTTGCAAACTTAGTTGACATTAATAGGTTGGCTTTATAAAATATATTACCAAAAACATTACCTCATGTGTACCAACAATGACCCAATCTCGAGGCCAAGCAACAACTGAACCAAGTGCAGAAAAAATATTTGTCAGTCCACCTTCTGGGTTAGGACGAGGCAACGGTGCATCACCATGAATAGCTACATCCACTGTCACCCGAACATCACCAGAAAATAATGGACGCCCGTTGATGAACTGATTAACAGTATGATCCATGAAGATAACCCCACTCGCCACTATGTCGTCTAATTACTGGATGAACATATGACATGGCTCACACTGTAATGATCCAAAAAAACATAAGTTACATTCGTAATATTATTAATATCGCACATACTATGAATAACATGTAACATACTTTGTTGTCGTGTGGTGCCATTGTAGGTGCTGGTGGTGTGACTGGCATAGGTGACTGAAGTATTGGATATTCTTCTTCCTCCAATAACCCAGTTATATTATTGCTAGCTTTACTTGAACGAAATTGCATTGTAGATCTTTCTTGTTGGACATCATCATTTTTGTTCACAATAATATTTGTCAAAACCTTTTTATGCTCTGTAAACCACCTTATCATCTCTGCCAATTGCTGTTGATCTAATTGCATACCTTGAGGGACATTCAACTTTTTGGGCTTCCCAAAATAAGATGTGATAGTTACCCCAGATCCTTGACCTCTAATTCGTCCGAGGTGCTCAGGTGTACCAAGAGCCTTCGTCAGTACATCTTCTGGACCGAAGTTTGTAAATTTACCTTGTGTGCTCTGTGTCATCAACTCATCCTACAATGTTATAATAAAATTAATCAATAAACATGAAATTTATTACTATAAATGATAGAAAAAAGTTGAACTATACTTACAATTCTTTCCCCACACAGTCGGCTCGCATCATTCACATATTCTTCCTTTTTATTCTGTCGTAAATACACGGGACCACATAATTTTACTTCTCTGATAAGATGAACTGTGAGGTGGACCATAATATCAAAAAAGCTGGGAGGAAAGTACTTCTCAAGCAAACAAAGTGTTGTGACAACTTCGTTTTGAATTCTATCTAACTTTGACACGTCCACCACCTTTTGGCATCACAAATTGAAGAACATGCAAAGTGTGATGAGAGCATATCTAACATGTTTGGGTAGCACACCTCGTAAAGCAATAGGTAAAGGTTGTTGCATTAGGATGTGACAATCATGCGACTTCAACCCATATAGTTTCAAGTCGTCCATGGATACTAGATTTTTGATGTTCGAAGAATACCCATCTGGTACCTTAATCTCACTGAAAACTTTACAGAATATTTTTTTTTCTTCTCTAGATAAAGTGTAGCATGCAGGTGGTAGAAATGTACGATTACCGCGAACTTGTGGTTACAACTCAGACCTTAACCCCATGTCTTTCAAATCTATTCTTGCTGCTAATCCATCTTTAGATTTTCCTGGAATATCAAGCAATGTCCCAAGAAGACTATCACAAATATTCTTTTCAATGTGCATGACATCTAGAATATGTCTGATATGCATGGACTTCCAATATGGTAAATCAAAGAAAATCGACCTCTTTTTCTAGCACTGTGTAACAACATCTTCTTTACCTATTGTACTTCATTTTTTCGACTTTCCCCATGAATTTACTAAACATTGAACTTTGTGAAAGACTTCTTCACTGCTTAATGGTTGGGGAGTAATTCTGAATTCTTGTTCACCATTGAAGGCCTTTTTCTGTCTGCGGTAAGGATGATACTGTGGTATGAATCTCCTGTGTCCAACATATGACATCTTTTTACTATATTTTAAGTGACTAGCTTGGGTGTTCTCAGCACAGATAGGACAAGCATAATACCCTTTAACAATGCAACCAGATAAATTACCATATGTAGGAAAATCATTGATTGTCCATAACAAAACAACTTTCAGGTAAAATGACTCATTATGTACGCATCATGTACTTTTACACCTGTGTCCCATAACATTTTTAAGTCTTCTATAAGTGGAGCCAAATAGACATCGATATCATTACCAAGTTGTTTAGGACTTGATATTAGTAACGTCAACATCATGAACTTTCTTTTCATTGTTAACCATGGCGGTAAATTATAGTTCACCATAATTACCAGCCAACAACTATATCGACTACTCAATGTACTATGTGGATTAATCCCATCTGCTGATATAGCAAGCCTTAAGTTTCTTGGCTCTGAAGCAAACTCTGGCCACATGTAGTCAACCAATTTCCATGATGGTGTATCCGATGGATGCCTCAACTGACCATCAATTTTCCTTTTATTTGAATGCCATGTAAGGTGTTTTGATATTTCAGAACTTTTGAACATTCTTCTAAATCTTGGTATTGGTGGAAAGTACCATAACATCTTAGCAGGTACACCAGTCTTTATTTTGTTACCATTTTTCATTACTTTCCATTTTGAAAGTCCATAAGTTGGACATTGAATGTCATCCTGAAACTCCTTCCGATATAATATGCAATCATTTGGACAGGCATGAATCTTTTGATACTCCATCCCTAATGTATTCAATGTTTTCTTGGCATCATACATGGATGTAGACATTTCATTATTATCAGGCAAAATGTTGGCAATCAAATTTAAAAGATCACTGAAGCTTTGATCGGACCAACTGTATTTTGCCTTCAAATTATACAATTTAACTAGAGCAGACAATTTAGTAAACTTCACTGATACAAAGTACAAAGGTTTCTCAGCATCACAAAGTAATCTTTCAAAGTGGTTAGGATTACTATCATACTCTGCAAATGCCTCTTGTACCATTTCTACAGTGTTATCAACTTCTTCGATGTGTTCTACCTCCTTAACAACTTTAGCATTCTTACTAGTAGAAGACCCAACAATACTGGTTTCACTGTGCCATATCCAGTTTTGATAACTGCTATCAACTCCATATATATATAAATGATTCCGTATCTCATATGGGGTATGACACTTCATGTTGCCACATTTAATACATGGACACCGAATTAATTCAGGGTTATCACTATTCTGAACAGCATAATCTAAAAAGTTATTCACCCCTACATCATATGCCTCTGATCTTCTATCAGCAAACATTCAAGTTTTATCCATTCTAAAATTTAAAAGACATTTAATTATTTACTTTTCAAGCATCTAATATACTATTTTGAACAGTATAATCTAATTAATTATCTATTTAAAATTTAACTAAATATATTAATTTATGTTAATAATAAAATCAATGTAATTAAATTTGATAAAATATACCAATTAATCTTACGAAAAAAAATTAATTCAACCATAAATTCATCTACACCTAATATATAATTAATTTATCAAAATATAAATTCATCTAATTAACATTTTTAATTTATCAATTAATCTAAAAATTTTAATAATTATGAAATAATAAATATATCAATATATATCCATTCATACCAAATATGTTCATCCAAATATACTAATGAAAAAAATTAAAATTTTATCAATCAATAACAATTCACCTAACACAATTAAACAAAAACTTCTCACAATAAAATTTCATCTACCTGGACAGAGAACAAAGAGATGGCCGGAAAGGCTGCCAGCAGCTACCCCAGCTGGTTCTGGACGAATAGCAGACATGGGAATGGCTAGAGAATGGCTGCTGTGTGGACAAAGACCAAAACAGAGAATGCTGGAAAGGCTGCCAGCAGCTACCCCAGCTGCTTGTGGACGGACGGCAGACAAGGAAATGGCCGGAGAATGGCTGGCTGTGTGGACAGAGACCAAAACAGAGAGTGCTGGAAATGCTGCCAGCAGCTACACCAGCTGGTTCTGGATTAACTGCAGAAAGGAGAATGGCCGGAGAATGGATGGCTGGCTGTGTGGATAGATACCAAAACAGAGAGTGCCGAAAAGGCTACCACCAGCTACCCCAGCTGGTTGTGGATGGATTGCAGACAGAAGAATCGCCGGAGAATGGATGGCTGGCGGTGCAGCTGCTTCTGGATAGTCTATGAAGAGGAGAATTCTGACCTAAAGAGAAAAAATTTTGCGGGATGTTATGGCGGGCTCTAGAGGGCTCTGGAAAAAAATTTAGATCCCCACCCTTAAAAAGCAAGGTAACATATCCTTCAACGTCAGTTATGGAATAACTGACGTTGAAAGTTCCCATTCTCTGGCCTTGAATGCCAGTTATTCCAGAACTGGCGTTGAAGGCCAGAGAATGGGAACCTTCAATGTCAGTTATTCCAGAACTGGCGTTGAAGGTTCACGTTCTTTGGTCTTCAATGCAAGTTCTTTGGTCTTCAATCCGGACCTTGGTGTTGCCTCTTGCAGCAACAGCAGCAGCCCTTGCTGTAGAGCAATGGCTGCCTACAGCTGCAACAAGGAAAGTAGCAGCAACAAATGCTGCTATAACCAAGGCGTTGCTGCTGCTTCTTGCAGCAGCAGCAGCAGCATTCCTTACTGCAGCTGTAAGTAGCCATTGCTGCTGCAAGAGGCAGCAGCAATTTTGGCTTGCGTCAAAGGATTTATGGTCTTCAATCCGGACCTTGGTGTTGCCCCTTGCAGCAACAGCAGCAGCCCTTGCTGCAGAGCAATGGCTGCTTACAGCTGCAGCAAGGAAAGCAGCAGCAACGAATGCTGCTGCTTCTTGTAGCAGCAGCAGCAGCATTCCTTGCTGCAGCTGCAAGCAACCATTGCTGCTGCAAGAGGCAGCAGCAATTTTGGCCTGCGTCAAAGGATTTATGGTCTTCAATCCAGACCTTAGTGCTGCCTCTTGCAGCAACAGCAGCAGCCCTTGCTGTAGAGCAATGGCTGCTTACAGCTGCAGCAAGGAAAGCAGCAGCAACGAATGCTGCTGTAACCCAAGCATTGCTGCTGCCTCTTGCAGCAACAGCAACAGCCCTTGCTGTAGAGCAATGGTTACTTACAACTGCAGCAAGGAAAGTAGCAGCAATGACTGTTGCTGTAACCCATGCATTTAGGTGAGGTGGGGATAATTGTCATTATTCCTCTGGCTTTTCCAGGATAAATCTCTGCATCACACTAAGCATTCTAAATCTGTTTTAGCTTTACCAAGGTAAATGGAAAAAGCTTCGTAGAACCGAATAAAGAAGTTTCCACATTTTTTCCTGGGAAACTTTCAGTTTAGATGTCACATTGGAAATTTGGTATTCTAGTGATTGTTTTGTCCATGGCTAGACCTGCTTAGGCCAAAGCCCACATATACACCAGCTCTCCTATTTTGTAATAATAATTTCTGATGGACCTTCTGGGATCAAATTCCTGAACTTTTGGGTGTGAAATTCGTTAGTAAGTATTACATAATTACATCATCCAGCTACTTGCCATAATGAAAAAACAGAGAAAATTGAGCCTGCCTATTGATAATAACAAAAAGATGTTACAGCATTCGAATTAAACTCTCTACCTAGAACATTAGAACAAAATTGAAAATTATTACTACCAGCTATAAGTTTGATGAACTGAAACTTCAACTTCCTACAATGTTCCAAGCAAGAGAACCGTCTGGGGTAAAACAAAGTTGTTGGGAATTTGACAACCAGATCCTTAGTTGATGGATCAAATATCAAATCCCTATAACCTGAAAGCAACAATAATAAAAGCAAGAAGAAAGTAAACAACCACAGGAACACAAGATTTATAGTGGTTCACCCTTAATTGAGAGTTACATCCACTTTGCAGCCACTGCAGGAAACCCTTTCACTATGAAAATAAATTACAAGAGAGATAACCGTTTTCCTAGCCCTCACTCTACTAGAATAAAACCCTATGACTCTTACTCTCTCTGTTGTGATGTTTACATGGGTAGAAGCCCCCCCTTTATATAGTAGAGCCCAAGGCCCAAAAGATAGATGTGTGAGAATCTCAAGATATCCTTTTTGATGAGTATATACTCTTTGGATGAGTATATTTCTTTTCAGATAAGCATATATATCCTTTCAGATAAGTATATGCCATCTCAGATAAATATATATTTTTTCAGATAAATATAAACCCTTTTGTGGATAAGTCTCCACACATACTCAATAATCTCCCACTTGGAGACTAATTCATTATCTCAATTGTTTCTTCCACCTGCAATGGCCATGACTTCCCAATCAGCAGCTGAGAAGGCCCACTGAAGTTGTACACAACTTCAGTTTCTCGATTGTAACAACCTTGGTTAGCATATCAGCTGGATTTTGACTTCCTTGTATCTTTTCGAGTGACAAGACACCATCTTCCAAAGCTGATCTTATGAAGTGATATCTGACTTGTATATGCTTCGTTCTAGTATGATACATAGGGTTCTTTGCCAAGTGAATGGCACTCTGGCTGTCACAATGCAACATACCTTTTTCAAACTTGTGCCCCAGTTCATTTAGGAAAGATAACAACCATATCATCTCCTTGCTTGCTTCTGTAAGAGCAACATATTCAGCCTCTGTGGTCGAAAGTGCAACTATCTTTTGTAGTTTAGACATCCAACTGATTGCAGTACCACCCAATGTATAAACATACCCTGTAGTACTTTTTCTGCTGTCGATATCACCAGCCATATCAGCATCAACATAACCATGCAAGCCCATATCTGTTTTTCTGAAGTATAAAGCGAAGTCTGCAGTGCTCTTCAAATACCTGAAGATCCATTTAACTGCTTCCCAGTGTTGCTTTCCTGGATTGCTCATATACCTGCTAACAACTCCCACTGCATGTGCTATGTCTGGTCTTGTACATACTGTGGCATACATTAGACTCTCAATAGCAGAAGCATAAGGCACCTTGCCCATATATGCAATTTCATCATCAGTTGAGGGAGACTGACTCTTGGATAGTCTGAAATGACTAGCCAAAGGTGTACTCACTGGTTTGGCACCATCCATTCTGAATCTAGCAAGCACTTTGTTGATGTATTTCTCCTGAGATAGCTTGAGAATTCCCTTTTTCCTGGTGATTCTCATCCCAAGGATTTGTTTGGCGGAACCCAAATCCTTCATAGCAAACTTCTTTGAAAGCTTACTCTTTAATTTCTCTATCTCATGCAAATTAGCTCCAGCAATTAACATATCATCAACATACAGCAGTAATATAATGTAAGAGTTATCATACCTCTTAACATAACAACAATGGTTTGCCTGGCATCTTAAGAAACTATTGTCACCCATAAAGTTGTCAAACTTCTTGTACCACTGTCTTAGAGCTTGTTTTAACCCATACAAACTTTTCATAAGTTTGCATACCATTTTCTCCTTACCTTTGACTTCAAATCCTTGTGGCTGTTTCATGTAAATTTCTTCCTCCAAGTCACCATGAAGAAAAGCAGTTTTTACATCCATTTGCTGCAGATGCAAATCTTCCTGAGCCACTAACCCAAGCACTATTCTGATTGTAGTCAACTTAACCACTGGGGAAAAAATCTCTGTGTAGTCAATACCTTCCTTTTGTTGAAAGCCTTTAACTACTAACCTTGCTTTATACCGCTTGTTGCCATCATGTTCGTCTTTTATCCGGTAAACCCATTTGTTCTGCAAGGCCCTTTTTCCATGTGGTAGTTCTGCCAACTCCCATGTTTGATTACTCATGAGAGAATTCATCTCATCTTTCATGGCTAACTCCCACTTGATTGATTCATCACCCTACAAAGCTTCATCAAAACTCTCTGGTTCACCCCTATCAGTCAACAAGATGTAGTTCAGAGATGGTGAAAATCTCTGTGGTGGTCTCACAGTTCTGGAAGATCTTCTCACTTCTGTCACAGGAGTGGTTGGATTTACCTCTGGAGCCATACTTTCCTGATTTTGCTCAGCAATGTCATCTTCAACTTCTTCAGTATTCTATTGCAGCTGATTCACTGGAATGTCTCTCAAGTGGATCACTTCAGGCCTTTTTGTCTCAGAATCTATTACTTCTGAACTCTTGCCCAAACTATGCCTGTACAGAACTTGCTTATTGAAGATTACATCCCTGCTCCTAATGATCTTCCTGTTTTGGCTATCCCAGAAACGATAACCAAACTCATTGTCACCATATCCAATGAAAAAACATTTTTTTGATTTAGGATCAAGTTTGCCTCTAGCAGCAGCATCAATATGGATATATGACAGGCAACCAAATATTCTTAGAAAAGACAGGTTTACCTTTTTGCCACTCCAAACCTCCTCGGGTAATCTGCAATCCAAAGGAACTGAAGGACCCCTATTGATTAAATAGGCTGCAGTGTTAACTGCATCTGCCCAAAATGTCTTGGGCAATCATGCATGCATTCTCATGCTCCTTGCACGCTCATTCAGTGTTCTGTTCATCCTTTCTGCAACACCATTCTGCTGAGGTGTACCTGGAGTAGTCTTCTCCATCTTGATCCCATTGTCAGCACAAAACTGTTTGAAATCCCCATCAATGTATTCTCTACCATTATCAGATCTCAAACACTTAACTTTAAGATTAGTTTCATTCTCAACCATGGCTTTCCATTTCCTGAAAGCATCAAATACATCAGATTTATTCTTTAGAAAATAAATCCATACCTTTCTGGTTGAGTCATCAATGAAAGTCACATAGTAGCTAGATCCCCCAAGAGACGTCACAGTCGAAGGCCCCCATACATCTGTATGAACTAACTCTAGTTTTTGCTGCTTTAACTGCTTTCCTGCTTTGGAGAAGCTGACCCTTTTCTGTTTGCCAAGGATGCAGCTTTCACACAACTTGTGCTCTACAGATTTTAAATCCGACAAATTACCATTTGCCACCATGACCTTCATTCTCTTTTCACTCATATGCCCAAGTCTGCAATGCCATAAGTCAGAGTTCATACCAGTGTCAACAGCAGCCACTGTATCCTTGCAACTTGAAGTCATATAGAGAGTTCCAGTTTTGCTTCCTTGAGCAACAACCATGGCACCTTTGGTAACTTTCCAAGCATTATCATTGAAAGTCACCCTATGCCCTTCACTGTCAAGCTGTCCAACAGAAATTAGATTTCTCATCAACTTTGGCACATGTCTCACCTTTTGAATCTTCCAGATATTCCCATTTGGCATCTTCAATTTAACATCACCCATACCAACAATATTCAAAGGTTCTCCATCAGCAAGATAGACCTTCCCAAAATTTCCAGCAACATAATTTTCTATTATTTTGCCATATGCAGTGGTATGAAAAGACGCCCCAGAATCTAAAACCCAAGACTCAAGAGGATTATCAATAGCCAAGAGTAAAGCATCATCTACCTCATCTGTTACAGCATTTGCAGTGTCATCTTTATGCTCACCTTTTTTCTTCAGTAAGCGACAGTCTTTCTTCATGTGGCCCTTTTTCTTACAGTTCCAGCATTCCAGATTTCTTCCAGATCTAGATTTGCTTCTTCCATTCCTTGACTTAGATTTGCCCTTATTGCGATCAGAGTTTCTGTCACTTTCTCTTCCCCTGTTTTCAACATTTAGGGCAGAATTTACAACTGATGTTTCACCTGAATCGATCCTCCGAATCTCTTCTGCAAGAACTCGATCACGAACATCATTGAAGTTCAAGTTTGAACTCTCAACAGAATTGCTCATCGCTGCTCTCATGGGCTCCCAACTATTTGGCAACGATGCCAATAGTATCAAGGCACGTACCTCATCATCAAAGTCAATCTCAACAGAAGATAACTGATTAACTATTGTATTAAACTCATTAAGATGAGTTGCCACAGAATTACCTTCACCTATTTTCAAGTGGAATAGCTTCTTCATGAGAAAAACCTTGTTGTTTGCTGAAGGTTTTTCATACATGTCAGATAGCACCTTCATCAGACTTGCAGTTGTTTTCTCCTTCGCCACGTTGTGAGCAACGTTCTTTGACAGTGTCAGCCGAATAACTCCCAGCAACTGTCGATCAAGGAGATTCCAATCGCTTTCTGAAATCTTTTCAGGTTTTTGACCCAAAAGTGGTTCATGTAGTTTTTTCCCATACAGATAATCCTCGATTTGCATTCTCCAGAAGGCATAATCTGTACCATCGAACTTGATGATCCCATGTGATGGGTTTTCTTCGCAACCCATTGCTTTCAATCTCAAAACCCGAAGCTCTGATACCAGTTGTTGGGAATTTGACAACCAGATCCTTAGTTGATGGATCAAATATCAAATCCCTATAACCTGAAAGCAACAATAATAAAAGCAAGAAGAAAGTAAACAACCACAGGAACACAAGATTTATAGTGGTTCACCCTTAATTGAGAGTTACATCCACTTTGCAGCCACTGCAGGAAACCCTTTCACTATGAAAATAAATTACAAGAGAGATAACCGTTTTTCTAGCCCTCACTCTACTAGAATAAAACCCTAGGACTCTTACTCTCTCTGTTGTGATGTTTACATGGGTAGAAGCCCCCCTTTTATATAGTAAAGCCCAAGGCCCAAAAGATAGATGTGTGAGAATCTCAAGATATCCTTTTTGATGAGTATATACTCTTTGGATGAGTATATTTCTTTTCAGATAAGCATATATATCCTTTCAGATAAGTATATGCCATTTCAGATAAATATATATTTTTTCAGATAAATATAAACCTTTTTGTGGATAAGTCTCCACACATACTCAACAAAAGTTACTGTACAATGAGGCATCATAGTCTCTGTTTCTTCATCTCTGACAGACAAATCTTTCAGGCACCACATGGAATGCTTTCTCAAAGAAGTAGCACAGCCATTCTGGAGGCAGAAATATCATTCTTTAATGCAGAATAAGCATGCTTCCTTGTAGCTTCCTCTGTCCACACAAATTGCTGAAATCACACCCAATCAAAGTTTGTTTCTTTTGGTAAAATCACTGCTAGCAGGTAGTCAGGTGAATCAAGTTGAACAGAAAGCATGGAACATGCGTTTTGCGAGTTGGGAAGTAAAAAAGAGAAGCCTTGCCCATATAAATTTTACAGCTGGGATCTTAATTACAGCTACACATTCCCTCTGCTTCAAGTATGATTTAAAATCCTGGAACTACAGAATAAGATCAGAAGATTTTCAGTGCTGTGCAACTGGATAACAGCTAAAACTACAGATAACAGTTCCCAAACATGCTCTGTCAACTTCATCTCATGAAGCTGAAATTTAATTGTATAGTTAGCACTCAGCATGTAAATGACCAGTAAAGATGGAATCATGTCAGGGTAAATGAGACACCTCATAATCTAGATTAAATGCTCAAATTTAGCTAAGATAATAACTCATTAAACTAGAATATGCAATAAATTTTGTATCCTTTCTGGTCCAACGAATATCATAAAATCAACAAGCATAAATAATTTCTTTGAATGAGGTTCAATTGAACAAAAATCATGACACCTAGCTATGGCGTTCATGATATCTTCCTGCTTTATCAACACCCCAAGTGTCTGCTCCTGTCCCCACTTCATTACATGCCGAGATCCGATGCTAACACCAGTTTTCAGTACTTGCACCACCAGTTTCTCATTGCAAAACTGGTCCCCGAACAGTGGCCATGTTATCAGAGGCACACCAGCAGTGATGCTTTCAAGGGTCGAGTTCCAGCCACAATGCGTTAAGAAGGCAGCTATTGCAGGGTGTGACAATATTAGTACCTGGGGAGCCCAACCCTTGATTAAGAGGCCTCGTCCTTTGATTCTCTCCTCGAATCCATCCTCTGAAATCCACTTATCCAGTTCGTTTAATCTATCCCATTCTCTTATGACCCAAATAAATGGCCTGTTTGATGCCTCTAACGCCAATCCGAGCTCCATCAGTTGGGCAGGTAGCAGATTACAAAGGCTTCCAAGGCAAGCATAAACGACAGAACAAGGCTCCTGACAGTCCAGCCACTTCAGGCATTGCTGTTCGTCAACTATGGCTTTTTTGCCTCTCTCTGCCTTATCCAACCCACTCTCGTTCCAGAGAGAAAGAGGGCCAATGCACCAGACTTTCTGTCCCTTAGTCTTTCTATAGTGTTTGACATATTCTGGCTCCAGTTCTTCGAAAGTATTTATGACTACCCCGTATGATGAAGAATCTGCTGCTGCCATTTTCCCGCTGAACTCTTTCCAAAAATATTCCTTGGGTACCATTAGCTGTGCTTTGGTAAATTCAACTCTATCAGGCAAGTTTGGCAAAACGAAGTACTCAGACTCAGACGCTATGGTGTCAAGAATCTTGGAGAGCCGTAAACTAGCCAAGCATGAAAGAGCAAAGCAACAAAATCCATGGAAAACAATTTTTGGTATCTGGAACTTGCTAGCAATGTCACTGATATATGGCAAACAGTTATCAAAGATAACGCAGCTAGGCCGTGGTGTTAGGACCTTAAGCAATTCTTCAACTGGCTCTTCTAGCATCTTGATTGCCTTGAAGAAATTTACTGCTAAACCGAGTGACTGAAGCATGTCAAGATTCTCATGCCCTTCTGGCAATCCTGCTTTTGCAGAGGGAAACTGGAGCTGAACTACACGGATTTGAAGACCAGATTGTACAGTACGAGCAACAACTGATTCGAATCTTGCAGCGTTGAGAGGTGTTGTAACAATAGTGATAAGCACACCATGCTGCGCCAACAGTCTAGCAATGTTCATCATGGGGATCATATGGCCTTGGGCCAAGAAAGGGAACAAAACAAAGTGAACCATTTGGTCAGCTTGAGAATCCATGGTGCTTTAGGATAAGGAAGACGCCGAGGATAAGGTGATTTAACCTTCTACCAAATATAAGAAGGTTCAAGGACACAGCTGGTGATGCAAAAGCACACATAAGCATCCTGGTTTATATGGAGATTACACCTAAAGAAGCAGCAGCAACAGCAACACTCCTTGCTTCAGCTGTGAGCAGCTGTTGCTGCTGCAATTTTGGCCTTTGACGCCAGTTCTTGAAGAATTGGCGTCAAAGTGTTAATGTTTAACGTCAGTTCCATGAGAACTGGCGTTAAATATTGTCTTTTAACGTCAGTTCTCATGGAACTGACGTTAAAAGTTTAATTCATAGCTTTTTTAACGTCAGTTCTTCTTTAATTGACGTTAAAAACCTTATTTTTAATGACAGTTTTGAAATAACTGTCATCAAAAATGTTGATAAATCTCTTAATGACAGTTTTTTTGAATAACTGTCATTAAATTGATGTCAATTATTATAATTTTTGTAGTAGTGACTCAATGGCGAGATTCAAGGAGGGGTTAGACAGGCTGGTGAATATGGACATCTCACGTAGTCCAGGCCGTAATGTAAGTTGTAAATTGGGTGATAAGGACACCCTTGACATTGAGGAAGACAGGGAGGGGCTTTTAACATCAAATATGCATGCACATCCCAAAACACATGTTGTGCACGGAAGTAGATCCCCATAAGGAGGAAATAATAAAGCTTTTGATGTTTATGAATGATACAACAAAGGGCCAAAATTGGAAACATAGAGGGTGAACACGTTGGACAGCAGAGTCGCCTCCGACGAGCATCCCAAAACTACTAAGGTGAAGTGGAAACATCTGGCCAGGGGGAAGAGCGGTCCCAACCCAAGCAATGCCCCAAATTAACCATCCCAAAAATGGAACAGGAGTGGCTCAATCAACTCCACCGGGAGCCATGAGTTGGCTAGTTTGGAACGGCCAAGTGTTAAGGGCCCCTCGGACAGTCCAGGAGCTTACCAGATTGGTCAGGCTGCATAACCCCTGATTACTCTTCCTTCGCAAAACACGAAGAGCAGGACATTGGATATGGAAAGAATTAGACTCAGATTGGCTTTCAAAGGTTGTTTCACAGTGGAAGGCGAAGGGAAAGGAGGAGGGCTCGCTCTGTTATGGAAGGCTAAAACTAAAGTTCAAATCTAAAGCTTCTCGAAAACACATATAGATGCATGGCTAAGTAATAGTTCTTTTAGTCCCATGTGATGGTTCACAGGGTTCTAGAGCAACCCAGTTACACATTTACGGATGCAGTCATGTGATAGTCTGTGAAGGCTTCACTCTCTTGTGTAGGAGACTTCAATGAAATCTTATGCCAAGAGGAGAAACAAGAGGCAAGCTTCGCCTTCATAGCCAGATTGATTTTTTGGCCCAAGCAACGCAGATTGTAAATTATAGGCTATACCGTTCACTGGACCAATGTTCACTTGGTCAAGGGGAGGAGGTGCTTGTCTGATACGAGAATGATTAAACCGTGGTTTAGCAAACCAGAAGTGGCTGGATTTGTTCCCAAAATGACAGGAAGTTCATCTACTAATGGCAATGTCAGATCATTGACCCTTACTGTTTAAGAGTGCAACACAGCACACAAAGGGTTATGAACAGGTCTTTCGGTTTGAGAATACTGGATTACACATCCAGGGTTTGGCAAGGTGCTGAATGAAAGCTGCGGATGCTCAGAGGAGATAAATGTACAGGCCGTAGTTAGGAAAATAGAAAGATGTAGATCCAATTTGGCGAGATGGAATCAGACTGTCTTTGGTAATGTTCATAAGTAGATACGGGAGCAACAGCACAGGCTGTGTCAACTTCTTTCCAAAAGGACAAAAAGAGATGTCAATACTGCAGTTGAAAAGTGGAAGAAAGAACTTAGCGGTCTTTATCGCAAGGAGGAGATGCTATGGCGACAGAGATCTCATAACATCTAGCTACAAGAAGGTGACTGAACCACTAAGTTTTTCCATGCTACAACCTCTAAGAGAAATAAGTCCAACAAGATCCAGGCCATGTAGGATAATGTTAGGGTATGGGTGCACACAGCACGGCAGATCCATGCAGTCTTTCATACATATTTCTCTGGCTTATTTTCTTCCTCTCATCTTAGTGGTGTGGAGGCAGTCTGTAAAATAATTAAAGGAAGGCTGTTTAGTTCAATGAAAAGGTTCCCTATCGTCTACAGTGGAGGAGGTGAAAGAAGTAATTATGCAAATGCACCCGAATAAAGCACCTGGAACTGATAAATTAACAATTTTTTCTTCTAGCAGAACTGGGAGGTGGTGGGCAAGGATGTTACTTACCAGGTCATGAAGTTTTTCAATGAAGGGTTCTGTTAAAAGCAATTAATCAAACCTTCATTACTTTGATACCAAAACTTCGAAATCCAGCCAACCCCAAGGACTTCTGGCCGATAAGTCTGTGCAGTGTCATCTACAAGATTATCTCTAAAGCTTTGGCAAACAAGCTGAAGAACGGGCTCCCCTCCGTGATCAGTTCCAACCAAGGAGCCTTTATGAAGGGTAGAATGATCTTTCATAACAGTATAATTGCATATGAAAAAATCCATACCATGAAATCCAGAATGAAAGGAGCAGAGGGGTGCTTAGCTCTCAAACTAGACATAAGCAAAGCATATGATACAGTGGAATGAGGGTTTTTGAAAAGGGTTATGCAAACCATGGGTTCTCTGGGAGATGGACTACAATGATCATGGAAGGTATAACCTTGGTCTCCTACTCAATTTTGATCAATGGTAAGCCTTTAGCACCATTTACTCCCTCTATAGGTCTAGGATAAGGGGACCTTCTATCCCCATACTTATTTTTGCTTTGCACTGAGGGGCTCTCTTCTCTCATAAACGAAACAAAGTATTGATAGAGGGTGAGCTGCATGGCATAGCGGCACGATAATTTGACTCATTTGTTTTTCGTAGATGATAGCCTCTATTCTTCAAGGCCAGACCTGAGAAATGTATGACCATCTTGAGCATGCTGCGAACCTATGAATGAGCCTTGGGTCAACAGATAAACCTGGACAAATCAGCCATTTTCTTCGATTGAAATATCACAACAAATATCCAGCACTAGAGGTGGTAGTACCTGGGAGTTCAGCGTCCATTAGAGCAAGAATCCTACTTTGGGCTGCCTATACTGGTTGGGAGGAACAAGTCCACAGAAATATGCAGGATTGCTGATAGAATTCAAGGTAGGCTAGCCACCTGGGAAGGTCATCTTCTCTCACAAGCTGGGAGGGGCGTCCTTATTCAACTGGTTACACAGGTCATTCCCTCATATTTCATGAGTTGCTTTAGGCTGCCCAAGCACTTTCTCCACCATCTCAACAAGCTGGTCGCTAGGTTCTGTTGAGATGGTACTAATGCATAAAGGAGAGTACACTGGAAATTGTAGGATAAGCTTTTCTTATCCAAGCTTGATGAGGGCATAGGGTCAAGAGATCTAGAGGCTTTTAACTTGGCTTTCCTTAGGAAACAATGGTGGCAAATAACTCAGGAGGAAACTTCTCTTTGTTTTTAAATATTGAAGGGTAAGTACTTCCTACGCAGCTGCCCATATAAGGTAACCAGCCCGCCCAACGAGTCTTACTTGTCGCACAACTTACTTCATAAGAGATCGGTGATACTTACGAGGGAAGATGGAAGACCGAGAACAACGAGCGGGTGGATATATGACAAGATACATGGATACCAGAGGGAATGGGGAGCAACTCTAGTTTGAGCTAGCACAGCCATCTGCTCAGAAAGTTTGCTCTCTTATTGATGCGAAAATAAGGCTGTGGCTACCAAGCGTAGTCAACGAGCTCTCTAACCAAGAGGAGTCATCTTTGATACTGAATATCCCATTGAGCAAGAATCCTATGGAAGATAAATTGATTTAGACAGGATCCATGAGCGGGGTTTATACCGTTAAATCAGGCTACTATGTTGGCTAGCAGATCCTGCACAAAGAGTTGCCATCATTAATGGATAGGGATCACAGATGGAGATTATTATTATGGCAGGCGACCCCAACCCCAAAGGTCCAAAACTTTGGTTGACGAATGCTTCATGGGATTTTGCCAACCATGGAAGGTCTTAATTCCTGAGGTATCGAGGTAACCGACGCCTGCTGTGTCTACAACACTCTAGATGAGTTTCTACAACATGCCATGATCGCCTGTACATTCAGCCGAAGGGTCTGGGATTTCTTTAAGGAGGGGCTTGCGATGCAATTTGTAGAGATAACTGTCAACAATGTTCCATGGGCACCCCTGCTCGATCAGATGAAGAAATGGAGGTTGCTGGGACTGTTATGTACTGTGTGTAGAGGCACTTGGATCAACCGTAATAAAGCTCTCCATGACAAGCTATGTTCTCTACCTATAATAGTAGTAAGGGAGGCTAAACGGATAATCATGGATGCAGAGGCAACCAAGCTTCACCCTATCCAACTACATACCCAAAGTGCATCGCGGCCACCAGCTCGAGGACTGTTAAGTCAACGGGTGAGATCCATTTTAGTAATGAACTCAAACCCGTTTCCAAACCCAAAATCACTGCCCAACCTAAATTTAAGCATGCTGAAAGAAGTCAGAAGACACAAAACTGAGAGAGTCTGATTCAAATTAAACAAGCCCAATGAAAAGTTTAATTTAAGAAACAAACTGATCATTATTTATTCTATAAACAATGTTTACATTATGTCATATATAATAATTAAGATAAATATAATTTTTACTCTACATATATATTCGTCATATGAGCCTCCAATACATGTTGAGTGGCCACCACACCTTTTTATAGTAAAAAGAAAACCTAACCTTTTATAGTATCCTGCATTTTTTTTCTAGGACGGTTGAAGGTAAACACAGATGTGACATTTGACGCAGGTGCCAATCAAGCAAGGCTTCATACAGTGGTAAGAAACGACAAAGGGCAAGTGGTGCTACATGTGCCTTGACGGCCAGGAAGGGGACCTGTTTGCCAGTCGGTGGGGAGCTACTGGTTGTCCGGTTCGGTCTGAAAAAAGCCCTACTCTATGGTGACCAGTACTTGAAAGTGAAGAGTGACAACTTACAAGCTATAAAGGAGATTCTCCTTGGGTATGCTTCCATGAGTGGGGGCAATATACACAAAGATATCCAAAATTTAGGATCAAGATATCATCATGTTCTTTTAGGCGTATCAATAGGAGGGCGAATGAGTTGACATATAGGACAACACATAATTGTCCATATGTCAGTCGATTTAGGAGAGGACAAGATAGAGTGACATTGTCTACCGTCCAGTCTATGTAACCCTGATCACTACTAAATTAACACATAATTTTTTATTAAAAAATTCATACATATAGTATAATTTTTCTATTTTACATTATAACATAGGGGAAATAAAATAACAAATGTAATCAAAGAAAAAATAATATTATAAATTTATAGTTTAATATAATATGAATGAGACTGCTGTTTTATGATTCAAAAATCAATTTTGATAAGACAGTTTTGAACGGTGGAGATTCTCCCATGGAAAACAAAGTGCAAATCTTCCGGAATTGAAATTTAATGCTTAAAAAAGCACTGAGGTATGACCAACTAGAAAATAATGAATAAAATGTTTGATTGGTTCCAAAAATTAGATGACAATTTACTCAGTTGGTCCTAAATTAATAGCCTAGAACTTCCCTAGGCTATTGATTTTGAGAACATAAAATAATTCAACCATATTGGAAATGATGACCCAGAATATAGGTGAGCAAATTAATTACTTTGAATACTGACATTAATTGATGTTAAAAAATAATTCAATTCTCTAAGCATATCTATCTTTCTAAAGGATTGTTCATATCTTGATTCTCATCCTACAATTAATCTGTCATTCAAAAAATAAACATCCAAATAAAGATTAGAAAAAAAATATTGTGATTTTCCTTAATCATGAGATTACATAATTGGTAACATTCTCTGTGGTGATCCAAAACATGGACTACAAATGATCTACCAATATTGTATTCTAAATTTCGATTTTACTTGTTGATATTATATTAAAGATTGATTCAAAATGATTTTTGTTGGGTTTGTCTAATATGTGTAATTGTAATAATCAATTTAAAGATTATGGGTCAAAAATAAAATTGACATTTTCAGAAACTATTTCCTTTTTTTTTTTATATTAAACGATGTTCATATTTAGAATCTCCAATGCATAATTTCAATACCTAAAATATCATGCAAATTTATATCTTAAAAAATAGGTCTAAATTGTATATTCATATATCTACCTGCTTCTAGACATAAACCAAAAAGGAGAGGGCCGGAGAGAAGAAGTACGGCTGCCAGCAGTTGGCCTAGCTGTTTTTTAATAGAAAGCAGAGAGGAAAAGATCTAAAGAGAGGTAGCACGACTACTAGCAGCTAGTCTAGCTGCTTCTAGACAAAGAGCAAAGAGGAGAAGGATGAAAAAGAGAGTAAAAAATGGGCGCCTTGCTGCTGGTAAGATCTGGATATGAATTAAGGATCCCTACATACTTAAACCAAGGTTGGATAGCTTTTAACACTAGTTCTGGTAGAACTGGCATTGAAGGCCACCTTTCACGAGCCAGAACTGGCATGAAGAGTACGGGATATCCTTCAATGCTAGTTCTTGCAAAACTGGCATTGGAGGATACAGCCTTTCACGCCAGTTATGGCAAAACTGGCGTGAAAGGCTATTGAAGGCTGTCCCCATGCATCTTAAGGCTGGTTATGTGAGTGAAGGCCTTTAACGCCAGTTTTGGAAGAATTGGTGTTGAAGGCCCCAGTGCTAATCTGTTTGATTTAGGCTTTTAAAGCCAGTTCTTTAAGAACTGGCATTAAAGGATCCAAAGATGGTGTTTTAACATTAGTTCTTGTTGAACTAACGTGAAAGGATAATCTTTAACATCAGTTTATTGTTAACTGACATTAAATATCCCATTTTTAATGATAATTTTGAAAGAACAGTCATTAAAATAATTAAAAAAATTTTTTAATGACAGTTCTTTGAATGAGTATCATTAAATTATTGTCACTTATTATAATTTTTATGATAGTAATTCCAAGAAAAGGTAAGATCTAATCAATTATGTAACATCTAATTAATTGATAATTTAATGAACATCTAACTGCATATTTTTAGAAAATTTTATAAAAGAAGTTGAAGTAGAAAAAACTAGAGTTAGTTTATATTAGTTAAATAAATTTAGACCACTCAATTTTTTAAGTTTGAAAGAAAACTCATAAAAATAATTAAATCTTTTTTAATATTTTATAAATGATCATATTCCATTTTAGACAAATATGATTATTGAGTTAATTTACCTCAATTCGATGTTGAAAAATATAACAAATCAAACCACATAGTTGTCTCAATGGCCGAGTATATATAAGTCACGTGCTTTAACGCCATCCATTTTGAGGGCTACTTGATTCCACAGGTTGATTCTAAACATGTATTTTTAATTATCAAAATGAGAAACAATATTAACCATTTGTTACTATTTGAATTTCATTCGATAACCTAAGGAATAAACAAATTGCAAGTTGATGTACATATTTAGGGGCAATGTTTTAGACAAATGGTCTCAATCAGGATAAGGTATTCCATTATATCCGTTTGGTATGAGGATATTGCACATCTAAGAAATGGCAATGGGATCGGGCAACCACAGTTAGACTTGGGATCAAGATAAAGGAGCCACTTGATCTGGCATCCGAATTAGGCAACCGCCCTGTCTGCCATTGGGTGAACTCGTTCTACCCTTATAGATGAAAAATCAACTTGGCCATGCTATGGTAATGACTAGCTTCATCTTCTTGACTTGATCCAATACTAACATTCTGCTTTTCAATGATGCTATACTACATCATGCTACTAGGAATTGAAAAAACCATTGAAAAATCTTATACCAATTGACCTTCCAACAAGTAGTGAATGATAGGCAAGTGATGCAGATCAGCCAAGCTGAAGTAGTCACAAACCAAGTATTTAGATTGACTCAAACGAGCCTCATACATCAGGAACCTCAGCCAGCTTGGACTCATTCTCCTCCATAGCCTCTCGATGTTTTCCATTGGTTCTCAATCTCTTGCAGAGAAAGGGAAAAAGAGAGATTAACGATGTCCTTTGTACGGGCTGAAAATCGATTTGGAGGAGATTTTCATGGAGAAGGAAGTAGAGAGACCCAAGGTGAAACAGATGAAAAGCTTGCTTATCGTGCTACTGCTATTCTTGCTGTTATTGCTTGTGGTACGATGGGGTATCTCTTTTTTCATCATTGAATGAAATTTTACAGCAGCTTCAAATTACCACCCATCAATGAAAAGCAAAGATTTCCAAAGAATAGATTTTTTTTTTTTAATTTTTCACAATGAATGAAAAACTGATAGAGATAAAAAGAAAGATAGACAATAGGGTTTGTTCTTTTGCTTTGAATGATACCTCCTATGAGCTTGCGGGGGTAAAGATGTAGGTGTGGTAACAGAGAAAGAGAATGGGCATTTGCATGGGATCTACATGAATCCCATGCAAAAAGATCTTTTTCTATTTTGTTTTTTATTACTTTTCGTTCTCTTTTTTGTTTTCAATTGCAAAGAAAGAAGAGAAAATTCATAATTTGTCCACCAATCAACTCGGCAAAATTAGGTGTCTACATTTATCATCTTAATTTTCTTAAAGACATTATTCAAAAATATATTAAGGAAAACCATAAACAAGGAAAAAATCAAATAAAATAAAAATTAAAAAAAAATAAAATGTAACAAGATCTAAAAATTGCAATCTTCTCGCGGCCTATTTCAAAAGAGAGAGAGGGAGTATGCTGAATAAGTGAGTCCGTATTCTTTTAAATAGTCGCATCTCAACAGTTTGATTTTGACTTTACTTATTTAGAATGAGTTTTAAACAACAATTGAAAATATGTTCAACATGATCAAATAGCTAGAAATTGAAGTGCTCAAGATAAACTAGTTTACTAACTCTTACAAACATTTACAAAATAAATTAAAAGAAAATCTAATAAAATCAAGAAAATACAAACAAAAAAAGACAATAGGCAAGACTTTGTACAATTGCTATAAGGAAGAGAAATTTCAAAGAATTTCAATATTAGCATGTTGAGAAACAATCTTCTGGCTGCTAGTTTTAAAAGAGAGAGAGGGAGTGTGAGAAACCACACCAAAGACATGAATCCATATTTGTTTAAATAACTGCATTGCAATGGTTTGATTTTGACTTTTTTTTTTTTAAATCTAGAATGAGTTCTAAAGTGTGGTGTTGAATGATCTACCTTAAGGGAAAAAAAAGGGAAAATATCATTTCAAACCCTGACTTTTACATTATCTCTCCAAACAGACTCTTACTTTCAAAATGTATCCAAACTAACCTTAACTTTTTAATTTTGTCCAAATTAAACCTTTCGTCTAAATCAATTAAACGACGTTTGTAAAAAATAAATTTATTGAAGAGAAAAAAAGAAATTACATCAGTAGAATATATAAAGGTAAACGAGAACGTTCGATGTTCTCCCTATTTTGGTCTTCTCCCTATTTTAGAAACCTAAATCTCTTTTTTTCTCTCTCAATTCGTCACTTGGTATCGAGAAATCTAAAGGTTTGGTTACCAAAATTGTAATAAAAGGTATATTATTTTACTTTACACTATATTTGCACTTGAATTGTCTTTTTCCAGTGTTTGATGTCATTGAAAAGTATGGGTATTAAGTTCGAGAAGCATGAGTATGTTAAAATTTTTTAGTAGTCCCGAAATTACCGATGCTTTTGGTAGCATGAATTGTCATTGTCTAGTTGTTGACTATGCATGATTAACCTAAAATCATTGCAAAACACAAAGTTATTATGGTTGAAAATGAATTTTTCAAGTATGTTTATAGTTAGTTATCATCAAATTAGGGATTTCCTTTTCTGGGCTAATTTAAGTTTCTTAATAATTTCGTATGGTCAACTAATTACATCAATTACTTTAAGAATGCATTATTATGTTTGATTCAATTGAGGTACTTTAGTATTTGATAATAGACACTGAGTGGGTAGTGATAGAAAGAATTAGGTGGCTTTTATAACATGTTGGATCACATATATGTCTTATTATAATTTATATACATTCTATGTGTGAAAAATATAGATTGTATGCATAAAATGCTTTTACATAGGGGTTTTTGAAGTTAGCATGCTTTATCAACTACACACTATTTTATTGTCTAAGGTGTCTATTTGTTTGATTTATCTTTAGGACGCTGCAATGGTTTCATTTTACTTCACATATCACTTGCATTGTGGTGGACACTTTACTGACAATATTGACAATAGTTACAGTTCAAATGAAATGACTGTATTTGATGATGTTGATAGTGATAGATTTTCACTTGTAAAATTAGAAGGAATATTAAAAGAGCAAGGCCTATTGGTAAAGGTAAATTCTTTTATGTTATGCTTAGACTTACAATGTTAGATGGTCTTAGAGAGTTAAGTAGTGATGTTAAATTTATGGACATGTTAAATGTGATGTATAGAGCCATCAGAGACATTTATATATATTTTTCTGATGTTGAAGATGATTTGGCTATGTAATTATTAGTAATGATCATATGCATAATAAGGATGAGTATGTTGAAATAGAAGTTAAAAATTTGAATACTGATATAAAGATGGATGAAGATGAGAGGAATTTGGTGGATAGTGATTATGAGGTTAACATGGAGGAAGATGTTGCGCATAGTGCGAATCTTAAAGTGCCTATGCATAACATGGAGTCAACTAGTTTTGCTAAGGTTAGTAAGCCAATGTTTGATGAGTTTGATGTTAATTACTCAGATGAGCTTTGTATACCACCTGGATCTGATAAAGATGGTGAAGTCTAAAGTAAATGTGAGTTTAATGCTAACACTGACATGACCAACCCAATAATCAAGGTTAGCATGATATTTGGATCACTTGATGAGGCTAAGGAGGCAATTACTCAGTATGGTTTAAGGGAAGTTATAATCTAAAGTTTTGCAAGAGTGAGGCTAATAAACTAAGAGTCATATGTAGGAATGGGTGTAGGTGGACCTTGTTGGTCTCTCGGTTAGGAAAAACACATTCATTTGCTATGAAGACATACTACCAGACATATACTTGTAACAGATCATTTCGCAACAAATCGGTCACTGCTAGGTTTATTGCAGATAAGTATATATATTTATTTAGAAGAGAATCGAAGGTTAAGATAAGTTCTTTGATGGAGGTAATGAAAGTAGATTTAGTTTGTGATGTTTCAAGAGGTGTTTGTATTAGAGCTAGGTAAATTACTATGTCTAAGATATATGGAACTGAAGTATATTAATATCGAAGGATGAAAAACTACTGTGAAGAAGTGAAAACACAGAATCCAAGGAGTTTATTAATTTTAAATTTGGATGATTGACTCCTACATCAAACCCTATTTTTTAGAGGGTTTATGTTTGTTTGGATGGTTGTAGGAGGAGTTTTTTGAATGGATGTAGTCATATTATCAGTGTGGATGCATGTCATTTAAAAGGAAGGACATAAGGACAGTTAATTGCTGCAGTTGGAATTGATGCAAATAAGAACACATATCCCAGTGCATATGCAGTGGTTGATGCTGAGACTAGAGACAGTTGGACGTGGTTTATTCAGTTGCTATTAGCGGATATTGGATTCGTTAGGACTCAAGGTGGACATTCATGCCTGATAAACAAAAGGTACATGTATATTTATTTTAAGTTTGTGCAACAGTGTACAAATATGAAACTGACCAACAAATGTTATGTGTTTAATTACTTATTATTATTTCATAGATTATAGAATTGCAGTTATGCATGTGGCTTTGCTAACTTAGTATTCTGCCTACTGAGTACTCTGTAGTATTATTTAAAGCTTAACATATACATACTATATGTACAGACTTATATATATATATATATATATAACTTTTTCTTTTCACACCTAACAACCTTTTCTCTTTATATAGGGACTTGTACCTGCCTTTGAAGAAATTGTCCCAGAAGCAGAAGTTCGCTTCTGTGTCAAACATTAGTATGGTAATTTTCAAAAATAATTCAAAGGTAAGTTCCTGAAAGACTTAATGTATTTTACTGCAAGGGCCACAACATCTATTGAGTTTACTACCATTATGCATACACTTAAAACTTTTGATGTGAGGGCTTATGAGTGGTTATCTAAGATACCAGTCAAGCATTGGTCTAAGCATGCATTCTCAAGCAAATCTAAGTGCGATATGCTCTTAAACAATCTATTTGAGATGTTTAATACATGTGTTATAAAGGCTAGGGACAAGCCTATTGTGCAATTATTAAAGGAGATAAGAAATTACTTGATGGAGAGGATCCATGTTAATATGGATTGAATGAAAAAGTGTGAGAGTTTGTTGTGTTCTAAAATACAAAGTTTTTTAGAGAATGTCAAGATCAAGTCTAGAGTATGGGTTCTTATTTAGTCTGGAGAAGTGAAATATCAAGTCAGATCCTGTGAAGAGCAATATGTAGTTGATTTAGCTACACAGAGTTGCAGTTGCAATCGGTGAAATCTTACTAGTATCCTATGCACACATGCAGTTAATGCAATTTACTATCAGAAAGAAAGACCAAAAGATTATGTTGATTATTGCTACCATAAAACCACATATCTTTAGTGTTATTCTCACTTAGTCAATCCATGCAATGGCCCAAATTTATGGCCACAAACTCGGTTAGATCCAATCCAGCCACCTGGTATTAGAAGGCTCCTAGAAGGCCTAGAAAACAAAGAAGAAGGAACATTGATAAAGCTGCCCAAAATTACAGTAAGATATCCAAAAAGAACTATCTTGTCACATGTAGTCGATGCAAGGAGACTAGACATAATGCTCCTTCATGCAAAGGTCAAGTGAAACAGGTATGTTCAATAATAATCATGAAACTTGTTGTTTATTTATTAGTTAAAAAATAAGTATATCAATTTATTGCAGAAAAAAAGGCAAGGTAGTGGGGGTAAAACTGAAGCAGTATTCATGAGGTTTACGGTACCAATTGTAACACCTCAATAGGCAATTATTATATTCAATTGAATTACACTTACCAATATAGATAGAGTAACTTATATGTGCTCTTGTAGAGTGGTAACTAGTCAAATACAAGTGGTCAACATTCCATGGCAATAGGTGAATCAGCCTCGGTTCATGAGAGTGGCAGTGTATGAGTTTTGTTTACATTTTAGTTGCTTTAGTCATATCATTTTATACATGAAATATTGATGTTGCTTCGCTTTTTTTAGGGTCAACAACTATCAAGTGAGGCATCAACATCTACTAAGGGGGGATTCACTATGGGGTGGTATAATAACTCTACATCCATAAATACAAAAACTACTCAAGGTATGTTAAATCAAACTTTTTATCTTATTTGATGTGTTGTATTTAACAATTTTTATATAGTGTTTCAGCTACCCAAACACTTATGCCATCCACCCAACCACACAGGACAATCACAATAGTACCCATGTCAGCTGCCTAGAGCAACAATAATACCACCCAAACCATTTAACCCACCAAGGACCCGACAGCCACCAAATATAACTTACAAAGTTCCAACAACATCCGAGACAATATTAGCTCCTCCAGTTTTCATGGGACCATCCCCATCCCCAGCAGTAATGGTGCATCCACCATCATTAAGAAAAACATCACCATCATCCAAGATAATACCATCTGAAATAAGGACAGTAGCTCTTGAAACCTATTAAACTTGAAGATGATTGTTTGGAATGTAATTGTGAAAGTAATGGCAATAGTGTGTGTACATTGAAAAGTTGAAACAATTAACAGTTTGTTATGTATTTGTGTTAGATATTTTCACCAATGTATTAGAACTTCAAAATTAAAGTAATGTTTTCTGCATTTATGATTGGTGCATATAACTTTATATTAAAATATTTTTCATTGGATATTTTTAGGAATGTTGTGATAAATTGTTTAATGTAATGCTTGAAGATATAAGATACAACTAAAGTTCATTCGATCAAGAATAAACTAGAATACATCCAAACAAGGTTAGTAACAAAAAAAAATTATAATTCAATACTTAACTACTGACAGTAAAAGTAAATTGCATCCAAATATAGTTAACATAATAACATTATGTTAATTGACTACATTGTTACATACATCATATGGAACCAACTTACAACATAAACCTGCAACATCAACTCATAACATCAATCTACAACATTATTTTGCTATATCTTGTTCCAATGTAGTACAAAATTAATGTGATTGTAGTCACAATCCATGAGATTATAACAAGCCTCCGATAAAAAAATGAGTTGATCTTGTAACTTTTGAACTTGAGTTAATAACTTTGGAATAAGTTGCATTCTTCGATTATACATAGAGCCATCAAACCAAACAAAATAGCCACAATAACCATGTTTTCGCATCAAGACAATATAATGTAAAATTATTACATAGGTCATCAAACTAAATCTATAATAAACAAAATCATATGCAATTAAAAATGTTGTCTGATTGGACCCATGTGGTGAACAAAAAAACTTAAAAATGTACAGCTTTTATTTTCTTAGACCCATTAATTAAAAATTATATACAATCTTATCATGGAAAATCCTCTGATTTATGCATGAAAATCAACATCTTATGCATACAAATATGAAAAAAAAAATAAAATTGACAAATTAAGTTCATGGCCAAACTATTAGTTAATCAAAATTAAAGAAAATATACAGTCTTTATTTTCAGATACTCATTAATCAAAGATTAGATACATAATCATACCCATGTGTGCATAAAAATTAACTGCTTATCCATACAATCGTGCAAAGAGCAATGAAAACAACAACTTAAGCTTGTCACCAACAATACATTCTTATCATGAAAAATTAAATTCATATTAAAATACAATCATAACACAGTGATCATGCCCATGAACTCATGAAGAAAATTGATGAAAAAAATAAGTTAAGCTCGGATTATATACAATGTTTCTCTCACAACCCCAAAATCTTCTTCCTGGGTTTTTTGTAGTCCATGAGGTACGTAATTTTGCACTAACATGGCAATGACATAAGGAAACATGATAAGACGAGCTTTCACTCTCCATTGACAAATTCAGCTTCAATCAATATATATATCACCAACACTTGATTCTTCAACAAGAAAATCCTAATCAATTTACAACTTTCTTTTTTTTTTCCCTGTTATCTTTCTCTTCTCTCTCTTTAAGCAACAAGACTTTGTGTTTTCTATTATGAAAGGAGTGAAGCATTTAACGGACGATGATGCCCTTACGAAAAAAATTATTTAAACGGCATTTGTAATTATGATTTAATTTGGATAAAATTAAAAAGTCGAGATTAGTTTGGATACATTTTGAAATGTCTGTTTGGAAAGATAGTGTAAAGGCCAGGGTTTTAAATGATATTTACCCAAAAAAATATGATTAGTATTGTTAATATGCCCAATGATACTACTTGACTTCAAAATTAATTTGTACTTGCAGAAGCTTTATTAAATCTGATTAAATATAATTGAAATAATTTTGAATTACTATTTGAGTATTAAATTGATCTCTAATCCAAAAAATTTGAACATCATAAAATATTATAGCAACTGTACAAAGCAAACCAATATTACATACATATAATATATATATATATATATATATATGAGATAGAGATTATAAAAAGAAGCAATAAAATATTCAAAAAATATTCAAAAAATATTTTAAAAAATTTCGAGATGCTAATTATTGCAAATAATCAATCTCATTGCATTTATGCTTTTTCACTTAATTGGTTAAAATTAACATCTAATCATAAGCAAAAATCATTGCTTTTAATCCATTACATTGAGGGCATGATGTTTTCCAAAATGAACTTTGGTTTCCATAAAAAATTTTAATTTCGGGAAAATGACTATTTATTGTGCAATTCACAATATAAAATCAATTGATTACTATAAAATAATTAGATCTCATATTATTCTTTTCTTTAATTCACTTAATAACTAGTTATATTAATAATAACATAAAAATTTCAACATAAGATGATGATGATACGTAAATGACAACCACTCCATTTTCCTTGATATGTGTTCAAAAAAAAAAAAGACAAGATGTAAAAAGTGACTAGCTAGTTAGAATTATGACACTCTAATTATACATGATAAATATTAATTGATTTAACTAACCCCATACAATAAGAGTTTTCTTTAACATAAATAAAGAAAAATGAGTTTATTTTTGAGGGTATTCATGTAATTTCATGATTTTTTCATATTTTTGTAGGAAATAAAAAATAAAATAAAATCAGATAATCTAGATTTCTAGACATAATTTTGTCTATTCAATAAGTTGAGATGTCTAATAGTTGAATCACTTTGAGTAAAATTTACCAATAAGATGGTTAAATCATCATCAAAACATTATTTATGGTACCAAAAAATCCAATTATACAATGTTTATCCATTCATGAAGTATTATCCAATCATGTTAATATCCTTAAGCAAAAATATTTCCACGTGTCTTATATCAATGCAATCAAGATCATTTTCCATATATTTTTCTTAGAATGGCACATGATCAATAAAGATGTTAGACTTAAAGTTATATCTACAATATAAACTCAACCCTAATCAATCCATATCTTCTAAGAAAAAAAAAAAACCATTTATGCGAACACTTTAGAGATTGTAAATATTATTCATTAAATAATTTTTCATATTTTTAGATTAATTAGATTTATTACAATATTTAAAAATAATTTAAATATAAAAGCAAACAAGTTGGTTTCTTGTTGACACCATTGAAAAATGGGTTATGAATATTTTATATACTACATGTGAGCAATTCTATAGGTTAAATAATAAACGAGTCATATATAGTGAATATTTCATCGATGCTAAACCCATATATGCCTTAAGAATATAGATTATTCTTAATTTTTGAAAAAAAAATAAAGAAAATCAACGTCTAGCACACAAATTTTAACATCCGATTTCTTATCAATGGACAATCATTATTGATTAAACTTATGAATTTATTTTCTATTTAATGAATGACATACTAATATGTCTGTCAATTAGGGTTTTGCAAAGCTAGATCAAAAATTTTGAGCATGCCCATTTAAGGGACTGTTGTATCACTATCAATTCCTAAGTGCCTTTTTTTTTTCCTTTACGATTAATCAACGCTTTAATTCAGCATGTGTAATAGTAAAAAATAAAATAAAATTCCAAATTTTTTATTAAAAAATAAAAAATATATACATAACTGATCGATTTGA
The DNA here is from genome assembly GCA_021397835.1 of Moringa oleifera. Classification (NCBI taxonomy): domain Eukaryota; kingdom Viridiplantae; phylum Streptophyta; class Magnoliopsida; order Brassicales; family Moringaceae; genus Moringa; species Moringa oleifera. The sequence goes on along the minus strand of JAJFZO010000184.1, from coordinate 446,276 downwards.
TCAATTATTGAGGATAATTTAATTTATGTACGTGGACACATTGATCTAAGAGATCACTCTTCATTGTTCATCATTCCTTTGGCTGTCATATTAAAATAGACTATATAGATTATGTGGCTTTTATACACAACTTGTCACAGATAATATTTTCAAGTATTCGCTCCCTCTCTCTCTTTGGTGTGCATATTTCTTAGTGTTCAACAAAATCTTCATGCAATAAAAGTTGGCTAAAGTAAAAGAATCTTGATCTCTTGCATTTTATATAGCTAATGAATGAAGAAAATTAAAATAATCATTTATACTGATTAATGAATATATTATTTATACATTAAGTTGGAAATAAATTGACGGATTATGTCACTTGATCAGCTCGTGTATCTCGTAATTTCAACGATCTTTTTGACCATCGGGATATTGATATATTTACTAAAATTGTTTTCTCAATAATCATAACTTGATAGCTAGACTCTGATTAATTAGTTCACTGAATCAGATTTAAATTTGTTTTATAATATTTAAATAATTTATTATTACAAAATAAATAAATTTTAAAAATTATATGAACAAAAATTAAAAAATTAAAAAATTAAAAATCAAATAATATAATAAAATTACAACCACTTTGTGTCGTTTAATATTTGTGATTTTGCTGAATTAAAGTAATCAAAGATAATAATAACAAAAATCATTTATGTACTTAAAATTTACATTTTTTATTATTGTGAAACCAATGAAAGATAAAATCTTTTTAGGTACCTATAACATAAAAATCACTACAACAAATAAAATCTTTAATGACAGTTAAAAATGGCTTTTAATGATAGTTGTAAAACTATCATCTTTGTTCATGTCATTAAAGAGGAGAAGTTTTGATAACAGTTATTGAATTGTCATTAAAAGCATTACTTTTTGATGACAGTTCTATTAGAACTGTCGTTAAATGAGGACTTTTTAATGACAATTCTAATGGAACTGTGGGGACCCTTTTAATGACAGTTCTATTAGAACTGTAGTTAAAAGTGAAGGATCTTTAATGACAATTCTATTGGAACTGTCATTAAAGGGGGGACTTTTTAATGACAGTTTCAATAGAACTGTCATTAAAGAGGGCCCTTTTAATGACAATTCTATTGGAACTGTCATCAAAGGGAGGCTTTTAATGACAGTTATTATTAAAAGTATTTTTTATATTTATTTCAAAATAAATACAAAATTTATATATTTAAAATGTCCAAAATCTGCATATGAAAAATTTTTCATGTCTTCCACATCATCCATACACATCAATACAATTCTTCACAATATATAACCAAAATTTTTATATTATACACTTAAATACCATTTTCACAGAGATCGTCATTACTTCTTTTATATTTGGAAACACTAAAAAATAATCTAATCCAAAAAAGTAATAAGAGATAAACAAAACAAAATATCACTAAAATTTGATGTCATAATTGAACTCTATATGTATAATACATGAGTTAAAATATTACACAATCCTAAAAATTTAACTCTATAAATTCAGTAATGTTCATGTGTAAAAAAAACTTTAAGGTTCAACTTTCTAATATGGCACTCCAAAGAAATTGTCCAACCTCTTTTCTAACTTCATCAATATCTAATTGGGTGTAAGTATCTATATCTGTTAACTATATTTCAAAAAATAAAGTTAGTCCAATGATATCCCTTACCATCAATTAATTACTTAAGTATTTACATAACCAAATGTTTAAAAACTTATCATTTTTGCATATGGGATATTTTTATCACGTCTATCAATGATATCCCTTAAAAGTTTCATAATGTAATATCTACGCTGGGTACTTGAAGGCTGATGTGGATACTACATTAAAAATTTTTAATTGTTATGTTTTGCAAAATAAATAAAACTAACATCACATGTAGGCTTAAATATACATACCTTAGCAGGAATACAGAATGCGCCTATTACTTGATTCTTTGAAAACTTGAAACAATTTAAAAGAGCTCCCAATAGAAAATAATCAATATTCTTAAGAGTAGAAAAAAATACATACAAACATAAATAAAAATATTTTCACTTTCGTGGACATAAGTTGATTTAGTTCTTGACAAGAACTGTGGTTCAAAGGATCAAAAATACTGTATACAAAATTATGAGGCTCGATAACTACCAATAACTAGTGCTGCCTATATTATGAAAAATAAATGTTAAAACTATTTTGAACAAAACTATTAATAATTTTAACTAGTATTATAACTTACCACAAGTTATAAGGAAATATCACTACTCCTTCGTCATATGGATTTATCATTCTATTGGCTAGGTGACGAGCTTGAGTGTCTATACTTATAGACATTTTATATGACAATGTTGATGGATCAGCAAATATAAAATACTTTTTTCAAACCAAGTGTAGCTAAATCTGTATAAGTTTACTGAAATAATAAAAAGTAAGAAAAATATAAATATGATATAGCCAAACAATAATAACCAAATAAAAATTCAAAAGACATACGTACACAATGTAAGCCTGAATAATGGTGACACTTAGCTCTTCCAGGTGACAAAATTGCATGATATCTTTTCGAGCCACAAATATATGTCTATCAGAAGCAAAGACTTCAGTAAAAGGTATGTGTATTGCTTCATCAGGTGCCATTACCTTATTCACATAATTATACATCTTCTGTAATCCTAGTGGTAGCCCAATGGAAGATACTTATTGCGATGATTGTGATTTTGTCAATGTTGGTGCTTTCTTAACTGGCAACTTACCTTGTTGCTTTATAGTTAATAGCTGAAAAAATTTTGCTAACTTAATTGATATTAATAGGTTGACTTTATAAATAACATGTAATTTTTTACTTCACAAGCATCTAATTTATTAATATTAGCTAAATAAATGATTAATAATTAATTAATTAATTAAAATACAATCAATTAATTATCATTTAATTAATTACTACACAAATATCTAACTAGCTAGTAACTTAATTAATTAAAATTTAAATAACATTTAATGGTTTATATTACAAGCATATAATTTATTAATTATCTATTTAAAATTTAACTAAATATGTTAATTTATGATAACAATAAAATCAATATAATTAAATTTGATAAAATATACCAATTAATCTTACGTAAAAAAATTAATTCAAACATAAATTCATCTACACCTAATATGTAATTAATTTATCAAAATATAAATTCATCCAATTAATATTTACTTAATTTATCAATTAATCTAAAAATTTTAATAATTATAAAATAATAAATATATCAATATATACCCATTCATACCAAATGTGTTCATCAAAATATACTAATTACAAAAAACTCAAATTTTATCAATTAATAACAATTCACCAAACACACTTAATAAAAAACTTCTCAAAATAATATACATTATCAATATATTTTTTAAACCATATTTAATCAAAATTATGAAACTTAAATTTCGTAAAAAAATTTTAAATCTATACCGAAATACTTACATATGTTTGAATCCCAAAGATGAATGAATGGAGGGGGAGGGTGCGGCTAGATTGAGACAAATGAGAGAGGAAGAAGCAAGGAGAGAGGCAGTGTCACTACTAAACCAATAGCTGGCTAGTCTACCTGCTTCTGGGTAAAGACCAAAGAGAAGAAGGCTGGAGAGGCTGCCAGCACCTACCCAGCTGCTTCTGGACGGAGAGCAAAGATCCTAATGGCCGAAAAAAGGCTGTCCGACTATGCAGCTGCTTTTGGACAGTCTGTAAAGAGGAAAATCCTGACCTAAAGAGAAAAATTACGTGGGAGATTATGGCGGGCTCTAGAGGGCTTTGGAAAAAAATTTAGGATCCCAAACTTAAAAATAGGGAAGGATAGCCTTTAACGCCAGTTATTCCAGAGCTGGCGTTGAAGGCCACTGACTTCAATGCCAGTTCTGGTATAACTGGCATTGAAGGTCAGAGAATTTAAAATCATCACTTGTTGTCTGATATGCATGTGTAAGAGAATTTGAAATCATTATCACTCCACATTCAATGCCTGGGTTTTGAGACTTTTCGTTACCTCTTGCATTTCCTTCGGTGTAAGAAGCAGTAGCAATGGCTACCACTGCTACTATAAGCAGTCGTTGTTGCTATTGTAAGCAGCAACAAGTGACGAGGCAGCAACAACATCTACCATTAATTGCCTAAGCAGAAGAGTCCTAATCGGGAATGTAGTGGTTGCTGTAGCTTCTTGCAGCAGCATCGGCCACTGCTGCTTACAGCAGAAGCTGCAGCAACGGTTGCCATTGCTGTTGCTTACAGCAGAAGCTGTAGCAACGATTGCCATTGCTGCTGTAAGTAGCCGTCGCTGCTGCTCCTTGCAACAGCCATGATTGCTGCTACTGTTACTGCGATTGCTGTAGTGGTTGCTGCTACAAGATGCAGCCGAATTAAGGCATGCCTAAAGTTAAAAGCATGTGTGGCTCAAAGGTGGCAGCTATCCCAACTTATTTTGGCCTTTAATGCTAGTTCTTCAAGAATTAGCGTTACAGGCTTTATTGTTTTAACGTCAATTCCTTGAGAACTGGCATTAAATTCTCAAGTGATGGATCTTTTAATTTCAGCTCTTCAGGAACTGACGTTAAATGTTTAAATCATGGGTTTGTTAACGCTAGTTCTTCTTTAATTGACATTAAAAACTTTATTTTTAATGACAATTTTAGAATAACTATTATCAAAAGTGTTAATAAACTTTTTAATGACAGTTTTTTGAATAACTTTCATTAATTTAGTATCAGTTATTATAGTTTTTATGGTAGTGAATGAGACATTTCTTTGAGTTAAGAGAAAGAGAAGAGAAAAAAATAATATAAAATTATTTTTTTAGGAATCATAAAGATATTATCCAAATTTTGTTTATAAAACAAAAAATCAAGTTGTCTAAGGAAAGGTAATTTCGACCCTGTAAATTAAAATTATCGATCAATTTGGCATGTTCTTGCACAATAAACTTACTTATCAATGGTTATTGTCACAATTAATGATACAAATTCATGTTCAGCTTTTACTTTAGGTTGTCTAAATTAAGCAGCGTGTATAACTCACTTGATCAATGCAAATCAAAATTATTTTCTATTCTTTATTTAGTTTTATTTATTTTTTATTTTGTTCCCCTTATGTTACATAAATAGCAACATATTAATAACAAAGTCATTTTGGTGGATTTTTGTTTCTATAAGAGGTTGATAAAAATCAATAGTTTCCGGCATTTCTTACATTATTTTTTCTCATATTTTATTTTTTTATTTTTTATTTTATTTAAATAACTATAACAAAAAAGAAAAAAACCGATGAAAACTATGAAAAGTCAGTAATGTACACATCAAGTGATGCAATGTGGTACTTGTTTATAATTTCCTAAACAAAAGAGGAATTTGTGGACACATGTTAATTATTTTTTGTATTTTTCATATATTTTAATTTTTTTACCATTTAATTTTTTATATTTTATTATATTTTTCTTTAAAAGATCAATAAAAATCAAATTTATTATTTTTTTATTATGTAAAAAATAACATAATATTTATATTTAATAAAAATACTTGGTGTTCAACAAGTCGAGATAAAAAAAAATGAAAAGATTAAGGTTTTTAATTATCTAGTTTAGAGAAATCCACATGAATCCATACTTGTCGATAATGGCCCATCTAAAAAATATTCAATCATTATATAAATTTTAACAGTTGTATAGATTAATTATGTGTAATAAAATAAGAAATTATTTAGGAAAATTAAATTTATAAAAAATAACACTCTTTGGCTATATATAATTTCAACCAAAAAGTTTCAGTAGGCATATATAAGTCTAAATTGATCAATCTTTTTTTTTTTTTAAATTTTGATCACCTGTCACTGAATTTTGATAAGTTATGAAAACAGTAATGCTATAATAAAAATTCTCGATAGCTGAGAATCACGTAAAATTCATTCCTTAAACAATTCATATCTTTTTTTGGACAACTTGATATATTTTCTTTTTTATATATATTAGATATTAAATAATCTTCATATTTAGAATCTCTTATGCATATATTTTAATATTTGAAATATTATACAAATTCGTATCTTAGAAAATGGAACTAACTTTTATATTCACATATTTTTTCTATAAATTTGGCCTATTTTCTGAATTTATTATTTGATGACATTAATTTAGAGTTTGTTTGAAGATATTATAATGTACATAGCAATTAAATATTCTATAGAACTATGTTTTAAATCCAATAAATTTTTTTATGAACCATTTTAATTGGTCATCAAATTAAAATATTTTATGATTAATGAAAATCACTAAATAATAAGACCAATTACTTCAAGTGGAGACATATTTTGATCAATTACTGTAAAAGACTCTTACCCTAAAAGATGCGAGACTATTGTAATAAGATCATGATTATTGCCAATTAAAATATTCTTGATCAGTCCTTTAGAGATTGATCGCATTAATCCTGTTATAAGGGTTGAACAAGCAATACTCTGCATTTGATTTTTATTCGCGTCACTCTTCTAAGTCTAGTTATAAAACAATTCAACTACTAACGTATTGAGTTCTAGGCAAGGATATACCTATGTTTCATTTCTTAGCTATTCATTTGCATTCGTGTTCTATTATTCTTTTTTAAAAAAATTAAGATAATTTTTGTCTTTTTCTTCGTTGGTTATTAGTTCTACTAATAGACTAGTGCTTGAATATCTAAAGGTGAGATCAAGTTTAGCCACATTTGATTGTGATACTTAAATATTTTTTTTCAAGAGAATTGAAACCAATAATTTGTCTATCTATTTAGTTAGTATTCATCATATATATATATACACACACACAAAACAACGCTAGTTATTTTGGATAATATAAATTGCTTGTTATATCATGCTTCTTCTTTTTTTTTTTTCTCATCATTATTGTTATTGTTTTTTTTTTCTTGCATGTGTTTAGGATTTTTTTAATCTTTGATTTGGATCTTTATATCAATATCTTCTTTTGCTCATTTACTATAATTATTGTAGACACAAAAACAATAAATATAGAAATAAATAAATAACAAAAACTAAAAAGAAAAGAAGGAAACAGTGCAGGTATAAACTGGAAGAAGGAAATAAAGAACACAAAAATCACAAGTCGAAAAGAGAGAAATCACAGTGAAGGGAGAAAAAGGACAGGAGAATTGGCGAAGGATTCTAAAAAGAGAAAGAAGACGAAGAAAGTGATTCAATGATTCAAGGTAAGATTTACAAAGATTCAATGATTCAAGGTAAGATTTACTTTATCTTTTGTTTCTGATTTTGTTTGATTTATAATGTATTGAGTTAGAATTGAAGAGAAGACGAGAAAGAGAAGGTTATAGGGGGGAAGGGATGAATTGAGTACACTGTGATGGTAAATAGTATCAAAGGAAGACATTTTCTAATATTATAAGAGGAATTGAGTACGCTCAGGTCATTGGCTTTTCAAAAAACAATCTGAGTGTTTGCTAATAATGGAACATGGTGGATGTCTATACAGAGGAATGGCTGCAGGTGTATGCTCTTCTTTCCAAAGTAATTTTAGACAATTTTGCCTTTGTCTCTTTTATAGTTTTATATGGTACTTGCATTCATTTAACAAATGTGACTCATCATTGTTGTAGGGCTATGTTTTTTGATTTTTAATCTAGTAGGGTGATGCAGTGGACTTTGAGATTGTTGTCATTCCAATAAACATGATTTTATTGCCCTGTACATAAGCCTCAAAGCATAGTTTTTATTTTTTTATAGACAATTATAGGGCTTAACATATTCTAAGTTATTCTTTTGTACGACGTGACTTGGATCTTATATTGTATCTTTTGAGTCATCTTGAATTTAAATTTGGATATTGTTTATAAAGAGCACACTCAATTTCATTATTTATTAGATTTGAATGTCAAGTTTCCTTATTAGATAATACTAGATTAATCATCTAACTTGAATCAGAGACTTGTGTCCATAATGAGGAAGAGGTTGTAATTTAAGATGGCGATGCTATTAACGATCAGATTTAGGATGGCCCAATATGTTATATATTTTCTTGGGCAAATCCAATGAATGACAATAACTAAATATATCTTCCTTCCTTTTATGGTTTATTTGATAGACTCAAATTTTACCATTAACAAATTTGAGAGCACTCGTAAATGTATTTCATTTTCATTTTATTTTGTTGAGTTTAATTTTATAAGATGTTTTATTAAAAAAATATATATTTAGTTTTTATATTAAATTTAAGTACTTAAAGGTTTTTTTAATAGTAATGTAATATATGATCACTAAAAATTTATTTTAATTTTTTTTACATACATGTAATATATCTAATGCATATTAATTTGAACATCATTTTAACTTTTACTAATATTATTACATAAGCTTTATGTACATATTAGTATGAAGTTTTAATTTTTTTTACTGATAAACTCTCCGTGTAAGGAATTAAAGGGTGACGAGAAGGGTCGATCAACAACTGGCACTGATTCTCATGATTTGCATGAGAATCGAAAATTTCAATAGTCAACATTAAGAAGTTATTAGACAAGGGATTGGAACTAATATATCTTAGCAAAATTAACTTACTGGATAAGTGATGTAGTATACATTAATATAGTGTCTTATTTTGATTAATGTCCTATTTTGATTAGATATCTTAGTTTCTTATTCTTTCAAATTTCTTATTTCTAATCTAAATCAGTTTTTTATTCTTTCAAGTTTTTCATTTAGTCAGTTTCTTATTATTTTAGGTTTTTCATTCCTAGTTTAAGTAGTTTCCTATTCTTTCTATGTTTTCTATTCTTAATTTATGTCCTTATATTATTTAAAGACTTATTATAATGTTTAGAGATAATTCAATACAATTTATCAAATTTTCCTCTGAAATTTTAACTTTCAAATTTGTTCTTTAATTTTATTCCACTTCTCTTTCGAAGCAAATCTTTCGCTGTACCAAATTAATATCAAAGTAAGGATTTTTACCTTATTCTGATGGCTAACAATAATTTTAGTTGAGATACAAGTCACCGACGACAAACGATGGTTTGATAAGATCGAGCAACGACTTGATGGAATCGAATGAACCTTTCGCAAACTCATGCAAATGATGACAACAATGACTATGAAGGAAGATGTGATTTCATGGAGCAAAGACCAAATCAGCATGACAACATAGAAAATGATGGCCAACAAGACCTAAGTCGTGCAGATTTTATTCCAAAAAATTTTAAGGTAGCAAATTATGTAGATTTGCAATCTAAACACCAACCACCTGTTAACCCAGACTTAAAAAGTCCACAACAGCTTAAAAGAAGTCACGACGATCAATACCAATACCAAATTGGCTCAAGAATCAACAACAAAGCCACAATTCAAGCGGGACCAGTCATGAATCATGATTTTCATGAGCATATTCTATTATGGGTTTATGAATGGCAAAACTAAAGAACTCTTGTATAATAGCATGATGGTGAGCTCGAGGTTAGAAATGTCCTTTCACGAGGAGTAACCAGGGCTTTTGACCTCTAAGGTGACTATTTTTCACCTTTTCAAGATGGTGATTTTCGATGTCAAGGTTAAAAAAATTTTCGGAAAAGGTAACCGTAGAGATTGGATTATTCATTTGGAAAGAAGAAGATTTTTATTTTAAAGACAACGATCAAGGCCCACACACTCAATAATTTAAAATGAAGATGGATTTACCAAGTTTCGATAGTCGTTTAAATATTGAAGATTTTCTCGATTGGGTAAGAACTGTTAAAAACTTTTTTGATTATTCAAATATTTCATAAGAAAACCAAGTCAAGCTTATGGCATATAAGTTAAAAGGCAGAGCTTCAACTTGATGGAAATAACTTCAATATAATCGTCAACACCGAGGAAAATAACGTGTTCGCACTCGGCCCAAGATGAGGCAATTACTATAAAGGATATTCCTCCCCCGGGTGAGTTTTTTTTGTAGTCATAAAACTCGAGGGCAAGTTTTCTTCAAAGTGGAAGGGATTGATGTAATACACATTAACATAGTGTCCTATTTTGATTAAATATCTTAGGTTCCTATTCTTTCAGGTTTCTTACTTCTAGTCTAAGTTAGTTTTCTATTCTTTTAAGTTTCCCATTTAGTCAGTTTCTTATGCTTTTAAGTTTTTCATTCCTAATTTAATTCAGTTTTCTATTCTTTCTATCTTTCCTATTCTTAGTTTACGTCTTTGCATTATTTAAAGACTTATTATAATATTTAGAGACAATTCAATATAATTTATCAAATTTTCTTCTAAAAGTTGAACTTTCGGGTTTGTTCTTTAATTTCATTCCACTTCTCTTTTAAAGCAAACATTTCATTGTACCTAAAGGTTTGCTTCGAAAGAGAAGCGGAATAAAATTAAAGAACAAACCCAAAGGTTAAACTTTAGAGAAAATTTTGATAAATTATATTGAATTGCCTTTAACCATTACAATAAGTCTTTTAAATAATGCAAAGAAGTAAACTATGAATAAAAAATGTATAAAGAATAGGAAAATTAAAAATCAAAAACCTATAAGAAACTGACTAAATGGGAAACTTAAAAGAATAGAAAACTAACTTAGACTAGAAATAAGAAGCCTGAAAGAATAAGAAACTAAGATATCTAATCAAAATAGGATATATGTTGATGTGTACTACATCAATCCCTTCCATTTTGAAGAAACTTGCCTTCGAGTTTTATGGCTGCAAAAAAAACTCATTCGGGAGAGGAATCTCCTTTGTAGTAATTGCTTCATCTTGAGCCAAATGTGAATATGCTGCTTTCCTTGGCGTTGACAATTATATTGAAGTTATTTCCTCTAAGCAAAAGTTCCACATTTTAACTTATGTGTCACGAGCTTGACTTGATTTTCTTCTAAAATATTCAAATAATCAAAAAAAATTTTACCAGTTTTTACCCAATCAAAAAAATCTTCAATATTTAAATGACCATCAAAACTCGGTAAATCCATCTTCATCTTAAATTCTTGAGTGTGTAGATCTTGATTTTTATTCTTAAAATGAAAATCTTAAAATCTTCTTCTTTTTCTAATAAATAATCAAATTTTTGTGGCTACCTTCGTTGAAAATTCTTCGAACCTTGACATCAAAAATCACCATATTAAAAAGGTGAAAAATAGTCACCTCGGACATCAAAAGCACTAGCTATCCCTTGTGAAAGAACATCTTTAACTTTGAATTCACCATCACGCTGCCATATGGGAGCTCTTTGATTTTGCTATTCATAAACCCATAATAGAACATACTCATGAAAATCATGATTCAAGATTGGTTTTGCTTGAATTGGGGCTTCATTATCAATTTTTGAGTTAATTTTAGTGTTGGTATTGGTCGTTATGACCTATCATAAGCTATTATAGACCTTTTAAGTCTGGGTCAACAGGTGGTTGGTGTCTAGATTGCAAATACGCATGATTTATACGTTAGAATTCTTTGGAATAAATTCTGCATGACTTAGGTCTAGTTAGCCCTCATTCTTTATGTTGTCATACTAATTTAATCTTTATCCATTGAATCACGTCTTCTTTCCATAGTCATTGCAGTCATCATCTGCATGAGCTTGCGAAGGGTTTCTTCAATCCCATCAAGTTGACTTAGGTCTTGTTGGCCATCATTCTCTATGTTGTCATGCTGATTTGGTCTTTACTCCATGAAATCACATCTTCCTTCCATAGTCATTGCAATTATCATCTGTATGAGTTTGCGAAAGGTTTCTTCAATCCCATCAAGTCGTTGCTCGATCTTGTCAAATCATCGTTCATCGTCAGTGGCTTGTATCTCACTAAAACCGTCGTCAGCCATCAGAATAAGGTAAAAATCCTTACTCTGATATCAATTTGGTACAACGAAAGATTTGCTTCGAAAGAGAAATGGAATAAAATTAAAAAACAAATGCCAAAGTTAAACTTTTAGAGTAAAATTTGATAAATTGTATTGAATTGTCTCTAACCGTTGCAATAAGTTTTTAAATAATGCGAAAAAGTAAACTAAGAATAAGAAATGTAGAAAGAATAGGAAAACTAGAAATGAGAAACCTATAGGAAACTGACTAAATCGAAAACTTTATTAGCTAATATTAAATAGGGTATTGGACAGACATATCTTAGCAAAATTAACTTACTAGATAAGATTACCCTTACCTTATATACTGAATCATTACCATATGACAAGTCAATATAGGACTCTAATATACCATCTCATGCACAGTATGGAACAAGTCATACAGTTGTGTAGAAATCGATTTTAAGAGACTCAACATTGTAAAACTAGATCAAGCTTTGATACATTGGACCTAACATACCCTAATAAAATCAGCTGCTAAATAAAGTTGCCATCACCATATATACTGAATCATTACAATATGACCAGCTTATTGGGCGGGGTTACCTGATGTGAGTGCCATTTTCAAAATGAAGCCCAAACAAAGCTTAGGCAAACAGTTAACCTCATCATGCCTACCAAGAGAGACCAAATGACTTGTAACGCTATAGCTGACCTAACCCAAGTCTAATCTGGGATTAGAAATACAAAGAAAAGAAAGAGAAAGATGTGACAAGACCAAAATAAAAGGGATGAAACACATAAGGGAGCAGGGAGAAAGTATGAAATGGTTAAGACGGAGTAATGAGGAAAATGGGACATTATAAAAGAAGGAAGGGAGGAACAACATAGGGATAGATGTTCATCACTATAATATAACCAATGTGGGACTTTAATCAAAGATGAACAAGTATTGAGCATAACATATCTAAAGGTATATTAGACCATAAACTTGCCTCTCTTCTTCTTTATTAATTTGCTCCTAATCCTATCTCACTTACCATTGTTTTTGCTTCCAATACTATATGATCACAAGAATAGATATGAAATAACCAAAGACTAAAAGTAGTACAGAGAAGCAATGATATTATGACTAGGCTATGGAGAGCATAGGCATATATATATAATACGATACTAGACGGAATCCTAGTGGAGGAAGGATTGTTAAATGCTCTTTACCAAAAAAGAAATAAAAGTGAGAAAGGAAACGAGCATAAAGGTGTTGGGATTGGTCACGATATCTCCTAAAGTAGGATTCTTATCTTTATAAGGAAAAAGGACTCTAATGGCTTTCAAGTCTTGTGGGCATGCATAACGATAGAGAACTTTCAAAAATTATGGATGAGGAGGCTACGATGATTTTGGGGTTTTAAAAGATGGTGAGACTGAACACATTCTCGACTTGACAACTACTGAAATTCTAGATCCCCTGTTTAAAATGTTTCCTTTACCCACTAACCTAACCCTGATCTACTAAACCTTCCTTTTTCCTCTCTCTTGGTCCTCTGTTCTTCTTTTTTGACCTAAGGTAGGTCATCTATGACTTAATGTGAGTCTTCATTGACTTGCAGTGGGACTTGTAAGGTGTTTTCAAAGGAAAAAAGTCTGACAGATGTGAAGCTTGAGGATATATCTTTGGACTTTGTATTTGTTGATTTTGATATTTTGTTTTTGTTTATTCTTTCTAAAAATAAAGTACCTTGATGATACACTAGAAAAAAATCTAAAAATAGTGATAAAATATAGCGACAGACATAATTAGCTGTTAAATAATAACAAATAGCGATATATTTATTATAGAATAAAAATTTTAATATAGTAACGGAATAATGACAAATTAACGACACACATTAACGATAAACGTTGTCTTCGTTGCTAAATTTATTTTTCATTTATTTATATAATTTATAATCAACTTAAACATAGATTAGATATTGAATTTTTATTAGTGACTAATGAAAGATTTAGCGACTACCAGGCTTCGATCGTTATACAGGCAAAGTAGCCTAGCAACCACCCTATGGGCAGTCGCGAAGGCTGCAAGCTTGCTGCCTTCGAAGGTAGCTATGACCATAAACTTAATTATTGCCTTCAAAGGCAGTAATGGTCGTCAAAAGTAGGTTGGCTGCCTTCGAAGGTAGCCATACATTGTCGTTGAGGTAGCAAACTAGCTACAAGGCAGCCATACATCGTCGTTGAGGTAGCAAATTGGCTACCTTTAAAGGCAGCCATGCATGGCAACCATAGAAACAAGCTGATCACCTTCAAAGGCAACCATGCATGATGGCTAAGGTAGTAAATTGGCTGCCTTCGAAGGCAGCCATGCATGGTCATCAAGTTAGCAAGCTGACGGCCTTCGAAGGTGGCCATGCATGGTTGTGAAGGCCTTCATGGTTACCAAGGTGGCCATGCTATGAAGGCAGCCATGCATGGCTACTATAAAACCCTCCATATCCTCCATGCATGGCCGCGAAGGCAGCCACGCATAGCTATTGTAAAAGCCTCCATAGCCTTCATGCATGCCTATGAAGGCAGCCATGGCCTCCGTGAAAGTGTCCATTCATAGCTGTAATAGCAGCCATGGCCGTAAGTGAAGGTAGCCATGATAGCGCACAAAGGCAGTCATGGCCTTCAAAGGTAGCATCCATGGCCGCGAAAGCCTCCATGCATGGCCGCGAAGGCCATGCATGGCTGTCGTGAAAGCCATGCATGGCTGCCGTGAAAGCCTGCATGCATGGCCATGCACGAAGGCAACCATGGCCTTTAAAGGCGACAAACATGGCCTTCGAAAGTGGTAGCCATGCCTTTCGAAGGCCACAACCACGCCTTCATTGGATTTTACTTTCACTATCAAGTCGAAAACAAACTTGACTTCGATCATTGGATTTCACTTCTAGCGACTACCACTCAGTTCCTTCGTTAAGAGATTATAAATTAAAACCCTTTTTTTATTGCGTGAGCACCATTTCTTTTTCGCCTAATTCTCTTGCTAACTCTGCATCTATCTATACAGCTTGCTAATCTTTTTCCTTTCGCCAGCTCTCTTTTCCCTTATTTCTCTTGCTGTCTCTACATGTATTGACATTGATTCCTTAATTTTTTCTTTTCGCCCACGAGCACCACTCCTTTTCCCCGCATTGTCTTATACCACTCTTTCCCCGCTCAGCATCTTGGTCTATGCTATTTCTTCCTCTATTTTCTCCACTATGAACAGTCAAATTCTCTTTCACTGTGCGAGGTTACTCTCTTCACTTGATAATTTATGTAGGTAATTGTAGAAATTTTTATTGATGCTATTGATGGTTGAAAAATCTTGTATACAAATATTATAATTAGATTTAATAATTATAAAAATTATTTAGATTTTAAATAGATTTTTTAGTTATTTATTTTATGTTTTAAGATATTTATTTATGGTATATTATTAGGTAATGGTTGAATTTGATTGTAATTTAAGATAAATATTTTAATTAGATTTTTATGAAATTTAAATTAGTTAGATATTAATTAAATTTTATAATTGTTAATTTGATTTGTTAATAAATTTAGTTTATGTTAGATTATTTAGAAAATAATTTAATTATTTTGTAATTTAAGATAAATAATTTAAGTTTTGTAATTGTTAATTTTATAGATTAATTAAAAATTTAGTTTATATTAAATTAGATAGATAATAGTTTAATTAGGATATAATTTGAGATAAATAATTTAATTAGATTTTTATGAAATTTAAATTCGTCAAATGTTAAATAAATTTTGTAGTTGTTAATTTTATTTGCGAATAAAATTAGTTAATTTGTTATTGATTAAATAGATAATAGTTTAATTACATTATAATTTCATGACATAAATAATTTAATTAATTAGATTTTTATGAAAATTAACTTTCTTAGATGTACATAAAATTTTGGAGTTGTTAAATTTTATTTTTTTAAAATAAATTTAGTTTATGCAAGATTTAAATAATAGTTTAATTTAATATTATAATTTGTGATAAATAATTAAGTTAGACTTTTATGAAATTTATATTAGTTAATTAGATGTTGATTAAGTTTTAGAGTTTTTAATTTTATTTATTACCAAATTTTAGTTTATGTTAGATTTAGATAATAGTTTAATTAGATATTATAATTAAAATACGATAAATAATTTAATTAATTTTTAAAAAAATTAAATTAATTAGATATTAATTATTAATATGGATACAATTATGAAAGTTAGACTTCACACATATTCTTTAAATACAATATTTGAGAATTATTAGTAAACATTTATTGTAGGTCACATATTTGTATGTGTATCAAAATAAATTATTTAATAATAATTTTTGAATTGTTTTGATTGGACAGTTCAGAAATGTAATATTTATACATAGTACATATGTAGATTATTATGCATTTTATTTTATAAAAATTTTATGCAATATCTTATTTATTCTTTGGGTACGTAGTAATGGAAATGAACGTGTGTTTCGATGAGAAACACTAACTCATATTTATACATATGATGTACGTAGAGAACTATAGGGAAATGCTGCCGAAATTTTTACAAAATGAAGTGAACAATCAGTTACTATATTATACTTCACATAATTGTACATTTTTGAATGGTATAATACCACTTATCTTTGAAGTTTTGGTAGCATGCATGAAACACTTAACAAGTCGTATTATAAGTCATATGCACTTTATGTGTCCTCAAAATTTTTTAATGATTACTTTACATGATAGTAAGTGTTTAAATTATTGAAATTTTTAGGGGGCAAGTTGGTGGAAACTAATTTAATTAGAACTACTTGAGAAATAGAAACATGAGTATATTAGATCGCTAGTCAATGTACTTTAGGCTTATAGATAGATTTTTAAATGAGAAATTTTTGGATGTTATGGAACATTTTGTTCCGTTTGCTTGTGGTCAACTCATATTCATAGATGAAGATAAGATAAGGTGTTCATGTAATCATGAAAAGTGTCAAAAACGTTGTTATAAAACTATTGATGTGGTTAGATATCATTTGGCTAAATAGGATTTTGTACCAAGATATTATGTTTGGAATTGTCATGAGAAAAACGATGAGAGTTATAATAACGAGGCAACTGAATATTATGCCAGGGAAGGATCTACCACTGTGCATGAAGTTAATATATGCCAAACAATGGTAATAAATGCCATTGGTCCAGAATTTAATCCCGAACACATAAAGAAATCCTTTAATCTAGACACTCAATGTTTTTATAATGTGTTGAACGTTGCTAATCAATAGTTATGGGATGGGTGTCAAAATCATTCACAATTATCTACTGTTGCTAGAATGTTGAAGATAAAATCAAAACATTATATTTCAAAAAGGTACTATAATGATATTTTCCAATTAATTAAAGAGATGATGCTAGTCAATAATCTCATGATTGAGAATTTTTATAGTACAAAGAAATGCTTGCAAGATATGGAGTTACCGGTTAAAAAGATTCACTCTTGTAACAACAAGTGCATAACATACTGGGGTGAGGACAATGAATTAAGTTTTTGTAAATTTTGCAATCATCTATGCTATAAAAGATGAAGAGGAGGATCTGACAAACAAAAAACACTTGTTTTATATAAGTAAATGTATTATTTTTCTCTCAATCCACATTATAGAGACTATATGCATTGGAAGCCATAGTTAAGAACATGATATGGCATGCAAAACATGAGATTAAAGATAGTGCAATGAGTCATTACTCTGACTCTCCTATTTGGATGCATTAGAATCCATCTCATCCATCTTTTGCTGCTGAATGTAGGAACGTCAAAATAGGTTTGAGTATTAATAGATTTCAACTATTTAGTCAGTCAAATTAATAATATTCTTCATGGCTAGTAATAATCACGCTGTATGACTTACCCCCATGGATGTGCATGAAAGAGGAGTACATATTCCTAACTATAATCATTCCTGGACCGATAAATCCAAAAGATAAATTAGAAGTTTATTTGCAGCCATTGATAGCAGAGTTACAAATATTATGAAAGGTTGCGATGCCTATATATGATATCTTTTATAAAAAAAATATTTTATCATAAAAATTGCTTTGATGTGGACCATTAGTGACTTTTTTGCCTACTCCATGTTATTTGAATGGAGTACAATAGGAAGATTGGCTTATCCTTACTGTAGACAAGATTTAAATACATTTACCTTTCCCAACGGATGAAAGCAATCTTGATTTGCTAGCCATCGTAAGTTCTTACCAAAAGATTATCTATTTCAGAAGAATAAAACTGTATTCATTAAGAATAGGATAATGAGAAGAGCAGCTTTTCCTATTAAATCTAGATATGAATTACTACATAATATAAATCAATTAGGGCTAAAGAATGTTACAAAAATGGGATATGATCAGATAAATGATCTTATTTATAAGACATGCGGTTGGAAGAAACAAAGCAAATTTTAGGATCTACCTTATTGATGCAGCAACTTAATATGACATAATCTTGATGTCATGCACATAGAGAAAAATGTGTTTGATAATGTGTTCAACACAGTCATGAATGTAGAAGGAAAGACAAAGGATAATGCAAAGTCAAGGGAAGACTTAAAAGCATTTTTAGATGCTCTGAGTTAGCAAGAAATGTGACAACTGGAGAATACCCTAAAGCTTATTACACCCTTGACAAAGCTAGCAGAGAAGCATTGTGTGAGTGGGTGAAGAATTTAAGATTTTCTGACGGATATATATCAAAAATGCCAAGGTATGTAGATATGACGAAACGTAAGCTATTTGGGATAAAAGGTCATGATTGTCATGTTTTTATGCAACGATTACTATCTATCACATTTTGTGAGTTATTGCCTACTAATGTATGGCACGCATTAATAAAGTTAGGTCATTTTTTTAAAGAACTTATATCAACTACCATTTGGATTGAAAATATGAAACGACTTGAGAATAAAATTCCTACAATTTTAAGTAAATTTGAGCATATATTTCCTTCAAGTTTTTTTGACTTGATAAAATATTTTACGATGCACTTGGCCTATGAAGCAAAGATAACTAATCCAATATAGTATCAATGGACGTATCCATTCGAAAGGTACTAATCGTAATTGGATATAATTAATATGTCATTTCAATCACTTAATTATTTAATTATTCTTAATTATCATTATAAGTACTTACGAAAGTTAAAAAATAACATTAAGAATAAAGCAAAAGTAGAAGGCTCAATATGCATTGCATATTTGGTTGAAAAAGCATCATCATTTTGCTCACACTACTTCGAAACACATTTCAATGCACGACATCAAAAATTATCACTAAATAATGCTGGTTGATCATTTGAAAAAGAAAAATCAAAATACTTGACAAAGAAAGAATATCAAGCCGCACATACATATGTTTTGTTGAATTGCCCTGAGGTTGAGCCATACATAAAGTACATATTTCATAACTTAATCATAGCAATTAACGTAGTCATTCGCACATAAAAAATATTCTTTGATAATGATTTTCTTTTTTCATACTAATATTTTGTATGATTTATATTTCTCAATTACGTGAACATTATCCACACATAACTGATCGTGAGGTTGATAGTCAGCTAGAGCTTTAATTTTCTAGTTAGTTTAATCTATACATGCGTACTTGTAATCTAACTCCTTGTTTGGTTAAATCATTTTTTAGTAAGTGTAGTCAAATGACTCATTTTTTAATATTTATAAGTTCATAATCCACTAAACTTTGTTGATAACAATTTTATTAATGATGTTGCAAAAGGTCCGTTAAGGTCGATGAAATCACACTCAGGTTACTATGTAAATGGGTACAAATTTCACACTGAAAGACATGGTTTGAGTATAGCTACAATGAATAATGGAGCCTACATTAAAGAGTCTAATTATAATACAGATGAAAGCAACTCTTTCGATATATTGATGGAAGTGTTACAATTAGAATATCCTATATTATCAAATAAGATAACTATTTTATTTAAATGTGAATAGTTTGATCCTACACCAAATGTAGGCACAAAAATACACAAATCTTATAATTTGGTGGATATGAATCATAAGAGATTAAATAAGTATAAGCCATTTGTCTTAACTTTACAAGCAACTTAAGTTTATTATATTCTTTATCCAAGTTTAAGGTGCAATAAGCGTGATTGGTGGGCTATTTGCAAGATAAAGGTCAAGTTTATCATTGAACTTTCAGACTTTAATTTGATGTATGGATCAAGCCAAGATACTCTTTTTCAAGATGATGAGAGAGATGTCCATCAAATTAAGAATGATACGGACAATCATCCTATATCCTTGAATGACTCAAGTGGGATATTAATAGATATTGATGAAAAAGAAAAAAAAAATATGTCAGATGAGCCAGATTTTAAGAACTATTCTGGGAAGGAAGAGGATGAGAAAGAAGGAGATCTTAAACATGATGATTAATGTTTTATTTTTTAAATTTTTTTGTTTAAAATATTTAATCTACTGTTTTATATAATCTATTATAAGAAATGTGTGTTGAACTGGTTATTTGTTATATTGTCTTTTCATCATGTATTTTAGAGGGTTTTAGATCGATTTTTAGGGAAAATTTTATTGAATTTTTATTAATTTATGAAATTAACTGAATTTTATCAAGTTCATTAACATGATTAGATGAGAAGTCGAGGGAGATGAGGTGACTCCAGAGGAAGAGATAACTCAAAAGGAGAGGTGAGTATCCTGGAGAGAGAGATCTATGATTTATATCTTCATTTTCACATGTCTAGGATGAAGAAAAGGACACAGTTACACCATCTCCACAAGTTTCAGCTTCTTATAGCCTTACTGCTATTAGGATGTATAGCTCATGGAGTATGCAAAGTTCAGGTGGACAACAGATTTATGTAGATAATAACACATAAATAAATTATAATTACTATTTTTAGTTCCTTATATCATTGTCTTTATAAATTTTGTTAATATCTGTTTATTATCGTATTTGATAGGATTAAGCTAATCAGTTTGTAGCTTAGCCACTGAGTTTAATGACAGATTACTATAGTCATTAAACTAGCTATAAATATTAATTTGTCACTATTTTAGCGACATATTTACATTGATTGTGAATCTATCACTAACTAGCGATAGATACAAAATTCAATCGTTAGTTTTTTTTTTTTATGATAACAATTTTAATTACTAATTTCATTTGTTGTTAATTTGTCGCTAAAAAATTTAGTGATAGATTTTTTAATTTAGTAATGGATTTATGTGTTGATAATATACATTTTCAATTTAAGTCTTCAAAGATTTGAGTAAGACTCTTTTTCTCCCATCTTCAATGGCTTCGAAATTTCACTTGAAGTTGTAAAAAGAAAAACAGCTGAATCCAATTCTAGCTTAACAAAAAAGACTATCTCTTTAAAATCTGCCTCTAGTCCACCATCTAAGAAACCCCATGTAAGGTCTTTTCCATCACTTACCTAACATGACTTGATGTTTCAAAAAAAAGAAAAAAAAAAAAAAGGTCTTCAATCCTTAGCTAAGTCTATTGAATTCTCAATACTGAGTCCTCCATGTCCGGTGGACGAGTTTTTTTTCTCTAAGTGGGTCTAAATTTGTAGATTCCAGACATGTTTCTGGTTTTAGGGGCAAGAACTCTGAATTTGTTCTCAATGATACCATGACTCTTGAATAATTTGCTTGGAGCATACTCCTTCATGTTAATAAAACTCGTTTATCACAAAAATACCTACAAAGGGTGCTTGCTTACTCACACGTGTTAGTGTATTAAAACTTGATTTTCAATTAATATGAATTTTAGTTTTCTTATTTATTTATTTGTACTTTCATTATAGGCATTGTTTACTTTCAATGTTACGTTGGATCAAATTATTTATAGTTCAAAAAAATTAATAGTATGAAGAAATAAAAGAGTGATTTGATGAAAGAGGTTGTAGTTCTTCGGAGAGAGGTTAACAATACAAAGGAGTGTTATCTTCTTTGAGGAATGGTAAAGAAATTGCTAATGAGTGGCTGAAAAAATTACAAAATGAGTTAGATTATATCAAGCTTAGCTTTAAGGTTTATTGGGATGCAAACAAGATTGCAAGAATTAGACTGTGGAGTTTAGAGAATAAGTTGATTGCTAAGAAGAAAGATCAAAACAGTCTAGTTCTAAGGACTAGGAAAGAGGCCAGAAAACTATGTAAAAGGTCTAAGAAGTTTACTAATAAATATGTTGCATATTCAATTGCCATTTATGACCAATCTATGAATGAATTTAAATTCCAATTAAAAGAGAAATATTCAGACCTGGACTTTTCTTTTTGGAAAATGAGGATAACTTTGGTGAGAAAAATAAAATGGGAGAAGGAAATAAGGAGTAGACTAACACCTTGGCCACTGGCGATGCAACTTTGAATGTTGGAGTTTGGATTATTACTTCAGAACCTTCATTGGGTGATAAGATTGTTATTGTAGGTACGTGTTTAAGTCATGTTTATTGATATATTTCTCTTTTGAATCTTGACTCATTGCTACATCTTCTTTTTCTTTTCATATGGGTCTAATGTTGTCGGAGGTGGTTCCTCAATTATGATTGAGCTTCTTGATGCTGCTATTTCCAAGACTATTTCGTCAATCATCCTTAAGCCAAGTTTTCCTAAGTCGCTTCCACCATTAATAGCAATTGATTATGTAAAAAGTAAAGAAAAAACAATAATGAAAGAATAAGCAAGTTTTCTAGTAGTTTGTTGGTTCTTTTTATTATGATTACTATTTTTAGTTGTGTCTTTTTGAGGATGGATATGTTGTTTGCCCTTTCAAGGTTTGTACTTTTATGTTTGCCTTGACTTTTTGCTTTGTTCCTATTTGTTGCCTTATGGAGCTTTTCGCTAACTCTTGCCTAGGTACATTTTTTTGGCTTTACTCAAGAGCCTTTGATTTCTTTTGCCGTATAAGGCGTTTAATCTGATTTTTGCTTTCATATTCCATTGATTAAGTGTGCTTGCATCATAAAGTGCATCTAATTTTTTCTTTTGCTTCTTTCCCATCATTCCTCACATTACAATAAATAATCAACACAAATTAGAGCAAAAAGACTTTCTTTTATTCAATATCGTTTTATGAATTTGCATTTTACATAAACCAACATATCTCAAGGATAAAACTTTCTCAAATTGTCAAAACTACATGTCCTTGAACCCATATTTCCTTCCTTTGTTTTGAGCTTGTATAACCCAAGCTTGATAATCTCCGCAACCAAATAAGGTCCTTTCTACTTAAAAGAAAATTTTTTAATAACTTCTTGATGATTAGAAACACTAATCTTCTTGAGAACCAAGTCTCTTTCCATAAATTATTTTCCTCGAACTTACTTATGATAAAAATTAGCAACTTTTTAATGATAAGTCACTTCTCGAATACAAGCCTTTTCATGAGCTTTATCTAAGAGGCCCAAATTGGCTCTTAAGGATTCTGAATTTTGTTCATGGAAGTGTCATGTTTGGAAGCTATTAAGGCCAATTTCAAGAGGTACCACAGCTTCGGTACCAAAAGTTTATGAAAATGAGATTTCCTTTATAGTAGTTTTACTGATAATTCTATATTACACTCCTAGGCCTATGTACTCTTAGCTTCATCGAGCCTTATCTTTAAAACTTGCAAGATAATTCAATTAGTAACTTTAGCTTGGTAATTTGCTTAGGGATAACCAATTGCTGTGAACTTTTGTTTTATATTTAGATGGGTGCATTGGTTTTGAAATCTACTCCCTTGGAACTAAAGCCTATTATCTATCACTTATTACTTTGGATATTCCAAATCAACATATGATGGATCTTCA
The DNA here is from genome assembly GCA_021397835.1 of Moringa oleifera. Classification (NCBI taxonomy): domain Eukaryota; kingdom Viridiplantae; phylum Streptophyta; class Magnoliopsida; order Brassicales; family Moringaceae; genus Moringa; species Moringa oleifera. The sequence goes on along the minus strand of JAJFZO010000184.1, from coordinate 422,591 downwards.
TACAAAATCCTAAGCCTTTTGATCAATTATAGTGACAAGCACTTCCGCTTCCACTCAATTTATAAACTAATCTATAGCCACAAAAAAAATAATATAATATAAAAATAAAACAAAACAATTCAAAATTTGTAAAATATTAAAAAATGATTTTAATTTGTATTGATGTTTTGAAGAAAAAAATCATAAAAAATAGAATAAATCAAGGAGTAAAAAAAGAGAATTGAAAAAGGTGATACAATGAAATTCTAAAGAAAATCTTATAAATACAAAAAAACAATCCATAAAAAAATAAATTTAAATGTGGTACAGAAATTCAAAAAATCAGATAAAAGGTATAAAATAGTTTTAAAAAAATCAAGTAAACTATAAGAAAATCCAACAAATCAAGAAAAGCATAATTACTGAATCTAACAAAATTCAAAAAAATTAAAAAGAAAAAACCAAAACCAAAGAAATGAATAAGTACAAGAAATATTAAGAAAACCACCAAAGATGATAAAAAATAAAAATAAAAATAAAAATAAAAAATAATAAGAAATAAAATAAAATAATAGAAATACATCAAAAAATTCATAAAAAGGTAATAAAATAAAATAAAATAAAGAATAAAATCCAAAAAACTCAACAAAATAAAAAATTGAAGAAAAAGAAGAAAAAAACACAAAATATGAAAAAAAAATTACAATAAAAAATACAAAATAATACAAAATAATTTAAGAATCATTTAATATTCTAAAGAAAAAATTTAAAAAAAATAATTTCAATTTGCTATGAATGCAATAAAATAAACATAAAAAAGAATTAAAAATACAACAAAAATATTAAAATATCTAAAAGAAATAAATAAAAATATGTGGAAAATAAAATATAATTTAAAATTTAAATAAAAAATAAAAACAAATAAACTAATAAACTAACAAAATTGCTGCCATTTGGTAGTATTTAATATTTGTTATTTTGCTGAACTAAAGTAGTCAAAACTAATAATTATAAAAATTATTTATAATTTAGAATTTATATTTTTTATTATTAAAAAATCAACAAAAATAAGATCACTTTAGGTAAATTTATACTTTAAAATAACAAATTTTTTGTAGTCAAAAAAGAAGATGAGAAAAAAATAATATAAAACTGTTTTTACAGTAGTAGATATTGTCCAAACTTTGTTCATTAATTTTTTAAAAATAAATTACAATAAAACTTAAAAAATTTAAAACACAAAAGAAAATGCAACATACAAAACATTAAAAAAGAAAAAATCCAAAATTTCATAAAAATATTCAAAAATTAAAGAAATAAAATAAAACTAGATAAACTAAAAAATTCTATAAAAATAAAGTCACTGAAAAGAATAAGAGGATGAAACTAAAATACCCAACAAAATAAAAATATAAATAAACGTAAGAAAAAATCTAAAGTAACTAAAAAAATAAGAATAAAAAGAATAAAAAACTTCAACAAAATCAAGATAATACATCTGAAAGAAGCCATTATCAATAAAACTAAAAAAAAAAATGGCATAAAAAATATAGGCCAAAAAATCTTTGAAACCAACAGAAACTAAAGAAAAATTAAAGAAAATCAAAAAAATTGAAACAAAGTCTAAGATAACCAAAAAAAAAACTAAAGAATATCTAGTAAAATCAAGAAAATATTAAAAAAAAAATACAAGGCTTCGTACAATTACTAAAGAAAAATCAAGGAAAACAAGTGCTTAAACTAATGGAAGAAAATATAATTTTTAAATAATAATAATAATAATTTATTTTCTTGGAACCTATTATTCCCATATGACACTGAAAGATCATCATTCAAGTACAATTAGGATGTTTTCATATTCTCCTTAATAACTTCTTTACAACAAGATAATATATAATAATTTTTGAAAAAAATAATAAATAATTAATAAATTTAAGTAACCTAAAGAAAGATATCAACTAGCATAGAAAAATGTTATAATGGTATTCTAGTTTCAACATTATCATGGTTTTTCAAGATACAAACTTCTTATTAACAAAATAGGTTTTTGGATAAAGAAGAAAACACAAGAAAAATATGTAACAATGTGAAGAAGAGTTGGGATGAATACAGATAACATTGCTAAATCTAGTCTCCAAAGCATTGTCTATATGTTGATGTTGGCAGCTCCAAACAAAACAATCTAGCCTTTGCTCATGTTGCTTTAAATGGCTACATGACTCAACAAATTCTTTTTTTTTTTTGACTTCGGCCAATATTTTATAAAATATTTACAAGTTTTTAAATGAACTTCATAAGATGCAAAATAGAAAGTCAAGAAAATAAAAATATTACAATTCAAAATTTTGATTTATTAATTAATTTACTAATTGATTTTGTCATAATTTTTTAAAAATAGAATAAATTTTGATTTAAAAATAAAAATTTAAAAATACTCAATTTAATTGAAAACATAAATATTTTAAACCTTGAATATTATTAAAAAAAATTTCTCTGAAAATTTAAAGATTAACAAAAAAAATGAAATCGCAAAGCTACAAGTATATTCAAAATTTTTTTGATTTGTGTTGATGGTTTAAAAAAGCCAAAAAAAAGTAATAAATCAAAAATAAAGAAAATAAATTAAAAAGTCTAATAAAATGGAAAAATTTCAAAGAAAAATATAAAAACACAAAAATAAATTTAAGAAATAAAATAAATTAAAATATAAAAATAACATAAAATTCAAAAAATCAAATCAACACAAAAAGACAAAACTAAAAAATTAAAAAAATACTAAAAAACTAATCGAACATAGAGAAAATCCAACAAATCAAGAAGACAATAAATGTTGGATAGCATAAAATTAGAAAATAAAATTAAAATTTAAAAACCAAGGAAAAGAAAAACATCAACAAAGTACCAAAGACATAAAAAATAAAAATAAAAATAGTAGAAAAAGTAATAAAACATAGTATAATATAAAAAAGGGAAGAACATACCAAATAAAAAAATAAAAAAATGCAATAAAATCCATTCTTTAGTTCTTTCTTGAAAGAAGAACCCAATCAATAGCTAACTATGGTGAAAGGTGTGATGTAAATCATATCTATCTTAAAACAAAAAAGAAGAGCAACAAATCATGTATTTAGGATAGTTCGAGTTTTGTTTTGATAATCTGAGTGGATGCCTAGATGATTTTAAACTCATCGAACAATGGATGCTCCAACTTATTTTGGTGCTTTTTTGTCTTCATTAGTATACTTTTTCTATTTTTTTAATGACACAGCAATAACAAATTGGTTTTCGACAATATAGACTGTGTGCTTAGAAGCAAGCATTTACTATTAGTGATATATGATTATCTCTTGATGTTCTTGACATTTCTTTGTTATGTAATGTGGATACACAAACCATCTCTTATGTGATTCATTAGTTAGACTTAGGTTGTTCTAAGTATGACCATGAAATGACTATGAAGAATGATGACTTTGATGATGAAGTTGTCTACGTAGTTTTTAATTTTAGTTTAGAGAAAATGATGTGTAGTTTAGTTGAGTTTAGTATATTTTGTATAATTTTGTAATTGAAAATTGCATTGAGCTACGACTTTGTCATTGCTTTTTACTACCGCTGTTTTACATTTGCAATTTGCATTTACATGAGTTTTGATTCAATATTTCATTAAATCATGGTTTTTTATTACTTTTTATTTTTATTTGCAATATTTAAAATTTTTTATTAAAATTTGACTACTATGATTATTAGATATTGTTGTTAATTTTAATTTTTTTTTTGCAAATATTTTGTTATGTAAGAATAATTTTTTACAAATAATTTTGTAAAGAATTATTTTATATGAATTACTCTTGAAATTATCATGGTTGGTATTTTTTTCACGATAAATTTGTAACTTCTTCTTCTTTAATAAATTCTGGTAAAGTATTTATTACTTGATGGATTTAAAATCATTTAGGCATCTACTCAAATCATCAAAATAAAACTCAAATTACTTTAAATATATGATTTACTGTTCTCATTTTTTTTTAAATAGCTGTTGACTTGGCTTCCTTTCTCGAGAAAAAGCTTAAACATGAATTTCATTGCATTTTCTATTTTTAAACCTTTTATTTGATATTTTTTCTTTTATTTCTATATTATATTATATTTTCTCTTCTTTTCCGCTATTTTTTATTTTTATCTTTATTTTTATATCTTTTGGTATTTTTTATTACTTTTTGTTTTATTTTTTATATTTGATAAGATCCAACATTTTATTATTTTATTACTTTTATTTATTTTTTAATTTTTTTAGTTTTATTTTTTTGTGTTGATTTGATTTTTTGAATTTTATTTTATTTTGTATTTTAATTTGATTTACTTTTTGGATTTTTGGTTCTTTTATACTTTTCTTTGGAATTTGTCTGTTTTATTAGATTTTCTAAATTTTTTTGATTGGTTGCATTTTTGTAGCTTCTTGAAAACATCAACACAAATCAAAATTATTTTTGAATATATTTATAGCTTTGTGATCCTCCTTTTTCTCATTAATCTCAAATTTTTAGTGAAAATTTTGTGTTTTTAAATAATTTTTAAAATTTTCTATATTTTCCACTAAATTGAGTATTTTTTAATTTTTAAATGAAAATTTATTCTAATTTTAACAGATAATGAAAAAAACCAACTAGCAAATTAATTAATGAATCAAAATTTTGAATTGTTCATTTATTTATTTAGATTTTATGTATTGCATCTTGTAAAGTTCATTTAAAAATCGATAAATATTTTGTAAAATGTCAATCAAAGTCAAAGGAAAAATCAATCCATTGAGTCATGTGACCATTTAAAATAATATGAGTAAAGGAGACTCTGTTTTGTTTAGAGTTGCCAAAACCAACACAGACAATGATTCAGTGGTGTTAACCCCACTCATCCAAACTCTTCTTCATGTTGTCCTATCTATCTCTCTCTCCAAAAAAACCTATTTTCTTAATAAGAAGAAGTTTATATCTTGAAAAAACATGATATGTTGAAAATTAAAATATTAATGAAATGATTTTTCTGTGCTAATTGATGCATTCTCAAATTTTTTTTGATTATTTATCATGTTTTTAAAAAATTACCATATATTTTTGTGTTGTGAAAAAGTTATTAAGTAAAATATGAAAGCATCCTAATTGTATTTGGATGATGGTCTCTTGATCTCATGTGGATGGGCAATAGAATTCAAGAAAATGAATTATTACTATTATTAAATTATATTTTCTTATGTTAGTTTAAATATTTGTTTTTCTTGTTTTTCTTCTAGCCAATATGCAAAACCTTTTTTTTTTTTTATATCTTCTTGATTTTATTAGATTTTCTTTAGCTTTTTTGGTTATTTTTGGACCTCGTTTTAAAATTTTTTTTGGTGTTTTTTAATTTTTCTTATTTTCTTCTAGTTACTTTGTTTTTTTTTTTTCATTTTTTCTTGTATATATATATATGTATATTGTTGGGTTCTTTTTAGTTTCTTTCTCTTATTTTTTTTTAGTAATTTCATTGTTTTAGTTTTTCAAATTTTATTTGATATTCTATATTTTTATTTGGTTTTATTTTTTGAATTTTTAATGATTTTTATATATTTTAAAATTTTTTTCTATTTTTTTCTTTTGTCTTTTGTGTTTTGTATATTTTAAAAGATTTTTTGGGTTATTTTTTCATTTTTCAAAAAAATTTTATGAATAAAATTTGGATAATATCTTTGTGATAATTAGAAAAACAATTTTATGTTATTTTTTTCATTTATTTCTCTTCATTTTAAAGATGTGTCATTTTAAATTATAAATATACATGAAGTGATCTTACATTTTTTAATTTTTTATAATAAAAATATAAATTTTAAATACATTAATTATTTTTTACTGTTATCATCTTTGACTATTTTAATTCAGTAAGACAACAAATATTAGATATCACTAAATGGTTACAATTTGGTTCGTTTATTTGGTTTTTAATTTTTTTTATTCATCAATTATTTGAATTTAATTTAATTTTTATATATTTTATTTATTTATTTTGGATACTTTTAATATTTTTGTTGTATTTTTAATTTTTTATTGTTTAATTTATTATATTTTTATTATGTTTTTCTTTAAAAGATCAAAGTAAATGAAGATTGTTTTTCAAAAGTTTTTTCTGTATAATATTTTATGATTCTTGAATTGTTTTAAGTCATTTTATATTTTTTTTGCTATTTTTCATTTTTAAGTTTTTTAATCTTTTGTGTTTTTTAATTATTTTCTTTGAATTGTTTGGATTTTATTAAATTTTTATTATTAAATTTTATTTTTCTTTTTTAACAATTTTTATATAATTTAATTTGAATTTTATTAATTGTTTGGATTTTATATTTTATTTAAATTTATTTTCTACTATTTTCTTTCGATTTTATTTTCTTATGATCTTTGGTTGTTTTCTTGATTTTTTAAACTTTTTTGTTTCCTTGGTTTTTATTAACTTTTTGAAATTTACAAGATTTTATTATTGATGCTTTTCTAGATTTTTTTCTAGATTTTATCATAGTTTATTTTCTTAGTTTTTTATTTAGATAAAAGTAATATAAAATTTTAATATTTATCTTATATTACCAATTAAAGTTTCATTTTTAAAAAGTAAAACATTGAATCTTGATATAACGATTTTGTTTAATCAGAAATTAACTCAAATAATTATTAAAATTAAAAATATTTTTATTATTAAAATACCTAAAAAATAACTAAAATAAATTCTTCACTTTATTTTTAATCTATTTTTTAAATTTATATAATTTTTATATAATATCAATTTTTTGTAAATTTTTTAAAATTTAAACTGCATAAGTTTTTAAAAATATATTCTTAGTATTTAAAAAATTTTAAAATTTATTATGATGATAGCTTGAATGCCTCTTTATATTTGTAAAATATTTGAAATAGAAATTTATTACATAAAATTTTTAATTAAATATTTTAAAATTATTTTTTAATAAAATTTAATTTAGTCTAAAATAATATATTAGAGTTTAATTATCGTTTTTTTTAATTATGAGGATTTGATTAATAATTTTAGATAAATATCAAGGTTTTATGATTACGAATAAATAAATATCTTTATATATAAATTTTATATAATTTAATAAAAATTTTATATTTATATTTATTTTATTATTTTATTTAAATAATAAAATACAACAATTTCACTTCTTTTTAATTTTTCATGATGATTTTTAATTTTAAATGTCGATATTGAAAATTAAGAATATTGTATGGATATTTAACAGTGGGACAAACATGGTTGTCGTGGTAGACCCCACACGCAGCAAGTGGCACATGATACTTTGACAAATTTAAGAGTGACATTTAAACATTCGAAGAGCTCGAAGGCAAACGAGAAAGAAAAAACGGACGCGTTTGTAGAAGCATCGAGAAAACAACCGCCATAGCGATCCCTCCTTGTAGGAAGCTTTTACCTTATGAAAGAGGAACCAAAATGAATTCATGCGGTGGTCACTCCAGACTTGACGCTCTCTTCTCGTTTCTATTCCCATCACCAGAATCAATTTCCGGGACTAGCAATTCCCCCGAAAGCTCTGTCTTCCTTAGGGAATATGCCGTCTGGGAAATCAACGCCCTCTTATGGATCTCTCTCATTGCAGTCACTTCTCTTTTGCTTCAAAAGGTTGTCAAGTTTTTCAGATTGTGGACTCAAGCTGCCAAGATTCCTGGGCCTCCTTGTCCTTCCTTCTTCGGCCATTCCAAGCTTGTTTCCCGAGAAAGTTTCACCGGTTAGTTTCCTTTTCGTTATCTTTCTTTTTTTTTTTCTCTTTATTTACTTCTTCGATTTCAATTCCCTGGATTTTGTTTTCGTTTGGACAGAATCTAATTTGAGAAATCTTTAGTCAAGTGGATTGCTGTAATTTCTGAGGATAGGTTATTGGTAATGGAAGGATCACTCGGTCTTGAAGTGGCGGAATTTCTAAAATTACTATCTTATCTGTTATAAGTTATTTGGCAAGAGCAGTTGGTTTTCTTGTTTCTTTTTGTTTGTTGAGAAATTTTATGTAATTTGTTTGATGGAAAGGATCTTTTGACCTCCTAATATCTTAAATATTAGTTACTTATTACTGAAACCATAATTTTCAAACCAAGTATTGGATTGTATGTTCTGATAATAATGTGTTTCAAGTGTGAGATTGATTTTTCTATATTGCTGTTGCTGACTTTTCCTTTTACTATCTTTCTCATAGACATTTTGTCAGATTCACATGAAAAATATGGTTCAGTTGTCAAACTGTGGTTGGGGCCTACTCAGCTTTTGGTGTCAATAAAGGATCCTGCCGTTATCAAAGAGATGCTTTTAAAGGCTGAGGATAAGCTTCCTTTGACTGGCAAAGCTTTCCGTTTGGCATTTGGACACTCAAGCCTATTTGCATCCTCCTTTGAGAAGGTACAAGCTTGATGTTCTTTCTTTTATCTTTTTAATATTGGTTTTCCATCTTATTTGTATGTTCTATTGCCTACTTGAGATACACAGCTCCTGTTGAGTTTGTATGAAAAGTGGTTAAATGCATTGCATGATGCAAAGCAATGAGTCTATATTTGCAGTTTACAGTTTAGAACAACTTAAAATACTCTTTTGAACCTTTCTGGCTACTTAGGGTTCCATGCAGTTTTTGTGGAACTTTTGTGAATTAGTGAATGATATTACTACCTCATTTAATGCATACCGGTCGGTTGACTACAGTAATGGATGTGGGAACTTTATATTGCTGGTGTAATTTTGGATTACAATGTCTAATTCCAAATATTTGAGGTTGCTTGCAAAATGTCTTCCTCATTAAAGTTCCCATGTGCACATTTTTCTCTTTATTTTTGGACCATTGACATTGTTAATTTAAGAGCTGCTATTTTGTATCATGGGCTTAATCCCATATATTCATTCTTCACTAAGATCCAGAGAGTCAGGCTAGAAAGCAGTATGCAGGACAATGTGTTGTAGAAGCTTGGCAGTAGAGACAGAAGCAATTTTACATTGAAGTCTTATTTCAGGGGGCTCGGCAACTGGAATGAGGGGATCCAATTTCCCTGGAAACAGATTTGGAAAAACGTCAGGGTGCCTCCCAAGGTAGCTTTTTTCACTTGGGAGGCAATAAGGGGGAAAATTCTGACAATTGATAATTGAAGAAAATGGGAAAAGATTTTGGTTAACAGATGCTATCTGTGCAAAGAACAAAGTGAGACTGTTTTTCATATTTTGATTCGGTGTAAATGGACTGTAGATCTGTGGGCGTTGCTTCTAAGGATGCTGGGGCTGTCCTGGGCAGTAGTGGGGTCAGTAGAGGCATAAATAGAGCTTGGACAGGACAGGGGTTTGGGGGTAGGAAAGGGAAAGTGGCTAGGATGATACCTTGATTTTTGGAGTGCTTGGTGTGATAGAAACAGGAGGACTTTTGATAATTGTGAAACTTTGTTCAATGTAATTAGTGACTCTTGTGTTAGGTTGTTAAAATTCTGGGAGTCCGGGGCTGATTTTGTAAATGAGGAAGATCTATATGAGTTCATAGAATTACTAACCTCTAATAACTAACTAAATATGTAATGGGTTGCATCCCCTTGTGCTTAGTATATAATACACTTCTTTGTTTCTGCTCCCAAAAAAAAAAAAAAAGCCTTAATGTATTATTTTTTGGATTTTGTTCTGGTCTGGTGATTGTTTTCTTGAGCAGAATTTTCTTGATGCTCCCATTGAACATTCAACATATGAATACCTAAAAGTCTCTGTGACTTATATTCTTGTGTTCATGCAAACCTAGCTCATTTTCTAGACTTTCTTTCCCTTTACTTCTATATTATTAGTGAGTCAATACCAGACAAACTTCTTAAAATGTCTGATTTCTTCTGAACTTGTACATTCCTCCTTAAATACTTTCTTTCCTTGATTTCTTTTTCGATCTTATAATTTTTCATCTTTTGGTGAGATTGGATGAATTCTTATGATTGAGCATAACCCATCCATCTGTGTCATATTCACCTGGATTGTTATTCATTTATCATCTCTCTGTGGATATGCTTGTCGTTGATTATTATTTTTAAAAATATTATTGATACACTTTTATTTCACTAAAGTTAGAAGTCTTATCGCAAAATAGTTTGTTTTGTATATATACATCTCTGATTTGGATTGTCTAAGTTCATTCCCCAAGCAAGAGTCTTGGTATCAATACTTCTTCCACAACTTTAACCATTGTGATGATTTGTTGCTCAACATAGTAGTGGATGCCAGATGGTATTATGCAAATTCTCCCTTGGTTGAAATCCATGATTTTTCTTGCTGTGGGTTCAAGATATTGGACATTTAGTGACATAGAGGAAATATCCTCCAGATCCTTTTTAATTCTCAAGGAAGTATACAGTTTCTCTGTTTTGACATTTAGACAGGTGGAATTTTTATCAGGTGCAAATAGTCAGTAAGAACAATTATTTCTGTTATCTAACATTGAGGTAGCAACAAAGAAGCAGGCAACGGTTGTCAAATAATTAATTCAGCAAAGAAACAGACATGGGTTTTCAGAGAATTGATTTTGTTTGTCCTCTGAGATAATTTAAGAATTTGCATTCATTTCCAAGCTATAACATAGTATTATTAAAAAGGAAACCTTCTTGGAAAGAAAAAAAATTAGAGCTTGTAATTTGACTGCTGGTGGTGCTTGCAGAAGTTGACGATTGATTCACTGTTTTCTGACAGTCTGTCAGAAAATATAGCTGATTTCAGTGGTAGGAGGTCCATACTTTTGCATCATCTATCTTGGTAGGAAGATACTAAGTTCACTGCCCTGCTCTGTTTGTGCCTGATTCTTGGAAATATACTTTTCTCGTTTGGTTTGAATATTATCAATGTGCTTTCTTCACTTCACTTTTGTCCTCCGGTAACATGTTTTCGCTTGTGTTTCACCTTTTTGATTAAGTCTGTATGTGGTCTTTGAACCTTAGTAGTTTGGAACTCATGTGGTTAACGTGCGCTTGGTTATTATCTTCCTGATATTTTCTAATATCTAAGCCATGTTGTTCTGTTGACTGGTGTTCTCCTTTTTTTTTTGTTTTACAATCCTACCCTTTTCCAGGGGCCATGTTGTCTCCATTGTTGTATTTAAATTGTTTTTGTGCTGCTTTCAAAGTCTGTATATGGAATTTTAAGTTTATTAGACTCCTGCATAAAAATATGTAAGAGGAATGTATATAAGCACGTATTTTCTGTGCAAGGCTTCCATGTTTGGGCCTTTAAGAATAACCATATTCCATTTGCCGTCATTTGTTTTGTGCTCACTGTTAACTGAAGCCTGCAATATGCAACATTATTTTCTATTGAAGGAATGTAAGTTGTAGATATCCTCCGCTGTATAAATTTGTTCCCATAGTGTTATCTTCCTAATATTTTCTAATATCTAAGCCATGTTGCTCTGTTGACTGTTGTTCTCTCTCTCTTTTTTTTTTTTTTTTTTCAATGTTTTACAATCCTATTGTTTTCCAGGTGCCATATTGTCTCTATTTTTGTATTTAAATTGTTTTTGAGCTACTTTCGAAGTCAGTATGTGGAATTTTAAGTTTATTAGACTCCAGCGTAAAAAATATATGAGAGAAATGTATATAAGCACGTATTTTCAGTGCAAGGCGTCAGTTTTTGGGGCTTTAGGAATAAGCATATTCCATTTGCTGTCATTTGTTTTGTGCTCATTGTTAACTGAAGTCTGCAACGTTCAACATTATTTTCTATTGAAGTAATGTAAGTTGTAGATATCCTCCGCTTTATAATTTTGTTCCCATGGTATTTTTAATTCTTTGGGAGCTGTCAATTTGATATCTTCAGATCATCAATTTGTGTGTTTGTACAAAGTATTAGGATGCTACTGCAAGATCATTTGATGGAATAAAATATGCCCACTGTTAAAGGATGAACAAATGGTTTCACTGAAGCACTGCCTTGCTTGGGGATGGGGCTTGTTACTGGCACACTCTGTACCCTGTGGATTAGTCGGCTAGGCCCCAAGCGGGAGAAAGGAGGGGGATCTGTTAGATGCCACAGTTATAAAATTAAAAAAAAAAAAGGAAAAAGAAAAAAGAACAAAATATTGATCTCTTTTGTCGCTTTGTTTTCTTTCAAGTATTATGGCATGATGGAGCACCTTTTCTCTTGCTGCTATTATTTAGAGGTGCATGCTTTTTCACCATGTGCAGGTACAAAAGAGAAGGGAATCTTTGGCAGTGGAATTGAATGGAAAGTTGGTTGAGAGAGCAAATGTTATTCCTACAAAGGCTGTGGACTGTATTATGGAAAGAGTACATGAGACCGTGGGTGAAGGAAGTATTAGTTGTACAATAGTTTCTCAGCATATGGCCTTTACCTTATTGGGGGCAACACTTTTTGGGAATGCATTCTTGGCTTGGTCACAGGCAAATATTTATCAGGAACTCCTGATGATGATAGCTAAGGATGCTTGCTTTTGGGCTTCATACAGCATTACCCCTTTCTGGAAACGAGGATTTTGGAGGTACCAGCGCTTATGCAAAAAGCTGAAATGCTTAACTCAAGACATTGTTCAGCAGTGCAGAAAAGGCTGCAAATTGTTTTGTGGTGTGGATCAAAGCTCCCACAGTGAAACTGCAAGAACTGGCACTGAGGCTGTGTCTGGTGCACTGCCTTGTTCTGGTGTTGTAATGTCAGATAACTTACAGGAGCTCAGTGGTCATATTGGTACTAAGGAAGAACCATGTGGAAATATTATGGGTGTGATGTTTCATGGCTGTTTAACGACAGCAGGGTTGATTGCTAATATCTTGGCAAGGCTTGTCATCCATCCAGAAATGCAGGATAAGGTAGGTATCTTTTTTTTTTTTTTTTTCTTTTCTCCCCTTGCATGTTCTTGGGAATTTTATGATTTTGTAATTGGCTGTTCCTCGGTTTTTCCCAACGTTGATGGGAGGCTGGAAGCGCTTGTGTGCATACAGGTTTATTCCCCCCTGTTAATAAGGATCAATGGTCTTTTCATCCAACATGTGGTATTTATTGCAGTATTCCTTAGTAAGAGTCAATTTTCTTTTCATCTAACATGCTGTATTTATTGCTTGTTGTCGTCCCCTCTGTTCCATTAATCTTGTTTTGGACACAAAGTTATTCTTTTGTGTTAAAATGTTGCAACATCATTATGTTTAGGTATGGTTTTGATCTTAGACTGAATTAAACTGCATGTAACTTTAGTTGTATTTGATTGATAATTGGAAACAAATTTGATTATGGAGATATTTTGTACCTCGGTTTATTTTCTGATCACCCTATTCGCAATGTCTTTTCTATCTTGAAATTGAATCCTTGCAGATTTACTCAGAAATAATTATGGCAAAGGAAACCTGTGCAAAGCAGGACCAACCTGATCTTGATAAGATGCTTCTATTATTGGCAACTGTTTATGAATCTGCCCGTCTTCTGCCAGCAGGACCTTTGCTACAGAGATGTTCTCTGAAACATGGTGAGGCATTGCTTCATTGGTCATGGCATGTTGTATTCTCTTTTGGATATACGTTACCGTTTTTCCCGTCTATATTGAAGCTTGTGATACGTAGGGGTCCTAGGATATTATGATTGGAGATGATTGTAATCTGTCTGTACAACATGAAATGTACATAGTCTTCAGTTCAGTTCACCTTTACGTGAATCTTTAGTGTAGAAATATACTACCTGATCCATTTATGGTAGTTTAGACGGGTTTGTGGCACCAGGATGTGAATTTTGGGACAGATCTAGTACTGTGGGAAATGGTTTCTTGAATCTTCCTTCATCGTGTGGCATTTAGTGGAATTGATGTATATCTGGCATTTTGAATCACCCTGAGGAGTGATGCCTGTAAAAAACTATGAAGACTCTCTCTACTTTATCTGCCTATGAGGCCATTCGGTGTCCTACTCTTTTTTTTGTGCCATTTTGCTGATGACTCTTATTTTGATCTTAAGCTAAGCACAATTATCTAACTACTGGTGCTTTGTTTTTTTTTTTTTTTTTGGCTGGTAATTTTAAGGAAATTATATCTTTACATGGAATTTGGGGTTTCAGTGTGTTGGCACTATTTGGTTGTCTCTGCACAGACAAGATGACAGTTCCCAGATACTGAAATATTTTTTGTTGCTGCTTCTGTAAACAAGTTTTCTATCCTATTTTTTAAGAACATCTTATGGATGTTTCCTGTTGTTCTTTAAGGCTGTTGATATATCAATCTCTAGGAATGCGAAGAAACATGTTTAAGAGTGGAAGATAAGTGCTTTGATATTAAAATGTACTGCCAAATGTAATGAGACATAAAAACTGGAACATTTAAAGTCAATAGATACCAGTGAATGCTTACAGTACAAAACAACGAAAACATTTTCCTGTTCTTGTAAAAACCTTGTTTGAGAACAAAAGATAGAAACAAATCCAAACATGCTTGTAAAAATATTCTTCTAAGGTTGGATCATGTGGATGGCCAGTGTGTTGGAACTTTCAAGAGATATTACTTCTCTTGGTGGTTGTTTGGTTGTATCTTGTAATTTTGTGAATAAATCTGAGGTTTAAACATTGCAAATTGAGTGTGTTTGCCTTTCAAAAATGTGGTCGTATTTTTATATGGTAGTGTTTCAGGCTTGTGATGTGAAACCTGTCTTTTGGACCATTTTTGAAGGTGCTTAACTGGAGGGTTGCCTCAAGAGATTTGGTTGGAGTCTGGTGTTAGAGTTAGCTCCTTAAATATGTTTCGAGGAGGTTCTCACAGTCTCAACTAGAATGACATGTAGTTAGGCAATGTTCATTTGGAATAAAGTCTATAGAGTTTTATTTTTTCATTTTTATTTTGGTTTGAGCTTTATTTATTTATTTTTTTAAATAAAAAATTTATTTAGTTGAGTTATAATGTGGCTTATTACTAGCTTGATTCTGTTATTCTTTCAGGAGTTAAGCTATATTGTGGAATGATGCCTGGGTTCATTTTGTCAATTTGGCAGTTAAACTATCGTTGCTGATGCTGATCTCTTTATTGCTTAACTAATTACAGTTACTGACACTTCTCTTTTCTTTGCTTCTGCTTGAAGATTTGGGTCTCAAGAATGGTGTAATTTTACCTGCTGGAGCAGTTCTTGTTGTACCTGTACATTTGGTGCAGAGGGACAAGTCCAGTTGGGGGACTGATGCTAGCGAATTTAACCCATATCGTTTTCTATCTACAGGGTCTGAATATGTACGCAGTATGTCATTTACAGCTGTGCTTTCTTCCTACATTTCAACTAATTTATTCTCAGTTTAATACTATTCCCTACCGACGTTCTCCTCTGCAATTGAGTTGTCCAAAGTCTGTTTGGTTTCTGATGGGCATACACCTGCAGTTCCTTCTCCCCATAATGTAGCAATGCTAGACAGTTTCATGCCTTTTCTTACATTAATGTCTTTGCATACACTCCTGATTGTATATTGTGTTCCTTAAAACGTAAGTAATATAACCATACTCACCTAGAAATTTGCTTTCAAAGAGAATTACATGTGTGCATTCATTGTACCATCTAGTTTGCATTATAATGAGTTAGGAAATGTGCAACAACTATGAGGCTGTAATCCATTTTTTTTATAATAAATTATTCTCAGGTGCTGCTACAGATGTGAATTGTTGGAAGAGCTCCTTTGTGTTGAATGATCCACATGAGAATGCAGCATTTCTTCCCTTTGGATCTGGTACACGTGCCTGTCTTGGGCAGAAGTTTGTAATTCAAATAGTTGCAACTTTGTTTGCATCATTGCTTGAGCACTATGAGGTTTGTGCAATTGGTCGATTTCTCTCTCTTAACCTTTTAACAAACGTTGCCACATTGATATAATGTTTTACAAATTGTTCCCTAATAAAAAGAAAGATAATATTTTACAGATTGTCTTAATGAGTATCAAGTTTTGAATGGAGTTCAGTATTTTGACTCCCGAGCCTCTTGTTCCCAGGATATTGTTGGGGAACTTAACTGTGCTTATCAGGAGTTACCAAAAAAGTTAACTAGCCTCTGAGAATGAATAACCAGGACTAGTATGATCTGCTGGAATGAGTTGATGCATCACTCTGGATGAGTGAATTCTAACATTGAAGGTTTGATAATTACACGACAGTTGTGTCTGCTTTCAGATCATTAAGACGAGAGGGACAGGGAGATTGCGATTTGTCAGTCTTGCTTTCAGTTTTTCTTGTTGGCTAGTTGTACTATGTTCTGGAATTCGCTCCCTCTTCTGGGTTTTTGTGGATGTTTTCTGCTTTTTAAAGCTACTAATTATGGAATCCGACACATAGGTGCAGCAGCTATCATCATCTGATTGACATGATAAAATTGCTTACGTTCTTGGAACTTAAGGTTTGTAGTGGTTTTGGTTTTGAACATCTCAAGGAAGTAGAAGGCATGACAAAATTGCTTCCAGTCAAGTGGATCTTTTGTATAGTGCATCGGGCAATAGATGGCTGGCTTAGCATAGGAGGCATAGTTATTTTCTGGATTTATTTGGAGTGAAGCTTTTGGATTCTTTACATAGTTCTGGTTTTTAAAAAGAAGCTTGAGTTTCAACATTGCACTGTCTCCAGTTCTGATTGTTCTTTATTTGAACTGAAATCACAGGTTAGGCTTCAGCCAGGATTGAAGCACAACCCCAAAGCAACGATGAAGAACTCTGTTTCCCAACTCCTTCCTAGTCCAGACATTGTTTTTGTGAGAAGGAATAGCTGAAAGACGAGGAGACCCGAGTTGCTGCTTTCATGAAAGTGTTTTTCTTTCTCTTCATTTTGTTACTTCCAAAATCTTGGAATCCAAGTTCTGTTGTTTTCTTTTTTCATTCCTGAAACTGATGGGGAAGCGCCGTCCAGTTTTTGCTTGTCTGCAGCTAAATGGGAGTTGTTACATGAGCGCAAATCATATCTCATGTTTTTGGCTCCCTGTTTTTGGAATGGCTAGGGTGCTGTCTTTAGTGCTAATGATTGTTTCTGTTAACGGTTTTGAAGCACCCTGGACCTGAATGTGCAGATGGGCCTTTTTTCCTTTCCTTCCCCATTTTTAAAACTTTTTTTTTAGAAATAAAAAAGTGAAACTTCTTTTCTTTTTTGACTCCCTCCAGGCGCCAGATAGGGAGTTTATGTTGTACTGAATTATGTGTAACTATTGCTTGTTGCAGCAGCAAATAAAATGTGTACCGTGCTTTCTTATATATACACGCATAATTTTCTCGTTCTCTATGAGCTTGAGTATGATTGGTTCTTAAACAGTAATGAATTTTTTTGTTCAAAAATTTGAGTAAATTGAATCACTTCTGTTGATAATAAAATAGTACATGTGTCACTGGTAAATATGGCATCTGTAGTATACTTATATGATTTGAGCTTTTATATTTTATTTTATATTAATTGAAGCAGCAAAAGTCTTTGTTCTTTATATTTTCTTTTGTTCTTATATTATAAATTTTAAGATTTCTAATTTCTTGTAGAAGTAAACAAAGCTTTTACCAGATGGATTGCAATAAATTTAAATCATATGATACAGCCAGTTTCTTGGCATTGTTGAACCGTTATTTTGTCTCAGCGTGTTCGGCATTTCACTTTGTTTTTCTGTATTGATAAGTGAGGGTGTGAACAAATATTATATCTTCATTACTTTTTATCTTTTAGAAATTTTCTCATAAATCAAATCTAATTATTTAGTTCTATATTATTTTGTTAATTCTTTCTGTGTAACAATTGTATCTTATTATGCCTTTCATAGTTTTTTTTTCCTCTTTTCTATGTGTTTGTGCATATTAAATTTTGTGCATGTATGCTACCCAGTATCGTAGATAGTATTTAAGAAATAATGTAATAATTTATTTATAAAGTTCTATAGATTATAAAACTATAATAATAATCTAGAAAAATATGTCATAGTAAGGGGGAAAAAAAGAGAAAATATCAATCAGCAAAAGGTGCGTAATGCCTAATTGTCTACTGTATATCTAAAAAAATATTAATATAAAATTTGTTTCTAAAAGAAAAAATTATAAGAATATCTTTATTTTTATGTATCTTAATTCTTAGAATTATGAAATCTTTTACTTTACCATTAATCGGTCATAACATCTAATAATCACAACATAATAAATTGATAAAAACATTTTAAAAAATAATTTATTAATAATTTGTACGTCTATCTCTTTGAGGTATGCAAGACAAAATTTCATAAGGTTAAACAATAAATAGAAGACTAAAACATTTGAAGCTTCAATAAGAAAAGAATTCATAAGACCTAGCATGGCATCAGTCTTAAAGACCACTTTAAGAGATGGAAGACGTAGAGGTTGAGGCTCAAGTCCCACATTGGGGCGTACATCGGGTTAAATGCTGACACTTGGTTCAAGGGCGTGTGCTTGCCATTCATCGGATGTGTACCCAATTTGAATGCAGGACTTGGCTTAGAGTTCATCAGTTCAATATCCAGATTTGGATATTCTGGGAGATGAGAGGAGAGCTCTTCCTTAAGATCTGAGCTCGAAATGTTTTCGGCTTTCTTACCAAATCTAAATACTATGTACTATGTCTTGGTAACTTTAACTATGATTATCTTATCATTGATTTTGTTATCTCTAGAACTATCTACACCTTTCTGATAAGAGAGGATGTGTAAGGACCGACGTTAAGTCGGGGTTAACTTTCTTTATGTGGACTCTTCTGGAGGACTCACGCCAAGTGTTAAGACAAGGATACATTTTAGGTCAAGAGGCCAAAGGTACTTCTCGGTCCAACCTTTGTTATTTGATAGCAAGCCTTTAGTGAAAAGTTTTGGGTGAATGTTGGCAAAGTAATAAAATTTGAAGTTAGGAATTTCTATCGTCTTTATTGGCTTTAAACTTAAAAAATTTGGCAAACAAGATAATAGAGAAATTTGTATAGTCCATCAATAAAATTTTGGAAACAAACGCAAGCATACAACGCTAAGAGTTAAGCGTGAGTTAGGAAAGAGAAACTTTAAATTGTTGGCAAATGATCTAGAAGAAAGGATGGATGGATAGGTCTTGGTCTTCCTTGAGACTATCCTCGAAAACCATGACCTAGCCTTCACAACGGGTCCATGGCCATCAAAAGAAAAAGGAGGCTTTAGTTTTACATATCTTGGAATTGGGACGCTACTCTTTACCCATTCTAGATTCTCGATGATATAGGTGCAGGGACTTAGGTTTCTGGCCATTATATTAGAATGGAAAACAAAGAGGAAAGAGCGAAAAACTCATTTAAAAGATGAAGAACTGTGAAAACAAAGACTGAGAGCTCTAGAGCGTTCCTTTTGTAGAAAGTAAGTGAAAAAAGAAAAGATTTTTTCAAAACCCTTTTAAAGGAAACAATCATTCATTTGGAAAACTAAGAGGTTACATCCAAAATGTGTGACTTTTTTACATCTCTAGGTCATAGGCAAATCATGAGTTGGCACATATATAATAAACGTGTCAAAAGAGACTTTTCAAAAATAACTTAATGGAATGTCGACTAGGCACTAGAGACGTGGTTTTCTTAACCTGCATTCACCCTGACCACTAGTCATATTCTCAATCACTCGTCGAATTGTCCACGGCGTCAAAATCTCAACCTGGGAGATCTCGAGTTACACCAAGTCATGGACTGTAAAATACAAAATGCACATTTTTAGAAGAATTCTATAGATTTTTCAGTGCTTGCCCAAAAAATTATAAAATCAAGAAAAAGGTACATGATATAAGAATCATGTGTTTGCGCATCTTAAATCTATGGCATGCACCCACCATTTCTACCGAGGTCACATCTATAAATACCCTTCAATCGAAAAAGAAAAGAAACTAGTTTTTAGTTTTTGAGGAGCTAGCTTTTAGTCGATCCTTGTTCTAGAGTCTTACAAAGCCTTTTTTAAGCTGATATAATTCATAAACCTATTTTAGAGAAAGAGAGACTACCTTTTGACAGAAGTTTCTTTTGGAAAAAGTAGCTTTCCTATACCAAGAGCAAAACACTTTTCTTCATTTCTTTTAGCAAGTTAGATATCTTTAGTCTAAGAGTGTGAGAATTTTGTTTCTTGAAAAAGTTGCAAAAGGTAATTACGTTGTATTAACAATAAACTCAATCATTCTATAATTTGTTTCTTGTAAACATTTCAATCATATATCAAAATTTGATGTTACTTTCATTCTTTTTTGGTACTTTTTATATATTTCTTATTATGTTCTTCTCCTTTCTTGATGTGTTCTTCCTTCATTAAGTTCCTTTTTAAATCATTTTTGCACAGTATGCTCATCCTTTCTACATAAACAAACTTTTGAATGAAGTGTCTATAGGGGTTTAATCCTCACACGGGAGTTTTAAATAAAAACCATTATATCTTGAGGAAATGGGAATTGGTCTTAGAACTTTTCCTTGATCCTCACCCAAAATGCATCATTTTGAGTGCTTTTTGATGATTTAAAAAAAAAAAAGATTTTTTCTTTACATTTCTTTCAAGACTCGAAGGCTTAGTAAAAGCTAACATTTGGAATCTTAAACAAAATGATCTTGGAAACTAGGTTTTCATTATTTGTGCATTCCTTAAAAAATATTTTTTCTTTGTAATTATATGCTACTTTGTATGGGAATTGAGTTTGAATCTTTTTCACCACCCGATAAAATGCTTATCGTTTTAATTGGTATAAATGTTAGGCACTGTAAGGGTGCTAATCCTTCCTCACAAGTAACTAACTCACAGATCCAAATTTCTTGATAAAGTTTGACTAATGCCAAAAATTTTCTTTTTGCCTTTCTTTGGTTTCTTTTTGTGTAAAAAGATTTAGAGAAAAAGTAAAAGAATTTTTGGTAACCAATCATACCATAAAAAATATTGGTGGCGTCTTTCATTTTTCTTGACTTTCAATCAAAATGAATTTTAAGATTTACAGTCTTTTGGCCAAATTAAACGAAAGAAAAAAGACAAATCTCCTATTTCTCACTTTGGGGAATGGAGTTTGTTAGCTTTGTCACTTGGGTGCCATTATGATAACTTGGCAATTATAGTGGGGACCAAATAAAAAATCTTTGGTTTCATATAGTCGAGTCAATACTAAAATAGAAAATTATTTTTTCAATCGGGTGAAAATCCAAAATTGCGAACTTGATTCCTCGTGCGTTTTATTCTGTATATTGTAAAAATATAAAACCATCACACACGTCATAGTCATGCATTGCATCAACTCTATAGTCAAGCTGAGTCCTTTAAGGCTATTTCTTATTAGGAGGGGTAAAGTAGTTAGTATTCAGAGGGCAACTAGTCTCCATATGCGATGCCATTAGTCCCACTCATGTCAAACCATAAGTTGGCTTTCATCACTGGGGGAAGGGGGAGGAGGAAGGGAAGTTTTCTTCCCAAGTACCTTCGTGTAGGTGATTATGGGCCAAGGATACCCTTCTTGCTAAACTAGCATTAATAAGGAACGATTTGTTAGCCTTTAAAAAACTTGAGAACCTAGGCAAGACCCCATTCTAGGTCAAGCCACTTATTGTTAATCCTGCATATTAATCTTTAGGAAGGTCAGAACTATGGGTTACAGAAACACATGTTATAGGATATGAACTCTAGTTAAAAGATCAAACTAGACTATGACTTATGTTGACTTATTCTGTTGACTTATCTCCATGTGGTCATTCTGCATGGCATTGACATAGAAATTTTATGACATTGATTTGGTATAATAAAAGTTACCTAGGTTTGTCTCAATTCTAGTCAGAATCTTTAATCATGAAGACACCATGACTTGGTAACAATAATCCTGATGTGGTTATAATGGCCACTTTCTAATTATAGAAATGGTCTGAAAGAAAGCAGAGAACATTTGGGGATGCTTTGCTGATACTTTGCCTCGTGGTTTTTGGACAAACTTGAGTGAAACAATTTCTTTGAGTCTTAAAGGGAATGGTCTATCCACTTTTCAGCAAATTTAGGATCAGATTAGTATTTATGATAAAGCCAAGTTTGAAAAGTAGTTCGACACCATCGCAAATTTTCTACAAATTCAAATAGAGGAGTCTTCGATTAAAGCTGTTGTTGGTTTTTAGGATCTCTCTTACCACTGTTTTTATTTCAACAATATAGACTTGGCTCTTACTTTAAAGGAATGTGAGGCACTTTTGAGGGCCAATAGTACACAACCCTTTGGGATCTACATTAAGAATAAGAAACTTAAACAAGTAATTAAAATAGTAGTAAAAGTACTGGGCATGCATAACCAGGAGCTCGGACATCACTTGAATGTAAAAGAGATAGTCTATATATCCCTATTCAATTTTTGGAAGAACTAATTCATCAACATAGAGGTGAGGAAGGTAATTTGCTAAGATTGGTTCTTACCTTCTATAGCTTGATCATTTGCCTCAAAATCTCAAGGTATATAAGCATCTTTATTGTCCTCTTTGTATGTTTCTTTACATGAGGAGGAAATCCTACCCCTACAATTCTCAATGAGATTATAAGTTTTATTGATAATGTCAAAAGGACAAGCAAAGGAAGGATTATCGGTGTACCAATTTTCAAAATGTGTTTCAAAACGCAATTACACTTCTAAACAAGTGTACTTAAGAACCCTCTCCATCCACTTCTGGATTTTGCAAGAATTCAAACAAATAAATATAGAACTAGGCATGAATGGTCTGTCACTCTGTTCACCTTAAAGGAAAATGACATTAGATGGATTACCCACGGCTAAGGTGCCTATCATTTTTGTTTAAAGGAGGATCTTAATCCTCGATCATCCTATGGCAAGATGTTGGTTGACAATTTCTACTTCACTAGGTGGTTCTCTAGTGAATCTATTTTCACCCTGATAAATTAATGGGTTATTCATAAAATAATAGAGAAGGAATGTAAAAACATGTTAGGTCAAGGGTTACTTAATGTCATCCTTGTTTTGAATTGAATAATTAGGTGGAGATCGAAGATCCCTGTGTAGCCTCATTTTAACTCTTTCTAAGAGTCATAATAAATGCATTGCACTTTTCCTTCTTATCTCTTTTCCAAGCCAACTCATTTTATTTTTCATCTTTGCCATATTCATAAAAATCATTATCTTATCATCTACAAAACCATTTTCTTCTCATGTTTAAGAAGTCTGATTACAAAAATCTTTAACATCTGTAGCATGGACTTAAGTAAGGAAGACATTTTCATAGATGACCTCGAAATTGAGGAGGAAATTGAATTACCACTAGAATTATTCATGCAAGTGTAGATAAAGAAGAAAAAGATATTACTTCATCAAGAAGAAACTCATGTCATAAATATGGGTATGGATGAAGAAAGAAAAAAGTTAAAGATTGGCACCATTCAATCACCATAATTGAAGCATAATTAATTGACCTACTTCAAGAATTTGGTGATGTATTTGCCTAATCTTATAATGATATGCCAGGCCTAGATAAGAGTATAGTGGAACATAAAATGCCACTTAAGCTAAGATTTCCTCCTTTCCAGCAAAATTTAAAGAGAATGAAACCCGAAATTCTTTTAAAGATAAAAAAAAAGTGCAAAAATTGAAAGAAGTAGAGTTTATCATGATTTTTAAATATTCAGAGTGGGTAACAAATATAGACTTGGTCCTTAAAAGGACAAGTGAATCTAGATTTGTGTGGACTATAGAGACCTAAATAAAGCAAGTCCTAAGGATAACTTTCTACTTCCACATGTAGATACGCTAATGGACAACACAGTAAAATACTCCTTGTTTTCTTTCATGGATGACTATTCTGGATATAATCAGATAGTCATGGCACCAGAAGATATGAAAAAACCTACCTTCGTGACCATATAGGGAAATTTCTGTTGCTAAGTAATGCCTTTCGACTTGAAGAACGTCGGGGCAACATATAAGAGGGCAATGGTGACTTTATTTCATGACTTGATGCATAAGTCTGTAGAAGTCTATATGGACGACACGATTACTAAATGTAAGAAAGATGAAAACCACATAGATGACCTTAAAAAGGTATTAGAAAGACTCAAGCAATAAAAAATTTGACTGAATCCAAACAAATGCACCTTTCAGGTTAGGTCTAAAAAGCTGTTAGGTTTTATAATTAGTGAACGAGGTTTTAAGGTTGATATTTATAAGGTTCAAGCTATATAAGAGCTTCCCCCATCAAGGACTATAAAAAAGGTAAAATACTTCTTAAGACACCTCAACTGCATACCCAGATTCATGTCTCAATTGACAGATATATGGGACCCAATTTTTGCCTTGTTAGTGAAGCATGACTGTAAGGAGTGGAACATAGAGTGTCAAATGGTCTTCGACAAAATAAAAGAATTTATATCTCATTTGCTAGTATTGATGCCTCTAATTTTGACAAAGCCTCTAATATTGTATCTATCTGTGTATGATAAATCACCAGGCTACATTCTAGCACAAGTCGATGAAACTAGAGAAAGAGAACAAGCCATATATTATCTCAACAAAAAATTCACGAATATATTATGAGTGTAAATACTTATCAATCAAAAAATTATGTTATGCTCTCGCATTGGGTGCTCATAAGTTAAGACAATATCTACTCAAACATACTATATGGGTTATAACTAAGCTAGATCTCATAAAATATTTGATGGAAAAACTATCACTTTCAAGTAGACTCGCAAGATGGCAAGCACTTCTGCCTAAATATGACATCATTTATGTTTCATAAAATGCTATAAAAGGTAGTGCCTTGGCTAAATTTTTGGTCAAGATTGCTACTGATGATTTTTTCCCTATTAAGCTTGAATTCCTCGATACAAGCTTATTGACCAAGTTGATCTGATCAACAAAGATACTCTAGAATGGATCTTGTATTTTAATGGAGCCTCTAATGCATTAGGGCATGGCATAAGGGCACCATTAAACTCCCCAGAAGAAGATTACTATTCTTTTTGCTGCAAGGTTAGACTTTAGTTCGACTAACAATATGGTAGAATATGAAGCA
Organism: Moringa oleifera; assembly: GCA_021397835.1. Taxonomy (NCBI): domain Eukaryota; kingdom Viridiplantae; phylum Streptophyta; class Magnoliopsida; order Brassicales; family Moringaceae; genus Moringa; species Moringa oleifera. The sequence continues at coordinate 397,606 of JAJFZO010000184.1, read as the reverse complement.
TATATGATAGGCCTAAGAGTTACGATTAATAAAAATATTAAACAAATTATAGCTAGTCTATGGAGACTCTACCTTGGTCATTTATTAACTAAAAGGTGAATGGTTGGTAAGAAATCCCAATCTTAAGAAATATTATGAGTTGGTGCAAGGGTTATTGACCAACTTCCAAGATATATGCTTTCAGTATCTCCCTAAAGAAGAAAATCAAATGGGAGACACTTTAGCTACTTTAGCGAAAAATGCTTCAAATAAGTGACCTTAAAGACATCACACAAATCAAAATGAGCATTCGCTAAGTTCCTACATATTATGTCGTACTTGAAAAAAAAAATGTAAAGCCATGGTATTACGATGTGCGCAAATTCCTCCAAGAATAGCTTTACCTAGAAAAAGCAATAAAACATGATAAGAAAATATTGAGAAAGTTAGCGGCAAATTATATAGTTGATGAAGAGATACTATACAAAAGAAAATTTGATCAAACACTCTTGAGATGTTTGGACATTAAAGATACTCAGGAAATCTTAAAGGAAGTACATTGTAGAACACACACAAGTGACCTTATGCTAGCAAGACAAATAGTTACAGTGGGATATTATTGGCTTGCTATGAAAAAAGACTGTATATAACATGTTTGAAATTGCCATAAGTGCCAGATATATGCAAATAAGATACATGTTCCGCCTTTAAATTTACACATGATGACCACTTTTTAGCCATTTTCCATGTGGGATTTTGATGTGACTGGTCTCATTGCCCCAAAAGCTTTAAATGAGCATAGATTCATCATGATTTTATTTATTACTTCACGAAATAGGTGGAAGAATGATCTTTTGTCCTATAACCAAGTCAATTGTAATAAACTTTCTTAAAAGGGAGATAATCCATCCATACGGTCCTCTGGAAAGAATTATTTTAGATAATGTCAAGAATATCAATAGCAAAGCAATGGAAGTTTGCAAGCAATTCAATATTTGTCATCATAATTCTACCACATATTTGACCATAAATGAATGGGGCAGTTAAGGTAACAAATAAAAATATCAAATAAATCATACGAAAAATGACAACTACATATTAGGACTTGCATGAGATTCTCCCTTTGGCATTATACGCACACCAGACATTAGTTAGAACATCTAATAGGGTAACTCCTTATGTTGTAGTCTATGGTACAGATGCAGTCTTACTTGTAGAACTCGCAATACCATCCTTCAAGGTCTTAAAAAAGGTGGAATTAGAAAACGTTGATTGGATTCATGTTAGATATGAGCTACTTAGTTTAATTGATGAGAAATGACTGAAGGCCCTTTGCCATGGGCAAACGCACAAAAAAGAATGGAAAAAACATTTAACAAAAAAGTACACCCAATAAAAACCATTTGCACATTGTTTTTTTTTTTCTATGTACTGTCTTTTCTTATTGTCAAAGTGCATCATTTACATTCTATGGGCAAGGGATCAAAGGCTCGCCCAATTACATCTTACAAAACTAGGTAGTGATGAAAGGAATCGCTCAAATAAAAACAAAAATCAATCTAAAATTAAGGGAAAAGACACCTCTCAAAGGGAACATTAAGTGATACACAAAAGTAAAGGGGCGCACAATCCAATGAGTATCGCTCATGAAAAATGTTCTTGCTTATGCCACCTGTATGGATCATTTCTTCTTACAGCAAACATTGTTGACCATCTCGATAAGGAAGGAAGGTCCACTAGTTAATCCTAGGGAGATTCCTATTCCTGAGCACTTAAAAATAGGATTGCCTCTAATATTTCATTGCCTTTTGGAAGATTTGAAGCAAAGAGGGAGCGTCTCTTGCAAAAAAACACTAAAACCTCTTAAGGTGGCCTAGGTAAATTTCAGTTACTTTAGCTCAAAAAATTTAGAGAACAGTAATGGGAAAAACTCTTTAATTCCTAGATCTAGACACCTAATGAAGAAGATAACTAGGATCCTCTAGGAATTGGGAACTAGTTGAGAAGGGGATACCTTATAATTTTCATAAACTTTTCTTGACAGAGAGTTTGGAGGAAGTCTTAAGCCTCCTTTGAGACACTCTTCAAAAAACACAAAGGGTGCCTAGTTTATCAGACTAAGCCCTCTCGTCTAGGATAGGTATCATCATGCCCACTAAGGTAAGGATCTTGTAAGTTTTCTCACTTCTAACCAAATCCCAATTAGTAACTACTGAAAGACCTACGAATTCCATGATAAACTAAAGTACATAAGCAAAAAGAGTAAAAAAAGCAAAGATTACTTAAGAACGAGAGAAAGCTCCATTGTAAGAAATAAAGACTCACTTGAGAAAATTAAAAAGCTATAGAGTGAAAGAAGGTTTCTAAGGTGAAAGGATGAGGGAGATTGTAGGGATGAAGTAATAAAATGAGAAGAAAATGATTTTAAAAAAATCAGTGGTTGGGAGTAAGTAGCCACGAAAAACAATATCTTCAAAAGTGACGCTATTGACATGACTTAAAGAGTTGACATGGCATAGCATGGTTGGGTGTCTCTGATGACAAAGTAGAAATGTAGTTGTTATCAATGAATAGAGCAGATGATGTGGCAAAGGAAACCAAATGGCAAGGCATTAGTGGGTGACACTGATGAGATGGCAAGATAGGGTTGCATTCATTCACGATGTTGTTTACATGAAAAAATATAATTTTGTTGACTTACCCATTCATTAAATGATAAGGTACGGTACCAACAGGTGACGTTCCATATCAATTCAAAGCACAACAAGATGTGACATGGCATGGGATGCTAACTTGATGATAGATGGGTGGAGGAAGACTTACCTAGTTAGTTAAAACTTTCCATGTGCCAGAAGGTCCATTGATTTATCAATATGCTCAGAGGCAGCATACCCTGCAAATTAGCTCAAGTTGAATTTTTTGAACAAAAGACTTGTTTCATGTCAAACATCTTATAGAGAAGGTGGAAATGAGTGAGAAGATTGAAGCTTGTTATTGGAAACAAGAATTGAGCTTGGGTTTAAGAGAATTAAGTGACATGACAAAGGTCTCTAGGGAAACCTATTCTTGGGTCACCCAAATGAGAATTAACAGAATTGAAGACATCATTGCATTCAAACGAGATTAGAGAACGAGGAAATCATCTTAGAACTGGTCAGTGCATTCCAATAAAGTTTTGAAAGACCTCTCCAAGTGAAGCCCCTACTGTTTAAGACTGGAAGCAGATGTCACTTGGGTGCATTATACTTCTCTGATTAGCCTACCATTTGCTACTAACTTATGTCAATAAAGAGCCTATAAATAGTTATTGAAGCCTTTAACCGAGGGAACCTTAAATTCACAAACTCATAATTTCGCACTCACTTTCATATGCACAAAAACCACTTTCTTTGACACCTACAAACACTCTTAAAAAAAGAAGTACTATAGTTTTCTTAGTATTACCACAAGAAAACAAACTTTTTATGATGGATGGGAAAATGTCATTGTAAGAGATGATATAGAAACTTTATGATGCCCAATGAGAATCGTCATAAATTCTTGATAATTTTTAACCATTATAAATAGATTGAAGTTTTAAAGACGATCTGTGGTAGATCATAAAAAAAACACATGACGGTCATAAAAAATCGTGATTGTTGATTGAGATCTTTATAAAGATATTTTGGCGATCGTAAATCATCATAAAAAATCATGACGATCAATTGAGATCATCATAAAGATATCTTAACGATCATAAATCATCATAAAAAATCATGATTGTCGATCGAGATCATCATAAAGGTATCTTAACAGTCGTCCATGGCCATCATAAAAAACCATTTGAATCTTCACATATTCATGATGGTCTTTATGATCGTCATAATTATGTTTTCATTAATTAATTACAAAAAATTATTTTTACAATTTTAATTAATTAATTAATATTTATCATTTGTCTAATTATTGTTTTTACAATTATAATAGTCAAACAATACAAATAATATCAGACAAAAAATGTTATATATATATTTATAACTAAAATCATGGTCATTTTACAGAATATATACAAAAATAAAAAATAAACAAAAATATTTTTATCTACAATACACAAATACATTAAGGTTCGTTTGCACTTCTTTCTTCCAGCATTACGTTCTTAAACTAAAAATTATACACTTTTCTAAGCTAGTGCATTAAAAAATGCATTGTGAATGATGTCATTCCTGCAATAATTATTGAAAGGATTCATTATTAGATCATTTTTATTAAATACATGATTAATTTATATATCAAAATAAATAAGTAATTATAGTCAAACTTGAAAATCAAACATAATAAAAGGTTAGGAATGCAATTAGTTTTCACTGTATAGTCAAGTGGAAAAGAAAAACAAGAAGAGACTATAACAAGTGTTTTCAGCAACCAAATATTGCAGAGGACATCGTCATCAAAGTGATTAAACAAAGTGCTATAGTGAAGTTCTCAATCTCACTTATCATGAGGGGCATGTTCACTAAAGTGATTCGCCAAAGTCCATCATACTTGAATTTAACCAAGCCAAATAACACATAATTGAAATGCATGTCTCCTCAACTGTAGTAGATTAAACAATGTCTCCCTAATTACAATCTTACTTGTAGCTAAGTCCTATATTCCTTCAATCCCAATCACCAATTCATGTGTCAATTAAATAATTTTTTGCTGATTGAATAAAAATATTCTTTGAAAAATCAAAATCTCATAAGTTAGAAAAATTAGTTGTTTAAATCAATAAATATCTAAAAAACAATGAAAGACATAAATTATTAAAAACTCCAAGGAGACATATCAAACAAAGATATTACAATATGAAATTAAGCTCATTTAATGGGTAAGCCTTATCAAGGCTCCCCCAAGGTTAACTTGAGCTTTTAGTAATTTTCTTAAAAAATCCAAAATGCAATTTGTTTGTCAAGCCACTAAGATCAATGAATATGGTGAACCACTAAACAAGGATAGACAACATGATCACTAATGGGAAGGAAAAAACAAAAGAGGTTCCTCAGTCGATAGAAAAACTTAGAATGCTAGCAAACAGATGTTTAACTTTGATGAATAAATATACCAAAAAGCCTTAAGGCCCAAATTTGAAGTAGTTAAATAATTGTGCAAATAAAATAAAAGTTATAAAAAAACTAGATACACATATTCAAGCAGGCATATTATTCTTAATCCTGAAAAACGTTTCTATCATAATTAACTATCTAAAAAAAACACAACCATTAATTAGCTAACAAGGATTCCATACCTATTATAGTAATTATTGCGCCTGCATAGCCCATTTACCACATACTTCATCAATTTCTTTGTTACTATATTTATCCTTACCATTGAACTTTAAGATTAAAACACAAAAGAAGACAACATAATCAATTCGATGTCATTTATGAATATGAAATATTTAATATACAAATGAAATAGACAATACGACCTTCTCACAAAGTATTTTTTGATTTTCAAGTATTTCTTTCATATACTACTACAAATAAGCCTTTTAATGACACTTAAAAATAGCTTTTAATGATAATTCTATAACTATCATATTTGTTCATGTCGTTAAATGTATTTTAAAATTTTCTAATAATTATAAATTAAACACATATTTTCTATATTACAAATTATACAAAACCTGCATATATATTCAAGCCTTCGCATCAACCATATCTCTTCTCCACATCAACCACATTTCCTTATTTCTTCTACGTATCCACGATTTTTTTTGGACACATTAACCATAGCTTTTTTATACATTAATCATATCTCTTCTACACATAAATCACATCTCTTTGTCTTTGTACATATCAACATAAGTCATTCCAATATCCGTTAAAGTTTTCTCCACCAAAATTACAATGTAATAATACATATTACATACTTCAATGAAACTTATTCAGTACATATAACTACATAATTTTCAAATAAACCTACATTTATTTTTTATTTACACTTCAATAAACAATAATCATATTTTCTTTCTCCCTTCAATATAATGACACCAATACATACATAATTACTTCCATAAAAGAAAGATTTTCTACTCAAACCATCATTACTTATTTCATGTATAAAGATATTTCAACATAATATCTAATCCAAATAATAATAAAACATCACATCAAACATCAGATTTGGCAAAAAACTTAATTTTTTTACTTAACTTCATATGTACAATACATAAGTTTAAATAAATAGTAACATTTTTGATGCTAAAAGTTAAACTATATAAGATTAACTATGTCCATGTTTACAAAATTTTATTTACCTTGAATATACCACAACACCTTAGTAGGCACACTAGTCTTTATTTTATTATTGTTCTTTCTCACTTTTCATCTTGAAAGTGCACAAGTTGGACATTGGATGTCATCTTGAAACTCTTTTCGGTATAATATACAATCATTTGGACTTGCATAGATCTTTTGATACTTCATGCCTAATGCATTCAATGTTAACTTAGCATCATACGTGGATATAGGCATTTCATTATTATCAAGCAACATTTCAACAATCAAATTTAAAAGATTACTTCAGCTTTGATTAGACCAACCATATTTTGCCTTCATATTATACAGTTTAACAAGAATGGAGAGTTTAGTGAACTTTACTGATCTAGAATATAAAGGTTTTTTGGCATCACCAAGTAATCTGTAAAAGTAGTTAGGATTACTATCATACCTTGTAAATACTTCTTGTACCATCTCTACAATATTATCAACTTCTTCGATGTGCTCTATTGTCCTAACAACCCTGGCATTCATACTAGTAGAAGACCCAACAATACAAGTTTCTCTGTACCATATCCAATTCTAATAGCTTCGATCAACTCTATATACATATAAATAATATTGTATCTCACGTGGAGTATGACGCTTCATATTACCACGTTTAATACATGGACACCAAACTAATTTAGGATTGTTACTATTTAAGTCTTATCCATTTTGAAGTTTAAAACTTTTTATATTAAAAACATGAAGTAATTATGTATTTATATATATATATATTAATATAAAAACATTGTAAGTAATATGATGATTATGACTTAATAAATCAATAAAAACATTGTAATAAATTGAAATATAACTAACATCTCATTAATAAATTAATTATCCAATTATTAAGTTATTTAATTGAATAATGAAAAAATAATTAACATATACTTAAGTGAAAAAATTAAATTAATTAATTTATAACTACTAAATTAATTAATGAACATCTAATTATTTTATAATTAAGCATCTAACTAATTTATTAATTATAATCCAAAAACATCAATTCAGATATATATAGCAACTTCTTAATCAATTAATTATATAATTAAAATCTAATTCATTAATTATCTAAGTAATCACAAATTAATTAATTTAAATATCATGAATTAGTCAACATGTTAAAACCCAAATTTTACCAATAAAACATCAAACACATCCAAACAATTATTAATTACCTAAATACTTGATTATCATCATCAAATCATACCCTATCAACTAAATCTAAATATAATTTTAAATTCCTAAATTTCTTCTTCAAACCTAAATTAAATTGGATAAAAACTTAATAAAAAACTCAAATATTACCGATAAAAATTCATCAAACACATCTAAATAATTTTTAAGTACCTAAATAATTGATTATCATCTACCAAATAATATCTAATCAACCAAATCTAAACATAATTCTAAATCCCAAAATTTATTCTTTAAACCAAAATTAAATTGAATAAAATCTTAATAAAATAAAAAACTTACATATTGGAGATCAACAAAGTGAATATTCAAGCTTTCTGAACAATCTCAAACAGATGAGAGAATCAAGGAACAAAGAGAGAGGGTACTGTAGGCACCTGGTTGCTGCCTTTCCTTTCTTAGATAGGGTTTTGTAACCCCTTTAATGTCAGTTACTTTGCAACTGACGTTAAATCCATTCAAATACATGAACTCAACTGCTCTTATAGGCTAACCAATGAAGAGACAATGAAGTTGGATAATAGATTTATTTGAAATTTGACTTGGAGTTCTTTCCTTCTTAATAAAAATTTCATCTCTCTACAAACCCAAATAAGTCTTCTAATGAAACAAACCTATCTTAGCTTCCTCTCTCTGGTCGTCACATGCCTCTGTGGGCACATCGATTAGCACACACCAACCGAAGTAGATTTGCTGAGGTTTTGAGTGTAATGGAGAATGATTTTTTTTCTGAATGTGGTGATTCCACTACTACAGCTACCGCCATTGCATTTTGAAGTAACTCCATTTTCTTCAGCATGGCCTATTAGTCCACATCATCTTCTATGGAAATTTAAGCATTGGATCAACTTAATTGCCTGCCTGATCATTTTTTGGATTACTTTCAGTCCCAACTAAGAGAAATCAATGAAGTAAGTCTCAACTTTGAGTTTGCTTTGAGCTCATTAGTGTCATTGCCGACGGCATCCAATTTTAATTTCTCAAAATGAGAGTTTTATGATCAGAGAACTGATCATTGGCAAACTAGGGAACTTCGATGAGATCTTGCCACATTCTCAGCCCCTAGAGACTCAAGAAGGATCAAGCGTCTCGGATTTGTACTCTCTGATTGTTGTGGATCGCAAGTTTGTGTCGCTAGCCAATGGTAATAGTAAAGATGCTGGTGCTCTAATGGATTTTGATTCGGGTTCTTATATGTTCTTATCATTAGGCCATTAGCCATGTTGCCTAATAGAACATGTACCGTGAGATTGGTTTTTAAGTAATTGGACGAAAAGAAGTACTTGCACATGCAACACTCTCTTTCTGTCTCTCTGTGTCTTTCTCCATGAAGGTTTCATGGATATTGTCAGTTTTAGGACATAGAAAGATTTAGTTTTTCACTTTGTCTAAAGGGAGATAGAGATGAATAAAAAAGTCGATGATTCCATCAGCATCGTCTGCCTGTTTCTTGCTTGTCAGTCATCATGAAACTTGCATTGTTGGCTTCTTACATAGATGGCAACAACAGTAATGAAAAGAAAACAAAAATCTTTCTTTAGAAAGTGAAAGTCTTTGTACGAGTTAGATTTTGAGGCTGTGCATAACTCTTCTATTGTGGCCTCTACCACGGCCACCATGAGCCATGTTTGCATTTGATGAGCCTGACCAGTAACTGGGTCATATCTGTGTTATGACCTTATGAATAATGTCTCTTTTGGTGAGCTCAAAGAAGCTTTCACGTCAGTTTTTCCAAAAAAAAAGGGTTGCTCCCTCAGCAAAACTTGGATAAAGTTGAGCTAAAAGATCCCGATTGAAGATAAATTCATGAGGAAGTGGGATTTCTTTAGGATCTCCTCCAGCATTTAGAAATTGGTTAATCGGCAAAGATACATGTATTTGATGTCCCGCCCAGGAAAGGGACCCAAGTCCTAGTAGCCCTGCTAAAATGGTGATTCAACATAGATTCTACATCTTGGAACCAAGCCAATTTTGGAGCCACTTTAGGATAATGGAACCAACCAGCAAAAGGCATTAAGACTGTAAAGACCAATGCACCAATTGCGGTACAATAGAGTTGTAATTCACTAGTTATTCTAGATGCTCGCCAAATCTGAAAAAAGCCAGAGGTTATTTGTATTCCACGGAACCCCCCGCCCACATTGCCATTCAAGATTTCTTGGCCCACTATTGGCCAAACCACCTGGCATTAGGTCCAATGTGAGTAGGATCGCTTAGCCACGCTTCATAATTGGAAAAACGAGCACCGTGGAAATACATGCCACTCAGCCAAAGAAAGATGATAGAGAGTTGGCCGAATGAGCGATAAATACTTTTCGAGAGATCTCCTCCAAATCACTGGTATGGCTATCAAAATCATGAGCATCAACATATAGGTTTTAGATCTAAGGGGTAGTATCAGGTCCCTTAGCTATTATTTTTAAGAAATGACCTAGTTTGGCCCATTCATCGAAAGAAGTCTTTATAGGATCCCTATCTACCAAAACTTTTACTTCTGGTTCCGGCAAAAGAATAATCATTGAGTCATCCTCTTTCCAGACAACACATACAAAGAGACCCGCCAATAGTCAAGTAATTAATGAACCTATGATAGATGTTTATAATTAGTTTCTTTCTCTTCTAGCTCTCATCTATCCATCTATTTTCTTTAGTTATTCACTAGAGCAATTATGATCTGGAAGTCAATCTGGGGCAAGTTTTCGGATCTATTATGACATATCTATAAGGTGCGCAACATACCTTTTTTTAACCTTTTTCGGTCTTTACATTGGTGCACAAAGAGTTTTTTTGTCTAACCTAGTGTATTCATATCTCCATTAGAAGTTCCTAGATGGAACCTATTTTTTTTATGTCTTACATAGAACATATTACTCTATTCCAAATCACGTGAACCCTTATTAGTCATTACTAAGTTAGTCATTACTAAAAGACATTCTAGCATCGATATTTAGTCATTCGAGGGTCTCTTTTATTAGTTTTAATAGAATAAGAAAAGAAAAATATATATATAGCAAAAAAGAAAAAAATATATTCTCGTATTCATTGTATTACTTATCCCTATGAAATACCAGACAAAATAGAACGATCTTAGAAAGGGATATAATGAAATTCTTTGATTGGTTTTTCCTATAGAAATGATTTGTTTTATTTGACTGATGAGGCCAACAAACAATTAATTACAACAAATATATAAAATTCTAAAAAAATAAATAAACAAAAAGTTCTTATTTAAAACGTCCCATGATCTTTAACCAATTCTGCGCTTCAATATAATTACTAAGAGTAAGTGCTATAGCCTGTTTCCAATACTCGGCGGCTTGAGCGAACCAAGCCTCTGCAATTTCAGAATCTCCCTATCGAATGGCCTATTCTCCTCGGTCGAAATAGGCGGGTCAATTCCTTCCCTTAGAATCATACTTGAGATTTTCCTACCTCATATGGTTCGACAGTCAATTCTTTTGGTGTCCCAGTTTTTTAACCTCCCATATATCTAACTGAATGAGATTTCTCATAGATATTCTTTTTTTTTTGGGTTAACCAAAAGTTTCAAACTTGAATTTTGATTAAATTAATATTTAATATAATAATTAGTTTTATCTTATCTTTTCTCCCACCTTCAGAAAAAAATATAAAATAAATAAATAAATAAAGCATAAGAATTTCGACTATCGTTAGAATTTTCTAAAAGGTAACTATCTCAGTTTCATACATAAATTTATATAAAATCTTTGAAAAATATTTTTCTTCATAAAATTAAAAAAAAAAAAGATCTACTGTCCTTAGGATCTGATGCTACATCGCTGCTCAATACCTTAGGGGATCAACTCTATTACATAAGTGGACTCCTAACTTTTATCTGATATCATGGCATAAATAAGCAGTTCTTATTGTTTTGGTCCAAAACCTTGCTAATTGATTTTTACGGTGCTTCCTCTATCAATCAGTCCTTTATCCATAGAAAAAAGTATTTAGGCATATTTATTCTTTATATTTCAACTTCTATGAAGTTTATTTCTTTGCTGCAGCTAATAAAAATCGTTTTTTGGATGATGCATATGTAGAAACCTTTTTTTTTTCTAGTATTTAATCTATGAGCTACTCCTTCTTTCCTTTTTTCTATAGTGGAGATAGTCGCACGCAATGACAGATCATAGGCATATTATTAAAAGCTTGTAGTAAATACGGGTTTCATTCTAATGCTCGAAAATAATATTCTAAGCTTTCATATGTTCTCTGTTACTTGTGTAGATAAGGCCTATGTTATAGAGTATATAGCTTCGATCATAAGGATCAATTTCTAGTTTCATAGCTTCATAATAATTCTGTAATGCTTCCACATAATTTCCTTCGAATTGAGTTGACATCCATTACGGTCATCATTCGATTTAAAGAATTCTCCATTCCAAAACTGTACATGAGATTTCCATCTCATACGGCTCCCCCTTTATGTGCATAATGAGAATAATATATGAAAGTTGATGTCATTATGAACTAGGCAAGGCTAATGTCTTTGCAAGAAATCTCTAGCCAACCTTCTTGCAAAAGATCTTTTCTTAACACCAAGCATGTTGATATTAGATAAAAATAAAAAAATAAACTCCAATAATTTCTTTGTTTTCAACGCCTCACAATTTCCAGGAATTAGTCACTTCAACAGTCTTCAATGGTTATACGGGTATCCAAAGTACGAACGAGATGGATGTTTGTTGTCCCAACCATTTTTCTTAGTCCCGATCCTAATGAAGGAAAAGGAGTAATTTATAACAAAGTTTTTGTGTTGTTGATTTCTAGGAGTAGTGCTTCTTCCCCTATGCCGCCTATTGGTATTAGTGTAGTAGGATTAACCTGCAATACAGAATCCATGGGTGTAACCTTACGCTCAATACTAGAATCAACAATTGAAGCATCTGAGGCTGCATTAATCGTGGATACACGACAAAAGGGATTGTTTTATTTATATTAAAAACTTCACCTTCAACAAGTGTAGATTTATTTCAATAATCTTTTTTCTTTCTATCCCAAATCATATGTCTTTGTCCTATTCCTAAGACTGAGAGCGAAAAATAAATAAAAAAATGATAATCTAATCGCACTATCTCTGCAATAGGTAAATGCCTCTTTTTCTCCTGAAGTCGTTGGGAGTATTCGTAATAAGATATTGGCTACAATTGAAAAGGTTTTATCAATAAAATTTACATTTATACGCGATCTAGGCATAGGTAGTAATCCATTCCATAACTCTTTTCATTACCTCTCGTGAGAAAATGGTCCCACAAACAAAGGAATTGTACAATACGAGCTAACATAAAAGCAGACTCATTAAAATTCAAAAAAAAAAAAATTTCTACCTCTTTTTTTGACAGGAATCAATAAAAAATACGAAACATTTGATTTGTTTGAATCCGATTCGATTTCATCAAAATTTGTTAGTATAAGAATGAAAGTGACTATTTCGATTTCATCGAAGTTGAAGAATCAAATAATACATTAGGATAATTCAAAAAGTTTGGATTAAACTATGGGAAAAATAATCGAAGAATCGTTCTATGATGAAAATAGAATAACCCCCCCATTTTCATTTTTTCTTTTGTTTTGTGCATAGCAGGTATACACTATACAATCAAATTTCAAATATATATATAAATAAAAAAAGAAAAATCCCTGAAATGATTTAGGAATTTGTAATAGATCCGCGAGGTATTTGTAATAGATCTACGGGGTAAGGGGTTGTTGTTGAGGGGTCTAAAACTGTAAAGGAATTTTAGAATTCTTATGGAAATGGAATTAGAATTAGAGTTTAAAGAGAATTATGAGCTAAAGGTATCCACATAGTCTAAAAAAAAAAAAAAAAAAAGGGAATAACTCACTATTCACCCGGGTGCTCAGTCATAATCATTATGTAGGAGAGATGGCCGAGTGGTTCAAGGCGTAGCATTGGAACTACCATGTAGGCTTTTGTTTACTGAGGGTTCGAATTCCTCTCTTTCCATACTTTCAACTAATTCACCACTCTTACGTTACTGACCACAATGTATCAAATCAAATAACAATTGATACCAAACAGTTAGACCTTAGACCTTTCTTTGATATGGATTCTCTATTCCTAATTCCTTTGATACGGATCCCTTACCTTGTGCCATATTATTAAAAAAATAATAATTAATACATATTATTAAAAAAAAATAAACTCACTTTAATTCGTTGCCATATAATATTTGATCGATCTTATACGAAACATTTGAAAAACCCTTATATAAATAACCAATAAATATTTAAAAACATGTAGTATTTAGAATTAATAATGAAACCAATAAACAAAAGGTATAAAGTAAAACTTATAATTACATGGTCATAATTTTTTTAAGATCAAGTCCTACTTTATGACCTAAATAATCCGAATGATATATTATCCATGATGCCATATCAACAACCAACAATTCCCAGTGAAATCTACTTATATTTAGAAAAATAAAAGATTTATTTTTACCAAGTGAGATATGTCCTGCTAAAACAATTAGGACACATAATTTTCACTTTGGATTATGAGTCATGAAAAAAACTTGGTTTGAATGTGCTTTTTCTAACCACTGTGCAATGTATCGTGCTTTATCTCCTAAACCTAAAAGGAAAAATGATGATCTATCATGTTCATTTGTTGGTGCAGTAGAAAAAATAAAATGTAAATTTAGTTTTCGGTGAAGAACTTAGTTTGCCTTTATTTGGTATAAGAAAAATTTAGCAAAACTAAAGGAAATTATTGATCTATCATAATCGTTGAATTTTTGGTTTAAAAGGTCAATGAAAGTTACTCCAAATAATTACTTTTCGATAATCATCTATTACCTAGGAGTATTTAGGATTTAGTTAAAAAACTTTATTTGATTAAATGTGATTAAGTTTGTTCATAAGATTTCTTGAACCAAATTTATATATTTTTTCGGTTTAAGAAAACCTTATTTACAAAATTTGTATCTTTCTTAGCCGAATCTTGCGCCTAAGAGTAATAAATATAAGGTACTACTACTGAATTGACGCTTAAAACTAAAAGCTTAGTAGATAAAAAGCTTATTAGCTAATACCATCAAATGGAGACATACTGAAATTGAATTGTTTTGTAATTCCTTTGTAATTGAAACAAATCTGGATAGAGGAAATGGAAGAAGAGTTCCAGCGAAAAAAAAAAAAAAGGTTTTGCCCTTATGGTTAACATAGTATCAATATGTTTTGATCCTAATCCCTATCGACATAAATATAGAACTGCAAAGGACCCAGAAAGAACTAGAAAAAGTTAAAGGTAAAACATGTTATTCATGTGGTTAATTCTGATTCTACAATCTGATTCCCTACTCCGATTTCACAATACTGATTAGTGGACATGTCATTTTTCTATACTATTTCAACCATCTGTAACTAAACCTCGGAAATACTTTTGATTAAAAAAGAACTATGCATATTCGATAATTATACAAGTTGGTGGCTTTAGTATCATTGCAAAATTATGAATTCCGGAGTATACAAAGATTTCACAATAGATAATAGCTCTATAAAGATTTTAAAATAGATAGTAACAAAAAGACAATGAGGATTACGAAAACACAATCTGTATTCACTAAGTAAAATAAATTTTACACAGGTTAAATTCTTTTTTTCATTGATGAAGTTACTTGCAAAATTTATGATTAGTGTGTCTAATGATATTAAGACATTCTACTTCAATGCAAAATATGATTAGAAAACAACATTTGTTGCTATTGTAGGGAAGAGCCTCTTGAGAGAGAAGGAAAGAAATGTGTATGGCTCTGCAGCGTTTAAGGCCTTATTTGTTAGGTGTTGAGTCTTAGTTGACCCAATTTGAATTGTTAGGGCTGCATCGACAGATATATAACAACTATTTTATTTATCTTCATAGGATTAGAGAAGAAAAAAGCAAAACCTTAATCTAGAACTCTAACATAAACCAAGACAAGGTGATTTCTTTTAACACTAGCCAAAAAATGTATGCAACAAACTCAGTCACCAAAGAACAAGATAAAGAAGAAGAAGAAGATGATGATGACGACGATCACATTCATGAAGATGCTAACAAGTATGGAATCAGTAACTTGCCAATGTAACGTCAAATTTTCAGGTGAGCTTTCATTTCGGCCATTTCCCATTTTATCTTAATTATTTTTATTTTTTATTTTTGGCTTATGCCTGCTTTTTCTTTTGCCAATGAAAAATTAAGGAAAACTAAAAGGAATATTATGATCTATCATGTGAATTCAGTGTTGAAATAAATTAATTAACATTTCATTTAAGAACTTGTATAGGATTTCATATTGTTTGATTAATGAGAAATAGAAGGGAGTTGGGGGAAGCTGATGATCCATCATATTCATTGGATTTTTGGTTTGAAAATCAATGAACTTTGCTTAGACGATTATTTTTGGATAATCTGGGAAAATTGAGATTGATGCTAAATCCACTTCAAAGTTATCATCTGATTGAATATGACTTAGATTTGTTTATAAGACTCTTTGAACAAATTTATATTTTGTTGGATTAAGAAAATTTTATTTACAATATTTATATTTTTCTTGCCTAAATCTTGAGTCTAGAAATAGTAAATAATGAAGCTTAATAGATAAAAAAACTTATTAAAATAAAAAAATTTAACGAAAATACTAGAATGGAATTCTTTTATAATGTTTTAGTAGTTAATGCTTGTTATTTTTGACTGATATGAGGCAATGAATCATTGCATCTTGTTCAGCATGACTCCACGATAAATTTTTATAGTTTGCTTTGTTCGATCTAAGAATATTTAATATTCAAAATTTGCATCGCTTTTAGCATGAGCTTTTCTGCAAGAGTAATAAATAGAAGGTACTATTAAAATAATGATTAAATTTAGAACCTTAAGATAAAAGCGTAAATAACATCAGATAAAGATTTTGGATCTGAATCCTTTTAATTGGGTTGTTATTTTCTATCATCTGTGCTAATGAATTATTGGGTAATGCTAAGTCTCTATACTTGAAGGGAGGCCTATCTCCTTTCTCTTTTTGATCTCACCACTGGCGAGGTATCCTTTGATGCTCTATGCAGTACCATAGTCGAGTCATTCGACTTTGACTCGACCTTTACTCTATTAGCTTATTGGTTACCGCTTCACTTTTAGGTTAAGTCTGTTCTCTTCGCTCGGATGCCTTGTCATAAGTTTCATCTTCAAGATTAACCACACATAGCTCTGCCTATAAGTATTATCAATATACATAGTTTTGTTTTTATGACACAGATGATTATATTCTCTCCTATCATAATAAGTGTCCTTGCTATGTGCTCACCATGATGTGGGGACATGTACAATGTGATGTAGATTGTCAACCCTGTTATTATCTTGTTATTACTTTTAAAAATATTGATCAATGAAACATTGCTAACTTTTGATGTTTCGAAGATACATGACAAGCTCCTAATCTTGTGAGTACTAAATGTAACATTGATTTTGAATGCTCGTGGAGGCTACTCCAATGTTTGGAGCTAGAATTAGGACATTGCTCCTGGAGTGAGAAAGACATAATAGAGAGCAACATCAAGATTACTGTAGCATGGAGGGTGAATGAGAGTTTCAAGCCAAACATTGATAGGCAAACTAGTTTCAATGTAACTCAAAGTGTAGTGTATAATCATGGGTAAGCACTCGTGAGACCTTATCTTTGCACTCTTACAAAACAGTTTCTTTTTCTATAAGATCTTAAGTAACATATGAAACAAACAATCAATTGCATTGCATTTGTTTACAGCTTGAGAATCAATGATCTATTTGTTCAAAAAGCTTATCAGTAGAGAATGCTTGATGATCTAGTGGATGTTTTCTCTATGGACTTTATTGAGGAAAATGAGCCAAGTGTTGTGAAATTATTTTTGGAGAATGCAAAAACATTAGTTAAAATGTGCATCTTCACTCCCACAAACGATAAACAAGCTGGGTAAGAGAAGCATTTTAAGGTTATTGATGAAGAAAAAGCCAAGGTTATCCAGAAGGTACTAGCATTTCCCAGATCAAATACTCAAGTAGTTTTCATTTTAGAGATTTACCACAACAGAGCTCTGCTAAGCTAAGTATTGTAGACATACTTGTGCTCATCATAATGTAGTAACATATACTTTGTGAAGCAATTATTAAACATGTAACTAACTCTATTTATTTAACATGCACTTACCTTGGCTAAAAGGGTAAAAAGAGGGTTAGGTCTGAGTATGTATTGGTCTTAACATTCATCCTTAAGTTAGATGGCTCTATAATAATTACATGGTGTGCTTTGTCAAACTTAAACTTTATTTTACAAATGCTACTGTTTTCTTAATTTAAATTACTTTTTTGTTACTTATTTTATTGTTTTACAAGTTAAGCATATATTTATAATTATTAAATTAACAAACAATCTTGTCTTTCACAAAATTCAAGGTTCTCTTGTGATAAAGTTACATCTAGAGAGTCATGTTCAATGAAATGACCATGTTGAATTGGACGAGGTATGACAACATCTTATGGTTAGTTATTAGGTTTCTTTCAACAAGGTTTTCCACTTGGTGGGAGCAATTTTGGGATTAATAGTGCATGTGCTTGCTAGGAGTATGTTAGAAGTATTAACAATATCTCACATAAAAAAGGGGAATTAACATAGGACAATCTTTTCAATTTCTATACATCCATTACTCACTGTACTTTCAAAGAATTTTTTGTTTTAGGTATCATCTTGCCTGTTCATCTAATTTTATAATGTAAAACTGGAGATTCAAGATGTTTTAGCTTTGAAACTAAAAAAATTGCTCAGAAGGAACTATTATTGGCCGTGTAATAATGTGTGGTCAATGATGATATTCGAAATCTTAGACTACTTTGGTCAAACAGAAATATTGCATGAGATTACAAGGATTAAACATGTGCTTAGTCTTGCTGCGTTTGAGGTGCTCAAAAGACTCTATAATGTGACCACATTACTCACAGACACAGTGCATGTTGAGGAATCACTACAAAAAAAATTATTTTTAATGACGGTATTTTATGACGGTCTTTTATGAACGTCATTAAAAAATTGAATACATAATGGTCTAAAAAGACTATCATAAAAAACGTAGCTTAGACAGCCTTAGGTACTGCTTTCACAGGCTGCGTTTTCTCATCCCTATAGGCAGGAAAGCTTGTTGTCAAAGCATGCTTACTCATTCTTGGACCAGAATTTTAGATTATAAATGTTAGTTGGCTGGCAATTCGGACACTTAATTCTTTCTCATCTAAGATGTCTTTGTGCTGTTCAAAGTTGTCATCATATTTATGTGTTGATAATTGAATCCTAGGTTGATAATTGAATCCTGGTGGGCTGGCCAGGTTTGCTCTTTTCAGAGAATCATCACACATGTAAGGTTGGAAAAGGAGCTGCCACTTGGCTGACCCCGCCATATGGAAGAAAAAAGCACCAATATTTTATCATTTTACTGCATATCGGTGTCATAATATAGCACTTCCATTTAGTACATGAATTGAATCCTTGAGAGAAACTAATAATAAAGAATAATCATTGAGAGAAAAAGTTTATTGATACTCTGACACTTCAATTAAAATAAAACTTTTTTAGTATTTTTTTGTGCTAGTAATAAAGGTTTTTTTTCCTCACAGATGATACGGTTCATCATGCAAGATAATTGCTGTGATAGTCAATTGCTCGTTTGAAGGAAAGGAAAGCTTGTCACATATTAATAGAACTTGAAAGAAAAGTCAAAACCCTTTAGATAGAAGCCATTACTTTTTCTGCACAAGTAACATCATTCCAGGTTGGTAATTTCTTAGTAATCTACTAATGTACCATGTGTTTAGAAGAAATAGTCTTCGCTTTGCCTGAGGCCTTTCAGTCTAGTAAGCACCTTTTTTTTAATCTTATTTTTACAATAACATTACTTTACATGATATGTATTATATACATAATAAACATGCATAATAAGTGGGTTTTCTTTTATTTGTCATCATAGGATAAAATATGGATAAATCTTGGATGCACTTGAATAGATTGTCCAAGGAGTTTTCTGATAGAGTGGATGAGTTTCTTGCTTTTGCCATTTCTCATTGTGAAGATCCTACACTCATTAGATGTCTTTGTCAATCATGTGCTAATTTGACATTATTAAGTGTTGAAGAAGCTTACAAGTAAACTTTTTAACTGAAGGCAAAAAGGTTTGATTGTTTTCCTTTTTCTTTTATGACATTATTATTTATTGTAAAAACTAGTATCATGTAATGAATTATGCTTTAATTATTTATTTGGATTACATTTTATGTTTGTAGGATTGCAGATATAACTAAGAAGTTGTCAGATTCACCTACTAAATCCAGAAGACCAATGAAATTATTGAACCAAAAAAGTTTAAGGATAAAGAAGGTGGTACAGTTTAATTCAAAAGGTGTACCATATGGTGCTCAAGCTAAATCTCTTGTGTTTACTCTTGGAGTTCTTGCACGTACCATGGTACCTATAACTTATAATGACTGGTGAAAGGTTCCTGATCATTTGAAAGAAAAAAATGTGGGAATATGTTCAGGTTTAACACTTTCACCCTAAATATTTAATTATTATATTTTTTATTAGCATAGTAACTTATCAAATTTCATTTGTAGGATGCATTTGAAATTGATCATCGCATGAAAAAGTCTATCTTACAATCAATTGGAAACAAATTTAGAACATTCAAGAATATCCTGACAACAAAATATATAATGCCTTTTGTCGACAATCTTGATGCTATAGCGAGACCACCTTTGATCTACAGTTTCATTTCACAAAATGATTGGGAAAGGTTCGTTAAATCATGACTATCAGAGAATTTTAAGGTACATTTAAATTATAATATATGTTTTAAACAATAAATAATTCATGTTTCTTCATTAACTATAATGACATTGTAGAATTAAGTGAGGAACAAAAAAAAAGACAAAAACATAGTAAATATCCTCATCGATTGAGTCGAGGTGGATATGCAACCTTGGAGCACAAATTGGTAACTTTCTCACTCTTATATTCTTTATGATGATTTGAAGATACATTCTTTATAATTTTTAATTTATTACTCCATTTTTACATAAATCAGAACTCAAGGTAGAAGGGGAGATTGATCGTAGTGAATTATGGAAGCTAGCGCGACAAGATAAAAAAGGACATTACGCACCAAAAACAATGCCTATCATTGAAAAAATTGTAAGTGTTTTTTTTTTTTTTGAATCTTACATAAGCGTTAGAAATCTTGTCTTTATAAGATTGTTTACTAAAGTTTAAAGACAATGAGGCACTAAGGGAATATTATTCAAGCGGTAAGGCAGTATGGTCTAACCAACTGGTATACCACTTTTTCTTGGCTTATGAACAAAGACACCCAGAAAGAAAGTATTCTATATTTTTCTTCCCTAATTGTTTTCTTGATGCACTTAAAGTTAAGTTGCAATATATTATGTTCATTGCATGCAAGTCATCAATAATAGCTTATAAAATTAGGCAAATTAATTTATATCAAATTTATACTTAATTTAGCATGGATTATTATAGGATGAGTTAATGGAGCAGTCAAAAGCTGGCACCATTACATTCTCAGGTAGTGATGACATTTTAAGCAAAGCTCTTGGTACTAATGAGCATAGGGGTCGAGTTAGAGGAGTTGGAAAGTTTATCACTCATTCGGTCTTTTTTTCTACTCCTAATAAGGTAGCATATCTAGAAGCTCACTTGGCTGAGGTAGAGTAGAAACTGTTGTTGTTGACTCAAGGAAGCACAGATACACATTTATGTGTTGTACAACTTGAAGGTCATAGCTCCAATAAGATACAAAAACTCGATTCACCAATGCCTATAAAGGATTCTTGCGATGCTTTTGATGAAGATTTAAAGATGAAGGTATTTACTTATTTATTTAATGCTATAGACATTGTTTTTACTATTAATTATTATTAATAATGTTATTTTTTTTTGTGAATAGGGTGTTGTACGTAAATTAGCAGTGGATACACTAGAAAATGTTATTGCAATAGGCACTATTATTGATAGTTCTTCTACCAATTTTGTGGTTTCTGTTGATCAAATATTCAGTCAAGATGCTCAACTACCTATTGAAAATGAGGATGAATATCTTATATTTGTTAAAGATGCATTGGGTCATCATGTAAGTTGGCCTAAAGACTTGGTTTCTACTCATATTGTTATGGAGGTGAGACAGTTTTAGATGTGGTATATTATCTTTGCTTCTTTTCATGTTAAAATTATTTGACTTTTAAAATTTATTATTGTCACATGTTTGGGGACAAAGGAAAAGGAAATCAGTAAAAAAGTGGGATCCATTTCTGAGGAAGCTCTAGAGCAGTTCGCAAAAGCAGCTTATCCATTGATGATTAATATGCGAAATGAAGTTAGAGTAAGATTTGATGATGATGTTTTTTGCTGTCTATTTTATTGTTATATTGGATCAGACTATCATGATTGACAAAAAAAAGTAAGAGGAACTAGCATTTGTCTGTATATCAAGTGAGACGAAATTTCAATATCAGTTTATTTCAATATTTGTATTTATATGATTTAACTTTTAATTTGTTTACTTTCAGATATCTACATGCTAATTTGAAGGATACGAAAAAGTTGAAACAATTTGGCTTCATCAATCCTGTGATTGTCTCACTCTCTGATGGACTAAACAATGAAAGTAGGTTAAAAGATAGAGCACGACATATTGCTAAGCGGTTAGAAAAAACACATTTAAACCAAATTCTTTTCATGCCTTACAATCCAAAGTAAGAAATTTCTATCTTAATTGCTTTACCAAGAAATATCTCATTTAGCTATTTATCATCTTTCGTTTTTCTTATTACGAATAGATTTCATTGGGAATTAGTGGTTATTGATATGGCATCACGAATAGTGTATCATTTGAATTCTTTGGGTCACGAAGTAGGACCTGATCTTAAAAACATTATGACCATGTGAGTACAAGTCTTACTTTATGTCTTTTGTTTATTGGTTTCATTATTACTTTTAAATACTACATATTTTCAAATGTTTATTGGTTAATGATACAGGGGTTTTCAAATGTTTCGTGTGAGATCAAATATTACATGGCAACTAATTCAAGTGAGTTCATTTTATTTTTTTTATTATTAATAATATTAAAAATAATATGTGTTAATGATTATGTTTCTACTTGTATAGGCACTGATTCCAAGAGGTGGTGTAGAATGTGGCTATTTTGTACTTCGATTTATGAAGGAAATAATTGAAGATCCAAAAATTCTTTGTGAGAAGGTCAAATTATTTATTTTATTTACATATTAAATATTTTATATTTATAAATAATATCAAATTGATTATGTTATCTTCTTTTGTGTTTTAATTTTAAAGTTCAATGGTAAGGATACGTATAGTAATGAAGAAATTGATGAAGTACGTGGTGAATGGGCTATGCATGTACAACAGTTACTATCATAGCCAGGTATGTAATCCTTGTTAGCTCATTAATAGTGTATTTTAATTGTGTGTTGTTTGTCTTGGTTAAATTCAAGTATGATGAACTAATTCTATTCATTGAAAGCTCTACTCATTCTATTCATTGAGTCATCTACTAATTCTATTAAGTTCTTAGTCAATTCTATTGAGAATTCTATAAATGTCATCTTTAAGCAGTTGGTAAAGCAAAAAACAAGGGGAAGTATTCAAGCATGCATATAAAATAAATATGTTCATAATCAGTTAATTTTCACACTTACTGTTGCATTACAAGAAGTTACACTTTTGATGCCTAGATGTAGGGAATTAGAATAGAAAATTGCATATTATGATTAATATATAAACCTTATAGGTTACAAGAAGTTATATTTTTGACATCTAGATGCATTCTCAACTTTTTATTATATTTGATTTTCAAGCTTTATTATAATTACTTATTTATTTTGATATGTAAATTAATTATATGGTAAATAGAGCTTATATAATAATGTATCTTTTCTATAACTATTGGAGGAGTGACACATCTAATGCACTGAGTATTTTTTGGTGTAATGATAGAACGGAGCAATGAAAATGACAATTATGTAATTTAATTTATAGATATATTGTTTGTTTTTGATAATTAATATTATTTTATTTTGTAAAATGATAATAGTTGTAGTTATAAATATATGTATTTTTTTGTTTGACATTTTTGTATTGTTTGACTGTAATTGCAAAAAAAAATTATAAATATTAATTAATTTACAAAAATTATAAAAAATTTTATGATTAATTAATAAAAAATATATAATAAAACATGAAACATTTTTATGACGGTCATAAAAACCGTCATAAAAAGTACACATTTCTGTTATTCACAAAACCGTTGATAATTAAATTTTTTTTTTAATGACGGTCAGAAAGACCGTCATGATATCATCAATATATTTTATGACGGTCTGTAATGGATTGTCATAAGTTTTTTATGATGGTCCATTACAGACCGTCATTAATATTCTAACTTTTTAATGACGGTTAAAAACCGTTAAGAATTTATGACGGTCTTTTAGACCGTCATAAAGTTTTTATGACATCACTTATAATGACAATTTTCTGACCATCATAAAAAGCTTTCTATGACGGGTATTGCCCGTCATAAAAGATTTGTTTTCTTGTAGTGAATGTTGTTCTTGTGCTAATTTACATGCATTCATGATTTGATCCTTTCATTTATTTGATTGCAGTTGCATTTGATAACCTAATTTATAAGGATTAGTCCATATGACCAATGAAAGAACTTGCACAGAAGATGAAAGTCTTCTTTAGTATGTTGTCCATGACACAAGTTGTCTGTGTGAAACATTTGTAAGTTGATGCACTTAATTTCTTAGGTGTTTCAATTTACATGTGTAATGCATCCATCTCTGTGCTATACCTAAGCATCTTCCTTAATGGTTAGCCATTGTTTAATGAAAAATTTCTTATCATAGTAAATATAATAGGAAAATAAATGTATAACAGTAACAAGAATAGCAGTAAATATAATAGTAAAAATAATAACTCAAATAGACGTTAATAATTGTGACAATGATTAAAAGGTCAAGCAAGCAAAGTAAAAGAAATTAAGATGCCACCTTGATATTCTCTCTCAATTGATTATCTTTTGGGTTATAATAATTCTTCTTCTTATTATGATCATCATCTTCATCATATAAATTCTATTTTACGATGTATATCTTATATGTAAATAATTTATTTCTAACATTTCTAATGAGCCTTCAATTGATTAATTATCAGCCTTTAGCCAAACCAATTGCTTTTAGGGGCAGTATTCTTATAAATGTTTGCTAGTTGCAATGCACTTGCAACAACTGTATTGCAACAATCACTGGCCAGTGCACATGTGAGCAGCACTGGTCAAGTCTGATTCTTTTGGCCCCTATATATGCACTATCATTGTATTACAAACACTACTTGGCATTGTCACATGACCTCAGTAAGAAAGATTTCATTTGATTAGTTGGTTAATTGATAAAGTTTGGTGTCATTGATGATCAATAACATGGGTGCAGCTTTATATAGATGGTTTGGGTAATTGATGATTAAAATTTGAGTGAGCTTTCACTTACTTCGAGATAGTTAATTATTGATGAGTTAGATGAATTTAATAACTTCTTATGAATGCATTTGTACATGATATTTTTGATGGTGAGGACATATAATCTTTGACCTTAAATTTATAGGAAATAATTAATTACTTTATGCTGCAGCTATCAAACAGAGCTCATTATAACCAATGTTTGTTTTTGGTTAACTTAAGCACAGAGGGTCAAGGGGTTTTCTTTTCTTTTTCTTTAAAAAATGAGGAAAAAATTGGTGAAGCTATCATCCAAGTTTCACAAATATGCCATCGCAGAACCTAAAGATAGATTAAGCAGCTTGAAGATCTACATAGACAAATTATGTATCTATTCATACAGAGGACATTTTATTTCCATGCTAGTTATGGTGAGAAGACAACAATTAGTATGAACCAAATCTTGCAAAATGCAAAGGCATCAGATCAAATACACATCTCCACTCCTAAGAATGGCAAATAGTATGGGCAAAGAAAAGTGTTTTGAGGTTGTAGCCGAAGAAAAGGATCGAATCCACGAGAAGATACAAGTATTTTCAATAGCATCATCAAATGCTCAAGTAGTTTTCATTTTGGAGGCTTATTGAGATAAAGCTTCGACGACAAGTATTGTCAACATAATTGATTATAAATTTATGATAAAGACGATTTTATTTGATGTGTTTAATTGCAAGTGTCCATGCGGTGTACTCATTGTGATGTGGTGATACATACAATATGAAGTACACTTATTAAACATGTTACTAATATTTGTGCATTTTATGCTAGTCTTGGTTAGAAGATAAAAAAAAATAAATGCAAAAAGAAAAGTTATGTATGAGCATGTATTGGTCTAATGTTTTTTTCTAAAAGAGATGTTTATATAATTATGTGATATGTTAAGTGACACTTAAACTTGATTTTGCAAATTCTATTAACAAATGAAATAACCAATGATTAGACTTCTTACTGTCGTTTTGATCAACAAATTTATTTCTTTTGTTGATTCTTTTATTGGTTTTCAAGTTAACTATACATTTTGTATTCATTAATTAACACATAATTCATATATTTTGTAAAATTAAAGGTACACACTTTTACTATTTTCAATTAAGTCTACAAAACAGTGTCATGTTTACTGAAATGCTTACCAAGAGTATGTTAGAAATATAGCAAGATCACACATAAAGAAATATAAGTAAAATTGGATCATTTTCACAATTTTTGCACATCCATTACTTTTCTTAATCTCAAAGATCTTTTTTAGGTATTCTCTTAGTTGATGGCAATTTGAAAAATTGTCACTACAAAAATCAAATATCTTTCTTGAGAGTTGAAAAAAGGTTTTTCTTCACGGTTATAAAAGTGTGAAGAACGAGGATATAAATAAAGATGGATGTTTTTATTTAGAGTTTTTAAATAGTAAAAAAATACATGCTTTTATTTTTTATTAATTTTTTTTCGTAGTTAAAAAATTGTGAAAAAAGATGTAGCTTTCTTTATAGTTGCTAAGCAACTACAAAGAAAGATTTATGAAATATTACTTTAATATTATTTAAATTTAAATCTTTTTTCAAGATTCATCAAAAACCGGTGAAAAATAGACACAAAATATTATTTAATTAATTTAATTATTAAAATTTAATTTTACTATTTAAAATTCAAAATTTTTTTTATTGTTTTTAATTAATATTTTATAAATTAATATTTCTGTCTGATTCAAAACTCTTTCTTTATTGTGTTTTTGAACCAAAGGGAAAGATTCTTTTTAAAAATATATATATATTTCTTATGAAATTGTTATTTCATAATTAATAATGATAATAAAGATATTTCTAAGATCCAATCAAATGTAAAAATTAATTAAAATTATTATTAATATTTTCATACAGTAAATAAAACACACTAGTTCTTTCCCATACTACATATTCTTCCTCTAATACTTCAAAATATAAATTCAACACCAACATTCTTCTTCATACATTGCTAATTCTTTCTCTAATACATCAAAACACCAAGATAAGTTAACCAACTAACGCACTAATTCTATTCATTTGATTAACACATCAATATATAAATAATATAACAATCCAACACATTAATTATATCCATTCCTAACACAGTGACATATATATATATATATGTATATATATACACACATATATGTACCAATACACCAATTTTGTCCATTGCATACATACACCAACATGTGTATCGAGAGACCACCATACTAATTTTTTATCTATTCCATACACAACCAAACACACTAATATATCAATTCTGTTAATATACCAACACACTAATTCTATCACCATACCAACATATCAATACATTAATTCCTCAATACACCGATACACTAGTTCTATTAATAAACATACACATCAATAATTTTATCAATAGATCAACACTCTAATAATTTCATAAACGAACCAATACACCAAACACAATAAACCAAAAGTCTAATAATTTTTCATCATCACTTCTTTCATCACAATGCACTTTAATATGACAAATCTCTCGTTCTACTATAATGAATCATAGTTTGCATCCAAAGAAACATTCATACATGTATCCAACATATGAGGAAGAAGTCATTTATAAATTAAAACTATTTTACAATATAACTTGAAATACAAATGGTTACAATTCCTAACAACTATATCATGTCTTTACAAACTCTAAAGCACGAGTTTTATACTTTTGCCAGAACTCGAACATGTACTACCTAAGCTTTTAACTAATATAATCAAGCTCAGGTTGAATGTAGTTATAAATATTCATCAAACGTATAAATGAAATTTTGAAAAGTTAGTATAATTGAAATTTATAATAGTATTGTATTTATTTAGATTAAATAGTTACTTAAAGACTTATTTATTTTTGAGTACGAGACATTATGATTACGTTGGTTCATGATGTCTTTCATGAACTCATCACATTGTATCCACACTAGAATTATAATAAACCTTTAATTTACAAGTCTTATATGGTGTTTAAAGTTAAAAAAACTCATTATGCTTCTTAAGTTCAAATTGCTACAACTATGTACACAAAACCTTTATTTTAAGTAACATAATACAAAACTAAATTTATGAATTTGGAATCTAAATGCAATATTACAATGTCTTCCCATTACAAAGAAACTGCCATTTACTGATGGATCAAAAATCTGTCACTAAAAAATTAAAATCCGTAGGTATAGGTGTAGATGACCTTTACTAACGGATAAAAACTTCTACCGATAGACATTTTGACCGTCGGTATAGACTCCATCGCTATAGACTTTTACTGACGCTTTTACATCTGTCGGTATATGTAATAGGTAATAGGTGTTTTACTGACGATTTTTACATGCGTCACTATATGTAAATGTTATACTGGCAGATGCTTTGTTTGTCACTAAATGTAAATATCTTAGTGACACATTCTTTGACCGTCACTATATATACAAGATCTTTAGTGACGCATACTTTCATGTGTCAGTATATGTACATATATTTACTGACGGACACAACACTCATCAGTATATTATAAAGTTTTTACTGATAGACACCATGTCCATCAGTATATATTTATAGTTTTTTTACTTATGGACAAGATATCCGTCAGTATATGTCTACTGTAGAATTTTAAAAAAATTTACATTTAATTTTATTTTAAAACTATACTTATTGTTTTGCATACACCATAAACTTACTATTGAATACTTTATTATATGAATTCATTTTAATCGTAGATACGATACTATAAGAATAATTTTATACTATAATTTTCATTTCAAAGTAAACAATTTACTTCGATATGAAAAATACAAGTCCCAAATTATAATCAACATATATTAAATGATCAATGATAAGAAAAAGCAATTAAAAAAATTAACTTTAAATGGTAACAATTATAGTTCACAAACCCTAAGAAAAGACATCCAAATATAAGAAAAAACATTATTGTGAGGCTTCAACATAGTGATGTAGATTTGAAGTAATATAAGTGTTAAATAAAATTACAACACAAGAACTAAAAATGCGAAAAAGTCGGTATCCAATAAGATCATATCCAATTAAAATTTTTTGATTGAGTGTTAATAAACTTAGAATAATGTAAGATTAGCGAAATTGAAAAATTCGCACTTAATAATGTAAATATCCGCCGGCTCCTATGTACAAAGCCAGTCATCAATCTCTAGATCCTCATTTGGAAGTCTCCCAGTAACATTCAAAGTGCCAATTGTCACCCTACAGAGGACAAATGGTCATGATGTATTCTTCATATGAATCTAACTGCAGAACTGATGCACCCATATGGACAAATTACTAGCGTAGGCAGACAATAGCCGAACCTCACATACTTTGTATTTATGTACTGGACATGCAAAGTTTCTGATTTTCCTCTCCTGTGTCTTAACTGATAACCCTTAGAAGGCATATCTAATCAATAAAATATCCAAAACAAACAAGTTAATGATTTAGACTTATAAATCACTAGGTTATAAAGAATTAAAAGAAATTAGGAAGATATTTTCAGATCAGGCTCCCTTTACTAAGAATGCATAAAGCTTCTTATGAAAATTTAATTAAGCGATAATCTTGATCACGTTGCTTCCGCGCGTGTGCATGTGTCCTAAAGAGAGAGAGAGACAAGTTGCACTAATATTGCTTCTGATTATGCTAATCGAGGGCCATAACAACACGTTAACACATACCATAAGATTATTCCAACAATAACTTCCATTTAATAATGATTTTTTTCCTAGTGATTGTCCAACGGAGTTAGGCCAAACCCAAGATTATCCTAATCCAAGGCAGCAAACTCATCCTTGGAATTACCACATCCCCAAGAAAAAAAATATAAAAAACTAAACTTAATAATAGAGAACCCACCAGATTTGTTTGGGGACATAGAAACAAACAGTGAAAATTCATAATCTTTCAGAATATGAAACTACTTTGGTTTCTCATGAGTAAATGGCTTTTGCTGTTCTTGCAACGAAGCAGCACCTTGAGATGTGTAGAAACGGTAAGCTCCAAGCTGCAATTTAAGGGTATTTTCAGAGCAACATCCATTAATTTAAAGCTAAAATCCTTAACCTTAAATGAATCAGAAGAATTTTGTGAAGAAATTACGCATAAGAGCAAAGACCTACCTTTACTTGTGAAAGCTGTTGGTGGTTTTGAGATCTAAATCACTCGGTTGTAAAATTTTGTAGATGAACAAGATATGAGATTGAAACCAAGAGAAGAGAAATGAGGAAAATTTAACACAAATGGACAGCAATTGTGAGAGGAAGAGATTTATATTTTAGGGATTTAGAGCAAAAAGCAAAGGAAGAGCAAATGAAAGAAAGAAAAAGAGATACTGTCCCGATGAATTCAGATAAAATAAATAAAAATTATTTTTATTTTAAATAAATAAATTTATTAGTTAAATTAATTTTTTGATTTATTTTATATTTATATTTAAAAGTAAATAAAATTAATTTTATATTAATCTTTTATGAATTATTTTTTTAAAATGTGATATCTATGTAAAATAAAAATAAAATTTTAACTTATCCATATAATTTTGACTTTATATTATTAAAAGATAATTTAGATTTTTTTCAAAAAAATTAATCTTGATATAAATATCATAAAAATTTTGAAAATCTTTCAATTAATTAAAATCTTTTCAATAATTAATTTTGACTTTATATTATTAAAAAATAATTTAGATTTTTTTTCAAAAAAATTAATCTTGATATAAATATCATAAAAATTTTGAAAATCTTTCAATTAATTAAAATCTTTTCAATAATTAATTGAAAGGTAAATGTGCATGATATGCATGTTATTGTTGTCATGTGTCTTGTAATGTCATATTGAAAAATATACATTATCTTGTTCAATGAATGTTATAAATATCATATGGTACAATATACTGAAATGGGTTATTTTTTCTTTATCAAAGATTTAATTGTCTAAAAATATTTGCTAATAATTTTAATTTATTAAAATTATTAAAATTATTTTTACTTTATATTTTAAATTATCGATTGAATTAATTGTACATATATATATATATCATATTTTGATTTGATTCAATTAAATCATGCTTTTCATTTATTTTTAAAATATTTATTCAAATTAAATATCAATGAATGTGATAATGATATGCATGTTATTCGATTTGATTGAATTAATTGGAGATGATTAGTATGCTTCTCAGTTTAATATCACAAAATGGGGGATAAATTTTGATAACTTTCAAAGAGATTTGAGGTAAAAATATAGAGAGGAAAAGAGATATTGGCACCAAAGAAGAAAGAAGTAAGGAAAAAGAAGAAAAGAAGAATAAATAATACATGAATTTAGGATTTAACTTTGAACCATGAAGAAAGTGTTTTTTAAAAATGGTTATTATTCTTCATTATTCAATGAGAACTGTGAAGTACTAACTTTTTTGAAAACTCTTTCTTCACAATTGTCTAAGAACCGAGAAGAAAGATATCTTTTAGAAGGTTTTCTACATATTTCTCGTAAGAACCATAGAGAAAAGTTTCCTGCCTTCATAGTTTCCTATCTTCATGGTTTTTTCTTCATGGTTCATTATAAAACTATGAACTATTGGGTGTTAATTAAAGGTCTTTTTCTTGTAATGTGTTGAACCAATCACATATGGTTAGGCTGGAGGTACTATATTTTTAAGTGTTATACTGAAGACATTGTTCGTGAGAAATTGTGTTCCTTTGGAATGATGTGAGATCAATGTTGATCCTCCAAGTCATTCACTACTTGCATTAAAAAGAGATGTTGAGCTATTCTATAAATTTAGAAACTATTCATCTATCAATAAAGTAGTTATTTACTACGATAAACTCTTTTTAGCACAAACAATAATAATGAGCTCTGTCATAACAGACTTTTGATACGTAAATCTTCGAAACGACTTGAAAAATATTTCTTAAATAATTTTTAAAAAAATAAATATAAAAATAAAGAGAATCATTATCAATTTTTTAATGATTTGATTAGATATTGACATTCATTTATTTTTAATAACTTTTTTTTTAGATTAATAAAAATAAACATAAATAAGGTAACATTGATTTTCTACTTTCATTCCTTTTTATCTTTGGCTTAAACTATTAGTGTTAAAGCATTTGTTATATTTACTTGATTAACTAATATACCAGAATACGTTCTTTCCAAAACTTCTTGTTGTTAAGTGGCCGTGTAAGGTTCACTATTCGAATTTGATAACTCCATGGCATGTAACTTAATGGAGTTGAGGAGTGAAAATTGACCTTGGATCTTGAGTTTTTCTTGAATTCAATATGATAATGTAGGTGGATCTTTCAGAAACCAAAGCACTAAATTTGGATAATTTCAACCTGACATTCAAATATAATTTGGCATACACCATAAAGAATTGGAATAGACACTCTTTTCCTAGTTTAACACATAGCAATTTAGTGGTCTTTTTTGAAAACTTATGAGTAATTATGGGCATATTGTTATGGTTTGTAATATAATTTTTAAGTTTAACACAGAAGCTTGCAATTATCTTCAATTAATAACCTGTGAAATGAGTTTCATTCTCATATTGTTATACTATCCTTAGAAAAGTTTTGGCTTTTTTTCATCTCATATCATATAAGTCTAATAAATAATCAATAAAATACTTTAGCTTATAAAGGGCGAATTTTTCAATTTCAAAAACTATAAAATCTTTTTGCTACTTTCATATTAACAATTACACATATTATACTACCTGGCATGTCTTGTGCTTTTCTATTCTTCTCTACATGACATCTGGCATCTCATTCAATCTTCATCACTTGGACTTCTGCTTGCTCATTCACCTGGAGGAATGCTTGGAATGATGTCACTATAGCAATGAATATAGAGAAGGATGTAAATCTATTAAGACAAAGTAAATATTATTAAATAATTAAAATATTTTAAATAAAATTATTATTTAAGATTTTTATCAAATAAATATAATAAAGAGTCTCATTTTTTTTTTAAAGGAAAACATGAGTTTTGTTAACAAGAGATGTGACATATGTTTAGTAAATGATGAAAATATTTTAAAAATAATTAACATAATTTTTAAGTTACAGATATTATATTAAATCTTTAACTGTTTTTCTAATTTTATATTCTTTAATTTTTTTTTATTTGATTCCATTATTTATTTAGTTTTTAAATTTAAATTTGTAAAACTACAAGTTTCAAATTATTTAAAAAATTCAAATCAATTAAATAAAATGATAGTAGCAATCATATAATATATAGTTACTGTTATTATTTTATAAATGTTTATTTTATATAATAGAATAATCGCGTGTATTACACAAGTTCAAAAATAATGATTTAAAATAATTGGTAAATCAAGACTTTGTAAATAACTTAATTTATAAAGTCTATTTTATAAAATTAGAAAATTGCTCTTCTACAAACCTTATCTCCCATCTTTATAAAGTCTATTGATCTAGCCCTATTTTTCTTTTTTTTTTTTCTCCTCATAGTTAATATCTAGGTACCATTCTTTTATTATTATTATTATTATTATTATTATTATATTTTTTAATTCTAGATATTTACACTATAACAAAATAGACATTTTTTGATGGTCATAGAAAACTTTTTTTTTAATGATCGAAGACGCGCCATTTTAATTAACGATGTCAAAAAAAAAAAATGAAAGTTGTAAAAAATTTTCATTTAAAGTAACCTTTCTTGACAATTGTTTATACGTCATATGACCGTGACAAAGAATCATCATTTAATGTAATTTTTTTTCAAAAATTTTGTAAATCCATCAAGAAATACCGCACTAATAGCCTAATAACAAGAAGAGCAAAGGCCTTCTCGTCTGTATATGGACTCAATCTACATTCAAAAGACGTAAACCCTATTATCTCCTAAAACATAAGTGCTTATTTGTTATATTCAGATTTATCCTCTTGGATTCGAAAAATTCTAACCTTTTATAACTCAAAACTTTTCAAACCAAAAAATGAGAGGCTTATGATATGAATAAAATGGCTCTCTAAGCTTCAACCCATTAAATACACTTAAAAAGGGTCTAAATTGAAAAGACTTAATTAGTTATCTAATTACTTTATTACATAATAATATAAATCATTAAATCTTTTATGTTATTACATTAAAAGGTAATTTATATCTATTTAATTTTTTAAAAAATATTGATTTATTGAAAAAACAAACATGACTTCCACCTCCAATTAAGTGATCCCTCTCCACCTTGACAAAAACATTATCACTAAACAAAAATCTCGGTTTATGCACCTGCCTTCTAATGACACTCATTTTCATTATGATTCTTCAAACGAAAATCTCTCTGTTCCTCGTAAAAAGTGTTCTTCATATCACATCGGAATCCGACTAATAGAGATCCAGCCCTCGCTGCAATTTTTGGAGCATCGAACACAGTATGTTGTTTAATTTAAAAAAGACAATAAACAGAAGAACATTTATGTCTCTATGTAGTGAGACTTGCCTTTCCTATGCATGTATCTCTGGTATTTTTTTTTTTCCGTTCTTCTGCAACATATTCATCACAATCTGTTACCAGTATCGCCATTTAAATTCTTTAAAATGGCCAGTAAATTGCTGATAGTCATCATTATAATCCCATGCCGGTGTTATTACCTCCAAAAATGACAATTGGAAGACAAATTGAAACCCATTTAGGTAATTAATAAATAAATGAATAAATTTCTCGTATCTCCCTAACAAATAGCCATTACCACAATGTAACAGAAGAATTCATCGGGTTCAAAACTTCATTATTGATATTCTGGCTCTCCATTCCTTATAAATCTTTCTTCACCTTTACAAAGCCTTATCTCAAGTTGACATGGCACATGGTGGCTGTGGTAACGGAGCTGGAAGCAGTGATGCCAGGCCCGGTGGTGCTTGTGACAATAATAACAGCGGGGCTGGTGGTAGCGTCAAAAAAGCTGAGTTACAACCACACCCAGTGAAGGAGACCCTACCTGGAGTCCAATACTGCATTAACAGTCCGCCTCCATGGAGTATGTTCCTTACAATCTCTTTGTCATGTCCACTATTTTTTTCTACTCATATCTGTTATTTACATGGTCTACTTGTTTCACAGGAAAGATTAAATGCAGAAACAGGAGCTTGTCTTCCTTGTCATCTATGGCAATTTATTTGTGTCGTCTTTTCTCATGACTCAGTTTTCTTGTGTTGGACAGTCCAGGAAAATATTACCTACTGCAACCTCCGCAACTGACTGACTGTTTTCTTTCATGTTTTCTTGTTACCAAAAAGAGTTAAATCATCATACGTGCTCGCCTAAAATCTCTATTTCTAATAAAGCACTTTTTAGCATTTTATTTTCCACTTCTTTCCATTCTTATTTTGTGAACCAAATGTAGCATGAGTTTTCCATCATTCAGCCTTTTCCTGTTTAGTATTTTACTATTCTGGACAGACAAACATGGCTTCTCCAATTTGGAGGTGGCAATAAGGGATTTATGTGTTTATTTCCATACTGCTGCAGCTGAAGCAATTTTACTGGGTTCCAGCATTATCTGTTGACACTGGGGATTACAGTTCTGATTCCAACAATAATTGTTCCTAAAATGGGAGGTGGTGATGTAAGGATTGCAGAGCATTTTGATTGCCATGCTTCTTTTATTTTCTGCTATATACAATTTGATTTTGTTTGAGTCTATTTTTATACTGTCACAGGCTGAGAAAGGCAGGGTGATACAGACCCTGCTCTTTGTTTCAGGATTGAGCACATTGTTTCAGTCCTTTTTCGGGACTCGGCTCCCAATAGTAGTAGTGGGTTCATATTCATATGTGATACCCACAACTTCTATTATCTTAGCCGACAGATTCAGTTCATACACAGATCCTTTTGAGGCAATATTCTGTACTATTTTGTGCTCTAATCTTTTGATTGTATATTTCCGTATTCTGATATTCTTCATGGCTGATATTTCAGAGATTTGTGTGGATTATGAGAGGAATACAAGGTGCACTAATTGTTGCCTCCTGTTTCCAAATTGTTATGGGTTTTTTAGGATTGTGGAGAAATGCTGTAAGGTGAATTTCATGTGGACAGGTTTCCCGGATGGCCGTGCAGTTAGAATTGTTTTTCATTTAGCAGTTACAGTATCTCTACTATCATAGTTTTTTGTTTTGGTTTGTTCAGGTTCCTTTGCCCTCTCTCTGTTGTTCCATTCGTGACTCTCAGTGGGCTTGGACTTTATCATCTTGGTTTCCCCATGGTAGTGATCTCAATTTCCTTGTTTTCTTCTCCAACTTAGCATTCTCGTAATACTTGTTTTTTTTTTTTTTTGTTATTATTATTATTTAAAGCCTTTAATGAGTTTCTGGCTACATGTAGTAGTTCCAAGATTAATTACAGTTCACTAGACAACACTTCACTGTGCTAGTCTTGAGATTGCCAATATGTCAATGAGCAGGCTTGTTGCTCTCCTGTTTTGGTGACATGACGCAAACAACAATGGGCAGCAAGGCCAAACAATGATACTAAATCCAAACCAATCTGAACTGGGGTACCTTTACCAGCAATTGGAAAATTCTTTATGTCTATTGTTTCAACAAATGAATTAGTATCTTATCAAAAGGATAAGTGAATTAAACCTAAGGGTGCTATCTTGGAGATCTGCATGAAAACTTGTTTCATCACAAAATTAATATATACCATTTTTGGATATGTGTAATTCCTGAGGAATCAAGATTTCACGATAGAACTTCGTGGGGTGAAATTGATCTCATGATGGCTGAAGCCATATAAATATGACATGCTCATTAAGGCCTCAGGATAGAGCCCTTGCACTTGTATTATTTCTGTTCCAGAAAAAGGCTTATTTGGTCAATGCTTCTTGTAGATCTTTCCATTCTTTTTTCATGTTGTAGAATTTTTAACTATTAATATCAACATTGTTCACTATTAACGCTTTGTCAATTTCCTGTTTCCATTCTTTTAGCTTGCAAAATGTGTTGAAGTCGGGCTTCCCCAGATTATCCTTATTGTTTTCATCTCGCAGGCAAGTAACATAACTTTCTTTGGTTAGACATTCATTTTGCCATGTTATTATTCTCTTTCTAGATAGCTGGATAGCAAACTGAAGTGCTTAGATAGACTGAAATTATTGAATAACAATTCTACCGGTTTTAAGTGACCAAATAGAGCAGCATGCACCATTATTTTTGTTTGACAGCTAGCTGAGGACACTAAACTCTTATGCTGATTGGTGCATTATTATTGATGACATAAATGCTAACTGTATATCAATATCATGCTTTTGTTCTCTCTATAGTTTCTCTTGTTGTTCAATGTAATGTTCTGAGTTCATAATGCTTTTGCAGTATCTTCCTCGTTATATAAAATCAAAGCGGCCAATATGCGATCGATTTGGCGTCTTGTTTTCAGTTCCAATTGTGTGGTTATATGCACAGCTTCTTACTTCAAGCACTGTGTATAACCACAAATCTGCAAACACTCAAATAAGTTGTAGAACTGATCGTGCTGGACTTGTTAGTACAGCCCCCTGGTGAGACTCGAAATAATGGCTAATTACTGACTATTATAGAGTTTCATTTTCTGTTTGGCATGCTGCTCAATTTGTAATGCTCTCTTCAGGGCAACAACCATTGAATATTTATAATGCTGCATAAATTATAGTTAATTTGTCAGAGGAGTTTCTCGACTCTTTTGACCTAAATGGATCTAGTCTTGCTACTAGGCTTACTCTCAACTTTTACTGATATTCTTTGCAGTATTTTATGCTAACATCTCTGCTTCTGTTGCTCATGTACAGGATATATATTCCGTATCCATTTCAGTGGGGAAGCCCCACATTTAAAGCTGGAGAAGCTTTTGCAATGATAGCTGCTTCTTTTGTATCTCTCTTTGAGGTTAACTGCATAATAGCGGAAGTTACTTTTTTAAGGGTTCCAAAGTTTTCTGTTAATTTTTGAGTAGAAAGACATTTTTAACATTAATATATGAAAAATGTTTTTATTTTTCTATAATCATATTGTCTTCTTTTG
The DNA here is from genome assembly GCA_021397835.1 of Moringa oleifera. NCBI lineage: Eukaryota > Viridiplantae > Streptophyta > Magnoliopsida > Brassicales > Moringaceae > Moringa > Moringa oleifera. The sequence continues at coordinate 359,460 of JAJFZO010000184.1, read as the reverse complement.
GTATAGTATCTTATACCATAAGTTGCAGTGTAGGAACATGTTGGATACTACTGGTTACATTATTTCAGAACAAATAGGTTATTATAATTATAGCTAAAATAAAGTTTGTAGAGACACCAAACAAACCCAGCTGAGGTAAATCTCAGTTGTATGTGGCATAAAAATTTAAAGTCAGAGACATATGCATCAAACTGCATGTTAAAATCTCATTAATGCTTTGTTTTTGGCAGTCTACTGGCACATTCTTTGCAGCAGCGAGATATGGAAGTGCTACACCAGTTCCACCTTCTGTGATTAGTCGTGGTTCTGGCTGGCTGGTAGGACTTGTTTCATGATTCTCAGACAAATAGTGCAATTTTCTTCTACTTTAAAGAATTTTCTTCACTTGTACAATTTTTTTTTTTTTTTGACTTTCAGGGGATTGGTGTGTTGCTCAATGGCATGCTTGGTTCTGTGACTGGCACAACTGCTTCAGTGTAAAGAACTTTGTCCTCAGTATGAGATATTATTTACTGTTCTATATACATAAGTCAGATGCATGGCTTGTAGCTCCACTTGTCACTCAACCATTTAGTAATTATACACAAGTCTTCCTAAGAGAAGTTAAATAGTTCTTGATTTGAAGACTTTTATTCTAATACCCCTTTTGAGGAAAGTGGCATCTTCTTGTTTTCAAGAAGATATCTATGAGATTATCTCACTGCAAAGCAGTTGAAATAGCTTCTGATCATAGCTGATCTTGTACTCTTGCAATACAGGGAAAATGCAGGCTTATTGGCATTGACAAAAGTTGGAAGCCGGAGAGTGATCCAAATATCAGCTGGATTCATGATTTTCTTCTCTATATTTGGTACATTAGCACTTCCACACTGTAAAATTTGCGTTTGTCTAAACAGAATTCACTAACAATATCATTTGTTGGCAAATCTTAATCAGTCAGTTCTGCACTTTGATGAGCTCGAACTTGATTATTTTGTTTTATCTGCAGTTGTGATTATTGATATCTATCTTTGAAGTTTCTCTAATGTTTGGCATCTGATATCTTTGACCAGGAAAACTTGGAGCCTTTTTTGCCTCTATACCATTGCCTATCATAGCAGCTCTACACTGCATTATGTTTGGTTTCGTCGGTACGTATCTACTTACACTTTCTTCATGTTAGCTGTGTGATTCAGTTTTTGTATTTTCCAAGAGTTATTTTCAAAGCTTTGTTACGCGGGGCTATCGGATGTAATTGTCTATACTTGACATTATCTATAATGTTCAATGCAGCTTCTGCTGGTTTTGGGTTTCTTCAATACTGCAATCTGAACAGTTTCAAAACAAAATTTATATTAGGCTTCTCTTTCTTCATGGGCATTTCAGTTCCACAATACTTTAGAGAATATTACCAAGGAGGCTGGAGATCTGAATATCTTCCCTCTGGTTCTACATGGGTGAGATTTCTTGTACCAAGCACATCTCCTTGTTTCTGTCAATGCTTTCCTTCATTAGGCCTTAAATGATCACAGCTTTCCTTCATTTGGCCTTAAATGATCACAGTTCAGTGATATAGTCAAGGTCATCTTCATGTCCCACACAACAATTGCTGCACTAACTGCTTTGTTCTTGGATTGCACACTTTCCCGAGAAACTGACGAGTCCCGAAGTGATTGTGGTATGAAGTGGTGGGAGAAGTTTTGCTTATATAATTCAGATGTCAGGAATGATGAATTCTATGGACTACCGTGCAATCTTAATGAGTTTTTCCCAGCCCTTTAAAACAATGAAGTTTGCACACTTATCCGTTTTACTCGGCGAAGAAATGGGAGTACTTTTGCAGCTGTTTTGCTATATGTTGATTCTTTGACGTGTTAGAGAAACAGAACTGCATTAACTGTCTCTAGCTAAAATAGTCTTATTTCCTCCCACTGGATTTATAATGTTTCATGCTCTCTAAATATTCCTTATCCTTATGTTTTCAATCTTATTGAATATAAATTATTCCTATTTTTTTAGACACTGTTCAATGAAATCCAACCGTAAATGGATGAACTCATAAATTGCCCAAGTGCACTCCTTACTCTTTCCTTTTTAATTTTGCAGGTCATTCTTTTAGCTAAGCTCTGTACATTATTTGTAAGGGTTTTTGCTTTAATTTACTATTTATTTTTTCATTGTTTAGTTAAATAGGGATGATAGAACCTTTTATTGAGTAGTTTTATAAAAAAAAAAAAATATTTTAAGGAACATGTAACTTGCATTTGCTCTCTTGATTTTAATCAAGTTGATGTGGCACAACGAGTCCTTTAAACTCAGACCCAAAAAGATTATCTACAATAAGCCCAATAAGAGGGAAAATATCCTTTACTTGGTTATTAGGTTGATTCTTTCACTTGGCTTCATGGAGAAGCCATACCTATTGAATAAAAGACAATCACGTCCTTGTCTTCAACCTTGGAATATATTAGAAACTCCATTGTTATAATAATCTCCAGTTACCTCCCAGATATCTTGGTGACGGTGACTTAAGCAAACACGTGCATTCTACAATATCTTCTCACCTCTTAGTCCGTATATAAGACTCAAGTATATGTTGGTTTTTTTTATGTGGATTTGTTGAGATTTTGAGAGGAGAGGAAAAATAAGAGATATATAACTCTTGAAACTTGTAATAATTAAAATTACCTTGAATGGCTTTCAAAGTGGTGCTTTGTTACATTGGAGATCCGAAGAAAATAAACAACTAAAATCTAAAATTGTACTTATCTAGATATCTTAAAATCTGAATTCAAAATTCAAACTAAATTTAAAACTACTTGATAAAGTAGAAGAAGGCATTTTACTAACATTCCTTCTTGCTGTTTTTACTGCATACATCAATTTTTGAAAGTACCTTTGCCGGGATGTCATTATTTTTAATTTTTTGTTTTGCTATAGATTTGACTGTATTTCTCATCTTCTTTATACTTCTCTTTGGAGTTTGAACTTGAAATATTTTGATATTTTGCCTCCTTGATTTATGACCATATTCAAATAAAGCCTTTTATTGTAAAATGTTTGTTGGTGTTCTCATTGATCCTTTGCTATCTATGTGAACTAGCTGTAGTTTTTATTTAGCCCTTCAAGGTTTGTTTTGTTAAAAAGAAGCTTGATTTGCTTCTCATATTGAAAACTAGCATATTTAGGAAGCTCCTCCTTTAATTTAGGCAAGTCTTCTTTAAGATTGTTCTTCTTCATAAAAGGTAGAGACTTATGATGAAAGTGCTCCGCATTGTTGTCTTCTTTGTGTCCTATAGCTTGCTTCTCTTTTATCATATTCAAGGTAAATCTTTTACTTTTCATTGGAACTTTAACCATCTTTTTGCCTAGTGCATCAGTAATAAGGCAACGATTGTCTTCAAATAGCACCCTATATCCTTTTTTCAGGAGCTAACCAACACTCAAAAGATTTTGATTAATTTTAAGAACATATAGAATATTGAAAATTAATTTCAAACCTATGCAACCTTTGATTGCCATTGTTTCTTTGTCTTTCACTGTAAGATATGCTCCATTCCCAATTTTGACTTTTGAAATGGCAGGTTTATCAAGATCTTTGAAGAGTTTATCATAAGTCATGTGGTTTGTGCAACCATTGTCTATAAGCCAACTTTCAGTGGAGTTACTGGTAGCAAAGCATGATGCTATAAACAGTTCCTCTTCCTGACGTTCAATAGTATTCTTGACTTCTCTTTGTTGTTGTTGTTGCGATTTACAAATTTTTTTCATGTGCCCTAATTGACTGCACTTGTGACATCTTGCATCTAGCCTCTACCAACACTTGTTTTGTGGATGATCGATTTTTTTTACAATAGAGACAAGTTGGAAAGACCTAACCATTTTTGTTGTTTTTGCCACCATTGTTATTATATGATTTGGCTTGAAAAGCACCTTCCACAAATTCTTCTTACCTCATAAGCCTCATTTGTTCTTGTACCTGTAGTGCATTCAATAGTTCTACCAAAATAATATTTGATAGATCTTTAGTGTCCTCTAAAGATGAGATTGTATCCTTAAATTTTTCAAGAATTATTACTGGGATGTTTGAACAATTCTAAAATTTAAAAAAAAAATCAGTACCAAGAAGTCTTACTTTGTTAACTATATCGAGAAGTTTGTCAAAATATTCCTTGATTGTTTTTGATTTCTTTATCTTCTGCACCTCAAATTCTTGGATCAAATTTAGCACCTACATTCCTTTGATTTTTTCATTTTCTTCGTATTCTTACTTCAAAAAAATCTTAAATTTCTTTGGCTATTTTTAGTGTCATTATTTTAATAAATATGGTGAATGAGACAGTGAAAAATAATGTTACTCTTGCTTTTGATTTTCTTTGATTCCTCTCTTTCTGGTTCTTGATTAGTGCAACAATTGGATTGTTTGGCAATTTTGGTACTTCATTTACTTGTTCAACAACTTCTCATAGATTATTTGCATCTAGGTACGTAGGCTTCCATTCTAACAGCCCATATATGATAGTTTACTCCATTAAACACTGGAGGTGCAATTATTATGAATGAATTTTTTAAATTCATTATGTATAAGATTTGTTTTTGGGATATGAGTAAGAAGTGTTTATGAATTATGTTTGAGCTTTTTCAATCTCACAAGTCCTTCAAGGTAGTAGCTTTGATACCACTTTGTGGTTTTTTTGAGGTGGATTTGTTGGGTTTTTAAGAGAAAAGGAAGAATAAGAGTTATAACTTTTGAAACTGGAATAAATGAAATTACTTTGAATGGCTTTTAAAGGCTTGATTTGTTACATTGATGGAAGTCCTATTTGTAGGAGAAAATAAACAATGAAAATCTAAAATTGTACTTCTCTAGATATCCTAAAATCTGAATTCAAAATTCAAACTACCAAACTAAAAGATTATCCTTATCTAAAATTCAAACTATTTAATAAAGTAAAAGAATAACTCTTCTTTGGATATGCCACAAATAAAGTATCTTGCTAATAGTATATTTAAATTTAAATATAATCTCTCCATCAGTCTCCATTTACTTTCTCTTAATTTTATCATCTCGATTTCTTTCATTTTTCCTCACTAACTTGAGCATTGGAGCAACCTTAAGGAACATACGTATGTTCACCTATTTCTCAATCCTGCATGGATTGACCGCGAATTCTTGTTGATTCGATTAGGAAAGGTTTAGTCCCTCTTACAGATTTTGGTAACATCAATTGATGCCGTTTATAAGAAAATTTGATTAAGAAGTCATGGCTACATGCCCAGCAACATCATCCTCAAATCAAGACTAAGCAATCCTTATGCCTTCGCCTCCAACTAGGTCTACACATCCCATGGTGACTCAGTTATTACATCTACCTGTTTTAAAAATGTAAGACTTCTTAAGAATGCTCGAGTTTCCATGAAATTAAGAGCTTCCAACTCTACACCCCATTGATGAGCTTGTCTTTGCAATGGATTGGAGAATATAGTGTATTATGGCTTAGCTCTTCCAAAACTTGATCGGCCAATAAAGGTCTTAGAGGCAAGTTCACCATAACCTTTCTAGCTGTCACCTTCCTTAGCAAAAAGATTAAGATGACCCAAAATCTTATGAAAAAGCTGGGAAAGGGAGTTTAAAAGATCCGTAAGGAGGCCTTATGCTACCCATCGATACCTTATTTTGCCTCGAGAATGATATGATGGTCTGAGATGATACACCAAAAACACAAGTATGAACTATGGGGTATTACAACAAAGGGATTTAAGAACTAAAGGTTATTCCTTTAAATTGGGTTACTTTGACATGAATAACAAGGCTCTTCTGGGGAGATTTCATGAAAAATCTTGAAGGGGATGCCAGGAAGTGAGTGGTAGGTCTTGTAGAGGCAATGTCATAAATATTTCAAGACTAATTTTGGATTTAAAATTTCATGAAATAAAAAGATAAAATGATAGAAAGTTGCACCAATGGGCTCGTCCTTAACAAGGAGTAGCTATGATTAATAAGGCTCTTCTAAAGCAATTTTTGGAAAATCGTGTAGAAGGTATGATGAAATGAAAGATCCAACTGGGACATTATAGCTCTATGTTTGCATAAGAACAATCTGGAAAGCAAAAGATGAAAAGATAAAAAGATATTAGGTTAGACTTTATTTATTTAAAAAAAATTAAAATACTTTTAATGACAGTTATGAAAGAACTATCAATAAAGTTCATCCCTTTAATGAAAATTCCACCAAAATTTTCATTAAAGATCCCCACTTTAATGACATTTCTCATAAAACTGTCCTTAAAGTGAAAATTTTTAATGCCATTTCTATTAGAACTATCATTAAAAGAGGGTATTAATTAATATTTTTTCAATTATCATTAAAAGCTTTCATTTTTAATGACAGAAACAAAAATAACAAAATTATCATTAAAAGTAATTTTTAACTATGAATAAAGCTCTTATTTCTAATAGTGTATCTAGCCCATTTTTATATTAAGTCCAATTTATTTAAATGGCTTAATTATATATTATGCCAACATTTCTATTAAAAACTCAATTAATTATTGGACCCAATGAGTAATCTCATGAATTATTAGGTCCAATTAATTATGAAGCTTAATAATACGTTATGTTGAATTTGTGTCCAATTAATTCATAGGCTTAATTATTATACATTAGGCACAATTCTTTCTTAAGCCCAATTATTTTTTGGATTCATGCACGATAACCCAATTAATTATTAGACCATATAAATGTTGTGCCCAAGTAATTATTAGGCCAAACTATTTTTTATGTCCAATTATACTTCTCCCATATATCATAGGCCCGATCATATATGAGACTTAATTATACCATGTCATGTCTAATTTCTCTGGCCTAATTAATTTCCAGTGTAATTACATCTTAGGCCATAGTATAAACCCAATTACACATGTAATTATTTTTTGAATTCATACATGTTAACCCAATTAATTTGGTAAATTAAGTAATAGGCCCTATTATTTCTTCAGGTTGACTATTTTTAAAACCCAATTATATATTAAGCCAAATTTTTAATAAGATCCAATTAAATCTTAACTTCAATTAATTTTCATGCCTAATTCAATCTTAGGCCTAATTAATTGTTCAGACTTAATTAAATCACAAGCCCAATTATTTGGTAGGTCAAATTGTATATTGAGTCCTATTTTTTATTAGACCAAATCAAATCTTAGACCTAATTAATTATTAGGCTCAAATAACTGTTAATCTCAATTACATATTCGGCCTAATTAAATATTAGATCACATTAATTTTTGTGTCCAACTAATAAATGTTAGGCAAATTAATTTTTTTGCTCCATTATATCTTATGTTCAATTATAATTTAGGTCTAATTATATATTCATTTCAGACACACTATATTCAATAATATCTTAGATCAAATTGAATCTTTGATCCAATTATATTTTATTCCATTATTCATTATCATCATTTGGTTCTTAGAACCAATTATAGGTTAAGCTAAATTATTTATTAGGTCTAATTATATAATAAGTTTAATTTTTTATTAGGCTCAATTTAATCTTAATTTTAATTATGTGTTAGGCTCAATTATTTATTAATGTCATTTTCTTCTTACATCCAATTATTTATTAAGCCTAATTATATATTAAACCCAATTTTTTACTAGGTTTAATTAAATCTCAAGCCCAATTAATTCTTAATCGAAATCAAACCTTGCACACAATCAATTACTAGGCTCAGTTAATTATTAAACCTAATTAGTTATTAGGTCATTAATTTTTGTGTTGGAAAACATATCAAGCCCAATTAAATATTAGACCTAGTTAATTATTAGGTTCAAATATATTTTAGCCTAATTATTTATTAGGTTTAATTATATGAAGGTCAACTTTTTATTAGGTCTAATAAAACATTAGGCCCAATTAATTCTTAAGCATAATTAAATCTTAAGCACAATGAATTACTAGACTTAATTAATTGTTAACCCTAAGTATTTGCTACTTTCAATTAATTATTAGGCTCAATTACATCTTAGATCCAATATTTTATTAGGCCCAATTATTAATTAAGCTCAATTACATATTAAACCCGTAATTGTTTTAAAGGCTCAATTAATTATTTGACCTAATGAATTGTCATGCCAAATAAATTATTAGGTCCAATTCATTATTAAACTCAAGTATATGTTAGTCTTAATTATTTATTAAGCTCATTTAATTCGTAACCCAATTATATATTAAGCCAAAGTTTTTAGACCCATTAAATTTGAAACCTAATTAATTATTTGGTGTAAATGAATGGTTTTATACAATTAACTGTTAAGCTTAAATACTTATTAGGTCCAATTATTGCTATGGTCCAATTATTTCTATGGCCTAATAAACATTAGACTCAAGTTGTTCTTAGGCTGAATTATTTTCTAGTTTTATGTACTATAGACCAAATTATATGTTAGGGCTCATTGTTTATTATTAGACATAATTATCTACTGGACTCAGTAATTTATAAGGCCCAATTATATCACAAGTTCAATTATAATATGGATCCAATTGCATCTTAAGCTAAATTATATTATAAGTCTAGTTATAATTTTTTTATTGAGCTCATGATACTAGGCTTGATTAATTGTTGGGCCCATTTATATCGTACATCCAATTAATTATTTAGTTCAATTTTTTTAGGCCTAATTATGTATCACAACTATTTTGATCTTAAGTCCAATTATATATTATACCAAAATATTTATTAGGATCAATTTTATATGAATCTCAATTGTTTTATTTAACGTGACTAAATCTTAAACCAACTAGTTCTTATACACAATTAAATCTTAGGTCAAATTATTTATTAGGTTGAATAAATTATTAAGTATAATTATTTGTTGGGTCTAATTAATTGTTGAGCTCCCTTAACTGCAATCACATTCGATTATATCAAAGCCCTAATTGTATATGAGGCTTATTATATTATATGCATGTTTAGCTTTCAAGGTCTAATTAAATTTGAGACCTAATTAATTTTATTTCAAATTATATCTTTGGTCATATGTCGAATTTCAAATTTCAAATTATTTGTTAGGCCCAATCATATGTCGAATTATTTTTTGGGTTAAATTAATTTATAAGCCCAATTGTATCTTCGATCCAACTATTTTATAAGCCAAATTATATAATAAAGCCTAATTTTTTATAAAGTTCAATTAAATTTTGATCCCACTAATTTGCAAGCAAAATTAATAGTTAAGGTCAATTAATTATTAGGTTCAAGTAATTGTTAAACTCAACTAAATCTTAGACCAACTATCTATTAGACTAATTTAATTCTTAGGCCCTAAAGCTAATTATTTATTAGGCCAAATTTATATTGAGCATAATTTCTTATTGGACCAAATAAAATGATAAACCTAATTAATTATTAGGCCTAATGAATTGATGAATCCAATTAATTGTTGACCTTAATTACATATTTGACTCAATTAAATATTAGATCCAGTTAATTTTGGATCATAATTAATAATATTAGGTCCAATTAATTATTATGCTTAATTATATATTAAGTTTAATTATAGTTTACGTCTAATTATGTCTTAGGCTCAGTCAAATCTTGAACCCCAAATATATTTTTGACCCAATTATGTACAAATTAAAGATCATAGGCTCAATTATATAGTCAGTCTCATTACTAATTAGGATCAATCATATATAAAGGTAATTTTTTTGTTAAGTTAAATTCAAGCTTAAGTCTAACTAATTCATAAACATAACTAAATCTTAGATCCAATTAATTGTTAAGTTCAATTAATTATAAGGCTTAATTTCATCTTAGTCATAATTATTCATTGAGCTCAATTATGTGGTATGCTCAGTGTTTTATTAAACCTGATAGAATCTTAGACTCAATTAATTATTAGGCCAATGAATTATTACATCTAATTAATAGTTAAACTCATTTATATATTAGGCTCAGTTATTTATGAAGCCCAATGTTTATGAGAGGCCCAATTGAATATTAGGCCCAACAAATTTTTATACACAATTAAGTTTTAGGTCCAATTAATTGTTAAGTTTAGTTTTAATTACATCTTAAGGCCAATTAATTATTAGACCAATTGTATTTTAGACCAAATTATTTATTTGACTCATTTCATTCTTAAGCCAGCTATATATTAAGCTAAATTATTTCTCAAACCTAATTATATATTAAGATGCATTCATTCCTAGGCACAATTATTAGTTGGCTCAAGCATGTTAGACTTAATTATATCTTAGGCCTATCTAATTACTAGTTTAATAAGCCTGATTAAATCTAGGTTTAATAAATTATCAGGTATAATTAGATCTTAGGCCTAATAGTTTATTAAACTAACTTCCTTCTTAAACTCAATTATATATTAAGCACAAAATTTTATCAAGTCTAACTAAATTATAGGCCTAATTAAATCTTAGGCTTAATTGATTGTTAGGTCTAAGTATAACTAGGCTTTTTACACATTAAACCCAATTATTTTTTGGGTTTAATTAATTCTTAAGCAGAATTAGAATTTGTTCCTAAGTTCCATTATTTCTTATATTTATGCAAGATAAGCCAAAATTAATTATTATGGTAAATTAAATATTAAGATCAATTAATTATTTGGCTCAATTTTTTATTAGGTTCATTTTATTTTTAGGGCTAATTATATATTAAGTTTAATTATTTATTACCCCTAATTATATATTAACTTTAATTTTTTATCAAGCCTTATTATGTCTTAAACTCAACTAATTCTTAAACATAAATAAATCATAGGCTAATTTAACTATTACGGTCAATAAATTCTTCCAAATTATTTAGGGACAATTAATTGTTAGGTTTGATTTATCGTAAGGTTTGCTGCATTTTCGGCTAAATTATTTATTAAATCCACTTCGATTTTGGCCAAATTTAATATTAAGCTAAATTATCTATTAGGCACAATTATTTATTAGTCACAATTAATTTTTAGGCACAATTAATATATGGTAAGTTTCATTCATAGGCCTAATTAATACTTGGATTTAAGCACAATATGTCCAATTAAATTTTAGGCCCCAATTAATTATTATGTTCAATTACTATAAGGTCTAATTAGACCTCAAGTCTATTTATAATTTGTTAACAAGTGTATCTTAAACCCAATTACGACTTAGGTCCAATTCATTTTTAGGATCAATTATTTTTTGGGTTTATGCACATAGGTCCATTTAATTATTGAGCCTAGTTACATCTAAGGCCCAATAATGTATTAGGCCCAATTATTTGTTTCGTCCATTTCACCTTATGTTGAGTTATATATTCATATCATTTATTTTCTTAAGCCCAATTATATCTTAAGCCTAATATTTTATTAGATCGAATTAAATTTAAGAATCCATAATTCTTAAGTACAATTAAATCTTAAGCTTAATTTATTAAGATCAATTAATTATTAAGGTCAACTAATTATTAAAATCTGACCCAATTAATTATTAGAATCAATTGTTTATAAGGCCCAATTATAACTTATCTCCAATTTGTTCTTAGGCCCAATTATTTTTAAAGCTCATGCATGCTAGGCCCAATTAATCATTAGGATTAATAATATTTTGACCTAATTAATTATTCCACCAAACTATATTTTAGGTCGAATTATTTATTAAGCTCATTTCATTCTTAGCCCAATCATATATTAAGTACAATAATTTATTAGGCACAGTTACATGTTAAGCATAATTTTTTTAGGCCTTATCAAATCTTATGCCTAACTAATTCTTAGGTGCAGTTAAATCTTACATCCAGTTAATTGTTACTACAAAATTAATTGTTAGGCCCAATTATATCATAAGTCTAACATGTTCATGATCCAGATTATCTCTTAGGTTCATACATGATGGGCCAAATAATTATTAAATCTAATCAATGTTAGATTTAATTAATTATTAAACACGCTAAATAGTAAGGTCCAATTAATTGTTAATTACAATTATATATTTGGCCTAAGTAAATATTAGATCCAACTACTTTTTTGTTTCAATTAATAAATGTTAGTTCCAATTAGTTATTATGCCTGATTAATTATTATGCTCGATTATATTTTGAGTTTAATTTTAATTTAGATCCTATAATATCTAGGCTAAATTCATTTTCAAGCCCAATTATGTAGTGCACTCATGGATGCTACACCGCATTATATCTTAGACTCAATTATATTTCAAGTCAATTATATATTTGTGCATTTTGTTCTTATACACAATTATAGATTAAGTCAATTATTTACAAAGCCAAATTATATACTAAATTGATTATTTATTATGTCAAATTATATATGAAGCTCAACGTTTTATTAGGTCTAATTAAATATTAGGTCCAACTAATTTGTAGATAGAATTAAATCTCGGGTCTAATTAATTACTAGATTCAGTTAATTGTTGGGTCAAATTATTTATTAGGCTCAATTACATCTTAGATCTAATAATTTATTAAGTCCAATTATATATTAAGCCTAATTATTTATTATGCTGATTATATATTAAGCCCAATTTTATTAAACTCATTTGAATTCTAGGCTCAATTAATTATTTTGCCAAAGAATTGTTAAGTCCAATGAATTGTTAGGCTTGATTAAACCCATTTCATTCTTAAACCTAATTATATAATAAAGCCAAGTATTTATTACATCAAATTATATATTAAGCTCAAATTTTTATTATACTTAATCAAATCTTAGGCCTAATGAATTGTTAGGTCCAATTAGTTGTTATTATATATATTTGGTCCAATTAACTATTATATCTAACCAACTAATAAATTTAGGCTTAATTAATTATTATACTTAAATTTATCATGAGTTCAACTATGATTTGAGTCTAATTAATCTTAAATTTAATTCATTACCAGGCCAAATTGCATTCATACACACTACCACCATTTATATCCTAGACTTAATTAAATATCAAATGCACTTATATTTTAAGTCCATTTATTTATTATGACACTTCGTTCTTATACCTGATTATAAATTGAGCTTAATTATTTATTAAATCTAATTATATATTAGACTTAATTTTTTATTAGGTCTTATTAAATTTTAGGTATATTTAATTTTTAATCATAATTAAATCTTAACATTAATGAATTATTAGACCCAATCAATTGTCAAGCTAGATTACATCTTAGGCCTTATTATATCTTATATCTAATTAATTATTTAGCTCAAATAAATTTCAAACCTAATTATATATCAACTATGATCATATATGAAGCCAGCTTTTAATTTGGCCAAATTAATATTATGGCCCACTAATTCTTGGGCAAAATTAAATCTTAAACCTAATTAATTGTTACACTCATTTAATTTCTAAACTTTATTATTTGCTAGGTCTAATTAGTTATTTGGATCAATTAAATCTTAAATCAAATATTTTATGAGACGCAATTATATATTAATTTCAATTACTTATTAAGCCCGATTTTTCATTAAACCCAATTAAATCCTAGGCTCAATTAGTTGTTGACTAATTAATTCTTGGACCCAATTAATATATGTTAGGCAAAACTTGTTCATCAACTGAATTATCTCTTAATTTCATACAGAGTCAACAAAATTAAATCTTAGTACGTATTATTTCTTATTAGGCCCAATTATCTATGGAGCTTCATTATTTGTAAGGCCCTAATATGTCTTAGTTCAACTATAATTTAGGTCAAATTGTATTTTAGACCCAATTATTCATTGAATTTTTTTCAAGCTCTTACGCGCTAGCTTAGTCCAATTAATTAATAGCCCCATATATATCTTTGCCTCCATTATTTCTTTGGCCCAAGTAAATTTAAGCCCAACTAATTCTCAAATAATTGAATCTCAGGTCAATTTAATTATTAGGTCCAATTAATCGTTAAACTCAATCAAATTTTTAGTTAAATTATTTATTAAATCAAATTTTTTATTAAACTCAATCAAATCTTAGGCTTATTCAATTATTAAGTCCAATTAATTATTAGTCTCATTTAGGCTTAACTAAGTATTAGATCCAATTAATTTTTAGGCTTAATTAATAAATATTAGGCCTAATTAGTTATTTAAGTTCAATTAATTATTAGGCTCAATTATATCTTAAGTTCAATTATAGTTTGGGTCCAATTATGTCTTAGGCTCAATTCATTCTTATGTTTAGTTATGGATTGGGTTCATGGATGTTGCACCTAATTATATCTTATACCAAATAAAATATTAGACTCCATCATATTTTTGGCCTAGTTATTATTAATCTCATTTCGTATTGAAACCCAATTATAAATTAAGTTCAATTATTTATTTGACTTAATTATATATTTTGTTTAATTTTTTATTGAGCTCAATTAAATTTTAGGCCAAATTAATCATTAGGCTCAATTGGATTTTAAACCTTATTATATCTTAGACTGAGTTAATTATTATACTCAAATATATTTTAGGCCAAATTATTTATTAGACCCAATTATAGACAAAACCAAAATTTTTATTAGGCTCCATTAATTCTTTAGACAAAATTAAATCTCATGTCTAATTAATTATTAGACTTAATTAATTGTTAGGTAGAATTATTTGCTAGGTCTAATTAATTATTAAGCTTAATTACATTTTAGGTCCAATATTTTATTAAATCTTATTATATATTAAGCCCAATTATTTATAAAGCTCAATTATATGATAAGCCTAACTTTTTTTATCAAACTTAATTAAATCTGAGGCTCAACTAATTATTTGACTTTATGAATTGTTAGGTCAAATAAATTGTTAGGCTCAATTACAAATTAGACTCAATTATTTATTAGGACCATTTCAATTTTTTTATTAAACTCAATTTTTTTATTAAGCCTAATTAATTATTTAGAATAATAAATCGTTTGGTCCTAGTAGTTCTACTCAGTTAGATATTAGGCCTAATTATTTTTATAGTCTAATTAATTCTTAAGTTCAATTAATATAAGTTAGGCTCAATTTACTCTTGTATCAAATTATTTCTTAGTTTCATGCGTGATAGACTCAATTATATTTTAGGTCACGTCAATTATTAAGCGTAATTATCTGTTGGATATGATTATTTATAAAGTCCAATTATATTTTAAGTCCAATTATAATATGGTTCTATTTATATCGTAGGCTCATCTTGTTCTTAAGTCCAATTAATTGTTGTGTAACACACTAGGCCCAATTATATTATAAGTTCAAATAACTATAGGGTCCAATTATATTTTAGTTCCAATTACATACTAAGCTCATTGAGCTCTTAGCCCAATTATTTATTAGGATCAATTATTTAATAAACCTAATTTTTTATCAAGTTAATTAAATCTTAAGAACAATTAAATCTATAACTCCAATTAAGTATTCGACCCAAGTTAACTACTAGACCCAGTTAATTATGAGGTCAAATCAATTATTAGGCTTAATTACATCTTCCACCCAATTATTTACTATGTCCATTTTATTCTTAAGCCTAATTATTTATTAGGCCCAATTAATTATTAGCCCAATTAATTATTAGGTCTAGTTATTTATAAGACATAATTATATTTGAAGTCCAATTATTATATTGAATATAACTATATCTAGGCTTAATTCATTTTTAGACTAAATTATTTGTTGGGCTCAGTATGCTCGACCCTATTAGTCATTAAGCTCAATTATATCTAGAGGTCATTTAATTAGTTACGAGGCTCACTTATAATTTGAGAACAATTATGTTTTAGATCCAATTATATCTTCATTTTAATTTATTCTTAGACCCAATTATTTTTTGAGCTTATGCACGCTAGGCCCAACTAATCATTTGGGTCAATTATATCTTAACCATGAGTAACTATCTGGCCTAATTATATTATTCGTTGAATTATATATAAAGCCCATTTCTTTCTTAACTCAATAATTTATTACTCCTAATATTAAGTCTAATTTTTTATTAGGTCTATCAAATCTTAAGCATAACTAACATCTAAATCTTAGGCCCAATTAATTATGGGGAATTTGTTTTTGTAGCCGTCCGTGCAAGGATATTTGTGTAAATAATCAAAATTAGTAATGTATTTGTTTTTAGCACATTTTAGACATTTAAGACAAAATTATCCTTTGTCCAACATGTGCAATTACTCATTTATCCAAACATAGAATTTGAGAAGTCAAACATATCAAACGTCTCTCTTTCCCTCTCTTATTACTCTAGCGCTAAACTTCATCACTTAGTTTTGTCCCTTTACATTCTGTGTTTGTTCGTTTCTTCGCTTTCGTTGTAAATCGACCTTTGAAGAATATCCGCAAGCTACTGAGTCACAAAAAAATCAATAGCAGTATGTTTTTAAACAATATTTTCAACTCAAATTCTTCATTCCTTTCTACTGAATATCGACTTAGTTTCGTCCCTCGTTTTTCATTCATTGTTTTTTTTAATATTTTTGAGTTTGGTTTATGGGTATAATAGCTTGAATACACGTTTTGTTTAATATTTTTGGGCTTTGGTATTAGTTTTCCAATCTGCGATGTTTGGGTGATAAATCACAGTGTATTTTTTCATGGGTTTATCATATTCGTACCATGTTAGGGCAAATTGTTCATAGTTTTAGGAATTGAACTAATTAATCGTACCTAGTTTCATAAATCGTACCTAATTTTTGGTAAATCGTACCTAGTTTTTGGAAATCGTACCAATTTATCGTATCAAGTTTTTTAAATCGCATCTTATTATTGTTTACTCTAATTTTGATGTTTTTTTTTCGCCTAACTGTAGATGGCAACCAGCTCTACTTCTCAAAAGCCATATGTGATCCCCAAAGAGTCCTGTAAGACTGGAAAGATACTAAAACACTGCGACAATGATGTCATCCCTACCTT
This sequence comes from Moringa oleifera, assembly GCA_021397835.1. NCBI lineage: Eukaryota > Viridiplantae > Streptophyta > Magnoliopsida > Brassicales > Moringaceae > Moringa > Moringa oleifera. Next base: position 342,623 of record JAJFZO010000184.1, on the reverse strand, counting down.
GAAGGAAATTTTGGATGACTCTCAGAAGGAGAAGTTTGAAGGGACCTGCTTGGGGCATTTTTTACATTTGCACAAAGATTTTAACTTCTCTAGGATTATTGTCCATAATCTTTTGCTGCAAGAGATTCAACAAAACCGCGAAGACGAAATTTGGTTTAGGCTTGGGTAGAATGAAGTTCGTTTTAGCAAAGTTAAATTCTGCCTAATCACTGGCTTGAAGTTTGGTGAGCTACCGGACACAGACAAAATTGCAAAAAATCCATCTGGTGTTCTTGCTAAATACTTCGGGGGGAGGGGTAACGTCAGCGATAGTAGCATCAAGACAAGGCTGCTTGAAGGAGAGTTTAAAGATGAAGATGACAAGCTGAAGTTGGGCTTACTGTATTTGCTAAATGGTTTTATCAAAGGCCATGACGAGCACCAGTATGTACCCACGTGGCAGTTCCATTTAGTAGATAATATTGAAGCCTTCAACTGCTTTCCATAGGGCACATGGGTGTACTGCAACTCCTTGCAGCATTTCAAGAAGGCAGTTGCGAATCGAGCCATGGACGTTAAAAGGGTGAACTACAATACCTAATGGCTTCATATGGGCACTGCAAGTAAGGATCGTACCTTTTTATTTTTTTTTTCATTTATTTAATTGAATCCATGTTTTATCTTCATGAAGCCTAACCTGATTTTCTTTTCTTTTTCCATAGATTTTTGCCTTCGAAGTGATTCCTGCTACCAACATGCACAGTAGTAAGTTGACAGGCTCGAACCTGCCATTGCCTAGAATTTGTTGATGGAGGTTCCATCGGAAGCCACATGCAGCAGATTGCAAGAAGATTTTCACTAACACTGTAAGTAACATTGTATCTTCATTTTCATTTCGTACCTACCTTTCCGATTTCGTGTCTTCATTTTCGATTTCGTACCTATATTCCTAATTTCGTGCCTTTATTTTGTAATTTTGTATCTTCATTTTTCATTTTGTCTTCTTTTTTCAATTTCGTACCTCAATTCTCAATTTTGTACCTACATGCATTCTCAATTTTATGTCTTCAATTTTTAATTTCGTGCCTATATTCTCAATTTTGTGTCTTCATTTTATTCAAATTCGTACCTTTATTCTCAATTTTGTGCCTTCATTTTTCAATTTCATACCTTTATTCTCAATTTCGTGCCTTCATTTTTCAATTTTGTACCTTTATTTTGTAATTTCGTAGCTTCATTCCTTATTTTGTACCTTCATTCTTCATTTCGTATCTTTCATTTTCAATTTAGAAGCTTCATTTCGTATTTTCAAATGGCAGCTAAGCTAAAGTTGGAGCCAATAATTGCTGAGAGCCATGCCCCTTATTGTGTTGGAGTTGAAGACTCGACCATACCGTTGTAGCCATATGCTCAAGCCAATGTACCGGCTACACGATCGAGTGGGGATGAGGACACTGTAGAGGGTTTCATCCAGGACAAGTCCACGAAATTGCCTTTTTCTTTGCCAAAGCAATACAAGGTATGTATTCTTCATAATAGATATGAGTTTTGTTGTTGTGTTTTATAATTAACAACTTATGTTACTTGCAGTGACGAGTTGACTTTCTTCCTGTAAAGCGACCGAGGGATTATGCATCTAATGAAGTCGTCAGTGACAGAAGAGAGCCGAGGCCACAGAGGATGGCCCCTGAGGTGCGGGAGTACAACGTTGAGGGTGAAGCACCTGGTGCAGAAAGAACTACAGAGAATCCAGAAGTTTGTCGTCGCCTCACTACTATGAAGGTGAAATTAGATCTCCTTGAGGCGAAGCTAAACCAAATGGAATCACAAAATGAAAGACGCCATGAGGAGTAAATGGCGTTCTTAAAATCCATCTAGCTCTCAGTGCAAGGATACGGATTTGGTGCTCGAGACCCTCCCCGTCCTATGTCAGAACCAGTTCCTAATGATGTAAGTAATGTCGTATGTAACAATTACTTTAGTTTTTTGTTTTTAATATTGTACAACTTATGACATGAAGATGAAATCTTTAATTATTTTTTCTTTTTTTCAGGGTGTTAATGCAGGCTCCGCATCACATCATCCCATCATTGAGGAAGCTAGGGACTCTGCAGACTCTGTAGAGGAGATCTTGGCTCCTGCAGTGCACTTCCATGAAAAAGAAGCCACTGTAGGGCCAACGGATGAGGAAATGGCCCCTGCAGTAGGTCCACAGAATGAAGATGTGGGAGGCTTGGCTATTAACCCAATTGAGGCAACTGACAGTGTGCTGCCAGTTGTTAGGACTCGTAAAGGGTCAAGACAACTGTGCAGCCCATATGTCAACCTTAACACTGGGAAAAAAAGAGCCAAGTACTCTCACATGGTGAGTACAAAGGCCAAATTCACAGACAAGGTCCTCACTGCATTCAATGAGTTCATGAGTGGCCAATCATAGTAAGTCATTTATAATTATATTTTATGTTTCATTAGCTAGATTGAATTTTCATTTTTTAACTTTTACTTACACTTTATTTTCATTTTCTTTAGCCGCAATGTACGTATCCATCATTCGGTTAGTACAGAATGGTTTAAAGCCTTCAAAGACAATGATGAATGGGTCTATGACTCTGTAAGTTAGTAATTTTACAAACTATTGTTCTTTACATTTTTACCATATTAGAATTAGCATTCGTGCCTTCACTTCATATACTGATTTAATATTACATTATTATTTTTGTTGTGTCAACCAGCATATTGAAGCATATTTGAGTCTCCTTCGAAAAAGGCAGAAGGAGTTTCCTCAACAATATGCAGAAGATGTTTGCATCTGCGATCCTTGGCTCTATGTAAGTTTTTTGGAATTTAATTGTTTAGATGCTTTATATTCAATTTGTTTATTGATTTTGTTTTGCTTAAATTTGTAGACAGCAATGTTTTACATTTACAATGAATATCAAGTGGATCCAAATACTGATTGTCCTCCTCCACACTCCAATTTTGAAGCACATAGGTGGGAACCAGACTTCCTGGATCGTGTGAGAGGCAAATTTTGTCATGATTGTCCAGCTTGGCACACTGTGAATAAGGTATGTATATCTTTATTGGTTGGTTATAACTATTTTCTTGCAATATTATGAGAACTCTTAACTGAAATTTAAATAATATTTTTCAATGTAGTTGATGGTTCCATGCCACGTTGGGGGATCTCACTGACTGCTAGTGGTTGTAGATTTGAAGATATTTTATTTATGAATTTTTGACTCTTTCCAACAAGAGATCCTTATTGAGGTGCGTATTCGGCAACAAAACCCCTTCAGATATATGCTACCTAGTTACATGGCTAGTGGGGGATATTTCATGCGGAAATCGGACGTTAATAAGCCGAATATTCCACTCTCATGCACACTAGAGCCATAAAACAAAGTCCCCCAGCAGAAAAAATGGTAAGAGTCTTTTTTGCTAATTATTATCCTTATTTAGAAGTTTTCTGTTCAATGTCAATTTCTTTTAACTGTGTTGTTATTTTTTTCAGTGGCAATTGCAGGCCTCACATGCTGTACATAATAGAGCATTTACTAGCTGGGAAGACACTCAAATACAATAACAAAGACATGCCAAAGATACGAAGGCATATGACCATACATGTATTTGCTAACTCAATTGTAGATGATAAGGGTTAAAATAATTTTATTCTTTTTACATTACATTGTATTCATTTGTATATACATTCAAAAATTGTGTATAATATTTTTTTTGCAAATAAAAGAATCATTTTCAGTACATTGTGTAATCATCTTGCTTTTTCCCTCATCTACAAATAATTTTCAGTATATTGTTAGCGTTCATTGAAGACTATTGAATGTGCGATTTATTTAACATTGAAGATACGATTTTACTAATGAAGGTGCGATTTATTTACCATTAAAGGTACAATTTATTTACTATTAAAGGTACAATTTTTCTAAGAAAATACGAATTAATGGTGTGATATAATATTTATGGTACGATTTTATGACTAAAGGTACGAAATGATTGTGCGATTCAATATTTAAGGTACGATTTTTAGTGTTGCATTTGTGAAAATAGTGGTACGAATTAAATGTACGATTTATTATTTAAGATACGAATACAATGTACGATTTTATTAATAAAAGTGTGAATTAATGGGGTGATATATTATGTAAGGTATGATTTTACGAATAAAGGTGAGAAATGATGGTGCGATTCAATATTTAAGTTACGATTTTAGTGTTGCAAGTGTGAAAATGATCGTGCGAATTGAAAGTACAATTTATTATTTAAGATACGATTATAATATACGATTTTACTAATAAAGGTGTGAATTAAAGGTACGAAGTCATAGTCAGTAGGTATGATTTAGTATTGAAGTTGGGAATTGAAGGTGCGAAATCATTGTCCAATCAATTGCATTGCCAATATTGCCACCATTACATGAATTAACCTGTACAAAACAGTCATTACCGTATAAAAATTTAAAAATCACAAAATAGTATACTAATCAGTAATGAAAAATAAGTTTACAAATAATAATAATATAATCAAAACATTAGGATTATCATAAACCATTTGTGTTATCATCTAGTAAAGTTGAATTGAGAGGCATTTTACAAGTTTGTGAATTACGTCCAACTCCACCATAATTACAACATTTACGACGCAATTAATCAGGCACCTTAGATGATCGAGAGTGACTCACTCCATCATAATATTGTGGATTCGAGCACGTCAATCGATTATGTCCATATTGCATGCATCTAGAGCACTTCTTTTAGACCGTCCTCTCCCCACCAGAGGGTATTCTCCATTTTTTAGGATGCCCTACTGACTTACCATTATTTAGTGGTAATACCATAACTCTTCTAACTTCCTCAGGTACATTCCAACCAGACTTATCACCAAATGGAAATACCGGCTCAGAGTATGCTGCTACTAGTTGATCCTGTTTATAGTAGTTAGAGCAAAGAGTTATGAAGTCAATATTACGTTCCTTGTAAAAAAAATAACCAATTTGTGAAGTTAATACAAGCAATAACAATGAATAATTAAAAAACATTAACAACAGAACCATCAATGTCACCTGGAAGCTGCTAGTGCATGTGCATATGGCAAAAGATCAGCCTGAAACTCTCTACAAGTGCAAGTACATTCAATAAGATTCACAATTGCCTCCTTACCCTTTTGCCTAACTAAAAATACATTCTAATCAACATTGGAAACTGTCATTTGTAATGAAACTTTTTGTCTCTCAGTCATCAATGAGTGAGCCCATTCTGTTAGTTGTGACCTCCAAACCTTAGCTTTCTCAAGTCGATTATAGAACCAATGTTGCATCATGTCTCGAATGAATTCCAATAGGGCTGTCATAAGTAACTCTCGAGCAAATTACAGACACGAATTTAAGCTCTCAGTTATGTTAGTGGTCATGAGTTTATATCGTCTCCGGGGGCAATACACACATGACCATTTTCTCAGATCTTCCTTCATGATATATTCGAATACTTTAAGGTGATTAGCATGCAACTTAGTCATCAATTTATTAAATTTAGATTCTTGATATACCCTTGCTGCATTATAAAATATCTTAGATATATCTTCCCTCTTGAATTTATTTTTTATATTTTGGGCCATATGCCACGAACATAGACCATGACAAGAATTGGGAAGACCTTTGCGATGGCATTTGCAACACTCACATGATGATCTGATATAATAACCAAGTCCTCAACTGAATCTATAGCTTCTTTCAGCTGTCGCAAGAACCACTCCCATGCATCATAGTTCTCGGAGTCACCATAACCGAATGCTAGTGGATATATCTGTTCATTCCCATCTTTGCACGCCGCTACAAACATTACACCGTGAAACCTTCCTTTTAAGTGAGTGGCATCGATAGCAATGACCGGTCTGATTACTAAATGAAACCCCCTCAACGATTGCCCAAGAGCCACAAATAAATACTTAAATCAATTAGTTCCATCTTCAATGCATATGTGAGCCTTAGTTCCTGGATTAATTGTTTGCAACATGTGGTAGTATGACGACAATTATTGATATGACTCAATTGGGTCACCATATGTAAGAGATAATGCATACTCTGTAGCCTTTCAAGGTTTACTGTATAAAATTTATATGCCATAAAGTTCTTTCATATCACCCATGATATCTTTCGACTTAATGATTCTAGCATTAATAGACAACCTTTGAGCCACAATTTCTTCAATAATGGCAGAACTTGCTTGTCGATGCCGTCGATGCAACTCTTCAACTATGCAAGTGTGTGTCAAATCACACCTTCTAATTTGGAAGAATTGCCCTTGTGCAACTCTCACAGCACAAATCTTCCATGCACAATTTTTTTCTCTATAAGCAATCTTAAATAATGATTTGTTAGGCCTAGTGACTCTAAATTCAAAGTTCTCAGTTAAAGCATGCACACCCAAAAATCCCTTCAGCTCTTTTTTGTTCAAAAAAAATTGACCTCTAGCAAGGGTGTCAATTGGAGTCATTGATTCTATAATAGAAGTTGACGCAAGACCGTGTAATTCAGCACCCAACACACCATACCGTCTGACAACACCATCACTTTAATTATTATGTACTTCTAGGGATGTAACTGGGGCAAAAGGTGGGACAGGACATAGATTCTCATTCAATTCTTCATTGTCGGGTTCTACTTCTGGATTGGGTTCACATTGATCTTCACTGGTGGGTTGAGTAGGATGAGTTTCCATGATTAGGTATTTACACCTAATATCATAGTCCATCCGCTCATCTAAGTTGATCTCATCGGTATGGATCTTATTAGTATGCTGAGTGGCAACGGGAGTCTCACTATGGATGAATGGTTCAATGCCATATACATCTAATTCAATAGTTGGATTACTCCCAGAACAACTTATGTTAATAGGATTGACTCGTCCTGAAATTTCACGTTCACATAAACTTTCTCTATTCTCAACAAAATTTCTCTCCACTAGATCAACAATCACACGAGGAACTATGCTGTCATCGTACAACATAAACTCAACATCGTCATCATTCACTAACTCAATTTTGCTAGCAGTTTTTTCAGATCTTACTATAGTATGCAGTACAACATCAGTCATAGTGAAATCAGCCTCCACACAAGATTTAACTAAATCCAGCAACTACACATATGTCAAACCCCTTCGAACAATATATCCCTTAGTTTTGATATATTTGCCAACATACTCAAAACTACCACTGGACTCAGACCACTCACCATTGCAAGTTACAATTATCCGCATTCTGTAATGTCAAAGAAAATATTTTAAATTATAACTGAAAAGAATTATTTATAACATAAAATAAGGCGCAATTTCATAAACTTGTTACGATTTCATGAGAGAAGTTACGAATTAGCATAATAATGTTACGATTTACTAAGATATGATTTTCAAACATATATATTTTTTCATATTCTATATATAACGGAGAACACTTATATTTAAGCTACGTTGTTGTTCAAATGCATAATTATGTTATGATTTATCAATTAAGATACGATTTTTAAATATACATATATATACATACATACATATATATACACATTCATATATATAAGGAAGGACACAAATTATATTCAAGCTACATTATTGTTCAAAGGTATGCCCGTCACCCTTTTCACCTTCGAGCACGTTTTGATTTTGAAGACAAATATGTTGTGAAAAAACACGAGATTGAGAAATATGCACTCAAAAATATGAGCTTTCTTCTCTGCAGGACAAATAGTTAAAAATGTTAGTGACTACCTTCGATTCCTTCTTTGGATCTTGGATACAAAGGAGGGAAGAAAAAACCAAAAGAGAGAGCAAAGAAAAACCTAGATCCAAGAGAAAGAGGTCGAAGAGAGAGAGAGACCTCAAAAGGAGAAAGTATTCAGACAAATCTCCTCAATTTTTGAATTATTTTAATTTCAAGGGTATCATTGTTTTTTGTAAGGATATTTTCATCTTTTTGATACATGTAAGTGCTAAAAAAAAAAAAACTTAGTAAAAGTAGTTTCTTTTGCAAAAAAAGATTGGCGAGATGCTAATTTTGAAAATTTCTTCATTATAGATTAGGTCCAATTTTTTTTATTAGACTTAATTAAATTCTTGGCCCAATTAATTTGTAGTTATGGCTAAATCTTATTCATTGTTTGGTTTAATTAACAATTAGGCTAAGTTACATCTTAGGTCGACTTATTTTTGGTACCATTAATTCTTAGGTTCAATTAATATACATTCAGCTAAATTTGCTCCTAATCTAAATTCTTCTTTGTTTCATGAGGATAAACCCAATTATTTCTTAGTCTTATTATTTATTACCAGGATTAATTATCTAATAGACTCAATCATTTGTATGACCTAATTATATCTTAAGTTCAATTATTATTTAAGTCCAATTATAAGTTAAGCTTAGTTTGTTTTTAGGCTTAATTAATTATTACACTCAATTACATTTTAAATTTAATTAATTATTTAGCCAAATTAGTTGGTAGACCAATCATATATTAAGCGTAATTATTTATCATGATCAATTATCAATTAAGGCTAATTTTTTATTAGACCTAATTAATTATTGGTCTAATTAATTGTTAGACTCAAATAAATTTTATCTCCAATGATTATAAAGCTAATTTAGTCGTTAGACTCAATTATATATTAAGGTCAATTATTTATTAGGTCAAATCATATATTAAGTAAAATTTTCTATCAAGCCCAATAAAATCTTAAACCTAGTTAGTTGTTAGTCCCAGTTTATATTAAGTTTGATTTATTTAAGTGACATAATTATGTAGTAAGTTAGAATTTTTTATTAAAGGCTCAACTAATAATTGAAATCAATGAATTGTTAAGAATGAATTGTTAGGTCTAGTTAATTGTTAAGTTTAATTATATATTAGGTTTAATTATTTTTATGCCCAATTAATTCTTAAGGTTAATTAATATATATTAGATCCAATTATTTCCTAAGCCTCATGATTTCTTGGGTTAATGTATGATAGGTCTAATAAGTTATCACATTCTATAAATGTTAGGTCCAATTAATTTAAGCCCAATAATATCTAAAGAGCAACTGTACTTGGCATGTTATATCGTAGACTCAATTATATATAGACCTAATTATATTATATGTCCAATTTTTATGGCCTAATTATTTTGAAGTCTAATTATATCCTTGGCCATAATCACTATAAAAAAGAAATCAACATTTAGTGATGGATTAGTAGCGAAAATAGTTGTCACCAAAGGAATTAGCGACCAACTTTTATGTCCGTCGCTAAATTAGCGATCAATGTTTTTTCATCATTAAATTAGCGATTGATTTTTTTGTTGCTAATTTGGTGATCAATTAAATCAGTCACTAGCACATCGTAATATAGTGACAATTTTAACAATTGATTTGGTGACCAATTGTAATCAATCGCTTAAATTAGCAACTGATTATAATCGATTGCTAAAAATTTAGTGACTAATGTAATTAATCGCAAAAAAATTTTTAGTTAGCAATTGATTTGGCGACCAATTATAATCAATCACTAAACTTAGCAACTTATTATAATCGATCGCTAAACTTAGCAACTGATTATAATTGATCGCTACATATTTAAGTTAGTGACTACTTAGATTCACTCGTTAAAATTTTTTATTAATTTAAAAATATAATTAATTTTAAATTAGATAAAATTCATGAAAAATAAAATATATAAAATAAAGAAATACAACATGTTTTTTGTTTTTCATAAAATAAAAATTACATAAATGAAATCAAATATTTTGTTCTTAAAAAAAATGACATCTAATAATCATGTAGTACTCGAGGTGTGCTTATCAAAAGAAGAGCCTTCGTCTTGCAGATATGCTCATTCATATCAAGCTCTCTCTGTAAGCACTCTTGCATATCGTTCTCATAGCATAAGTGAGCTGCTCTCTTGCCTTGCACTCTTCATTTAATTGCTCCTCCATAGCCTTACGTTCCAACTCCATGCACTTTTCCATAGCTTTCATTTGAAAGCACATATCCTGCATGGTTATATTATCAATAAAGCATCCACTATTAGAGTTGCTACCTGAAAACCAATCTCAAAAACCTTACGCTTCTTCTCTCCACCTACAGCCTCATAGTAGAGCTTACTGTAATCTACGTTAAGTGTGGTAGAAGATTCTTTCTTTAGTTGAGAAGCTGAAGAAACCAACTCCTCGAAGCGTTCCCATAATAAAGCAGTTTGTTAACTAACTCGTTAGCTAAATCAAATAGTGAAGTAAAAAAGATAGCATAATTTTAGTTATTTATTAAATTTGTAAGATAACTAGCTTATATTAATTTCCCTAGTACGCTCATTTATGAGCTCATTGGGGTTAGACTTCTTAGTGTGGGTCCGTTTAAAAAACTTTATTGTAGTAGGCTCCCAACCCAACTCCTATGTTTGATAGAAAAACGTATTTAATAAATAACCATATTAATTTTCTTTTAAAGTGTAGATATCACACAAAGCAAGTGTCGACAATGGTTTTGTAGTAAACATGAACCAGCACTATGTCGAGAGGGACTTGACCCGAGTTTGCCCATCTCGCTCCGTCAATTGTAAGACATGATCTCGCACTTTTCTTTATACTCTAACTGATTCCATTCTATTTACCATTGCTCCCATACAATATTTGGGACAAATTTAGGATTATCTCTTACCTTGTGGTGACATGTATACATCAAGTTAGCATATTGGTTAGCACAAGCCTTCCATGTGGCCTTTACCATGCCATCTATTTTTTCATTCCATGTAAAATATTTATTTCAAAAAATAAAAAAGGTATTCCAAAAAATTGCCATCCTCGTGTACCCAGATGGATCAACTCTCTCTTAAATGATCTTATAAATCTTTGTTAAACATTTATGTGAAGGCTTGATCTTGTTAAATTATTCAATAAAATAATAAGTAGTAAGTAACATTGGTAAAATTTATAAAGATAATGATACAAAATATTGAAAGACATTAATTATGAATACTTATGTGACATTCTTTACAAAAAATCTACTATATACTTGTGCTCTGCAAACTTGCTGAGCTAGACATCCCAATAGTAGCAAAATCAAAAGAATTTAAAAGAAAGCTAGCAAACCCCTCTGTGGGTATAGATGCTCCATGTGAAGTTGGTGTAGCTGCATTATCCTCATCATCTTGAATATGTGGATCTCTCCCTTCGAAGTACTCGCCTCTCCCTTCAGAGTCACCTCATCTCCCTCGACCTTTTATGTAAGTATGTGTCCATAAAAGTTGGTTTGATAGCTAAAGTTTTATGAAAAATTCGACAAAATCTCCCTTAAAAATTGAATTAAAACCTTTGAAATACACAATGAGAATACAATATAATAAATAATCAAATTAACCAATAGCTATTTTATAAAATAGATTATTTAAAACATAATATTCAATAATTCAAACAACAAATTTTATATAAACATAACTAATCATCATCTTCAGACTCTTCTTCTTCCTTTTTTTCTTCCACTTCATCTTTATCTTCTTTAGTAGAAAAACTTTCAAATTCTGATGTCTTCTTCCTCATCATCAATATCTATTCATGTCTCAGTTGAATCATTTAAAGATATAGGATGATCGTTCACATCATTCTAAACCTGATGGACATCTTTTTCATCATCTTGAAAAAAAACATCTTAGGTTAATCCACCAGTGAAATTAAAATCTGGAAGTTCAACGACAAACCTGGCTTTTATTTTGCAAACAACCCATCAATCATGCTTATCACGCCTTAAGATTGGAGAAGGAACATAATAGACTTGAGCTGCTTGTGAAGCTATGACAAATGGTTCATACTTATTCAATCTCCTTATGTATTGACATCCACTAGATTATATGATTTATGTACTTTAGTGCCTACATTCAGTATAGGATCAAACCATTCACACTTAAACAAAATGTTTCTCTTAATTAGTAACGCAGAGTATTCTAATTGTAACACTTCCAAAAATATACCAAAACAGTCATTTTCATCTGTATTATAATTGGACCCTTTAATGCAAACTTCACTGCTCAATGTTGATCTATCCGAACCATGTCATTCAGTGTGAAATTTATATCCATTGACATGGTATCCTGGTTATGACTTCATAGATGATCTTTAACAACATCCTTGATAAAGTTATTATCAACAAAATTTAGTGGGTCGTGTGCTTGTAAATATTATTGAATTGATCATTTTACTATATTTACCAAAAATAATTAATAATTCAAAAAATATAAATTATAAGTATGCACATGTAGATTAAATCAATTTGATAATTGAAGCTCTAGATAAGTGTCAACCTCATGATCAGTTATGCGTGGACGTTGTTCATACAATTGGAAAATATAAATCTTACAAAACATTGTTTAAAACAAACAATCATTGCTATGATTAAGGGATGAGATACGTACTCTATGAATAGTTCAATCTCATGATAATCTAACAAAACATATGTTTGAGCGACTTGATATTATTCCTTAGTTAAATATCTAGATTTTTCTTTTCCAAATGCACGATAAGGATGTTTAAAAATTGATAGATTTTCTTCATGCTCTTCTGAATCATAATCATTAGCATTGTTTTATGGCATTCTCAGATGTTGTGTATTGACATGTCGCTCGAAGTAGTGCGAACAAAACGATGATGCTTCTTTAACCAAATACGCATTGCCTATCGACTCTTCTTCTTTGCCTTTATCTTTAACATTATTTTTCAACTTTCATAAGTACTTAAAATGACAATTGAGGATGATCAAATTAATTAACTGATTTAAATAAATGATCAAGTAATCGAATGAAATGATAAATTAATTATATAAAATTATGATTGATACCTTTAAAATTGATACATCTATAGACACTACACTAAACCAACTATCTTTACTTCATAGGCTAACCAAAAGATGTCACATTAAGTCAAAGAAGCTTAAGGGAAATATATGTTTGAGTTTACGTAAAATTATAAGGATCTCATCAAGTCATCCCATAACTTCAACCCAAATGATAATTGATGTAAGTTCTCTAAAAAAAAAATACTTAACTCTATTAGGACCTGCCATATATTAGGTGGCAGCCACTCATGAAATCTGCTGGATAGTAATCGCTGCATAAAAACATGAAAGTCATGACTCTTCATCCCAAACAGCTTATGTTTCAACACACCTTGGCATGTTTAATGCATATCCATTAGGAAATCTTAGATTCTTCACCCACTCACACAATGTTTCTCTACTTGCTTTATCAAAGGTGTAACAAGCTTTAAGGTATTTTCTAGTTGCTGCGGTCCTCACTAACTTAGGGCATCTACAAAAAGTCTTTAAACCCTTGACTTTACATTATCCTTTGTTTTCCCTTCCACATTCATGATTATGTTAAACATGCTATTGAAAACATTTTTCTCTATATGCATGACATTGAGGTTATCTCATATTAAGTTGGTACGCCAATAAGGTAGATCCCAAAATATGCTTCATTTTCTCTAATCTCATGTCTTGCAAATAGGATCATTTATCTATTGATATCCAACTTTTATAATATTTCTTAGTCCTAATTCATCAATTTTATATAGTAATTTATACCCAAATTTAATAAGAGGAGTTACTCTTCTCACTATTTTATTCCTAATAAACACAGTTTTATTCCTCTAAAATGGCTAATCTTCTAACAAGAACTTATGATAATTATCAAACCAAGATTACATATGCTCATTGGGAAGGGTAAATGCATCTGAATCCTCTCTACAATAAGGACATGTAAGTTTTCCTGATGTACTCTAGCCAAATAATATTAACTAGATAGAGAAGTCACTAATGGTCCATATTAGAGTAATTTTTTATGATGAAATTTTATTTGCAAGAGACATCATATGTAAGTAACCCAACCTGCCATGACAATTGTAACTTTACTATCAAAGGCTATAGGTAGACATCCAATCTATCTTTTGGATTCATCAGTCTAGAAATGATCACAGTTAGAAACATGTACTCCTTTTTCATGCACATCCAAAGGGCTAAGTTATAAAGTGTGACTATTATTGGCCACAAAGAATATTATTGTCTAGATTGATTGAATGGTTGAAATCTATGAGTGCTGAAACCTATTCTAACATTCTTATGTTCGACAACAAAAAATGGATGTGACTGATTAAAATGCATCCAATAAGAGAGTAAAAGCAATGACGTATGAAACCATCTTCAATCTCATGTTCTGCATGCCATCTCATGTTTTCATTTTGGCTTCCTATATACATAATCTTTATAAGTGTGGAGTCAGAGGAAAATAATACATTTTCTTATATGGAAGAAGTATTTTTTATTTGTTAAATCCTCTTCTTCGTACCTTAGACCATGAATGATCACAAAACTTACAATACCTTAGCTCACTGTCTTTGCCTTAATATAACATGCATCTGTTGTTACAACAGTGAATCTCTTCAATCAGTAACCTAATACCTTGCACATATTTCTTTGTATTGTAAAAATTTCTAATCATTAGATTATCGACTGGCATAATCTCTTTCATTAATCGATAAATATCATTGTAACACCTTTCAAAAAATGTGATGTCCTAACTTCATGTTCAACATTTAGCAATAACAGATAGTTTTTAATGATGTTTAGGCATTCGAATGAAGGGATTCCTTCATATGTTTTGGATTAAATTCTGGACCAATTGCATTCATTACCATTATTTGGTATGTGTTGGCAAATGCATGCATAGTAACAAATCTTTCTTTAACATAATGTTCAATTGTCCTAATTAGAATATTCATTATTTTTTCATGACGACTCTAAGCATAATATTTTGATACAAAATCATATTTAACCAAATGACATCTAACCACATCAATAGCCTCATATCGATGATTTTGACACTTTTTTTGGTTACATGGACACTTATCTTATCTCCATCCATGAATGCCAGCTGATCATAAGCAAATTGGTTACATGGTGCCCGATCGGGGCTAGCTAGTGTTAGCCATGCATGGTGCCCAATTGAGGCTAACCAATGCTGGTCATGAAGGATTCATTAGCCATGATTTGGCAACCACATGCGGATGGTCGCTAGTCTCTTGTTATAGCGATTGTAGTGGTGATCGCTAGCTTATGATTCATCTTACTACCAATTTTTTAATAGCCAAGTGTGATGTATCTGTAGCAAATTTGGCAACCAACAACTTCGATCGCAAAGAACTCGTTAATATGCTTAAGTTTCAAATATAAAATATTTAAAATTAATTTTAGTGACGGATATTTTATTGGTCGCTAAATCTTGTCTCTAATCTGTCACTAATTATAGGTAAACAAAAATTTTAATTATGTAGCAATTATGTTGGTAATCCATCATTAGTTAACGATCAATTTTATCTATAGTAAATATCTGTCACTATTTTCAAATTTCTTGGAATGGATATTTATTAATCCAATTACATGTCACTTTATTTTTGTGGGCTCCATGCACCTTAGTCTAATTAATTTAATCAAATTAAGTAATAGGTCCAATTATATCTTATGTCCAACTATTTTTTAGACCTAATTATATATCAAATCCAACTTTTTTGCAAGGCCAATTAAATCTTAAGTCTATCTAATTTTCATGCATAACTAAATCTTAGGCTAATTAATTATAGACTCAATTAAATCATTGGCCTAATTATTTAATATGTCAAATTATATATTAAGTCTAATTTTTTACTAGATCAAATCAAATCTTAGACCGAAATAATTATAAAAGCCAATGAATTGCTAGGTCTAATTAATTATTAATTTTAGTTATGTATTTAGCATAGTTAAATATTAGATCCAATTAATTTTTGTGCCTAATTAATAAGTGTTAGGTCTAATTAATTAGTAAATAATTGTCTTAGGAACAAATTATACTTGACATATATTAATTGGGCCTAATCATTAATTAGGCATAAAAATAATTAGACCTAATAAGTAATTAAATTTAATAATTAATTAAACTTAACAATTCATTAAGTTAATAATTAATAGAGCTTAAGATTTAATTGAACTTAACGTAAAATTGAACTTAATATATAGTTAGCAACTTAAATAATTGAACTTAATATAAAAATGGGTCAAATAGTGAAATGAGCCTAATAATAATTATGCCTAAGGTGTATTTGAGTTTCATAATTAATTGGAACAAACAATTAATTAAATCTACGAATTAATTATGTCCAATAACTAATTGGGCTAAGATTTAATTTTTCATAAAAATTAGTTGGGTGTAAAATTTAATTGGCCTAATAAAAACTTAAATTTAATATCTAATTGAACATAATAAATAATTGATCCTAAGAACAAAATAAGCCTAATACATAATTGAGCCCAAAATATAATCGAGCCTGCTAATTAATCAGATTTAAGATATAATTGGGTCAAATAGTTTATTAGGCCTAGATTGCATGAGTCAGACAAAATAATTGCAACAAAGAAGAAATTTGGCATAAGATGGAGCCAAATTATAATTGTACTTGAGAAATATTGGGTCATATAAATAATTAGGTCTAATAAATAATTAGGCCTAATAATAAGTAACCAGGTATAAGATATAATTGAGTCTATCATGCATGAAACTAAGAAAGAATTTAGCCGATGAAGAAACTAAGCCTAACATGTTTATATAATTAGGCCTAATATGTCATTTAGCCTATTATTTAGTTGGATTATATTATTAAATGCGCAAATGATTAATTAGGCCTAAAATTTAAATAGGTTTAATATATAATTGAGCCTAAAAATAAAATAGTCCTAACAAAAAGTTGAGCTTAATGTGTAGTTGAACCTAACAATTAATAGGAACTAACAATTCATTGGGTTTCGGTAGCCTTGAAAGCTGAACTCAACAACTTGTTAAGAGTAGGTTTTGTCTCTTGCCCTTCTTGCAGGCTGTGTTTGGTACGAATCCTATTCGTTCCTTTCTTTCTTTGCCGGCTCAAGGGGAATCGCTTGGTTGGGAACAATTCATCAAGCCAAATAATTAATTAAGCTTAATAAATAATTAGATTTAACATATAATTAGGCCTAATATTAACCATAAGACGTAATTAAGCCTAGTATATAATTGAACCTAAAAATAATCGAGTCTAACAATTAATTAAATATAATAATTAATTAGGTTTAATATTTAATTTTACTAAAAATTTGGTTAGGCTTGATATCTAATTTGGCATAATAAAAAGTTAGACTTCATACATAATTAAACCTAATAAGTAATTAGGCCCAAAATATTTGAATCTAATAATTAACTATGTCTAAGATATAATTTGACATGAGATGGAATAGAGCCTAACAATTAATGACATAAAATTAATTAGATCTAATATTTAATTAAGTCTAATAGTTAATTATGTCGAAAATTTAATTATGTTTAAGAACTAATTGGGCATATAATTTAATTAACTTAATATATAATTGAGCTTAATATATAATTAAGCATAAAAAATAATTGAGCTTAATATATGCTTGGGACTAAAAGCAAAATGAGACCAATAAATAAATAGATCCAATATTTAATTGGCACTAAGATATAATTGGACATACTGTGCATGAACCGAACATATAATTAGGCCTAAGAATGAATTAAGCTTTTTCTCTCTTTAGGTAAATTTCTCTCTTTTTTTACTCTTTTCTTCTTGTACACTCTAGCTACTATGGAATTTGTAGGCCTTTGGTGATTACCAATGAGGATATAGTTAAGATTAGGAGAGCTTATAGGATCTTCATCTCAGTGGGCAAGGTGATACCTACCCCTGATGAAACGCCCTCATTTGAAAAGTCAAGTGCTCTCTGTGTGTTTGAGAAATGTCTCAAAGGAGGCTTGAAACTTCTTCTAAACATTTTATGTTGAGAAACTAGTGAAAATTACAGGGCATCCCCCTCTCAACTAGTTCGCAAGAGCTTGGCCTTGTGTGATCCTTTAAAGAGCTCTTTAATCTACCTCTCATACTATCTTTAAGAGTTTACTTTAACATATTTATCCTCTACCCTACTTAGTCTTCCTTCCCCCATCAAGAGACCTTTCTGTGGAAATGCTTTCAATTCTTCCCATATATGAGTTAGAGTTTCCATCTTTAGCTAAATTTAGTTCATGCTATGATATGACTTTTGTGCTTTTTGGTAAATTGTTACTAACTCCTTTCTATTTCTTTTTTTGTAGATCGTTTCTTGATAATGCT
This sequence comes from Moringa oleifera, assembly GCA_021397835.1. NCBI lineage: Eukaryota > Viridiplantae > Streptophyta > Magnoliopsida > Brassicales > Moringaceae > Moringa > Moringa oleifera. The sequence goes on along the minus strand of JAJFZO010000184.1, from coordinate 324,429 downwards.
TAGGGGTAGGAAAAGAGGTTTTGAAGAAGTAATGGAGGTGGCTGAGAAGACAACTCCAGGTTCCTCTAAAAAGGGAAAAGTGGCAACACTTTTCTTGTAGAAAGTAAGCACCTAGTTGAATGCTCTTCATAAGATGGTGATTTTTAAAGACTTCTCCTCTCAATAGGAGCTTGCATTAGTCACCACTTCTTCTCTAGCCTAAAACATCAAGCAAATCATCCATGAAATGGTGCTACCATTTTAACCTCTTTGGTCATTTAGATAGAAAAAAGGTGCATTTAAAGAAAATGTCGCACCTACTAGCTAAGGTAAAAATCATATCCTCAGCTTAAACACTATTTACTTTTTCTTATTTTTCATTATTCACTCATAATTTCTTTTTTTTATAGGTTGTTCAGGACTCAGCTCTGATGGTAAAAAAATATAAAATTTAAAGGCAAGCTATATTTGTGTTTCAAAAAGGCTAAGAAGGCTTTTGAGGACGCTAGAAAAAAAGGAGCTGAGTTGACATGGCTGAAGTCTCCTCTTTTCAATTGTAAAAGTAAAAGTTAAAGCAAGAAATTTGTTTATTAGAGCCAAAAATACAGAAAATGAAGGTAGACTTTAGATTTTAGCAAGAAAAAATGAAGAAAGAACGTTTGGAGTAATTGGCTACTACTAGGTAGGAAGCTGTAGCACCCTTCAAAGATAGTGAACAAGTGAACAAAATGATTCTAAAAGAGGGTGTAGAATTTTTTTTTTTTTTTTGGAGTTGAGGAAGGGTACTAAAGCCAAGGTGCTGAAGGATTATCCTAACCTCAACCTAAACTTTATCGCTACTGCTCTTAGCACTTCCTCCACTTCTCAAGCTACTCTAGTTATGCCTAACCGTATAAGGAGTCTTATTTTCATCTTTCCTGATTACTGTGAATTAGATTTTACAAATGTTTAATAAAAAGATTGTTGATACTAAAGAGAATAATGATTAAATGCATTTCTTTCTTATAATCTGTTTGGTAGGAAATGAGATAAAAGCAACTAGAGATAGGTTTTTTCTTTCTAGCATAGGGCAGACTCCCCCTTAAAAGGGTGTCGCAAATATTAAATGAGAGGGCAAAGATTCCACTTTTATTAATAATAAAGTTTAACATCCTAATATTTACTTTGCACCTTTAGGCAGACTTTTCATCACTCATTCTTCAAAATTTCAAACTTTCACTAGCTGTAGACAGACTTTGCTAGGGAAAAGTGTCATAAAGGTTAGAGATGTATTTGGATAATCTCAATCTCAAACCCTAACCCCTAAACTCTTAACCCTACCCCTTAAACATTAACCTTAACTCTAAAACACTAAACCTTAAACCATAAACCTTACCTTTTGAACATTAAATTCTAGCACATAATCCTTAAACTTTAAACGCTAGACCCTCAACCCAAAACCCAAAACCTTAACGTTTATTCCTCAAATCATAACCCAAAAGCCTAACAATTTAACCCCAAACACTCAATCCTAAATCCTAAACACTAAATAGTAACTCTTAAACCCTAAACCTTAGATTTATACTTGAAACCGTAAACTCAAAACCAAAATCCTAACTACCAAACCATAACCCTTAAACCCTTACCTTAAACCTTAAACACTAAACCTAAACCCTTAACCCTTAACCCAAAACCCTAATCCCTAACACCCTCAGACCCCTAAACCTTAAACCATAAGCATAAACCTTACGCCTTGAACTCTAAGCCCTAAGCCTTAAGCCCTAAAACCCTAACTCCAGGCATTAAACCATAATCCCTAAATCTTAAAACCCAAGCCCTAAACCTTAAATTTTAATCCCTAATTAATTTTTTTGTGGGAGATCTAGGCCTTTAGAACTTGTCTTTATCAATATTTCCAAATTTTGGGTTAGTCGAGATTATCCTTTGGTCAAGATTAAATCTAAGGTCGAGAGTCCTTAACATTGTGGTTTGCAATTTAGTTTAACACATTAAGATTTTTACATCATTTTGTTATATTCATTGAGATGCCTCCATCATCAAGATCTAAAAATGGTGTTTAACTTTGCCTATACTATGAATTTATAGATCTATGTTCTAGACTGTTGCTTCATCAAGCTTAAAGTTTATAATATTCATTGAATATTTGTCATGAAGATCAATTCTCAGTATTGTCCTTTATCAAGGAATGGGTAATTTGAAGCTAATACTTTAGTTGCATTTTGTTTGTGCTTGAGATTTACTTTACTTGATTATTTTAAGCCTGTGTTGTTGTACTTGTTCAACCATTCATTCTAAGTCTGAAGAAATGTTGAAGTGAAAAAAAAACATAAGGAAACTTTCATTATAAAAAGCATTAAGTTAGTACATCCAAAAAGAAAAAAGAAGGAAAAAGGTAAAAGGTTACAAGTTTAAATTTCATTAGCCTTAAGCCCAGCTTCAAGGGTTTTTATGGTCAGTTTTGTGGCATTTCTTCGACTGGCCTCTCAATCGCCTCTTCCAAATCGATTAATGACACTTCTAAATCTTTAAAGTGGACTAAAGAAGCCTCTATAGGAGGAGCAATTTCCATCTACGTTAGGTCAATTTTGAGATATTTTCCTTGAAATTCCTTGATAATATGTTTTTAGATGGGTCAATACAGGTGGGAAGCTTGTTTTTTAATCTTGGCCTTATATGCTTATAGGATTTTGAACTCTTCGATGGCCCGAGATCAAGATTCTTCCCAAGTGATCATTAATTCCTCTCGTTGGTTAAGGATAAGCTCATTCTTGACATGTCTTATCCTTTTCTTCATATTGGCTGGAACCTAGGCTAACTTTATTTCACGTTATCCACTTCGGCTTTAGCCTTAGCCAATAAGCTCTTTAGCCTCTCAGCTTCAACCACATGAACTTGTATCTTATTAACTGCATTAGTTGCAGTCTTATTAGCAGCTTTGGCTTTCTTCATGTAGTGATCAAAAGACGTGTTGATATGGTCTTCAACCCATTAGGAGTACCTTCACGAATGAATGTAAGATAGATATTTAAATGCTCGCTTGGGTTAGCAAGGAGTTTGCTAGATAGACATTATTAAATAGCACCTTTTGATAAGAGATATAAACAAGAGGCTTTGAGAAAACTAGTGTTTTCTGAATTATGTAAAGCCATGATTGTACTTATTAACGAGCATAACCATCTTCTAGTGAGGTAAAAGAAAAAAGAAAAGTTAGTCCTTGATCAAGAAAATAAAAAAAGCTTTTGATGAGATTAACTTTAGCTATTTGATTAGGAAAATGGTAAAAGAGAAACATACTTGATTTAGAAGTTAATTTTAAGCAATAAAAGGAAAAAAGATCGAGAAAAGGGTACTTACATTCTCGAAGCTCTTCATTGTGTTCCCTGAAAAAGTATCACTACTTTATTCTTTAATCTTCTTCAAGTCATCGAATAGGATGAACTTGTAAATCCATTCCTGCACTAGCTTGGGTGGTTCAAACACCTTCCAGTGAGAAGATTCCACTATGGAAAGAACTTTTCTTCTTTTGGAATTGGTCACGGCCCGTTTAGAGGCATCAAAATTGCATCCATAACACCTCAATCTCGTGGATTAATGCTAGCCTTCCCTTTCCTCTTGTTGAGTTAAAGAGTAACAATTATAGTCTTCCCTTTCACTGGGTAGGCACAACACCACTTGGCCTAGGTTAGGCCTCCTTCCTCTGTGAGGTAACCCTTAAAGGTTATCCCTTTTACTATGGCCTAACAGCAAAACTAGAAGTAGAGATAACTCTGGGGTCAGTTTTTCCTATAGTAACATTATAATGTCATAGAGTTAGTCTTTAGTTTGCTTTGATGGAGTTTATTAGAGAGTCATTTCTTCAGGATCTATAAAGAAAACAGTTAATGAAAATTTAAAGCGCCTCTCGATGAAATACCTAGGATTGCATCGATTTGGGAGATGACACAAGGTGAAGGATGATCGATGACACGAGACCATGGTTAGGTGGAAACCACAGGTGTAGAGGCAGTTTCTTCATCGAGATTAACGTTCAAATCGAGGTTAATATTTGGATCAAGAAGAGGTGTTTGGTTAGGATTGATATCTACAATTGAAAGGTGAGAAAAAAGGTCTCTTTTTTTAGAATCTGAGCTCGACAAGTTATCAACAAATGAGAAGGTCCTACCAAACCTAAAGACTTTGTACCAAGTCCTAATGGCCCTAACGACTACTAGTCTATTATCATTTATGTTGTCTTTAAAACTATCTTCAACCTGATGTTTAGAAAGCATTTAGAAGATGGGTACCACGTGGGGGTGACCCTTTTTCTTATATACACTTTTAGAGGGTTCTTTTTAAATTTTTAAATTGGAATATATCTTGGGCCACGAGGCCACAAATAATTCTTTGGTGCACCCCTTGTTGTTGGAAGGGAGGCCTTTAAAGAAAAGTTTGGGCTTGACATTACTAAAGTAATAAAATTTTTAAAATCCAAATCTCTATCATCTCTATTAAGCTTTAACTTAAAAAATTTTGCAAAGAAGGCCATATAAAGATCTAAGCAGTTCATGGAAAAAAGTTTTTGATATAAAGACCACTATGTAATGCTAGGTTGTTATAAAAGAGAGATTTCAAATTGATAACAAATGTTTTAAGAAAACTGATGATTAGGCAGGTCTTACCCTCATTTGAGGCTATCCTCAAAGACTATAACCCACCATTCATAGAGGGTCCATTGATCGAAGGGAGAAAGGATTTCAAGTTAAACAAACCTTAGAATAGGGAAATTACTTTTTCGCCTATTCCAAGTCCTCAAAAGTGGAGGAAGAAGGTCTTAGATTACTAGCCATGAGTGCTTAAATAAAAAAAATGGTGGAAGACTCACCAAAAGAAGGAGGATGAATGTTAAATATGAAGACACAAAGAGACTTAGAGCTGAAGCTTGCTAAGAGAAAAGAAGGCTTCGTGAGAGCGAAATGAGAAGGTAAAATTGGAGAGGTTTAAGGAAATTATTTAAAGGGTAATTATTCATCGAGAAAACCAAGAGGTGACATGCTAAATGTAATGACCTCCAATAAATGTGACTTTTTCTTGATCCCTGTGTCATAAATTAACCATGAGCTAGCACCTAAGCATTAAATGTGTGTGAAAAAGTAACCCGTCGAAACAACTTTGCGAATAGTTACAGTAAGCAATGAGAAAGCTCAAATTTTCTCAACCTTCCTAAAATCCTAACCTATATAATCTCGATGAACTCAAGCCTTAATCAATCATAAGGGACTACTTTGACAATGTTAGAGGTGTTTGCATTAGGGCAAACCTGATCTTGGCAAATCCCGACCTTAGAAAATCTTGAGCTAGACAAAATTCCTTAAAAATGGATAGAAATTCTGAGGTCTTCATTCTTGAAAATGGTTTACAAACTTCCAAAAGTTAGTTAGGAGATTGTATATTCAAGAACTAGTGCATAGGATAAAAGAATCACCCATTAGTGCATCCTACATTAATGGTGACTGCATACCATTTCTATTAACCATTTCGTACATTTTAGATAATTATTAAGCTTTATAGTAGAGCACTCCTATAAATATCCCTTTGATTGAAGGGAGAAAGATTGGCTTTCTGATATTGACCTTTTGAGAGTGAGTTTTGTAGAGACAAAACACTTTTGTTTCTTTTATAGCTAGAGAGTTTTAAGAACATTTAGTAGTATATTGGAGAGTTTTTCAAAGTTTTTCTTTTCCTTTTATTGAAGAACTATATAGAGGTTTTTGGAGCACATGAGGCTCTCATTCTTTAATAGATTTGTTCACTCAACATAGGGAATTAACTATCTTCTTAAATGCTTTCTTGATGCTTTCTTGAAGCTACTGTGATATTCTTTTGCTTTCTCAGACTTTCTTGGTTGATTGAGTTTCTCTATTATTTTAGCATTACGTGCTATTTTTTTATATGAAAATGAATTTCAAGATAATGTGTGATTTTGGAGTCTTATCCTTGCATGGATTTCCCAAACAAAATCATGTTGTTTAAAGGAAATAGGAGCTAGTCTTAGTGCTTCTCCTTGATTCTCCCCTAAAATGTATCATTTTAAGTGCTCTCTAATAATCCCAAGAAAACAAGATTTTTTCTTTGCATTTGTTTGAAGATTTAGAGGTTGGGTAGAAGCCAACTCCTTGGGTCTTAAACAAAGTCATTTCAGAGACCAAGATATGGCGATAACCATAATCGAAAGTTTTCATCATTCATACATTCTCTAAAAAGTCTTTAATAACTAGTATGTATTGCTTTGAATGAGAATCAATTTCGAGTTTTTGTTGCATTACCCAATAGAATACATTTTTTTTAATTGGTATTAATTTTGGGCATTTGTGATGGTGTTATCCTTCCTTACTCATAATTGACTCACAAACCATGATTTCTTGGTAAAATTTGACTAACACCATAAACCTTTTCTTTAGCCTTTCTTTTGGTTTTATGTTTCTTTAAAAAAAAAAAAGATTTGATAAAAAAGCAAAATTAAATTCGATGACCAATCATACAATAAAAAAGGTTGGTGGAGACTCTTGTTTTCTTGATTTTCATTAAAAGGTCAACAAAAAAGAATTTCAAGATTCATCGTTTTCAAACTAAAAAGAAAGAATCTTTTGTCACTTTGGAGGGGGTACCCAGTTTGTTGCTTGGCCTCATCATGACAGCTTGGCATTACATTGGAGAATGAACCTAAAATCTCTAGTTTCATAGGGTCAGGCCAAAAGTTAGACCCAAAAGTTTTTCATTAAGAGAAAATGAAGAGTCCAAACATGATTCCTTTATGTACTTTATCTTATTTTTTTTCCTTCTACTTTGTTCTTCATGTTTTAAGATGTTAAACTATTACACACATTATAGTCATGTATGCATCAGCTTTACATTTGGGCTGAGTCCTTGTGACCATTTTTAAATGAAGGGGATATGCGTAGCTAATATTTAGAGGGTAATTAGTCTTTATGCATATCATACTGACCCTACTTAGGTTGAACGTTGTATTCATCTTCATCTTCGAAGGCAGAAGTTTTCTTCCCATGTACCTCTGCATAGGTGACTATGGGCCAAGGGTATCGTTTTAGCTAAACTAGCACTAAAGGATGATCTAGAGACTTTAGAAGACTTGTTAACTTAGGTAAGATCCCATATTGGGTTGAGTCACCCACTGTTAACCTTACATATTGATTTTTAGAAAGGTCAAGACTGAGAAACTTTGGGTTGAAGAAACACCCCTATAGGACATGAACTCTGATTAGAAGGATGAAATATGATTATGACCTTTATAAATCTATTTCATTATCTTATCGCGATGAATCATTTTGCATGGAATTAACATTGAGAAATTTCATAATACAAATTTCTCTAGCACAATAGAAATTGCATCCCTCATACCAATGCTTTCATTTCAATAATCTAGATCCAGCCCCAACCATAAAAGAATGTGAAGTACACTTGGGGATTAAGAGCCCACAATCACATAAGTTTTATATTAAATATAGAAAGCTCAAGTGAGTGATTGAGGTAACAGCAAGGATATTAGACATATTAAAGTTGAAACTCGATAGGCATTTGAAATGTGAAGGGATAACATATGTGTTCCTACCAAACTCATATAAAAGGTAATTTATTGACATAAAGGTGAAGGAAATAATCTAATAAGGCTCACCATTGCTTTTTGTGATCTAATTATCTTCCCTAGAGTTCTAGATTACATTGATATCCATGTCTTTTCTTTCGTACATGTTATTGAGTGAAGGGCTAACCCCATCGCTAGTGTTCTTGCTGAAATTTTGAGCTCTTTTAACAGTGTCAGAAAGATTGGTGAAGGAAGGATTATAAGCTTACTTATATTCTATGCATGGCTTAAGAACCATCTAGATCTTTTAGTCAACATAGTCAAGGACCCCTTCCATCCAAACCTATTTCGAGACTTAGTCAAGATCGGGTCAAGTATAGAAAGGATGATGTATGAGTGATTGGTCATTCTATTTACTCTTAATGAGAATGACGTGAAATGGGTTGCCCCATGGTTTCAATTTAGATCTGATCTAGTGAAAAGAGGGTCATAATCTTTAATCATCTTGGTGGGTTTCTATGATTGGGTAAGGTACAACCTCTTAATGCTATCAAGCAGATCGGCATTAACATTCATTTCGATCTCTTGTCAGGCACAAAGGAACACTAGGTCAATGAATGGCTCTCACTATTCACAAGCAGCTCCAGAGTAGAAATACCTTTATGAAATGATCCAAGGTAAATGGGTATGAGGGATCAAATTAAGGTATTATAAGAGGAGAGAGAAGTTTGTATTTGATATTGTACTATAATGTGGCTTTATCGATATCAGCTTGCACTAATTCTGGTACCTATATCCAAAGGAGCACAAAGAGAAAGAGACCAGTAATTGATTAAAGATTTAGAATCACGAAATATTTTTCTACAACAAAAGCTTGAGTCATTACAATATGAAAGCTTAATTCAGAAGCAAGCAATAGGCACCTTAATAGGAAAAAGAAACCAACCAAAAGATTGAGTAAAGGAATTGGAGTATCATTTAAGAAACATAACAAGATGACTGGAAGGATAAACAAATTTGAGGTATGTCGATGCGACTTGAGGAGGAAAAATGTCTACTGTTGAATCGACGATCACTAGAAATGAATATTAAAAAGAAAGAGCATGAAGACTTGATCCAAACTGTACATTAATTAGTGTAAGAAAACAATTAGCTCAAAAAAAAAAAACAAAAAAAGGAATCAAGACGGATCAAGATATGGTGGATGACCTTTTCAAAGATAAAAAAGCAAGGAAGAAGAACATTGAAACCAAGTTAACCATTTGTTAGCCAAGATTTATCGAGAAAAAAACTTCACATTAAATCAGATGATCGATCTTAAGAGAACAAAAACCAATCTAACCCATACCGTAAGGGAGGGCTAGTTTTGGAGAAAAAAGGTTAAGAAAATCTATAATTAATGGTGCCAAAGCAAAGAGGATTTCAATCATCAGTAACAACAAGATCAGGAATACATAAAAATCTTAGCTTGACAAATTGAGTAGACCATAGAAGAAGTATTAAGTTTTAGAAATGAATTAAATTGGTTTGAAAAGATGAACTCTTGGAAAAGATGCTTGTACTACAAGGGATACTTTATTGATACGTTAAGAGGTCTTTATAAAAGGTTTCTTACATATTCAACTATGGATCCAATGTAAGGTATTCCTAAACCCCAACTAGAGTGGTTAAGGGGTTAGGAGCTCTCAAAACCAGGAACTCCTATAAAAAATAGAAAGGCTAACGGAGCAAGTCAAGAACTCGAAACAAGGAAAGAAGACTACCGAAATTCATATTGTTAACTTGAGTCTAGTGATAGATCTAATTATACTAAAGAAGTTCAAGTCCTTAGAATTCAACAAATATGAGTAGCGTCGTTGTCCCTGTATTCACTTGAGGATGTTCCTCCATAAGATGCATGGATACAAAGGGAACCAAAACCTCCTTATCCATTGCATTTAAGATAGCCTTAATGATGAGGCCTTCTAGTGGTATACAAATATGGAGCCAACCAAGATCTAAACTTGAAAGGACTTATCAACAATGTTCCTTTTCCTTTATAAGCACATGGAAGGACTAGATCCCAATAAGGTTACACTCTAGGATATGGGCAGAAAACCTAATGAAACTTTCAATCAGCACACTACTTGACAGAAAAAGACAGCAGCCTATGTATACCTCCATTCACCAACATGGAAGTTTATCAAACTTTCCTCAAAACACTAAAACTCCTATTGTATAACCATCTTATTATAATGGCTGGTGAAAAATTTATACGTATTGTACAAATAAGGGAGTTTATTAAGAATTCCTTCAAATTGGGAAGATTGCAAGATTCTACGGCAAAGAGAGTATCAACCATAAAGAAAAAAAGAAAATATGAATTTCATCAACCACCTAGTCTTTTAATGACCACACAACACCTTCCCTAGTTATTGCTACTCATGCCATACTCAGGGTGCCATGAAGAAGGTTTGCTCATTACTATCACCAACGACGGTATAGATGACAACCTTTTCTATGAATCTACCCGTTAAGAAGTTGAGGCCTCTCATCCGTTTGATTCTTATCTCTTACCTCGAGTTGTACCCATAACTTTTGGAGTAAAAGTTAGTGGCTCTAGTGTTTATCCGGCCCATTAAGTCATCATTTCAAAAATGGCATGACCTTACTACCACCTGCCCATACCACTTCGAAGTAGCGGGCCACAACATTGACAACTACCTTGCTTTCAAATACCGAGTGCAAAACTTAGTGGATACTGGATTATTTCTTTTAAGATAAAAAAAATAGGCCCAACATAGCAAATAATCCCCTCTCCACTCATCAAGTTAGCACGATAGAGTGAGGGGAAGATGAGAAGTTGCAGTGATTAACTATCACCTCTTTGTCATAACGGGAATACTCTAGCTAGTTAGTGGTGCCTGATGATAAGGAGAAAGAAGGCATTTTACCCCACGAGCTGAAAATCATAATTAAGATCCTGATTCCCTATCCTTATCAATCTAATCATGCAATACCTTGGAGGTATCCTACTATAGCTACAAATGAAACAATGGGCAACATTGCCTAGCTTATCCACATAATCGGAGTACGAGGTGTTACGACCCCCTAATTTAAGAACTAATTCAGACTAACTAATCAAAAGAGCTGACAAGGAAAGAAAAAACCCATCAGAAAGTGACAAAAAGAAAAGTCATTGCCCCACCATTTTAAAAAAACTATAGTAAAGATATCCATATTAACACTTATCTTTAGCTTAGAGGTACATAAACAACTACTCCTATAGGTACTGAAGAATGTATATGTATGTCTTAAAATCTCAATTGCAAGAATGGAGGATTTAAGCAGCCATATTATGTCATAACTTCATCATTTTCTTCGACAATGAACTCTTTCTTAAAGGACAAGGCTTGATAAAGGCCTTGTATATCACAACCACATATAAAGGGTATAACTTTTCTCAAGTGCTGATGGACAACGTCTCCTTCACAAATGTTATGCCTACATGCACCTTTTGCTTTTCCACATAGATTCGATAACTATTCATTAAGGAATAACCATATGGATAAGTGCTTTTAATGGCAACCGAGCTAAAGTTCAAGGCAGCATCGACATGCTCATTAAAATTGGGCCTTTCATTTATGACATTAAGTTCCAAGTTGTGAACATCCCTACCTTTTTCAATATTCCTTTCATTTATGACATTGAGTTCCAAGTTTGAACATCCTTACTTCCATTAGTATTCTCTTGGGGAGGCCATCGATTCACAAGACAAGGGCAATCCTTCTTATTCTCTACCAAAAAGTTAAGCTGGTGGTAAAAGACTGGTTGATCACTATTCACAGGGCAGATAATATCATCGCCTTCTTCTTAAAGGACTTACCTTATCTAGAAGCACCATGATAAAGAAGAGAATGCATTCTAGGTGTTGCAATTTGTCAATACAACGGAGTTCACCGATAAGAGACCTTAAAGGCTGTCCCTAAACCTATAATTTTAAATCAATCGTACTATAGGGATAGGATGACAAGTGGGAAAGGGCTTAGGCAAAAACTCCATGCCATCCCCACAATTCTTAAGCTGCCAAACAATTTAGAAGGCTGAGGGCTAGGGTACTTACCAACTTTAGTGGATAAAGAAGATGAAAAGGGGAAAGAAGAGCCCAAAAGATTGGGGCCAGCTAGGTAATTGGTTACAGTGAAACCTTGGCAAAAAACTTCCACTACCGATCTATAACTGGGCGAACCGGCTCTTTCTCCACTCACCCTCCGAATCAACCATGAAAAGGTCTGTGTCACAGAAAGAAAAATAGAAATAAATAGGCTTAGGATTTTTAGAAACCTTCTTGGTTTCAAAATATGCAACTAGATGGATGTCTAAATTCCTATAGTAAACTTAGCAATATAAATGTAATATTCTTTAGGCACAATGAATAAATGCACTTTTTCTCTTAAAATCCATCCATTTGCATCCTCATCCCTACTCATTCATAAAATTGTCCATAATAATAAAATATCTCATCCTTATGTTCAACGAGAATGGTTATAAGAGCAGCAATATCCATAAGGTGGACTTAAGTAAAGTGAAAATTTCACAAATGATCGCAAAACTGAAGAAGAAACTAAATTACCATCATAATTATCAAGACAATAACGACTTGAAGAAAAACAAATATGCCCTACCAAGAAGAAAAGTATATTATAAATGTGGAAATAAATGAGGATATGAAGGAACTGTAAATTAGGACTAAAAATTGGGACAATGATGCCCTTATGACTTAACTAAGGCCTAGTCGATCTACTCCTAGAATTTGGTGACATATATTTACCTAGTCTTATAAAGATATATGGGGCCTCGATAAAAGTATCATGGAACATAAGTTGCCACTTAAGCTAAAATACTTTTTAGTCTAACAAAAGCTAAAAAGGATGAAACCAAAAATACATTTAAAGATCAAAGAAGAAGTATAAAAGCTCTTGAAAGCAGAATTTATAGTGATTTCCAAATACTTGGTATAGGTAGCTAACATACTCTCGGTACTAAAGAAAGATGGTTAAATTTAAATTTTTGTTGACTACCAAGATTTGAATAAGGTAAGCCCAAAAGATAATTTTCCTCTCTTGCATGTAGATACACTAGTTGATAACACCATAAAGTTCTCCATATTGTCTTTGGTGGATGTTTACTTTGAGTATAACAAGATACTTATGGCACTAAAAGATATGGAAAAGAACCACTTTTATAACTATATGGGGGACCTTTTGCTACCAAATAATGCCTTTCAACTTAAAAAATGTTAGGGCAACGTACTAAAGGGCAATGGTAACTTTATTTCATGACATGATGCATAAGTCTATGGAAGTCTATGTTAATGATATGATTGTCGAATCCAAGAGGAATAAAGATGACAAAGATGATTTTAACAAGCTATTTGAAAGGCTTAACAAAACAAACTATGGTAAAACTCAAGCAAATGTATCTTTAGGGTTAGATTTGGAAAGTTATTAAGGTTTATAGTTAATGAACAAAGAATCAAATTTGACCCAAATGAAGGCTATATAAGAATTGCCCCCATTAAGAACCATAAAAGAAGCAAGGGATTTCTTGTGGCACTTGAATTATATATCCAGACTTATATCACAACTTACAAATGTATGCAGCCCTATCTTCACACTATTGAAGAAACATAATCAAAAGGAATGGAATGTAGAGAGTCAAATGGCCTTTGATAAGATTAAGAAATATTTGTCCTACCCACCAACGTTGATACCACCTAATTTCGGGGAAGCTATTGATATTGTACCTATTTATGTATAATAAATCTTTAAGTTGTGTATTGGCATAAGTAGATGAAATGAGAAAGAAAGAACACCCAATATATTATTTAAGCAAGAAGTTTACAAACTATGAGTATAAATATTTGTCAATTAAGAAAATATGTTATGTTTTCATGGGATGCTCAAAGATTAAGATAATATTTACTTAGCCATATAGATTGGGTCATAGCAAAAACTCCACCTTATAAAATACTTGTTTGAAAAACCATCACTGTCTAGGAGGCTGGTAAGATGGCAAGTTCTTATATTTGAATATGATTTGATTTATGTCTTTTTAAAGGCCATTAAAGGCAGTGTAATGCTTAATTGTTTAGCTGAAAGGAGAATCGATGATTATCTACCTGTTAAATTTGAATTCTTAGAAAAGGGTCTATTAAATGAAATTAATTTAATTAATGAGCTAGAAATTAGGTGGAGAATGTATTTTGATGGAGCGTCCAATGCAATGAGGTATGGCATATGGGGAATAATAAAATCTTTTACCATAAGACTAAATTTCAATTCCTAAATAACATGGTGAAATAGGAAACATGTATAATATGGTTGAGAGCTACAATTGATAAATATATCAAACAACTCGCAGTCTATAGAGATTCCATCTTAGTTATCTATAAAATAAAAGGAGAGTGGATATTGAAGAACCTTGAGCTTTTAAAGTATTATAAGTTGGTATAGGATTTACTGACCAATTTTCAAAAAATACATTTTAAGTATTTTCCAAAAGAAAAAAAATCAAATGGTTAACACGTTGACCATTCTAGAGACAATATTTCAAATAAGTAATCTGAAAGACATCACACCCATCAAAATGAGTCCACGACAAATACCTGTTTATTGTGCTACATTAGAAAAAGAAAAGGATGAAGAGTTATGGTATTATGATATTTAAAAATTTCTCAAAGAATGGCTGTATCTAGAGAAAACAATAGAAGATGACAAAAAAGTGTTAAGAAAACTAGCAGCAAATCATCTAGCTAATGGAGAAATGCTATATAAAAGAAATTTTGTTAGACACTTTTGAGATGTCTAACATCAAAGAAGCTCAATGGATATTGAAAGAAATACATGAAGGAGTTTGGGGCATCGATGCAAGCGTCCCATGCTAGCAAGGTAGATAACCAAAGTAAGGTACTACTAGCGCACCATCGAGAGGGACTGTAAACAATATTTATGTAAATGTTGTAAATGCCAAATATATGCAAATAAGATCCTTATGTCACCTTCTAATTTGAACATGATGCCTGCCTATGGCCATTTTCTATACAGGGATTCGATGTGATTGGCTCTGCAATCTCCTTACTTTTACTACACTTAGATATCATGATAACAAACATACATGTAGTCATATATATATGTGTGTGTGTGTGTGTGTTTAAATGTGTAAACTATGCACTTGATACCTATTAAGAATTCCTATGTATAAGTCACATGAATTCTAAAAGGTTGTTGTTAATACATAAAGATGTGCTAGATATGTTTTGAATTACATAAGTTATAGGGCATAAACTAAAATTTTATAAGGACTAAGAGACGATAAGAGAAAGTGAGATACTAGGTGGATGCATTAGACTAAGACACCTAATAACTTTGCTAAAACCTTATATGTACCAAGAGATAATAATTATCTCACTCTTATTCTTCCTTAAAAACCATATCTATACAAATTGACTAAAACTTCTCTAGCTATACTTCTTTTGCATGAAATTTAGAAACAAAAAAAAGACAAGAAAAGAAGAGAACTAAAGAAGAAAGAACTAGACAAGCAAATTAACAAACAGAGTTAGAATGTTTAGATTAACTCAAAGGTAAGTAAAATAAGCTAAGGTTATATGATTATTCTTTATTCTCATCTTCTTGCATGACAATTCATCTCTATAATGAGTGAAGACATGATTTTGGAGTTTTATATGAAGATTAAGGTTAGAAATTAGTTGAAGAACATAAGAGTGCCTTATTTTTGGGGTAGCAACTTGAGACACAAATTTTGTGGGTTTGGAGTTTGAATTTGGTAAAACATAAAGCTTGCAATCAATAAGCCAAAAAAAAAAAAACATCTTAGCTAAGTAAGAAGAAGTGAAAGAGTTATCGATTGATTACTTGGGCTAAAAATAAGGGATATCCTACAAAAAATGAAATTTAATCAAGTGTTAACTTATTTAGGTTTAAAGAGCAACTTTAGTTTTATCTGAATAACTAATTTTAGCATGGAATATGAAGTGATAAATCAGTTATGCATGAAAAAGAAATAAACTTAAGCATAAGAATGAGAATTAAGTAAAGTAAAGTGCAATGAAGTTAGGATAACAAGAATTGAACTTAGACTCATCGATCATGCGTGATTATACTTGGATATGTCATAATAGTATATATTACATATTTATAGGACAATTAAAAGGTGAGGAAAGGCAAGAAGGAGGAAGTTTACATAAAGACTAAAAATTTTAAAGCTATAAGAGTTAAGTATAAGTAGATTATATGGTTAAATATATGAAAAGAAGTTATATGTTTGATTTATGAAATGAATTGGTGCCTTAAATTATTGTTTGGGCATTTAAGAGTATGTTAGGTGAAAGGAACTTATCTTATTTCTATATATATATATATACCATCTATCACATCATATCATATCATATTATGTCATATCACTATAGAGGATTATTAATTTTTTTTCATACAAATACCATAAATATGTGGCCTTTAAAAATATTTCATATAAAAGAAGTCAACATTCATACATGGTACAAGTAAGTCAGTCTAACATCACATATCTTAACCATCTCGCTATATATACATATATACAAAACTTTTCACTTGTACTAAGTGTACAAAAGTGCTCAAAAGGAGAGAACATAGAAGAGGATAAGTCGTTGACTTTGTACCTCGTATGGTTTTCAAGTTTTTTAAAGACTTCGCTTTTTATCTTGACTAATCTAAAAATTTATTTGGGATTTACTGAGTCATATTTAGCAAGTATAAAAATGTAACAACAACAAATCATGGCAGGCATATTATCCAAAACCACAAGTCATTACTAAACATGTTATGCTTACCTATCAAAGATCAAGTGTAAACAAACATATACAAGTGACATGAAATTTCATTTTCTTTTTATGTTGTGGCCAATAAAATAAGTAAATGCTTTGAAAATTTCATATGAACATATTGATCCATAAGATCATAATCATATTTTTGTATTTTTCATACCATTAGGCTCATGGCCTAAGAAAATGATTCCATATCATTGACCCATGGTCAATGGACTATCCCGTGTCACATATGGAATGGTATACCTTATCAAGTAAGTCACAACTTGTTGTCTCCTTTTTATTTAGTTATGCAAGTGCTCAATAGACTCAACATACTTTTCAATGTTCAAATAACAATTCAAGGCACAATCTATTACATAACTCAAACATATAACCTCTTTTTACACATTCAAACCTATAATTTGCTTATTCTTACCTTTTATAGCTTTGAAAGTTTTAATCTCTATGCAAACTTCCTTTCCTTCCTTTCCTTACCTTGTAATTGTCCTCAAAGTTAATCTAAATCACTCTAACTCTATCGGTCAACTTACTCGTCTAGTTTTTCTTTCTTTAATTCTCTTTTTTCTTTGTCTTTCTTTCCCCTAAATTTCAAGTAAAAGAAGTGTAGTTAGAGAGGTTTTATTCTTTAGGTCAAATTGCTAAGTGTCTTAATCTCATACATCTACTCAACATCTTCCTTCATCTTATTGTCTTTTAGTCTTTATAAAATTTTAGTTCACTCCCTATAATTTATGTAATTCATAACATACCTAGCATGCCTTTAAATGTTGACAACAATTTTCTAGAACTCATGTAACCTATAAATAGCAATTTTTAATAAGCATTAAGTGCATGGTTTACACTTTTAAACATATATCAATATATATATGACTATATATATGCCTATAATCATGGTTCGTAAGTATAGTGAGAGTAAAGACATTACAATTTATGTGCTTATAATCATGGTTTATGAGTGTAGTGACAGTAGGGACATTACATTGGGTTTGCTGGATGAGCACTTGCATAATTAAAAAAAATAATAATAAACAAGTTATGGCTTACTTGAAAAGTTATGCAATTCCATACATGACACGAAATACTCCATTGTCCAAGAGTCGATGATACAAAATCATGTTCTTTGGTCATGAGTCTCTGATATGGAAAAGAGAAAGATATTATTATGATTTTGATCTTATGGATCAATATGTTTACATGAAATTTTTGGAGCATTTGTTTATCTTGTTGGCCATAACATAAAAGGAAAACAAAATTTCATATCATTTACATATGTTTGTTTTAGGATAACATGCTTAGTAATGACTTGTGGCTTGGATAATATGCTTTCTTATTGTTATATGTTTATTCTTACTGAGCTATGACTTATTAAATCATAAACAAATTTTTTATATTAGTGAAACTGAAAAGTGAAATCATCAACGAACAACCATATATAGCACAGTCGATAGCCATCCTTTTTAATATTCTCTCCTCTAGAACACTTTAGTATAATTAGTACTAGTGAGAAATTTTATATTTATTTATATAAATCGAGAGGGTTAAGACATATGATGTAAAAGAAAACTTCTATAGTTTTGTAAACTAACTTACTGTACAATGTCTGAATGTTGACTTTCTTTATATGAAACGTGTTTTAAATACCATATGTGTTTTTGGTATTTAAATATAAAAAAAAATAATGATCCTTTATAGTGACATAAGATAATATGGCATGATATGATATGATAGTTGCTTTATGTATATATAAAAGATAAGTTCTTTTCATTTTGGTATTAGCGTAGGGATAGGGTCCTACAAAGAACACATATATGCACATTGATATAGTTTAATTAGTGTATTCTTATTTTTTGTGATCACCTGACCCTTGTTATAAGGCTATAGGGTCATAGTAGAAGACAGTTCATAGAAGAGAAAAAGAGCATGTCGACTTGCACTCTATTGAGGCTTATACCAACCACATATGTATGTACCAATAAAAAGAGGTAGATCACATAGACATTTATGAGCATCCTTACCCTCACCATTATATGCTCCTCTAGCTCAAGTTAGATCTCAACCTCAAGGACAAGAAGTTTAGAGGTTAACTGATATTAAAGAAAGAATGTATGATCGGTTGAGGAAATAGGGAGTTATAGACTTTAGTGGCACTATAAACCTAATAGTGGCAGAAACATGGTTAAAACAGACTCAAAAGGTACTAAGTGTGATGAAGTGCACCCTAGAAGAAAATTTGATTATGTAGTGTCTCTGCTTTAGGGTGATGTTTATGATTGATAAGAAACCATACCAAGTTGTGATGCTCAACTCCAATACTTATATAGGATGACTTTGTCCAAGAATTCAAAAACTTCTCTATGCCAAAAGCATATAGAGATGGAAAGGGAAGTGAGTTTCTAAACTCGAAGTAGAAAAAAATGAGCATAATTGAACATGAAGTGAAGTTCAATCGGTTGTCCCATTATACACCATTCATGGTAGCCACAGAGAAAGACAAATGTCGAAAGTTTGAAAAGGGATTGAACTATAAGATTAGAAGCAAGATAATAGCTAATGATCTTAAAAGCTTCATGAAATAGAACATAACTACAATTAGAATAAAAAGACTTGAGCAGTTACCAGGAAAAAAAAAGAAGCAAGTAAAGCTATAAGGGACTTATAATAAAAGACTTTATAAGAAAAAGAACTTTGGGTTACAGTATGAGGCCAAAAGTGGCTATTTCAATATAAGTAGAGGTTTTTACTATTCAATAGTATGTAGTGGAATAAGGATGACTAGTGAACAGAGAGCAACATGCATATATTGTGGAAGATAGCATGATGTTGAATGCAAAAAATTAATAAGTGGTTTCTATTTATATGGGTCTTATAATCATATGTTTAGAGATGGTTATCCTTAGAACATTATAACAATAGAAAGTGGTAGAGATAGAGCTATTTTAGAACCTATCATAGAATTTTTACGAGTAAGTTCATTTTCTACAGTTGTTAAAGATTGAGGGAGAGGAACAACTGCCACAACTAATGAGGGAAACACTCGATTTGAGGGTCAGAGTTCTCGACCACAACCTTACACTAGGCTTTAAACCATGAACAAACAAAAAGCCATAATTGCACTAGAAGTGGTCTTAGGTAAAATTTTTATTTATGATATAGAAGTTCATGTTCATTTAATTCATTTATTTTTTTGAATCTTGCAACATAATTGAATAATAATCACGAAACCCTATATTATAAATTGAGTGTTAGTACCCCTTTAGCTGATATAGTAATTGTGGATACAACATGTCATGATTATGATGTTCACATTGCTATAACTTTGTTACATGCTGATTTGGTTGTGTTACCTCTTTAAGAATTTGATGTGATTTTAAGGATGGACTAGTTATCCAAGTACCATGTTATGCTTAACTGCTATACTAAAGAAGTTATGTTAGAGGCACTCGACTAGATTAAAGTTATATTCCTAGGGGAACTAGCTTCTATTACCTTTTGTCTTATGCCTACTACAAAAGTATTTCGAATGATTAAGGGCGACTATGAAGCCTAGAGTGGCACATGTGATATATACCAAAAAAGTGGAAGTACTTTGATTAATATACCTATAGTGAATAAGTTTTCGGATGCGTTTCTAAAAGAATTATCAAAGTTACCACCTGATAGGAAGGTAGAATTCACTATTGAGCTAGTTCCAAGAACTACTCCTATTTCTATACCTCCATACAGAATGGCTTTAGTGGAATTAAAGGAATTAAAGGCATGGTTGCAAGAATTGCTACATATAAGGTTTATAAACCTAATGTCTCACCTTGACGAGCTTTAGTTTTGTTTATGAAAAAGAAAGATGAGACTTTGAATTTGTATTAATTACAAAATATTGAATTGGGTGATGGTGAAAAAAAAAATCCTTTGCCAAGGATTGATGACTTGTTTGACTAGTTACAAGAGGCACAATTGTTTTCTAAAATTGATTTGAAATCAAGGTATCATTAACTTAAAGTGTCAGAACCAGATGTTCTGAAGACAGCTTTTCAAACCAGGTATGGGCATTATGAATTTTTAGTGATGCCATTTGGGTTAACTAATGCTCTAGCTACATTTATGGCTTTTATGAACAAGGTGTTTCAACCTTGTTTGGATAAATTTATAATTGTTTTTATTGCTGATATTCTTGTATATTCAAAGATTAAACAGGAACATAAAAATCATTTAATAATTATTTTACAAACCTTGAAAGATAAACAGTTATACACTAACCAAAGCAAATGTGAAGTTTTATTAGACTTTGTGGTATTTTGGGAACATGCGATTTCTAGATAGGGAGTTAGAGTTGATTCCAAGAAGATTGAAGCAATAGTAAAATGGGAAGCACCGAAAAATGTTGCTAAAGTTCGTAACTTCTTGGGGTTATTTGGTTACTATCGCAAGTTTGTTGAGGGTCGTTCTTTAATTATAGCCCTTTTAACTAAATTACTTTAAAAGAATATAGCTTTTTTATGGACTAAAGCATTTCAAAAGCATTTTGACTTTAAAATAGAAGTGTACTATAGCTCTAGCATTATCTATTCGTACCGGTACTAGTCGATTTGTAATATATAGTGATGTTTCGCGTTAAGGTTTTGAGTGTATGCTTATGCAACATAACAAGGTAATTGCCTAAAAACTAAAGCTCTATGAATTGTTATACCCTATACATGCTTTAGAATTGGTTGCAGTAATATTTGCTTTCATGGTATACAGACACTACTTGTATGAAAAGACATTTCATATATTCACTGACCATAAAAGCCTAAAGTATCTTATGAGCTAAAAAAAAAATTAAACATGAGGAAAAGAAGATAGTTGAGTTATGAAAGACAATGATTACATTATTGAGTATCATCTAGGAAAGACTAATATAGTTGTAAATGCATTGAGTTGAAAGTCCAAAGGGAATGTGGCATAGATACAAGAATCTACCTTACTTTCTTTGATTCAGATAAGGATTATGAATGTGAATTTGTATCTATAGATAGATGGGGTGTTAATAGCTACATTTCAAGTAAGACTAGCTGTTGATACTAGGATCAAAGAACTACAAAATCAAGATCTTTAACTAGTAATGAAAATTGAAGCATTCCTACAACAAAATTGGGACTATTGGGTTGAGTGAATTCAATAATAGACGCCTGGTGGCATTCTAGCCTTCCTTATTGAAAAAAGAGGAATGTAAGGAGTTTGTGATCTAATTGACATGTTAATGCTAGCGGCCTAAGTTTATGTACCTGATGCTGATGACCTACGAGAAGATATTGTAGAGGAAGCTCATTATGCACCCTATGTTATGCATCTAAAAGTAACTAAAATGTACAATTTATTAAGACCTCATTTTTCATGGCCTAGGATGAAGAAAGATGTGGTAGATTATGTATCCAAATGTTTGATTTGCCAACAAATTAAAATAGAAAATTAACCACCAGTAAGGATTGCAATATTTGAAGATTCTAGGTTAGAAATGGGAAAAGATAATAATCGATTTTATATATGGCTTACTGAAGGTTTTTAGATAGAATGATGCAATTTTAGTGATTGTAGATTGACTAATAAAGTCAGTTCACTTTTTTCCTATTATATAGGAAAGTACATTGGAAAAGCTAGCGCAAAATTTTGTGAATGAGATAGTAAGGTTACATGGTGTTCTAATTTCTATTGTATTAGATAGGGATCCTAGATTCACTTTCAAATTTTGGAAAATTTTGCAATATACCATTGTTACTAAGTTAAACTTTAGTACAACTTTTCATCCATAAACAGATGGGTAATTAGAAAGAACTATCCAAACACTTGAGGATATGCTTTGAGCATATGTTATGGAGTTTAAACATATATAGGATGAATATGTGGCCTTATTGGAATTCGCTTATAATAATCGATTCCATAGTAGCATGGGAATGGCACCATATGAGGCCTTATATGGAAGGAAATGTAAAAGTCCTATTTGCTGGAATAAGGAAGGTTTGAGAACACTCAAAAGGCCAAAAATCATACAAGATACAATTGAGAAAGTAAAAGTTGTCAGAAAGAGGTTAAAGGCTACATAAGATAAACAAAAGAGTTATGCTAACCAACATAGATGGGAAATGGAATATGAAGTTGATATAAAGGTTTTCCTTAGAATGTCACCTTGGAAAAGGATAGTTTGGTTGGGGAAGAAAGGAAACTTAAATCCTTGATACATAAGCCCATATGAAATTTTGGAAAGACTTGGTCCATTAGCATACAAACTAGCCTTGCCTTAAAAAATGACCCAAGTCATTTTAACATGCTCTAAAGATACAAATTTAACCTACTTATGTGCTTAAAGATCTGAAAATAGAAATTCTTAAAAATTTGAGTTACTTTAAAGAACTAGTTGAAATTATGGGGAATAAAATGAAACAACTTAGAAATAGAGACATACCTATAGTTAAGGTGTTATGAAGGAATCATCCACAGGAAGAAGCTACTTGGGAAACTGACAAATTGAGATGCTAAGTGGATGCATGAGCTCAAGACAACAAATAACTTTACCGAAACCTTATCTATACTAAGAGGTAGAAACCATCTCACCTTTTTCTTCCTTAAAAATCATATCTCTACAAATTGAATAAAACCTCTTTAGTTAACCTTCATTAATATGAAATTTTAGGGGAAAAAAAGATAAGGAAAGAAGAAAACTAAAAAAGAAAGAAGTAGATAAGCAATTTGACAAATTGAGTTAGAAGGATTCAAATTAACTTAGAGGTAAGTACAACAAGATAAGATTTTATGATTGTAATTTTTGCTCATCCTTTTTAATGATTAATTGATCTATATAATGAGTGAAGACATAATTTCTGAGCTATATATGAAGATTAAGGTTAAGGATTTGTTGAAAAATATAAGAGTGCCCTACTTTTAGGGTAGTAACTTAAGATATAAATTTCGTAGGCCTGGAGTTTGAATTTGTAAAACATAAGAACATAAACTCGTAGCTAAGAAGTTGAAACAAATTATTGCAAAACAGCTTGGTTAAATAAGAAGAAGTGAAAGAGTTATGAGTTGATTACTAAGGCTAAAAATAAGAGATATGCTGTGAAAATTAAAATTTAATAAACTATTAATTCACTACAACATTAAAGGATTTTAGTGGCAATTATTTTGTGTTCTAGTGGCAATTATAATTGCCATTAACGTCTTTACCAGCAATTGATCAAAAGCCAGCATAGTCGGGGTCGAGAAAAACTTGGGATGGCAATTATCACGATTGCTGGTAAAGATATAAAATAATTGCTACTAAAAATCTATATTATTACTGGCAATTATTAACGACAATTAACAAATGCCGTAAAAAAGTATATTGACATTTATTTTGTTAGTTACAATTATAAATTGTCGCTAAAAATAAATTGACATTTATATTATTTACAGCAATTATCAATTACCGTTAAATATTTGTTATTTAATGACAATTATTAAAACAAATAACAATTGCCACTAAAAACGAATTAACTTTTATTTTATTTACAACAATTATCAATTACCACTAAATGTCTATGTATTTAGAGACAATTATCAAATAATTAGCAATGGTTGTTAAAAGCAAATTGACTTATTTATTGTGATAATTAACAATTTATCATTAAATATTAATATAATTATTAATATAAACCAAATTATAAGTTTGTTAAGATAATTAACATTATAATAAGCAACATTTTAAAAAAAATATTTACAAGTTAAAGTAAAAAATTTAAAATTATAACTCACAATATAATTAAAAACAAATATACTCATTCATAACGAAAGTATCATCTATATTATCTTTTACATAACAAAATATACTCATATCCAAATGTCAAATAGTCATTTAACGAAAATATAATTTCAAATAAAAAGTTTACCAGTGCTCTTAAATTTAAAGAGTTAAAAATTAATACACTAACTCCACAAAATACTATTTTGTCAATCTCTAACAAATGATTGTTAGTTCACAATGTATGACCTGAAATTCTTTTTTAAAAAAATGTAAGAACATGTACAAAATATAGCTATTTCATAAGAACTAAAAAAAAAAAAAAAAACCCTGAGAAGGTTCAGATACTGGATTTTCATCATTTTCTTCAACACCTTTATGAGCACTCAATGCATTAGGAATCTATTAAATATTTAAAAAAAATTATACATGTCAATAAAATAAAGTTCAACTGTAATATGTTGTTTTCCATCATAATGAGTTTCTTTTCACATTTTTATAGACAATAAAAGATATAAAGTAAATCATACCTGACTGTTAAATGGTCTATCATGTTCAATATGTAATGTATCAGAAGACCTTCCTGTTAACAATGATTTCATCATTGTCAGCTTAGCTTCCAAACGTTCTTGATTTTCTTTCATAATCTTCAAGTTATTTTCCAACTTATGAACCCTCTCATCAGCTGTATTCTCATTTGTATTTTCCCTCATGCAAGAGAATGATAAAGTCAATAAACTTTTTGGAGTTGGACCAAGTCCTAATCCATGCACAAGACTATTTCTTTCTGGTCCTATTACTTGTGCATATATATCATTTTCCCAATTTAATGCTTATTTTGATTGCTCGTTAGAACTTCCACATTGACTTAACTTGTCCTTCATTAAATCCTATATTCAATATAACATACAAAAATATATTGTTAGCATCTATCTTTATTAATATTTTAAAAAATTTATATTTAAAACTAAAAACTTGGCATGACAATGCATTCTAAGGTTTACATAAACTTACCACTATACGAGCAGCCTCCTCATCAAGTGGTTTTCCATCTTTGCGCTCCTTGTGAGTATCTATGAATATGTGTGCTCGTGATGACTCTACTCCGTCTTTTACCTATCACATCAATACACATAATGCTGCAATTATTGTAAAATATATTTTAAATAATTTATTATTAAATTACTTTATAAAAGAATTATATCTTACCCTTTCTCTCATCAAGGGTGCAATGCTTTTGGATCGCCCAGTATGTGCCATCTTTAGATTCTTCCATTTTTTTCTGTTTGTCTTACTGCATTTCTAATATTACAACAATGATTAATATAGTTTTCTCTTAATATCAAAATGAAAAATAATACAATATTACAACACTCACCTTAGCTTTCTGTTAATACCAAAATGAAACAAAGATAGTCCATTGATCTCTTAATATGCATTCAGGCCTATTATTTAAGAGTTCTTCCTTATTTTGGAACCTCACAAAAAACTTAGATTTGATCTTACATTTGTAGTCCTTCCACTTCTTTTCAAGTGATCTTAACACCCATTTTTCACCACTTTAAGGTATTAAACATTTTGACTGCATTGAAGTACATAAAAAAAATCAATAAATGTGCTATATATCCTACTTATATAATAAATCTCAAAACACAAAAGACAATATTTGGAATTTAATTTTTGCTTACCTTCACCAATGTTAACAAGTTCTCTTTGTCTTTCTTTGGGAACATTCTCCAATCGTCAATCTGAAGATGAGTTATATTTGGATTTCTTGCTAAATTGCCTAAGAAACTAGCAAGTACACGTCCTTCATCTCCGATGGCTTGTCCTGTATCATTAAATTGCACAGTTACCCTTTCTCCTTCAGGTTGATTCCAAATATGTGCTAGTAATGTAGGCCCTCTTTTTCTTCTTTTATCTGAAAAATATGAAAATAAAAACAATCAAATTTTTCAGGAAAATAAGTGATCATTTAATACAAATTAAATTTTACCACATGTATTTGTTGACTCTGTGTTACAATATTCTTCAATAGAAGGCTCAGCATTAGATTGTGGTCGACTTTGTTGCCCCGAAGAGGGCTCCATACTAGAATATCCTCTACTTTCTTCATGAAAAATGACTCTACGCAAACTTTTTTTTTTCCACATTGTATCCTAACATAGTCTTTTTTAATGAGTTCTTGTTCTTTTGTCCCTTCACTACTCCATGTCAAAAGCAAATATAAATAAAGAAACTCACAAGTTTTTCCTGCAAAGGGCAGAAACCAAACCAAAGTGAAGTGATCTAATCCATTGGCCCACATGAAAGATGAATTTCATAATCATTAAGAAGAAAAATATGAAAATCATAAGGATACAAAATACTATTAAAAAACAAGAAACAAAAAGAATTTTGGGCCACCTTAGTGCCTATAAGGCTAAGAAATATTTAATGCATAAAAAATGCAATTCCTAAGCCAATGGAACGTTGAAAAACATACCAATTGTCAATCTTGCTTCTTCTCTAACTTATTAGCTTTTGCTTCTCCTCCCACAGCACTGCCCCAATAGACATTATCATTCTCTGTGTACTCAAACCAAAATTTTAAAAATTATGGATCAATAAAACTAGTATTAAAGCTTAAACACTCAAAATTACTAATCCTAAAAAGAAACTGATTGCACAGCAAAGCACTGGAATGATTATGATAAAATAAGTACCAAATAATACTAATAATTTAATATGAGGCTCAACAAAACTGTCAAACTAAACTCTTTCTGTAATTGAAAGTTGAAGAAATAAAGTACTATTTTAGAAGGATTAAGCAGGAGCAACAAAAAAAATAATGTCCTTGAATCCATACTAAAGCTAAACTGCTCTTATTTTAAATACCCTCTAAAGCTACAAATGGCAAGATCACTCCATGAAACTCATCCATGAAACTCTTATGGAACCTCTGTCAGATGAGAAATAACCGCTGGAATCTTATCCTCTTAAGGTAGTATAATGCACCTAAAGTGCTAAGTACAAAGAACCTATCATAAAACATAAAAATGTAAGTGAGTTAGAACTTGCAGCATATATTTAATATATAAGTAGGAAATAGAAATAGATGAAACTTACCTAGCCAAAACCAAAACTAGGAACAACAACCACTCCAATAGCATCATTTCATATCAATTAGTATTCCTTCAACATCACCTCTTACCCAATCGACATCATCATCATTTTCAACAATAATAGTATCTTGCAAACCAACATGAGTTTGAATCTCAAAAGGTCCTTCCCCTATATCAAAAACATCTCTAGGTTTCACTGTCGAAGGAGTAAACCAATCACACTCTTTACAATCTTGTACATATATTACTTGTTGAACTTGGGATGCAAATACAAATGGCTCATCACTTAGACGGTCACTGTGTATCAGATGTGAAAAATTGACAAGTGTATACCCTCCCAATGCATCTTGCTTTACTCCTCTACCTTGTGTAACATCAACCCAAGCACACTTGAATAAAACAACTTTAGCTCTTTCATAATAATTCAACTCCATGATATCAATCAATGAACTATAATAAAAAACATCCCTCAAATTAGGCCTTGTATCGTTGGTATTTGTATAAGTTTGTGTCTTTGCAATGACCATGACTCCACTATTTTGAGTAATCAAGTTTTTTTCATATTCTTTTATACGAAATCTGTAACCGTTATTCATATCAAAAGCTTGAAACCTTCTTGCAATGAAATTTGGGCCATAAGCAAGCAATCTGATATCATCTGTAATTTGATCATCAGTTTGATTGTCAAGCTCTACAACCTATATCATTATAATAGAGCATGGATAAACATAATTGTTAGTAAATGATAAAAGTTTTTAAAGCTATAAAAAGTAAGTATAAGCAAATTATATGGTTGAATGTGTAAAAAAGGATTATATGTTTGAGTTATGAAATGGATTGGTGCTTTGAATTGTTGTTTGAACATTTATAACTATGTTGGGTTAGTTGGATGAGCACTTGTATAACTAAATAAAAAGGTGGTAAGAAAGTTATGACTTACTTGATAAGCTATGCAATTCCAAACATGACACTGGTACTACATCAAGCAAGGATCAATGGCACAAAATCACTTTCTTTGTCCATGAGCCTATGATATGAAACCACATAGATATGATTATGATTATGATCTTATGAATCAATATGTTCACATGAAATTTTCAAAGCATTTGTTTACTTGTTGGCCACAACATAAAAAGAAAATGAAATTACATATAACTTGCATATGTTTATTTACAGTTGATCTTTGATAGGTAAGGATAACATGTTTGGCAATGACTTGTGGTATGGATAATATTCTTAACATGATTTGTTATTGTCACATATTTATACTTACTAAGTTTTGACTTACTAAATTACAGACAAAATTTTAGATTAGTGAAAATGTAAAATAAAGTCCTTAACAAACCTTGAAAACCAAGCGGTGCACAGGTCAATGGCCCATCCTTTTCGTCGTTCTTTCCTCTTTTGCACTTTTGATACACTTAGTACCAGTATACTATTTTGTATTTATGTATATAAAGTGAGAGGGTTAAGATATGTGATGTAAAAGAAAACTTCTTTAGTTTTATAAACCCACTTATTTATGCAATGTATGAATTTTGACTTCCTTCATATGATATATGTTTTAAATGACACATGTTTATGATATTGGTATATAGAAAAAATATGATCCTCTACAGTGATGTGATGGGATATAACATGATATGATGTGATAAATGTTATATATATAGCATTTGTCATATCATATCATGTTATATCCTAGTCGCATCACTCTATATAATATATATATATATATATGTCCTTTTTTGGCTTGATTACCCCAAAGGCTTCCAACAGGCATTGATTTATCTTGGTTGTTTGTTGATTGCTTTACCAAATGGGTTAAAGCTAGGTCTTTTCCTCAAGTGACCAAATAAGTGGTAATAACATTCCTTAAAAAGGAAATAATTTATCAGTATGGCTCTCCTTGAAAAAGTCATTTTAGATAATACCAACAATCTATATAGTGAGCCAATGAAAGAAGTATGCAACCAGTTTAAGATTTCCATGTATAGACCAAAAATGATGGAGGTAACAAATAAAAACATTAAACAGATCATATGCAAAATAAATATCATGTACAGGGATTGGCATGAGATGCTCTTTTTAGGCTTATACACTTACTAGATGTTGGTAAGGACATCGTCTAAGGGAACCCTATACACCTTGGTATATGGAACAGAGGTTATTTTACGAGTAAAACTAGAGATACCATCTCTTAGGGTTCTAGAAGAAGCAGATTTTGAAAAGGTTGAGCAGGCCCAAACTAGATATGAGTAACTTAATCTTATGGATGAAAAGCATTTGAAAGCCCGTTACCATTGGTTGATGTACTAAAAAAGAAGGGAAAAGGTCTATAACAAAAAGATACTCCCTAGGAACTTTAGAGAAGGGGGCCTAGTGTTGAAAAGAATCTTGGACAATGTCCTTGACCCTAAAGGCAAATGAGTGCCAAATTTAGAAGGCACTTAGTAGTGAAAAGAGCTTCGTCCAATAGGGCACTCATTCTTACAGAAATGAATGGGTAAGAACCACCTAATCCTCTTAACTTCAACATGGTTAAGAGAAACTATGCTTAATGATTTCGATAAGAAAAAAAAGCTTCTAAATCATTTCCTTTCCTGACATAAACATAGTTCACCAAAATAGGGACTTATGGCATAAAATAATCAAGCAAATTGGACAGTACCTGAACGACCCGTTAGTTACTTTTTCCTTTTTTTTTTTTACTTCTATCATACAAATATTTGGATTATATTCAATGTCAAAGCAATAAAGGCCATTCGATTTTCCTTTCCCACAAATTTCTCACCCATTTTCATGAAAAGTACTTATTTATGCTTTTTTTTTTTTGCATAAAGGATTAAAGGCATATTCAATTGTGTTTTATGAAACTAAGTAGTAATAAAAGGAACTGCTCAAATAAAAAGGAAAAAAATGATAACTTAAAATTAAAAGAAAAGACACCCAAAAGGGAAACATAAAGGAAAATGGAAAAGTAAGGCCAATGAGCTCCAATAGGTGTGAGCCGGGAAAAAGAGCCTCACTTATACATCTGGTTGGACCCATTCTTAAGGTAAGTTGTGACAATCATTTCTAAAGCATCAAAACCATTAAACAAATGAAAGTCAAGCATAAGCAAAAGGATGAAGACCAATAGACGATAAGGTAATCCTCTTAAAAAAAAAACTAAACAAAAAGCAAAGAAAAAATAAAAGAAAAGAGAAAATAGTTTAGTAACGAAGATGGTGCATAACATGCATACATGCATTGCATTTAACGTTTACTGGTGGAAGAATGTAAATCAAGGAATGCATAGAATATCCTTATGGAGATTAAATGAATATTAAAAAAAGAACAAGGGTTGAAAATTACCCTCATAAGAACCTTTAGTGGGACAATCAAGATAGCCTCAAGAAACTAATTAAAGCAATTTACTAGTGGAACAACTAAGACATCCTTATGGAGCAAATGGAAGAAAATCCATAATAGAGCATCTGAAACATCCAGCAAAATAGAAAAAATTCCTAATGGATCATAGAAGAATTGTCAAGCATCGAGAAATGCGTATAAAGAACAACATTGTCAAAAATAAAAGAGAAAATCTTACAGCAAGAATAGTTAATAAGGGTTTCCAAAAATTATTTTCATGAGGAATCCGAGACAATTGTAAATTATGTCAAATAGAAGGTCAACAAATTAATTTGATGAACTGAAGGTCCAAAAAAACTATTGTCATACAGAATTCAAGATGATCGCATCAAGGACAGGAATTTAGGAACACCTATTATGATATAGGAAACCAAAAGTCCCAAAAATCTTTGTCATAAGGAATTTGAGGCAATCACATTGAAGATGGGAATTTAAAAAAGTTTATTACCATTGTCATAGGGAATCCATAATGATTGTGAAACGCGTCAAAGATGGGAATCCAAGAGTGTCTGCAATGTTAAAGCAAATCAAAAGCTCAAAAACCATTATCATAGGGAATTCGAGATGATTATGAATCATGTTAAGGATAGGAGTTCGACAATGCTTGTTACAATTAAGTACTGAAGGCACGCAAACTGTTATCATAGGGAATCCGAGACATTGCATCCAAGATGTGAATTTAGGAAATTTTTCTATAATAAAGCATAAGAATTTTGAAAATCATTCTCATAAGAAATCCGAGACAATTGCAAATCACATTAAGGACAAAATATTTGAGTCTCGATTTTTGAAAACTATTATCACAAGGAATCCAAGACAAATTTTAAGGCCAAAAATGCTAAAACCATTACTATGAAAGTGTGGAGAGATGAAAGTGAATCACGTTAAGGGAAAATTTTAGGAAAGATTGATATCATAGGCAACTAAAGGAGTATGTGAATCATGTCAAACAGAAGGCATCCAAAGACGAGTAGGAATCATACTCTAGTATAGAAGCCATCACATGATGTTGAAAAATAGATCATGTGGAAGTCATACTTAGGAGTTTGAGATGCATGTCTCTAGTCAAAACAGGAGAATATTTCTGTAAAGGAAGCAAAAAAGTTCTATTCCAGACTAAATTTAGTTGTCTAGAACTCTTTGTCCAAACTTTAATACTCAAAGCATGGACAAAGATGGGCAATTATGGACACCTAATTTTACTCCTAGAGACCAAAGCATTTAGAACTTGTCTTGACTAAGATTTCAAACATTAAGTTAAGTTAAGATTATCCTACAATTAGGATTAAATGTAAGGTCGAGAGTCAACAACATCAAGGTTTGCAAGTCAGCATAATACATCATGATTTCATATCATTGGTTTGTATTCATCAAGATGCCTCCATTGTTAGGATTTTAAAAGGGTGTCTAAATTTGCTTAAATTGGGAACTTACAGATCTACATTACAGATCATTGTTTCATCAGGCTTAAAGTTCATTTGGATGTAAGATGTTCACTGAATATTCATCATTAAGGTCAATTCTCATTATCATCCATTTTCAAGGAATGGGTAATTTTATATGATACTTTAGTTGTATTTGGTTTGTGTTAGAGATTACCTTTACTTGACTATTTTAAGGATAGGTTGTTGTCCTTGTTCAACCATTCATTCTAAGTTTGAGAAAATGTTAAAAGGAAGACAAAGTTAAGGAAGGATACTTCCATTATAAAAAGAATGAAGTTTGTACATCCAAAAAAAAAAAAAAAAGAAGAAGAAAAAAGGAAATGTTTATAAGTTTAAATTTGATTAGCCTTATGCCTAGCTTAGGGGGTTGTTACGATCATTTTTGGGGCAATTATGGTTGGTTTTGGGTTTGCTATGGTTCGTTTTTCTTGTAGCTTTGGGAATGGGAGCCTCTACTAGAATTGGTAACCAGGGTATTTCTTTGGTTGGCCTCTCAATCACCTCTTCCATATTAATTAATGACATTTCTAAATCTTTAATATGGATTAAAGAAGCCCTTGTAGGAGGAGTCACTTGCACCCATGTTAGGCCAAGTTTAAGATACTTGCCTTGAATTTCCATAATCATACATTTTTAGATGGGCCAATACAAGCAAGAAGCTTATTCCCTAATCTTGACCTTGCATGCTTCTGAAATTCTAGACTCTTCGATGGCTAAAGATCAGGACTCCTCCTGAGTTACCTTTAATTCCTCCTGATGCTAGAAGATATGCTTATTCTTGTGATGGCTTATCCTCACCTCCACATTGGCTTAGACTTGGGCCAATTCTTTTTTTGGCATTGTCCACTTCGGCTTTAACCTTGGCTAGTAAGCTTTTCAGGCTCTTAACTTTAGCCACTGGAACATGCACCTTATTAAATATGTTAGCTGTCGACTTATTAGTAGCTTTAACCTCCTTTATATAATGGTTGAGCTCGACGTTGATTTGATTGTACTTATTGACAAGCATGACCATTCTTCGAGTGAACTACAAAGAAAAGGAAAATATAGTTATTGATTCGAAAAACAATAGAAACATTTGATTGGGACTTATTTGATTTGGAAAATGAACAAAAGAGGTACACTTGATGGAGGAGTTACTTTTAAGTAGTAAAAGAGAAAAAGATCGAGAAAAAGGTACTTACATCTAGGGGTAGCCACGGTTCAGTTCCAACCGTAAACTGAACAGTAACCTTTAACATTTAAACCAGACTGAAATTATTATAAATGGTTTCGATTCCAAACCGTAATCAGAGCCACTTTAAACATGGTTTAATTGTGATTCATATAAATTTTAAACAAAAATCGAAACCAACAGTTTCAACTCCGTTCTAAATTAAATTAATTAAAAATATATAAAATAATTTAAGTTAAAAATTTTATAAAATAATTTAATTTAAAAAAATATATTTTTCAATAAAAATGTGATCGCTAAATTTATATTTTAAAAAATTATTAAAAATTTTAATTTAAATATAAAATACTCTTATTAAAGAGAAAGAATCTCTTTGAACCAATTCTTAACCAAACCTAAACCTAAATCGAATTAGAGCCGAACTTGAACCAAAACCGGTTATGAATCAAAACTTGAATTAAAACTTAAACCATTTTTGAACTAAACCTTAACTAGAACCGAAGTTCAAAGGTTTAGGTTTTGGTTCATTCTATTTATGAACTTTGAATCGATGGTTCAAAACTAAAACCAAACTGAAGCCTAATCATGGCCTCCCTTACTTACATCCTTAAAGCTCACCATTGTGTTCCCCAGAAAAGCATCACTACTCTTGTCTTTGATCTTCTATAAGTCTTAGAGTAGGATGAACTTGTAGATTCATTCTTGCACCAAACTTTAATGGTTTAGGGACCTTCCAATGAGAAGGTGCTACTCTAGTATGAACTTTTTTTCTTTGAGGACTGCTCATGACTTACTTAAAAGCATCGAGAGTACGTCCATAGCACCTTGATCCTATGGATCGATGTTGGCCTTCTCTTTCCTCTTCTGAGTTGAGGAACAACAATAATGGTCTTCCCCTTCTTTTAGGTAGGGCAGCATCACTTGGCCTAGGTTAGGCCTTCTTCCTTTTCAAGATTAGTCCTTTAGGACTATCCCTTCTATTATGGCATTGTTGGTTAGCCTAGTAGTAGCACTAAGAGCAAAGCCAACTGTAGGGGCAATTCTCCTTATGGTAACATTTATAGCTTCTTAGAGTTAGTCTTCACTTAGCTATGATGAAGTTTACTAAAGGGCCATTTTTTTTTTTAGATTTGCAAAGAAAACGCAAGATTTAAGTAAAAAGAAAATGAAAAGAATAGTTAATAATTTATTTTTGAATGGTTTTGTTTTTTTGACATTTATTGCATGAGTGCCAACTTATGATTAGCCTTCACCTAAGGATACAAAGGATCACAAATTTAATGTGTTTGCCTTTCAATTTTCCCAACTAATTGGTTGTCTCATTTAAAGTATTTCTAAAATGTCCTTTGCCTTTTCACTTTACTTTCCCTATAATTAGAATCCTTCAATGTTTTCTTCATCCCTTAAGTAAGTTCTTCTATCTTTTCTCTTCATCTATCTTTTAGGGTAATGGCCAAGAACACATTCCTTCTGTCTATATAGCTAAAGACTTGAAATAGGTTAGAAGTAGTTTCCATATCCCAAAATACATAGCATTTGGGACCTTTCCCTTACTGATCGACCATGGAACTATCGTGAAGGTTAGGTCATAATCTTTTAGCAAAAGAATCCAAAATTTATCCATCCACCTTTTTATTGAAACTGTTTGTAAAAAATTTAGGATTTCCTCTTTGTAGCTCATACCTAACGTGATGCCCATGGATTGTATAGATTTTATATCATCTTTTTTGGCAAATTCTTTAAGTTAAAGGCCAATAGGGATAACAAAAACTCAGAATTCAAACTCCACCACTTCATTAGTATCAACCCAAAGTTGTACTCCAAAGGCCTTTTGTCCAACGACAAGGTTTGGACAAAAAAAATACTTTTAGGCTTTTTGGCCAAAAATATATCCATATCTCAATGCCTAGACTAAACTGTCATGGGAAGTCTTTAAGAAAAAGGTCCACCCCGAACTTACGTTGATTTTTAAAACCTTTTGTGATCAGAGGGGTGGGATAGCTTTAAGGAACATATTAACAGTGATAGGATGTTAGTGGTTAGAACCACTAGGTTTTGTTATGAAACCTTTAAATTTGATAAGACCTATAGATCTACCAATGAAGTCTTGAGTTGGAGTACTAAAAAAGAATCTAACTCACCCTCTCTCGAAAACCATGAATTTTGAAAGTCGACAATTGAAACCAATCATGTTCTTGTCCCGAAAAGAAGGTCAATCCCAATAAGGGGCAAGTAGCTAATCCATTTT
Source organism: Moringa oleifera (assembly GCA_021397835.1). Classification (NCBI taxonomy): domain Eukaryota; kingdom Viridiplantae; phylum Streptophyta; class Magnoliopsida; order Brassicales; family Moringaceae; genus Moringa; species Moringa oleifera. Next base: position 288,873 of record JAJFZO010000184.1, on the reverse strand, counting down.
TTTCGCTAAGTCTTACACCTGAAAAGGGTTTCCTTGATGAGTGGCAGACAATCTTTCCACTCCCTCCACTGAATTCTTTCTCTAGGGGTTTTAACCCATTAGGGATTAAACCCTTAAACTCTAAGTCCCTAATTGCCTAGTGTGGCCTCTATTGTTGATGTCACATCAGGTCTCAATCCTTTTTCTTCATTAGCTTTTGAGTAATTTTTTATTCCTTATACTTATCACTGACTAGATTTCTTTCTTTATTTTATAGATCTTATAGAAATAGGCCCCTAACGCACTATTCCTTAGGTCATCGATGACTAATTATAGGAAATCATGGACATGATCTTGGGCAAGCATGTCTTTAGAGGAAGTTCAACCCCTTGAGCTGCTATCAAATATCAATATGAGGATCAATCCTCAAGGGCTATTTTGAAAAGGGAAACAATTAGTGTGAGCGCAAAAATTTATGCTGTTATCGTGAAGAATGGGAAAATAGTGGTTATCGCTTCTTTAGCCATTAAGAAGAAGAGTAAGAAAAAGAGAAGCTACTCAAAGGACTAGGGCTTGATGGCACATTAGAGATGCCTTTAGGTGAGCTTACGCTCTTCCTTGAAGCTAAAGTTCCTGTTACAGTCGAAAATTCTAGGCAAGGACTCCATGGACTAATCTAGCTTAGTCTAGGAGTGGTTGCTAAAGTTCATTCTCCTCTAAGACATGAGCTAACTAGAAGGGAGAACAACAATATCTTTTTTGGTCAAATAATGCTCTACTTTAGGGAGGTAAATATTTGCTTCCTTTTACTCCATTATTTTTTTTAGAAAAATGATTACGAGCTTTCTGACTAAGATTTCCTTTTTATTTGTAGTTTTCTTGAAGAATGGTTGTACTGATCAGCAAGTGCAGCCATCCTAGCGTTGGCTTTCATCACTTCATAAAGGAGGCTAAAGTTGCCAATGAATCTACTATTGGCATTGTTAATAAAGGCCATGCCAATGTAGCTCAAATCGAGATAATAAAGGGTCTTCTAGTTAAGGTAAAGGTAGAAGTGGATGAGTTAAAGTTAAAGGCAGCCTAGGTGAAGGCCAATGTCGAGGCCAAGATAAGCCATACCAAAAATGAGCTTATCTTGCAACACTTAGAAGAAGTGAACGTAGCTCAGAAGGAAGCTCGATCATGAACTATGGATGAATTTCAGATGATAGATGCATATTGAGCTAAGATCGGGGAAGAGGCTTCAAGACTGTACTGGCACTTCAGGCGACAGATTGTGAAAAAGATCTAGGATTGGTATCTCGACCTAGATTTATCATGGGTGTAGGTGGCTCTTCTAAAGCCTCATAGTCCTTTCTAAAGATTTAAAGGTCTCTCTCGATGATTTAAAAGAACTAGGTAAGAGGCACACGAAAGAAGGAACATCGATTGCTGCTTTTGAAAGTGAGGCTTCAACTACATCTTTGGCTACAGATGTGGCTGAGATCATAGCTTAGCCTAGGCCATAGACTTCGTATTTCTTTTCTTTTATTTTTTTTCCTTTTCTCCTCATGATGTACAAATTCTTCTTCAATGAAATTTGCATTTTCCAGAAATCTAACTCTTCATTTATACTTAAAAATATTTAAGATGATTATTACTGTCTTGAACACTTTGACAAGTACCTTAAATTAACTTTACATTAAAAGACTTGATCATGCCTAACTTTGACTTAGTCTCAGATTTTCCTAAGTCATTGACCTTGATATCAACATTTAAATAGTTATGAACAAATCAGCTATGAATTTCCCAAGGCAATGACCCCGATGTGACTTTTGGGTTAAAAATCCAAAAGTAGATAACCTAAGAATCAAGTTAGATTTTCCATTTGATTCCATGATATAGGATTTGCCTTTAAACCTAATGAGTCAACCACAAGTGGTTCTTGGGCTAAAAACCTAATGTGCTCTATAGATAAGCCCTAGTAGATTAAGTCTCGATGAGTCATAAAGGAATAGTATTAGAGAGGATTTTTGACCTCATACTTAATAGAATAAATAGGACACAAGGCCTTTTAAAAGAGATACAGTAAATCTTGATGTACTTGCAAAACAAACTAAAACAGAGATAAAGTTCTTAGAGTAAACTTAGGTGTCAATAACTACCCTTCTTTCTTTAATGCTTTGAGTATCAGAGTTTGGACAAAGACTTTAAGACACTAATTTTGCTCCAAAATGAATATTTCGAGAGAGATTTTATTATTTTTTCTTTTATATGTATATATATTTTAATGTCATGATCCGAGGCGTTCGCATCAAAATCATAAAAGTGGATTTCAATGCTAAGTGTTTGTCAAGATCACATGATAATTTTCTACTAAGGTACGAGCTCAATTCGCCTCCAGATGCCATCATGGTACAATGAATATGGCATCGATAAAGACATGATGTTAGTCTTCATGACTTCCACGTGGAGTCATTTCAAAACCCATGTAATGGTTACTAGACTAGAATTTGTTTCTAGATGCCCTCCATGACATGATGAATATGGCATTGATGGGAACTTATGATGTTAATCTTTACCAAAATTACTAAACTGAATGCTTGAGCTAGATTTGAAATCCGATGTGAGGTTTATGCCAATCACATCTGGAATACAAATAGTACTCGTTATGAGGCCTAAGTCGATCATGTCTGAGCTTTGATATGAACACCTGATGTGAGGTAGTAAACCAATCACATTTGAGACTTTGTGTACAATGAGAGGCAATTCCATCTAACATTATGTTAGCATTCAATGAAAGGAATAAAATCAGCCTCATTCGAGTTTATCTTAATACCTGATGTGGGGCATAAAAGTAGCCACATCTAAAGTAGGGTTAGTCTGAGTGCTCGATGTGGACTAAGAAACCAGCCACATCTTAGGCATATCTAAGACCTGATGGGAGGTAGGAAACTAGTCCCATCTAGGTCGAGTTCTTGGTAAAAGGTAAGAAACCAATCGTACATAAAGCATGTTTAAAACCTAATGGGAGGTAAGAAACTCGTCCCATGTAGGTCGAGTTCCTGGTACGAAGTAGGAAACCAATCATATATAAGGTATGTGTAAAACCTAATAAAAGGTAAAAATTATTCTCATCTAGGTTGAGTAATTGATATAAGGTAGGAAACCAATCACACATAAGGTATGTGTAAAACTTGATGAAAGGTAGGAAAAACCAATCATATCTAAGCTGAGTTCTTGGTACGAGGTAGAAAACTAATCATACATAAGTTGTGCGTAAAATTTGATGGATTAAGGTAAGAAACCAATCCCATTTAGACTGAGTTCCTGGTATGAGGTGGTAAACCAATTGTACATAAAGTATGTTTAAAAACCTAATAAGAGGTAGGAAACCAATCCTATTTAGGCCGAGTTCTTAGTATGAGGTAGGAAACTAGTTGTAAATAAGGTGTGTTTAAAACCTAATGGAAAGTAGGAAATGAGTCCCATCTAGGCCATAATGCTTGATGAGAGGCGTGGAAGCAATCTCATCTAAGGCAAGGTCAGTGTCGATATAGGGCATGAAAGTAGCGACGTCTAAGGTGAAACATAAGTTGAATTTATTTTTTGTTTTTTCCTTTTATTTTTGACTTCCTGAGGATGTGATTTCACTCGAATATTTATCATATGCTGATATTAAACATGATGTATATATGGATGTTATATACAAATCTTGATAAAGAATTTGAGTGTCTTTTGGTTTTCTTAGTGGGTTACTTAGTCATTTATCCTCTACCTCTAGCCCAATTGTCTTTTCATCATTAGGATGATCAAACTCATTCACTAAAAGAGAAATGATCTATTCAGGTCACATGAGTGAGAATCCTTTTCATAAACAAGACTCATTAGATTGTACTCCTTTTGGTTTTGTATATCACTTAATGTTTCCTTCAGAGGTATTTTTTTCCCTTGATTTTAGATTAGTTTTTATTTTTATTGTAGTGATTCCTTCTATCACTGCCCTCACTTTCTAATATGTAATTAGATTAACCTTTGATCCTTTGGTCATAAAACAAAAATGATGCACTTTGGCAGTGAAGAACAAAGGCAGTATGTAAAGAAGAACATCATCTAAATGACTTTTATTCATGTGTATGAGAAATTGTATATCAAAAAGTGATAGAAGAAAAGATATTTTTGGTGATGTCCAATCAGTCTGGTTACACAAATTTAAGCTTAGATGGACAGTCTTTAAAGGAAAAGAACATATCAATTGCCAATTTTTCTCATTAGAGTCCTTTAATCGTAATACTCTTTTACCACATTAAAATTGAAAGGATTAAGTATCTCTTGCCCATCCATTTCTGCTAGTATGAGTGCACCATCGAAAAAGGCTTTTTTCACAATGAATGGCCCTCCCAATTTGATGTCCATTTGCCATTGGGATTAGTGACATTATCTAGGATTCTTTTTAACACCAAATCACATTCTTTGAAAATCCAAGGATGTACCTTCTTATTGAGAGCTCTTTCCACTCTTTTCTCATATACATACCCATAACAAAAGGCTCTTAGTCATTTCTTATTAATTAAACTAAGCTACTTATATCTAGCCTGAACCCACCTAGCTTCTTCTAGCTCCATCTCTTTTAAGATCCTAAGGGGTGGTATTTGGAGTTCCATACATAAAACAACTTTTGTGCCATAAACTAGAACATAAGGAGTTACCCTAGCAGATATCCTGACTGATGTCCAAAATACATATAATGCTAGCAGGAAGATCTCATGCCAATCTTAATATGTGGTTGTCATCGTTCTTATGATCCACTAAATGTTTTTGTTTGCTGCCTCGACTACCCCATTCATCTGCGATTGGTAAGTGATAGAATTATGATGCAGAATCTTGAATTGTTTGCTTGTTTCTTCCATTGATTTACTATTCAAATTCTTGGCATTATGTAAAATAATCCTTTTTGAAGGACTGTACTAATAAATTATATCTTTTTTGAGAAAGCTTATCACCATTAACTTGGTGATTTAGGCAAGTAATCGTGCTTTAACCAATTTGGTGAAGTAATCAATAAATACCGAGATGAAATATGTGATTGTTTGAAGCCTTTAGGGTAATTGAAATGATCACATGAAAACTCCACATTAAAAGTGATCAAGGAGCGGTTATCATATGTAAAATTAAAGGCAAGATATGATTTTTTTTCTTCATATATTTGGCATTTATGGCATTTTTAAACATATTGTATACTATCTTTTTCGATGGTAAACCATAGTAGCCCGCTCGAATTATTTATCTGGCCAACATAAGACCACTTGGATGTGTTTTACAAATCCTCACATGTACTCCTTTTAAAATCTCATGAGCTTCTTTGACATCTAAACACCTTAAAAGTGTTTGATCAAAATTTCTTTTGTATAGAATCTCCCTATCAACTAGGTAATTTGCCACCAGTTTCTTAACACATTTTTTTTATCATTTTTTATTGCTTTTTTTAGGTAAAGTCGTCTCTTAAGGAATTTTTAGATATCATAATATCATAGCTTTTCATCTTTTTCTTCTTCAAGTGTGACATAATATGAAGCAACTTGATGAATGCTCATTTTGATAAGTATGACATTTTTAGGGTCATTTATTTAAAACATTGCTGTTAGAGTAGCCAAAGCATTTGAGTTTCTTGTCTGGGGAGATACTGGACATGCATATCTTGAAAGTTAGTTAACAATTCATGTATTAACTCATAATATTTCTAAAGTTCAAAGTTCCTCACCAACCATTCTCTTTTTAATTGGTAGATGACTAAGATAGAGTCTCCATAGGTAATGAGCTACTTAATATTTTTATCTACTACGGCTCTCAAGCCCATCACACATGCCTCATCTTCTACCATGTTGTCAATTATAAGTAAAAATCATGTCTTACAGTGCAAGGACAATATTTTCCTTCTAGGGATTTTAATAATGCCTTATACCATGCCTTAATACATTTAAAGCTCCATCAAGGTACATGATCCACCAAAGTATGCCATCAATGACTGTGTTGACTTGGCTTAGTAGGCTTTCATCGATAAGTTCAAATTTAACTAGGAGATAATCATTTGTAACTCTTTTAGCTAAGAATTCAACTAAAGTGCTCCCTTTGACAACCTTCTGTGAAACATACGTGATGTCTTATTCAGATAAGAGTATATGCCACCTTGCAAGCCTACCTAAAAGTAATGGTTTCTCCATTAAATACATTATGGGGTCTAATTTTGCTATGACTAATACTGTATGATTAAGTAAATACTGCCTAAGCCTATGAGTAGCCCATGTGAGAGCACAACATATTTTCTCAATCAACGAATATCTACACTAGTAGTCCACAAACTTCTTGCTAAGATAGAATATAGTTTGGTCTCTTTTTTTGATCTCACCAATTTGTGCTAGAACACACCCTAATGATCTATCATATACATATAAGTACAATATTAATGGTTTTCTAGGAACTAGAGGCATCAACATGTGTGGATAACAAAGATATTTCTTTATTGCATTAAAGGCTACTTGACACTCTGCATTCCACTCTTTGAGATTATGCTTCTTCAGCAAGGTAAAAATAAGGTCACATATATTTGTCAGTTTAGATATGAATCTTGATATATAGTTGAGATGTCTTAAGAAAACTCTCACCTCCCTTATGGTCTTTGGTGGAGGTAGCTCATGTATAGCTCACACTTTATTAGAATCAACCTCAATACCTCTTTCACTGACTATAAAAACCAAATGTTTTCCTAACCTGATTCTGAAGGTGCATTTGCTTAGGTTGAGTCAAAGGTTTTATTGTTAAAGTCTTTCGAATAACTTTCTAAGGTTGTTTATAAGGTATTCATCTTTCTTAGACTTGGTAATCATATCATCCATATAGACTTCCATCACCATATGCTTTAAGTCATGGAATAAAGTCACCATTGCCTTTTGGTATATCGCCTTGGCATTTTTCAAACAAAAATGTATAACCTAGTAGCAAAAGGTTCCCCACATGGTCATGAATATAGTCTTTTCCATATCTTTCGGTGCCATGAGTATTTTTTTGTAGTATGAATACCCATCCATGAAAGAAAACAAGGAATATTTTGCTATATTATCAACCAACTTGTCTATATAGGGGAGTAAAAAATTATCTTTCATAGTTACTTTATTTAAATCCTTATAGTTAACATAAATATGGATATGTTTGTCCATTTTAGGTATCGAAACTGTATTCGCCACCATTTAGGATACTTGGAAACTACAATGAATTCTGGTTCCAAGAGTTTTTACCCTTCTCCTTTAATTTTCAAATGTATTTCAGTTTCATTCTTCTTAATTTTGCTAGATATGAGGACATTTTGGCTTAAGTGACAACTTGTGCTCTACTATACTTTTGTCTAAGCCCGATATATCCTTGTAGAACCATGAAAATACATCACTGAACTCTTGGAGTAAGTCAATCAGATTTTGTTTCAACTGTGTTGGCAGAGTAGTCCTAGTCATCTGTCCTACATTTATGATTTGACTTTTTTCTTGATGAGGTAAAATCTTTTTTTTTCCTCACTCTGTAGTTGCCTAAATAATTTTCTCCTTATTTTCGAGGTCATCTGTGAAGATGTTTTCTATTGACATGAGGAGGAAATTTTTATTTATGGAGAAATGAGTTTCATGAATGATTAAAGAATGAGGAATAAAATGAATTAGATTAGAAAAGAAATGAAGAAAAAAAAGTGCAAGCTTTTTAATATGCCTTTTATCACATCGAAGCTATAAGTGGATCGAGCCCACACTATTACTCTAGTCCAAAGTAGAGAGGACTATGAGTAATCCTCAACCTAAGGTGCTAATTATCCTATTTATATTTTATAAGTAACCCGATGAGTCATAGGTGTGAGAATAGATTTTTCATAAAGCCACCCCACTAAATGAAAATTTCTAGCAAATGTTCTCCCATGGTTAATAGCCTAAGTACCCCCAACTTCCTTAACTTTCTTAGCTTTTTTTTTTTTTTTGTCTTTTTTATCCTTCGAAGTTGGCTGATAAACAACCCCTCAACCTTTCGAATTATTGGGTAGTTCGAGTATCATTGGGATACTTTGAAGATTTTTACTTAGTCCTTTCCAACTTGGCAACATTTACCGAAGCTTTGGTTGAGGTTGATGAAGTTTAACATCTGAAATGTGCCCTCCTCTTTATTATAAGCTCTAAATAAGGGAAGTCTTTGGTGATACAAGCTATAATGTCTTCTGTGCCATAGATGATGATTAAATGATCTTCTACCACCATCTTGAGCTTTTAGGGAGAGTTGAAGGTACAGCACAATCCATGTGAATCCATGGCCTTCTGAGGAGAAGGTTAAAGAAAGTCAAGTTGTCTATGATCTGAAACTCGACTTTATAAATGAAAGACCTTATCTTTAAGGGCAAGTTAATGGTCCCTTCGACTTTAGTCTTATTGTCGTCAAAGGCACTGATGACATGGTAGTAGTATGCCAAATAATGGCCTAATCGATGTGGATTTGCTCCAAAATATGTGCAGGCATGACATTTATAAAGGACCCATTATCAATGACTACCGTGAAATGGTATGCCCATTGTAAAAAGTGGGTATGTAGAGGGATTTATAGAGCCTCTGTCTTCTAAAGGGAGCTTGTTGTCAAAAAAAGTGATGAAATTATAAGCTATAATATGGTTGTAGATATTTTCCATGCTCTTGATTGATATTTTGGGTGGTACACATGCATTCTTGAGGATATATAAATGTTCTCGAGGATATGTAAAAGTAGTTACCTATGTACCTCTAAGCTGAGGATGAGCACCAGCATCGATATCTTTACTAAGGTATTTTACATCTAATCTAAGATTATTAGTCATTATGTTTGATGAACAAAAGCCTTATCTTTTTTCACTTTATTTAGGGTGATCCCTTTTGATTGCTTTAACTATTTGGGAAGGGTCCATAACATCTCTCGCTTGTGGTGATATACACCAACTGGGTGAGGTTTCCAGCCACTTCTTCTATGGCTATCGAAGGGTATTTTTAGGGATTGCATGGCTCGATTATTAAGGTGGCTAGACTTTGATGAGCACCTTAGGTCCGTGAATATGTGCTGCCTTTTCTACTTCATCGATTTCCCTTGGTAGAGTTAAAGCATTTACCTTCACCAAAAATGAGTGATGACTAACTAGTAGGGTTTCTAGTTTGCCCTTTATCGCCTACTCAATCATGTTTACCTAGTGAGTTGACAAAGGAATTATTGGCCATATTAAGGGCCTTCTCGATCTCAAAAGAAAGGATGTCATTGTCTATGAACCTTCACATCAAATATTTGAAGGTGAAACAATCGTCAATAGTGTGATCTTATGCCTCAAAGTGGTATGGACAAATTGCTGCAAGATTATACTATTTTGGGAATGGCAGAGCTAAGGGTTGAATGAATACTAGCACCACTAGTTTTTGCTCTAAGAGCTAAGGGTACAGTTTATGGTAAGGAATAAGAATCGGGTGAAAGGGAGGTCTCTGCCATTTCAGAGGATAGACCTCCTTGACTGCATCTTAAGTTTGAATGAAATAATAGTGACTGAGGAATCTTGTTTGGGGCCTTTTAACCACGGGATGATTGACAAAGTTGGCCTCCTCTTTCTTCTTAAAGGCAAGAGCTCTCTTTATAGTATAATCTTCTAAATTGCTTGATCTGAGTGAATTTTTGATAAATTCTCTAGTTTGTACTATCTGTACAAACTTCTCCCTTATCATTTTGACTAATTGATTGAATAATTGGGGCTTCATTATCTCAAAAAATGTTTGAGAGAGCTTGGTGCTTGCTACAAAAAGATACAAATGAGTAGTTGTTTCTCTCCATCAAGTTGCATATTCTTTAAAGGTCTCATTATTTTTTCTCCTTATATGCTAGAGAATGACCTAACTGAGGCCTAGTCCTTCAATATGATGATAATGAAAGAGAAATGCAATAACTAGATCTCTCCATCCCTATATCTTAGTTGGCTCGAGGTTAGTATATTACTTGAGTACCTCTTGATTAAGGCTATCATGAAAGCAGTGGATAAGGATCTTCTAGTTCCCTTCATGTCCATGCATCTTATGTAAAAAGATTTTTAAATGAGTACAAGGGTAGTGAGTCTAATCGTACTTGTCAAACTCTAGGGCCCTAAACTTTGAAGGTATAACTAGGCTTTTTATTAAGCTTAAGTTAGTAATAATTGTATCTGCAGCCTCCTTCTCTTGTCTTAATAACTTGACTTGTTTGCTAAGCTTTCTATTTTGGCCAGTAACTTCAAGTTTTTGGGGTTACCGATCCCTAAGCATTCCAACTTAGCAAGATTATCTAAATCAAGGACTTGGATGACTTTGATAGCTTTATATGCCACCTTTAGGATGCTAAGTTGTTCTATGTTCTAAGATATTCTGACAACTATTGGGTTGGGGGTGTTACAATGAAACTCAAGGGGAAAAGGGCCTGAGAGGATGGACCATCTCTTATTTAGGTTCCATGAGAGCCTTTCCTTTTTGTAATGCTCGGATAGAGCTTATCATCTTTTGAAATTAATCTTGCATGGAGAGTTGGAGGTCATGATGATTCTTCATCATTCTCTCATGTATTTCTACTTGGGCTTACTCTAACCTTTCAAGACAGGCTAATTGTTCCTCCATTTCCGATAGCTAAGCTCAAGATCAAGTATTATAAGTTCAAATGATCGGGTGACCTTTTATCTTACCTATTATGTTAATACATTTTAATTTTAATAAATTAAATGTATGCATGATATGTTAATGAAGCAAACGTGCATATAAAAATGAACATCAGTGTAGCACAATAGTTTGAAAAGTTAATGGTCTACTAACGATACCTAAAATTGAATACATTAGAAACTTTTCTAGAAGAGAACCTATAATCTTTTAATAATATATATCTCGTGAACTCCATGTCTTATCTTTGGAAATGGCTTCTTCAAAATGATCTAGTTCATACTTGAAGCTAGAGGCTTCCTTCATGGTCTGCTCAATCATTATGATCAAAGTTTGGGCACGCATCGAATCTTAAGCAGAGCATCCCTTTTCTTAACACCATTGTGGCACATTTCTTTGGCTTTCTCTTTCTAAAATTGTCCTCATTTCAAAAGAGCTTTAGACTATCCTTTGTTTTTCAATAGTCATCCATTTAGTTTAGCCTGTAATTTCTTTCTTAATCAATTTTGGCTAATAGAAAGTTAATTTGATTATGATGTTCTTATTCTACGGTCTCCATCTCCTTAAAGAGATCTCCCACCAAATGTTGATCCAACATGATTCTTTTCCTTAGCTGGTCATCTTTTTGCACAATCTATTGTAAAATTCTAGGTTAGGCTTTTATAATCTTTCTTCAAAACGATTTTTCCTAATGAGTGTTGATTTATAAGTAGATATTTTGTTTTTTTGAGCTACTATGTTAACACTTGAATTTATTTATCGTTGGAGTCATGTTGTGTCATATACTACTCAAGCTCCTTGGGTTAATCCTTTTTTGTTATTAACCCACTCTTAAATTAAAGCTTCATATTGTAATTATTTTAGCTTTAGTTGCAGAACGAAGTTTTAAGATTCCAGCTATTTGATCCATTATTACTATTTATTTCTCTATGTTCTTCTAGGAACAGGTAGTGGGATCAAAGTAGACTAATAATTGTATAGCCATATCGAGAGTAACATGTCGCAAACTAGGTTCTTTTTCCACACCTTTTATCCTAACATGATCCTTCCAGCCTATTTATTTTAGTCTATCTTCCAAAGGGATGGCCACTTATGACAAGCCTATGAGTATTGGTTGGAACTGGTTATTCCATTGCTCCTCTAGACCTGATGTGTGGTCGAGATAAAATGCTTAATCCCGATCTGCCTGAGTACCATTAGATGATGTACCTTACCCAATGATGGAAACTAAACAAAATAACTCAAGATTAGAATCTGCCTTTTAATAAGATGATGTAGAGTTTAGCCATAGGGCCACCCATTAGAAATCTTTATGAAAAGGATAACAAATCACTCATGCATAGTTTTGTTTTCACTTGTCTAGATCTTTGCAAACTCCTGAAGTGGATAAAGGGGATCCCTTGGTATGCTCATTAAGAAATCCAAATATGTTTTGAGCTAAACATCAAGAACAAAGCATCAATCATCCCTTTGCTTGTCCTTTTAACGTGGTTTAGAGAATTTATGATTTCAATAAGAATCAAAGAGGTAGGATTTTCTCCCCATATAAAGAAACATATAAAGAGGATAATATGAATGCTTACATGTCCTAGAGCTTTGGGACAGATGATGAAGCCATAGAATGCGAGGGCCAACCTTAACAGGTTTCTTTCCTTGTCTTTATGTTAACAAGTTAGTTGTTCCATAAATTAAAAGGGATGCATGGTCTCTTTTGCTTTTCTAATGTTGTCGAAGCACCTATTCTTGTATGCCTAGTGTTTTAACTACTATTACAATTACTCGTTTGAGTTTCTTAATTATAACGTACATTTCATGGGGTTATGCATTGCTAAACCCAAGAATACCTAACATTCCTCTAAAGTTGGTGCTAAATCCATATTATTGAAATGGAAACAATGATAAGAAAGGTCCCAAAAACTAAAATTCGCCTTTTTTAGGGGTTCTTTTATCTGAATATGCAAAAAATCTATGATAGCGAATTTTTCGTCAAACTTGGCTTTACCATGGTGCTAATCTCATCCCAAAATTGACAAAAGATTGATTGATTATCCCCTTTGAGACTTAGAGAAACCATTTCCGTTAAGTTCATTTGGAAACCATGGCTAAAGCATCACCAAATGTCTTTTGTAATTTCTCATACCATTTTTGCACTCAAGAAACCACATTGTGGTTACAATTATTAGGTCGAGATGTCTTGATGATCAAGAGTTTTGACCAGAAAAGGGACATACCTTAAAAAATCTCTATCGTGCCTGAGATCTAATGTCAAAAAGTTTCTCGATGTCAATGTCATGTAAGATGATGCATGGGAATAAGGTAATAAATAAGTTAATATAAATCATAGTCAAATTTGGTCCTTCTAAATATAGTTCATATCTTAAAAGAGGTGTTTTTATAAACTGAGGTTTTCAAGATCCGACCTTCCTAACGATTAAGATGAGGGGTTTACGGTTGGTGGCTTGACCTAATATAAGTTCTTCCTAGATTTTCAAACTTTTTAAAGGCTCCCGACCATCCTTTAATGTCAGTTTAGCATGAAAGGTACCCTTGGCCCATAATCATCTACATGATGGTACTTAAGAACCCCCACTGATGAAAATAGACATAGCATTTAACTTGAGTGTGGCAAGCTGCATCTCGTAAGGAGTCCCTTCAAACACTAGCTCTCAAACTCTTCTTAATAAAAAAATAGCCTAAAAGGGTATAAAGCTGATGCAATGTATGACTGTGACATATGTGTTAGTTTTATATTTTAAAAACATATTAAACAAAAGAAAAAACAAAAAAGATAAACACACAAGGAAATCAAGCTCAAAAATTTGGATTTTCACCAAACTCAGAAAAATAATTTTTCATTTTAACTTTGGCTTAACTGTATGAAATCAAAGATTCTAGGTTTAATCCCTAGTGAGTCATCATGTTGTCACAACAGGGACCAACACTGACTGAAGCTAAAGAAGGACATTCCATTTCTCTATTGTAAGAGAATATGGGAGAATTATTCTTTTTTCAAGAGAAATGGTAAATTTTAAAGTTCATTTTTGGCTGACTTATTAACGAAAATTAAAAAAAAAAAAGAATAAGATTTCACTGCAAGAAAACAAATCTTTTATGATGGGCAATGCTTGTCATACAAAGCTTTTTATGACGATCAAAAAATTATCATTATAAGTGATGACATAGAAACTTTATGACGGTTTAAAAGACCGTCATAAATTCTTGATGGTTTTTAACCGTCATTAAAAAGTTAAAATATTAATGACAATCTGTAATGGACAGTCATAAAAAACTTATAACAGTCCATAATAAATCGTCGTAAAATATATTCATGATATCATGATGGTCTTTGTGACCATCATTAAAAAAAATTTAATTATCAACGATTTTTGTGAATAAAATAAATGTATACTTTTTATGATGGTTTTTTATAACCGTCATAAAAAATATTTATGTTTTGTTATATATTTTTTATTAATTAATCACAAATTTTTTTATAATTTTTGTTAATTAATTAATATTTGTCTTTTTTTTTTTGCAATTATAGTCGAATAATGCAAAAATGTCAAACAAAAAAATTACATATATTTATAACTACAACTATTATCATTTTACAAAATAAAATAATATTAAGTATAAAAAATGAACAAAATATCTACAAATTAAATTACACAATTGTCATTTTCATTGCTCTGTTTTATCATTACATCAAAAAAAAAAAAACTTAGTGCATTAGATGTGTCACTCCTGCAATAGTTATAGAAAAGATACATTATTATATAAGCTCTATTCACCATATAATTAATTTACATATCAAAATAAATAAGCAATTGTAATAAAGCTTGAAAATCAAATATAATAAAAGGTTGAGAATGCATCTAGATGTCAAAAATATAATTTCTTGTAACCTATAAGGTATATATTAATCATAATGTGCAATTTTCTGTTCTAGTTCCCTACATCTAGGCATCAAAAGTGTAACTTCTTGTAATGCAACAGTAAGTGTGAAAATTAATTGATTATGAATATATTTATTTCATATGCATGCTTGAATACTTTTCTTTATTTTTTGCTTTACCAATTGCTTAAAGATGACATTTACAGAATTCTTAATAGAATTGACAAAGAACTCAACAGAATTAGTAGATGGCTCAATGAATAGAATGAGTAGAGCGTTCAATGAATAGAATTAGTCCATCATACTTGAATTTAACCAAGACAAACAATACACAATTAAAATACACTATTAATGAGACAACAAGGATTACATACCTGGCTATGATAGTAACTGTTATACATGCATAGCCCATTCATCACGTATTTCATCAATTTCTTCATTACTATATGTATCCTTACCATTGAACTTTAACATTAAAACACAAAAGAAGATAACATAATCAATTTGGTATTATTTATAAATATAAAATATTTAATATGTAAATAAAATAAATAATTTGACCTTCTCACAAAGAATTTTTGGATCTTCAATTATTTCCTTCACAAATTGAAGTACAAAATAGCCACATTTTATACCACCTCTTTGAATCGGTGCCTATATAAGTAGAAATATAATCATTAACACATAATATTTTTAATATTATTAATAATGAAAAAACAAAATGAACTGACTTGAATTCGTTGCCATGTAATACTTAATCTCACACGAAACATTTGAAAACCCCTGTATCATTAACCAATAAACATTTGAAAATATGTAGTATTTAGAAGTAATAATGAAACCAATAAACAAAAAGACATAAAGTAAAACTTGTACTCACATGGTCACAATTTTTTTAAGATTAGGTCCTACTTCATGACCCAAAGAATCCAAATGATACACTATTCGTGATGTCATATCAATAACCACTAATTCCCAGTGAAATCTATCCGTAATAAGAAAAATAAAAGATGATAAATAGCCAAATGAGATATTTCTTGGTAAATCAATTAAGATAAAAATTTCTTACTTTGGATTGTAAGGCATGAAAAGAATTTGGTTTGAATTTGCTTTTTCTAACCGCTCAGCAATATGTCATACTCTATCTTTTAACCTACTTTCATTGTTTAGTCCACCAGAGAGTGAGATAATTACATGATTGATGAAACCAAATTGTTTTAACTTTTTTCGTATCATTCAAATTAGCATGTAGATATCTAAAAGTAAACAAATTGAAAGTCAAATCATATGAACATAGATATTGAAATAAACTGATATTAAAATTCTGTCTCACCTGATATACAGATAAATGCTAGTTCCTCCTAGTTCATTTTTATCAATCATGATAAAGCAATCTTCTGAGCCAATATAGCAATAAAATAGACAGCAAAAAACATCATCATTAAATCTTACTCTAACTTCATTTCGCATATTAATCATCAATGGATAAGCTGCTTTTGCGAACTACTCTAGAGCTTGCTCAGAAATGGATCCTACTTTTTTATTGATTTCCTTTTCCTTTATCTCCAAACATATGACAATAATAAATTTTAAAAGTCAAATAATTTTAACATGAAAAAAAACAACGATAATATACCACAACTAAATTTGTCTTATACCTCCATAACAATATGAGTGGAAACCAAGTCTTTAGGCCAACTTACATGATGACCCAATACATCTTTAACAAATATAAGATATTCATTCTCATTTTTAATATATAGTCGAGCATATTGACTGAATACATGATCAACAGAAACCATAAAATTTGCAGAAGAACCATCAATAATAGTGCCTATTACAATAACATTTTCTAATGTATCTACTGCTAATTTACATATAACGCCTTATTCATTAAAAAAATAACATTATTAATAATAATTGATAGTAAAAACAATGTCTACAGTATTAAATAAATAAGTAAATACTTTCATCTTTAAATCTTCATCAGAAACATCGCAAGAATCCTTCATAGGCATTGGTGAATCGAGTTTTTGCATCTTATTGGAGCTATGACCTTTAAGTTATACAA
The DNA here is from genome assembly GCA_021397835.1 of Moringa oleifera. Classification (NCBI taxonomy): domain Eukaryota; kingdom Viridiplantae; phylum Streptophyta; class Magnoliopsida; order Brassicales; family Moringaceae; genus Moringa; species Moringa oleifera. The sequence goes on along the minus strand of JAJFZO010000184.1, from coordinate 272,240 downwards.
CACGTGAATGTGTATCTGTGCTTCCTTGAGTCAATAATAATAGTTTTTGCTCTACCTCAGCCAAGCGAGCTTCTAGATATGCTACCTTATTAGGAGTAAGAAAAAAGACCGAAGGAGTGATAAACTTTCCAACTCCTTTAACTCGACCCCTATGCTCATTAGTACCAAGAGCTTTGCTTAAAATGTCATCACTGCCTGAGAATGTAATGGTGTCAGCTTTTGACTGCTCCATTAACTCATCTTATAATAATCCATGCCAAATTAAGTATAAATTTCATATAAATTAATTTGCCTAGTTTTATAAGCTATTATTGATGACTTGCATGCAATGAACATAAAATATTACAACTTAACTTTAAGTGTGTCAAGAAAATAATTAGGGAAGAAAAATATAAAATACTTTCTATCTGGTTGTCTTTGTTCATAAGCCAAGAAAAAGTGGCATTCCAGTTGGTTAGACTATACTGCCTTACTGCTTGAATAATATTCCCTTAGTGCCTCATTGTCTTTAAACTTTAGCAAACAATCTTATAAAGATAAGATTTCTAACGTTTATGTAAAATTCATTAAAAAAAACTTACAATTTTTTTAATGATAGGCATCGTTTCTAGTGCATAATGTCCTTTTTTATCTTGTCGCGATAGCTTTCATAATTCACTACGATCAATCTCCCCTTTTACCTTGAGTTTTGCTTTCTGTAAAGATGAAGTAACAAATTAAAAATTAGAAAGAATGTATCTTCAAATCATCACAAAGAATGTAAGTGTGAGAAAGTTACCAATTTGTGCTCTAAGGTTGCATATCCACCTCGACTCAATCGATGAGGATATTTACTACGTTTTAGTCTCTCTTTTTTTTTTGTTGCTCACTCGATTTCTGCAATGTCATTACAATTAATGAAGAAACATGAAATATTTATTGTTTAAAACATATATTACAACATAAATGTACCTTAAAATTCTCTGATAGTCGTGATTTAACGAACCTCTCCCAATCATTTTGTGAAATGAAACTGTAGATCGAAGGTGGTCTCGCTGTAGTATCCAGATTGTTGACAAAATGTATTATATATTTTGTTGTCAGGATATTCTTGAATGTTCTAAACTTGTTGCTAATTAACTGTAAGATAGACTTTTTCATGCGATGATCAATTTCAAATGCATCCTATAAATGAAATTTGATAAGTTACTATGCTAATAAAAAATATAATAATTAAATATTTAGGGTGAAAATGTTAAACCTGAACATATTCCCACATTTTTTCTTTCAAATGATCAAGAACCTTTCACCAGTCATTATAAGTTATAGGTACCGTGGTATGTGCAAGAACTCCAAGAGTAGACATAAGAGATTTAGCTTCAACACCATATGGTACACCTTTTGAGTTAAACTGCACCACCTTCTTTGCCTCTAAATTTTTCTGATTCAATAATTTTGATGGTCCTCTGGATTTGGTAGGCGAATTTGTCAACTTCTTAGTCATATCTGAAATCCTACAAACATAAAATGTAATCTAAATAAATAATTAAAGCATAATTCATTATATGATAATCAACGATAGACTCAACCTCGATCATTGGTTTTCACTTCTAGCAACAGCCATTTACTGTCATCGCTAAAACCTTATAAATAAAAGCCTCAATTTTTTCCTTTTTGCACAAGTGCCACTCCTTTTCCTATCATTTCTCTTGCTGTCTCTCCATATCTATCTATACAACTCTCTATCTACCTAGCTTCTTAGTCTACACCATTTTCTCCTCTATTTTCTCCATTACGAGCGACCATCTTCTCGTTCTCTACTTGAAGTTGCCCTCTTTGCTTAGTAATTTGTATAGGTAATTATAAATTTTTTTTATTGATGATATTAAGGTTGAAAAATCTTGTATATGAATAATATGATTAGATTTGATAATTACAAAAATTATTTAGATATTAAATAAATTTATAGTTATTATTTTTAATAAATTTAATTTATGCTATATTAGTTAGGTAATGATTTAATTTGGTTGTAATTTAAGATAAATATTTAATTAAATTTTTATGAAATTTAAATTAGTTAGATGTTAATTAAATTTTATAATTGTTAATTTAATTTGTTAATAAATTTAGTTTATATTAGATTAGTTAGCAAATGATTCAATTAGTTTATAATTTAAGATAAACAATTTAATTAGATTTTTATAAAATTTAAATTAGTTACGTATTAATTAAATTTTTTTAATTATTAATTTTAAAGTTTAATTAAATTTTATTTGTATTAGATTAGATAGGTAATAGTTTAATTAGATTGTAATTTAAGATAAATAAATTAATTAGATTTTTATAAAATTTAAATTAGATTGTTAATTTTATAGTGTAGTTGTTAATTCTATTTGTTAATAAAATTAGTTTGTGTTAAATAATAGTTTAATTAAATTGTAATTTCACGAGATAAATAATTTAATTAGATTTTTATGAAAATTAAGCTACTTAAATGTTAATTAAATTTTAGAGTTGTTAATTTTATTTTTTAAAATAAATTTGGTTTATGCTAAATTTAGATAATAATTCAATTAGATATTATAATTTGTGATAAATAATTTAGTTAGATTTTTATGAAATTTATATGAGCTAGTTAGGTGTTGATTAAAATTTGGAGTTGTTAATTTTATTTGTTACTAAATTTAGTTTATATTAGACCTAGATAATAGTTTAATTAGATATTATAATTTATGATAAATAATTTAATTAAATTTTCATGAAAATTTAATTAAAACGTGTCTGATGAGCCAAAATTTGAAAGTTATTCTATGGAGGAAAAAGACGAGGAAGTGAAAGTGAAAGAGGAAGACCTTGAAGATGATGATTAATTTTTTTGTTTGAATTATTTAATATATTGTTTTATATAACCTATTCTAAGAAATGTGTGTTGATCTGATTATTCTTATATTATTTTTTTTATCATATGTTTTAGGAAGTTTTAGTTCAATTTTTACAAGAGATTTTTGTTAAATTTTTTATAAAATGTCAAACTAACTTGAGCTTATCAAGTTCATTAAAAAATTTTACTATGAAGAATTTGAGGTATGTATAATCATTTACCCAAAAAAAATTCTTTTACATTTTATCATACTTAATGTTGACTATTATTTTGTTGAAGAAACATTTTGTATGGGATGAGGCTATGGATGATGTGGTGAAGGCCTCACGTGAGGTTCAAACTACAAATCGATATGCTGACTTGATGTATGCATGTTGCCATAAGGTGAGAGATAAACCTTAATTTGTTCTTGATACTATATGGGAGCAGTAACAGATACAATGGAATTGGCCAAAGTACAAACAGAAGTGCGAGACTATGTCTTATAATTGACGGAGCTAAACAAACGAATTTAGGTTAGTTCCTTTCAATATAGTGCCGATTCATGTTTATTACAGAACCATTATTGACGCTTGGTATGTATAATATTTAAATTACTTAAACAAATATAAATGAAAATGTTATGATTATTCATTATGTATGTTTTTTCTTTTTTTCTTTTTTTTTAGGCGTAGAAGTAAGGTTGTGAGCCTACTGCAATAGAGCTTTTCAAACGAAGTCACACTAAGAAGTTTAATCCTAATGAGTTCATAGATGAGCATTTCAAAAAAGTAAATATAAGTTTATTGTTTTTAACATTTAATAAATAACTCAAATTGTATTTTATTTTACTTCACTATTTGATTTAGCTAATGAGTAAGTTAACAAAATACTTTATTGATTGTAGAAACACTTTAAGAATTTGGTTACCTCGACTTCCATGCTACAAGAGAGATCTTTTGATACACATGAGGTAGACTACAGTAAACTTTACTATGAGTAGTAAATAGAGAGAAAAAGTGTCGAGTGTACGGGCTTGGAAACTAAGCTCTATCATGGTATTCAAGTGGCAGCTTTGGTTGGAGATGCTCTATTGGTGATGTAGCTATGTAAGATATGCGCTCTCAAATGAAGGCTATGAAATAGCACATAGAATTAGACCATAAGTTTATAGATGAGTGTACAAAGGAGGAGCATAAGACTCTAAATAAGAGACTGGAGGAAGAGCGTAAGGTGAGGGAGCCTGATCGCATACATTTCGAAATTGAGTTACAAGAGCACTTACAGAGAGATGTTGATATGAATAAGCCATCCCCAGCACCACCTGATAGCTAAATTTAATTTCTTGTATGAATATTATATTTGATGAGAACATAATATAATCTCGTATTTATTATTTTTTTTATGGATTTTATCTAATTTTATTTTCTTTCATTTAATTATAATTTAAATTTTAATTTTTTAAAAAATTATTATATTAGCAACAGATCTCAATTAGTCATTAAAAATTAATTTTTTTTAAAAAAAATTTGTCATTAAACTAGATTAATCTATCATTAAATTAGTAATAAACATGTATCGATAACTAGTTTAATGGTGATATAAATTTGTCAATATTTAGTGACAGATATTAATTTATCATTATTTAGCGACAGATACAAAATTCAGTTGTTAGTTTTTTTCACAGTAATAATTTTAACTACAAATTTTATTTGTTGCTAATCTGTTACTAAAATTTTTAACGATATATTTTTTTTATTTGATGACAGATTTATTTGTTGCTAAAACTAGTTTTTTTGTAATGCACGTTGTTTACAAAATATCTAGAATTACCATCAGAAAAGATCCAGGAAAGATGTGTTTTTAATTAAAAAAGAAAAAGAGAAATTATGTAAAAATTTGAACTTTAGGAACAAAATTTAGAGTCTCAAATCTTTATTCCTATTCTTGATTCTCAATAATGGAAAAAAGGAGAAGTTGTAGACACTCAATTTTACCCTTAAAAAAATTCCATCTCAAGAGCAGAAGGTTGGCAAAAACATGCTAAGTATGAAATAGGAATGATTTGAGATCGAGGTTGCTTTGTGTTGAAAAATACTAGTTTAGAATTATGCTCAGATTAAGGAAGACCTAAAATCAGGTTCGATATTTTTTTAAGTGATAAGGTTTTGACAATTGATAGAAACTAAGATCGTGATTGGGTTATGTTATAAGTTAAAACCAGAAAAGAAAATAATATGAAAAGAAAAGAGATAATCTTCATTAATATATATAAGAGATTACATTAGTCATTATAAAATAAAAAGAAAAGTACAAAGTCTATGTTGTTGGTACCAAAATGAGATCAGTCTTGATGCTATATATATATATATATATATATAAGATTACATCAGTTATTACAAAATATAAAAAAAGTACAAAGTTTATGTTGTTGGCACCAAAATAAGATCAGTCTTGATGTTCTTGGGAGTCAGCACAATAAAGGCTGTAGGCTAATCTAAGGTCGACACAAATGGAATGAAAACTTCAATCAAAGGGAAAATTGGAGGCTCATGCACTTTTTCAGTCAAAGTGATGTCAGGAGTTACAATGCCTCTTAAAAGGTCTTAAATAAGAGAAAATCCCTAAACTTAATCCAAAACATCTTACTTTAAATTGAATAAGAGCTACATAGTAGCCTTTAGCTCCTCGATATCGAAGGCCTCACTCTCTAAATAGTCAGACATGTAGATGGCTCAAGCCTAATCCACCATCTATTGACACTTAGCAACCATTTCTTCGATCGACTTTTAGACCCTCCAATCAATCTCAAATCGAGCTTTAACTAACTGAGTTCGAATGTCCAGTGGCTCTTTATTATTATTATTATTATTATTATTATTATTATTATTATTATTTACTGTCTTTATTTCTAGCCTCTCCACATCAAATGCTAAAACTTCGGCTTAATTGGCAACTTTTGTCTTAAAAGAAGTAAAGCCTTACTGATGAGCTCATACCACTTATTCAGCAAGGCTATTTCATCGACCAACTACACAAAAGAAGGTAAATGTCAAATCGGGCATAATAATCTTATACTTAGAAATTTCAAAAAGGAAACAAAATAAGATAGATGGTAGATCAGGAATAACAATCTCAAACTTATAAATTTTAAAAAAGAAAATAAAAAAGACCAATTTAAGATTAAGCACCATGATCTTACCATGCCAAAGCATTATTGTCAAGCCTCAAGAGTTGCTTTTGATTTTCTAGGAAGATAGTTTTGCATAGTTTCTCATATGAAATCACTACAAATTAATTATTATCTGATGGCTTAAAGTTCTAGTTAGAATAACTAGAATAGAACCGATCTAAAGTGTTGCATTTTAGAAGTCTAGGGAGTGTTCCATTAAGGGCATCGATCGAACCTCGAGTTGTTATCCTGTCAACCATAATGTCAATCACAACATCGACTAGGATCTTGATCTTAGCATTAAAAAAATTAATAATAGTCTTACGGCACTTCGACGAAGACTCTGGGGTAACTTCTGCCGATATCTTTTTAAATTAAGATTAAGATTGACTATTTGATCCTAATATCGTTAATGCTTGGGATTAGATAATCGGTCCCAATGTCATCACAGAAGTTGCAAATATGGCAAAAGCAAGAGTGGAGTTTTATTGAGGTTAGGACTTAGTCATTGATTGGTCCATAGTGAATCTTCGGTTATTAACCATATCATTAAAGTCTACATATTCAAATTAATATTTCAGTAAAATAATGAAAATTTAAAGGAAAAGAAAAAATAGCATGCTAGCAGAAATAAGATTGGTGACAAGTTTTCAAAAGCAGTATGGTCCATGTAAATAGCTGCATCAGAAAAAAAGCGTTTAACATTAATTGGATTTAAGATTAGTACAAAAAGAGTCTTGGATGGTCTATATCTTGATCTCAAATTGGTTTGGGTGCCGATATGGGTTTCAGATTAAAAGTAAAGTGTTATAAGAAACTAGAATCAACCTGATAAGTGTTATTCAGTTTATCCAATGTTAAATAATGCTTGATGTTATGATGCTTGATGTTATGATGCTTGATGTTATGAATACTAGCATTATCCAACATCAAATGGTAATAAACCTTAACCCAATCTGACAGTTCTTTCTTAGAGCCATAAGAAAGTGTATGAGATTTTTCAAATGATGAGATCGAGGTAGAGATTATCCCAAGAAGCCTAAAAGCACTTGCTCTTTCAATCTTTGATCAGTGATAACAAGCCACTATCGAATAAGTTAAGAGACTAGGCCATGAAGTACCAAAAACTATATATAGTTCCCTTGACACCCTTTTTGTTTCAAACGAGCTTGAAGAATTTAGAGAATATGTTTACAAAAATGATTTGATCACCTAAGTCTATACACATAGAAAAGAAAACAAAAAGAATGCACTAGGCATTTAGAACAAGCTAGAAAGGAGATAAACAATATCAAAAACACACCATAATAGTAAAAGGATGGAGGGACAATCTCAAGCCACTTTTTAAAGATTCTTCGAAAACATAAATAAGACAAAGCCTATTTGACCATGGTCATTTATCTGGGTTGGGGGCCACCATAATTACATAGTTAGGAATGGAATAACCTCTTCTAATTTGTTTTAAAGAACAAAGGTGCAAATGCAAAGAAGTCAAAGTAAAAGAGACAAAGTAAGCGTTTAAGAATGAAAAGGTGAGGTGCTACATTGATCTCACATCGAGTATAAAGTTACTTGAATGGCGATTGAATGCATTGTTTTGAAGACTTTACTTATGAAAAATTGATACTAATTGATGAAGATATTACATTAGGCTTTAGATATCATTAATCATGGATTGCTGTTGATTGGTGATGATCTCACATTAAGTTTAAAGGATTAAACAAGTATTTAATGATGATTGATGATTAATCCCACATTAGTACTAAATAGTTTTTCTAAAGATGTGAGTGATATCAATCTCACATCAACTTGAAAACTTACAGCCATTATAATTAATGTCGATCTCACATCATGTTTCAAGGACTTAGGCACTCAGAGTGGACGAACTTTGAAGTTTTAAGAAACTGTATATAGTTTTAGGTGAAGTGCACCTAGATGCATATTTTATTCAAAACTGATCAACTTACTATGGTCTTGCTTCTCTGAACAAGTTTATAGGTTTTTAGGGAGCATGGAGACCTTCGCAGTTTTAGAGTAGAATTGCTCTCTAAGCTTTTTTTTAATTTTCTCTCTAGTGTCCTTAAGCTTTTTATAGTTCTCTAAGAAAAGTTCTTTGAGTCTTGCATTGCTATTAGTAAAGGTACAATGTGTAAGAATGAAGATCACAAGTATAAGCCTTCATAATCTAATTATTTGTATCACGATTCTATGTGAATGAATAAGAAGATCCTAATGATCATTTTTTTTATTTGAGTTTGTTTTTCTTTATATGCACTATATATTTCGTTAGTTCTTTATTGCATTGCATATTTTAAAAAAGAATTTCTAGAGAAAATAATTTAGTATCGTTCACATTCTGATAATCTAAAATAAATTGTACTTATTTTTAAGGATTAGGAATTAGTACTTATCTAATTATGAAGTTCTTACATAAAATATCATAATAAATTATTTCAAAATCATATCATATCAAGATTAAATTTGATGTGGTCTTTCTCCAAAATTTTTGAGTTTAGATTAAGGTTGACTCACATTGATTCATGTATTATATCATATAATTATTTATTTGTGGGATCAATATCAAATTGAGAACATTCTAGAGATGTGAGATTGGTCTGTTTAAATGGTACCAATTTTTGGGTGTTTGTGGGAATGTTAATCTTTTTCTTCATTGAAAAAATAATAACCTATACAACTTCATAATAACACACTCAAAACATAGTTTAAAAAAAAATTCTCAACCATGTCACTTATGTGCTTTTCAATAAGGATCTAAGTAGATCTTATTAATGAATTGAAGGTCTAAAATAGGCATTTTTAAACAAGATTACAAAATAAAAGTTCATGACTTTGAGACTCAATAAAATGTATCTAGGTTTTACAAGTTATTGAAGGTGATAAACATGTCTCACTTCTGCAAACTATATCTACAAGTAGAGATGTTTATAGATTCAAACAGAAACATATGAAGTTTAAGGAGTGAGAACAAATACCTTTGAGGAAATACAAATACAGTGGTTATCTGAAGGTAATTGATGAACAAATGAGACAATATTTGATCATAATGCAATATGATAGTATGAATTTATGGTTATCAAAGTTGTTTTTAGTAACCAATATAATGAGACCTAAACAAAAAATAAGTCTTTATTTAAACGAGAAAAAAGTGAAACAACAATATTGAAGTGCCTCACCTTTTAAGATTTTTCCTTTTTTAATGTGATGAGGCTTAAAGAAAAGTAAGGTTATTTAGACAAAGTTGATAAGAAAGTGCTAAAAAGGAAAAAAGAAAAACAATACAACATCATGTGTTTTTTATTCTCGTGGGGAGGGAGAAAAAAAAAAGGCCATTCGAGCCTATCATGCTTGAATGAGGGATTCATTCTATAGGTTAGTTTTTCAATATTAATTATTTTTTCGATTCTAAGCTTTTCCTTTAGTTTTTATTTATTTTTATTAATGATTTGTTTGTGATTAATATACGATTGATTAGTTTTCCTTAGTAATTTAGTTCATTTTTTAACTTGCGATTTTTAATTTTCTACTATAAATAATTTTTCTGTGATTAACATAAGACCGATTAGATTTTTTCAAATGATTAAGTTTTTTTTTAATATATGATTTTTGATTAAATAAATGTTACTACAATTATACCGACACATTTATAATGACAAGCCAAACTTTAGCATAATCACTGAAAAAACCTGAACCAACTAAGTGTCAACATTATTATTTGGTCCTTCAATTCTATTATATTTATTGTCTTTAAGGCCTACCTATCAAAGATGAATTTGGATAATAGGTAATTAAAGAAAAATGATTTTGATTGATCCTTCTATACTTGATTGAACAAATATGGCTCCAATCATTCTAAAAAGATTGGATTTATAAGTCATTTTGCTCTCTTACTTGCTTTTGTGTACACTTATGACCTCTCTTGGGAACCATCAATAACAAAGATGGGTTGTTGAGTTCATAGAAAGTCTATGTAATTAATAAATTACTTCATGTCTAATTTTATCTAGGATTTTGCCACACTATTAGGGTTAGCTTAAAGGTAACCAAGGTCTCACTTAAAATTTTTAATTTTAATTTTAATTGTTAATATTTTTAAATAAATAAATGTTTTTTAAATTTAATTATTTTCATATTTTTATACAAAATAATTTCAATAGTTTTCAAATAAATAAATATTTTTTTTATTTTAATTAATTAATTTATTTAAATTTTAAACAAATAACAAAAAATATTTTTCATAAGTTAAAAATTTATCTTTTTATTAAATGAAAAGCTTATTTAAATGAGATGAATTTTCAAAATTTTCAATTTAAAATTTTGTTTAAAGATTAGTTCATCATCTCTAAATTTAAAACATATGTAAATCGCAAAACATTTATTTTGAAATTAGTTTTAGTTTAAAAAATTTTATATTTAAAAAATTAAATTAATTCAAAATTTGAGATTTAGAAGAGTTCAACACTATTATCATTTAATTCATATTTATATGCTCACATCGGTGAACTTTTTTGTGTCATATTTAAGGAGATTGTTATTACCAAGAACATAAACAAATAAAATTATTATCATTACATAAAAATGCATTAATACATACTTTATGTAAAAAAAAAAAATGACATACTAACTATTTTTTATTGATGTCCGATTCTATTTTAATAGACCTAAATATCATATTATTTTGAGTCGTATCACATTATAAATATTATATATTTTAATATCTTAATATTTTTAAATTATTATTAAATATTTTAAATTACATGTACAAAATATTAAAAAATATATATACATTATTTAAATATTAAAAACATGCATGAGAGAGTAAGTTTCATTTTGATATTCATTAATTTTTAAGTTATATTTTTTATTTTAACAAAAAATTAATATATTTAAATATTTTAATTTGGTAATGGATATAAGACAAAATATTTGGAAATAATTTTTTTATAAATTTATTTATGAATTCTTATTATTATTATATTTATTTTGAATTATAAATATTTATTGAATGTTTAATTGTTTTTGCAATCTTATACTTTAAAGTTTATGGTTAAATTTAACAATTTATTTGGTATTTTAATTTTAATTTTAAATTAAAATTTTAAATTATTTATTATTCATTACTATGATTAATAAATTATCATGAAATATTTGATATGATAAAATCATTCATGTATTGTACAGATTCAAAACTAGTAAATAACAATAATAACAACATGATGATGACAATAATAATAATCATCATCATTTTTATAATAATGATAATAATAAAAACAACAAAAATAATCATCATCATTTTTATAATAATAATAATGATTTTTATAATAATAATTTTTATAACAATAATAATATTTATTATTAATAATCTTAATAATAATTATTATTATTATTAATCATTGTTATTATTATTGTAAAATCATTATCATAATAATAATCATAATCATGATCAAACTCATAATCATAATCATAATCATAATCATAATAATAATCATAATAATGATAACACAATAATAATCTTAATAATATAAATAATAATAATAATTATTAAAAATATTTATTTTAATATTTCTGAACATGAGCTTAGGATAAGATCAGCACAGGGTAGTGCGGAAGTCCTGATATCTAGAGTAAGACGTTGTGCGAGCTTACGATAAGATCAGCACAGGTTAGTCCCGTCATAATTTCAAAAAATAAGACGTTGTGTGAGCTTACGATAAGATCATCGCAGGTTAGTCTCCTCGTCCTAATATCCACAATAATACGGATATGTCTCTCGGGCAACGAAACCAGAATAGTGGGCCCCGCAAACCCACACGAGGCAGTCAGGCTGCTCACGTTTAACGAGACCCCAGTCGGCCCAACGTAACCAGACGTAACGGCAAATCTTCCCCCGAAAGCGAATCTCGTAACGGTGGAAATATTTTTGGCGGTAAAAGGAAATGATAAGTTATGACGTGTCTATGCCTGATTGGCTCCTCATGTATGGATGTCTCGGTGTCATGTTATGTTCATGTTCCATGTATGTTGTTTTTCCCGCGCGACAACCCTTTCTGATAGGGTTTCCCCAAAAAGAGGCCAAGGAAAGAGAGAGAAACAGAGAGAGAAACAGAGAGAGACAGGGAATAAAGGGAGGGAAAATTTTTAGGGTTTGTAGCAGAAGCTCTCGTGGGTTTCCCTTCCATGCTTGATTCGATCCAGTTAAACGCAGTTGTTTCTGAAAATTGAAGCTAGGGTTTTCGGTTGCTGGATCTGCAGAACTCTGAGATCTTGAGGAAAATTTTGAGATCCATATCGGTCTTTTTACCCATAATTCGTAAGTTCTTCTTCTTTTAGCGTGTTTTATTCTCTGTTTCTTTCACTGGAATCTTGTAAATTGTTTTTGATGGTCAGCAACCAGTTCTCTAGCTGAAGGTTTTTTTATCTGTCAATGGATATTTGTTTTCTACTGAGAAGCAGAAATTTTATTTTGAATTTTCGCTTGGAAAACAAAACTTGTGCTTTCTCAGTAACTTCTACTTAAAGAGATTCCTTTTTCCTCTTGTTTTCTGGCATTTTTTCTGTGTTATTCTGAAATCTGGGTTTTGGGGTTTAAGTTGCCGCACTTCTGGGTTTACTTCACCTGTGCTACTTATTTCTTGCTAAATTAACTTTTTGATCCAATAGCTGATATTTGGACCTTACTATGCCAATTTTTTTTAATTTTATTTTTGTAATTAGGAAAATCTTTAATGTGATATTAACAGATAAGATTAGCTAGGTTTTTGTACGAGTCCAGCTGCTTCCAAACATGGAAGACGCCAATCCTTCAGTTGTTACATCCAGCGATTTGCAAGACGGTGCTGGCAATAGAGATTTCCTGGAAGCTCATTTCATGGACTTGTGCAAGGTCTTTCTTTATATTTTCTTAGTATATATTCATTGTACTGTTATTTAGTTTTCAAATTTGGATTTGATATTAATTGTTGATTTTTTTCACTTTTTTATTTCTGTTTGATGTCTCTTTGTTCTTTGGTTATTGAATTTGAGATGAGTATTTGATTGCAGAATGGGTTATCTTTGGATGAGAATACTTATATGGAAGCAATGAGGCTGTTCAAAGAAACTAAACAACTTTTATCAGCAAACATTTCAGCAATTGGAAGTGGAACGGTGCATTTTCTTTATTTCCTTTATTTCTCTTTGGTTCATTTTCAACTAATCAACTCAGACACTCATATATACTTTTGATGTTCTGTTGAGCTTACCAAATTGCATTTCTCTTTATTAGCCGGAAGAAGCAGAGCAGTTTTGGTTTGCTTTTGTTTTGTATGCGGTTATGAGGTTAAGTGAGAGAAATGGAGAAACTGCTCAACAGGGGTCCGATGATAATGGTTTCAACTTATGTCAGATACTGAGAGTTGCAAAGCTAAAGTATATTATTCTAGAATTGAATTTCAACTCATTTTTTGTTGAAAAGAAATTTGTACTATGTCTTTGATTCTTCTTCTTTTGCAGTATCGTGGATTTCTTTAAAGAGTTGCCTCAGTTTGTGATCAAGGCGGGTCCACTGTTGAGTAACATGTATGGCATTGACTGGGAGAATAGACTTGAGGTGTTTACCTGACAGATATTTGTGGTTATATTCAAGATGGTTCTGTAATAGTTTCATTTGTATGTAGCAGTGTTTCTTACTTAAGACTTTACCCCATGTTTTGTCCCCCCCTTTTTTTTTCTTCGCTAGGCGAAGGAGCTGCAGGCCAATTTTGTGCACCTTAGCCTTCTAAGCAAGTGAGTCTTCTTTCTTAGAATCTCTTGATTTAAGTTATATCTGAACTGATTTTTCTTCATTTTTCATTTGGGAAGATTTTTTGATAGGCAAATGTAAAATAATTTATATGTATATTGTTGATGGGTTGGAATTACTGCAAAAACTAATAAAAGAGTTTTTAGATGCTCATTCATTAGCACATGTCCACCATAATTGAGAAGACAGCTTGTCTGTTTCTTCTCAACCTTATCCAAAAGTTACTAATATGTTCTCACCATTTGTTGGTGTCTTAACTAATTGTTAATTGGAAAGCATTTGGATTTCATAAAAAAATGTCTATCTAGGGAAGAGTGTCATTTCAATTTTTGAAAAATAGGTTACCTGAATATGGATTAATCTTTTCTAATTTGTTTGGGTTTGATGCCTACATAGTCTCTTTCATGGTATGGCAATGTGGAGAGAGTTACCTTTCTCTGATTGCCTTTTATCCAAGTTAAATGCCCAGTGAGATGAATTGGGTTAATAAAGAGTATACGTGTGTTATTTAATTAAAGAGTAAAACGTTTTATTCTCATTTCAGTTTGTTGAAGAAATAATATTTCTTACCATATTTCATATCATGCGATAAATTTTTTTACTATTTTTTTATATTTCATCCATGAAGTGCATCTTTCTCATGCAGTTTTTGCATCAAATTAGTTTTGAACTTTATTTAACCTTTTGTCTCACCGTTCAATGGTACAAGGTACTACAAACGTGCTTATCAGGAATTCTTCTTGACTAGTGACACAAATTGTGAAATTAAATCAGCGGTTCCCAGTTCAACTGGCTATGTGTCAGACTACCATCGTTTCGGATGGTTGCTTTTTTTGGCACTTCGGGTTCATGCATTCAGCCGTTTTAAAGATCTGGTGACATGCACAAATGGTTTAATTTCTATATTGGTGAGTGATGTTCTCTGTTTCTAAATTCCCTAAGTTATTGGCACTACAATGACAAATGTTGTATATTTAATGATTTTGCTATAGTGGTTCTATTCAGTAAGTTGCAGTGATAAAGTAGAGATCACATTTCTCATTATGTAATGAAATTTGGTAACAGGCAATTTTGATTATACATGTTCCTACTCGCTTCAGAAACTTCAACATCCAAGACTCTCCACGCTTTGGTAATAGTCATTCTCTTAAGGAGCTTCTTTTGGATTTATTCTCTTCTTCTTAAGAGAGTGACACTTATTTGTGAATTTATTTTTTCTTTTTTGGTGTCTGACCCTTCTCTTCTCAATTGGTGCTGATTTCTTTAATATGTTTTCAGTTAAGAGGGGCAACAAAGGTGTTGACTTGCTTGCATCACTTTGCCATATCTATGAGACCTCAGAAGATGAGTTGAAGGAAACAATGGAGAAGGCCAATAATTTAATAATAAGTTTATTAAAGAAGAAGCCCAGTTTAGCATCTGAATATGAAACTGCGAACTTAGAGAATATTGACCCAGGTTAGAATTGAAAGCTTCATGCGTGGTTGATCATTAATTTTATTGCTTGGGTCATTGTTGCATGTAATCTTTCTGAAATGTGATCATATTTAATACAGATGGTTTGACCTATTTTGAGGGCTTAATGGAGGAAACATCTCTTTCATCTACTTTGAGCACTTTAGAGAAGGATTATGATGATGCCATTCGCAATAAAGGTGAACTTGATGAGAGGGTGTTTATCAATGAGGAGGACAGTTTACTTGGTTCAGGGAGCTTGTCTGGGAGTGCCACAAATGTAACTGGTGTCAAGGTATGGTTCATTTAGACTTTAGACTATGACCCCTTACATAGCTATTCTTTTTTTAAGTGCTTCATCAATTTTTTGGTTTTTTTTCCCCCCTTTGGTAGAGATCACCTGATTTGATACTGTCATTGACTATGTTGTTTGTAGAGAAAATTTGATTTGATGGCTTCACCAGCTAGGACAACTACGAGTCCACTCTCTCCTCATCGCTCTCCTTCTGTCTCCAACACAAATGGAGTTAGTGGTGCTAATTCAAAGATGGCAGCTACACCAGTGAGCACAGCAATGACAACAGCAAAGTGGCTCCGTACAGTCATATCCCCACTGCCGGCAAAACCATCTGCAGAGTTGGAGCATTTCCTGCAATCATGTGACAGAGATATAACTAATGATGTGGTACGCAGGGCACAGATAATACTGGAAGCTATATTTCCAAGCAGTGCATTGGGAGAGCGTTGTGTAACTGGAAGCCTGCAAGGTGCAAACTTGATGGACAATATATGGGCAGAGCAACGAAGATCAGAAGCACTCAAGCTGTATTATAGAGTTCTGGAAGCAATGTGTAAAGCAGAAGCTCAGATTTTGCATGCAAACAATTTGACCTCTTTATTAACTAATGAGAGGTTTCACAGGTGTATGCTTGCCTGTTCTGCTGAACTGGTGCTAGCGACTCACAAGACCATAACAATGTTGTTTCCAGCAGTTCTGGAGAGAACTGGAATTACAGCTTTTGATCTTAGCAAGGTAATAGAGAGTTTCATCAGACATGAAGAGTCACTCCCAAGAGAATTGAGGAGGCATCTGAATTCATTGGAGGAGCGGCTTTTGGAAAGCATGGTGTGGGAAAAGGGTTCCTCAATGTACAATTCT
Organism: Moringa oleifera; assembly: GCA_021397835.1. Lineage (NCBI taxonomy): Eukaryota > Viridiplantae > Streptophyta > Magnoliopsida > Brassicales > Moringaceae > Moringa > Moringa oleifera. The sequence continues at coordinate 255,817 of JAJFZO010000184.1, read as the reverse complement.
TTAATAGTTGCACGACCAAGCCTCTCTGCAGAGATAAATCGTCTTGGATTATTGGCAGAACCAATGCCATCTTTGGATGCAATTGCTATGCATATTAACTTCTCTTGTGGAAGCTTGCCTTCTGTGCCTTCTTCACAAAAGCATGAAATATCACCAGGTAACTAAAGAGTTCTGCTGTCTGAAGTAAACTTTGCTATGTTTTCTTAATTTTATGCAAACTGATGTGTGCAAAATTTCCTTCTAGCCGCAAGGTTATGACAAGTTTGATTGGCTGGTCTTATAATATGCTAGCTTTTGATACGTAGTATGCACACTTATAATTAGAGCAATTTGATGTTATCCCTTTGTCCCACCCACTGTTGTAAAATTTGAATGTCATCTAAAGGTGTTTATTCAAATTTATCTTTCAGGTCTGAATGGTGACATTAGATCTCCAAAGAGGTTGTGCACGGACTATCGGAGTGTTTTAGTAGAGCGGAATTCCTTTACATCACCTGTGAAGGATCGTCTGCTGACCTTCAGCCAAATTAAATCCAAGATGCCACGACCTCCTTTGCAATCTGCATTTGCTAGGTACTGCAATCCCTAACTTTTTGATATTGGAAAACAGTGGTTCCATCTAATTGCATTAACTAACTGTTCTTCCCATCTCTTTCTAAAAACTGATGGTTCTGGATATTTCTCTGCAGTCCAACACGGCCTAACCCTGGGGGTGGAGGAGAAACATGTGCAGAGACTGGAATCAATATATTCTTTACCAAGGTATCATAACATATTCTGCCCTTGGAATTTGTCTATGCACTAAAGAATGATTTTCAAGATGACATTGCTGATCCTCAGCTTTTGTTGAACTTAATACAAGGAGGATATTGAGGCAATTTGGGTTGGAGTACCTTGCTGCTTGTGCCTCTATTTGATTTCATGCTACCTTTACTCTTCATCGTTGACTAAAATTTATTCTATTGCAATCACTTGCTAAGTCATGCTGCAATGCGTTCTTTGGTTACAATTTTGCTTCTGATCTCACTTTGGAATTCAATCAATAACTCACTCATTTTGCAATTTATTTTGAAGAATTTTTATCAGTTTTACATGTGCACTTGTACTGTTTAGATCAATAAGTTGGCAGCTGTCAGAATTAATGGAATGGTTGAAAGGCTGCAACTGTCACAGCAGATGAGGGAGAGTGTCTATTGTCTTTTCCAGCAAATACTTAATCAACGGACTTCTCTCTTTTTTAATCATCACATTGACCAGATCATCCTTTGTTGTTTCTATGGTGTTGCAAAGGTTTGTTGGCAGTAATATGAGATTGATGGCTGCTCGTCCGTTCTTAATCTACACTTTTTTTTCTCTTACAATGTCGCTGAATGCCATGCAGATATCTCAGCTGAACCTAACCTTCAGGGAAATTATTTACAACTACCGGAAGCAGCCACATTGTAAACCACAAGTTTTCCGCAGTGTGTTTGTTGATTGGTCATCCGCACGCTGCAAAGGGGTACGTTGCATAATCTCTAAGATAACTGCTGGGTTCTGTAGGGAAATCTAACTGCTCTGAGTGTGATGGATGCAGAGAACAGGGCCAGACCATGTCGATATTATTACATTTTACAATGAAGTATTTATTCCTGCTGTAAAGCCATTGCTAGTGGAGCTCGGTCCTGCTGGGACAACCATGAAAAACAATCGGGTTCCCGAGGCCAACAATACCAATGATGGTATTTTTCTTGTCACTATATTTATCTTCTGGTACTGGTGTTAAATTTGGCCTCTTCTCGTTACTCCTAGAGGCCGTTGAATAATGTGCTTCCTTTGGCTTTCTTGGCCGGTTAGGTCCTTGTCCTGGATCACCAAAAGTATCTCCGTTCCCAAGTCTCCCTGATATGTCCCCAAAGAAAGTGTCTGCATCACATAATGTGTATGTCTCTCCACTGCGGACATCCAAGGTACTTTCTAACATTTAAATTGTTCACATTGAGGGCAAATTGCTGATTACTGCTAGATGGTTGCTTCTTTGTACTTTTCCAAAGCATACAAGCAACGTGCTTGACTTTGCTCTGGGTTTCTACTGTGTGCATTTTAATTTGTCCAATTCCTTTCAGTTGATTGTTAATGGTTCCTAGAGAGAAAGTTTTGTCGTTGACAATATGAGAATGGCTTGGTGCCAGAGTGTTAATGTCTCATTTTCAAGACACTTAGAACATAATGTAGTTTTTATGCTTCTGTTAACTTGATTTAGTCTCATGTTTGCAGATGGATGCTCTTATCTCCCATAGCTCAAAAAGCTATTATGCATGTGTTGGAGAGAGTACTCATGCTTACCAGAGCCCTTCCAAAGACCTCACTGCCATCAATAACCGCTTGAATGGGTATGTTTTTCATAATAGTGCTAATCTTGAAGGAAAATGTCCAATTTTATTTGTTATATTATGAATGACATTGTTTGAAATTTGTCCTTCAGCAACCGGAAGATCAGAGGCACGTTAAATTTTGATGATGTAGATGTTGGTTTGGTCAGTGATTCTATGGTGGCCAACAGCCTCTACTTGCAAAATGGGAGTTCTGCATCATCATCAGGTGCACCCTTGAAATCTGAGCAACCAGATTCATAATCGCTGCTGTGGCTGCCTTTTTTTTTTTTTTTTGTAAATTCCGGGTCCCCAAATTCTTCGTATATTTAATCCATACTTCAAAGTTATGACGTGGGGTATTGCATGAGCGGTGATTTATTGTGTAATAGCCGCCAGTGTCCCCATGTGCTCATGTATGTTAGATACTGAACTTGGAAGGTGAAGCTGACTCTAACAAATCTAATAAAATTGACTTGTTTTCTTTGGCTAGAGATCCTAGTGTGTTTTTGCTTGGCCACCGGACCACTGAATAATTTTACTTTATGAGGTTTTATTTACCGTATTTCTCCTTGGAATTTCCCGCAAAGTAGTATTTTGATTTTTTTTCCTTAATTAATATTTAACCTTAGTTGCTTGAGGTTGATTAACGATGTGAAAAGTGTAATTTATTATTCATTATGAATATTGAGGAGGCTGTGATGTGTCAGCCAAGGTATTTTGAGTTTACGGTAGTTGCTATTTCATGTATTCCTATTGAAATTCTGTGTGTTGGAGGAAGAGTTGACTGTCAATAAAAGAAAGTTGTCTGTGAAGAGAATTGAAGATGCGGTCATCTCAATCGTTGAAGGTGTTGAAGGTGAGAATACCTTATATTTGTTTCACAGTTTGTAGAGATGCAAGAAAATTGACATAATGAGTAAACTTATGCTGATTGTTTCCTTATTTTCACTGCCCGCACATGAAGTTAATTCATATATATGTATTGGCATGGAGCACTGAACCAGGATTGGAATGCAAAGGAAATAAATATTCGCCATGTGAGTTCAGATTGTAAGAAGGGAAACAGTCAACTTAACCCAGAAACATGTTTCTCCTTTATCTTGACCTTTTCTAGAGCATGTTAGTGGTAAAGCTTCTAGATTGTTTCCTTTCCTTGTCTACACATCCTGCCAACTTTTAACTGGCTCATCATTGCATAAGCCTATTTGAGTTTTTAATACTGTAATGAGGGAGTTGTCTGAATTATCCTTCCTTGTGGCAGTTGATGATGTAAACTGACTGAATGACTAGTGGATATCAGAACATTACAATTAGTTATGTTTAACAACATTTAAGAACCAGCATCCTTGAAAGACAGTGGGCACAGACCGAAAGTGTCCATCAAATGCGGAAAAATGAAGCTTTTTTTTTTCTTGTTCCTAATATGCATATCTGTAAATGTTTATGTCATCATATTTGAGAATTTTACATTTCATATTGGAGCTACAATCAAACAAAGTAGACTGTTGTTACAAAGTCCAATGAAAGCAGAAATTCATGGAACCTAAGGGTACATCTTTTAGTGATGGTCACAGTTTAAACTCTTGCAATTGCCAGAACTTGCTAGGCCCAGTGGCAATCAGGAATGGAACAAGCTGATTTGTGGTGATGAAATCTTAACATTTCATCAATCTTTAGATATATAATGATTTAAGTTTATTAATTAATAATAACTTGTTCAGACGTCATACATTGGCAAATTGAATTTTTAAATTATATTACAAGGAATAGTGCTAAAGGTTTGTTTTGGATTATAACATCAATCATAAACAAGGTGTTTAACTAGGGAAATGACCTTCAAATTTCTTCTAAATTCCCAATTTCAATTAACCATCACTGTTAGATTAGATAAAATTCTTCATATTTGACTTTTATTAATTTTTATTTTAATAAATTTATTCAGTTTCATGCAGAGCGATGTATTATTTTAATAAATTAATCCTAACCCTCTTTTTCTTTTTGAACTTTGGTTCTAAGCATTCACATTGTATAAAAAGTCATAATTCTATGAAGCTTTTGTTTTTACGATTAGACGTGGTATTTGTGGATCCAGCTAGCCCATATGTTTCGCTTTCATTTTCACTTTGCCCACTTTGACTTGGTTTCTTTCCCTCTTGTATTTTGATTTGCATTTATTTTATTTGATTGGTTTTCTATTGGATGCGCACTCTATTGACAAAGTAAGAGTATGCTATGAAGGTTTGATTACATTCACTAAAATTATACATGAAATTTAAATTTGTAAATAATATTATTAGATTTTAATAATCGAAAAGAGAGAAAGTCAACTCACTCTTAGGTATGCGCAGAGGATGTGATTGGAAGGGATGAAGATAAAAGAGAAATAATAAAGAAACTTTTCAATTCTGAAGAGAATATCTTGATTGTTCCAATCTTAGGGATCGGGGGATTCGGAAGAACTGCGCTTGCTCTAACTTGCTTATTGTAAAGATACGGTCAAAAATCATTTTGAGCTTGGAATGTGGGTCTCTCTCTTTGTTTTTTTTTTTTTAAATGTTAACACTGTAATAAAATAATTTTTAGTGATAATAATAATTATCATAATTGTTATTATATATATTAATAAAATTTTTTTATTGTACTTTTAATTATATTTATCAAATAATAATTATTAATAAATATATAATGACAATTGCAAATATGAACTATTAAAACACATTTTTAGAGATTATTGTTTATAATTATGTTTAAAATAAGTTTATCAATTTTTAAAAAAATTAAATTTCAAACTTTATATTAAATTAGTTAATATTAATTTAAATATAATAAACTAACATTTACTAAATAATACTTAAAATGAACATACAGTTAAAAAAGTTAAATTTATAAAAATTAAAAATATAAACTAAAGCTAAAAATTTAACATATATTTTAAAATAATTTTATTATTAAAGTATAAAATATATAAAAAAAAATAAGCATCACCATCTTGCGGCCATTGCTAAACCTAAATACCAATTGTAGGGACGAGGTTTTGCCTAGGCTTGAAAATGGAAAATACCCATTCTAAAACCTTTGTTTATCTCGCTGTCTATTTTGAAAATAAGCTTAAAAAAATAGTGTTTGGAGGCTTTCAAACAAAGAGCCTTTTTTTTGGAAGAATGTCTCTGTATAAATCTTGAATTAGGTTGTTGAAATGTTGGACGTTTATATATATATATATATATATATATTTTTTTTTTTTTCTATTTTGAGCTTATTGTGTTTTGCAAACTCCTTTGTCCTAAATATTTCAAACAAATTTATCAGCTAGTACGGGATATGAATTTTTTGAATTCGCTTCTTTTGATATTATTATAAACATATATTAAAAACCATTTTGCCTTTTCTTTTTCTCTTTAAAAGTTATTTTTCTATCCTAGTGAGGGACATGCATTGTGTTGCTTATATATATCTCTCTAAATCATTTTTGAACAATAAAACAAGCTTTTGCAAAACACAATCTCAACTTCATTGTACAAAGAACTCATCTCACTTTTGGTTTCTCATGGTTTCGGTCATCCTAAATTAAGAATGTGCAGTTGTTATCCACACAATTTTGCCCATAGCACAAGAGACTTCAAGCTCTTTACCTTGACTTGTTCCATCATTCACTCCTTTTGTGTGTCTTCTACTAAACTACCACTTGATCTCCATAATAATCGTTCTGTTCTCTAGATTTTATCGCCTATTACGGTAGATTTCAATACCTTATTTATGATGTTTACTTGAAACTTTCAATCTCTTATCTATCATGTTTACTAAATATTAGATTTTGTGATTCAGATTCGAGGATTTTCAATTTCATTTTTTGAGTTAATTTTAGCTTGCAATTGCTATTATTTTTGATGTGGTTGTAGATCCATACGTTTTGCTTTTAATTGATTTTCTAATTCATCTTAGTCTATTTCAAGTACTTTAATCTTTGTTAATCTACTCTGATTTGTTACTCTAGTGCACTTGATTTTTCTTCTTAATTCACTAGCTTTAGGTTATGAGTGTTCTCTAGGTTAAAGATGCATGGGAAGCAGAAGACTAGTATGTTCATTCTAGCTCCATGCATTATTCTAACCATTAATGTTTGGATCTTGCTTAATTTGCTTTTCAATTTGTCAATTTGGTACTTTTCTTAGTGAAATTAAGTATTCTTTCTTCTTCACATAATCATTTGAATACATTGCTGATTCAAAAAAAAAAAAAAGAAATCTTTTGAATAAATTCATTCTTCGCTATTTGAAAGATATGCAATTTTAATGATGAGGGTAGGTAACAAAATGGCTAAATAAATACATAATAAAGTTAACTACTTAGGTGCTAGCTAATTGGACTTGCTAAGAGCTACCTTTGTTAATCAGTAGAAAATTACCCAAGCAATGATTTGAAGTCTTTTATTTTCTTTACAATATAAACACACATGTATACACATCTATGTTTATATAATTAATGAAGAAATCTTTTGAATAAATTCATTCTTCTTTATTTTGACTTGTTGAAAGGTAGCTACATTTGTTAATATGTAGAAAATTTTATAGTGATGAACATGGAAAAATATGAATTTAGTTGGTAATGTGTATTGTTTCATATAGGTTAATACAAAAGGATTACGCAAGATAGCAACATGTGTGGCTTATATATATGTGTGCATATGCATGTGATGAATTGCCTTATACTAAGGAAAATGTGACATAAATACTATTTCTTTGACTTGTAGCTAAATAATCAAAGAAAAGATCAAAAGAAAACCTAGAAACCATTGGATATCGTCAAAGAAATTCATGGACAAATATTATAGTACATTAATTGTTAAATAGTGGATGTTCTTTCCTTAATTAGGCAGTGCATGTTCTAGCTAGCTAGCTTTTTGTGGTACTAACTTCCTTTGTCTTCCCTAGTTTCTTCCACCTTAAACTTAATTGCTTGCCAATTATCATCACATACGCAGAGCACTCCTATATAGGTAAATTCTCTGGCTATGTAGTTTACCTCTTCAGCATCTATAATTGAAAGATATATCTATATATATATATATATATATATGTACTTTCTTCTTTCATGGTCTTCATCAGTCAAAAGGTCATTCTGTGTAACCTTTGCAGATCATAGTTTGCATTCCCCTTCTCGATGGCATTGTGGAGTTTGGCACCACATATAAGATACATATGAAACATAACTAAACTAGTAATTATGCAATTTAATGATAGAGAATAAGCTATCGGAGAGGAGGGACATCGACTTGCTAGTTTCTTAGGCGATTTAGCAAAAAATTAAATATGAGTCCTTTTCATATTGACGATTGGAGAATGTTCCCAAAAAAGATGAAGAGAACTTGTTAACATTGGTGAAGGTAAGCAAATACTAAATCTAAATAGTATTTTTTATGTCTTGAGAATTATTATATAGGCAGGATATGTAGCACATTTATTGATTTTTTTAAAAAAAATCTTTCAATATAATCAAAATTTTTAATACCTCAAAGGGTTGAAAAATGGTTGTTGAGATCACTTGGAAAGAAATTGAAGGTTTACAAGTGTAAGATGAAAGCTAAATTTTTTGAGAGATTCAGAAATAAGGCAGAACTCTTAACCAATAGAATGCATACCAATAGATCAATGGACCATGTTATCTTTATTTTGGCATTCAGAGAAAGCTAAGATAATTTAACCATCATGTATCTACTTCATACCTTTCATTGTGTGTGATTGTTGGTATTGATTCTAACTTCACATTTTACATAAACCTTAATGGCATATTCTTAGACAAAAAGACCATTAGGCATTAATTTGGTAGGTTTGCTAGTTTAAATTTAGTTGTTTAAACTTATAGTGACATCTTTTTGTAGATTTGGTTTGAATTTAAGAAATTAATTACCCACAATAAAAATCTTTGGTTAGTTATACTACTTACAGTTTAGTAAAAAACTAACAGGATCCTCAAGGTTAGCAAGTTTGAAGAAGGTCAGGAACTTGTCCATCTAGGCTATTGTTAGATAAATCCTTGAGAATAGAATGCGACGAGGTACATGATTATGTATTATATTCCATGCATTTAGGATATCCAAAAAAAAAAAAATCAATAGAAGTAAGATGTAAAAAAGAAAATCAAGGCACACGAAAATATCACATTACTGGAGTAATTTTAGTTATGACCCCAATGGTGGATAGTTTATAAATCTCATGGGCACAATTTTTAATAAAACCATTTATCTAGGTATCTTTTGATCTACGAATAAGTTGTATTAACATGAAATGCTCTATTGTGTTTTTGTGACTAGTAACTTGCCAATTGCAATCAAATTTAAAAGTTGCAACAAATTTGGATCCATTGATAAAGTTTGAGTCGCCCCAGAGAAACTATGCCTTTAAGGCTATATTTGTATGATTACAAACTTGGAGCCTATATAAGAAACTCAATATTTGATGAGCTCAGCACAACAAACAGAGTGTACTCTACTTTTAATGATAGCATGAGATTATAGAAGGTTTTAGCCATCAATAAAAGCAGAACCCACATAACTAATTTAAAATGTGGAAATTAACATTCTAACCCACTTAAACGATCTTGAAAAGCTTGAATTCTTTTTTGAAAATATAGAGAGAAACCCGTCACAATGAAAAACAACATATTATAGTTGAATTTTACTTTATATGATATTATTGAGATGCATATTCTTATTTATTAAGTGCTTATGAAGGTGTTCAAAAAAATAATGAAAATTCGATGTTTGAACATTCTCAAGGTAAGTATTATTTCTTATTTTTATGAAATACTTATATTCGTGCATATTCTTATATATATATATATATATATATATTTATTTATTTATTCATTTTCTAGTTATACATTGTGAACTATCCATCATTTGTTAGAGATCGATAAAATGATGTTTTGTAGAGTTAATGTATTAGCTTTTAATTCTTTAAATTTAAGAGCATTAATGCTTTTTTATTTAAAATTATATTTTCATTACACAACTATTGGATATTTGAATTATATTTTGTTATGTAAGAATATAATATAGATAACATTTTAATTATGAATGAGTATGTTTGTTTTAATTACATTATGAGTTATAACTTTTAATTATTATATTTTCATTTATAATTTTTTTTTCCAAAAAAGTGATACTTCATTAATGATAGCTAAATGACTTTTGTATTAGTTTTTATTCAATGATCAATAAACAATTAATAATTTGTACTCATTTTAGCGATAACTATTTAATGATTAATATATAAATATTTGTAATCATTTTTGTGACTTAATTACCTTAAAACAATTTATAGTTTGTTTTATATCAATAATTATGTTAATATTTAATGACAAAAGATTCAATTATTAATTATCATAAAAAATAAAAGTTAATTTGCTTTTAACAATAATTATTAATTATTTGATCATTACCTTTAAATAATAAACGTTTAAATTGTCATCAAACAAAATAAAAATCAATTCGTTTTTTAATGAAAATTATTGTTTGCTTAATAATTGCCATTAAATACTTAGATGTTTAGTGGTAATTAGTAATTACTGTAAACAACACAAATATCAATTTATTTTTAATAATAATATTTAATTGTCACAAACAAAAAAATATCAATACGCTTTTTAGTAGTATTTGTCAATTGTTGCTAATAATAATCAGTAAATATATAGATTTTTAGCGGTGATTATTTTATCCCTTTACTAGCAATTGTGATAATTGTCACCATAGGTTTTCTCGATCTCGACTACGTTAACTTTTGATTAATTACCGATAAAGACCTTAGTGGCAACTACAATTGTTGCTAAAACCCTTTTATATTGTAGTGCAAATTAATTATAGAAGAGATGATGAAATCCACAACAAATAAAGACCCATAAAAAATTGTGTTGCATTTGAAATAGACAAAAATAAGAATTAAATTACCAAATTTTTTGTTTGGTTAAGTGGTGAACTAGATTTATCATTAATGTGCGGTAGTGTACAGGTTTGTTGTCGTTATAATAAACAACCCATAAATATCTATTTGGGACCTTTTATCCATGATAGAGAATTGAAAATATCTACATCCTCAAAAATTGTTGCTTGAAATCTTTAAAAAAGAATAAAAGTCAAAGGAGCTTCTTAGGATACTAGGTAGTAGTTGGGTGGCTAAGAAGAGGATATGGATATTAGAGGAGTTTCTAGAGAAGTATAGGGAGATAGATCTCAAGAGTTGCTAGGAAAAAAGAGAGTTATTAGGAGTTGTTATATTTATTGAGTAGTTAAAAGCCTTTTTATATAGGTAGAGGTTGTGAAGAACCTGTAGGAGAGATAAGAATATAGGTGACATGTGAAAGAGATGCAAGGTTGCTCAAGATGTAGATTCAACTATGGGTGAGCAGGGGACTAGTAACATGTTACCGTGAGATGTGGTCTTTGATGACCAGTCCAAGTAACATAACCAATGTTTATTGAGAGGCTGGTGAAAGATTTGTGTTGGTAGGTCAAAACAAGTATCAAAGACCTGAAGGAAGATTTGGTCTCTTGCTGACCTAGTCTATCTTCGTATATACACTAAGTATTTTTCAATCAAAATTTAAAATAAAAAAAAGTTTTTTTTTCAAAAATATAATTAAAGTGTTGCCTTGCTAGATCTAAACTCAAGCTCAACTTGTCCAATTGGTTAAACAAACAACCATAATGATTTGCGTACATGTACGGTAAACTCATATACATTTATTTCCTCTCCTTTCCACCAAATGGGGTTTGCGTGGGTCTAAACTCATTTCGCACTTCATGCTTCATACTTCACACCTTATATACAACTCCAAAGGGTTGTACTACTAAATGTGAGGTTCATAAGGAGATAGTATGTCATGGCACCTTTCCTTTCATCTTTCAAATCATTTTTTAATTCACTTTTTCCAATTATCTCCCAATTGAATTTTAAAATATTTTTCTCGAGAAACTATTAAAAAATATAAAATTATGCATAAAAAAGGTGCCTATCAACTTGAACATTTGCATGGTGAAGGTGCTTTAGAATATATTAAAGCAACTCGTAGTTTTAAACTCTATCTTTATCAACATCCATACACAACCTCTCTAAGGTATAGCTCAAAAAAGTCAATGCTTTATGGTTATGCACATATATCCCGATATAGTGAATGCTTTAGTAAATTTTACCTAAAATTCCATAAAAAGCAACATTCATATAGGTGAATCAATGAAAAGTACTCTTCTAACTATATATTCCACTCTTCTAACATTTAACTTAATCTTTTCTTTCACTTTAGGACTTCATGCTTCTAATGGAATGAGACTAATAATAGCATGATTAATCTCATATCACTTCATAACTTATTATTATCCTCTGCACTTATTTCTTAGGATATCTAGTCCATAAGTTGGGTTACCATTTAGAGCATAACACTCTTTGATTTTTCACATAACGAGATCTTAACTAGCAAGCTTCTTAACTAGCTTGCTTCCTCATTAGCAATAGCTAGTGTTATTGCCTTAGACTCCATTATAATTTAAGCCAAAATAATTTGTTTCTTAGGCTTCCATGGAACAACTCCACTAGCAATACTAAAATATAGCCTTTAGTTACCTTATAGTCTTCTAAAAGGGTAATTAGCATCGTTGTATCCTTCTAGGAGAGCAAAAAACATTTGATAATATAATCCTAGGTTCATAGTCTTCTTAAAGTACCTCGTGACCCTTTCAATATCTTGTCAACGCTCGATACTAGGGTCTACTAGTAAAGTTACATAGTAATCCCATAACATAAGTTATGTTGGGTCTGGTGTAATTAGTAGCATAATGTGCGTTACGAATGGTTCTTGCACACTTAGTTTGTCTAACACTGTCACGTGTTCTTAAGGAAGTTAATTTTATTCTAAGGATCATATTAGTTTCTCCTAGATCTTTCATATCAAAGTTAGCACTAAGTAAAAATCTTCATCATTTATTGCATGAATGTTTGAGCCAAAAATAAGCAAGTCTTCCACATAATGACATATATAATGCACAAGCCATTTTATGATTTGCAATGAATGCACTTATAACTTTTATTTACTTTGAAACCTTATGAGATGACAAGATTATCAAATTTCTCATGCTGTCACTTAGATGCTAGTTTCAAACCATAAAGTGATTTATCTAATGTGCAAACTTTATTTTCTTGACTAGGCACTGCAAAGCCTTCATGTTGGTCCATGTAAATCTCCTTGACTAATTCACCATTTAGAAAAGTAGTTTTAATATCCATTTGATAATTTTTAGATCATGAATAATAGCTCATACAATTAATATACATATAGACAGGTGAAAACAATGTTAGAAAATTTATATTTTTTCTTTTTCTATATCTTTTAGCTACAAGACAAGCTTTATATTTTTCAACAGTACTATGAGGTCTTAATTTCTTTTTAAGCACTTACTTATAACCAATTGCTTTGCAATGTACACATAGATTAACTAAATTTCAAGTTCTATTAGACTCAAGAAAGTCATTTCATCATTAATAACTTTTTCTTATAAATTGGCATAGAGAAAAAACAAGACTTCTTGAAGGTCTAGGGATCTTCTTCTAAGGTATATGCATAAAAGTCAGCCCAAAATCCTAAGAGGTTCTAATTTTTTTGCTTCTTCCAAGTTCATTATCTTTCTCATTTGTTTCTTAACTCTAACATTAGGCAAACAACTAGAAGTCAATCACCTATTATTAGGAAACTAATGTTCATAGAAGTCTACATCATTGGATTCAATAATAACATACTCTTTCAAATCAAATAACCTATTTACTATTCACAGATGTCCATAAACACATTGATATGCTCTACTAACATGTTTTTTTTTTTTTTCCTTTTAGGATCATGAATTCGAACACAGGCTAAGTAATGCCAAGTTCTTAAATAAGACAATTTTGCTTAAATGTTCTTCAAGATTTCATAGGGAGAAATTTTACTTCTAACTTAGGAACTCTATTAAGTTTTTAGCATATAGTCAATAAAATTTTCCCCCACTAATAAGAAGTTGCACCTAAATTTAGTAAAATGACAACTATTAATTTAGTACGAGTTCTATTTTTCCTTTAAACTTCATCATTCATTTTAGGAGAATAAGGTGCAGTGTTTTTATGAATGATTCTTTTGGTCTTATAAAATTCAACAAAATGATCAGAATCATATTCAATACCTCTATCACTATGTATTCTCTTTATCTTTCTATTGTAATGATTTTCAATTTTAGTAATAAAATATTTTAAATGTGTCAAATGCTTCACTTTTATTTTTCATGAGATACACATACGTATAATTTAAACAATCATTAATAAAAGTAATGAAATGTCTTTTTTTTTCATTTCTTGTTAAAATTCCATCAAATTTTGCAAATATTAGAGTACATCAGTTTAAGTAACTTTGTTTCTCTAAATACAAATTTATATGGAGTTTTTGTAATCTTAGTTTGACTACAGAATATACATTTTTCAAACTCATTTAAAGATAATTTAGGGATGAGTCCTAAGCTACTCATATTTTTAATTATCCAAATATTGTACATGATGCAATTTAGCATGTCAATTGTTAAATATACATGACATGAAAGCAAAAGACGATGATTTATTAATATCAATGTTCAACTTAAACATGACACTAGTAGCATATCCCTTCTTAACAAATACATTGTTCTTCATTATTATGTACAAATCAACCCTTGTAGTCTAAGTAAACCCATTCTTGTTAAGAAGATAGATTGAAACTAAATTTTTTCGCATCTTTGGAGTATGCAGGACATTTTACAAGATGACAGTCTTTCTAGAGGTCAACTTTAATTCCACCTTATTAGTACTAACTATGATAATGGGATAGGAGTCATCCAATAACACTTTCTTGTCCGTAGCCATAGAATAGGACTTAAATCAACCCTTGTAGTCTAAGGAAACCCATTCTTGTTAAGAATATAGCTTGAAACTAAATTCTTCCTCATATTTGGAGTATGTAGGACATTTTTCAAGATAACAGTCTTTCTAGAGGTCAATTTTAATTCCACCTCATTAGTACTAATTATGAAAATGGGATAGAAGTCATCCAATAACACTTTCTTGTCTGTAGCCATAAAATATGACTTAAATAGGTTTTGGTCAGTAGTTATTGTGAGAAGCACCAGTGTCTCTCATCACCCCTCAAATCCATTAACGAGGTTGATCTTTGATATCATAGCTTGTTACAACTAAAACACATGAATGTATTATCTTCTTAGTGTGATTGAAGTCTATTCCATAGAGCATTTTTATTCTGGTTCTTGCGATTTTGTTGGTATTTTGATTCTGATTCTTCATACTCTCCCTTTTCAGTTTCAAAATCATAGAGAACTTTTTCTTGCTTAATTGTTGGAAATAATGAGCACTTTTATCTTTAATCTTATTTTTAGCTTCCTTCTTAATACGAAGGCGGGTGATTAGACTTTTTAAGGAAATTCCTTGTTCTTATGATTAAAGTCATTTCTAAAATCCTTTTAGCTAGCAAATAACTTATTTGTGAGAATATCAACTTGAAATTGATCAGTTAAAGGTATACCTTTAGAGATAATCCCATACACTATCTTTTGCAGTTTATGCGATGGCACTTCCACAAGTTTTTCATCAGTTATTTGGAACTTTAAGTATCGACTGATTGCATATTTTTTGGTTTTGGCCTCCTCAGTATCATAATTCTTTTGAAGTACATTTTGTATTTTCTTAGTAAACTTATCAAAATTGTAATAATCATATAGATCATCAGATACTCCATTAAGAATAAAAATTTTGCGTAAAAATCATATTTTACCCATGATTCATAATCTTTTCATTCAGTAGTAGTAAGTTTAGCAGACAAGATAAGTTTTCAGTATTAATTATATATGTTACCTTTTTCATAGTCAAGAAAACTAAGAGTTTTTGTTTTCAATCTTTTAAAATGAAATGGTTCATTCACATCTATGGTTATACAAACAAGTTTAGTAAAAGATATGGTAGTAGAAAACATGGCAAAAAGAAATCATCTTAAAATTATTGTTTCTAAAATACACAAAAACAAGAACAAGGTTACCAAATTTTCTACTTAGTTGAGTTGCATACAGGTTGCTTTTTTTAAGACGTTTTGCAGCTCTGCCCTTGATATGCAATAGTGTACAACCTATCATCCTTATGATAAAACAGCCGAAAAATATATGTTTCAAACTTGTTATGCATGGTAAAGGATCAAAAATATCTATACCTTCAAAAGTTGTTGCTCGAATCTAAAAAGAAAATAAAAATATAGCTTAAAAGAACATTTGAATAACTGAAGAACTCAAAGAAAGCTAGGAAAGCTTTTTGGAATACTAGATAATAGTTAGGTGGCTAGGGAGAGGATCTCAATACTAGAGAAAAGAGCTACTAGAGACCTATAGGGGGAAAGACCTTGAAAGTTGCTAGTAGAAGGAGAAATAGCGATCGAGAGAGACATCATAAAAGGTTTTAGTTATTGTATCTACAGAGCGATGGGAAGTCTTTTTATATAGGCAAGGTTAATGAAGAACTTGCAAGGGGAGATAAGGACATGGGTGACACGTGGAAGACATGTAGGGTTACTCAAGATGTGGATTATGTGGGTGAGCAAGTAACTAGTGCCATATTTTCAAGAGACATACTCTCTGGTGACCAAGCGAGCTAGCTTGGCTTGTGTTTACTAAAAGGCTGGAGGAAGGCTCATGTTGGTGGGCTAGAATAAGTATATGTACAAAAAGGCTCGGATGAAGATTCAATCTCTTATTAACCGAGTTTACCTTTATATATATATATATATACAGTTGATCTTTTTTTCTTTGAAAATTTAAAATAAAAATAAAAGATTTTTTCTCAAAATATAAGATGATGCCTAATTTGGAATCAGACTTAGCCTTTTCAATCAGTCAGATGGCAGTGGTGATGTGCATATGTTTATGTCATTTCGATATTGGACATATCAGCTTTATTTTACTTTGTACTCACTTTGTCTTACTTTTTATACTTGACCTTTAGGTTTTCATGATTTTGAGGCTTCACATCTTTGTAATTAACTTATGCAATGAGGAGCTTGTAAATATAAGTCTTAAGAGTTATTTCTACTAGTGAGATTCCTTTGGGTGAGAACCTATTAGTTAAAGCTGTTTTTAGAGTGTTAGCTTCCATGGGTATATTTATGTTTCTATTATTATTTTTTATGTAGAATATACTCCTTGCTAATGTTGATGAGAAGGTTGTCAAATAGTTACTCTAATTACTATTCAAACTAAGAGCTTTAATGCTTTTAAGCTTGAAAATGTGTTCTGGGAGTTATTCCCATGTTTAGGGATCCAGTAGTTGTTGATGCTATTACAATCATGGAAGTAGTTTTTATAGGTGTGACTAATAAGATGTTGAACACTACCTTAAGGTCTTATGGAAACACTCCTTTTAAATGTTTATTGTAGATATTTTAGGGTCTTATGTATGCTTTTCATTATTTTTGCTTGTTTAAGGAGCCTCTTGGGTCAATTATGGCTTTTCATAAGAATTGAGCCCTTATGATACATTAGGCCTTATTCTTTGGACTTTCCCTAGTGTTTGTTGAAATTTCTTGTATTTAGGATAGATTTGTGGCCCAATAGTAACTTGGGTTTTCCTTTCTTAGGCCAAACATAGATATTCAAAATATCATATAACAAATGCCCCTACTCCTTAGCTTTAAAGCTTTGATTTTTACTTTTAACACTAAGGAGTGAATTTTTTTTTTGCATGTGCAAATATATCAAATAATTTGTTTTATTTACTTAGTACTTGAATATCCTAACATATTTAAAAAGAAAAATCACTCGCTTGATTTTTTCCCCATGAGATCAAGAAGAACAGGTCTTTCGGTTACTCGTTTTGAAATATACTTTTAGAGCTTTAATTGTAGGTTTGTTTTCTTAATGCATTGTTAGTGTCATTTAGTCTCAAGGCGTAGAAGTAGTATTTTCATGAACTTTAATGAGGTTCCCTTTTGAATATGTATAAGGTTTTCCAGTGGGCATTTCATTCATTGAAGTTTCTCCATCCTACTTTAGCTTTCAAGTCTTTTCTTGTTTTCTTAGATAAGCTCTATCACCATTTTCTTAGTTTTCATGGCTTCTTAGTTTTAACATGTCATCTCGTGCTTCTACCAAGGATGTAGATGTTCTAAGGAGAAGTAAAGGTATCTTAACTTTGTAAGCCTTTTCAATCCTTCCCCTAAAGAGAAAACTTGCGCTCCCCCCTCCCTCCCTCTCCCCCCCCCCCCCCCCCCCCCCCCCCCCCCCCCCAAAAAAAAAAAAAAAAGCTTTGAGTGTGTAGACGACAACCCTTCATTCTAGTATTCAATTTCCATATCCTTAGTTTGTATTTGACTTATGTAGATACTATGGATTCTCTTTCCTAAATCACAAATAGAAGCTTTTATTACATAATGGGTTTTCTTAGTATAATTTATGTAGAAGTTTTTGCCCTAGTTTTTTCTACAAAAATAGTACTACTACCACAATTTTTTATCTTTGTTTTAGACAACAAAAAAAGATCCTTTCTAAAGCTTCTAACGTACTATATATATGGGAAATGATTTCTTTATTATCAATTGAAAGGGTTTAGATTACAATATTTGTGAATGAAGTACGGACCTACGTGACAATAAGAAAGCTTCCTAAGATTGTGGATGAGGAAGCTAGGTCTATTTTTAAAGTTTTAAAAAGTGGTGAACTCAACGTATTCTTGATTTAACAATTGGTGAAATTTCAAATCCATTGTATGAGTTGTTTCCACTCCATTTTGGCCTAATCCCAATCTTTTAAGCCTTCCTTTTTTTTCTTTTTTTTTCTCCCTTCGCTCTTATTCTTTAACTTAATATGGGTCATATTTATGATTTCTTCAAGAAGGAAAAAGGTATTTGATGTGAAACTTGAGGGAATATCTTTAGACTCTATTCTTGCTAACTTAGCCATCTATTTTTGTTTTCTCTAATGTTGACTATCTAACAAAAAATGTTTTCCCTAGTTACAACTTTTTAAGACTTAAGTAAGACTCTGTCTCACTCATCCCCAATGGCTCCAAACGTTGATTTAGAAGTTGTAATAAGAGAAAAAGCTTGATGTGATTCTAGCTAAAAAGGGAAAACTACTTCCCTAGAATCTCTGTTTAATCCACCATCCAAAAAATCCTATGTAAGATCTTTTCCACTGTCTACCCATCATACCTTAGCATTTTTAGAAAAGAAAAAGGATTTCACTCTTTAATTAAGTCTGTTGAACTTCGGATATTAAGCACTCCACATCTTAGGGAATAATATGTTTTTCTCTTAATGGATTCAACTCTATAGATTCCAAACATACTTTTGGTTCAAAAGTTAAAAGTTTAAACTCTATTTTAAATGATATTACGACCATTGAATTGGTCTGAAACATATTCTTCCTAATGATAAGGCTTCTTTGTCTAGTTTCAGTCTGATAAAGTGGCTACGAAGGGTGCTTATTTGCTCACATGCATAAGTATACTAATATTATTTTAAATTGGTACTAAATTTTAGTTTATTCATGTGTTTATATTTTCATTATAGGCATTTTCAATTCTCAATGTTACATTGGATCAAACTATTTGTAATTCCAAAGAGATTTGTACTTCTAAAAGAGAAAAGAATAACTTGATGAAAAAAGTTATGGTTCTTTCAAGAAAGGTCAATAATAATAAGGATGTGCTATCTTCTTTGAGTAAATATAAGGAGTTTGCTAATAAGCAGATGAAAAAAGTATAAGATGAATTAGATAATATCAAACTTAGTTAGGTTGATAAGAATCCAAACAAGATAACGATGATTAGACACAGAGTTTAGAGGATGAATTGAATGTTATGAGAGAGGATCGAGCTAATTTAGTTCTAAGCACTAAAATAGAGGCTATAAAATTATATCCAAGGAGTTTATTGATGAGTGTGTCACACATATGATCGTTGTTTATGATCAAGCCATGAATGAATTTAAGTTACAGCTAAAAGATATATAGCCAAATATGGACCTTTCTTTCTTGGAAAATTATGATAAATTTAGTGAAGAAAATAAAATAAGAGAAAGAAATGAAGATGAGGCTAACCCATTGGTTATTAAAGACACAAGTCTAAATGCTAATATTGGGTTATTACTTTAAAGCCTTCTTTTGAGTGATAAAATTGCTATATAGGTACATGTTTAAGTTTCCTTCATTGGTTCACCTCTTTTTTGTTAATTTGAATCTTGAATCGTTGTTCTTGTTTTTTGTTTTTCCCATGTGGGTTTGATGTTGTTGGAGGTAGTTCTTCGGATGTAACTGAGCCTTCTAATGTTATTGTTTCCAAGATTATTTTCTCAATCATCTTTAGGCTTAATTTCCTTACATTGCTTCCCCCATCTTTAATGACTAATTCAATAAAAAAAACAAAGGAAAATAGGTGGACAAAGAATGAGTTAATTTATAAGTATGTTGTAGGGTCTCGCATTAGGATACTGTTTAGTGCCTTTTCAAGGCTAGATACACTGTTTCCTTGCCTTTCTTGGCTTAAGTACTCTATTTTATGCCTTTGTAAGGCTTACTACTTTCGTATTTGTCTTGGCTATTTGATTTGGTTTCTATTTGTTGCCTTGTAGGGCTCTTGGCATAACTTTTGCCTAAGTATATCACCTTATGAGGCTTTTAGCCTATTTCTCACCTTTGTTTGTTTGCCTTATGGGATTTTTGGCTTAGTTCTTGCTTGTAATTATTGTCCTATAAGGCTATTAATTTGATACTTGCTTTCAAGTTCTTTTGATTAAGCTGGCTTGCTTCATAGTATAAATCTAGGCTTTTCTTTCCCTTTGTTTTCTTTGTTTTTACTTTGCCATACTTCATGCTGCAATTAATAATCAAAGCAAATTATGATGAAAATACTTTCTTTTATTTAATCTTGTCATGTATATTTGTATTCATAAATGCCAACATGTCTCAAGGAAGAAAAACTTTTCTAAGTTATCAAAGCTCCATATTCTTGAAACTACATTTCCTTCCTTTGTCTTGAGCTTGTGTAACCCGTGCCTAATAACTTCTATAACTAGATAATGTTTTTCCCGATTAGGTGAATTTTCCAATAGCTTCTCAAGGATTAGAAACACTAATCTTCCTAAGAATCAAGTCTCCTTCAATAAACAAGTTCCTTCAAGCTCGTTAGTTATAAAGATTATTAACTTCCTAATGGTAGGTTGTTGCTCAAATATGGGCTTGCTCTCTTGCTTCTTCTAAAAGGTCCAAATTAGCTCTCAAAGTTGAAAGTTGTTTTGTTCATCGAAATGGCCAGTTTGAAAGCTGTTGAGGCCAATTTCAATAGGTACCATAGATTTAGTTTCGAAAGTCAATGATAATTGAGTTTCCTTGGTAGTCGCTTTTTTAGTGGTATTCTATGCCCACATAATGCTACATAACTCTTGAGCTTAGGTGCTTTTAGCTTCATCCAAGCTTATCTTTAAACCTTGTAAAATAGTTCAATTAGTAACCTCCACTTGGCCATTTATTTGAGGATGACCTACTGTTGTGAACTTTTGTTCTATGTTGAGATAAGTGCATTGATTTGTAAATTTACTTCCTTAGAGTTAAAGCCTATTATCTGTTTCTATAACCTTTGGGATTCCAAATCGACATACAAAGGATTATAATACAATATCTAAAGCTTTTTGATCGATTATAATAACAAGTGCTTCAGCTTTCAACGATTTTGTGAAATAATCTATAGCCACAATTGCAAATTTTCTTTGCCCTTTGTCCATTGAAAATGACCTTATCAAATCCATTCCCATTGCGTAAAAGGCCAAGGGGTAAGATAGGTATTGCTAGAACTTGAGAAGCTAGAGCACACTTTTGGCGAACTTCACATTTGTTAATATATTTCATTGCATCTTTGGAAAGTGTAAGCCAATAATAACCTTATCTTAAGATCATGTGTTCCAAAGAGCATCCCTCAACATGAGTCTTGTTGTCACATATTCTTGTTCGGTGTAGCTTTTGCACCTCAAATAAGGAAATATGTATGACATTTGATATAGTTATCCTCTAATTAAAAAGAATCTAACTACCCTTCTTTTAATTTATCTTGCTTTTTTCTTATCCTTGGGAAGAGTTACTTTAGAAAGGTACGTGATAAGCAAAACAGTCTAGTCTTCTAATATGGTGATTGGGAAAATAGGTACTTATTGTATACTAGGTGCTTTTCAATACTTTAGAAAAGTTATTGCTTTTAAGACAGCTTCTTAGAGCTGTGATTTTGGATAAGATATCCGTTGGAGAATTTTATCCTTATCAGACTTGGAAAATTAACCATCTTTTAAATTAGCTTAATAGCTCCTTCATCATTTGTAGATATTTTGCTATTTGAAGTTCTCGAGCTTTATCCTTTTCTAGCATTCGATTAGTTACAAGCTATGAGTCACTATATATTTGTAACTCAGACACTTGAACTTCTTGTGCGATTTTAAGACCTGCTTGTAAAGCTTCATATTCTACCTCATTATTTAATGAGTGGAAATCTAAAGTGACAACATATTTGAGCTCCATTTGGTTTAGATCACGTAGGATTCTAGCACTACATTCTATTTTGTTAGCTACTTCATCTAACCACAATTGCGTAGGCCACTATTCTTGTCTTTCTACTATAGAAACTTCTCCTTTTCTGGGATCTCTTTGCAATTCTTTTTCTTATAACCTTCCTTTTGGATTTCTTGATTTTTAGGAATTGTATATTCCATAATAAAATTAAGCATCACTTATCCTTTCAGAGCTTTTAAGGTTGATATCATATTTCAAATTCATTAAGTTCAATAAAGCATTTTTCCACTCTTCTAGAGGTTTTAGGTTGTTAAAGAATTTGCTTCAAAAGCTCGTTAGTCAACATTATGATGTTATACACTTGAATGTAATGGCAGACCTTTCCAGTGGCAATTATCAAAGTATAAGAAACTTTTTCAATTCTTGAGCAATAGGTTTCTACATCATGCAAGATTTTGCTGATATAATATATTGGTTTTTATTTCCTTTCTTCCCTTCTGATAATTATTACACTAATCGCTTCTAATGCTACCGCAAGTACACATAAAGAGCTTGGTTTATCTCAAATCATGGTAGAAGTAAAAGGTTTTGCAAGTAGTCCTTCAAGTTTTAAAACTACCTCCTGGCATTATGAAACCCATTATAATTACTTCATGTTCCTTAAAGTCTTGAAGAATAGTAAGCATTCTTTTATTGATTTAAAGGTAATTTCACTTAAAGCAGTTATTTTTTTTTTTTGTTAAGACTTTAAACTTTTTTATATTCTTTGGTGGCTTCATTTTGCGTTATATCTTGGATCTTTTCTGGATTAGCTTTGATGCCTTTTTGAGTGATCATGTAGCTTAAAAATTTTCGTAGTTAGCAGGATTAAGTTTCATTTAGAACTTTTTGATTACTTTAAATGTTTTTTCTAGGACCTAGATGTGTTCACCCTTTCTTTGCTTTTCACAATCATGTCATCAACATAAGCTTCCATATGCCACCCCATTTGTTCGTCAAAAATTTTGTTAACCAACCTTTAATAGGTGGCTCCTGCATTCTTGAAGTAGTTTGGCATAGCTTTATAACAATATGTTACTAATTCAATAATGAAATTAGACTTCTCTTCATCTTCAAGATCCATTGAAATCTGATCCAGAAAATGCATCCATAAAACTTAGTAATTTGTATTTGGTGGTATTATCAACAATCTTATTAATAAAAGCCGAAGAAAAGTATCCTTTGGGCAGGCTTTATTTAAACTACTGAAGCCTATACATATGCACCATAACAATTGTGCTTTTCAACAAGAACCATGTTTAGTGTCCATTTAAGATGCTGCACTTCTTGAATGCATATATTGCCTAGCAGTGTAGACACTTCTTTTTTCATTTATTGCTTGTTATTTGTCAATAGTGAAGCTTTTCTTCTTTTGCTTTATAGGCTTGAAGGTTGGATTAACATATAACCAATGGTTGATCACTTGTGGATAAATTTCTTGACATATTCAAAAGAGACCAACCAAATACATCTTTGTTGATCTTGAAGAAAATGAGTTATTACTTTTATTTCTTTTGGTGTTAACAACCCTCCAATTCTAGTAGTTTGTGAAACTTCTTCTATAATTTATAATTCCTAAAGCTCTTCAACAAGTGTCACGTTTTGTAATTATTCGTCATCTTGTTAATCAAGATTGATTTGGCAAGTCAATTTGTTTTTTCCTTTGAAAGAGGTCAAATAGCATTGACATGAGAGCTATTGATTTCTCTTTAACATTCTTACTCTTCCTTATG
This sequence comes from Moringa oleifera, assembly GCA_021397835.1. Classification (NCBI taxonomy): domain Eukaryota; kingdom Viridiplantae; phylum Streptophyta; class Magnoliopsida; order Brassicales; family Moringaceae; genus Moringa; species Moringa oleifera. The sequence continues at coordinate 232,097 of JAJFZO010000184.1, read as the reverse complement.
TATGAAACTTCATTGTTAAGTTCATGTTGACACCACGGCTATTAGTAAATTCAAAACTAGTCTTCCAATAACTGCATTGTATTTAGATGGTGCCTTGACTATTAAAAAGGAAGTCATTATAATGACATTCCTTTCTTCGTTTTTAGTGCTTATTAGAAGCTCTATAATACCTTCTACAAGTACTTCTTTGCCTCTAAAAGCTTTAAGAGGCATGTAAAAGGAATTCAATCAATCTTCCATGATCCCTAGCATTAAGAAAGTTTGGTAGTACATGACATAAACTAAACTTCTAGCATCAATCAATATTCTTTTGACATTGTAAATAAAAATTATCAAAGTGATGACTAATGCATCATCATGAGGAGTAAAAACTTCTTCCCAATATGCTTTCGAGAAAGAAATTATTTCCTCTGGGCAAAACTTCTTTGTTTTTAGATTCTTACTTCTAACTTTTTATAGCATTTTCTTTTGCTTGATGCTTTTCTACTGATAATGATTTCAACTACCATCACATTAATCACCTTTCTTTCTTTGTTAGCACCTATCACATAGGTTGAGTAATATAAGGAGGCAGGCCATTCTCCTTCGTACAGGTTCCTTTTTAGGGTCCTTAAAATGAGATCTTCTTCGACCTTGCTTTTTAATGTTACTTCGAGCTCACTTTGACCTCTTATCATCTTTTCTTATTTTTAATCTTGTCTTCTCAATGTAAGAGGATAAATGTCCATGACTGATGAAACATTTTCTCTCATTTTCAAATCTTTACATTTTTCCATGTCATGTCTATGATCGTACGTTGTGGAATCTGCAAAACTTTCTTCGATCATGATGACTACAATCTACCAACATTCTAGGTGGTCTTTTAAGTTTTGGATCATCTTGCATAATAATCAAGATATGCTGTCTAGATACTATTAAGGGAATATACTTCTTTTCATCTTCTTCTTGATCCCTTTTTTTTTTTCTGAAGACTTTCTTTCACGTTCTTTTATGTGTCCAACAGAATTTTCTTTATTTTATGCTTGTGGCATTGTTTCTTCAAATGTTCGTACTTGTTTATGCTTCCTCTTCTTATATTCTTCTTAATTGATATACGTATTTGCTTTTAAGAGAAAAGTATCCATACATGTTGGTACATTTCTATTAAGAGTGTCATAACCAAGGTTTCAACTAGGAAAATCCGCAACGTGAGAAACAGATAAGAGTCACTACTAATATTTTTTGATATGATAGTTTTCATAAATGAGATCGAGGTTCGGGAGTCAAATACGCTTAAGGAAGGATTAGCACCTTAAAACGCCCATAATTGATACTAATTGAATTATTTTTTTCAAAATCTTTTTAAGGGTATTTTGATCAAAGTACACAAGATTTCACACTTATTCCATACTTATGCACCAAAATATCTTTTAGGAAAAAGAAAAAGATTTGCACTTGGTTACCTCTTTTCTTTTCAAAATGAGGGTTAAAAAATCATAGATTGATATTATTATAAGGAATATAGGTTTTCTTTACTTTTAAAGAAAACTTTTAAATGATCCTATTTACCCATACTTGTTTATTAATACATTTAAAAATGGATTCACTATCATAGTAGTATACATTGATGGCATGAATTTGATTAGAACTCTAAAGAATCATCAAAAATTGCTAAATATATAAGGAAGGAGTTTGAGATCAAAGATTTAGGTACAAGCAAACTTTGTCTTGGTTTAAAGCTCGAACATAAAGATAATGTGATTCTTGTTCATCAATCAGCTTATACTGAGAGGGTACTTAAGCATTTAATATGGACAAATGTCACTATTTGAGTACCCCAGTGGTACTACAGTCTCTTGAACCCCATAAAGATTCATTCTAATCTAAGGAACTTGATAAGGAGATACCTAGTCCTAAAGTATATGTCTCAATGCAATTGGGGCTTTCATGTACTTTAGACAATGCACATAACCAAATTGCGGTAAATTTATTAACCAAATTTGATTGCAAGCCAATTAAAAGACACTAGAGTTTTTCGTTGTCTCTAAGAAATCATGGACTTGGGTTTATTTTACTCAAAGAAAACCACTAATCCATGACTAGTAGGGTTTACTTACACGGGATATAAATTTGATCCCTATAAGGCACATTCTCAAATTGGCTACTTATTTTACTATAACAATATAAATCATGATTATTTCCTAAGCAAGCGCTAGTAGCTACGTCCACCAATCACTTTAACATTATTTCACTTATGAAGCTAAAAGAGAATGTGTTTGGTTAAGATCCGCTATATCGTACGTTCAAAGTAATTTTCAAATGCCATCAATTAAGAGTTCTCCCACTGTAATTCATGAAGATAATCATTACAATAAATCTAAAAAATTGCAATGGAAAGAAATCATTGGAATTCTCTATATGTTTTGTTAGAATGTAAAATTTCAACAAAATTTCCCTCAAAAATGTTATTAGAAAAATTGGCGTAAGAAACACAAAATTCTAACAAAATAAATATTGTTGGAATAATTTCAATGAAATTCAAACGGTAATTTTGTTGGAATAATAATATATATTATATTAGTAAATTTATTTAAAATTAATTTTAAAAAAAATTCAATAATTGTCAAGACTGTTAGAAAATCCATGAAAATAATATTTTTTGCGAAATAATGTAAAATCGATTATTTAACAAACATAGTTATGAAAAGTTGTATTGTTGGAATTCATGTGCTAATTTTGACGATAGATCTTTTACAAGAATTTCAAATAATTCTTTTTAAAAAATTGTTGGAATTTTATTAAGATGAAAATTCTTATGGATAATTTTTTGTAAGAAAGTTTAAATTCTTATGTGAGAATTCCGCATAATTCTTTTGAAAATATTTTCGTTGAAATTTTATTGAAATTAAAATCCTTGCACATGTTGTTCTATAAGAAAGTTAAATATTCTTACTATAATACTTCAGCGAGAATTCTGAACTATTCTTTTGGAATAAATTTCATTAAAATTTTATTGAAATTAAAATTCTTACAAAAATTTTTTCATAAGAAAGTTTAGTGATGACTTTTATATCAAAAAATAAATGATATATTATTAAACTAAATAATTTAATTTATAAAAAAGTTTTATAAAAAAATTTGAAATCACAGAAGATAGATTTTTCCAACGATAATATTTTTGTGAGAAATTTAGAAATGAATGTGTAAAAAAATTAATTTAAATTATTTCTTATTTGTTATTAAAACTATATCATTTAAATTAATATATTAAAACAATAAAATATATTTTTATAATAAAAATATTTTATATATATTAAAAATATTTTTTCTTTACATACAAATACATAATTTTAATAAATGAATATAAACTATAAAACATATAAATTTTAAAATTTTAAACTATAAACAAAATAAATAAATAAATAAAATTATATAAAACTCATATTAAATAACAACCCATCATATCATCCAAATTTAATATATATACATAAATTGCTCAAACTAATAATAATTTAATATAACTATCATCCATAAAATTATCACATCGCCAACACTATCGCCCAACATCATCACTATCACCAGCTGTGTCACCATCACCATCACCATCACCATCACCATCACCATCACCATCATCATTACCGTCACCATCATCATCACCAATTATGCTGGAAGAAATATCCTGTATACCTAAAGAGCTTTGCTGCCTACTCAATTATCTGACAAGTTTATTAAGAAGATTTTTTATCGAGATCATTTCTTTCCTAAGCTCATTTTCTTTATGATCCATTATCTTCATCTGTTTAAGCATCTTCTCTTTTAGGTCTTTTTACTGGTTCTTCATCATATCACATTCTTTTTGCAATCATTCTTCAATCTCTTTCCTTTCCTTTTCTCTCTGAGCATGTTCTCGTTGAAGATTTTCTTCCATTGTTGCTCGTCCTCTATCTAATTGTTGTTACATGTCTTTAAAGTATAACATCATTTACTATCTTGAAACACTAAATGAAGCATATAAATATTGAGAAGTAGAGTAAAATGGTCCACAAAAGGCAACCTCAAACCCAAACCCATATGTCCTACCCCTTATTCTTTCCACCTGTAGTTTAAAAAAAAAAAAGTAGAATCATCAATAAATGATCCAAAGGCAAATGTATCCTCTCTCAATTTTTTATAACCAGCCTGCACAAAAATGGCAACAAAAAAAAATCAAAACTTCTTAAAGCAAGATAAAACAAGTAATTATATATCAGCAAAATCACATCATTGAAATAGCAACCCAGAATGCAAATTTATTGGTACAATTTCACCTTAACACCCAAAAGTCTAACATTATCACATAACTCATAAATCACATCATTAAAACAATGAACTAATTAACCAAAATGCAAACCTATTGGTATAACATTATCACATAACTCATAAATCCAATTGCAAATTTTAGATTAAAAGGAAATTGCAAAGAAACAACTTATCAAATCAATCTTTTCGTACATTTCTGAAAATATAAAAACTATAATAAAACATAATAATACCAGTATGCTATTGTATCATGGCATGAAAAAAAAAACCAAGTTGTAATAATCTATACCTTAAATTCAAACCCGTTTTTCTTTCATTTGTAAATCTTAATTCATTGATCTATCCATAAAGTAAAACAACAAAACGTAGTATCCAAGTAAGAAATCATAAACTTAGGCATCTGTATTGTTCTTTTATACCATTCAACATGTTTTAACTATTTTATTAGAATCAATCAATACATATTATCACGGTGACAAACATATTTTATTGTACAAACTCACGTAAATCTATTCTACTCTCTTCATGGCCCACGTATCAGTCTCCTCACCATGGTTTAACTTTTGGAAGAACTCTGGCATGATGGGATCCCTCCAAAGCTGATTAACTGAACGAGTAACAATAGAAAAAGAAAAATTAAAAGTGCAACTAAATGTATGATAGATACGTGAAACTAACTAATACAGTAAAAACTTACCATCCGTCCTTTGTGCTTAAAAACAGAAATGGATCCCCTTCGATGCATAATAGCTTCACTAATAACCTGATTCTTATTCCATTATGATGCCTATAATAAGATTGGGTTCATTATCCACTTAGCTCATAATGCATCGCAAATTTGAGGGCTCATCTAGGTACCATTTGATTTCTTCATTTTGATCGATGTTAGACTCAATCGAATAACCTCTACAAATTTAGTCCTCATAGTCATCTAATAAAATCATCCATGAGTGAGTCTCATCTACGTTTTTCTATAACAAGATTAAACTCAAATTAGCTAGTGAGCATGTAAAATTAATATAATTATAAAAACGTCATATATCACTAACTAAACAACATGGAACTTTGTATTTCTCGAAATTTGACCCACTATAAGTCATGATCATCATTTAGGACTTCATGCCATCTTGTCTATGGCTGATTAAAACTTTGACTTAATAATTTCAAATATGATGGCAACCATAATAGATGTTATTAACAACCTATAAAAATATACTTGAAAACACGTGAGTAATAAAAAAATAATAAAATATATAATATTCATATAATAACAATAAAGTGAAAAAGTTTAGTTATCATACTTCTTTCCAACGAGGTGCATATACAGCCTACTATCTCTTACTACCCACATTAACTTAGTTTATTGTTTTTAAGCTGTAACATCTTAATGTGATGGTGTATGCTCTGAAGATGATGGTCGAGGGAGTGATGTGTCAACTAGAGGTGATAGAAATGGAAATGATGGTGTATGAGTGGAAGGTGATCCTACACGAGCGAAAGGCAATCTAGTGTGAGTAGAAGGTGATTGTATATGAGTTATAGCAAATGTGTCCAACCTCTAAGACCATTTACCCATGTCTTTGCTACCTAGACCTCCATGTTTCCCTCTCTTTGACATCTGTGAGCAATAAACATTACATATTAAGTGAGGGAGTTAACTATAAAAATCTTTGTTCTTTTTTTTTTAGCACTTTTAAACACAAAGTTGAATAATTAATCGCTATCAATAATGTAGTTAACAGTAGTTTTCTTTTCACTATTAGATTCCCATTTTCAAATGATGGTTCTTCATCTTCATCTTCCAATTGAACTGATTCTTCGTCAATTTGAATATCTTTACCATGATCATTGACATCTCTCAAATTTCTTATAATCAAATATCGAAAGAGACTGTGGACAACTAGTTGGACATATAATCTTAGAATGGATCATCTAAAGATTCAATTTTATTTGTTATTTTTGTTTTAATGGCCACATATTAGTCTGTCTTCTCTGAAATAGGATTGGGATACGGTGCAAGATATACTTATTTTACTTATTGTGTAAAAATAAATGTATCATTTCCCTTGCATATCTTGTTGGCCTTAACCTCACGATTCCATACTTTGGACAAATCCATGTACCCGCATTAAGAGGCTCAAACTACTTACAGTTGAAGAGTGTCAACCGCTTTATAGGTATGCTAGGATATTAGTCTTGATTATTTCTTATATGGTTTCATGATACATCTCAACCGTGCTTATCAAAGCTACTCAAGAATTATTTGCAATAGCCCAACTTGACGTGCGAAAACAATGACAATTGACATGATGAATTAGGTAAATGTTGACCTTATTCATAGGTCTCCATGCTAACTTATATAAAAATTAATTGTTCACTTCATTCATAAGATTATGTACTTGATAGCCTATGACGCAGACAAGAGAAACTTCATTAAGATAAATGATGTTAGAGGATATATTATTTCACACTTGTAATAATAGTTATCAAGAACTAACTTATATGGTTCTTGAACCACTGAACAAAAGTCTAGTTGAACATTTTTATATACATTGGTAGCGCTCATATGTGGTAAGATTGTAATAAATGTTTGAAGGCATATTATGCAAGTATACATCATTTGTGTCAATTTGAATGGATTATATTTTTTGAAGCACACCTATTGGAACCAGTAAAGTAGAACTTATTGCACAAAAGGTTCAACTTTAGGGCAATTTATAAGCACATATTGGTTGATCTCAAACACTTCCTTCCTTATGAGATAACGAGTCTTACCCAAACTTTCTCATCGAGTAAGATAATTAAAGATAGATATTAATGGATGTTTAAATGAGTCACCACCATCATCATTTCGTAGCACTCTTTAACTCTTAGATTGGACATGTGGCTCAAAGTAGTAAGAGCAGAAGGTTGATGTCTCCTTCAACGTGTAAGCCTCGCATATTGAACCCTTAACACCAGCTTTATTCTTAAACCTTTTTTTCATATTATGTGAAAATCTGAAAAAGAATGTTTTAATACGTATTAAGATGGACACTTACAATGCAAACCATTAAAATGGAAACTATATGAGTACGTTATGATTTATACCTCTTAAATATATACATCCATCTATATTGTACTAGTCCTCCAACTCATGCTTCATACAATAAGTGCATAGGTAAGTATTCAATGACATCGAAGAATGAAAGAGGAAATATTTTCTCCAACGCGCATAAAATTATGACAACATTATTGTGCATCACTTTAAAATTAGTCTCGTCTAGTGTTGGACAACCTAAATCTCAAAAAAAAAAAAAAACTCAACCCAGTGATAACTTCCTTGATAGGAGTAAGTAAACAATTAAATGCAACTAACAATAATCTCTCCATCATCATGTGATGGTCATACCTCTTCATATTTTGTAATGTGCAAGTTTGCATGTCAACACACCTGCCTAAGTTTGATGCATATCTATGAACAAGCTCTAACTCTTTTATCCACTCGCATAGAGCCCTTTTCTAATCTGTATGCAGTGTGTGTTAGGTTTTTATTTGGATAAAGCTTCTATACCCTTATCTTTAAAGTGTAACTTATTTTTTTGGCAATATAAAGGCAGATCCAACCTTAACTTAAAATTATCCTTAGTTTTTCCTTTAAAATCCATCAGGTATGAAATATGTTCTTAAACATGTTAGCCTCAATATGCATGACATCAATATTATGTAAATTTAACAAATCATGACCGTAAGGTAAATCCCAAAAGTTTGTTGCATTTTATGAAATTATGTAACTCTCCATAGCTAAGTGTTTGATGCAAGCTTCTAGTGTCAATCATTTCAGGAAACAACTTAACTTGCTCATACACTTTTATGTCAGATAGTTTCCTTGGTGGTTCACTATATTCAATTCAACCCTTGATAAAGTTCCTCATGTTCCCTTTAAATGGGTGTTTCATAGGAAGAAATTATCGATGACAATCAAAGTAGCACATGTTTTTGCCTTTTTTTTTTTTTTTAAGTTTTAGGTAATCCCAAGTACTCTGGATAATATAACCAACCTGCAGTTTGTCATCCCAATAACATACCATATGTAAGAAAGTCATTGATAGTCCATATTGCTTTCATACAAAAGTTCTACTTCTACGAGATGTCATAAGTTTCTACACCATAACCCCATAATAATTTTAGGTCATCAATTAATGATTGTAAGAACACATTTATCAAAGTTTTCAAAATGTTGGGATTGAGAATTATCATTGTAAAAAACATATATTCTCTTTTTAGGCATATCCTAAGTGAAAGATTATGCAGGGTCAAGATGATAGCCAACAGGAATACGCATTAGAGGTCATGTTGAAAGGACTAAAACCATCTGAACATGATCTTAATCGAACATTCCTAGGTTCAGATGTAAACTCTACATGAGTAAGCCAAACTTTCCCATTTGAAGGAATGTGCCAACACTTCTTTTTTGCATTATTTTTTTTTATGCCATCACATATGCTCTACAGTAGCATTTGAGGAAAATAATTGTTGCAACTGTGAAACTATTAGCAAATACCACATTAGTTTCTTCAGCAAATCTTTGGTTCAATTATTTACTCTTTGCATTCTTGGAAGTGACTTTGTCAATAAAATCTAAATCCTTGATCTATGGCACTATCGCCATAATATAACATGCAACTAGTAGAACTAATCAAATTTCTTATAACGATGTCCAAGATGGGATACCAACTATTTAGTCTAGTAAGAATTATCAAGTATTCTACTACTTATCGATAACGTCTTCTTCAACAAAGTAATTATTTCATCCATGCACACCACAGCTATATCATAATTAGACTTAATGCTTAGTAATCTCATAACCATTGGACAAAATTGAGTGACTATCACATTCATCCCATAAAGGTGACTAAGTCGCAGTTAACATATTATAAAACTTAGCTGACTTCGGAATAGGTAATTGTGGTATGAAATTCTGAACAAATGATGGGCCTACAATATCCATGACCATTCTTTCATATGTATTTACATCAAGGTGATTGGAGCAGGCTCATAATGACTTGTAACATATGGGGTAAGAGCCTTATCATGGTTATGCCAATCGTAATAGTTGGGCTAAAAGCCTTTTCTATACAAGTGCATTTGAATGATATTTAGGTCATGAAATAGCAAACACTTGCATGTCATGCATGGACACCTTAACAACCCATCTTTGGGACATACAGCAACTAACATGCGGTAACAATAAATTCCTCAACCCCTCACAAAAATCTAGTGATAAATCATTATGTGGAGTTCTTCTATTATACATTCAATGAAGATTGACTGAAATTTTCATCTGTTGGCATAATGAAAAAACCTCAATGATCCCATCCTTAAATACATCATTAACATAATGACAAATCAAGTATCTTTTTTTGGAGTATGATTACAATTAGATAAGATGGACATGTATATGATTACAATTAGATAAGATGGACATGTATGGCTTTTATGCTAATCTTAAAGAGGATTATCACCAGAACAAGTTTATACAAGCAAGCAGTTCATAAAAATTTTGATAGTATCTTCCTATAGTTAGCTAAGGGCATGAAATACACTACTGATGCAGTATAGATATACACTCGAAGAACTAATAAAAAAAATTGCAAAATTCGAATGACCTAATTACAAAATAAACTCATCTATTTTAGTGAGAGCATCTCTTTAAAAACAATCCCAAATGGGGACTATTCAAAGGCTAACTATACGTAGTTAACCCCTAGATGAGTTTTTAGGATTGCACTTTAATCTATTATGGATAACAAGAAGTGATGCTAGATAAACTAATGACTAATAACAAATTCGAACAATGTATTTTTGAACAATTACGTAACATGACAATCACATACATCATTAACATATCAAACTACAATTGAAGTGCAAACTTTACCAATAAAATAATAATTAAAAAAACTATACATAATGTCATGTCAATATATATAATTGATATTAAATATATTTAAAAAACAAACTAACTAGTAATAATTAATAATTAAATTTCATTTGTGATACCTTAACTGCACCTTCTTCCACAAAATAAAATCAGTGTTTATAAGTTCTAATCAACTATGCAATAAATTTTAAAAAAATAAAATTAAAATTACTTATTGAAAACTTCAAACTACATCAAATAAAGCACACAAAATTAGAAATATAATTACAAAAAAAGTAAATAAAATCAAATAAAATATTTGTGCATATAGAACCACTATTATTTGTAATATGCAAATGACTGATTAAATCTACTAATTGTATATGAACATTAGAGTAGCAATAAAAATTTTAAATTAATAATAAAGTCAATTAATTTTTATAGTTATTGACAATTCTTATTTTTTTAGTATAACAATACAATTAATAACATCATAATTATTCTATTTAAACAACATGTTTTGTAATTTTCATATTTTTTAAATCTAGATAAAAATATATATTAAGAAAAAAGTCAATTAATTTACGTAATTATCAATCATTCTTAATTTTTTTACTATAATAATTACAATAAAAATATTATAATTACTAAATTTAGCATAAAATTACAAAATTTAAAATAACACTTTTTTGTCATAAGACTTTTTTATAATGTAAAAAATTTGGTGAGATATGGATAAAAATGGAGTAATAATAAAGTAAATTAATTTTGGCAACTATTAACTATTATTTATTTTAAAAAATAAAATACTAACATTATAATTTTTCTCATTATAAACCTTATTGTGCTGTAACAAATTATAAAATGTGGATAAAAAATGAAGTAATAAGAAATTCAATTTATTTTCATATTTATTAACTATTAATTAACTTTATTATAAAAATTACAAAAAATAATATTATAATTTTTCTCATAAAAACTTTTTATAATGCAAAAAAATTGGGAAATTTTGTTTAACAAAAGAATAATAATGAATTCAATTAATTTTTATTGTCATTAACTAATATTATTTTATTAGAAGTTACAAAAAGTATAATTATAATTTTTCTCATACAAAAACTTTTTCTAATGTTCAAAAATTTTGTAAATCTAGATATAAAAAAATAATAATAAAGTCGACTAATTTTATGATTACTAACTATTATTATTTAAAAAAAGACAAAAAGATATTATTTTTCCCTCATAAAAAACTTCTTGTAATTTAAAACTAGTTTAGTAAATCTGAATAAGAAAATGTAATAACAATAAATTCAATCAATTGTTGTAGTAATTAAATATTCTTATTTTTTATTTTCTCAATTACAATAAATAATATTATAATTATTCTCATTGTAATAAATTTTAAAAATCTTGTTAACTAATACATAATATATATATATATATATATGTAGCATTCTTTTAAGGAAGATTTAATTAATAATTATAAGTATACAATAATTACAATGATAAATTATTATGAAATTGTAATTTTAATTTTTTAGATCTTCACATAACATTTATTTTTATTAAAATATAAAATAATTCAAAATTCTTAATTTTTCCTTCCAATTGTGAACAAGATCTCAATTAAATTCCAAAAATATTCAATATCCAAAAATTCTAATGAAAATTCCGTTAGAATCACATCTATAAAAAAATTTTAATTCAAAATACAATTCCCACCTAATTTACATTTTTCGAATTCAAAATAATTTCATCAATTCTTATGGATTAATCAACAAGAAAATTTTAATATTTCTTTTCAAAATTCTTACAAAAGTTTCAAAAGAATTTGGCAATACATATTCCTTCAATTGTTTTCTTAAGAATTTTCTCTAAATAGTAAATGGTAATTTTAATTAAAATAATTATTCTCTTACGAAATATACCGTGAGAATTTTATAATTCATATTTCAATGAAATTTTTTACTAGAAAACTATTTTATTTTTCAAAAAAATATAAAATATCAAAAAAAATAATTTTTTTAATTTTTACTTGTTCTTACTACATATTATGTTGAAAATATATATTCAGGATTCTCACAATATTTTTTTGTTGAAAAATTATCAAAATTTTAATTTTTAAAATCATTTTTTAGAATTTTATTATCCTTTATCTTTGATAAAAATAAATTTCAAAAAAAATTTCAAATTTTCCACGGTATTTGCAATGAAATCTTCCTAAACCCTTTTTTCAACAGCCATTTTTTGTTAGAAGTTCCCTTAGGATGGTAATTTTTCACAATTATTTTTTCGTTGGAATATTTTGTGAGAAAATAGTAATTTTTCCACGACAATTATTTTCGTTGAAATTTTTCAAGAAAAATTTGATGTTTTCTTGTAGTGAATGTTGCTTGTATTTCACAAGTTAGAGGGGGTATATCAAAGCAAATGAGGTCAAGCATATCCTACAAAGGTTTTTCAATACACATGAACTCCAAGAAAGTTGACAAGTTGATGAAAGACAAGTTCACTCTTCTGATGATCTTGCAAACTTATTTACCAGATCATTGCTGACATAAAATTTAAGAAATTAGCATATGATATTATAAGAAGACAAGCAATAAACTACAATGTTAAGGATGTACATATAAAAATGAGCGAAACGAATTGATACCTTGCACTGTTTTTGCTTTCCACTAGTTTTTGTCCCACTAGCTGTTTTTTCAACTTAAGGTTTTTAATGAGACAGTAGAAGCACATCAAAACTAGGTTTTAATATCATGGTGTGTTCAAGGAAAAGTGCTATGAAATAAAACAACATGGACCTCACCTAAATATTATATCTAGGATATTCTTATTATCATGGAAAATAATGTGAACTCCACCTAGATATTATACTTAAGATATTTTGTATTAATTAGAGATTACGATATTGTATTAAATGCTTTATACTAGGAAACCTTAGGTATTTGCCTATGTAAAAGGTCCTAGTTGGTTCTTGTAATACAAAACTTCTAATGTCAACAATATATCAAATTTTTTTATTTTTTTATATCTTTATTGTTATGAATGTTACTTCACAGCAAGCACTAATTTTTTTCTTGAAAGCTCATAGAAGGAATGAAATATTATGAAAGAATATTATGTAGACTTTTTTTTTTTTTAAAAGCTCGTAGAAGGACGGAAATATTATGAATAAATATTAGGTAGACATTAATCTTTTCTTAAGAGCTCTTAGAAGGAATGAAATATCGTTTATTTATTTATTTATTGTGCTTGCATGTAGAAATGGTGCAAATTTAATTATTTAAAGACTTTTAATTAAAAGGAAGAAGTTCATCTGATTGCAATTGTAAAAGAAAATTGAGATATCAAAATCAGTAAAAATAGAAGAAAGAGGTAATTCATTATGTTACTTCTGAAAATTGGCATAAGTCCTATAGTGGTGGAAGCATGTGTGGAATGTCGAGCTCCTACTAGAATGTGAGAAGAGGATCCTACACATAAGAGTTTAAAAAAAAAAAAAAGCATATGATTAGAAGTGCTCTAATAATAATGTCAGCTCTTGATTTAGGTAAAGTAACAGTATTATAAAAGTCTTAGTTACGCTTACATGGGATCCTTTTGCATAGAGGTACCGTATGTTTAGTTTGGTCATTCTACCTTATGGTCACACGAACTTAAGGACCACTCTCCCTTCTTACAAGTGCAACCTGCCACTTGTAACCAAAGTGGCTTTGTATTTTGACATCCTTACCAATTTTAAGTCAATCTTTTTTCATTCTTGTATGTCTTTGTTGCTTTTGGTCCTCCTACCCTATCTTACTAATCAATAGTAGGTTTTCTTTCTAGTAAGACTTTTTAGCCCTTTGTATCCCTTTGAAAGCCTTAAAGTATGGAGGGGATCAATCTTTTACTCATTCGCTCTAGAGTCATATTGGCAAGTCCAAGTTTGCAATCTGAACACAACCTTGGGTTTATATTTTTCTTTACAAGCCCAAACTCATATTTGAGTGTATTAAAACCCTTCTACAGCCAAAAAGGTGCATTTGGCACTCCTCAAATATTGAAGTAGAGCTCCTGCTTGCCCTCTAAACTCTTGCATTTTAAAGGAAACTGCATGGCGCCTTTGACAAGGAAGAGTTTAACTTTCATACTTATCTGCATCTAAGGGTGACCTTTCTCTTTTTGATAATGAGCTTTACATTTTAGTTTGCCACCCTCCTACTTTCCATGTGCTTTTACTACTTTTAAATTCCTTCTCTGGTAGTATGTTTGGCTCATAGAAAAGAATAAAGAAGGAATAGAATAAAGATTATGCGGAATAGAAAATAGAAGGAATAGAATAAAACAATTATTATTATGTTTGGCATAATGGAATAGAATAAAGCAAGAATTAATTTTTAAGTTTATTACGGAATGAGATAGGAAAATAGTTAGAATAAGTATAAAATACTAATATATCTTTTAATTAAATTAATAATAATTAATACTAATGCCATAGAAGCAACATCATATCTAACACCAATATTAAATGTCATGCATGATAGCAGCTATCTTAGTAAGATAATTATATACAATTTAGTATTTTTTACTCTTTCTTATCAACAAAGAACTTCTGTGATTCCATAACATCAAAAGAAACAGTGTTTAACCTCGTCTTTTGTCTTTAATTTGGAAAGCCTATCTTATGACCTAATTTATCAACATAAAATTCGACAACACTTTCAAAAGACGACAAAAACTAATCCAAGTCATTACTTCCTTATTGCTTGCCGTTATCTAGTCTTCTCTTTCCCTACAGAAGGAAAAACAATATCCTTTCTTTCATTGCATGCCAGACAAAGGAGACAAATTACCTAATTGACTTGAGAAAAGGAAGTGTCATCTTCTGGCTGTTATAATTTAGAGGTTAATGCTTGACTAAAATGTTACCCTATGAGGCCAAACTAGTATATCTCTAGGCAGAGATTTTCAAGTTAGCTTATTAGGATGAATTAGTAATAGCCTTTATGAAACTAACAATTGACTTTGAAATTATAAAATGAAAGAACATATTGAAATGGCCAGCATAGTATATGCTACATTTGAATCCAACTATATCTCTAATGTTTCAAAAAAATCTAGACTCTCCAAGTTAGAATTATTATTCAAAATATAGCTTTCATAAATGATTCCTGATTAAATTTGATGAGTTCATATGAGTAGTCAAAGAATTTTATTAACACTCTTGGTGAGGAACACTAGTGAACATGCTGAACTATTTTCATCCAAGAATTAAATTTCACTACATAGAACTTTATTTGAAGCCTCCAGCACTTAGAATGCAGAAACTCTACATAGACACACCGAGAAAACACTAAAGAACATACTAAAAATGAACAAACACACCTGAGTTATTCAAGTTTAACATAACAAAATCCATATTCTAAACCAAAAAATCTCAATTTGTGCTCCCAATTCATCAACTAATCTAACTTCAAGCTTTAGCTAAAAAAATAAGGTGTTAGCTTTGGAGTAACAGAAAGGAAATGGTTAACAGAATCTCATTTAGTTGGCAAGAGTAATGGTTAATAGAATCTTAGTAGTTAACAGAATCTATTCCACATTCTTTGCTTATATATCGTAACAAGAATCCTTTTGCATTCTATTTCACTACCTACCTTCCAGTGATTGGTTATAGGGTATCCAATTTGAAAGATAGGGATTTCAACTGAATAAAGAAGATGACTCTACTTGCTTTCTAGTGAGTCCAGGGATCCGACATTTTCAGTCTGTATATCCAAGCTCTTAAGAAAAGAAGCAAAAAGAGAGTTGTAAATATAATAGAACCTAAAAATGAGATAGAATGTTATAAAGAAGATGTGATGCACAAAAGAATAGAACAAAAGCATAAAGATTGTTGTTAAAACATAAAGATAAAACAAAACAAGGCTGACGATGAAGGCTAATATAAATGATATTGATTAAGCATGGCGGACCTAACTCCATTAATGCCATTAAACCATTATTTGCTTTGTTTAATAAGAACTAGTTTTAAAATTTTTTTTTTTTTAAATGATTTCACGTGACCTTCAAAGAAGCTAAGAACCAACTGAACCATTTATGTGCAGATAATTAATTTCATGTGTATGATTGTTGTTCATAGTTTTAGTTGAGGGTGAGATTCCAAGAATTCGCTAGGTGGCTTCAAATTTTCAATTTTTTATCTAATCAAAATGTTGTATGTGTAATCTCTACATGGATTCATAAGGTTTATAGATGTTTTTACTTGAGCTACTTTGTTTTTCTTTTTGTTTTCAGCTTCAGCTGCATAATCCTCTTAATCTAAATGCTAGTTACAATTCCATGTTAAGCACTTCTAGTGGGAGTCTAAGCTATCAATATTTCCAAGTAACTAATCACATCATAAAAATTAAGTTATAGCATTATATTAATTTTTTATCTAAATTTTTGAAGTATCTGACATTATTATAGACTGTATCCGTGATAAGTCAAAGTAAATTACAAATTTTACAAAAAAAGAACAACTGGCTAGCATATATGTATAAATATTTTAACAAGGTAGCCTTAAGCTTAACTCAAAAGACCAGTGATGCTATAATCCCCCAAAAACTCTGAAGAACTCTACAGGCTTCATATTGTTTTATTTTTACTCAAAATGAGACATTTGTACTAATCTACAAACAACTGATCTTCGATATATGCAAAAATTTCCTTCAAGTCCAAAATAAGAATTGATGTCGGATCTTCATTCCTTAAAAAGACGTTGAAAATCCCAGCCATAATGCTCAACTGAAAAAAATTTTCCTTACCTATTTACCATAGAATTTACAGCATTTTTCTAATAGATGAAGCTACGATCTGCCATGCCCTTAAAAAATGCCTTTATCAAACGAGTTAGACTAATGTACATTGGCTTATGAAGAGAGTGTTGTAAAACATACTCATAGCTTATTTCTTCAAATTATTGTTAAATAAGACCTTCTTTCCATACAGGTTGTCTTAAGTATGGGGACATTAGGTGTTATGGCATCCATTAATGCTGCATATAAAGATCCCTAATCAACAAGTTAACACAAAAATTTAAGAACAATACTAATTTGAACAAATTTTCATTAAAATTTCACTTTTTTCTGTATAATATGTCACATGTAAGCATTACTAACTAGTTTTTAAAACAAATCGTTTGCTAAAACAGCTGGAGCAAGACAGATTACCTTTCTTTGCTCTCAAGAAAATACATGACCAATGAAGGATTTGCTCTCAAGAAAATACATGACCAATGAAGGATTTGCTCCCAAAGTATATAATTGACATGCTACAAAGCTAATTCATCATGTGTAACTCTTAATCCATATTGAAGTGAAACATTTACATTAGCAACAACCAGTAATTAGAAGGGATAGGTCCATGTGTTAGAAAGCTAAGAGGCAGTTGAAATCTTCATTCACTTCACATAAAAGCCTTTCTACACATAAGAAAAACATGCAACCCTGTAATACTCTCACTGCCCTTTCATTAACTTCAATGATCCAAGAATCATTACATTTGTACCACTACTTTTTTAGGCAAAGAAAAGTCACATAATGGCCAAATTCTAGCATTCCTAAATAAGTAACCATAGCAAAAATCTCAAACTTAGCGGAAGTAATGAGGTCTTCATCCTCAAAATCAAAAATTCTATTTCCAAACCTATTTTCTTATAATTGATAAGGACAACTAGGGGTCATGTCGAAAGAGAAAAGAAACTGCGAATACTGATCAATTTTTCTGGATACACTTTAGGTAATGTTGTGAAAAAGTGATCAAATACATCATCCCATTAATTTATATAAAACATTAATCATCTAAGACATATATGATAAAAAAGAAAATACATATTAACTAGCAAATTGTGTTCTCTTTAACAATAGAAGAAAAGCATACCAATTGTCCAAAAGAGATCCTTTATAACAATAAACGTCAAGCCATAACAAACTTAAGTTCTTAAACAAAAATAAAGTTTCTATTCATCTTAGCTGGCCAATAAAATCATACGACGATAATAATCTTCAATGGGTGGAAAGAAACCTTCTCACCCACCCAAATCTTCGACTAAGTAGAAGATTAAAAAACATAAGCATTTGGCTTGGATGATCAGGGATTTTGCTTAACGCAGTATCCCTTTCATCTTCTGTCAATCCATCAATCTCACCTAATGCTCCATCTAATTCTTGAACTTTCTGTTGGAGTATCATTTCACTCCTAATATTGTTGCTTAACTTTTCACTCATCTCACTTATCTTATTAACTAATAATGTTGCAGCATTAATAATAGAATTATTAATCTCATTTTCCTTTTGCTTCTTTTTTGATGATGATGTTTGAGGTTGAATACTTGAGATATCCACGTCATCTAAACCAAGATCAATTGGAGCTTCATCTCCAATATCTTGATTTAACCTAATTTCTCATCTAAGATGATTTTCTCAAGGATATCTATAATAGTTTGTGCGTCTTGCCCCCTTGCTCGGTCTTTAGCATAAAACATAGAGAGCTCATTATAAAAGCAAAATGACCTTGTTCTAAATGGGCCAGCATCCTTGTGACTCTAAAGATAAGAAATAAAAAAAATACTCGATATTAATTGCATTAATAAGAAGAAAATAATTATAGAATCAATGAAAAGAAATTCATAAAAGATACTTACAGTTAAGTATGAGTCCTATATCAATCTTCAGTAGTGACTATATTTTTTTTTACTATCCCATCCAAAACCACTAGTATAATTCCCTTGCACTATATCAAATATAATACTCCAATCTTTTTTCAAAGTCTCAATCTTAGATTCTATGTGAGTTTTTCTTTAATATTTGCATTTGGCAATTTTATTCCCATGATTCTTTCAAGCTCTAATAAATAACCAACTTTAAAGCAGATATCTGCATTATGTGTTTTGATATTGTGTAAGTCAACCATACATGATACTAGTACAATATCCTCTTCAAAAGTCCACTTCCTTTTTGTTCGTTTTGAACTTTGAGACTTAACAAGTAAGGTTGAAGCAGCACTTGCCATTCTACCACACACCAAACATAGTTAAAAAAGAATGAACATAATTAAAGTAGTTTTACATGAGCAAATATCAAGTTTTATTTGCATGATAAAAGTACACTTAAAATAACAATTAACATATCCAAAAATAAAACAAAACAAAACATTCCAATGAGAAACAAACTATAATACAATAAATTTAATCTTCATTTTGCCTCGAAGTGTGCCATTCATGAAACATTTGGTTAGCTAATTCTAATCTCCAATTACTCCAAGCATCATTTGGGTCAATTGCAGTTACTAAATCCTCCTCAGCTACTATGTTGATGTGAAGATGATCATTCCCATCAACTTTAATAGGGTCAATACTCATCTCTCTCTTTATAAAATTATGAAGCAAATAACAAGCTACAATAATCCAATTATGTATCTTAATTGGATAAAAAGATAGACTTCTAAGGATACTCCACCTAATTTTTAATAACCTAAAAAATCTTTCAATTACATTCCGAGTAGCTGCATGCTTCATAATGAAAAATTCTTCAAGATTCGTTGGTTGATGACCTTAACGCCAATCATTTAAATGATACCTTTGGCCCCTAAAAGGTGCAAGAAAGCCCTTATAATTTGTATACCCTGCGTCAACTAGGTAATAACAACCTATATAATAAACACTATATAAGTCATTTATTTAACTCAAAGTGTTATAGAAAAATATTTAAAAAATAATTTGTATTGTCATTGAAAAGCTTACCATGAGGTACTTTAAGTCCATGCGTCCTAGTAATTGCATCTCGAAGAATCCTACTATCAGTAAGAAATCCTTCCTAACCAGGAAGAACATAAATAAATTATAAATCAGGTGTACATACACCTAACATGTTTATTGCAATGTCACCTTTACGAGTTCGGTATCTAGGCTTCTCAGCATTTAGCACCTTAACCTTGATATATGCTCCATCTAGAGTACCTAAACAATTCTACAATTCAAATGGTTTTATAAAAAATATCGTTTGATATACAATATATTATGTATATAGTTACGAAAGTAATAGGATATAAAATTTACCTTAAACCACTTCCACTGGTTGTCTATAGAGTTTGTTGGAATAGGTTAAGGTTTTCTAAATAAGTGATCTTGCAAGTACAAGACAGCATTTAATACATTACAGAAGTGTCAACTAATTGTCTCACGCGACCTTTGAAAATTATGTCTATTAACTTGATTATTAAGATGATGAGAAATAATATATAAAAATATTACTATTTACTCATTTATAAGCATATTTTTTGTCGATTTCAACCCTCCAATGTTTTCTAGCTTCTCACATATTTAAAAAAATTAACTCTATTCATTCTAACTTGTGAAATACATGACTCACCATTATCATATACAAGTCGCCTAATATAATCTCATTTTGTATATAAATCTAAGGAATAAGATCTATCTTTCAGCCTATAAGAATGTAAAGATGATAATGTCCCCCAACAAAGTCAAAAACCAACTAACAACAACATATATCTCTAACGACACTATCAAAGCAACTATAATCTTTATTCTCCTTTTAGCATTTCTACTTAAACTTAAACGAGTCATCACTGCAAGATGGATAAATATATAAAGTTCAGTTTCATTCAACAAAAGAGTTATTATGCACAGAAAAAAGTTACAACTTATCAATGTCACATGGCCCTTTATAGCAAAAGATATCACCAATATAGTTTACACATATAAAAAGGGGAAATTAATTTAGAATCAAGATAGAAAACATTGAGAAAGGCTTGCATTTCAATATGAAAGACGTTAAGTAATCCTTTCTCAAAATTACACCTTACACATGCAAAACTTATATCAAATTCAAATCTAAAAAATCAATATAACACTTTTACCGATACAATCCCAACCAATCAAGTAATATATTGAGAAAAAACTTCAAAGCCACTAAATAAATAATATAATCATCTTTTCACTCTTCAAAATTTCATAAATAATATATTTTTCCCATATGATATCCTTGCTTACAGGATACAAGGGAAAAAAAATAAATTAATAAAATTTAAGAGCACTTTTGGGAAATGATTAGGTACTATAAAGAATAAAGGCTTTACAATGAAAAAATAATAGAAAATTAAGATGAAAGTTTAATGATGACCTCACTGTGAGTGGGTAAAGGATGATATCAAAAAAAGCAGAGAGATGCTTTAGGCATGAATCTAGCCATTTCACCTATGCTTTCAGTATATGAATACATATATAATATTTAAAACTAAAAAAAAGAGAAAAAAATATTCTACAATGATACCTAAACAAAACATACATTTTGAATATAAATCTTAAGTTAACTTTCAATTCTAATGCCTTTGAAATTTTAATATAACATCACAAATATAAAATAATGTAAAAATGCTTCAAACGAAAAAAAAAATACCTAAAAGCTCGAATCCTGTTGACTTAAAATGATGAAAGGATCATGACGGTTAGGGCATACCATAGTGGAGAGAAAGATGACAAGAGAATGAGAGATTGAGATAAGGAAAAGGTAAAATTATAATTGGAGATATATATATACGGTAGTAATTTGATAACTTTTTTAAGGATACGTTAGAAATATAAAAATTATAACTATTTCTTATTCCTACGAAATAGTTATTTCGAAGGTTCACTTCAGAATTGTTATTCTAAGTTTTCAAGGAATAAGGCCCTATCAAAGAATTATAATTCTTTGATAAAAATGAACCAAGTAATAGAAAAATAATTCCATTTGAAATAAAGTAGAAAAAAATTTGAATTCCTAGAAACCAAACATACTAAAAATCTTTTGATCCTTAATTCATGTAGAGTTTGTTGTGACTATCAAAGTACATCAACCAACAATTACTTTTTATCTCAATATTTTTATATATCATTTCATTTTGGAGACTTTTTGGTCTTCTTTTTCTTACCATAGTGATGCTTTAGTGAAATTTTCAGTTTTTACTCATTCTTAATAAGCAATTCTCCTTTACATTTTTTTAAAAAAAAATGTTTAATGATGATAATTTTTCGTTATACAATCACCGAACCTTTTTAAAAAAAAAAAAACTCTTTCCTGATGAGCAATTTTCCTTTATATTTTCTTTTTTAAAATAAAAAGTTTGATGATAATAATTTTTTTCTCCACTACCACCCAGCCTTTTTTTTTTTTGTCATTCATTAAACATCTTTTATTTTAGTATCGAATTTTTTTGTCTGCCTTCCATTTTCATTTGTGCAAGCATTATCATTAATTGACCCAATAGCTGGTGGTCATTAAGGGATTTCCAGTGGCAGTGGCCTTCCACGGTTATGGTCAATCCCTGGTGGACGTTTTAACCTTTTTTTTTTTTTTTTTAACTTTGATCATAGGTTTTCTGTTATTAAATTATTGACTTTCCTAGCATTCATCTGTTTAATGTAATTATGCAGTTTAATCATCCATGCAATTGAGATTCACATACCAATTAGGCATTTTGAATCATTCAGGTATTTTACATAACCATATACCAACTTGCCATCAATCATTAATGGTACTATACCAAATATTCTATGCATGAAGCTGGCTTTACCGATGTTCTAATACCAAATTTAGTTACTTATACCCAACAAGACAATTTCACATTTCTCAGTTCATGTTAAAAAATAACCAAAATGCAAAAACATATGCTGCAAGAGATATGAAGTCCAGTGATTTTAATACCCAAAACCAAATTGGAGATTCATACCTTCAAAATTTGAAAATTTAAAAACCTTAGAAGATAAATACTTTAACATGTTGCAGTCAAATTGCTTCATCAAAGATGGAAAACTTAGAATGGCTATCATGAAAGAAACAGCCTATGCCTCATGGTTAAATAAAGAGAAAGAGAAGAATACGAAAAAGCGACAACTCTAATGATTCCCATTAGAAATGCATAGGAAACCAGACATGTCCCTATCTCAGTTTATTTATGATAAACTTAAGCATGTCTAAGCATGTGAAACCCATCAACCTAACTACCCATTGCTCACATTCCCAATCATTCTGTCAAAAGATAAAGTTAGCTTTACAGGTTGGAGCTCCTTCTGTTACTACCATCATGTTTACCAGACACTGCTGAGCATATTGAACTGACTACTAATATGCATTCTCTAAGAAAAGCAGAAACCTCGCCCAATAGGTAAGGCGTACAAGCTCCTACTATCAGACAACCCCCCACCTCTTTTCCTCTCCCTTCTCATCAATTTCCTTTTTTTTTCTTTTTTTTTTTGGTTTTCCTTTTCTCTTTTTTTACATAAGAAATTTTAAAAAGTTTTTAGGACACCATTGCCAAAGATGGAGATGCGCCTCAGTCACGGAGATGTCCATTCAAAGTAATGGCAGCGGGCACCCTTAGTGGCAGTCCAGTTACCGCATCCAAAGAAAACATTCCCTTGCTTCGGCCCTGGTTTCCGAACCACCCCTTTGCTGCTCTTCACCCCGCAGAAGCAGTAAGGATGACACTGCAGAAAAGGACTATGCAGATCCTTCACTTTATGGGGATAATATGCAGGTGGCATGTGGTCAGGGAACTGCTTCCATGTCAATGAGACATCAGCAGCATGCCACATCAGTGAGTTCGTAATAGAAAACTTGAAACCCCTACGCATAAGGAAAGCAAGTAGGCGAGCAGTATTTTTGGCATCATCCAGGCCACAGTGAGCACGCCCCTGCCATGCCAAACCTGCCATCTCAACTGCTTCCTTAAGGTTGCACCTTGCGCCACCAAAAACCTCTCCAAAAGGAACTTTTAGGTTGATCCATCTAAGAAACAAACATCAGAAAATAAAGGGATATATGAAAATTAGCTCAGAGATTATAGGTACATCACACATGAGAAACAGTAGAATTTCACAATGAAGAAAGCTCAAATAAACAATTCCACAAGAAAAAAAAAATTTACCTGTTAAAGTAAGGAGGCTTTCGGATCTTCTTGAATCGGCACTCTGATTCCAGCATTACCCGACAGTCCCAGTTTGACCATGTCACTACAGCAAAATTTGTGTTTTTTATTCCCTTCTTCTCAAGCCATTTGTCATGGCGAAGGAGAGCCTCACTTAGAGTGACCCCTCTGTCCACCTAACACCACATGATAATACTCTATGAAAAAATTGAAAGCTAAAAAGCAAAAATGGATGGAATTTCATCCCTATGTACACACAAGCTGTCAACTTCTACAAATTCTTTGACCATTATAATAAACCTTCCATAAAATAGTGACTTTGGATTGCTTAAACACTCGAGAGCAAAATGAAACAAAAAGAATGAAAAAAAAAAAAAAGAATTATGCCAAGTACATTGCTTTGCTGATCAATGCATCCATACAATTCCTCTACTTAGATAAACTCAAAGCCAAGTTAGATGCAGAATACAAATTCATGCTTGAACCTATTATAGTCATCCTACATTCAGCCATAAAAAATGAGCTCATCTATAACAAGAAACATATTTCCTATTTATTGATTTATTTTCTTATTGATAACATTGGATGGAATGATATCTGGTATAAATCTCAAATAAGTTCTCAAATGTTACCCCATATTTGCATAACATACAAGCTAGTAACTCACATATAACCATCAAGGTGAAAACTGGAGAAGTTAGAACCAGGATAGGCTATGCATATAATACTAGAAATACTCCTTAATAACAATTATTCACCTACCATGCCAATTATTATGGAATTGAGTGAGAACAGGAACCAGTTATTCCAAATTTAATGGGCAATGGAAGTTGATTATATCATTTTTAATCTTAAGATATATATGAATATCTTCTAAATGACACAATCCTCAAGAAAGAATTGACAAAAATCTTTTGATTTGGGATATGTCCTATATATGAAATTTAATGGGCAGCTTCAAAAGGAGTTGTTTAA
Organism: Moringa oleifera; assembly: GCA_021397835.1. NCBI lineage: Eukaryota > Viridiplantae > Streptophyta > Magnoliopsida > Brassicales > Moringaceae > Moringa > Moringa oleifera. Next base: position 206,989 of record JAJFZO010000184.1, on the reverse strand, counting down.
TTGAATGGTTCTAAGTGCTAGACATAATCCCAGAATCAGTTTTCGCTAAATGATTCAGCAATTTGTGAAAAACAGACCTATAATTCTTTCTAATCACCAGTTGCCAACCCATTTAGATTTATTTCTATGCCTCAATTCACTAAAGAATATCCCAAATATACATTAGACACTATACCTGAATAAAGGAAGGGAAAACGAAAATTTCTGGCTACTTCTCCATTCCATTAACCAAACTGGAACCATCAACAATTGACATCACAAACATGAAGGTCATCAGCACACTATCGTCCCTAAATTTGTTCAAATGGTCATGCCTTTGACAATCTCATGAAGTATTCAGTCGTCACTCTCACGAATAGTACGCCTAGGCCGTGGTTTCTACCTACATGAGTCTAGCTTTTCTTTTAGTTCAGTCCAACAATCTTCAAGACTTTGCTTGTCATGTCTTGTACCTCATCTTGATTCCACATAAATCATTGAGCACTACAATTGACCCCAAGTATTTATTGATTCACCTTAGTTAACATCCCCACGTTTCTTTGCTTCAACTTTAAACTCAGAACTGCTAGGCGTTGCCACTTCCCTGATAGGTGGTAGACCTAATCTCAACAAACCATCATCAGATCTTTTTTTTTTTTTTTAAAGCAAGATTTGTAAATCCATTTGGGTTGTCTCGAAACCTGTACACAATCTAAATAAATTTTACAATGTAACTCCACGTCAAGGAAGTTGTCTTCCATAAATTGCGGCAACCTCTTTCCTTCATTAATTTTCCACTTAGGGATCCGTATTAGAAGTCATAAATTTCCCCACAGAGAACAAAGCATATGTTTACTGGCCCTAAACGAAAACAGGTGTGTCTACTACATCCTGCATTTATAACCTTTTCTTAAGAGAAGAGACAGCCCAAGTGTACTAGAACCACATCCAAACACATTGATAGCTTTTGCTTATGCACTAGTTCCTTACACCAAACTTATTCTGAGATGTTCTGAATTCAGCATCAACCATGGCAAAGCCAAAGGGTCCAAAAACATTCTCACACATCACCACAAAGTTACAAAGAATAATATTTCAGTAATTCACGTAAAGGGCACTTTGGGAAACTCATATCAAGTGTCACTGAATTGTTCAACTTTTCTCAAAGCGTTGGTTCAGCCAAAGGTCGCCTATAAGTTAAAACGCAGCAGACATATTAGCACCATATCTGTCTTCAAAAGCTTGCCCAGTGTTTATAAAAAGCATAGCATCAATCACGGGCACAAGTAAACATTCAACATAGACACTAGTGTTTCCTTTGCAAGGTAAAGCTAAAAGGAAGTCAAACTAACCTGAATTTGCTGGATGCCAGTCAGATCCTTGCAGAAATCACTCAGAAGTTGATTGCAAGTTGGGCGCACATATGTTTGAAAGCACGCTTCTAGCTGGCCAGTCACACTGCTAACAATGACAGATGGAAACTCAATTATCTCCTGTGGATGGGGATTTCTTTCCTTGTCACAGGTAGCCTCAAAATCTATGACCACAAAGTACTGAAATTCTTGAAGTTGGACCTCATAGGGGTAACCTTGAGTGCACAGACCATAAGGGGCATAATGAAACCGATTCTCCACAGGAAGGCGATAATATTGGCCCTCATAAGCATTCATGTGGCACTGCTGCATTTTAGGAGTCTCAGCATAGAATGTTGACCATGAGCCAAAATCATGGTGGTATGATGGTTTATTATAAAATTCATTTGAATGTTCCAGAAACTCATTGTTCAATGGCTGAACTGGTTCTACAACATCCCCACTTGGATGAGAACTGATCTCATTTTTAAGCTCTGGAAAAACTTCAATAGAATTCCCATTATATTGCAGATTGTAAGGGAATTCCTTATTCTGTAGGCATTTTAAGGATGCCTCAGAGTTCCTTTGCACAGTTTCTGCAATCCAAAAATGATGTACCAAACACACTTTAGTTCCATATTGAAGTTAAAAAACAAATAACTAACTTTGCATCATCAATATCCACCATCATGTATGATCCTCCAAAATGAAAGTACAAAGAGAATCACCAACTGAAGATATGCTAGTCAAATGCCAAAGACAGCTATTTATAGATTTTTTGTACATTTAGTTTCTCATAGATATGCAGGAGAATGCAATATCGCTCCTCTAAGAAAGAAGAAAAAGTTAATTCTACTCTGGTCTCCAGCAGTTGTACTGCTTTTAACTTTGCAACCCAATGATTTACACAGTAGCACTTAACCTCACTTAACCTCCTTGAGGTTTACTAAATTACTTTTCCATGCACGAAGAAAAGAAAAAAGAAAGCACTTATATCTACTACGAATTGCCTAAAATTAATCAACTCATGTCGAGGAATCATATACTGATATTTGCCTTTTCTCCATTAACAAAACTTTTCTTGTGTCATGTTTAAACTTGAGGCATATACATCTTGCCTGCAGTACCTGTCACTGTTCTAAGAATAAAATAAACTGTCTCTTATTGTACTAGGGTTGCATCCCCTTGGGCTTTTGTGAACAAAAGTTTTTTTCTCATAAGAAAATATTGAATCAAGGAAATTAATATCAACTAGAGGAAAAGCTTGAGTTTACATTGATTGTCTGGCTTGTAGTGCAAACTTGTGTTTCACATAAATTATTTGAACCAAGAAAGTGTTCGTTGTTACATATTTTCTTAGAAGAACTAGATTGTTTATAAATAAATAGATAAAAAGAGGGTTCTAAGGTATTCATGAGAGGATAATAACTCATGGAACAAGATTAATAATATAGCACCCAAGTGTACCAAAGTTCAAAGATCAACAATTCAGAAATAAGCAATTACTGCAAATAAGAACTTACTATGCTTTAAGGTTAGTTACACTTTGAACTTACTTAAATACAAAACAATCCATATCTTGGGAACGACATTGCTAATATCATTTTCTTCATTCTCCTTTACATATAGGTATATAACCTAGCTATCATTTTCCTTTTCCCTCTTCCAATCAATTACTTTCTTTCTTAAGGAAAATGACCATTGTCAAATGCATTGAAAAAAAAAAATGGACTGCCAAGCTTTTGAATAAGGGTTCAGTACAACATAAAATGATGCCTCCTAAGAAGTTCACTTCAATGGGGCTATAGCTACCTTGGACGATCTTGCTTAAAATTCTAACCCCACTCGTAAGTATAAAATACACTATTTGAAAAAAAAGAAAGATAAACTGTTATCCATCCTCTGAAACAAAATAGGAAAACACTGACACACAAAAAGAGTATTAAAAAATTAGAAAAGGAAACCAGTCTTTGAATTTATATATGCAGAACTATGACAAGAGCAAGTATTGCCTCATCAGGGTCCTGCTTTTCAGTCTTGAATTTGCAAAGTTAAGAAAATTTTGGACTTTCAAAATTACCTAGTGAGCCCCTTTATTGATTTATCCTTTTGCATTTCTCAATTGCCATAAGAAAGAAAGGTAAGAGGAATTTCAAAAATTAACCAACAGTTCTGCAACGTATAGTGAAAAGCAAACCATATTTGTGGACAGTAAATTAAGGAAACTGGAAAATAGCATTATTATTGAGGGAGTGCTCAGTTTTTTTGTTGATTGTGCCTGTTTGTGAAAGGTAGACAGGTAATCAGGGCTAGTAGAGTAGAAGGTACTTTAGATTAGCGAAAGACACCATCCTAGAACCACTTAGATCAAATTTGTCAAATCATCAATAGAAACAAGAGATTAACTGAAAAAAATGCTACATGATAAATGCAATGCAATGACTGTCATAGGATACCCAACTACTATCATTTTTAATATGGAAAAGCTAAAAAAGCTATTTTCTTGGCTTTCAATCTTTTCTTTAAGCTAATGACCTTTGCACCTTTTCCTTCACAATTTTGAATCTATTGATGCTACCAAATTTCAACAATAGTTAGCTGCAATCCAAGTTTTCTTTCCATATAATATATCTTACAAGGATAACCCCATTGACCTAGAGTTACTTTTTATAAATCTTGGCTCAAGAGAAAGGTTGGTGCTACAAACATCAAATTCTTATGAATGTTGTAAACTGAAACTTTAAAAAGTACCACAGCTCATGTTATAAAATGTTGCTAGGTCATTAAACAAGAAAGCAATAAAACTATCACAGTGACTTAAAGATCTTAGGGTAGCAGACAATAGATATATCGTGGCAAGGTCAATCCATACCTAATCCCATTTTTTCACATCATTGACTAAATTTTTATCTAAAACCCCAAGCACAAGCCCAATTGGTCATGTATATTGAGAACTGAAGAAAATACAGGTTCAGTACAATTTGAAGATTTATTAATCTAGAAAGAAAAATTTTCCACAAATAGTTTTTCTATTATTTCCTGGCAGATCTCTTGACCCTAACACCTAAAGGATAAGAACCAAAGTCATGTCATACAAAGTATCTGACAGTTGGTCTAAACTAAATATTTAGTTCCAGAAGACTATGTTCATTTAAACTGCTTGATATTCCTCAAGAATCTAAATTATGGGGGGAAAATTAAAAAGAAAAAAGATAATACAGGCTGTAAGGCATGTATGTCATTCTCTTTTAATGACAATATGATTACTAGAATGGCAAATTCATGCCAGAAAGCTAAACGAGAAATAACAAGAGTTACTACACACAGGCACTACGAGTAATTTTGAGACCACATTAGACTTCCATAACCAAGTATGTCCAGAGGCTGAACAGAGGTATTTCAAAGCAGTTCAATAACTGTTTGAAATATTGCAAGTGTATGTTACCTGGTTAGCATTTCCTCTTTTATTGTTGCCCTAGCATGTTCAATCCATAATTTCATTCTTCATGAAAGCATGCTAATTCAATTACAGTTCGCTCGATGTTGATTACTCAATTAAAACTCCCCATTACTTTTGTAAAATCTGCTAGGTGAAAGTGAATCTCACTCTGCCACAGTACAAGTTAACTTGAAACAAAGTGATTCTAACACTTCTATTTGCCACTGATGAGACTCATGTTCAAACTCCAACATGAATTTACCCAGCTAAAGATCAAACTTACTACAAATATCATCTTGCTAAATGCCTAGTTGATTATACTTCTGAGCTCCATTCTTCAAACTTCTCTGTATCAAAGTTCACACTGGACTTTAGATTCTAGCTGCAATGTCCAACAGAGCTAAAATTCTGATTCCACACCAAAAATCATGAACCCTCAAATCACAAAATCAGGTGGCACTATACTAGACAAAAGTTCAACAAAAGCACCCAGCATCAACTGCTGTAGCAAGGAACAGATAGATTATGTCCTAAAAGGAATCATGGTAGCAAGGAACAGAGGGTATTCCAAAAGGAATCACTGTAGCAAGGAACACAGACTGTATCCTAAAAAGAATTGATTCCTTAAAAACACCCCAAAGTAGCAAAACCAATGTCGAAAGACACAAGCACATATGCATAATATGTTATACAGAAAGATACATAATTAATGCATTTGAATATTACCACATGCTCTGGAAACCACAAGTACATAGCACAGACAAATCAAACTAAAAAAACAATCACGAAGACAGCATTTGAGACAAAACCCAGAAAATCCCATCAGAGAAAAAGAAACAAATAAGCACATCAATACCAACCCCACTGACCAAAAAACAAAAAAACCATAGATCAGATTTCACTAACAGACCGACCCATAACTGAACAGATCAATACTTGAAATGACATAAAGAACACACCTTTATTTTCAAGGGCCATCATGATCTTCTATGTAATTAAGATCCACCAACAGGAACATCAGATCTTCCTCTAGTTTCTCTGGCATACACATATGAAACACTAACAGAAATCAAACAGATGCACAGAAATACACTGCCTGTCAAACAATTGTTTATAACCAAGGAAAAAAGACAAATAAAATCCAATCTAGATAAATTCTAGACTCTAGAGAGAACCTGATGCGAATTTCACAGACCGAACCCAGAGGGAGGAGAGGGGGAGAGAGAGGAGGTAGGTTATGGAAAGCAAAATAAGAACAGAGCTGTATTTTTTTTTTTTTCCCCCTCTTTCAGTAGTATATATTTATTAATATTTACCGCAATTTCGCCGTGCTGGATATACAAGAAAAGCAAGGCACAGAAGGAAAGTATTGTGCGTAGAGTGGGGCCCATGAAAGCACAGTGAAATCAAAATATCACAGCGGGGTCACCGAAAGAATACGTTTCCAACGTGGGTAGGTCGTGAAAGGGCTGTGAGTCTGTGACGTAATGGCCTCTGTTTGAAGGCAAATAGTAACCGTTGGTTTCTCTTTCTCGTACTGGAGAATCATTGGATATTTACCAATATTACTATAATATTTGTATTTCTTATTTTGAATATAAGATACTTATTTATTGTAATTTTAAAAAAAATTAATAAATTATTTTGTGAATTTTTATAAAGGTTATATTCAAATCACATGCATTATCTAATTTGATTTATTGCATATATTTATATCTAATATCTGATATTTAAAATACATATGTAAGCAAAAATATTGAATTTTTAAAAAATTCACATTAACCTTTATACCTATAATTATTTTTCCAATTATTAATTAAAAAATTCACATTAACCTTTATACCTATAATTATTTTTCAAATTATTAATAGTAAATATTTTAATAATTTTAAAATTATATAAACAATATAATCCCAAACATTAAATTGTTCAATTTTAACTTTTAAATAATATTACTATGAAAATATTTGTTATTTAGTTTGTAAATCATTTCTAATACATTAGATGGTGTTTAAATTAGTATACAAAAAAGTTTTTTCTGGAAAGTAATATATGGATAATCATATTTTTAAAAATATTCATATGAAATAATTTTATAACATTAAATTTTAAAAACATAAATCTTGATAATTTGTATTTATATAATTCTAAATTATATAGAGTTTAAACTTTAATCTAAAATTAATGATTTAAAAGTTATTTTAGATTAATGATTTAAAAGTTATTTTTATATTTAAAATATTTATATATAAATGAAATAATTGTAAAATTGTATCTAGTGTTTTTTTATCAAAAATTAAAACATAAGCTCTAATAAGTAGCTTGATTGGTTAATTTTCTAATAAAAGAAATGGTACATACCCCAATCTCATTGAGAAGAAACCTACAATCTTCAATAATAACTTTCAATTGAGAGAAATCTACAATACCAAAGGGAGAGTGTAGACAATGGCTAACATGTCTTATTCAATACTAATTTTAGAAAAATCAAGCTTTTTAATCTAACTCAATCTCTCACAAAGTAAAGGATAATTGATATTGCCTATAATAATATTGTTTATTGCCATAAAAAAGTGTTTGGCACTATCATGGATGATGCTTCCAATACCAATCACATTGACATGCTCAAGAAAAGCTGCATTATTAGCTAGCTAGAGATTTATGCCACTTGTTCATGTTAGAATCGTTAACAGCATTATGCATAAGGCCATTATGTTAAGCTAAAGACTATCACGATAAATAAGAACAAGCATTAGACATAATCTGGGCAGTAATTTTATAAACATTACTCCACATCACAAAATTTCTATTGGCCTAAATATCCCATAAAATCATAATAGTAACAGCACAAGTTTTCAAATTATACCTCTGCATAATATCATTAAACTATTCCTTAATCGAACTAACAGACCTCCATTTAAAGCTAATTAGAGAAGATATGAGCAATCACTAACAGAAGGACACGTAAAAAAAAAAGTGTAGAGTAGACTCATTAGAACTTTGGTAGTTATGACACAAATTCAGCACATCAACTCTTCTTCGAATCAAAATTTCTATTATTGTCAGATAGTTTAAACAAGCACCCCACAATAAGTTTTTAACTTCAAAAGACATCTTTAACTATCAAACTTTCTATCCAAACCATTGTTCAAATGGAAAAGCTACTCTCAAGCATCTATATCCTCTTCACGAGATACAAGCCTCTTTTTTTTTTTTTTTTTGACATCAGAACTGATTATCTTTAATCTAGTGCACATTTAAAAGGATGTAAAGAATCATATTACATTCCTTCCTATTAAATAAATCCCTAACTACATCTTGATCTTATTAAAGAGATTGTCTAGCAACCATAGATCAGTCCAAAAAAAGATGTGTCGCCCATCACCCACATGCTTTTTGTCCACCATTTTAAGCAAACTTTGAGTAGATAGAATGCAATGCCATATGTAGCAAGTATTATTCTCAATCATTACCTCCAAGAAAGTAAATTTAATATAATACCTAATCTTAAAAATTTTGACAATAAGAGAATCAGACCTAGTTATCAATTGCCATCCTTGCTTACTAAGGAGAGTCACATTAAACTCATGAATTTTTTGAACCCAACACCACTAGCCTCTTTCTATAAACACAATCGATCCCAACAAAACCAATTAATACCTTTAAAAGAATTTTGGTTTTTTTGCCACCAAAACGGGTTCGTCACCCTTTCAAGCTATGAAGTCAACTTTAAAGGAATAAAAAGACACCTATAACAAATGTAGGGAAGATTAAGCTTTCATTTTAAGAAGAACCTCCTTGCCAGCTCTAGACAATAACTTATTTCTCTAACATTGAAATTTTTTCAAAACCTAACCTTAATAAAGCCATATATGTCCCATTTATTCCTTTTAACCAATGAGGAAAGCCCCTAAATATGTCCCATGATTATTAGTTTCAGAGACATCCAAGATGTCACAAATACACTCTTTAAAAATCATATACGAATTTACATTAAATGAGATCGAAGACTTTTAAAAATTCACAACTTGACTAAAAGCTCTCTCATAGATTCCTAAATAGTCTTTATCTCACTCTCTCCTGTAAGATAAGTTTGAAAAAGAAAAAGTTGTCATCTATAAAAAATAAAATAAAGATCACTAAATCATCTCTAGTTACTTTATAACAATGAATAAGGCCCTCCTACTCAAATTTTCATAATAAGGATGAAAGATCCTTAACACAAATAATAAAGTGATACGAAAGATAAGTCCCCTTGACGTAATCCTTTTTTGGAATCATTGCACCCAAACACTTACCATTATTCATGATGGAGTATTTCACTAAAATCGCACATAGTATAATGATTTCTATCTACCTATTGTGAAAACCTATCAACAACATCGTTTCTTTCAAAAAAAAAATTTACTTTATAGTCATATGTTTTGCTCATGTCTATCTTGAGTGCAACAAATTGCTCATTCCTTTACTTCTTTCTTTTCAAATAGTGAGCCATTTCAAAAGCCATCATGGTATTATCTATAATTACGTGACCAACCATAGAAAACTTTGGAAATTTAAAGTAATCTTTAGGAGGATCCTTTTTAATCTGTTAGCAAGGATCTTACAGAAAAATTTATGTAGTACATTACAAAGACAAATAGGTCTTAAATTAGACATACAAACTATATTATCATTTTTTAGAATTAAAACAATAAATATGTCATCGAAACTAGCAAAAAAAAAAGCACATATTCAAGAATTCCAAACAAGATATCATAATAATAGAGGTTTCATCCAAACTAACAAGAAAATAACACATATATAAACCTAATGATTTATCAAGATGTATTGATATAATTGTAGCATTCCCCTTTTCCTCTTGGAACTCTACAATAAGATTTGCCATAAAAGAATCAAAGACACAATAACCAATAAAGCTTAAACCTTCATCATTATCACTGCCAATAGAGTAAAAGATCCTGTTATAATAATTTGTTACGAAATTATCCAAACCATTGTTTTAACTCTTTCAAACCCCATGGCTATCTTACAATTGTGAAAAAATGTACCTTTTCCTCATAAAAGAGGTTGAACTATGAAAGAATCTAGAGTTTAAATTACTATTTTGTAATCAAAACTATTTCGCCCTTTATCACCCAAAGGCCTCTTATTGACCACCCCCTCATTACTTTTTTATAACTAGAAATGTTATACTTAAAAGCCTTATTAAGATGTTCACCCTATTTAAAAAGTTCAAATCCATATTTGTGAATTCGATCCTAAATGGAAAGCTCCTTACTACTTTGCCAACTCGAATCCATAGTATCCCCGCAACTTTTTTTTATTAGTCAGGCATTCTTAAATTAAACTTCTTAACCCAAACCTAATGCACTCATCGAATCAATTGTAAGAATAGAAGGGTGTGATTTGAAGTTGATGTCATTAAATTAAACAACTTCGCGTCAACAAAACTTTAACACCAATTACTAGACTCTAAAGCTCTTTTTAACTTTTTTTCTCCATCCAATGAGGAATTCCTTTACCACGTTCCCAAGCAGACTAATGGCCTACAATTCTTAAATCATGTAATCCCTAATCCTCAATAGTAAAATGAAACCCACAAACCAACTAATTAGGGTTAGTGATTCTACCTCTTTTTCTCAGTTAAAAATAGTAAGTAATCATTAAAGTAACCGATGCAGCACCACGATAAAGATGACTATTAATGAAATTGAAGCAAGGCCCAAGACTCCTTGTGATTTTGCCACCTAAAAAAATTCGTGGAAGTTGTGTGCCGCATAACCATGTCTTCCATGTGCATGGAAACATCAATATGGTTCTTAGTGCAACTTAAAAGCTTTACCATAGGAGTTTTCTTCCAATGGAATGCCAATTCATACTACTACAAAAATTATAATAAGTGACAATAATTTAATGATAATTATTCAAATAACTATTATTAAAAAGTTCGTTAACACTTTTAATGATATTTTTTCCAAATTAGTCATTAAAAATAAGGTATTTAACGTCAATTAACAATAAACTGATGTTAAAGATTAGTCTTTAATATCAGTTATTATTTAATCGACGTTAAAAAGACTATCCCTAGAGCCTTTAACGCCAGTTCTTGAATAACTAGCGTTAAAGGCTTTAAAATAGCATTGGCTTTAACGCTAGTTCTGTAAGAACTGGCGTTAAAGCCCTTCAAAAGACCAACTGAGCCTTTAACACCTCCAAGTAAAACTCCAATGTCAAGTACTCCAATGATGCTTCAACGACCAAAAATAGACTTATACCAACATTTCCTTTCGTAGGGCTAAATTCTAAAAATTTGTCTTGCCATAGCCTTTTTTCCTCATAAGTGTTAGTCCATGAACTAAAGGCGGTGTGTTATCCTAGAATATTCTTTATATGTCATTGCTCTCCTGCCCTCTCTATTGGGAAATCCCTTTGCCTTGGTCAATAAGAAATTATCGCTCTTTCATCTCTTTCTTTGAATCTCATTTCTTTAATTAATTGACTTGAGTGCAAGGAATAGGCTTTTGCCTGAAATAATGCATTACTTTAAATGAGTTTGTCGTCATTGAAACTGAAGGAGGCATATCAACCAGAGTCAGAGCACAAGAGAAGGCTAGGCAAAGACCCACATGGAGCTTCCCCTGCGGCTTAGAGAGAGTTATCTCTAGGTATTCTCCACCTACCCACCTTTGTCTCCATCTCCGACTAAGGCCAATTAAACTATTCATCTTTCCATCCCCACGGCCCTGACTAGTGACTGCAAATGAACATTCGCTTGTGTAATCTTTCTCCATTCTGTAGAAATGGATTGCGAGTTAAAACTTTGCTTGCCCATGAATAGTACTGGCTCCTCAACAACTTAGTGTGAACTTATAGCTGTCATTTTCCTATTTTCTTTCACCATTTAGTCGATGAAAAAAAAAAGGTTTTTTGCTTAGTAACATTATTCTGGTTATATATGGTTTTAAATCCTAGAAATGAAGTTATTGACTATATACCTGGAGTTCTTTGAACAAGATTAACACATCTTTCAACAATTTTCTTTGAGAAAGAATTATTGGACAGAGCCCTAGAATGCATGGCATTATTGTTGAGAGCAAGCTATCTTCTCTTCACTTCTATGTATGAGCTTACGTCCCAAGTAGTTAACACCCTGAAAGCAAAATTCAATTTCCCTATCTACCCGCAATAGGCCCTTTGATACCTTAAGGTGAGAAAACATTAAATCTCATATCGTTGAAGTACCCAAGTTGTTTAAGAGGTGAATAACAATTGTTGACTGACGAATGAAGTTAGCATATTCCTTTAAGCATTCCAAATCTAGTAACAGACGAATCTGTTACTGGATTTGTAATCAAAACTGGGTGTGGTTTAGTATAAATGCTCTTGATATCGAAATTCATGCATTGTCCATGTAGTCCTGTAGATTTGGAATGTATTCACTGTAATACCACTTGGCCTCTTATGGATACGATTGACACAAATCTGTCCACTGAAGAGGTCCACATGTTATTGGAAATTAATTCTAACAAATTTCATGTAGCAAAGTTGTTTAAAGGACTCCATGAAAAACAAGGACATAAATTTAAAAAAAGAATTTATAGATTTCTTTAGGCAAAGCACAACATCATCTGATCCTTTTTCCTTGAGGGCAATGAATGTTATCTCATTGATATGTTGTATAAACCAAGAAAACACATATTCATATAATCTAGAAGTTCCTCCATGGCATGAATAACATCCTATCCAAATTTACAATATGCATATTTCAGTACAAGAATTTTATCTATGAATTACAAAACTTTAAAATGTCAAAAGACAAGGATACATATAAGAGAACATGTAACAAGGATAAACAACATCTTTTAATCTCTTGAAGCTGATATTCTTAAATCATAATACTAGTATCATGCTGGCCAAATCCAAAACTACAATGCCCAAAATTCATGGTTTGCAGAAAATAAAAAGAAAATTTCAAGTCAGTGAAACCAAAAATGAAGCATTAAAGTGCTAGAAGTCAATTGGGTTTCAGTCTTGATTGGGTATGTAGTCAAACCTTAAAAATAATTTTAAAAAAAAGTAGTTACAAACAAGAATGAGCAGTTTTTATCCAACTAATTTTCATGCCTAAACGGGTAAGGGCTCTAAGTATAGACTAGGCACCTGGACCATGAGTATTAGTCTTATTCCTTCCAATAGCCTAGAGTTTGACATGAAGTGCAGTAATGCCAAGTTCCTATCATTTACATGCACTAATAGTGAATAAGATAGCTCTTTATATAATTCATGCACAAATTCCTTGAAATAAGGAAAACATTTGTTCATAATAACTTGCAACACGTGAGAGCAAGATCAGCTTGATTCGAATGCAATTATTTATAATAACTTATTTCAACCATCATGTTAAAAATCATTTAGAACCTCTCAACAACTTTTGTGAAAAGCACGAGTTCATCCCAAGTACCATAAACATCGTAAAAATCATTAATTAGCATTACAAATGAGTTGAGCTTTGACATCATTCTCCTATAGTATCCAAACTGAGGTTCAAAAGTTATGCTAATAGCCCATAGGAAATTCTTTGTCAACCTTACTCAGCACTGATAGACGATGAACCACTTGTAACTACTGGTGTCATCAATGGCGTCCATTATCTCCAATGGTTGGATTCTCAACGTACAGGATCGGTATTATATGTCTCACTGAAAAGTTTTGTTTTGGTTTGGAGTACCCAAATGGACGAAATACTAGCCGAAGTACGTGATAGTAGGATTAAATACTTGTGGGTGGCTCATGAAGAGGACACATGATTCAAAGCCAAGCTTTGTGATGCCAATAAGAGAGGAGTTATAGTTCCTTAGAGTAATCAACTAAGAGTTCTGTCCCATTCTTTAGTTGGTAGGTTCTGGTCTCATTGCAACTGGAATTCCACTCTCAAAGCTATTTACTCAAGCATTCCAGTGCTCACTTTTTGATACTTTGGGATCAAAACCCCAACAGTAAGTAGATAATAAGAGATTGAAAGACTGGATGGAGAGCTAAAAAACTTGTAGTCAGGTCTAACTGCTATAACATTAGGCAATTTTTGCAACAACTTAAGTTCTGATTAAGTGAGCTAAGCTACAAAACCTTCAATGGTAGAATGGTAAGAGTAGAGAAGACAAGAAGAGGGGTGTTCTTCAAAGGAAATAACCTGATGAAGAAATGAAAGATGCCAGTGACTTTTTGTGCTATACAAAAAGCTGGTTATGCCATGTGGGTAGAGCTGAACAATATAAGTTTTAAGAGTGTTTGCATGGAGAGAAGCAAAGAAGATGAAAAGGATTGAATACAAAAGATACGTTCTAGCTTCCATGGAGAAAAGTTAAAGAATGATACTTGAATTCCGATTACATATTTTGGAAAGGAAATGCATGTGGGGGTATTTGAAGGAGTTGGAGAGAATTCAAAACTAAGCAGAGAGTGTGAACATGAAAATCTTGAAATTTAAGAGCTCGTCATCATGAGGATCTTTTGTTTTTGGCAAGGAAAAACTAAGAGGGGCTTTGGTTTCTTTTGAAGAGTTGAAGGACTTACCCCTAATTCTCAGGTCAAACAGTAACTAGCATTTTCAATTGCCATACAACCTTTAACACCAGTTCTACCAAAACTAGCATTAAAGTTTGAGGTCTTCTAAGCCAATTCTGACAGAATTAACGTTAAAGTCTGAGCCTTTCTATATCAGTTCTGCCATAATTGGTGTTAAAGGTTGTCTAGCCTTACTTTAAGATAGAGATTCTTAATTCGTCACCAAAGCCCATCAGCAGCCTCGCGCATAATTTTTACTCTCTCATTCATCCTTCTCCTCTTTGCTTTCTGTCCAAAAGTAGCTAGATCAACTGCCAACAGTCGCATTGGCTCTTTTTGACTTTTCTTCTCTTTGCTCTCCATCCAATTCGTCTAGAAATAGCTAGGCTAGTTGTTGCTAGCTGTACTGCTTCTCTTCAGCCCTCTCCTCTTTGTCTTTATCCAGAAGCAGCCAGACCAACTGCTGGCATGGTGGCGATAGTGTCTTTCTTTTGGCTTTTTACTCTTTACTCTTTGTCCAAAAATAGCTAGGCAAACTATTAGCAGCTCCACTGCCTCTCTCTGGCCTTTTTCTGTTTACTCTCTCCTTGCGCCCTTTTCTCTCATTTGTCTTAATCTTCATAAGAAGCAGCCGCACCTTCCCCCTCTATTCGTTCATCGTTGGCATTCAAACATATGTAAGTATTTCAATATATATTCGAAATTTTTTTATGAAATTTAAGTTTCACAATTTTGATTCAATTTGGTTAATTTTAGTTTAAAAAATGTATTAAGAATGTATATTATTTTGAGTAATTTTTTACTAAGTGTGTTTAGTGAATTTATATTAATTAATAAAATTTGAGTTTTTTTTGTAAGTATATTTGGATGAATATATTTGGTATGAATGGGTATACATTGATGCATTTATTATTTGCTAATTATTAACATTTTTAGATTAATTGATAAATTAATTAGATACTAATTAGACGAATTTCTATTTTGATAAATTAATTATATATTAAGTATAAGTGAATTTATGTTTGAATTAATTTTTTTTAGGTAAGATTAATTGGTATATTTTGTCAAATTTAATTATATTGATTTTGTAGTTAACATAAATTAATATAAGCAGTTAAATTTTAAATATATAAATAATTAATTATATGCTTATAAAATAAATCATTAAATGTTATTTAAATTTTAATCAAGTAACTAGCTAGTTAGATGCTTGTGTAATAATTAATTAGATGATAATTAATTTATTATGTATTAATTAATTAATTAATTAGTTATTAATCATTTATTTAGTTAATATTAATAAATTAAATGCTTGTGAAGTAAAATATTAAATATTATTTAAATTTTAATTAGGTTACTAGGTAGTTTAGTACTTATTAAGAATGTATTTTTTTTAACTCTTAAGAATATTGATTATTTTTTATTGGTATCTCTTTTAAATTGTTTTAAGTTATTAAAGAATGAAGCAGCAGGCGCATTCCTAGCAGTATTCCTATAAGGTGTGTATATTAAACTTATATGTGATGTTAATTTTATTTATTTTGTAAAATATAACCATTAAAAATTTTTAATGCAATGTCCACATCGGCCTTCAAATACTGAGTGTGGATATTATATTATGAAATTTTTTAAGGACATCAATGATAAACGTGATAAAAATATCCTATATGCGAAAATGGTAAGTTTTTAAGCATTTGCTTATATAAATATTCAGTAATTAATTGATGTGCTTACTGAAAGTTTTATTAGATTAACTCTTTTTTTTAATAAATATAGTTAGTAGACATAGATACTTACACCTAATTGGATATTAATGAAGTTAGAAATGAGGTTAAACAATTTTTTTGAAGTGCCATATTAAAAAATTGAACCTTGAAGATTTTTGTACACATGAATATCATCAAATTTATATAGTTGAATTTTTAGGATTATGTATGATAATGTATATTTAAATTCATGTATTGTACATATGAAGTTCAATTACGACATTAAATTTTTTTCTTTTGTTTTGTTCATCTTTTATTACTTTTTTGAATTGGATTGTTTTGAGTGTTTTCAAACATGAAAGAAGTAATAATGGTTTCAGTGAGAATGTTATTGAAGTGTATAACAGGAAAAAAGTTTTTTCATTGAAATGTTTTTTATTAAAATGTTAAAGTGTTGGTATTGAAGTGTTAGTGTAATTATGTTGAAAGAATAAATACAGTATAGTTGTTTCATTGAATTGTACAAAAAAAAAACCTATGATTAGCGTATTTGATAACAGTATACTTATATGTGTTGACTAAGTTAATTGAAGGGTCATATTTACATATTGTAATTTAATTTTGATGAAAAAAATTTTGGTTGTATATTGTAAAAAATTATATTAATATATATGTTTGATATGGAAGAGATAAATAATTTTATATATGCAGGTTTTGGATAATTTGAACAAAAAAATTTTGTATTTATTTTAAAATTAATAAAAAATATATATACTTTTAATGATAGTTCTGATCATAATTTTCATCAAAAGGAATCCTTTTTAATAACAGTTCTATCATAACTGTCGTTAAAATGGTCCCTTTTAACCACAATTCTAATATAATTGTCATTAAAGACCACTTTTTAACAATAGTTCTAAAATAACTATCATTAAATGCCCTCTTTTTTAATAATAGTTCTATTAAAATTGTCGTTAAATGCCCCCTTCAACGATTGTTTTATAAAACTGTCATTAAAAGTGAGGGTCTTTAATAACAGTTATTAAACTGTCATTAAAACTTTTCTTTTTTGAACTGTCATTAAAGGCCCTCATTTTTAATGACATGAACAAATATGATAATTTTATAACTATCATTAAAAGCCATTTTTAACTGTTACTAAAACTTTTATTTGTAGTAGTATCACATTCATGCCTGATACTATTTATAATAAAAGAGCCTTGAAAACCTAATGCATCCCTAGCCGCTTCAATTCTACTTCTATCAACCATTTTTTCTATTTAAAAAAAAATCGACTTGTTTAGAACCAACTAACTCTGTAAGGACCTAAATTATAAGTGGTTTCCCAAGCTCATGATAACACTAGCTTATTATACTCATTGACCCCGATAAGCTTGGAAACTTGGCCCTTCCAAGCCTCACCTATGGCAACTTTTTGGAGTTATCATCTTCCATAACCACTAAGCTAGTAGCAAGCGCATTTAATTTAATATAAGTATCCAATTCATCCTCACGATTTTTACGTTTTTGATCCATAATATTTTTTCCCTTATTATTGGCCATGTTTCCTCTCTTATGAATATACTATTTAGCTTTTTACTAGACTCAATGATCCTCTTTAGTTTAGATAAATCCTATTGTTTGCTCATATTTATGATCATATACCCATGATATTAACAAATTACTCCATTTTTCTTGTCCACCTTCTTACCCAAATTCGTTTTATCATACCCATCCAAGTCAACAACCATCTTATTGCTTCCATTTAAGCCATCTTCAATCACTTTTTTTGTGGAACCTTGTTCACTTCTCTTCTACCAGACTAGAAAATTTCCTATTAATTGCATGAAACCAAGCCCCATATGGATATTCCCCCTTCCTAACTTGTTGATCGCACACACAATCACAAAACTTATCAAAATACCAATCAAATCACAATAAAAACAAAAGTAAATATTCATATTTAAAATTGATCCAAACTTATTCTCTTCCATCTTGTTCAATTTTTATTTAACTTTTTAATGGGTCATACATCCAAAGGCACTCACATCCTTACATAACTCCTCCAAATCCCACTAAAATAACTAAGGCTTGGCTCAACAAATTTGATCACATAATCCCTAATAGTTTTACTAATTTGTTCAAACAAAAAATTACTGGTAGGTCGTAAACCTAAATTCAAATGCTAAACGTAAAAAGAGGAACTTTCATAGGTTGGTCATTAGCCTCCAAGTGCTTAAAAATGAGTTAAGGTTAATTAAACATCC
Organism: Moringa oleifera; assembly: GCA_021397835.1. Classification (NCBI taxonomy): domain Eukaryota; kingdom Viridiplantae; phylum Streptophyta; class Magnoliopsida; order Brassicales; family Moringaceae; genus Moringa; species Moringa oleifera. The sequence goes on along the minus strand of JAJFZO010000184.1, from coordinate 188,679 downwards.
ATAATTCGTTTGTAAGCGCTTTTTGGATGTCGAGTTCATGAACAAAATTAAAAGAGAAAGGAACTTAGTTCTTTTATGCACACACCTTTCACCGATCTTTAAATGAAGGCTAAAGTATTTCTCAATGCTTGAAAAATAATACTCTAATTAGTAAAAATCCTACCAATAAGGCATCACTTGAAATCAGAAAAGTCAAAGGTCTCCTCATTATCCTTGAATACCTATCCACCTTTGTCCTCCTTAATTAAATTAATCCTCAACATATCTCCCATTCTTCTAATCAATGATGTGCCCCCAACCATGTGAAAAAGACAAAAAAAGCTAAGACTAAAAGATTCAAAATGAATTAACAAACAAAAATTGTCAAAGGAATAAGGCTAAATCTTTAATGATAATCTTTATTCAGAAAGATTTTAAATTAACTTGTTAAATTCTTATTTTAATTTTTTAAAAAAATATTTATATATAAAATTATTTGGGGTTTATCACTTTAGATACTTAAATTTTGTAAAAATTTTGAAATTGAGACCTTAAAAAAATGCACTAATTGAAGATATATATCTTCTTGGTATGGAATTATTATTTGATAGATTCCATTAACTTCAATGTTTATAGTTTTTTAACTTGTGAAAAACGATGATTAAACCTTTACAAGAGTTAATCATTATACTTATTTTTGGGTGAATATAAAAATAAAAATTAAGAGTATTTTTATTATTAAAATATATAAAAAATGACTGTAATAAATTATATACTTCATTTTGATTCTATTTCTCGAATTTGAATATCTTTTAACTCTCGAGTTATTTTTTCGATGCATTTTTCAAAATTTTGAGATAATATAATTATATATATATATATATATATTTAGTACTTAAAAAAAGTTAAAAAATTTTGTGATAGTAGATTGAATATTTCTTTAAATGTTAAAAATATTTCAATTCAAACTTTTTTTATAAGATCCGTAATTTAAATATTCAATATTTTTTTAATTTTTTAATGAAGTCTACATAAAAATATATTAAAATATCAATCTTGGATGAATATTTAGACTTGAATCATGGGCTTAAATAGAATGAGCAAACCACCATAATTTGGCCTACAATCACTTAAAGAAAACTTCAACATAATGTGGACACAAAGATGATTGCCAAGTTCAGAATGCTGCCTAAGGTACTAGAATATTCAAAGCACTATCTACATGAACCTTTAAGCCTAACAACCCACAACTTTATGATTGTTAGAAGAGTGCTCGAAACTATATGATAATGATATATCCTTACCTAGCTTAATAGTAGCTAGGATACCCTCTAGATTTTCAGTCATGATTTTCGAGAATAACTTCTTGAAAGGCCAAGTAGGCAATCCTTTAGTGCTTCTCTAAAGAAACTAAACTATTTTTCATTTTCGTAGTGTTATATTGTCAAATCTTACTTATGCATTAAAATGATCTATTGAGGACACCCATGTTCAAGTTTTTTAAGTTTTTCTAAAGACCAATTTGAACCTTAACTTATTTTATTTTTTTAAAAAAAAACTTCATTAAAGTGATGTTTTCTCTTCCTAGCTTACTGGTTTGGTCATTTTTCCCTTTCTCTCTCTCTAAAGCATTTTTTGGTAGTAAGAAATTGGCATCGTTTATAAGAAGCTTATAAAGAAAAAAAAAACTATTCTTTTATTTGGTTTTCTCTTCAATGCACCATTAATTATTGCATTTGGTTTACAAATATATTTTTTACAAAGGAATGTGAAAGATAAAAAATCTTATTATATACATACTTGTTGGTATCATTTTCTTTGCATCATTATGTACGCTTTGTTAGTTTTTTCCTTTGAATTTGATTTTCTAGTATAAGAAAAGCTTAAAAACCCAAGAAATGGATGAGTAATGAGGATAATGTTATAGGGTATTATTCAAACTCTTGTAAACACCAAAATATATGCTATGATCACACACCCAAATACCGATTTCAAGAGTTTCACTATGGAACACCAATTCCTCCTTCCGTAAAAATGACCTCTTTAATGATTTCCACCAAAAGATAATGAGTAAAAATTGTTTGGGATGGAAAATTCTATCAAGAAATGTAGTTGATAGCTTAAAAGAAGGATTTGAGAAGACATATTACCTTATTGATGTGTTTTTACTAAATATTACTAAAAGGATATATGGTTTTGATAATTTTTGGGTTTTTTTTGGGATAAAAAGGCATAATAAAAAGTATGGATATCAGGGTTACAAAAACTCATAGAATCTTACCACAATTTCTATACACCTATTTCAATGGGAATATATGTCAACCTATGAGAAAAAGGCATTACTTGATTTAGGAATATGATTAAATAAACAATGATCAAAGATCGCCACACTACAAGATATATCAATGCAAATAGAGCCCAATGCATGCATGGTGCAAGTACCTAAATTAATTTTAGCTATTGATAATGTACATTCACTTTCCACAGTTATTCACCCTCTTTTATGCTGTAACACCATATCTAGCCTAAAATTGATGACAATTCTCCATGCATTAGAGATGACATATTAGGAAATCTTGAAGTGACGTACACCAACACCCTCCTTGAAGCATCCTTGAGTATTTGACCTAATTGAGGCTATTTGTTACTTTCATTATGAGATCTATCCATATTGAGTTTAAAACATCACTAGAGGGGGGGTTGACTATTGTAAAGTGTTTACTTATGGAGGTTGTCTAGAATTCAATCTCTTGACCTTTTTTGTTAATCTTTTTACTTTCTATAACACTATAATTGTTAAGCTACAGACCTGCTCATGTGACACTTAATTTCAATTTATCCATAATCGTTAGCATATAGTGAAAAAAATCTCATGTATTTTGGCCACTTTCATATATGTAACTATGGCCATCCAATAATTAGCCTAACTTAAGAGATTAAGGAGAGTAGAACTGAAACCCTCCTTAATAAGGTCCCAGACTCTAAGACTAAAATTACACTCAAAGAAAAAATATATTAAAGAATTAGGAAAGACACCATAGATATAATAGGAGATTTTTATTGGAATACCTCTTTATTAAAGTTAATTGGCAGTAGATAGAATATCATGTATCATCCGCCATCCATGGACTTAGACTTTTAGTAGTAAACCAATGTTCCAAAAGAGTTTCTATAATCCTAATCTCGCTTACATATCAAGATCAACCTTTTTTAATGATGAGTTTTATGATTTTTATCTTTCCTATTTGTATCTTTTATCTTTTTTTTTCTTTGGCAAAAAGAAGGGAGAGCAAAAACTAAAGAGAAGGTAAGTTAAAAGAGAAAAGAAACCAAGCGAGACCTATTTGATCCTTTTTGATTCATTGGTCTTTTTCTCTCTTTCTTTCTCACAAGTTTCTCAAGTATGCTCAAATTAAATCAATCATTTCAATCTTAAGGAGTCTATTTCAAGTAATATTATAAGAATCCATAATGGACATAATGGTAATTAATGCCAACGTATACTTATACTTTTGTAAGGCTCCAGCCTTAGTTAATGGTTGGTAGAGTACAAGAGTCAGTATCTGGCTTATGGAAAAAGATTAACGAGAAATTTGCAAGAAGAATAAATCCGAGTATCACAAAACTTTGTATAATTTGCAAGAAAAAAAAATATAAAAGATTCCAAGCTCATTAATAGGCCAAAAAAAATTTTCTTTTCCTAAAATTATCTCTTTTTTTTTCTTTCAGATATATGTTCGATGGCAAATTCATATCAGCTCTATTAATCCTCCTTGAATTGATAATTTTGGGTTTCCTTGGTGATCCTTATCAGAGGACTTGACAAAAGACTTGTGATTCTCTTTGCTTTATGCTCATTACTTGGTTGATTATCACCTCTCTTCTCATTCACAAATTAAATCATAAATGAACATTAAATGTGTTGATTGATCTCTTCCTTCCTAATTAATTCTAAATTTTGGTCGAAAGATAAGGAATCTAATATGGATGCATGTAGTGGTACTTGCAATAGTACTGAAATCTAGGCTTCACTCACTATTATGAGTCAATGTACTTTAAAGTTAGTTAAATGATAATAGTGGTAGATTTTCATATCTAGGCCTTACCTACCATTGTGAGTTGATGGATGTACATTAATGAACACAGTCAAATTTGTGGTTTTTGCCTTGGTTATAACTCTAATAAATGCTTGGAAATTAAATCAACATGAAATTATCTCTGCTTTTATGCCAAAGGTAATGAAACTAATTCATGGGTGAGCTTCATGGCTAAAATTTCTAAAGAAGTTTCTTTTCAACTACATGATAGGATACTAAAAGTAGCTTGTAAAGTTATATTAAATGAGCACAACATCTCACACAATAACAAAAAATTAATAAAAAACCTAAATATCATGATAAAGAAGAATATTTCAAAAAAAAAAAGAAAGGACTTCGAAGAAAAATAACATGTATATAAAGATGGTTATACCATACAAAACAAAGACAAAAAAACTAAAACTTTCAAAAAAAAGCAGCATTTCAAATAGAGAGTTTCCCCTTCAAAGTGAAACTGCACTGCATCAAATAAACATAACTTTAGTTGCATAAAAACAACTTCAATTATACAAAAACAATTTTAACTACATAAAGATAGCTTCAACTACATAAAGATAGCTTTGACCACATAAAAATAACTCAAGTCACCCTATAACAACAATAGCTACATGAAAAACAACCATTCCTCTAACAAATCTACTTTAAGCACTATTGCAACAACTTTAAATTTGATAAGGTTCGTGATTAGCATGGTAAAAAAGAAAGATATACCAGGGCTACCTTAGAAATCAAATAGGTGAAGCAAACAATAACTGTTTCAATTGCTAAGGAATATTTGCTAGATTGTTTGTTCCATGATGCATTAAGCAGGAACTATCCGAAAACATGCATGTGCTTCTTACTAAAGTAAATAAGTAAATTAACAAAGAAAAAAACAAAAAGAGGATGTATAAGCTATTGTAATCGTATAAAGGAGTAACCGCATAAACCTAAACCAAGGAGGAACTGTCAAGTGTTAATTAGAAACATGGCAGAAGCTCTTCATGATTCCAAGGTATTTGAAGAAAAGATAGTGAAGAGGATAAGAAAAAGTATATCCCATCAACTGTGTTAAGAAAACATATTTTAACAATCATACATGATGATATGAAGGTCATAAGACCTTTAAAAAGCTGATAGATTCAAGTTAAGCAATTGTAGGAAGTTTTATATATTTCATGGTGATCACAAACATGAAATTGAAGATTGTCAAACTTTGAAGGAGGAAATCGAGTATCTCATAAGAAAGGCACATCTTTCTTGTTATGTGAATAGAAGTAAAATAAAAGCTGAAAGGATAAAAGATCCAAATCCTTTAGAGGAAATGGAAGTCTTGTTCCTTGGAAGCAGAAGGTAAATAACCACCAACTTCATCCATGCAACCAGCTTATCAAGCCAAAGCTAATAAAGAAACAAAGGTGAAAAATACAGTAGTTGGTGGTATGGCATCTAACTATGAAACAATTACCAAAAGAAAGGTGTATGCTAGAAAATAATGGGAAAAAGGATTGAAAACAAAAAAATCTTGCCCAAAAAGACAATTTTTTTTTTTGAAAGCAAACTCCTATGATGATGCTTTGTTATCATTTTGATAATTGCCAACTGTGACGTCAAAAGAATGCTAATAGACATGAGAAGCTCTGCTAATGTTATGTGTTAATAAATTTTCTCAAAATAGGGATAGTAGAAGATGACCTACAACTTTTGACACTACTTTAATAGCCTCTAAAGGAAGAAAGTTACCTTTTGAAGGATTATTAAACTACTAATTACTGTTAAATTTGAAAGAAAGAATGTCACCATGATGGCCAAATTTCTCTGGTAGTCAAAGCATAAATAGCATACAATTTGGTGATAAGATACCCATATTGAATTTACAGTTGTGTCCATGTACAATTTGGTAATGAATTTTCCATACAGGAAAGAGTATAAGCATTAAAAGGAGCCCAAAAATTATCTCGATAATAATATTTAACTTCTCTTAAAAAGAAGAACAAGTTAACCTATCAAATTGATCTTAATCGAAGAGAAAAATGAAAACTTCAGAAGGCTGAACCTGTGGAACAACTTTAAAAATAATTAGAATTGAGGGGCTGTTAAGCCTCAAAGAAAGAGAAGATTTAACTCGATTCTTTTAAGACCACAATGACGTATTCGCATGGTTTCCCCCTTGGATATGCCTAGGATGGATCCTGAAATGATCACATATTAGTTTTTGTCAACCCCATATTTAAACCAATAAGTAGAAAAAAAAAAGCTTCCCTATGGATAAATCGTGAGTCATAAAGAAAGATATCTCCACATTATTAGAAAATAGCTTCATTCAAGAAGTTCAATATCCTAGCTAGTTCAAATGTTATACTTCTCAAAAAATACAATGGACAGTGGTACATGTGCATAGATTTTACAAATTTGAATAAAGCTTATTCAAAAGATAGTTTCTTTTATTACACATAATTAATAGATAGTACCATTGTGTATGAATTACTTAGTTTTATGGACACATTTTCTTATTACAACAAGATTTAATGAATCCAAAGGATGAAGAAAAAATGGCTTTCATCACTGAATCTGAAACTTATTGCTATAAGGTTATGCCTTTCAGCCTCAAGAATGTTAGAGTTTCCTACCCACGATTGGTCAACATGATCTTCGGCTAGTAAATCCAACAAAACATTGAAGCTTATATTGATGATATGACTAACAAGAGTAAGAGGCTAGAAAAACATATTCTGGTTTTGGAAAAAACTTTTAAAGTACTCAGAAGATATCAAATGAAGGTTAATTCAACCAAGTGCATCTTTAGTATCTTCAATAAACTTTCTAATGTTTATGATTACCTAAAGAGGAATAAAGGTAAACCAATAATAACGCAGATAAGCCTTCAAAAATGTAAAAAATGTCTAAAGTTTAATTAGAAGAACTATGACGTTGGGCAAGAAACTATTCAGCAAAGGAGATTTAACAATTAGAAAAATCAATATTTCAAACTTCTAAGAAGTTATTGAGAAATTCATTTCAAATTAGGAGGGTTCTTACTTAGTTGTAGAAGTCATTAGATGCAGTCTTAATAAGCTCATACAAGAGAACTGGTTCCCAAAACTTAGAGCTCAAATAAATTGAGAAAACATTTTCCTTATAAAATATGTCTTAATTATTCATGGATGTTGAGGAACTTGAGAATACCTTTTATTAACAAAAAGATGAACTATTATATATATATTGATTGCCTTATTTTAAGTTAAAAAAATAGGTACCACAAATTCAACTTACATCATTTTCTTTAAATATAAGCATAAAATCAAGTTGCAAAAAGATAAAGTAGTTGCCCAAAAAGATTTGCAAAGGTAAATAGACCATTAGAGCTACTAAGAAGTACATTAAACAAGTTGTAAATAATAAAGAACTTCAAAATAGCAAATAGAAACATTTAGCCTTGTAAAGCATAAACAAAGCTTTTAGCTTCGAAAGATAGAATAAAATATTTAGCCTCAAAAAGTAAAATAAAGTACTTAATCTCGAAGGACAAAATAGATATTAATAAAAATAAGTGCCTATATGATGTGAACACCATCAACAAAATAAAATCATGTCCTTATAGGACCTAAATGATACTTAGCGAACTTGTATTTGCACTACTGAGTACTTAAGAGACTTGAATGATAATAGTATAAATGGGTACTTAGAGGCCTTTATATAATCGAAGAAGTACTAAAAGCATGAATCACTTACAAGCCACAAAGCTTTAAATCCAAACATTGTAAACACCTAATTTTACTACTAATGAAATTTCATCTTCTTTTAGGAAGAATGATAAGAAGTTGGGAAATTAGGATTTAAATGAAATTGGTTAAGTATATAGGTCTTGGTGTGATTTGAGATCAAGTTAAACTAAAGTTATGCGTTGAATCATATATAAAATCATGATTGAGGGGGTAATTCTCAATATTAAGTGATTAAATCAAATCAGTTAGTTAATTTACAAGAAAATAAAGAAATAGTGAAAGGAAGATAACTTCATTGATAAGGAAAAGATGATCGTTACAAAAAATAAAAATGAAAATTACATAATTAGGCTATGAGAGTCTATGTGATTTTAGAAAGAATTCTAAGATAGGATAGGTTAGAGTTTTGGTCAGATGTTTGATCGATTTGGCTAAGATCGAGGCCTTAAGAGTTAGTGCTGCAACTAGAGCTTCAATTATGACCTCTTTTGTTAATGTGGGATCGACAACAACAGTCTCTTCCTCACTCTTTAATCATCTTAGATCAACATCAGGGTAAAGACCCTTTATTAGATCTAAGACATCCTACTAGAGAGTAGGGAAGAGTTCAACTATTGGTTTTGCCACCTTTAGTGTCAAAGCATCATTGGTCAAGTAAGAAATGGTCTTATTTCAAACCTAAGTCACCATGTCTTGGTGCTTAGCATCAGCAATCGTATTTTGCACCTACTATTCAGCTTTTGACTTGACAATGATTAGTTTGATCTCAACTCTGCCAGTGCTTTGTCTTTCTAAGTCATAATAGTCTTTAACTTCTTAACATTGGGCCTTAAAGCACCGATTGGATCTAATACATTTAAAGTAGATTTGCTTACTTTAACTAGATCTTAAGAGTTATGATTAAAGCTTTGCTAGACAGCTCATATTTTTCGTTGATGATGATTACTTCATTAACCAACTCAAAAAGAAAAGACCAATGTCAAATTGTGATAATACCTAATAAGAAAAAAAAGGGTAGACATTACTTAACAAACATGGCAAAGACTGATGCCTACCAAATTATCGTCATCAAGTCTTTGAAGCTAGTGTTAGTCTTTAGGGTTATGGACTTCTTCCACTTCTCATATGCAACTGCCTACATATTGATTATTGTTAGTGAGTTTAACATTTCAGTTTGGGTAAAATCAATTTGTGGTTAAGTAGGCTATTAGCCGGGGGAGGGGTTTGCTTAATGCGTTCATTGAACCACAATCTGCTAAATTTCACAAAGCAAAATTGATAAGGATTAGAGCATTTTCATCAATATATTCGATAACGGCTTTGCTTCTTTTGTTGGAAGACGCTAAGATCGGCTTTGTTGGTTGTTTATGGTTCTCGAAACGAGATAGTTGTCCAATCCCAATATCATGATGCCTCTGTTATATATATAAAAATTAATATCTTGATAAAATTCTAGTGTCGATAAATTATAATATAAATATTAAAATTTATAAATTTTTTGAGTTTATTGTATTAAGAAGACTTGTATTTTACTCGTAGTCTTAAATTGGAACATACATGAAAAATCGCAGCTATTTGAGAAATTACACTTTGTTAAATTATTAATGTGAACTTTCATTTATAACTTTTGTTAATATTAACATATTTGTATACACAGGTGATGTGAATAAGAGTTTTACTTATGCAACTATCTCAATCTTTTTTAAAATTTTGTCAAGACAAACAAAATATATATATTTTTTGCATCTAATTTAATAAAAACATGTAAACTATAAAATATTTTAAAAATAAAAAATAAATTATATTTATCTTGATAATATATTAATTATTATTGAGGTAATCACACAAGTTAAAATCACAAATGCACATCACGTGTTTAAACTCATTAATATTAATGAAAAATTATAAAAAAAATATAAATCTCAAATAAATAAAATTTTTTAAGACTACAAATGTAATATAGATCTTACTAATATAATTAACCCTAATTATTTTTTAGATCAAATAGTTCATTGAATAAAAATTTTAAATTTATTAAATAAGATTATTATTAAATTAAAAATTTAAAAAAATTAATATAATTATAAAAATAAAAATCTACATTAACAGTCACATGACAATGATGTTAATGCTTTGAAAATGTTTTGACGTGATTTATATGTATATACATATATTTTGATCAATTTATTTATTTAAATTTGAACTTGAATCAAATAAGATCATATGAGGATTTTATTTTAAAAATTTTAAAATGATAAAGACATTATTTTTAAAAGAAAATAAAAATTTAAAAAACTAAAAAATAATTTATTTATTTTCTCTCTTCTTCCTTATCTCTTTATCTCACTTTTTCTTTCATATTATGCTTTTTTTTTCCCTCTTTCTTCTTCTTTCATTTTTTTTTTCTCAATCCACTTTACAAAATTTTGAAGACAACATTTAATTAAGTCCCATTAAAATTTGAAATATAAAATTAACTCAATTAATTAAAAAACAGTTTAAAAGCAAAATTTATATAGGTTTTTGATATTTAACCGATGATATAAGACTTGTTATATATTTTGATATGTGTATATATATATATATATATATATATATATATATAATGCTTACATCTAATTACTTTTTGGGTTTTCTTCTATTTATTGACATAACTCACTCTTTATATGTTGAACTACATAATTATGCATATATGTATCGATTAATTAAATTTTTAATGTTTTAAAATGACATATATTTAAGTTAGACTAAATTGATTATGACGTGAATTTTAATTATTATAAATGCATATTGAAATTCCTTGCTTTTATAAATATTATTTTTAAAAATTTAAAATTTTTGTTTGCTAAATTTATTGGAATTTATTCAAAAATAGTTAGGGAAGTAAAAAATAAAAGTGGATTTAATTTTCTGAATTTTAATTAATTTTTATATTTTTTTCATTATTTCCTTTTTAATCAAATTTAAGTAAAATTTTTAAATAAAAAATAAAAAAGTACTCCACCATGCAAACAGCAAACGTCTGCAGCCCTTTCTCTGGCGGGCTGGACTAGCAAAGTTTGAAACAGTTGCGGGCCCTTGGAGAAAAGGTCCAGACGGTCCGTTTTGGTGTCTGCCTTCAGCCCGTAAAATTTGGGTCTGCTTGAGACAGCTCAAGGCAATTGACAGCGTATCTTCCTGTAAACCCTTCATGCCCCTTAAAACCCTCCTCTCATTCTGCCTTGAACTCTCCTGAGTAGCCTTTCGCCTCACTACTTCATAGCAGACGCGGGCATCAAGAGAGACGTAGAGAGTTTCCTGGTTTTGCAGATGTTTAAACTAAAAGCGATTTAGTGAAACAGAAAGTACTGATTCTACTTCTGGGTACAGGAAAAATATGGTGGATATGAAGGGGAAGAAGCCAGGTGCTGCTGACTTCAGGGAGTTGCATGAGCTGGTGACGCATCACATAGAGTCCTTTGATTACATGACCGATAAAGGACTGGAGGTCATGCTTAATAAAATCAAGCCCGTGGCTGTTTACCATCCCTTCACCAAAAACAAGCTCAGAAATATCCTTTTTTTCTTCTTTGATTTTCTTTATTCTGTTCATATTGAGTTTTTTTTTTTTTTTTTGCGTTTTTTTTTGAGGGGGGTTGGAGAATTTTCTATTGAGGGAAATGAATAAGAAAACAAAAAGTCTTCAATTTCAATTGTGATACAAAACAATCTTCGATTTCAATTGTGACATTGATTTTCTTATTTCTCTATATATTATTGTTGCTAATGGGATGGAAGTTGATGTATATGACAAGCTGGAATGTATCTATGTATTTATTTTACATTTTGTTGAAAATATTGGAAAAAGAATGTCCTTTTGGAAAGGCCCTGCATTGTCTGTATGCTTGATGTTTGTCTTTGACTAGTATCTTACTGTGGCTGGATAATCCACAATTATACCGGCCTCAAAAGGAAGGCTTACTAAGAACTGGAAGGAAAGAGTCCCTGTTTCCTTTTGAAGTAACCTTCTCTAATTCCAGTTGTGCTATTGATTCTCCCTGGGATTCTCTTTTCCTGTTCTTTGTTTTTTTTTTTTGTTTTAATATGTTAATTGTTGTTTGAAACAGTGTAGACAGGCAAGAATTTCGTACACAGGAACATTCTTGGCTGATGTTTGCTTTCAGTATAATGAAGGAGCAGTTATAAGAGAAAGATTTGATTTTGGGCAGTTTCCTGTCATGTTAATGGTAGGTTTTATATGCTTTTGCTTTGTAGGTTCTTAAAAGTATTTTGTATGCTTATATTTATTTCCTTAGATGACCCTATGCACCAAGGTACCAAAAGTAGCAGCCAATACTCAAATAAATTTTATATATGCCAATCCATTCTATTGGAACTGTTCAAAGTGGCTTGTGTAGTGTACTGTAATCAGATTATGAGAATAGTGTCAACCTTAGTAGCTCTAATCCTTACATGTAATTTTTTTTTTGTTCGAGATATGCATTTGGATTAATCAACTTGGAAGGGATTGTCTTGATTGTAGGTGGTGTGAATTCACTATGGGCTGGGGAAGGGTAATAAGAGGCATACTTTGGGTTTAGATTGCCTCATGGTGTGGGTTTGTGAAGTCTAGATGTGGGGAATGCTTCTCTTGGGGATCAACATTATGTGAGAAAGTAACATTTGAAATCTTCTTTCCAATCCCTTAAGGGTCTTTGAAGATAAAGACTTTTAGATGTTTAGTTGTATGGGTTCATCTCATAGTGGGATGTAATTGATTATCATGTTTGTGAGATATGCAGATGATTGTTGGAGGTAGTCACTATATATACATACATACATACATACATATATATATATATATATATATTTGTAAACTTTGTGAGGCACAAGTGCATGATATACGTAAAATAGGGATAAAAGGTGAATAAGGGATAGAAGTGAAGGCCTTCTAGCAACTCTTATTATTCTTAATCTTGGCCTTAACCAACTTGTATCATCACAGCTTTAGTTGGCATGGTGCGAACTATGGAAGTTGTCTTTCTTTGTTTCTATGCGTGTAAAAGGGAGAAAAGAATTAAGGAAACAATTGGAATTTGTGTTTGAGTATTTATCTAGAGGGGGCTTATTGACAATGATGAAAAGCACCTTATCAAGTATTTTGATTTACTTTATGTCCCTTTTCTCAATCCTAAAGAATGTACTAGTAACGTTGGAACATTTGCAGTGGCAATTCTTATTGGGTGATGAGAGCTAGGAGGTAGTTCAAAAATTGATAGGGGTGGGAGGATTGGGAATTAAACCACTTTGGTCTTCCAATTGACGCTTTTGAGAAAATAGTCGTGAAATTTTATGGGAGGGAGGGATAGTTTGGGGAGGAGAGTGGTGGAGAGCAGACATAGGGTGGAGGGAGGAGGTTGGATGACGTTATTAGGAAGTGGAAGTTATGGGACGAGGGTAAGGAGGGCTATTCGGAAAGGGTGGGAGGAGTTGAGACTAGAAGAAAGAACATTTTGTTTGTTTTGATAATGTTTACAAGGGTGTCGGGTTAATTGTGCAAGTAAAAGTCATATGCGCATTACACGTCTAAGCAAAATTTTTATATTAACGAAAATTATAAATGGAAGTTCCACATTGAGAATACAATAAAAACGTAAGTCTCAAATAGATGTAATTTTTTTTGTAGATCTCAATTTTAGATAATAAGTAAAATGCATGTTCCCTTGATATAATTAACTCAATCAAGAGAGGAACTAGGCATCATATTAGTTTTTGGCATGACCTTCGTGTGGAGAGAATTCATTAATGAAAGATTTCTTATCTATCTATAACTTAGCTGTTAATAAACAAGTTTGGATTAGTAGTTACATGACAGTTTGAGATGGTGAGTTACTTGGGATGTGGGGTTCAAGAGAGGGATGCAAGATTGGGAGTTGAGCATTATGGGGCATTTCTTTGAGAAACTATATGCTTTTTGTCTAGATAGGATTGAAATAGGCACGGTGTATTTGAAAGGAAATAAAATTAAATATTTCATAGTGAACAACTATTACAAAATCATTGAAAATAGCTCAACACAAAGAGAAATAGGTCTGTTGGAGGGCTAAAGGGCCTTTGGGAAGTGGCTTCCTGCACATGGGAAATTGCATGAGGAAAATCACTAACTGTTGATAACTTGTAGAAGAGAGGAAAGATACTAACTAACATGTGTTTTCTATGCAAGGAAGGTGTAGAATCTGTCAACCATATTTTACTGTGGTTCAACTAGATGAGGTGGATATGAGATAGTGTTTTTCCAATGTTGGGTTATAGCCAGGTGGTGGTTGGTTTGGTGGCAGCTGAGTTTTGTGCACGGGGAGGGAGGGTTGCAGGTTGCTAAAGTGATGAGGAATTTGGCTGTAAGAATTCCATTGTTGGTTTTTTAGCTAGTATGGGATGACTGAAATGGAAGAGCTTTTGATGGGAGGGAAATTCTTTTTTTTTTTTTTTGTGTTTAAAGATTGATCGATGAGAACATTGAGAGTTTGGGCCAAAGGGGTAGGTATTGTAATAAAGAGGAACTTGTGGAATTCATTGAGTATATCTGGTTATTTTTTTTTAAATGCTTGTAAATGGGAGGCATAATTCTTCTTTTCTTTCTTTTTGATTGAAACACGTATAATTATATATCACTGTAGATGGCACCTCAATGAGTTTGGGTGACCTCAAGTTGTAAGATTCATCTCCACATTTTATAATCATGTGTATCTTATTTAATTTTCATCATAGCATCATATTAAATTTTGAGATGTACATTCATCTTTAGCAATTGCACTTTTCCTTTTAAATCATTTCATTACTAGATAATTTTGCACAAATTTCTTGCTGAAATGCACTCCTCCAAGTCCCCAATTGGAATCTCCTACTTTGTTGTTCTTTGTCTATTAAATGTTGGTTGATGAGATTTGTATTTTATGCAGTCAAAGCTATGTAATTTACGAGGTGCTGATCCTCAAAAATTGGTCTCCTACAAAGAAGAGGCATCAGAAATGGGTGGGTAAGTAATTCAATAACTCTATTGCTAGGCATATATGACATCTTTAGTTTTGACGATAGAAATGGAAGCAGTTTGACTTTGGGACATGAATTTGCTAATTTTTGATTACTAATCTTCAATTGGATGGAAAGTGTGGAAGCATGTGTTACTGTTTATGATAAAATGATGATATATATGACCAAAAAATGTAGTTCAGTGATTTCTTTAATATTAGACTATTGAGTAGACGATTGTAGGTCTGGTAAAAGGCTGATGGCGTAGTCATTTTTTTTCTTTTTGATCTATAATTATCCATTGCTTGGACTTTTCCCATTTTGTTTTGTCACAGAGTTTGAATGCTACTGTATGCCACCATTTTAGCAAACTATACTAGAATTGTTTTGTTCCTTTTAGTTTTATTTTTTTCCTTTTATTTTAGTACTTGCATTAATTTGGTTACCTTTCTAATGCACTGTAGATACTTCATCTTGAACGGGATTGAAAGAGTTTTTCGATGTGTACTTTTGCCAAAACAAAATTATGTAAGTGACCTGTTGTGATTTCTACATGCATTTTGTGACATTAGTGAAAGAATTTAAATTTGTTCTACAGGGTTTTGTGGCATCCATGTTTATATTGCTCCTCATATTTTGGTATTTTCTTTGTAATTATCACATTGCTTGCTATTTAATTTTCAGCCAATGAGTATGGTGCGGAATTCATTTCGTGATCGGCGTGAAGGATATACTGATAAAGCAGTTGTCATAAGGTTCTTCCATTATATTATGTGCATATAGTTATTTTATGTGACATGTGCTTTAAAGAAATAAATCAGTATTGTCCACATCTATTCATTTTATCAAGAATTAAATTACTACCATTTCTTGTGTTTGCATTTTGTTTTTCTTTACATTTTTTTAAAATAGGTATGCCTTATGTATATGTAAATATATGGATAGA
The DNA here is from genome assembly GCA_021397835.1 of Moringa oleifera. Taxonomy (NCBI): domain Eukaryota; kingdom Viridiplantae; phylum Streptophyta; class Magnoliopsida; order Brassicales; family Moringaceae; genus Moringa; species Moringa oleifera. The sequence continues at coordinate 172,945 of JAJFZO010000184.1, read as the reverse complement.
TACATATACACACACAAGTGCCCGTAAGCATGCACACACATGTTTGTGTCCACATAGACTACACATAGAAAAATATGTTTATATTTTTATTAGGAAAATGCCTCATTATTCTCTGTTTTCTTTTGACTGTGTAAACTTTGTTCCCTTATTGTCTCAATTCTTGTGATTGTTTTAAAACTTATTTGATTACTCTAGTTGTGTTCTTGATTCCTTCATAGGTGTGTAAGGGAAGATCAATCGTCGGTAACGGTTAAAATGTATTACCTTCGTAATGGAAGTACAAGACTTGGGTTTTGGTAATTGCAACTTTAGCTTTTGAAGGATATGACATGTAACTTGCAATAATTGTGAAAGTCTAATACAAGCTATTGATATCCATAAATTTTCTTTTTGTAGGATACAAGGGAGGGAGTACTTGCTTCCTGTGGGCATTGTTTTGAAGGTTTTCTCTTGCTTAATATTTCCTTTAATAATTAGCTATTCTTGTACTTGTGGCTCTCTTGGGTATTTTTTGTAAAATAAAATCTCTTTTCTATCAAATATGTCTTTCTTATTCAATATGCTCCTTATGTGACATTATGAGGAGAATGGCTCATTAATATGTTAATCTTGTTCACGTACTATGTGTATAATAATATTTTAGTGTCAGTTGGAGTTCATCTTTGTATGATAAAAAATATATATGTTGTTGAGATTTATGATTTGGTTGCATGCCTTATTCCATATAATTTAGACTATCTTAGTTAAGTCCTTTTGTCTATAGATATAAATGGGTATGGAGGGCCAGAATACATGCCATTGTTTATGAACATATGTTGAGAGGTGTGGTATTCTAGTAGCGCATACACAGTTGATTTTGAATTTTATGTCATTGTAAGTTGAATTCATCTAGGTGTTAAAGAATATATATTTTTGGGTCAGAAACAAAATAATATATATTAAGTACAAGGCACCAAGGGGGTATCGCCCAGCACATGAATGATTTAGCTCTTATCTAAAAGTGAAAACATCTATGAAATAATTTATCTCTAACCACCCTAACGGGTTTTTCTTTCCCATCAAAGCCCCCTATTCCTCTCTTCTTACACTACCCACAAAATTAGGAGCTAGAATTAAATTAACAACATTATTTGTAACCCTTATAGTCCTCAAACCTGTTTAGGCCCTTAACTCATTTGCCACCAACCTTGCCATCTTGACCCATTACACTCAGCGCACTCTCCCGTAACTCTCTAGTCCAGTTGCACCAAAGCAGCACATGGTTCATGTTCTCTTCTTGTTCTTTGGATAAGAAACATCTCTTTGTTAATGTAAGACCTCGTCTTTTTAGATTATTAATAGTTAGATAAGACCTCTCCTTTGCAGATTATCAACAGTTAGAGGTCTGCCCCAACTTGCCTCCCATGCAAAAAATGCCACTTTAGTAGGTGCTCCTGCCTTTTATATTAATTTCCAAAGAATTCTTGTGACCACCTCTTAAAGAAAGATTTTATCGAGAACTGTCCCACTTTGTCCCCACTCCAAATTACCCCATCTTCCTTTATCAAATTTGGTTTGAACTTGTAAATATACTTCAAAATCTCACTTTCCAATCTTGCATGTCCCTCTTAAAACCTACCTCCCACATTGCCTCCCCACTATTTGAAGCAATGTAGTTGCTTACCCATGCCTTTGTTGCATACAAGAAAATACATTTCCAGTAAAGTCTCCAAAAGTGGTCTATCACCATGCCATAAGTCTTGCTAAAACTTAAGGGTGTTGCCTTTCCTAATTTTAAATCTCATAAATGGTATGAACTCCTACCATCTTCTAATGGCCCTACATACTCCGGTACCATAGATTTCATTTTCCAACTTAGTTGCCTACCCCTTTCCTATTGCTCCATATTTTGTCCCCACCACTTTTCTCTATAGACTGGAATCCTTCCGCCATGAATCTTGAAAGCTATTTCCTTAAGAGGGCCTTATTAAAAGAAGATGAAGGTTTAACCCAAAGTTCCTTATTACATATTAGTTGCCTCACAATCTTCCATCTAACAAGATGGTGTTTGAAATCATCACTTTAACTTCCCCATAGAATGCGTTTTTGTGATTGTTCTAACTTCTTTTTTACCATCTTGGGCATTGAAACATGTAGCAAACCATAAGACTTGAGAGAATGCTTTTTAAAAGTGTTAATCTTCCCCTTTTGGAGAGGTATCTCCTTTTCGATCCCCTCTTTCACCTCGCTAGTTTCCTTTCAAACCTTTCTATTTATTGAATTCTACAATGACATTTCCTTGTATTTAGCACTAAGGGGCAAACCTAGATGTTGGATTGGAAAGGTCCCCAACTTACATCCCAACACTTTGATAGGCTGATTTCCTTCACACCCTCCTTCGTGTAATAAGCTCTTTTTTTTTAAAAAATTAATCTTCAATCCTAGTACTGCCTTGAAGCATGGGAGAACACTTCTCAAGTTGATTAATTGATCATCTTTTGCCCTACAAAAAATAATATAGTACAAGAGATGAGCAATCTCTACCTTTGACCACAGCTTATCCACTTTAAATCCTCGTAAAAGCCCATTTTGTAGCTCTTTGTCAAGCCTTTTTTCAAGAGCCTCCATTATTATAAAAAATATTAATGCTGACAATGGGCCTTCTAGTTGGTTTGAAAAAACTACAAGGACTTCCTTTCACCAGAGTAGAAAAAGACGGTGTAGAAATATACCACTTGATCCATCTACATCACCTCTGACCACTCCTTTTCAACATATAAATAAAAAAAATTGCAAGCAACATGATCATATGCTTTCTCCATGTTCAACTTACGTATCACCCTTTTTTTTCTCATTTTAATTTGTCGATCAACAACTTCATTTGCAATCAATGAGACATGAAGGAATTGCCTTTCACCTTAAAAGCATTTTGGCTCAGACTAGTTACTTTTTCCATTACTTCTTTAAATCTCCTCAATAGGACTTTCGTTACCAGTTTGTAAACCTCCCACAATACTAATCCGTCAATAGTATTTAATGGTATTAGCCCCCACTTCTTTGGAATCATCACTAAAAAAGTGGAATTCAATGAGCTCACAAACTTGCCGCTATCATGGAACTCCTTGAACAACCTTATTATGTCTTCCTTAACTGTTGCTCAATTTACTTTTAGGAAAGTCATGGTGAATTTGATTGAGCCTAGCGCTTTATCCCATTTGCAAGCCTTAAGTGCCATTAGCACCTCCTCTTCCTCGAATGGCCTTTCTAACTTTTCTTGCATTTCATTTTCCATCCCATTGAATTCCAACCCATGTCAGTCTTCATTCCTATTGCTCACTATATAATTGTCTACAATAATTGGTAACTCTCATTTTTAATTCCTCTTAATCTTCCACCATAATCCCATCGAGTTTCATCGAACTAATAAAGTTACTATTTGAGTATAAGTTTGCCGTGCGATAGAAGAAACTAGTATTTCGGGCGCCTTTCTTTGGCCGAAGTGCCCTTGATTTTTGGCTCCATGGTATTTCGTCCATTTTAAAAACTTAGGTCACTTTTTGCAAATCTCCACCCTTTTTGCCCTCAACTCCTTTAGACCCACACCAAGTTTTTTCCTTTTCCTTCACCTCCATTAACTCCCTCCATAAGCTTTCCTTCCTTTTCCTTACATCTCGAATTGGTCTTTATTCCACTTCTTTATGTTAATCTTGAATTCTTTTAGCTTGCATGCCACAACATAACTTGCATGCCCACTTATTTTTTTTTCCTCCCACAACTCTTGACAAGATGATTGAACCCTTTTAAAAAATATAGTTAGTGGATGTCTAGGAAAAACATATTTTGAGTGGTGCTAGCCTTTTATTTATAAGATCTTGCACTTACGTTAGCATCTTTCTCTCTCTCTCTCTTCCCCTCTCCTTCTCCTTTTTATATTCTTTTGATGTTAGAGCATTTAATTATAGCAGGGCAATGATCATTTTACTCTTTTATGGTTATGTATAGATCTCATCGCAAATCAAGGATTTGTCCTAGGGATCTTTTGCTTTCATTCTTCTAAGGACATTAACTATATGCATAAACATATATGTATGTATAGGTCAGTAATACTTTATTACGCATGTCATTGCTAGTAGTTGTATTTTAGGAAGAAGTGATATTGAATTCAACACTTGATTTATTTCAAAGCGTGAATTTTGATGATTTGTTCCAACGGTGGTTTTCTTCATTTAGGAGGCAGCTTAGGGTAAACTTTTAACATTGAACAACTTACAAATGAGAAGAGTTACTTTAGCCAATAGTTGTTTCTTGCGCAAAGAGCAGGTTGCTGTAGTGTATCATATATTGTTATGGTGCAAATGGTGTAGACAAATATAAGAGGTTGTGCTTTACTTTGATAGGGCAAGAAGGGGTGGTCTCAAGCTCGATGTCTGTTGAATTAAGGGCATGGGCAGGTTTTAAAGTTGATAAACAAAGAAAAAAGCTCATTGCATTGGTTCCTCATCTCATTTTTTGGTTAGCATGGGCGAGAGGAATAGGAAGGCTTTAAAACACCGGTTATAGTATTTGGAGTAAATGGATTCACCCTTAAAGTTATGGACAACGTGGAATTCTTTTGTAAATAAGGAGGACCTTGTAAATTTTATATATGTCCTCAACTCTTATTAGAAACTAACTATTATGTAAATGGGTGGCACCCTTTGTTTTTAATGAAAATAAAAAATGTGGGAATTCATTAACCAGTGAATATGATGGAGGATTTAGTTACATGTGAATGGAAACTTTCTTGTTTGGTTCTAAATGAACTCAAGGAATAAATAAGAGGAAATAGGCAGAACCAAATTCTTGATAACGAGTAAATAAGGGTGTTTGATTTTAAAAAAAGAAGGAATAAACAAGGGTGAGCTTCCAAAAGAACCCAACAAGAAGATTTCAAGAGAGAAGGGAGAATGCATCAAGGTTAACATAAGGATGGAGCAATTGATAACAGTGGGATAACAAACGGGCTTCAAATGGTTATGCTCAAGGTCTGAGGAGAACAATGTTTTGAAGCATTGTAGTGTTACACTGGTTCTAGTGATGGCAATGAATTGGGTTGCTCAAACGGTGTGAGACAAGGTTATGTAATAAGGAAGGAACAATAGTAGATTGTTGTTTATTGATAGCTACAGAGGAATGTCAAAAGAGTGTGGAAGATTCTTAGGTTGATGTTTGAAGCTTGAGGAGCAAGCCTATAGGCTAGTTGTTGAAATTGAAAGTAGGAAGGGGTATAGTAATCTCAAGGATATGAGAGGGTTAAGTTGGAGAAGGGTAATCGGATGTTGGTAAGGAATTGAAAAGATTGCAGGTTGAGGTCAAATACGACAAGTGAGAAAATATGGTGGCTTCAGCGTGATGGGATTTGTACATGTGGGTTGGGGGGGGGGGAGGGAGTCAAGACTAGATATGTGGGATAATATCTTGGAATATGAGGGGTCTAGATGACATTGAGAAGAAGTGGTGGTTAAGTATTGTTTGAGAAAGTGGAAATGAGATGTGGTACTAAGAAAATACAATAACGAGCATGAATGGAGGGGCTTGCCAAGCTTATGGGGACACTAAGGTATTGAATGTTTGGCAATAGAATATTGGACAACTTCTTGGATTATGATTAGTATTGTGTTATCATTGGCCTTTAGAATTGAAGATACTAAGTCGGAATGGGTTTTCTTGAGAGTTGTATGGCAAGAGTGAAGTTGAGCTTGGTGGGGACTATTGGTGGACTTAAAAAGTAGTAAAAAAGAGGTGGGACATGTGTTGGGTTTCAGGGGTGCTTTTGACATGGTTCTTCACTAACACACTAGAGTTGGGTGAGTCAAGGCTAGCTCATGTGGATTCTTGGATATTGTTATGGAGCTTGAATTAGTCAATTTACCCCTAGTAACGGGATTGTTTACATGGTCTAACTTTCAAGAACGATCCTCATTATCAAGAATAGTTAGATTCTGCTTAACTTGTAACTAAGAAGGTTTTTTCCCAACATTCTTGAGAAGTTACTACCAAGATTGATGTCAAATCATCACCCAATGATTTATAGGTGTATGGATGAGTTGGTCCTATTCAGGTATTGAGAGTGGAAGGTTTAGGGAGCTAGTTAAAAAATGTGGGGAGGCTCTACAAGTCGAAGGACACTAGTTTCGCAATGGAAAAATAAATTCAGAGGCTTGATAAGGGAAATAAACGGTGGAATAAAGATGAATTTGGCAACATAGAAGGGAAGCATGAGGACGTAATGAAAAACAAGATTAAAAAGAAGTGGCAAGGTTTCTCAAATTGAAAGAGATTTCTTGGAAACTCATGAGCATTGTAGTTAAAATAGGGAGATAGGGGCACGAGATTCTTCCATTTCTTAGCTAATGCCTGTAAAAGGTTTAACATGGTGGACTTTTTTTTTTTTGTGGGATAAAAGATGCAGCTCGTGGACCCAAAATGGTGGAGGAGACAAAGTGGTTTGTGAACTTAACAAGAGTTGATCATAGACATAAAATCTTTATTCAAAGCCTTAAGAGACATGTTAGGAGAGGGAGATGGTGAGGACTTCCTCTAAAAGGCCATTTGGAGAAAATGGATTCTGAATAAAGTAGGTTCTTTATTTGGGAGGTTGTTTGTGAAAAGATGTTGACTGTTGATAGCCTTAGAAAGAGGGGAAGAAATTTGGTTCATTTGGTGTTTCCTTTGCTAGTAAGAGTGTAAGAAAGGTACTCGATGGTGTACTTGGTCAACAAAGTTATATGACATGCCTTATCCATTTTAGGATTTGTTTTGGGTGGTGTTGAACTTTATTGTCAAGGAGCTGAAAGTTGGTTGGGCTTAAAGAGGCCCAAGTAAGTGAAAGAGGCTATCCTTATGGTCTTGCTTACCATTGTATGGTTGATTTGTGGGGGAGGAATAGGACAGCTTAGGGGGTAGAGATGGATATTTCTTTTGTAAAGCATATTTGGTTACATGTACTAGAAACTCTGGTCTCAGGGAATTTTTTGGTTTATGAAGAAGAAATTCTAGATTTTCTTAGTTATAATCCTAGATTCTTTTAGTTACTGTCTTTCGAAGTAATGTACGCATAAAATGGTGGCGCACCATTGGTCCCTTCTCGATAGTACTTTTGTTTCTTATTAGAAAGGGATTAGGACTTCATCATAGTGGTTGATAATATAACCCTTCTCCTCGATTTGTGTTTTGCCTCTGTTTTGTCCACCCTTGGATATTGATTTCATTTGAATGGTTTCTAGTTTGGCTATGCATGGAGTATTATGTTCAACCTTGACCATGGCGTTCTCTAACAAGACTTTGATTTTGAAGGCTTGGCAGTGGTTTTGTATTTTATTAATTGGTTTAATTCTTCTTTACCGGTATATCAACAATAACATGAGATATCAAACTTTTAATTTAATGTTTATGTTTGTTGGTTTTTCTTCTTGAAATTGTGTGACTTTGACTTATTGCTAAATTCCCTTGGGTGTATGCATATAGGATTTTGGGGAAGCATATATTCTCACTAATGACATTAAAATTTAGCTTATTACCAAGATTATTGACAACTTCTGAAAAAACAAGTGCTTGAGATGGTCGGGATTATAGTGCTTCCATTTTTTTTTTTTTTTAATTTTTCTTTTTGGCTTCTCTACATTCATATTGTTATTCCTCTTGGTTGTTATTACCAGGCTCTCACTGAAACTAATGATGATGAAATACATGAAAATCTGAAATGCTGCTACAATGAGAAACATGGGAGGCTACAAGGAGCTGTCGGCACTCAACTTTTTCGTGAAAGGGCCAAAATTATTCTTGACGAAGTTCGGGATTTATCTCTTTTCACTCGTGAACAGTGTCGACAACACATTGGTAAAACAATATATCATGGGTTTTTGGTCTAACATGTGCATCATGTGGTTACTTAGTCTATTATGTTAAACCATCCATGTTAATTTCTTTCATGTGACTGTAGGGGAGCATTTCCAACCTGTTATGGAAGGACTAGAAAGCGAAAGTCATTCCATTGTAAGTTACCCCATTTGGTTTCTGAAAGCGAAAAGGGCAATAAATAATTTATGAATAAACTCTGTGAAGGTCTTTCTTTTTTTTTTGGCTTCTAGAGAGAGTTTATGTTCCATAATTTAAGATCGATTTTGTTTCTTTTGTAAATGTTTTATCTTTTTAGGTTGCTGACTCAGTTCTGAGGGATTACATGTTTGTTCACCTTGACAATGATGATGACAAGTTCAATTTGCTCATGTTAGTGAAACCTTCTCCTTGTTAGCTTGTATTTTGTATTTTTGAAAACCATGCTGCCATTTTCTGCAGAGGCTCACATTTAAAGCTGTTATTTTGTTGGAAGATTATAATATTTCTCTCTGTTTACCTTCTCCTCTTCAGCTTTATGGTGCAGAAACTTTTCTCACTTATAGATCAGACTTCTTTGCCAGACAACCCTGATTCCCTGCAAAATCAGGAAATCTTACTTCCTGGTCACCTGATTACCATTTATCTCAAGGTAGAAACTGCAGCTGTAAACACTTGAGAAAAATGTTTGTTTATGGAAGTTATGGATTAACAGGCTGTAAAGTTTTAAATCAAACTACTTAGATGTATTGTATTTTCTCACTAAGTTCAATTGGACTGGGCCCATGCTGATAACCAACCCAATGCTGAATTCGACTGGATTAGATAAGTGTTAGTTATTTCTTCTTTCTCTTGCTTTCAACTCAGATCATAACTTTTATCTTCCTCTAAATGCTTTTCAACATGAGAATGAAGGGAAACTATTAATTGCAACCTTCTTTGTTGAACTAAAATGCGGGAATGCTGAAACTACCGATCTGAAAAATCATATATTGCATTAATGATGCCATTGCTGTATATAAATCTCTTACTTTGGCCGGGACACACCAAATGTACGTGGTGGTGTAAGCCCATTAACATCATGTGAATAGTCTCACTAACTTGTAGGTGCTCCCCGAATAGGGAGCTGCTCTGTTTATGGACAGTCCTAATTGGCCTTGCTGCCTTTATCTCTTAGGAGTGATATATGAGACACATGTATTTTTGAAAGAGAGGATATAATATTGAAAGAGAGAAAGGACATTATGCATTGCGTGGTTAGTTTGAATGCTTAAAAGGCTCGGACCCATCTTTATTTGAAGTTTCTATCAACTGGATTGTCATGCTTTGTTATAGCCGTTGTGGCATTATATTCGTGATATTAGATTATATTTTTCAGTATTCTGGTTATCAATAGATTGAGAGGTGAATAGTTGTCCCATTGTATCGATTATTGTGGTTTTCAGGAAAAACTAGAAGATTGGCTGCGCAAAGCAAAAAGGGCTCTCCAAGATGAGATTAATAACAAAAGCAAGGATTTTAAGTTTGAAAGCTGTATGTTACGTTCTTTCCTTTTTGCTGCTGAATAATTTCTACGTGTCCCTCTGCATGTTATACATCTCTCCCCAAAAAATTTTTGTGGGTTTCCTGATGCTTAGGTATGTCGGAAGAATTGGCTCTTCTGGCTTTCGACTGATGTTGAACGCGTTTTCTTTTTTCTTCTTTTTTGAGAGAGAGTGATGGATACACATTTGGATGCCATTTCCATGTCAGGGAAAAATGGGGAATGCAGGATTTCTATATTTGGGCTAGCATTGAACCTAATTTTTTAAGCTTTTGGTCTAAGGTGCTGCCAGACCCATTATATGAGGCCTGGTGTGAATATTTTCCTTGTCGTGCAAGAGTATTCTCGGTTTCATTCTTGCTGATAATGACAATGTTAATGGTTTACTTTTGAATGATGATAATTGTCACTATTATGGTGGTGAATGTTGCCTTGGTAACAATTATGGTTTTGACGGTAGTAATGTCACCAAGTTATGCATGATAAGGAAAAATGTTGAAGAAACTGAAAAATCAATCGTATTCATCATTCAGCTGATATATTCTGTTTACAGTCACCATTTGGCATTTCGATTGGAACTGATAAGTTTTTAAAGGTATACTGCTGTTGAAAATGAATGCCTTGTCCAAATACAGTTATCAAGCACCTTTAGTCAACAGCTTACCAGTTATAAATCCTTTCTGTGATAATGAGTCCTGAGAAACTATGAGTTCTTTTCTTGTGTTTTTGTTTATTTTATTTTGACTTTTTTTTTGGGGTTTTTTTTTTAAGGGGGGGGGGGGGGGAGAAGGAGGATGGGGAGAACAGTGGGAAGTTCATGTTAATATTTTTATCACTTTGGCAATGCAGTAGGTGATGTGAAGAAGATCATGGCAAAGAATCCTTCAAAGAGTATTGGTGGATCAGTTGAGACTATGTTGAAAACTGGAAGACTTGCTACGCAGTCTGGTCTAGACTTACAACAGGTATCCTTCCTTTTGATAAATAATAATAAGAAGATGAAGGGAACAAGCAAAAGTCGATACTGGAAAGAATTAAAAAAAAATGTATTTCTTCTGTTAAAGAAAATGTAAAGATTCAAACAAACTCTGAGAGGGATATGATACTGCATGATGCTGTTTCATCCATTGAAGAAAGCAAGTTATGCCATAAAACCTTTTTTTTTTTGCGGCTCACAATAGTTTGATCAGATCTTGATTTATTGTTATGTAAGATACTTCTATCAGCTTAGGCTAAGTGTATGCCATTAGGTGTCGTTGGTCTCCAATTGCTTATATGATATCTAGCATTGTGGACTTGCCTTCAAAATTTTCTCTTCCTATGCCACCTTCTATGTCAAGTCAAGAATGTATAAAGGATTGATTGTTATCTAATATTCACCTGTAATAGGGCTAAAACAAGCTGATCAAATTTCTAGACATACAAGCTGGGCCATGTCTATATTGGGGTTGGATTTGATTGGAGCTTAAGAAGTCTTGAGTTCATCTTGTAGAGGTCTTGTGAGGCTCAGGCTGAGTTTGGTTTGAGGTCAATGAGCCCATTGAGCTTGAGTAATTGAAATGTTGTATCACCATATTAGTGACATTTGTGAGCAACGTGGAACAACAAGAGTAATTGGTAAATGACAGTTGATCTTTTACATTGTGTTCCAACTCCCAACTCAGTCTTGGAAATATAACAAACAAACCGAACTACCAGTAGAACATTGATGACCCAAAAGCAGCCCTTGAGAAGGCAAAATCCATCCCTAGATGATGAGGGATGTGAAGAACAAATCTGCTAAATTGATATGCTAAATTGCTCAGAGTTGCTTTTGGGAATGGAAATTTGTCTGTGGGGTAGAAATTTTAGATGCATGTATTTGAAATTGGAAATTCATGCATTTAGAATTTTATTGTTCAGGTAAAATTTGATGGCTAAGGATTTCAAATGGATATACAAGTTCATTTTGTGGATGGTCTCAAATTCAAATCTCTATGTTTAGAACTATTTGCTCTGTGATTATTTCATTGTTCATAAGCGCCCATGAACAGAAGCTGAAAAAATGTTTGGGTCTATGGACAAATGTTTCTTTGTGTTTCATTTGCTCATCTTCGGAAATGGAATGTAAAGAAAAATTAGTTTGAAGTTTATGGTAAGATGAATATAGACCAAATAACAGTAAAAGAGAGACAAAAACCAAGTTGACAAGGACATAGTCCTAGTACCTCCTTTTTTTTTTTTTTTTTTTTCAGTTTTAAGTCTTCATATCTAGCGTGTGAACGCCAGGCTATATCCCTGTTTTATACCATTGAGAGAGCCATTACATACTTGCTTGGTACTTCGCTTGAATTAAAAGGGGATTTGCCATGGATGCACTTGTTGTATGCAGCTGTGACGTGCACCTTGCACATTTAAGCACTCTACAGTGCATCTTACATTTTTGCTAAAAATCAAAGAGTTTTATCCAAATTAGTGGAATACTTTTGCACATCCTACTTGTTTGAGCATGCATAACCATCACTTGTTCGTGTTTCACAGAATTATTATACTGTAAAGATGAAATTATTTTTGATTTGGTGGATGGCAAATTTGCCAATCAAGGGTACATTTGTAATCTTAGCAAATAAGTTCTTTGATAACAACATAAAGCATGTGCATACTCATACTTTCCTTGCATGTACTTAGGGTCCATTAATTTTAACCCTATTCACTCGAAAAGATAGGTATTGGATTTAGCTGAGTATACCATGCACTTTTGATGTGCAAACTAGATTTAGATAAAAATTCAGGCTGAATGCAATTGCAAAATCCTGAAAAGAAATGATATCCTTTTAGTTTAGGGCCCTATGTTTTTGTATGTAAAAGCTTTTCGTTCATATTCTCTTAATCTCCTCTTTATGAATTCCAAACCATCCACACATCTCTGTGAAAATTTTCTATTTGGGAAGGAAGCAGCTATTCTGCTAGAAAAGTTTGGGTACTATTCCCTAATTTGATCCTAATTTAACTAATGTCACCATAGCAGATGGCAGTGGTAGGAAATTGGGCAATTTTAAGTATCACATCAGGGTTGTTTTATTTTATATATATATATATATATATATTTTTTTTTTCTGGTTACTTGAGAGGAACTAGATCCATGCAAAATCTTGTCAACAATATGAAAATGGCATGTTTGTTACGTTTGGGGTTTCTTTCATGCCATTGTATGCTTTGGGTGAAGATGTTCTCTGTTGCCAGGCTTCTTGACCCTTTATTGTGTTTTGCTGCTCGGTATTTTGTTATTGTGTCGTATTATTATTTATTGGTTTTCTTTTGCTTCATTAGAGAGCTGGTTACACGGTTCAGGCTGAGAGGTTGAATTTTCTTCGTTTCCTTTCCTTTTTTCGATCTGTTCATCGAGGTGCCTCGTTTGCTGGGCTTCGCACAACGAGTGTGCGGAAGTTGCTGCCTGAGTACGTTTTGCTTGCTTTTGATGTATAACCTTCTTGCATAGTTATTTTTTATATTGAAATCATGCTTCTTTTTCCCCTTTTTGGTTTTCGTGATGCACAGATCTTGGGGTTTCCTTTGCCCTGTGCATACTCCTGATGGGGAGCCTTGCGGGTTGTTGAACCATATGACTTGTACTTGTAGTAAGTTCTTTTTTATTTTTTCAGTTACAACGATATGCATCATAATTTCTGTCAATTGTTATTGACATCTTATGGAATATGTGACAGCCTTTTCTTTTTAATTTGGTGTGTATACTTTTTAAGTTGAGTACATAAGTTGTGTAGAAATTAAGAACTCCATAATAACTGCAGTAAGTTTTTCATGTAAGCAATTCCTTTTGGAGCAACTTGTCATAAACTTGGAAACCAAGGGTACTCAAACCCTTGTTAAACGCAGAACTTTTTTCATTAGTGGCAACATGTTTCCTCGTTGGAATTTTCATTGTTAGAGCCATTTGATCAGAATATTTTTCCTTTATTCTTAATTGAGATAGTATTTGCTAAAGTTAACATGGTTTTACCTGGTATGCATCCATAGCTCCGAAACAACCATGTGTTTTTCCATGTTGAGTTTGAATTTTTATTGATATTGTGCTCTGTGAATTACAACTCAATGGGATGTGATGATGGACTCTTAAAAGTGATTTTCTTTCCCTTTACATTGTAGCACATTGCATGACTGCTTTCATTTTCTGGTGAAAATTCATTTACTTTTTTGGTGCTATACACTTCAAACTTTGGCCTTTCTGATTGATGAACCTGAGCAATTGTAATGATGGTGAATAACCACTTTTGTACTTTTTTCCATTTGTTTGAATTGTGTGAGTGCTTTCATTTTCTCATGAAAATTAAATTGTTTAATCATCTTTTATGTGCTGTACACTTAAAAATTTATTTCAGATTTTTGGTGTGCATGGACCACTCTTAACTGCTGAACTATGCAGAGTGTGCTCATATTATGTTCTATTTTTGTATCCTATTGTTCTGTTATTCTGAATGACAAGCTTCATAATAATCATTGCGCTGCCTTCTGTACAAAATGTGTCATACTGTATACACTGCTAAACTCTTTTATGTACTGATCCCTAATTTTGAGTTTTTTTTTTACTATGTACACTTAATATTTTCTTTCGTATTTATTTATTTATTACCAGCTCGCTTATCATGGGTGAGAGATCGAATTTTCTTATTTCCTGTGTTGCAGGAGTTACATCATATTTCGATTCACAAGGAAATATTAGAGACTTTCTCAAATTAAGAAAGTCTATCATTGATGTTCTAGTTGGGGTTGGAATGGTATCTTCAATACCAAAGCTTGTCCGAGCTGGGCCTCCCGAAGTTCTTCCTGTTCTATTAGATGGTCGTGTTGTTGGTTCTGTATCTTCCAGTGTAGTCGTGAAAGTTGTCTCTTATTTACGGAGATTGAAAGTGTCAGCTGCTTCATTGGTTTGTCTTGTTAAAATTTCTTCTCTTGCTCTGCTGCCCGCCCCTCTCCACAAAAACTGAAAACAATTCCTTCCTTCAATTCCTTTTCTAATGAGTAAACAAATATTTTCTTACAGATCCCCAATGACCTTGAAGTGGGATATGTCCCTTTTGGCATGGGTGGAGCATATCCTGGGTTGTACCTGTCAACATCTCCTTCAAGATTCATTCGTCCTGTGAAAAATATTTCCATTCCTTTTGAGGGAAATCAAAATATTGAACTTGTTGGGCCATTTGAACAGGTAAGTCCAGGATTCATTTCCTTTACTTCCCTCGGTAACCCATCAAATGAATCTTTTGTCATGTAACATATGCACCACAAATTTTGGTGTCTGATTGCTTTATTTACATCTTGTTAGGTTTTTATGGAAATAAGATGCCCTGATGGTGGAAATGGAGGCAGAAGTAATGGATTCCCTGCAACTCATGAAGAAATTCATCCAACTGGAATGCTCAGTGTGGTCGCTAATCTTACACCTTGGTCAGATCACAATCAAAGCCCACGTAATATGTACCAGTGTCAGGTTTCTCTCTTGTTTTGGCCAGAAGCCGTTTTTTTTTACCTACTTTATGTTCTATACTTTACTTTCTTAATTTTTTTTTGGGTTGTCTAGATGGCAAAACAAACAATGGCTTTCTCTTCACAAGGAATTCATTTTCGTGCTGATCAAAAGCTATACCATCTTCAGGTTTCTTTTCCTTTTATTTTCTTATTTTCTGTTCTTTTCTTCTCTTTTGTTTTTATAAATGGTGGATGCTTGGCAAAACTACTGTGTTCTTGGTCTTGGAGTTTCTATTTTGCCTTATGTGTCTATGTACGAATATATGCGCTGATCTAGAACTTCAGATGTCAGATTTTTTATTGTCTATGATTTATTGTCTATGATTTCCAAAGTCAGATTTTTTATCTTTCTTAACATTGTTATTGGAAACATGTCAGGTTATTGTCTGCCAAAATTCTTAGAATTAAGTTAAAACATCTACGTTATGTTATAATCTTTCTAGTTTCTTGCAAGTGAAGATGTTAGTTGAAGGTCAGAGTAGCACTACTTACACTGTTTTCTCCCCTTGTATTCCTGCATTACTTGCTTTGGGATCATGAATTTGGTACCAATTTGACTTAGTCTTACACCAATCAAAAGCAGATGGATTACGGATTTGTTACATTCTTCCTTAAGGAACAATTGAAAGAGTTTTGAAGTGTGCCTACCACGTGGTTTCTTGCCTTTGAGTCATAGTGGAACAAACTTTCTAAAGAGTTCCATATGAATTGGCATATACTGCTATTCGTGGGAAGTCATTGCTTCCTTGTTTAAGTAAGAAGTCATTGCTTCCTTGTTTGATTAAGAAGTCATTGCAGCATACCTAGATGTGGAAGTGTCACTAAGGCCTAAAATGCTCTGAGCATAATAAAGAATGCAATATGTCAAGGGTTTATAATTAGCTAAGATAGAGATTTATGTTGCAAAAAAATGTGTAAGAAATCCTGAAATTGATTGCTAATGTTCATGTCCAGAAATTGATTACTAATGCTCATGTCCTGAAAACATGCTTCACATACTAAAATATTGCTGCAATGATCTTTTGTTGTTTCAGACAATTTTCCATTAAGTTTATAAATTAGTTTCATAATGAATTTCTGATGTGACTTTGTTATGGTACAATTGCTTCACGTAAAGAGCATAAGTTTTTCACTGAAGTCTTAGCACATGCAGCATAGTTTGTGACTATGACTGGAGTGTATGTGAAGTGCTGATCACAGTCTCATGAACTTGTGCCAGTAATATCTGGTTAACTTTTTTATATTGCTTTCACTTTGTGCTGATTTGCATGGGCACATCATCAGTCTTGTTCATCTTGTGCCTTCTTTTGACTGCTGTTTTGCCTTTCATCCTTGTGGTTAACTGCTGAAACACATGCACTTTTACTGAGTTTCCCTTTTTCTCTTTTTTTTTTTGTTTTGTTTTGTTTGTTTGTGTTTTTTTTTTTCCCTTTTTAAAGCTGTAGACTAAATATTTAAAAAGCCTTATTTCTTAGACTAAATGGATACCTCTCATGGGAGCAACAGTTTTTGGTTTCTTAAGGCTTTCTACATAGATTATACTTTCCAAATAGATGCTCTCCTTGGTTTCATTCCCTGAAGTTTCACTTTTGCTTAAATGGTACTGGTTATTTGCAAATTTGATGCAACATAGTGATGTCCTTGAGTTATTCATTTCCAGCAGGTGGCACTTGGGTCCTGTAGTAACTGTGAGGCACTTCAATTGGAATAATTGAAGCTAAACTCTCTCTCTTTTTTTTTTTTTCATTTACATCACAAGTGAAACTAAAACTGGTGTATTTATTTCATGTACAGAGCTAGAAAGTTGCTGTAGTGGATGGGACTGCAAACATGTATAATGAGTTATTTTTTAATAACTACCAAAGCAATATATCTAATAAGCAGGTTTTACAAGATCATGTTTTTAAGAATGTTCTCCTAGGAAATTAGTAGAGGAGATTCATTTGACTGGGGAGTTTAAAATCCATTATTTCCAAGTTTTGTTGGGCGAGAGTGATTTTTTAAGTATTTAAATGGGGATGAGGGGTCAAAGTATCCACTTAAAATTCCGATTCAAAGTTTGGAATCTAAAAGTTCTGAATTTTGGATTTGTAGAGTTCTCATTAAAACAAAACAAAGTACACATGATTGGTTTGTCTCTCATCTGCCAGTTCTTTTCTATATAGCATGTTTCTCTATCCCTCTTCCTTTCTCTTCTTCACACTTACACATACATTGGAGAACCTTTTTTATCTATGAAAACATTTTCTGTTTTCAATTTGTGGTTTTGTTATTTATTTTTGCTAATTCTGTCTTTTATATATGTAATATAATATTTTGTTAGCTTATAGGCATAATGGCTTTGGTAGCTTTTGTTATTTTACTTAAAAAAAGTGTCGTTGAAGTACCTCTAGAAACTATTAGTATTTTTATGCAAATTTTCTTGCCTACATTGCTTCTTAATTTGACATAAGCTATTGCTTGGGAAATTTTTTCTGATTGCCGGGTCATGTGCAGTTGTTTTTGAGATTCTAATAAATTAGAGATGAATGTTTATGTTCGTAAAAAGAAAAAACATTATTCTTACTTTTAAATTGCTTTACTGAATAGTGAAACTTTAGATCTTACTGTCAAAAATACTTTGTTTACTAAAAGTTATCCATACAGTATATATTAAAGATTCTTTATTTTATAATCCCAACATTTTGAATCACTATGTTTTAAATCTGTGCATATAAATTCTCAACATTTTGGAATTCTCTATCCAAATACAGTGTAAAACAATTCTCTAGGGCAGTTAGTGTGGTGCAGCAGAAGGTTTGCTTCAAAACAGAAGCGAAATAAAATAAAAGAACAAACCCAAAGGCTAAACCTTTAGAGGAAAATTTGATGAATTGTATTGAAATTGCCTCTAACTATTACAATAGGTCTTTGAATAATGCAAAGAAATAAACTAAGAATAGGAAATACAGAAAGAAAAGGAAAACTAGAAATAGGAAACTAACTAAATGGGAAACTTGAGAGAATAGGAAACTGACTAAATGTGAAACTAAGATATCTAATCAAAATAGGACATTAGCTGAAATAGGACATTAGCTGAAATAGGACATTATGTTAATGTGTACTACATCATAGTGCTTCCTTGTTGGCTGTGGGGGAGAAGCTTTCGATATTTTATCTTCCCATCTAGTGCTTCAAATCAGCGTTTATCTGTTAAGAGGTGATATCCTAGAAAACGACAAATTTGTTCGAGAGTAGCATATAGCTGTGCAATTTCGTGGTGATTGGTCTGAAACTTACTGAGTTACCGGTCATTGGCCACATTTTACTATGGCTTTCTTGTTTCATAATTACAGAGGAAAAAAGGAACTAATTGTTAAGGTTCAGCATGCAGAAGATTGTGTTCCTTCTACCTAAACAGGTCTTTTCTTCCAATTTGAATTTTGTTAAAGAAATTTATTGGTCATGACAGACTCCTCAAACTCCGATTGTGCGCACGGGTGCATATACGAAGTACAACATTGATGAATATGCAACAGGGACAAATGCTATAGTTGCAGTCCTGGCATATACAGGGTTAGAATTTCAGACGAGTATATGAATATAATTTATCATATAGTAGGATTTATTATGATATTGATGTTATAACATATGTAAATCCCCTGTTTTCATTTCTCAGTTATGATATGGAGGATGCCATGATTTTGAATAAGTCATCTGTGGATCGTGGGATGTGTCATGGACAAATATACCAGGTCTGTCTGTCTTTGGCTTGGTTTAGTCCTTTTCCTTTTTTTTTTTTTTTTTAAGGGTTACTGTCAGTATTTCAATTGTTGGACTCTCATCACCTTCTTGCATCTCTTTTTGGTTATATTCTAATTTATAAGCTAGTCGTACCAGTTATTTTCTTTATATTGGTGATTAGCATTCTTGTGTATGTCACTTCATCCACTTATGTTACATGCACAAATATCTGGGAATCTATTTATATCTGTGCATGCATACAGAACCTGTTATAGTATTATCCTCATTCTTAGAAAGTGGTTTTCCTCCTTTCATGATTTTCCTGTTTTACATTGTTTACGGGGGGGAAAAAAAATCTTCAATGAATCTTTTTGAAGCTTCATTTTTCCTGGAAATAAATGTCAGGAAGAACTCCCTCAAAGTTGCCTCAATGCAGAGGGCGGACCAATCAGGGACAATGTCCCAGGTTCGAGCTGTCAGGCAATGTTTTCAAAGAACAAAAATCAATGTTGTTCCTGGAGTTTGTCTAGTGGGGGGTGGGCTGCCTCTTCGAGTTTATCATGCAGGGGTCGGTACACGAAACGCCTGCCTTGGGTGGGTACTTGATATCAAAAAATAAAAAATAAAAGATTATATACTTTGTTTTCCGTAATCAAAAGCAGTCATGATGAAACTTGGAAATTTCTTTACAACTTGGAATTTCTTGGGTTTTTTAAAAATCCTAGTTGGATCATATGTAGTTCATAAATTAAAGGGGTTCGCAATATTAGATTAACTAATCTTAAGGGATTGTATTGAGGTAGGGTTCTATTAACTAGTCCTTCCAAGTTTGATTTCTGTTCCAAACTATAATAGTAGGGATTAATCTCATAATTGGTTGATTGAATTGATCCGTGAGATTAAGCTGAGATTGCGTTGTCAAAAATTAAAATACTCTTTATTACAGGAAAATTAGATTGAGTTTGAATAATATTTTAAAGCAACTTTGAATTGTACGTATAATCTATATATATGTTTCTTTTGTTTCTTTTTTTCTAAAAAAATCTGTTTGTTTTAATATATAGGTTGTTTCTTTACATCATAATCTGATTTTCATGTCACATGTTTATATGTTAAATTAAATTAAATCATGTATATTACTTTTATTTTATTCCACATCATATATATGCTAACATAAAGTTTTTCAAGGATATTTAATTCCAATAGTTATCCTAGTTATTGGGATTAACTATTTCCACCCCCCTCGGTGGGTTTACATAATGCTAAAACTAAATTAGCTCATTCTAGGATTTGCTAATCTTAGTGCTATCCACCGACCAGAGGTAGACTTATAATGAGAGAGGGATTAAGCTAGGATTCACTAGCTAATCCCACCAACAAAACGGTCCCCAAGTTCATTGTAAAAGCAATAAGTACTGTAATCCTAGTTGAGTTTTACAAACCCTTTAAGTGTATATAAAAGTTAAAGCATGAAACCTGGTAGAGTGAATTCCTGAGTGAATATGCCAAATGAATATCATGTAGATTCCACATCACAGAACCCTTTGTAGATATGATTTGGATGAATTATGTCACTTCAACTGAAATTCACCCTAGTGCTTGTTTCGTCAACAGACAGAAACTATTGATTTGTCTGATCAGAGCAGCAGGTCAGATCGAGGCCTAAGAAGGTTTAGAAGAGATAATAATGACCAATCAGTGCATTCTTTTATTGATTCTGATGGACTCCCATATGTTGGTCAGGTTAGCTTTTATTTTGTTTTTATTGCTACACTTACTTTCTCTTGCCTGTAGTGTTTCCCCCATCATTCATATTATATTTGACCAATTCTTTTGATGATTGATATTCAGAGAATACACCCCAATGAACCTTACTGTAGCATTTATAACGAGGTCACAAGTACAACAAAAGTCAATAAGCGAAGAGGTTCTGATCCTGTTTTCATTGACTATGTTGCTGTTGATATGAAAAGCAAGAATCATATTGAAAAGGTGAGCTGACTTCTGGTGCTGGGACTAAGTATATTGTCCTGCATGGGTTGACAGAAAGCATGACTATGATGGATATAATATCTTTTTCTCTGGGCTGGATATTTTTATAAGATTTTGTCTGGACTAGATGCACTAAAGATCCTATCATATCGTAACTTTACCTTGTAGTTTCCTCTAATAGTGTTAATTTTTTATTCCCTTGACAAGACTATATTACATTTTAGCTTTATTTTTGAGAACTAAAGTAAATGCTGTTTTCTTCTCAAGGATTGTCGACCTGAAAGCAAGTGGTTTATATTCTACCTTTTCATGTTCGTTATGATTTCTCTTTTGCCAATGTGAATCACAGCTGGCTACATTAATCTGAGTGCAACTTTTTGTTGTATATATGTGAACCAGTAGAAATGAACTCTAGCTGAAGATTTGGTTGTGCGGAGATAAACAAGTGACGGCTCTATCCAGCTTGGTGGAATGTTATAATGGCAAAGCATTATTACTGTTTTAGATAATGTAAGATACTAGTAAGGAATCTGTGGGGCATGAAACTATTCCTTCGCTCTTGTACGATAAATTTATCAAACATTTACTTTTGATAATTATTTTCCTTTTCCTTTAACTTTTTTTTTTTTTTTTGGGGGGGGGGGGGGGGGGTGGCTGATGTGGGGAAGGGAGGGAGGGAGGAGATCTCTGTGTTTGAGTGTGTATGTGATATGCATCTACATTTGTTTGTCCTCTTATGTGTTTCTGAGTGTGTACTTTGTATGCTTATTTATATCTTTCTCTCTATTTGGGCAGGTGAATATTCGCTTTCGACATCCTAGAAATCCTATTATCGGTGATAAATTTAGCAGTAGACATGGACAGAAAGGTGTTTGCTCCCAGTTATGGCCTGATATTGATATGCCATTTTCTGGAATTACTGGGATGCGTCCAGATCTGATTATAAATCCACATGCGTTCCCTTCAAGGATGACGATTGCAATGCTTTTGGAATCTGTTGCTGCTAAGGTACCACCAGGAAATGGATGCTTAAAAACACACATATTTAAATACTCACAGAAACTTGTTACAGATACTGGTTGTTGACAGTTTTTATAAAAAAAGAAACATAAAAAGAAATTTGGAATCTTCATCACATTATCATTTTCAAATGCAACCCAGTTAAATGCTTTAAATGCTGTTATGATCCAGCATTTCAGCGTTATGTGAAATGTGATGGACTGGAACATATCAATACAAGCCCATGCTCCATTTTTGGTTCAGAGTAGCATTTGCTCCTGCAAACTTCACTTACATTGATGAACTAATCTCACTGATGTTAATGTATGCTTGTGCCACATCCCAAGAGATTTCTTGGCACACTGTTATGATCTGGACGTACTGGCTGTCTCAATGGAAAGTTTAATGGTGATTTTGTCTTTCATTCCACTTTTGATCAAAGAGAAAAGGCTTCATTTCAGCATAGTTGCTGCTGCTTTCAGTTGATGTGTTTTATGTTCTATCCATTAAACTTGCTGAAATAATTTGTTTTAAGATACTACAATCTGTTTTCATAATATTGAAGTTATAGGTCGCTATCTCATATGACTAGTGTATTGATTGAGATATTTACAGTTAAAATTTTAATGGCAATCACAATTGTACCATATAGTTAAATCTAGTTGTATTAGGCGGTATTACTTTACATTGAAATGCAGTTTGTTAAGCAACATCCTCTAAGGAAGATCTTAGATTGGGCTGAATGTGAGTCGTAGTCATCCTCTTCTTCCACAGGCATTTAATTCAGTAT
Source organism: Moringa oleifera (assembly GCA_021397835.1). Classification (NCBI taxonomy): domain Eukaryota; kingdom Viridiplantae; phylum Streptophyta; class Magnoliopsida; order Brassicales; family Moringaceae; genus Moringa; species Moringa oleifera. The sequence goes on along the minus strand of JAJFZO010000184.1, from coordinate 150,521 downwards.
TAGTACAAACATAAGTTACCCAGTGTTTAGTCTTAGTTGTTCTTGATGAGAGGAAAGAGGGTTTAGCGGTTGCATATTTTTGGTAATTAGCACTTTCTTCAAAATTGATCACTGTTATGGACTTCACAGGGGATCTATTTTATTAAACTTAGCTGTGGGAGAAAGATGAAAATTTAAATATGTCCTTAAGTGGGGATAAGAAAGTAACAAGAGGAGTGAAATGCATAAGTGGATCTAAATGGGCATATTTCTTGTCTGTTGTGCAATTATATCCTTTTACCCATTTCTCCTTGTTTTACATTCATTAACCACACATTATTATAAAGTAGACGATTTTATTCATTATATCATGTCCTTTGGGATATTATTGTGAAGTGAACTTGTTGATTTTGATACTTGGTGCAATATCAATGGCATATCTTATATTGCAAAACAAGAGCCAATGGAATCTGACATAATTTCTTTTGTAGGGAGGCAGCTTACATGGTGAATTTGTGGATGCAACACCATTTTGTAGTTCTGTAAAGAAAGCCAACGGAAAGACTGAAACAGAATCCAGTTCACTTGTTGATGACCTTGGTTCGATGTTATTGAAAAAGGGGTTTAATTACCATGGAGTAGAGGTATTGTACAGTGGGGTTTATGGAACAGAACTCACTTGTGAGATATTTATTGGGCCTGTTTATTATCAACGACTGCGGCACATGGTCTCCGACAAATTTCAGGCAAGAAAAATTTTCTTTTCTCCTGACTTAGTCTAACATACTTGTCATCAGAGATCTGCATGCCCATGCACTATTTGTGGTCTATAGTTTTCTAACCTTTAAGTTAGGAGTATGAATAAAAAATTACCTTATTTATAAGTTGCTTCTGGCTTTTCCTGTCCAACTTGCATAATAAGGTTTTCTTTTTCTCAATTATTGTAAGTCACATTCCTGCCCAAATATATGTTGCCCAACTGTAGTCGCACTTGCATGAAAGCTTTTTTTGAAGGCAGCCTGTTAGTCAAAGCTATGAGCTTGTGGGGACATGATAGGTGTATGATGTGTAAGCATTCTTTCTGCGTGTTCCTGCTGCTGCATGCTTCTGCGCTCTCTTTCTCATAGCTCGCTATAATTAATTTCTCTTTTCTTATCTAAGATTTCTCTCTCCCTATGACACTACACGTCTTTCTATTGCATGATTATTCAAGTCCTACCAATGGATTAGTTAATCCCATATATTCTCATTTTGGTTTTGCAGGTTCGCTCCACAGGACAAGTAGACCAGATCACTCGTCAGCCAATCAAAGGAAGAAAGCGAGGTGGAGGTATTCGTTTTGGGGAAATGGAAAGAGATTCCATGCTGGCCCATGGGGCAGCATATTTGTTGCATGATAGACTCCATACATGTTCAGATCACCACATAGCTGATGTGTGTTCACTTTGTGGAAGTATACTTACAACATCAATTATCCAGCCTCAGAAGCGATTAGTACGGGAGATTGGTGGTCTACCCCCTGCAAGAGCTCCAAAAAAGGTTACATGCCATGCTTGCCAGACAAGTGCAGGAATGGAGACTGTTGCAATGCCTTACGTGTTCAGATATTTGGCTGCTGAATTGGCTGCTATGAATATAAAACTGTCCCTTCAGTTAAGTAATGGAGTGGAAGCCTGATGCTTGTGCCTGTTTTCTTTGGTGAAATGGATGGAGGTGGATGGAGAAGGGCGTTTTTCACCTAAAAGGATGGCTGGACATGGACTGAAATTGAAGAGTAACTTAAAGTTGCTTTTATTAGTTCACCGGGAAGAGGATGTTAGGGCTTTGTTATGTATGTATTTGTATCTCTAGGTATTAATTCTTCTATTAATTTATGTTGTGGCAGTCTCTGTTCAGCTGATCATCAATTTTGCGTAAGAATTCTTAATTGTGTCATTCTTTTCTTGTTTTTCCTGATCTTCGATTGCTATACTGAAAACATTGTAGTTCCTAGTGAAATATGTTAAGCAAGAAACTCTTGGAAGAAGCAGATTCCATGTGAAAGTAGAGCTACACATAAAACAGCCTATTGGCAGCCATCTTTGGACTGCATTTGCTCATATAATTATTGTCTTCCATTCACTTCTTTTGTGCCACAGGTGTCAGGAATAGAGAGTAATAGATGGTTTCACTGTCTCTCTAAGGCATCGCTCCCTCTCTCTACATCTTCATTAGAACCCATCATGGGTAGCATTTGGTACGCCCCCTCCTATGGAAGTAGCCACAACATTTTAAGTTATGCATCACATATATGTCACTCTTTTTAGTTAGATGAAAAGGTCCTAAACAAGGATTCTAAAGTTGAAACCAGGATCCAAGTTCAATCTGAAGATACAAAAATGGTAAACGCGGTGGGATGAGGCTGAGGCCATTGTGCCTTGGCAAGCATTGATGTGAAATGGAATGGTGCTATTGATCAAAGACCTTTGATGTACATATCTGAAAGAAAGAGCTCTGCTGCCTCTGATATTCTTTGAAATGGGCAGATATGACAGGTAATTTTTTCATGAAGATCATATGTTTGGAAGATCTTAATTCTATAAAAAGACTTCTTTCATTCTGTTTTGTCCTCAGATAAGCACTTTTCTTTTTCTTTTCAAATGAAGATGAAATTAGATATACCTTATTTGGATTAGAATCTCTGTAGGAGGATCTCTGAAAGAAGCTTTGCAGAATTTCTGTGTTTTAAGGAGTTATTCTATAAGGTTATTTGTTTCGTAAAATTTGTAAGAATTACAGTTTATGATAATGATACAAATTATACTTCTTAGGTTTAAAAACCATTATGTTATCATATAGCTTTTTTCTAGGTAAGATTATTAAAAGAGATGTAATGTTTTAAACACTGAATTAGATTTGTTGGTTCAATCTGTGGAATCGTGAGTTAAATTTTCAACTGTCTGGTTCATGTGAAAACAATTTGAGTTACTTACGTTATTAAATAATTTGTTACAAATATTTTAAAATTTATATTTTAAATTGGAAGAATGTTATGTTGAAAAAAAATTAAGAACAAAAATAAAAAAATATTTTTTTAATTCTTATTATTTTTTAAAAAATAATTGTTATTGTTATTATAATATTATTTTTAATAATATATTAAAATATTATAATTATTTATTACATCATCATGTTTCATTTTTGATTTGATTTTAATTTGATTTTGATTTTTTTAATTCAATTATGAATAGGGTTTTGAAAAAAATTGAAAAAAAAAATGTGAAATGAGTGATTGAGGTAGCCATGCATGAGATAGGCCTCCGAATCTCTTGCAATTTAATTTTGTTACTTAATGTAAAAAAGAAAACAAACTTTTTAACTATAAAAGTTTGAAAGTTTTATCATAGAGATAACTATCAAATAGACAATATTCACATCATAACATGCCCTGTCAATTTGCCTAATAAATAAGATAGTAAGAAATAATTATTATTGAGGATTTTCGTTTTGAAGATGATGCAATATATATTAATATTAATTTTTAATTTTAAGTTTATTTAATTAATTTTTTATTTTTACCTTTTTTACTTTAAGTCTACTTGATTAGTTGCATATTTTTAGTTTATTTTAATTTAACTTTTTATTTTTAGTCTAAATCATTTTTTTAATTTTTTAATTTTTTATTCTTAATCTAAGTCAATTTTTTTTAGATTTTTTAGTTTATTTTTTATTATTAAAATTATAAATACTATTTAAAGGCTTATTGTAATGGTTAGAAGCAATTTAATAAAATTTATCAAATTATTCTTTAAGTATAAGATCCCATTATCATATTTGAATTCGTTTTTAGGTATTCTTTTGCTTCTCTCTATAGCAAACCTTTCACTATATCAAATTGGTATCAAATTAAAGATTTTTATTTTATTTTAATGACTAACAATGGTTTTATTGGGAAATAAACTACTGATAATGAATGACGGTTAGATAAAGTCGAATAACAACTTGATAGGATTGGTAGAACCATTCGCAATTTTATGCAGATGATGGCTGTAATGACTAGGAAAGGAAGAACTAATTTTCATGGAACAAAGACTAAATCAGCATGACAACAACAAGAGGACCATGGCCAACAAGAGCTAAGTTATACATATTTTATCACAAGGCGTTTCAGGGTAATAAATCATGTGGATTTACAACCTAAACTCTAACCACCTACTGACCCAAGCTTAAGAAGTCAACATCAGCTTATGGCAAGGTACGACTATCAATTCCAATCACAAAGTGGTCCAAAAATCGATGATGAAGCCTAAATTTAAGTAGGACCAATCATGAATTGTGATATTTATAATGGTGTCAAGTTTGCAAAAAGAAATGTGAGAGAATTGGCGTGTATTGTCCAATAGCTCTTGCTTATCCTAAAGAAATCTGACAACTCTTAACGACACAAGATCTTTTGAACTTGATGCATTGTTCATAATAAGGTATGCAATGTCATTGTTGATAATGGAAATAGCAAGAATGGTGCCTCCAAAACTTTGAAAAAAGCATTAAATTTAAAGATTGAGAAGTATTCTTCTTAATACAAGATCACATGGATTAAAAAAGGCATGAAATTTCAAGTGTCAGAAGTTTGCAAGATTCCTTTGTCAATTAAGAAGCATTATAAAGATGAGATCGTATGTGAGGTGGATATGGACACTTATCATATTTCATTGGGAAGACCATGACACTATGATGTTGTTACTACTTATAAATGCTGAGATAACACTTTGATCTTTTAGTGATTTCACAAGAAGGTCATTTTATTACCATTGTGTCAACCTTTGGAAATTAGTTCTGTTATTAAGAAAGATAAATCATTATTCACCAACATAATGAGCCCAGAATTCTTTTAGCAAGATATGGAATTAAACTTTATCATAACATTGGTAGTGAAAGGTTAATCTAAAGCAATTACTGAGGTTCCACTAAAGATCCAAGAGTTACTTGTTGATTTTGCTGATTTATCTCTTAACGAATTACCTAATGAAGTGCTTCCTATACGAAATATTCAACACCATATCGATTTAGTACCTAGAGCTAGTTTGCTTAACTTAATACATTATTGTATAAACCAAATTGAGCATAAAGAGTTACATTAACAAGTTAATAAGTTGCTTGACAAAGGCTTGATTTGTAAAGCATGGGTCTTGTGCAATCCCTACTTTACTCACCCTAAGCTAATGAATGTGTTTGGACAATTGAGCTATAAATAAAATAACAGTCAAGTATTACTTTCTCATCTCACATCTTAGCTTGACAGATTAGAAGGTACTATGTGTTCACCAAACTTGACTTGTGAAGCGAATATCATCAAATTCATATTAGACTTGGCTATGAGTGGAAAAGAGCTTTCATAACTAAAAATGGTCTTTATGAGTGACTAATGATGCCGCCTTTTGCGCTATCAAGCAGACCAAGTACATTCATGCGATTTATGAACCAGGTTCTTCATCTATTCATTAAAAAATTTATGGTGGTTTATTTCGATTATTCATATCTACAATGAGGATGAAGTGGGGTGCTTATCACATATAAGGGAAGTTCTATTAGGTTTACCAACTAATAAGTTGTATAAGAATATTAGAAAATGTAACTTTATGACTAACCAATTTTTATTCCTAACTTATAGTAAGAAAAAATGGTATTCAAGTTGATGGAGCAAGAGTGGAGGCAGTTCGTGAGTGGTCAATTCCTAAAACTACGCATCAAATCCAGAGCTTCCATGGCTTAGCCACCTTTTATAGGCATTTTATTTGAGGATTTAGTACAATTATAAAGCCTATTACCCATTATCTAAAGAATGTTAAATTCTAATGGGGCAAAGTGCAAGAGGCTAGCTTCATAATAATAAAAGAAATATTATGCAATGCACTAGTGTTAACACTCTTTAATTTTGAAAAAGTACTTGAGATTGAGTGTAATGCATCTATTATGGGAATTGGAGCTGTATTATCCTAAGAGGGGTGTCTGGTAGAACTTTTTCATGAAAAGGTTAGTGAACCTCGATAAAAATGGACTACATATGTGTTAGCACTTTCCAATTTTGAGAAAGTATTTAAGGTTGATTGTGCTCATGTTCATCTTTAGGATCGGGGGAGAGGAGTTTCCTTCCCAAGTACCCCCATGTAAGTGATTATAGGCGAGGGGTACCCTTTCTTCTAAACTGATATAAAAGGAAAATGTAGAAGCCTTTCGAAAACTCAATGACTTGGGCAAGACCCTGTTTTGGGTCAAGCCATCGACCATTAACCCTGCATATTGATTTTTAGAAAATTCAGGATTAGGAAACTTTAGGTTGAAGAAACACCCTCAATAAGGCACAAACTTTGGTTAAGAGGATGAAATATGACTATGACTTGTACTAACTTATTTGGTGGTCTTATCATGATACATCATTTTGCATGGCATGGACATCGAGAAATTCATGATTTGAATTTCCCTAGCACAATAGAAACAGTAAAGAAAGGTCTACCTTATTGTACTAGAAATTCTTGATGATAAAATATGAACTCTGATCTAATAAAGCTAATGTTAATATGATAAGGTTAATCTCGATCTAATAAAGTTAATCTTAAATTGCATGGTATCGACCTAACAAATATAAAAATAGTTTGAAATGAAACAAATAAGGCTTAGAATGCCTTATCTAATGACTTTTAAACTTAACTAATCAGGCAAGCCTCTTTAAAGTTTGAGGGATAATGATTTGTTCATACTTTATCAGGTTTAGACTAAAATGAGTACAAAAGATGGGCCTAGGTTTGAAAGATGATTTGGCAATATACCAAATCTACTATCAGAATAAAAGAATCTTTCATTAGAGTTATTATTTTCTAGGACCCCTTGTACCATTGCTTTCATGGCTAAGGTCTAACCCTGATCTTAATCATACTAAGATAGGTCGGGATTAAGTAGTTTTAGGTTGGGATTAAACAGTTATAGGTCGGGGATAGGCAATTCATCCCAACCACTCATCAAGCATAAAGGAACAATGGGCCAATAGATGCCTCCCACTATTCACAAGCACTTTTAAAGTGGAGGTACCTCTGGTCCAAAATGGACCACATCGAGATCAATAATAATAAGATCGGAAAAATATATATAGACCTTGGTAAAATTAAGCAAAGCATAAGAGAGGCATTGAGCCTAAGTAATGAAAGGCAATCTTTTAGAGACATTTTAGCTTTTATTGATAGGGTTATGGACGAAACGTTAGGTATTGTTAGCAAAATGCTTTATTTGCTACATATCCTAAGCAAAGAAGACTAATTCTTCTACTTTATCAAGTAGTTAGAATTTCAAATTAGAATAAGCTTTTAGTTGAACTTAGAGAAGAACAATCCTTAGTTTGAATTTTGAATTCAGATTTTAAGATATTTGGATAAATACAATCTTAGATTTTATTGTTTATTTTCTCCATAAAAAAAACATGCCATTACAAGCCATTCTTGAAGAGTTATATCTTCTTATCTATTACTCTTCATCTCCTCACAAAAAACCTACAAAATCATATCAAAAACCAACAAAGTAGTATCAGAGCTATTATCTTAAGGGACTTGTGAAATTGAAAATGCCCTAAACACTTTCTAACCCATATCTTAAAAGAAAAAACTTATACACAATGAATTCAAAAAATTCATTCACAATAATTGCACTTCTGGTGTCTGAAGGAGCAAACTATGAGATATGGGCTGTTAGAATGGAAGCCTACTTTGATGTATGTGATCTGTGGAAAGCTGTTGAACAAGTATATGAAGTTCTAAAATTGTTTGACAATCCAACTTTTGCATAAATCAAAAACCAGAAGGAAGGAAGTAAAGAAAATCAAAAGTAAAAGCAATATTATTTTCAACAATCTTATCTATCATATTTACTATAATAATGATTTTGAAAACATCCAAAAAAAATTGAGATTTTTTAAAGCAAGAATACAAAAAGAATGAAATGGTCAAAGCAATGCAAGTGCTCATTTTGATCCAAGAATTTAAGATGCAGAAAATAAAGGAATAAAAAATAATCAAGGAATACGCTAACAGGCTTCTCGGTATAATTACCAAAGTAAGACTTCTTGGCATTAATTTTTCTGATTCTAGAATTGTTTAAAAGATCTTAGTGATAATTTTTGAAAAATTTGAGGCTACAATCGCATCTTTGGAGAAACACTAAAGACTTGTCAAGTATGACCATGGTAGAACTATTGAATGCATTAGAGGCACAAAAACAAAGAAGGCTTATGAGGTAAGAAGAATATGTGGAATGTGCTTTTCAAGTCAGATTCCATAACAATAATGGGAGCAAAATCAACAAAAATTGGCAAAAGAAAAAAGCTTGGAAGTTTTGCATGTGACAACAAAAAAGGCCAAAGCTTTTCACCTTGCCCATATTGCAAAAAAAAAAAAAAAAAAAAAACCAATCATGCACAAAAAAAGTGTTGAGGGCAGCCAGATGCAAGATATCATAAGTGTGATCAGTTAGGATACATGAAAAAATATGAAAATCCCAACAAAAACAAAGAGAAGCCAAGAATACTATTGAATAACCATAGGAGGAGGAACTATTTATTGCATCATGCTTCGCTACTAGTAACTCCCTAGAAAGTTGGCCTATAGATGGTGGTTATACAAACCACATGACTTATGATCAATAGTTCTTCAAAGAACTTAATAGAACTACAATTTTTAATATCAAAATTGAAAATGGAGCATATCTTGCACTAAAAGGCAAAGAAATAGTGAATATCAAAGGTTACAGAGATTTGAAATTAATTTCAAATGTCTTATATGTTCCTGAAATTAATCAAAATCTTTTAAGTATTGGTTAGCTCCTGAAAAAAGGATATAGGATGTTATTTGAAGGCAATCATTGTTTGATTACTGATGCATATGGTAGAGAGGTGTATAAAATTCAAATGAAAGGTAAAAAGTTTACCTTGAATATGATGGGAGATGAGCAAGTTATAGTACACAAAAAAGGAAAAGAATATAACATTACAGGGCACTTTCATCATAAAGCCCTACCTTTTATGAAAAAGAACAATCTCAGAGAAGACTTGCTTAAACTAAAGGAGAAGTATCCTAAACATGCTAATTGTCAATGTAAGAAGTAAACCATGCTTCTTTTTCAACAAAACAAGCTTGGAAGGCTAAATAGAAACTATAGCAAGTTCACATAGATATTAGAGGATCAATGAGAACACCAACAAAGACTTTGCAATAAAAGGCTTTATTTAAATATGGCCATCAAGGAAGCAAAATTCTTCATGTTCAAACTCCAAAAAGAAGTAAAAGAAGAAAAGAAATACAACCAAATTTATAACAAAACAAAAAATTAGAAATGATGACATCCTAATAAAGGCACTTTCAGAGACTAATTCCTAAAGAAACAAGTTGATATATATAGTAAAAACATCAAGGAGGAGTGTTAACGAAATGCTTTATTTGCTGCATATCCTTAGCAAAAAAGATCAATTCTTTTACTTCATCAACTAATTGAAATTTCAGGTAAGAATAATTTTTTAGTTGAATTTAGATAGGAATGATCCTAAGTTTAAATTTTGAATTCAGATTTTATGATTTAGATAAATACAATCTTAGATTTTGGTTATTTATTTTCTCTTATAAATAAGATCTCCATTAATGTAACAAAGCAAGCTATTGCAAGCCATTCTTCAAGAGTTACATCTTTTCATCTATTATTCTTTTTTTCCTCATAAAAACCCAACAAACTCATATAAAAAATCAATAGGTACAACCAAACAATTTTAAAAGGCTATTGTGCCAAGTCTCGATGTTTACTTTTTTACCTGCACATCTGCATAATACATCATCATGCATGACATGTCATTATGTAGTTTACTATTTAGAAAGCATTCAAATTAACAGATAGGCAATCTATTTTAATGAAAATGGTTCTGATATGCTGATAGGTTTGTAGACAATTCTTAAAACTGAGAAATTTTGAGATGATTTAAAATATTGTAAGCTGATCGTAACTAAGGGGTATAGTGAGAAATGTTAAAGAGGTCTGTATAACAAATGCTTCAATCATATAGACCTAATGCTAACATTAGGAAGATGTATAGAGACAAACCAGATGAAGTTAGATAACATGACATTAGGACCTTAAAGGCTTTAATTAATGCTTGCATTTCTCACATTTACATGCATCCACATCATCAAATGAAATAAAATAAAGAGGAAGAGAAGGACAACAAAATAAATGGAATAAGGTGCTATCTAGTTGCCAAAGTTATATTACTCAATTGAAAAGCCTCAAGAACAAAGATGGAAGAATTAAAAAGAAAGAAACAAAGAAGGTGATAACATACGTTGATATTAATTTTCATGGTCTACCAGTCTCTCTATGTCAGATAAGGCCATTGGTACTAATCCCATTTAAAATGATAATAAACATGAGAGAGGTAGAAAGATGATTAGAAGGTTCAAGAATATATGCTTGTCCACTTAGCTTTGTTTAAGTAACTGAATGAAAACTAAATTTCTCATGTATACACCAAAAATTAGATGTAATAGTTGAACACTAATTATTGCTCATCAATGAACATATCTATTTCTCCCATTTTGTACATTTCACTCTCCTTTCCATACTACTCTCATTCCAATGACTCATATTACATCTTGCTTTCTCCAAATAAGTGTTCTCATTCTCATGCTCAGGAAATCTATAGATGAACGTCCCAAAATATTCTTTTCTTAACATGTTTCCAATTTTGAAGAAAATGATGATGACTATATTTTTCTTGGAAAAATGGCAAGTCAAACTAGATGAAAAAGTAGGCAATGCCTGAGGATGACTTTGTAGAAGCTATCAATTAGAGAAGTGATGAACAAAAAAAAAAGAAAAAAAAAAGAGAGAAATGAAGGCTAGAATTTCATTCTTTAAAACGAGAAGTAATTATCTCCAAAAATGCCAAAGTTTGGATTATAACATCAAGCCAACGACTGTCATGGCCAATGAAGCCTAAAAGCCCAAGGTTTCTACTGAAAATCAAAAAATAGGTCCTGAAGTTACTAGAAATAAGGTTTATAAAGCAAAAATACCACATTATGCTAAAATTTTATGCTTACAAAATGTGGCCAACGATGTATGTGCAGAGACTTAATTGGAGGAAATCCGAAAGGTTATTTTCTAACATTTGACTTTGCTATATAAAACCACAGAATTATCATTAGTTTCTTGAATGGATGGACGTTCGGCATTTATGTTACCAAATCTATGATGGTCTGACTGCATATAGAAGAAGAAAAAAAAGAAAAAAGTGATAAAAAAGTGAAAAAAGAAAAAAGAAAGAAAAGAAAAAAAAAAGGAAAAAGAGCCAGATATATGCAAAAGAGATGCATGCTTATCAGACATGTCTGAAAAAAATTTTCTGATGGTCATCTTGATCTTTGGTGAATAGAGGCTAATTCCTTGATAAATATCGTAAAGCCTATAATCAATTGTCGCTTCAAAAGAATGGGAGATTATAAGTTGGTGTTATTAACTAAAGATAATGATATCAGAAAGTATCCTGAAGTTTCCAAGGCAAATGAAATTGCCATCATGGATATTATGAACACTAAATGAAAGGTGATATGCAATAAGGCTAGATAAGATACCTCTATTTTCCTTACATATTATAATGAACTTTTACTATGGAAAATTTATATTCTTCAATCTACAAGACAAAGGTTACACTATTTATAGAGGCAAAAATCTTCTTAGCAAAGGCACTAACAAAATCAGTTAAAAGAAGTTTAAATGGGGCAAAGCCTACTATGAGTAGCTAAATCTTATAGAAGACAATCCTAAGGCACTTTGTTAAAGATTATTATGTCCAAACCATATGTGAAAGGACGTATGATGAGAAATTTCATCAAGAAAGGAAAATAGGTGTTCTTAGATATCAAGGAAAATGGGCTTTAAGTTAGAAAGTTTGATGAAGCCATTTCTTGTTGAAACTTTTAAAATGGATGATCAAGATCTTCCATAATTGATCAACCCTAATAAGTGAAGCAGTATTATGCTAAAAGCTTTAATAAAAAACCCAAGAAGGATAGTGAAAAAAGAAAAAGAAAAAAAAAGGTGGGGTAAGCCGAAAAACTCATATCAGGGGCAATTCTTCCAAATAAGTTAACAAGTTAGTACAAAGTAATTTTCTCAAATTCAGTGAATGAGTTAATACATCATCATCCAAATGCAGTCAAATTTGCTCTAAGACATCTTGGGTAAATATATGCAAAATCTCTAATGAGGACAAGGAATATCATTATTAATTCGATTAGGGGCAACATGTAAAACCAACATTAATTGGTGCTTTGATATTCATTGCTCAATAATACTGATCATTGACTAAAAAATTCCTACCAAAAATGAAAGGACCTCGGTCCTAACTCCTTTTATCATGACACCAACTTCGCGCTATTGAAATAGTCATTATCGTCTTTCCATTCCATGCTCGTAATAAAAACATTCACAAATTTTTGGATCCATTAAACTTTTTTTTGGAGCCAATTCACATGAAAACATCCCCAAAATCCATAAGATGATCAAATATAATGCAAAGTTTGATATTACATGGTTAAGATTCATTCTTTTCCTATAAGACTTAAGCACAACTAGTTTGTTTATAACAACACCAATTGAGATAAAAGATAATTTGTTAGGAAATTGAGAGAGATGGGAAAACACAAATTAGGGGAAAAAAAGAAAGAAAGAGTCAAGAAAGAGACCCAAAGAAAAGAGGAGTGATTATCTTGTAATCAAGCAATAAGTATATTATTTATCAGGACTGGTAGGACAAGTCATGAACTTTTAAAGGGTATAACTTTGAGTATGACTTGAAAGAATTTATTAAAGGATGGAATGACTTGATGATGCCTATGATTTGAGTTGTAAGGTATGAAAAGGTAACCGAGATGTACTCAACTAAAAAAACAAAAAATCATAAAAAAGGGAAAAGAGATAGATACCATTGCATGGTCATGGTATATATATGGAAAGTTTATTAAGAAGAGAGAAGAAAGCTTAGTAATGAAGATAATGCCCAACATGCATACATACATTGCTTTTAACATTGACAAGTAAAAAAAAAAACTTCAATAAAGGAATGTAATGAATATCCTTGCGTAAAATATAGGAAAGTCGAGAAGGAATGAAGAATGAAAGCTGTCCTAATTAGAACCTCCAAATCATCCTTATGCTTAAGATGGAGCTTATACTTCAAGTTAAGTTTGATGATCAAAATTGAACTTTATGTTCCCTTTCAAGCTTTAATGTTAAATCGATGTTGGATGGATAGAATAATAATAAATTTATAAAATTGAATCAATAAAGTGAGTGAGTAAACTGATGAAAAATAAGTGAATATTGAAAAAATGAATAAATATGACTCAAATTTAGATTGAGATTTCACAAACTACTCATGATCAACGATTCTCAATCTCAAATTAGGATTTAAGAAATTTAAAGTGGTTTCAAGATGTGATTAATGTTTATCTCGCATTGACAAACTCGAAGACTGATATGATTAATAATGATCTTGCTTTAAGGGTGAATTAGTGATTAAAGATATAGCTTAGATGCAATTGACGATGATCTCACATTGAGTTTCAAATGTAAGCCCACATGTGATTGACTATGATCTCATATCGAGTTTCAGATGTAAGCCCAGCTGTGATTGACTATGATCTGACATCGAGTTTTAGATACAAGCTTAGATGTGATTGACTATGATCTTACATTGAGTTTCAGATAAAACCAAGATATGATTGATTATGATCTCTTATTGAATTCCAAATGCAAGCTCAAATGTAAATGACCACGATCGCACATCAAGTTGTAGATGTAAGCTTGGATGTAACTAACTATGATCTCATATCGGGTTTGAGAAGTAATTTGTAGCTCAGATATGATTGATTATGATGTCACTTCAAGTTTCAAATATAAGCTCATATGTGAATGGCTATAATCTTACATCGAGTTCTAAATGTAAGCCTAAATGTGATTGACTACAGTCTCACATTAGGTTCTGAATGTAATCTCAAATGTGATTAACTACAATCTCACATCCAGTTCCAGATATGTACCTAGATGTGATTGACTACAATCGCACATCGAGTTTTAGATGTAATTTACAGTTCAGATGTGATTGACTATGATCTCACATCGAGTTCTAGATAAAGTGCTAATGTGATTATCTATGATTGCACATCGAGTTTCAAATAAAGTCTATATGTGATTGACTTGAATCTCATATCGAATTTCAAATAAAGCCTAGATGTGATTAACTACGATATTAGATCAAGTTCCAAATAAAGTTCAAATGTGATTGACTATAATCTCACATCAAGTTCCAAATATAAGTTTAGGTGTGATCGACTATGATCTCACATCGAGTTCCAGATAAAGCCCAGATTTTGTTGACTATGATCTTATCTTGGGTTCAAGATATAAGTTTAGATGTGATTGACTATGATCTCACATCAAATTTTAGATATGAGCCAAGATGTGATTGACTATGATCTCACATCAGACTTCAGATGTAAACTCAGATTTGATTGACTATGACCTCACATTAAGCTCCAGATGTAAGCTCAGACGTGATTGATTATAATCTTACTTTGAGTTTTAGATGTAAGCTTAGTTGTTATTGAGTGTACTCTTACATCAAGTTACATATGTAAGCTCAAATGTGATTGATTATGATCTCACAGTAGGTTCTAGATGTAAGCTTAGAAGTGATCGATTATGATTTCACATTGAGTTTCAAATCTATTCTTAGATGTAATTAACTATAATCTCACAATGGGTTCCAAATATAAGATCAGATATGACTGGTTACGATCTTACATCGAGTTTTAGACATCAGCCTAGATGTGATTGACTACGATCTCATGTTGGGTTCTAAATGTAAGCTCAAATGTGATTGATTATGATCTCATATTGAGTTCCAGATATAAGCCCAGATTTGATTCATAATGATATCATATTAGGTTCTAGATGTAACCTCAGATGTGATTGACTATGATCTCATATTGAGTTTTAAATGTACGCCTAGATGTGATTGACTACAATCACTCATCGAGTTCTAAATATAAACTCAAATGTAATTAATTATAATCTATTATTGAGTTTTAAATGTAAGCTTTGATGTGATTAACTATGATTTCATACAGGGTTTCAAATGTAAGCTCAAATATTTGACTACGATCTTACATCGAGTTCTTGATATAATCCGAGATGTGATTAGCTACTATTTCACATCAAGTTCTAAATGAAAGCTTAGATGTGATTAACTATGATCTCATATTGAGTTTCAAGGATAATCCTAAATGTGATTGACTACCATTTCACATCAAGTTTCAAATGTAAGTTTAGATGTGATTGATTACGATCTCACATCGAGTTTCAGATATAATCCTAAATGTGATTAATTGCGATCTCATGTTGTGTTTTCGATATAAGCTCAAATGCGATTGACTACGATCTTACATTATGTTTAAGATATAAGCCTAGATGTGATTGACTATAATCTTACATTGAGTTTCAAATGTAAGCCTAAATGTGATTAACTATGATCTCACATCAGGTTTCAAATATATACTCAAATGTTATTGAGTATGATCTCACATTGAGTTTTAAAAAAAAAACACAGATGATTGACTATGATCTCACGTCAGGTTCTAAATATAAGCTCAGATGTGATTAACTACGATGTCACATCGAGTTCTAAATGTAAGTTTAGATGTGATTGACTACGATCTCATATTGAGTTCTAAACAAAGCCTAAATGTAATTGATTGCGATCTCACATCGGGTTCTAGATGTAATGTATAGCTTAGATGTGATGGACTACGATTTCACATCGAGTTCTAAATGTAATCTTTGATGTGATTGATTATGATCTCATGTCGGGTTTTAGATTGATTAGGATTTCGTATCAAGTTCTTTATAAAGCCTAGATGTGATTGACTATAATCTCGTATCGAGTTTTAAATATAAGCTCAGATGTGATTGATTATGATCTTATGTCGAGTTTGAAATGTAAGCCCAAATATGATTAACTTCAATCTTCCATCGTGTTCTTGATAAAGCCCAGATGTGATTAACTATGATCTGACATCGGGTTTCAGATATAAGCTCATATGTTGTTAAATATGATCTCATATCGAGTTTCAGATGTGAGCCTAGATATGAATGACTATGATCTCACAACGCATTTTAGTTCTGAGTTTAGATGTGATTGACAATGATCTCACATCGAGTTTCACATGTGAGCCTAGATGTTATTGACTGCAGTCGCATAACAAGTTTCAGTTGTGAGCTTAGATGTGATTGAAGATGATCTCTCTCATCGAGTTTTAAACAAAGCTCAAATTTGATTGTTTATGATCTTATATCTAGTTCAAGATGTAGCTCAATTGTGATTAACTATGCTTTCACATCGAGTTCCAAATGTAAGCCCAGATGTGATTGACTACGATCTTACATCGGGTTTTAGATGTATGCTTAGGTATTATTTGCTATGATCTCACATCAAGCTCCAAATAAAGCCCAAATATGATTGACTATGAACTCATATCGAGTTCCAAATACAAACTTGAATGTGATTGACTATGATCTCAATTGAGTTCTAGATGAAGCCCAAATGTAATTAAAGATAGAAACCTCTGAATTGACTTGACATCATAAGCTATTGAAGAGGTGTGTCCATCATATCGCAAAGAAGACATCTAGAGGCGAGTGTAAATAATATCCTGGAATAAAAACCTTCACATGATATTGAAAAACACATCATGTGGAAGTCACCATCATGATTTCGAGATGCACATCTTGAATCATAGGAATATTCATGAAAAAAAATTTTACTAAAAAGGAAGCTCAAAAGTTCAATTTTTGAGCAAAATTAGTTGTCTTGAAATCTTTATGGAAACTTTAATACTCAAACATGGACAAAGAGGGGTAACTGTTAACACCTAATTTTACTCTTAGAGTTCAAACGACTTATCTTCATCGGGGACCCAAGATCGAATTTTCAAAAGAAAGCCCTTATCTATTCTTCCAGTTATGATTCTCTTTAAATCTTTGTCAGATCAAAAATTTCTATGATCAGGATTAAGTTTGACTTGCCTTAGATCAAAAATCTCTTATATCAAGTCTATAATTCAACTAAATAGATTAGGAGTTACTTTATTGGGATCTTTAATTAAGCTGGATGGATTAGGATTTAATTCATTGAGCTTAGAGTCAATCTCAATTCATTAGGATTTACTTTATCAAGGTTAGAGTCAATCTTAATTTATCAAGATTTACTCCATCGAGGCTTGACTCAATCTTAATTCATCGAGACATGTATTCATCAGGATTTGCTCTCATGAAAGTTTATCCATCAAGTTTTGAATCACTAGTTTTTAGTTCACTACAACCAAGTATCAATGTCATTTGACAATTTCTTGGTTTCAATTAATTCAAAAACATTAGGATTTTACTCGAAGCAATTGAATTATTTTATTTAACTTATTACGATTTTCTTCATTGAGATCTTCTTGTCATCAGGATCGAAGCTTTAACACAATTCATCAAGATTCTCGTGTCATCGAGATTAACTTAGATTGGGTGTTTCCTTTATCAAAGCTTGCATACATCGAGATTTTTTCATCGAGGGTTAACTCATCGAGTGTCTAAAACATTGGGCACTTATCATCTGGGTTGGTTGATGAGTACAACCATCCTTCGAGTGAACTACAAGAAGGAAAAGTCATTGATCGGGGGAATATTAAATGTGTTAAAACAAAAATCTTTTCAAGATGATTTAGTGGAAAGCTAACTAGGCACTCGGAAAGCATGGATTTTTTTAATATACTTTTTCTGACCTTCCTTTTTCCCAATCTACCTAACAAATCCAACCTTACATAATCTCGATGAATTCAAACCCCAAAGATTCATTTGGGATTGACTTTGATGATGCTGAGTTGCACCAAATTGAACCTTACTTTACCAAATCTAGATCAATCTTAACAGACTGATTTACTCATGATTACGAGCATTACTAAAAGACTCAAACTAGGATGAACTTGACTTTGGAAATCTTGACCTTAGGAAATTTTGACCTTGAAAAGTTCTAATCTGGACAAAATTACCCAAATAGACAGTGAAACCCAAGAAGTGTTCATTTTTAGAAAGACTTCATAAATTTTTAGAAACCAGTTAGCAAATTAGAGATTAAAGAAAAGGTGCATAGGATACAAGAATTACACTTAGAGCATCCTAGATTAAAGGTAAGCATACACCATTTCTATTAAAAGCACCATATTTTTTAGATAATTAGTAGGCTTTTATAGGAGACTTCACTTATAAATACCCCTTCAATCGAAGGGAGGGGGAGACTTTTTTAGGAGAAAAATTTGCTTCTTTACTAGGTGCTTTCTTTATTAGTTTTTTGACAAACCTTTCGAATAGGCTTTCTAACACTAGCCTTTTGAGATTATTTTCTTTTTTAGAAGGAAAAAACACTTTTGTTTCCTTGGTATCTAGAAAGTTTTTAAGAGTATTTAGCAATATACTCAAGAGTTTTTTAGAGCTTCTTCTTTTCCTCTTATTGAAAAATTGTAGAAAAGTTTCTAGAGTGTGCTAAGCAGGTATATTCAGTCACTTTACAGGTCTTCTTTACGTAATAAATTCAACCACTTGATATATACTTTCTCAATACTACCTTAATGCATTCTTGATATCTTCTTTATGTCTTCTTTGATATTTTTTTTGCTTTCTTGATATCTTCTTAGTTGAGGCAATAAGTTTCTTTTCTCTATTACTTCTTCATTGTGTGCCAATCCTTTCACGCAAAATGCATTTTAGGATAACATATGTGTTAGAGTTTGTCCTCGCATGGAGTTCTAAACAAAATCTTGTTATTTTAAGGAAACAAGAGTTGGTCTTAAAGTCTTTCCGTGATCCTTACCCAAGATGCATGATTTTGAGTGATCTTTGACAATTTTAAGAAAATGATATTCTTTTTTTGTATTTCTTTTAAGATTCGAGGGTTTAGTAGAAGCCAACGTCATAGGTCTTAAATAAAATCCTTTTGGAGACCAATATAAGGCCATGGCCATATTCAAAAGTTTTTATCTTTCATGCAATCTTTAAAAGGTCTTCTTTATAATTATTATGTATTGCTTTGGATGGGAATCAAGTTTGAGTCTTTTTCGTATCACCTAACAGAATACTTTTTCATTTAAGTGGTAACAATTTCGGATGTTTATGAGGGTGCTAATCCTTTCACACACAAAACTAACACGTGGGCCTAGATTTCTTGGTAAAGTTTGACTAGTGACATAAACATTTTGTTTTGCCTTTCTTTGATTTTTTTTTAAAGATTTTGAAAAAAACAAAAACAAAAGCAAATTTTGGTGACAAATCACACCATAAAAAAGGTTAGTAGTGACTCCTATTTTTCTTAATTTTCATTAAAAGGGTGACCAAAATGAATTTTAAGATTTGTTGTTTTCAAACCAAAGAAGAAAGAAATTCTTTCCTTAATTTCAGGAGGCGGGGGGGGGGGGGGGGGGGGGGGTATTCGATCTGCCATTGGGCCGTTATGACCGCAAAAATAATGATAACTTTATAAAATCAAGTTACATATCCATTCCAAACCACTTGAGGTGTAAATGGGCTACATGAAAAATTTGTTATCAATAAGATCATAAGGCATTTTTTGAAGCAACACTAATGCTAATCTCAAGGAGCGAGTTAAGACGGATTACATTTTCGAGCAAAAAAAAAAATTAAAGGAAGCATGAAAAGAATTTTTAGAAAATAAAGAACACAAGTTGCCACTGCTGTTTCCATAAAAAATTGTCAAACAAAACTAAAGAGGACAATGACGAGCAACTTGGAAATGCCACTAAGACTTTAGAGACAACAAGTTTAGCAACATCACAACCCTAAATAGTAGCTACTAACAAGGATTAGGTGCCAATTATTATATTTCCTTAATATCTTTAGAAAAGTAAAATAGATAAGAAATCAAGAATCAATTTGAATTTGATTGTTGTCTTCAAGCAGACACCATAGAAAGAATGGTGACTGAAACATTTGATCATGCGCATCTAAGTGAACATCTTAAAGCTTGCATTATCCATGTCATTCTATGAAAGAAAAAAGTGCAAAAATATGAAGTATGCACAGTGCCTTGGGAGCTTTATCACCACCTTACTGTCATAGAAATAGGCTAAATTTTAAAGAACTTAGAAAGGTCTTTCTAAATCATTGCTATCTATTTGAAAGCCTCATAGACTTAGGCTTGAATTGTTACCCTTTCATCTTCAATACGCATAGTTAAGAGAAAATTCATCATTTTCAATTATAATTTTTGAGTTATTAAGTGATTTAAAAGAAGAAAAATTGCTTTAGGTTTTGAAAAATCATACAATTGCATTAGGATGGTTCATTGTTGATATTAAAGGAGTAAACTCTTCCTTATGCATGCATAAGGTTTCAATGAAAAAGTATTTTAAGCCGATAATAGAGCATCAAATTTAAACATGAAAGAAGTATTAATGGCTAAAGTTCTTAAATTTCTAGAAGTAGGAATGATTTACTCAATTTTTGACAACCCATGGGTGAGTGTAGTGCATGTGGTGCTAAAGAAAAAGAAATGATGATGGTAAAGAATAACGACAACGAGCTCATCCAAGAACAAAAAAAACTATGTGAAGGGTAAGTTTTGATTATCTTAGATTGAATAATACTATTCACAAAGAGCATTTTTCTTTGCCTTTTTATTGATCACATGTTAGGGATACTTGTTGGTCATTTGCATTATTATTTAATAAAATTCCTATAGTCTTGGAAGATCAAGAAAAAAACTACATTTATTTGCTCTTATGAGATTTTTACTTTTGAAAGAATGCCTTTCGATTTGTGCAATTCACCAGCTACTTTTTAACATTGCATGATGGTTATTTTTTTTAAAATGATGGTAAGCTTTCATGAATAACTTTATCATTTTTCTATCTTCTTTTGATAATTGTCTAAATAACTTCATTTTAGTTTTCTAGTGATGTGAAAAGATTTATTTGGTTTTAAATTAAGAGAAGTGTCGCTTTATGGTGCAAGAGGGTATTGTATTAGGCCATCACATTTCAAGTAAAGGGATTCAAGTTGGTTACGCAAAATCAGAAGTAATTCAAAAGGTGTTGCCACCTACTTTTGCGAAACGTTGAGAAAATTCTTAGGGGTACGTATGGTGGATTTCATCGTCATTTCATTAAAGATTTTTCGAAGACAACAAAGCACTTCTGTAACCTTTTGCTCAAAGACATCTCATTCAACTTCTTTGCTGAATACTTGCAAGTGTTTTAACACTCAAAAGAGACATTGGTTTCAATATCTATTATAGTACTAGATTGGGAGGTACTTTTTGGGAGGTACTTTTTAATCTCATGTGTAATGCTAGTGTTTATATCATAGGAGTTATTTTGGGGGAGTAAAAGAATAAGCTGCTATGGGTCATTTATTACAAAACTTGAACTTTCACAGATGCTAAACTGAATTATTTGATAACCAAAAATGACTTGTTGGGTATTGTGTTTGAATTTGAAACTTTCAGTCATATTTGATTATGAGAAAGGTGATAGTTTACCTTGACCATATGGCCTTCAAGTGCTTGTGAAAGGAAAGAATGCAAAGCCACGACTCATTCGATAGATGCTTTTGTATAAGAATTTGAGTTGTAAAAAAGATTCAATGACCTGGTGGTTAGTCGCTTATCTTAACTTAAGCAAAAAGACAATGCAACTATTTCAATGAACAATATTCCCTCATGAAATTAAACACCTTCGTAATTGCTAATTTAAAACTTTGCTAGCTAAATATGGTGTCATATATCAAACAACCATTGCCCATCATCCTTAAATTAGTAGTGAAATGAAGATTTCAAATAGAGAATTGAAGTGTATAATAAAAAAAAAAGACAGTTAATGCTTCAAGGAAAGATTGGTCAAATATATATATATATATATATATATATATATATATATATATATATATTATGCATTATGGGTTTATCAAACATATTAACATTTAAAATTCCACTTGGAACATTTATGTATTGTTTAGTGTTTAGAAAAACTCGTCATCTATTTATGGAACTTGAACATTTTGGATAACAAAGACATTGAATTTTGACGTTCAAACTATAAAAGAAAAGATTAAATGAGATGGGTGAGCTTCATGACAATGTATATGAAAATACTCAAAGTCTACAAGGAGGACACAGCAAAATGACATGCCATTACTGCAACTCTAGTGCATTGATATAATAAGTTTGGTGGTTGTAGTAAGTCGTTAAACAAGGAAGAAAAAAATCTCAAAAAAAGAAAACTTACAAATTTTTTTTTTCACAATTAAAAAAGATTTTTCTTCATAATTCTAAAAGAGTGAAGAATAAAAGTGTAAAGAAATATGGACACATTTTCTTCACGGTCTTGAACATGAAGAAAATATATCTTTTCTCACAGTTCATTAAAGGTTTTATTGTAAAACTATAGAAAAAAGTACTTTTTTTCATGGTTTTGTTAAGAACCGTAAAGAAAACCTTAATAAAATAATTGTTTAGTATTTAATAATATTTAGTATATAATAATATTTTATTATTTAAAATAATATTTATTATAATTTATATTTATTAAATCATTTTTTAAAAATAATATTTTAATTATTTAAAATTTAACATTTTCTTTATCGTTTTTAAATAAATGTGAAAAAAATTGTATCAATTTATTTATTATTTAATTACATTTTTAAAATTAAATATTATTATTTTAAATAAAAAATTTTTTACAATTGATAAATAATTGTGAAGAGAAGTTCAATATATATATTTTTAATTTTTTATTATTTTTGTAAGTAATAATTTTATATAAAATAATATTTTTAAAATAAAATAAAATATTTAAAATAAAAAAATTAATTACAATTAATATACGTAAACCAAAATATAAATATACATCAAATTTTTATTTAATACATCAAATTTATTATAATTACAAACTAACACATTAGTAAACTTATCCATTCTCTAGTAAACCTATTTATTCCACAAACAAAGCAATATATACATAAACAAAACAAAAAAACCATATATATATATATATATACACCAACATACACACAAAACACCAACACACACATATGTCAACAAACTAACATAATATATCTATTCCATTAACACACCACCATATGCATAGACCAAAAAATTAACCAACACAATAACATATATATAAACCAATATATACATAAATATTAATTATTTCTATACTCCAAAAAACCAACATACATACAAACAATACATACATACATACATATACATATATACATATATATACATATATCAACAAACTAATACACTAAACCTTTAATTTCATTGACACACCAACATATACATAAACCAATAAATTTAAACCTGGCATAAACAAATACACAAATTAACCATCGCATAGGCATATATATAAATCAACGAATTAACCATCGCATAGGCATACACATAAACTAACATCTGTATGAACATTAACTCTTTCTTTAATACACTAACATACATGTATATATTAACAAACTAACATACTAAACATATTGATTCCATTAACACACAAATATATACGTAAAGCAACAAATTAATTGTCATTTTAACATAGACATAAATATTAATTCTTTTTCTAACACACCAAAATACCAACACACACACACATATATGTATCAACAAACTACTTTAATTCTTTATCATACTATCAGTAATTCTATCAACAAACCAACACTCCAATGATTTCATGAAGTATCCAATGCACCAACATCCAATAATTTCATAAACCAATTACACTAACACTAATAATTTCTTAAACTATTGCACAAACCCTCCAACAATGACATAAACTAATGCATTAAACCTCCAATAATACAATAATTAAACAAACTAGTACTTCAACAATTTTTCACCATCATTTTTTCCATCACAACACACTTCAATGTAAGGCATCTCATTTTATTTCATAATGAATCACAATTTCTCATTCAAAGAAACACTTATATATATATATATATATATATATATATCCAACAAGTGAAAAAGAATTAATTTATAAATTTAAATTATATTTAAAATGCAAGTTGAAGTATAAATGATACAATCCCTAAACTCTATAGCATCTTTACAAAATTTTAAGCTCAAGGTTTACCTTTTTACCTAAACTCTAACATGATGCTCCATATGTACTGCCTAAGTTATTATCTAACATCATCAAACTCAAGTTGAGTGAAGGTACCAATGTTCATTAGTTATATATTTGGAATTAAAAAAGTTTAGTACAATTAGAATTTACAATTGCATTGTATTTATTTAGATTAAATATTTACTTAACAACTTACTATTTTTGAGTGAGGAAGATCAACATTACGTTGATTGATGATGTTTTTCATAAACCTCATGATAGTATCCACACTCATGATTGGAAGGCTAATGTCAACACTATATAACATGATTTCAAATATCATATGTTATCCAAAAAGTAAATTCAATATGACGTACAATTTTATGTATATATACCTTAATACAAAAGCTTTGCAATTTTGTCTAGTACCCATCAACATGTCTATTACCGAGAACATTCAAAAAGATCTGACAGTAGAAAATAATCATAAATCTTGAAAATCCAACTCCTAACATAAGTAAAAATAATTTAACTCACATGGACATGAAAATCTCGAACTCAGTTATATTATCAAAAATCATGTATGTGAACGTTTTAGGCTTGATGATCACCAACATCTAATGTGCCTTAAATTATTAAGCAAGTTAAATTATTTTTTAAAATAATATAATTAAATACTTACACGATGTTAAATGGAAAGAGCATTACTCTTTTGTCATTTGGT
Organism: Moringa oleifera; assembly: GCA_021397835.1. Classification (NCBI taxonomy): domain Eukaryota; kingdom Viridiplantae; phylum Streptophyta; class Magnoliopsida; order Brassicales; family Moringaceae; genus Moringa; species Moringa oleifera. The sequence goes on along the minus strand of JAJFZO010000184.1, from coordinate 125,597 downwards.
TGCGCTAATCTACTTAATATGACAGGTTTGCTATGTAACTTTTATACCACTTTCAATAGATACTAGTGATGGATTAACAAATACAAAATATTGACTTAAGCCAAATGCAACCAAATCGACATGAAGTTTATTAAAAACATTAAAAGCATAAAAAAACTAATAATTATAAAATCAATAAACTTATAAAATTCAAAACAAATATGTATACAATGTAAGCTTGAATGATGGTTACATTTATCTCCTCTATGTGGCAAAATTATAAAATATCATTTGACATCACATAAATGGGCCTTCATTAGAATAGACCTCTTTCGTAAAATGAATGGTGACCACTTTATCAAGTGCCATTAACTTACTCACATATGAATACATCATCTTTAGCGTTTGTGGTATCCTAGAAGAGAAGACATGCTATTGATGTATGGTTAGTGATGGCCATTTACTTGTAGTTTTTGCTTCCCTATTCTTGGATAATGGTTGAAAACCAAACAACTATTTATGTCAATTAATGCTGCAAAATGAATTCAAATTTTATAGGCATATTAACTCATATTTACAAGTGATAATCCAATCTCTTGGCCAAACAGCATGTGCGATCGCTTCACACATAGTAAAAATTTTAGCTTTTGGTCTAAGATGAGACAACGGAGCATTGCCTTGAACAACTAGTTCCACTGTCACTTTAACATCATCTTCAGCCAAAGGATACCCATGGATAGTCTGATTCATGGTACTATCTATAAAAAACAGTTCTAAGAGCCATGATGTTGTCTATAGAATCAATACACATGCCGTGTGGCACACATTACAATGAAATGAAATGAAAACACAACTTGGATTCCTCCTTAAAACTATTAGCATCTTATTTACTACAAACAACACAAGACATACCTTATTCATACATAATATCGACTCTAACATATCATTTGATGGATATGGCTAAAATATGGTAGGACATCCTTCATCAACTACTACTTTAGCTATATTATTGCTACCTCTACTTGAACGAAATGTTGTTTGGTGTTATCTAACTGGGTAGTAGTTTTCTCTCCTGAAATGTCCTTTATTGTATCTTTATGCTAGGTGAACCACCTCATTATGATTAACAAATCTTTTTTATTAAGATCTTCATTTTTTTGGTACATTTAATCATTTTGTCTTCCTAAAATTTGAGGTGATAGTCACCCTAGATCCTACAACTCTGACGCGACCACCATGCTGCGGTGTGTTAGCACATCTTCTCCATATAGGGGTTTAAATGTATCTTGCATGGTTTGCATCATCAATTCATCCTACAAATTATAATTTGAAGCATTACATAAATGTCATACTTGTTTAAGTAGAAGTCAAATAAAATTAGACATAATCAAGTGCTTACTATCCTTTTAGCATACTCTTTGGTCGATTCATTTGTATATTGTTTATTACATCGTTTTGCCTTCCATAGCGTAGCACCATTAATCTCTACATTATTACCAATAGTCTTTTTTTTATGCATAATGAGATAAAGTCAATATATTTGACAAATGTATAAAATGCAAACATTAAATAATCAAAGCTAAAAAATATAATGAGAACTTACTAGTTCCATCTCTAACCATATAAACGCCTTTTGGGAAAGACAGTGATCATACACATTTTGCTTTCTTCTCTCTGTCATCATAGGTCTCTTTTGTTGTAGCACAACACAACATGTCAAATTCTAAAAAAAGTTCTACAAAAACCCTTATTGATGTTTGGCTAATGTCTTACTTATAACTTTTTTGATATTTGGGAATTCATTAATTCATTCCACACATCTATATTTATGAAACTCTTGTATTCTTCAGGTGGAAGCCTCAAATGTCTAACTCATCCAAAAAAAGTATGATGTAATCCCTCGTAAGAATGGTTTTAAAGCTCATTCATTGTTGTGTGGCAAATTGAAATACATACTCATTCAAACTTTCATTTACTTCATATGTCCCTTATAAAACACAAGCATACAATCTAATCAACATCAATAATGACCATGTAATAAAATATAGGAATGATACTTTATGTAGCAAAATGCATACCGAAACTGTCTCTTAAATTTTATTCTTCATCTCATTCCGCACCCATGCCAATTGATGATGTTGATAGGTACTGTATGACATACAATAACACTATATAATTTTTCACCTACCCATTATTTGTTTCCAATAAGTTGCCTTTTTTAATTCAATTAGATTGGTATTTTTGCCTTGTTACTCTACTCTTTATTACATTAAGCATACTCGTTCTACCTCTGTATTTTACATTTTTGCAAGTCATCACTTGATTACCTTGATGAACCCATCAAATTTGCAAAGAAAATAATACAAAATCAATATTGTATATTCATAAAATATATATGAAGTTAACAATTAATAAAAAATAACATGTAAAGACTTAATTCACAAATAAAATCAAATGAACATGTATTTTAAATTGTAAATTATCTATCCAAATAATCAAAGCCATAATCCTTCACCATTTTCCCTAGCATATGCCACCACATTATCATCGACTTGATCAAACAACTCAACAAATGCAAAATTGTTACAAAAGTTAGTGTGATCTAGACCACGTCACTCAAATCATCCTCTTTATTGTAATATTTCTAAGGTGTTGGCATTACAAGTGACCATTTCATATCTATTGGATCCTTAACATAAGATACATGTATTATATATGAAGTTAGTATAAACAAATCATTTTTATACTCAAACAAGGGTAGCTCCTAGATAATTAAATTTTACACCATTATTGTTCTTAATCTAATCACATTTAAAAATTGAAACTCTGAATATGGTGTAATCTAGCTCCCTTGTTTATTGTATTATCTCATAAAATGTGATATCACCATATATTGGGTTTTAATTTTTTGCACTAAAAATTTGCACGGTGTTAGCAATTAAAGTGACACGGTTGTTCTAGTGGACCTTTAAATAGTCATTCTTTTTTGTTGTAAAAATAACAACCATTGATGATATACCGAAGATATTTTATTACTATGAAATAAGGCTCATAAGCAATCCATTATAAAGTTGATGAAATATAATGATCAAACAATGAGAGTTGATACTTCACCTATTGCAAATTACATTACATGAGCCATTATTAGGAAAAATGAATTGATAATGGACAAATATAAACATTCTTACTTATGTGCACAACCAATTGGTGAATGTGCGAACATGTCCATCGTGCAGCCATTTGCATCTTCTCAACTTCATAGGATTGTCAACACTTAGTTGGTGCAATAGGTGGTACTAGTAATTACAATAATTACAATCATGATTTGAAATTGTCTTTCATGTGGTACTAGTAATGATAGATCAACATTATCTTATGTATGGTTGAACTTCATTCGTATTCATTAACACATATAGATAAAGAAGATAATGATGAACCTGCTCAACACATGCACAAGTTAAAGGTCTCTTATTTTGAGTTGAACAATCAAATACATTTTTCCTTACAGGAATATGAATGGTGTCCACATTGGACAAATAATTTGCATAAAATTCCAATGTTTCTTTCATAATATAATATTCAGTAGTGCATTCCTTAAGTTTGTTATGATTTTGAATATAACACTGTAGTAGTTTCATATATCTTTCAAATGGGTACATCTACTATAAATACACAAGGTCACATACTTTTACTTCTCTGATAAGATGCATAGTGAGATGAACCATAATATCAAAGAAGTTAGGAGGAAAGTGCTTCCCTTGCAAGCATAGTATTGTCACAAGTCCATGTTTGATTCCATTTAATTTTGAAACATTTACCACTTTTTAGCACAGTATATTAAGAACATGTGAAGTCTAATAATGACATATTTTATTTAAGCAACAACGCTAGTAAAGCAATAGGTAAGAGTTATTGCGTTAAAGTGTGACAATCATGTGACTTAAGCTCATATAGTTTCAAGTCTTCTATAGAGATGAGATTTTTGATATTTAAGAAATACCTATCTGGCACTTTAATCTCACTAAGACTTTAAAAAATCTTATTTTCTTATCTTTCGATAAAGTGTAACATGCAGGTGGAAGGAATGTACGATTATTTTAAATTCGTGATACTAGTTTGGATCATAATTTCATCTACTCAAGATCCTTTCTAGCAGCCAACTCATCCTTAGATCTCCTCGCAATGTTAGGCAATATGCCCACAAGGTTATCACATACGTTCTTTTCTATATGCATAACATCAAGCACATGTCTCACATGCTATAACTTCCAATATGGTAAATTTTTTTTTAAAAAAATTGATATCTTCTTCCAACATTGTGAAACAACATCATCATCATTTCTTTTAGTTCGTTTCTTTGACTTTTCCCATAAATTTGGTTGAATTTTAGCAAAGACTTCTTCACAGTTAATAATTGTGAAGCAATTTTGAATCATTGCTCCCCATTAAAAATCTTTTTGTGTCTATAGTAAGGATGATATCATGGTAAGAATATTTTATATCGAATATATGACATCTTCTTACTATGTTATAAATGACATGCATGGGTGTTCTCAGTACAAATTGGATTAGCATGGTAACATTTAACTATGCAACAAGACAAGTTACCATAAGTAAGAAAATGATCAATTGTCCATAACAGAATAACTCTCAAGTTAAATGACTCCTTGCGGTACCCATGATACACTTGTACACCAGTGTCTCATAACATTTTCAAGTTCTTTATGAATGGTGCCCAATATATGTCAATGTCATTTTCATATTTTTTAGGACATGACATTAATAACGTTAACATCATGAACTTCATTTCCTTGTTAACCAATGTGGTAAATAATATATTACCATAATAACCTATCAGCAACTGTATTGAATACTCAATGTATTGTGAGGATTAATCTCACAATTAAAATGATAAGTACTACAACAAAATAACCTTTTATTCACAGCTTTAAATGGCTTTTGTTCACAGTTCTAATACTGTGGACTATAACAATGTGAAGAAAAGTTGGTTAAAATAGTTTACAATTTTTGAACTGTAAATAAAAGTGATAATAGTTCACAGTTCATTAAAATTTTTATTCACAGTTCTTAAACTGTGAATAAAAGTGAAAATAGTCCACAGTTCATTAAAATTTTTATTCACAGTTTCATAACTATGAATAAAAATCTATTTAGTTCACAAGTCATGAAAAGTTTTATTCACAGTTTTAGAACTGTGAACAAAACAAACCTTAGTTCACAATTATTTTTGATTTTGTTGACAACATAAAATTGTGAACTATTGTTTAATTAAAAAATTATTTTTAATTAAAACATTATTTTTTATTATTATTTTAATAACCTTTATCCACAATTCTTATAAATAACCAATCATCATTTTACATAATTTCTTTAGATAAATTTGTGAATCTTTACAATTCATAGCTTATGAGATGTTTTAATTTGTCACAGTCAATAATGATAATAATTAATTTAAATCTCATCTTATACTTTCTTTTGTTTTATTAAAAACTTTTTGTCATGTTGCCGTTATTCATGAAAAATAATTCCAATTAGGATCTTTTTCTTTCCCGTGGTTGCATTTGATTTTTCAATGTCATAACGTAAAGTTACCTCAACATACTGCAAAAATATTTGTATAGGAACAAGTGGGTCGATACAATTTATATATATAGATAAAAAGTAAATAATATCAAATAAAAATACAAAAAGTTACAGATTCTTCCTTCTTGATTGCTACACATAGTACTATTATTTGCTCAATACTTTATTTATAACATAATTGTGAATATTAAATCATGAGTATTTCATTTATTTTTTTACTTTAGATAATGATTTATCTCATACTTTAATTTAGGTTGCATGATAGTTCTCTTATTACTAAGAATTTTTCTAAAAGCAAACTTAAATCAAGGTCCACAGAGCTCCCTTTTTTTGTCATATTTGCTAGAGAAGATTTAGGCCAATAGCTGGAAAAGAACAAAATAATAATAATAAAAGCTGATACTAACAAGAAGAAATAAAGTAATTAATTTGCTTAACATCATGGAGATTCGAAAAGATAAAAAGTTATCTAAATTCTTAAATCACCATTAAGTCATGAGGTTTAGGTCGTTTTGCTTTACAACTCAAGAGCTGCATATATTATCTATAATTGATAGCAAAAGATGCACATTTTTGTTCCATACAGGACCCATAAAGCAAATTGAAAGAAAAGTAGATGACCTTTATTTGATTGCTAAGAAAGTGTTAAAATAAAAAATGAGAGGACAATTATGTATACCAAGGTTAAAATAAAAGATGAGAAGACAATTATGTATATCAAGTCAAAGTTAACAGTAAGAGAGGTAGAAAGAGAAAGAGAAGAATTATTACCAGAAGCAACATGTTTAATGTCAAGGTCATAGCACTAGTTACAAGTAGTTACAAATACTTTAGATTGGGAAAAAATTAAAGAAATATAATTAGACAAAAAGAGAGACATGAATCATATAATATATCATCCACACATTCATATCTGTGGGTTTTTTTTTACTCACTAACCAAATAATTATTATATGATTATGGTTTATAGTTATGCATATATTTTTTAGGACTTTCAAAGAAAACTCACCTTAGTTTTTAAGTATATTTAGACACGCTTTTTATCCCTCCAAAGAGATCCATCTCCTTGCTTGTATATTTAAAGAATATGTTGAAAACAAGTAAACAAAAGATTGTTTATGTCATGTATTTTACCCATTAACCCACATAAGCATGCTTTCTTCCTTTGTAAAAATAGGTTACATATAGAGTAACATGCTTTAATGTCATTCAGTAAACATAGCATATAAATATGGTCTTCAAAATAAAGAAACTAAAAGCAATAAATAGAATAACCATAATTTTTGCTTATCTCAAAAAAATCCATCAAGGTCTAAATCAGCTAATTTTCTACCTAAACAAACTTTAAAAATTCATATTTGTGTTTCTATAAAGCTAACATTTATCAAGTAAAATCCAGCATACATATAGTTTAATGAACATTAATCTTTACCTTATTAGGTAAGGTTCTAGAATCAGCCATCGCAGTGTTCATTGTAAAAAATAACATAAAATTATAAATTCAAGAGATAAAAAATTAACCTTTCCAAAACTAAAAGAAGATTTTCATCAGCTAGATTTAGAACCCGGATAAAATTAGAACCATAACTTCCTTCGTTGCAATCAATCAAGGCCAAGATTTGGATCTGCTAGATTTGGAACCTCGATGGAATCAGAACCATGTCTAGATCTGAAACCCTAACGGAAGTAAAACCTTGCGCCTAAATTTAGAACCCTCAATACAAATCTAGAACCCCCAGCATAAATCCAAAATCCCCAGCCCAGATGTGAAACCCCGATGGAAGTAGAACCATGCCCAGATCTAAAATCTCGATGGAAGTACAAAATCGCGCCCAAATCTGAAATCCCTAACATGGATCTAGATTCCATAGCCTAGATCTAAAATTTCACACTCTAATTTGGAAACCCCAACACATATTTCAAATCCTAACCAAGATCTAGAATCCTTAAACTAAATCTAAAATCCTACATCCAGATTTAGAAAACCCAGTACAAATCTAAAATCCTAACTAAGGTTTGAAATTTGCAGCCCAGATCTAAAACCTCGCACCCAGATTTGAAAACCTCAGCATAGATCTCGAATCCAACAAGATCTAGAATCCTAGCTCAGATTAAAACCCCACATTTAGATTTAGAACCCCTGTAACATAGATCTAGAATCCTAACCAAGATCTTGAATCTTTAGCGTAGATCTAAAACTTGCACCCAGATTTAAAATTCTTAGCATAGATCTGGAATCCCAATCAAGATCTAGAATCCTTAGCCCACATCTAAAATCTTGCACCCAGATCTGGAACTTCCAACACAGATTTGGGACCCCAACATAAATCTGGAACCCCGATGAAAGTAAAACTATGCATAAATCTAGAACCTTGATAAAAGTAGAACCACACTCAGATTTAGGCTTAAAAATAAAAAAACTAAAAGCAACAAATAAAAGAACCATTGTTTTTGCTTTCCAACAAGGAAGACAAGTATATAATTTTGGGGGAAATGATCAAACTTATCGAGACAAAGAAGAGATTCAATCTGCTAGATTTGGAACCTAAAAGCAAGCAAAACCATACTCTTAATTTCTTCTTGCTCTTTTCATCATGCACTCCATACCTAATAGTTACTACCTAAGCAAGTGGAGAAAAAGAATCAGCGAAGTTTATCTTTTTGGAGAAAAAGAATTAGTGATAAGGTATAACTTTTAATCATAGTTATAGCCATAATTGTGAATAAAGGTTTGTACTTTTATTCACAGTTTTATTGTAACTATGAATAAAATACTTTGTTAAACCACTTTTGTTCACATTTATATTAAACTTTGAATAAAAATTTTCTTCTGTTCACAGTTATGTCGATAACTGTGAACAAAAATGAATTTTATTCATAGTTTTGTTACAGCTGTGAATAAAGGTCTATTTTTTTCACAGTTTTGTTACAACTGTGAACTAATCTTTTTTATTCACAGTTGTTATTAAAACTGTGAACAATTTGATGTAAACTAATATCATTGTTGTCGTAGTGAAGTCTTAATTTTTTTAGTTTGGATGCAAAGTCTAGCAACATATAATCAATTATTTTTCATGAAGGTGTATTCGATGGGTGCCTTAATTGACCATACCTTGCTTAGCTAACATTTATTAGCATCATACATAGATTTAAGCATTTCATTATTCTTCGACAATATGTCAGATAGCAAGTTTAAAAGTTTGCTTAAGTTTTGCTCAAATCAATGGAATTGTAAAGTTTAACTAAAGTAGATAGTTTGGCAAACCTCTCAGACCCAAAGTACAAATGTTTCTTAGCATCACCAACTAACTTCTTAAAGTTGATAGCATCTAATTACACTCTGCAAAGCCTTTTGGACCATCTCTATAGTATTATTAGCTTCCTCTTTATACATGTCCTCTCTAACAACTCTAGTAGTCCTACCTATAGAAGATCTATCCATACATTATTATCCATGTCATATCCAATTTTGATAGCTTCGATCAACTTCGTACACATATGAATGGTTTCATATCTCACGTAAAGTATGATGTTTCATATTACCACATTTGATGAATGGGCAACGAATTTGCTCAAGATCATCAGAATTTTGCATGGCATAATTTAAGAACCCATTTACATCTTTATTGTACTCATTTGACCTTCTATCAGCATATATTTAAGTTTTATCCATTCTAATTTTTACAACTTCACATATTAGCACATCCAATTTATCTACTAGTATATTTTTATGCATGCCAACCACTCTTCAAAGGTACGGTAGTCCTACACAACTTAGAAATATGACATTTGTATAGAGCACATGATGTATAAAATCATGATTTATTTTATTTCTTAAAAATTTTAGTAGCATATACTCATAATCCTCTACGTACATGACTTACAATTAAATACTATTATGTTTTTTTTATATCAAAACATCAAACAATATTCACCAATATATACTCGAAGGATAAAGGACATGTTGCACAAAATTTGTTATGAAATAAAATAAATTATGACTGTGCGCTATGTGCTACACATAAATATTAGATTCTAAAGTGTCCAAATTGAACAATTCAAGAACCATAAATTAATAATTTATTTCAATCCACATGTGCAACATATACACTATAATAAAAGTTTCATTTATATGTCTTGAGCCATGTATAAGGTTGAAAATGTCGTCTTGTTATTTCAAAAATGTTACCATTATAAACTAACAATTTATTGTAATTAATATATATATAACTAAATTATAAATATAAAATCTACATGCAACATCATAATGTGTCCCTTAACATTACATAACTAAATAGAACATTGCATTTACTTAAATTTAATTTCTAATTTTAATTTATCTTCGTTGCATTAAAAACAAGTACATTTATCTAATTTAAATTTAAATTTAAATTAATTTATCTAAGTATTTAATTACTTAATAATCTAATTATATAATTATCCACTTGTCTAATATAAATGTAAAGTTACATAAATATAATATTAATTAATTAAATATATTAAAAAATTTAAAATGTATTTTAATCGCATTTAAATCTAAATCTAAAATCTATCTAATTATCTAATTTTAACATAAAATTACAAGTACAATATTAATTTAAATCTCATTTAGATTCAAAATAAGTACATTTATTTAATTTAAATTGAAATATAAATTAATTTATCTAATTAACTAATTATTTAATTACCTAATGATCTAATAATCTAATTACATAATTATCAACTTATCTAATTTAAATTTAAATCTAATCTAATCATATAATTATCAACTTGTATAATCTAAATCTAAATCTAATCTAATACATCTAATTATTTAATTATTTAATTACCTAATGATCTAATAATCTAATTATATAATTATTCACTTATCTAATTTAAATCTAATCTATTCTATCTAATTGTACAATTATTTAATTACCTAATGATCTAATAATCTAATTATATAATTATATACTTATCTAATGTAAATGTAAGATTATAAAAAAATAATATTAATTTTTTAATATATTAAAACAAGTGCTTTCATCTCATTTAATTTCAATTTAAAATCTATCTTTATCCAATTTTAATATAAAATTATAAAGGCACAATATTAGTTTAAATTTTATGTAAATTAGAAACAATGAGATTTATCTAATTTAAATTTAAATCTAAAATTAATCTAAAAATTTAATTGTCTAATTATCTAATTTTATTATAAAATTATATAAATACAAAACTAATTTAAATTCAATTCTAAAAATATATCTAATTATTTAATTTAGATTTAAAATTACTTAAATTACAAACTAATGTACAATAAAAATGGAAAATACAGTAAATAAATTTGACAAAATTTCATACATACTTTAGGATTAATTCTCCAAATTAGGGTTAATTAGTAACCTAATTAATATTTTTTAAAAAATCAAAATTTTGAAAAGAACCATAAAAAATAAAATTTTTAACTGTTAAAAAATTTATTTTCTTTACAATTTTTTTAACTTTTTAAAAATATTTTTTATAATTTTTTTAAGATCTAAAAAAATTAATTGTTAATTATTTTTTGTAATGTTAAAAAAAAAAAAAAAAAACTTGAAAGAGCACAAGGAGGTTTGCACTATAACACTGCCCCAAGGGAAGTGCATTAAAGTAATCAGTTTGGGATTTGCAATAAGTATTTAAAAAAAAAAGGAAAAAATGAGAAGATAGATTTTAAAAGAAAAAAAGCCTTTTAATCATTGATAATATATAAGTCCATATTAGTGGATAATTGATATGAAAAATAGGTTTACAGAGTTTGAAAACTGTTCATCTAGAGATCTTACTTGTTTACGTGAAATAAATCAAGTTGCAAGGAGTAGAATATAAAGCACACACCTAAGAAGTTAAATAAACATAATATTATAGCTTACCAAAAACCATATTCAATTTCAACTAAGTTCTGCCTTTGATTATCGTACCGAAACAGCACTAAAAAAATAGGACACTATCATCATCAAAATCTATCTTAAGGTTAACAATTCAAACACATACCAAAAGAAACAGAAGCTCAAATTCTTTTTTTTTTTTTTTTAAGACTCCTTAACGAGGAAAAACAATTGAAAGAAAACGGTCATCCTACAAGAAATGGAGTATTGCCATAAGCCCTTATACCAATGGCTCAAAAGGGGCCTTTGTCAACTTTAAAACAAAAGAGGGCCTTTGTCATCACAAGTAATATCTGTAATTTGCCTAATTTAGATCATAGTAAATGAATTCATGAAAAGGTATCTAAAAACAGACAGAACTAAAAGGTTCAATAACTTTCATTTGTTTTTCAAGTAAAAAATACAATTTTGTCATAAACCATCTTAGTAATCTGACTCACTAGCTGCAACCCAACACAGATAATTATGACCATTAGATGAAATCTATTCTCCAAGGATCCCTAACCGGAACTTCATGTGGGACTCTAAAGGCTAAGGGACAATTTAAGAGAGGCCCACATTGACCCCTAAAGAGTCCCGCTTAACTATATGAGACAGAATTGATCAAATTTGAAGGATCTTTCATAGCTTTAAAAATTGCTTTCAGCATGTACCCCAGTTATTAAAAAAGAAAATTCAACTCTTGCAATAAATTAAGTAAAGAAATAAAAATATATAAAATGAACTCAAACTAGGGCAAGGAAAACTGATTTACAGAGTTAATTCTAACTCTTAGTCAAGGTACATGTATAAATGGCTACTACAGGTAACTTTCATGGTAAAAATGTGAATTGATAAAACAAAAGGACTTGAAATTTTTATCTTAAAAATAAAAAATTAAAAACCGGTGGTTGCTCTCGAAAATCAGGTACGATGATCACAAAGCATCTGATGCATTAAAGATATTCTAAGAAAGATTAAACATTTGCACTGGCCAACTGCGTTTCCGGCCATCAGGACCTACTCCAGTAGTTTCCATTGAAATGTCAATGCTACGGTGTTGAGAAGCACGAACAATGCTGATTCGCAAATGAACACTTGCCGCAGGACATGCACCTGTCCCAACTACTGCTGATCTGTCTGCACTTGGTTTTCCCAGCGCCAGTGCTATGGGTTCCAGGAAGGTGAGGATAGTCTGTGACCAGTGTGTTTTGGGAGTATACGGGGATGTAGATAAAATAGTTGGCATCTCTTTGCAGAACCTGCTGGTAAAACCAGTCTCAAACCACAACACCACCCCATAACACCAGGTTAGTGATTCCGACTCACTGGAGTTGCTTGTGGCCTCATTTAACTTTGGTTCCAGCAGAACGGTTGCCGTAAAATCCACTTCGTCAGGCTTCATCACAGCCAGGTCAAAAGTCTGCAGAGAACAAGAAAGGCAATTAGACATACAATTCCAGAACCAATATACACCTGAACCTTAACCCCAAATTATGGATACCATAGCATGTATTGAACTTTCATTAAGAAAAGGAAAGGCCATAATTTTTCTCTAATTTTGTATTTTAAAGGGAAACTACATCAAAACTACTCACTACAGGCATCAAGGATTAACAAACATATGTATACTTACAACTCTATGTAATTATCTCCAAACTGTTACACATTGAAGAAAAGTAATCATGGATACTTGGTCTGTTTTCCAATATTAGAAGTACCTCATTGTTAGCTGTTTTTTCAACTCAGGTTTAGGTGGACAAAACCTAAAAAAAATCATTTTGTGCTAAGACTGGACACATGGAGTAAATTGCTGCAGAACTAGCTTTGTTATAGAATTGATTATATCTGATAAATTATGACAATATCACAACAAAAATGCTCGGGTATTCCCAAGTTCAAAGACAATTAAATGATACCTTCCTGAACCTTTTGTTTGGGGCTCCATCTGGTTTATCTGACATTCTAATATTAAATTGGCATAACTGAAAAGTGCTTATAGTGATCTAGCTAAAGCTCCAATCATAGTTGAATATTATCAACCTCAGGATAACATTTAGTGAAGTTCACAGTAATTAACACTACAGAGTAATATTGTACAGCTCAGAGAAATTAGTTGTCCACAAATATTCGGAAAATTTGCGAAGATCATAGGGAAACAAATTTATCAAAACAGTCATAAATTAAATAGGTAGGCAAATTTGACCTGGAGAGTTGCAGTACTGGTTACTAAAGCGCAACCATCTACGACATCAACAATAGGGATTCGAGCAGCCTCTTCAACAAGTTCCTTGCCCACGCATGACATGTCAAAGCCATAAACATTTTCCCAAAACGGAAGACTGGTAACATGTTTTCCAAATCCTGCAACAAACTGCAAGAGAAATTGGGAAGTTTTAAAAAGAATAAATAAGCTCCAATCATGAACGTGAGAGCCTTCATTTGGAAACCACTATCTACACAGCACGTACCATAGTTGCTGTATCAGGAAGAACAGAACCTCCAGGTTTCAACCACCGATCACGTGCAAGGAGCACTGAACTGAGCATTGATTCATATAGTAGGCAATATCCCATCCATTCACTAACCAATACATCAACACTATGGGGTTGGATATTTATGGATTTATCAAGCTCTTCAACCATACATTGAACTACTTCAATTACCCCCCTGCTTTCACAATGGATTTTACTCTGCAACAGGCCATTATCTTTTGCAATCTGCAATAAACAAAGGCCCAAAATTCAGTGGATAAAAAAGCATTAGAATATTGTATTTTCCATCTATAAATCCAGGAAAGTTCACCTGTGTAGCAACTGCAGCCATCTTCTTGCTAGCCTCAACTGCAATTACCCTTGAAGCCCCTGCTTGCGCCGCAAACAGACTAGTGAAAACAAAAGCAAAAGAAATAAGATAAACCAATAACATAATGTGCAAGAAACATTTCAAAGCTGGTCATACTAATTATAGACAACTAAGAATGCCAAAACAGTTAGAAACCAATCAACAGAAAGAATATAAGCAAAGACTCCATGTAAAATCACCCTGCAAACAACTAAATGATCTCAATGATGAAACTTCAATATGTGGTAAAACCTACAGGTCAGTGTCATAAAGTCAGACCAAGCAATCTAATGCAATTTCTAAATCTTAGACTGAGGTTTCGTGCTAAAGAAGCTAAGAATTAAGAGGGCGATGTACATGTTTTTTAATGTTCAAATACGTGTTGTTTCAACTATAAAATTATAACTCCAGAAACAAATTCACAGAGATCAAATTGTGAGGTTCAAAAGTTTTCCTCTTTCATTTCTTGAAGAACCAATCCATCTAAAGAAATCCTGGATTGATCTCATTATAGCCGTACTAAAAGATTTAGGCCAAAAAGGAAGTACATCAACACTGAAAAATCTGTAGAGCAGTCGCTTCCCTTGCTCTTCTTTTGTTCCCTTCCTTTTCTTTCCATATGTTCTTGACAAATCACATCATAAAGTTAACTTTTACTAGTATAATATAAGTGCTGAAACATATGGAATTCTACAAGATAGTTTTAGATTTTCTGTTCGGGCATATTCATCGATAAATCCACATTTCTAGCATGTAAGTAAATTTTTCTATACCTGAGCAAAACATTAAATGCTTATGGTAAACAGAAATTCCACCAAACTTCTTAAAATTCAGATTATCTGAGTCAGTGAAGGGATGATGAGGTCATTATCTATGTAAGATAAATCTAGAGATGATTGCAATTCAAGCGTAGCTCAGTTGACATTCTCGTACAGCAGCTAATGTTATTAAGCATCTAATGCAGAGTTATTTCCAAAACACAAGAAAAGGACTGTGTGTGTACTAAGCTTTCTTGTAGAAGCTTCCCATCTCCCATTGAATTACTGTTTCTGTAAGAACAGAAGCTGAACAGCGTCCTAGTTCCATTACAAAACCTATCATCACAGTTCCACAATCTTGCAGCAATCACATAATACTTTCACATGACCAACACACTCCTCAATTCTATTGGGACAAAAATTGAAAACCAAAAAAGAAAAAAAAAACATAGACAGATAAAAAGATTAAGAAAGATATAAAAAAAGAGAGATAAATACAAGATGCCACCTGAGTATGCCTGTCCCACAACCTACATCCATCACTACCGCACCATTCAAGAGAGAAGGGTTTTCCAATATAGCTTGCTTGTAAGCATCTGTTCTTACCTACATAACCAGAAAATTAGACATTAACTCAACATTCCCCCAGTGAATTACTGCAACTCAAAAAAAAAAAAAAAAAAAAAAAGAATTAATGCAACTAAAAGTCCATCTCCAACAAAAGTCAGAAACAAATTTGTTACCTTATCACTTATCATCTCCCGATGGATGCCAAAGGAACTATATGATCCAAAATAACTCTCATTCACCTTCTTGACATCTTTTGCAACAATATTTAAATTAGAAACTCTTGAACGCTTATCTTTTATCTCTTCATTAGACAATCCAGAGTGTTTTCCTAAATCAGTACCATTGGCTACCACCTCCTCCAAGGAACTTTCTATGTTTAAATGGCCATTGGAAATAGAAGCAACCTCTTTATTTCCTTTTCCATTGGAAGCTTCAGTACTTAAGACAAACTTTTCCCCAGTATTCTCATCATCAATGCATATGTCCCCAAAATTCCTCAAGTCCCTCATAATTTCTTCTTTGTCAATTGATGTGTTATAATCATCTTCAAGTTCTTCAGCTTCACCAAAACTATACAAGAGTGAATCCTCTTGCATGAAAGGCTTTAGATATTTATCGTCGTCCCAAAGAGGCTTAACACCCTCAAAATTGACAGTTTCATGTAGATGGTCCTGCAACTGCTGGTTGGACTGACTGATAAGACTGCAACTCCAGCATCTGTTTTCAGCAACCTAGTAAAAAAGGAAGCAACAACTCATAAAAATAATTAAAAAATAAGATAATAAGCTACCATGTCAGAAAAGTGTTCCTTAGAAACCTAATATTAAATGGTCAGTACATTTAGCTAAGATAATTTCTACTTTTTCACCTCTTATTTTTATTTCTCAGATTCAATCAATGGGCAGAGAGGAAACAAGGTATAAATAAGTGCATAAATGCAGAAAAATGAAGGAGAAGAACAAAAACTAACAGTGATTACCTAGTTTAAAATAGGATAACATGTTCCACCCACTGAAAGTACAACTGCACTGAAGCAAACAAATCAAAAGTTGATTTCCTGACATTTTTCCAGACTTTCTCATCGAGCAAACAGTAGGTAGAGAGGTTTACATACTCTTTTTTCTTCCAGATGAGCTAAAAGAGAAGTACCAAAATTGAAACCTAAAACTAATAGACTTCTATAGTATTTTGGTACTCACGGAAATCAAAAACCAACCAGTTAACAGACTCAGCTACCTCAGTTTTGGATGGCCTAGTTGACTCCAAAGTTCTAAATGTTCATAATGTCCCTTCATTTTCCCATGTATCAGCAAAAGCTGGACTGGATTAGACCTCCAGCTATGGCAATGTACTTTATTTGGTTTCAATGCTACCAACTAAAATTGAGTCCTGTATCACTTTTAACCCATTTCCTTGCCAGCAACACAAAATTAAAAGTTAAAAACTTCGCTTCATGAAAGAAACTAAAATTGAAATATAATGCACTTGAGGGACCTTGAAACACCAAACTAACTTAAGACAGCAGAAGATGTCAAAAGGCATAACAATCAAGTATTACTTTAGCAAGAATCAAATTTCTTTTCCTTCCCTCTGAAATTTTCATAGCAACAAGATAGAATAGAAACTAAAATTAACACAGAATAAATTGGAAAAAAGAAGGGCATTACCTGTGATCGAACATAATTGATGAGCTTAAAGGAACTGTAGAAATCCAAACTCAACTTTTCCTTAATTCCATGGAAATCAAAGTGATGGTCTAAACGACAGTGATCGAAGAGCGAATGGCAGGACTTGAACTTTGAATCACAGAACAAACAGAGTAAATCAGAACTTGCATTCTCTCCATCATCTTCATCTTCTCTCCAATCTTCCCAACCTTCACTTCCCTCTTCACTTTCTTCCTCCTCAAACCTATGCAATTCTCTGCTTTCTGCGTCGGTTTTAGCCATGACTGTTTGCAGCGCCAAGTTCTCGCTTAGTCGCGACTAGGCACTTAAACCCTACGAGTAAACCCTAAAGATACTTGCGGGAGATGGCATCAAACAACATAAGGATGTGGCAGCATAGAAAATTTGCCACGTCAAATTGAAAACTCTACCTGGACCCACACCCGATGAACCGAAACCGAGTTAAGAAAATTTGGAAAAATGAACCCAACAAGGAATACTAATGACCGACCTTGTTTTCCGACTATCCGATTTCTAATCCATACTTGGGAACGACAATAGGCGCTGGTGGAGTCCGTTATATAGGTTTTTCAATTTAGTGGTTAAAATAAGGAGGGATTTGTTTTTATAGTCTTTCGTACATGAATATTTGTGAAAATAATCAATAATAATAATGTATTTATTTTTAATATTTTTTAGATATTTTAAGATAAAATTACTTTTTGTGTACTAGTGTAATTATACTTATCCAAATATAGAATCTGATAAGTCAAATATATCAAATGTCTTTTTTTCTCTCTCTTCTTACTCTGACGTTAAACTTTATCACTTAACTTCGTCTTTTTGTATTTAGTGTTTGTTCATTTTTTTACTTTTTTTGTAAACTGACCTTTGAAGAATATCCGCATGCTACTGAGTCACTAAGAAATTAATAGTTGTATGTTTTTAAATAATATATTCAGTTAAAATTTTTCATTCCTTTTTGCTGAATATCAACTGATGAAATCCTCTCCTTATATTTGATTCATCGTTTTTTTTTAATATTTTGAGTTTGCTTTATGGGTATAATAGCCTGAATACATTTTTTTGATTCATATTTTTGAGTTTTGGTATTAGTTTTTGAATCTGCAATGTTTGGGTATATCGCAGTGTATTTTTTTCATTTTTCTTTTGACACATTAAAATCAACAAATTAGTTTGGGTATATGTATAGGTATCGCTTGTTTAGCTACTCATTCTTTGGTATATGTGCACCAATTTCTTGCTTTAGGTGCATTTATATGCATCGGTTCGTTAGATTCGTACCATGTTAGGGCAAATCATACATAGTTTTAAGAATCGCACCCATTAATCATACCTAGTTTCATAAATCGTACATAGTTTTGGAAATCGTACCTAGTTTTGAAAAATCGTACCTAATTTTTAAAATCATATCAATTAATCGTACCTAGTTTTTAAACTTGTATCTTAATATTGAAATCGTATACTCTTCACTCGAATTTTGATATGTTTTTTTTGGCCAATTGTGGATGACAACCAGCTTTACTTTTTAGAAGCCATATGTGATTCCTAGAGTGTCCTGAAAGACTGGGAAGATACTAAAACACTATGACAATAATATCATCCCCACCCTAAAGAAAATTTTAGATGAATCCCAAAAGAAGAAGTTTAAAGGGATGTGCTTAGGGCATTTCCTACGTTTGCACATAAATTTTAACTTCTCTTGGATTATTGTCCATAATCTTCTGCTTCATGAGATTCAACAGAACTGCGAGGATGAAATGTGGTTCATACTTAGGCAGAATAAGGTTCGTTTTAACAAAGTGGAATTATGTCTAACACTAGCTTAAAGTTTTGCGAGCTATCGGAGACAGATAAAATTACAACTAATCCATCTAGTATCCTTGCTAAATACTTCAGGGGGAGGGATAAGGTCAGTGGTAGTAGTATCAAAATGATGCTACACGAATGAGAGTTTGGATAAAGATGACAAGGTGAAGTTGAGATTGTTGTATCTGTTAAACGGCTTCATCAAAGGCCATGACGAGCGCTATCATGTCCTCAGGTGGCAGTTTCATTTGGTAGATATTATTGTAGACTTTAACTTCTTTCCATAGGGCACATGGGTGTATTTTAACTCATTGCTGCATTTCAAGAAGGTAGTTGGGAATCCAGTCATGGATGTTGATAGAATGAACTACAATGCCTATGGCTTCGTATGGGCACTGCATGTAAAATCGTATCTTTTTATTTTTTATTCATTTATTTTTTTAATTTGATTGTATTCAAATTTTATCTTCATCAAGCCTAACCAAATTTTCTTTTTTCCATAGATTTTTGCCTTCGAAGTGATTCCTGCTACCAATCTGCATGGCAGTGGATTGTCAGGTTTTAACCTGCCATTGCCTTGAATTTGCCGATGGAGGTTTCATCGGAAGTCACATAATGCAAATTATAAGAAGATCTTCACAAACACTGTAAGTAATACCACATCTTAATTTTGTACTTACATTACCAATTTTGTGTCTTCATTTTCATTCCGTACCTACATTTTCAATTTCGTATCTTCATTTTCATGTCATACCTCAATTTCATGTCTTCATTTTTATTTCGTATCTACATTTTCAATTTTATATTTTTATTTTCTATTTTGTACCTATATTCTCCATTCTGTGTCTTTATTTTTTAATTTAAAAGTTTCATTTCGTATTTTTTAATGAGGGCTAAGTTAAAGATAGAGCCAACAATTGCTAAGCGCCATGCCACTTACTATGTTGGGGCTATAGACACGGTGATGCCGTTGCAACCACATGCTCAGGCCAATGTGCCTGCTACACGATTGAGTGGGAATGACGACACTGTCAAGGGTCCCATCTAGGACAACTCCACGAAATTGCCTTTTTCTTTGTCAAAAATAATACAAGGTATGTATTTTTCATTAGTTTATATAATTTTTGTTCTTATATTTTATAATCAACAACTTATGTTACTTGAGCGACGAGTTGGCTTTTTTCTTATCGAGCGACCGAGGGATGATGAATCTGATAAAATTGCCAGTGATAGAAGAGAGCGGGGGGACAGAGGATGGAATCCAAGGTACAGAAGGACAAAGTTGAGGATCAAGCACCTGGCACAAAAAAGGCTGCAGAGGATTCAAAAGTTTACCGTCGTCTCACTTCTATAGAGGTGAAATTAGACCTCCTTAAGGCGAAGGTAAACCAAATGAAATTCCAAAATGAAAAATGCCATGAACAGCAAATGACTATCTTAAAATCCATCCAGCTCTCTCTGTATAAATATGGATTTGGAGGCCGAGACCTTTCCCGCACTATGTCAGAACCAATTCCCAATGATGTAAGTAATGTTGTATGTAATCATTAGTTTAGTTTTTGGTTTTTAATCTATTTGTATCTATATCTTATCATAACTTCATAATATTATACAACTTATGACATGAAGATGGTATCTTAATTGTTTCCTTTTTTTTTTTCTCCAGGGTGTTAATGTAGGCTCCATATCATGTCATTCCATCATTGAGGAAGCTGGGGAGTCAAAAGACTCCACTAAGGAGATCTTCGCTCCTGCAGGGCACTTTCATGAAAAAGAAGCCATTACAGGGCCAATTACCAAGAAAATGGCCACTGCAGGGCCAATGGATGAGGAAATGACAACTGCAGCAGGTCCATGCAATAAGAAAGTTGAGGACTTGGCTATTATCCTAATTGAGACAATTAATGATGTGCTGCGAGTTGTTATGACTCATAAATGGTTAAGACAACTGTGCAACCCATTTGTCAACCTTGACACTGGGACTAGGAAAGCCAAGTACTCTTACATGGTGAATGCAAAGGCCAAATTCACAGACAAGATCCTCATTGCATTCAACGAGTTCATGAATGGTCAATCATAGTAAGTCATTTATAATTATATTTTACGTTCTATTAGACTGAATTTTCATTTTTTTAACTTTTTTCTCACACTTTGTTTTTATTTTTTTCTTTAGCCGCGATGTAAGTATTGGTCATTCAGTTAGTATGGAATGGTTGAAAGCCTTCAAAGACAATGATGAATGGGTCGATGACTCTATAAACTAGTCATTTTACAAACACCATTCTCTACATTCATACCATACTAAGAATTAACATTCGTGCTCATTTCATACATTGATTTAATATTACATTATTGTTTTTGTTGTCTCAACCAGCACATTGAAGCATATTTGAATCTCCTTCAATGAAGGTAGAGAGAGCTTCCTTAACAATTTGCACAAGATATCTGCATCAGTAATCTTTGGCTCTACGTAAGTTCATTGGACTTTAATTGTTTGGATGCTTTATATTTAATTTTTTATTAACTTTATTTTGCTTAAATTTATAGACAACATTTTTTACATTTACAACGAATATCAAACGAATATAGATGCTAATTGTCCTCCTTCACACGCCAATTTTGAAGCACATAAATGGGAACCAGATTTCTCGGATCATGTGAGAGGCAAATTTTGTCTTGATTGTCTAGCTTGGCACACTGTGAATAAGGTATGTATATCTTTATTGGTTTTAATTATTTTCTTGCAATATTATGAGAACTCATAACTAACATTTAAACAATATTTTTCAATGCAGCTAATGGTTTTATGCCATGTTGGGGGATCTCACTAACTGCTAGTGGTTGCAGATTTGCAAAAATTTTCTTTGCGAATTTTTGACTCTTTCCGTCAAGAGATACCAACTGAGTTGCGTATTCGGCAACAAAACCTCCTTAGATTTATGCTACCTAGTTATATGGCTAGTAGGGGATATTTCACGCGAAAACCAGATGTTAAAAAGCTGAATATTCCACTCTCATGCACACTAGAGCCAAAGACCAAGGTTCCTCTGTAGAGAAAAAGGTAAGTTTTTTTGGCTAATTATTATTATTATGTAAAAGTTTTATGTTAAATGTTAATTTTTTTTTAAATATATTTTCTTTTTTTTCAATGGCAATTGCGAGCCTCACATGTTATACATAATTGAGCGTTTACTAATTGGGAAGGCATCAAAATACAATGACAAAGATATGCCACAAATATGAAAGCATTTGACACTACTTGTATTCGCCAACTCAATTGTAGATGATAAAGGTTGATTTGTTTTATTCTTTTTACAATGTATTAATTTATACATATATTCAAAAATTATACATAATATTTTTTTTATTAATAAAAAAATCATTTCTAGTACATTGTCTAATGATTTTGCTTCTTCTCCCATTTACCAATAATTTTCAGTACAGTGTAAGTGTTCAAATTTTCAGTACATTAAAGACATGAAATAAGTGTACGATTTATTATTGAGGTTGGAGATTGAAGGTACGATTTATTTACTATTGAATATACAATTTTACTAATAAATGAGAGAATTGATGGTGCGATTTACTATTTAAAGTACAATTTACTAATGAAGGTGCAAATTGATGGTGCGATTCATTATTTAATATACGATTTAATGTTGCAAGTGCGAAAATAATGGTACGAATTAAAGGTACTATTTATTATTTAAGGTATGAATTCAAAGTATAATATACTATTGGGAGGTATGAATTGAATGTACAATTTATTATTTAAGGTACAAATTCAAGGTACAATATACTATTGAAAGATGCAAATTGGAGGTATTATTTACTATTTAAGTTATGAATTTAAGGTACGATGTACTATTAAAATGTGCGAATCGAAGGTACAAAGTCATCTTCCATGGGTACGATTTACTATTAAAGTTGCGAATTAAAGGTGCAAAATCATTGTACAATCAATTGCATTCACAACATTACATGAATTGACCTGTACAAAATAATCAAGACCATATAAAAACTTAAAAATCTCAAATAGTATACCAATCAATAATGAAAAATAAGTTTGAAAATAATAATATAATCAAAACATTAAGATTATCATAAGTCAATTGTATCATCATGTAGTAAAGTTGAATTGAAAGCTATTTGACAAGTTTGTGAATTATATCTAACTCCACTACAATTACGACATTTACGACGCAACTAATCAGTCACCTTAGACGATCGAAAGTGGCTTACTTTATCATAATACTGTAGATTCGAGGACGTCAATCGATTGTGTCTATATTACATGCATCTAGAGCTTTTTTTTTTTGTGGGTTCTCTCCCCACCAAAAGGTATTCTCTATTTTTAAGATGCCCTGCTGACTTACCATTATTTGGTGATAATACCACAACTCTTCTGACTTTCTTAAGTACATCCCAGTCAGACTTATCACCAACTAGATATACCAACTAGATATACCAGCTTAGTGTATATTGCTACTAATTGATCCTATTTGTAGTAGTTAAAGCAAAGAGCTATGAAGTCAATATTACGTTTCCTATAAAAAAAGATAACCAATTTCTGAAGTTAATACAAGTAGTAATAATGAATAATAATAAAATATTACCAACAAAACCATCAATGTCTCCTGGAAGCTACTAATGCATATGCATATGACAAAATATCAACCCGAAACTTCCTATAAGTGCAAGTACATTCAACAAGATTCACAATTGCCTCTTTACCCTTGCGCCTAACTAAAAATACATTCCAATCAATATTGGAAGCTGTCATTTGTAATGAAATTTTTTGTCTCTCAATCATCAATGAGTGAACCCATTCTATTAGTTGTGACCTTTAAACCTTAGTTTTCTTAAGTCGATCATAGAACCAACATTGCATCATCTCTCGAATAAATTTCAATAAAGCTGTCACTAGCAACTCGCAAGCAAATAGGAGACGAATTCAAGCTCTCGGCTATGTTAGTGGTCATTAGTTAATATCATCTCTTGGGGCAATACACACATGATCATTTTCTCACATCTTCTTTCATGATATATTTGAAGGCTTTAGGGTGATTAGCCTGTAACTCAGTCATCAATTTATTAAATTCAAATTCTCGATATGCCATAACTTCATTATAAAATATCTTAGGTACATTTTCTCTTTTGAATTTATTCTTTATATTTTAGGTCATATGCCATGAACATATACCATTACAAGAATTGAGGAAGACCTTTGTGATGGCATTTGCAATACTGATGTGATGATCTGATATGATAACCAAGTCCTTAACCAAACTTATACCTTATTTCAGCTACCGTAAAAACCACTCTCATACGTCATAGTTATCGGAGTCACTATAACCGAATGCTAATTGATATATCTGTTCATTCCCATCTTTGCATGCTGCTACAAATATTACATCATAGAACTTTTTTCTTAGATGAGTAGCATCGATAGCAATGACCGGTCTGATTACTGAATGAAACCCCCTCAATGATTGTCCAAAAACCACAAATAAATACTTAAATCATTTAGTTCCCTCTTCAATACATATATAAGCCATAATTCTCGGACTAATTGTTTGCCACATATTGCAGTATGACAGTAATTATTGATATAACTCAATTGAGTCATCATATGTAAGAGACAATGCATACTTTTTACCCTTATAAGCTTTACTATATAAAATTTATATGTCATAGAGTTCTTTTATATCACTCATGACGTCTTTTGGCTTAATGATTCTAGCATTAGCAGATAATTTTTGAGTCATAATTTCTCCAATAACGGCAGAACTTGCTTATCGATGCCATCAATGCAACTCTTCAACTGTGCAAGCTTATGTCAAATCACACCTTCTAATTTGGAGGAATTACCCTTTTGCAATTCTCGCACCATGAATTTTTCATGCATAATTTCTTTCTCTATAAACAATCTCAAATAATAATTTGTTAGACCTAGTAACTCTAAATTTAAAGTTCTCAGTTAAAGTACGAACACCCAAAAAT
Source organism: Moringa oleifera (assembly GCA_021397835.1). NCBI lineage: Eukaryota > Viridiplantae > Streptophyta > Magnoliopsida > Brassicales > Moringaceae > Moringa > Moringa oleifera. The sequence continues at coordinate 100,454 of JAJFZO010000184.1, read as the reverse complement.
CACTTCAACTCTTTTTGTTTAGGAAAAACTAACCTCTAGTAAGGGTGTCAATTGGAGTCACTGATTTCATAGTAGAAGTTAACATAAGATTGTGTAATTCAACACCCAACACACTATACAGTCTGACAACACCATCACTTAGATTATTATGTACTTTGGGGCATGTAACTGGGACATAAGGTGGGACAAGACGTAAGTTCTCATTCAATTCTTCATTATCAGGTTCTGCTTCTAGAATGGGTTCACAATGATCTTCACTGATGGGTTGAGTAGGTTGAGTTTTCATGATTGGGTATTCACACCCAATATTATAGTTTATTCGCTCATCTAAGTTGATCTCATGGGTATAAATCTTATCGGTATGCTAAGTGTCAAGGGAAGTCTTACTATGGATCAATGGTTCTTTGCCATAAACATCTAATTCAACAGTTAGATTACTCCCAGAACAAGAATTAAAAGGATTGATTCATCCTCAAATTTCGCTTTCACATAAATTTTGTCTATTCTCAACAAAATTTCTTTCCACTAAATCAACAATCACATGAGAAACTATGCTATCATCATATAACATAAACTCAACATCGTCATCATTCACTAACTCAATTTTGATAGTAGTTTTTTCAGATCTTACTATGGTATGCAGTATAACATCAGTCATAGAGAAATTAGCCTCCACACAAGATTTAACCAAATCCAACAACTGCACGTATGTTAAACCTCTCTGAATAACGTACCCTTTAATTTTGATAACTCTGATAATATACTCAAAACTACCACTAGACTCAGGCCACTCACCATTTCAAGTTACAATTATCCGCATTCTGTAATGTCAAATGAAACATTGCAAATTACAACTGAAAAGAATTAGTTATAACATAGAATAAGGCACAATTTCATAAACTTGTTACAATTTTATGAGCGAAGTTACGAATTGCATAATGATGCTATAATTTACCAAGGAAGATACAATTTTTAAACATATATATTCATATATATAACAGATGATACAAATTATATTTAAGTTACATTGTTGTTCAAATGCATAATGATGTTACGATTTACCAAGTAAGATACAATTTTCAAACATATATATTCATATATATAATGAATGACACAAATTATATTTAAGCTATATTGTTGTTCAAAGGTATACCTATCACCCTTTTCACCTTTAAGCACGTTTTGATTTTAAAGATAAATATATTGTGAAAAACACGAGCTTGAGAAATATGTTGTAAAAAATATGAGCTTCTTCATTCTCTATGCAAGACAACTAGTCAAAAATATCAATGACTACCTTTGATTCCTTCTTTAGATCTTGGATACAAAGGTGGAAAGAAAAAACCAAAATAAAGAGTGAAGAAAGACCAAGATCGAAGAAAGACAGAGGTCGACGTGAGATAGATCTCAAAAGAAGAGTATTCAGACAAATCTCCTCAATTTTTGAGTTATTTTAATTTTGAGGGTATCATTGTCTTTTGTAAGGGTATTTTCATCTTTCTGATACATGTAAGTGCTAAACAAAACAACTTAGTAAAAGAAGTTTCTTTTGTAAAAAAAGTGTGTTGGGTGCCAATTTTGGCATTTTCCTCTAAAAAAAGCCTACAGATTTATATATTTATATAATTTTTTGAGTTTGGTTTTAAGAAAATAGTTTTTTGGTTTTGAATATTTACTATGGTTTTGGTGTCTCATTTAAATTATGTTTTTTTTTTACTTGCGTATTTAACATAATTTTGGGGCTTCATTTGAATTGTTTTAAGTTTGCATGTGCAATTTTTTTATAAGTCTGATTTAAACTTTCTAGTGCTAGTTTATATGTTTATATGATTTTAAGAAAATAATTGTTGGGTCTAAATATACATTTAACATAATTTTGGAGCCTTATTTTAGATTACACTAAGTTATTATGTGCAATTTTTTTTTTATAAGCCTCTAAAAACTTAAAGTCAGCCTTGTATTTCGGGTTAGTTAATTTAGAAATATGAGACTTGAGCTTGATTTAAGTAAAAACCCGATGAGTTTTTTGATTAGACTAGAAAGAACGGTTCATTCATTAAAAAAAATGCAACACATGGCTTTACCTACGACTTTAGTCCATTAGCTTTTATGTAGGATATTTTTGTGTCTTAAATAGGCTTTATATGGTCTTTATGCAATTCTTATGTGAGTCTTTTATGGATCTTTTGTTGGCTTTATATGACCTTTATATAGATAGTGGGCTCTATACGGGCTTTACGCAATTAACCCTATAAATAATGAACCTTATATAAACATACATATTTGTTTGTTTTAAAGTAAATAATAAAAATTAAAAAGTAAAGAAAAATTTACATAAATATCATATAAAACACTTAAGTATACTATCTCTCTCTAAAGAAGCTTTAATTTTTGAAAGTGTTTAAATTTGTCAAAGTTGAATCCTTTTTTTAAATGGTTTTAAAGTTTGATATTAATGTGATGGTATTTTGGTATCAATATAATCCTCAAGCCTTGACTTTTATTAAAAAAGAAATAGTACTTACTGCATGTATATTAAGGATGCTAGTGAGATCATACAAGTTTTAGCTACAACTCTAGCTGCTTAACATAGTGCTCCTCACATGACTTGACTTGGTACTTCACACTATTAGATCAAATACGCACCCAAACTTTCGATCTAACTTTCATTTTTTTTTCCATAAAACTTTATGTTTTGGGACACAATAGAGGATCATATCTCTATTTATAATCCCACTCAAATGAATTCTCTCATTCATATAATTTTTAATTTCTTCAAGTAATTGTAATATTGGTTTGTACATTACCTCACCAAGGGATGTATTAAACATGTCATACAAATTATTTAGGAGCATATTGCACTTAGGTCTACTTGAGAATGCATACCTTGACCAATACATGGTTGGTGGATAGCTACTCATTAATCCTCCTATCAATTGCTTTTAGTCTATCCACAATGTATCACACTTAATAGTCATTATGGCCCCTGCAAAAACATATATTAGATTTTTAAAGAACTTACTTCTGAACTATTTTAGGAAATTATCATGCAAATGTTTGACATAAAAATAAATATTTACCTCTAAGACAAGTTCCTCAAATGTCAAAAGAAGTCCTTACATTAATAGAAAATGTTAAACAAATATTGATTAACTAAATGATGCATCTATAATGAATTGATAACATTTAGCGAATTACCAAAAGTACCTTTTGTTGGTCTAACATAAATGTCCATCCATGCTCTCTAATAGAGCCAATATATTTTAATAGTACATGAATAAACCACTACGTTTAACTATCTTTAGTCTTTGCATTAACTATAATATATGCGTTGGGGTATGTGTTATTATTGGGATTAATCTCGACAGTAGCCATCAACTACTCTTGCATTCTTCCTTTGAATTAACATGCATCTAAGCTAATTATTTTTTTACATCCTCTTAAAAATCTCCTCCTGAATAACAACCATCAATTTTCCTTACATTCTTCCTTTCAATTCACATGCATGTAAGCTAATTATTGGTTTACATCCTCATAAAAACCTCTTCTTGCACCCATCTAAACAAGCATATACCTTATGAAAGATAAGAGCAGATGTAAGGGTCATTGCTATCCATGCTTAATACCAATGTACTTTGAAGATTTTGTATCTTGATCTCCTTAAAACAATCCTTTAATTTTTTATACTAGGTACTATACATTTTTATCATAGTAAAATTTATGATTCTAATACAAACTCTCTTAGATACATCATACATCAAGTTTGCCTTCATTGCCTCTATTAAAGCAGATATCTTCACCTTCGAATCCTTCATACATAAGTTTATGTATTTATGAGCTATTAGTTAGCACTTACTAATTTACTGCAAAAATTTTTTATTACATATATATGTAAGGTAGTGTGTCTTAATAACAAAAGATTGTGTCCTTCCTATCTAAGCGACATTTATGATCTACCCATACCTATCCCTACAAACTGTTCTCAATTTGTTGGTCTCACTTTTATTATAATCCCCCTAACACTATCCTTAATCACTAACTCCTTAGCCTTATTATATGATCTAAATATCATGTCAACTATAAACTCTAAATTGTTCATGTTTATGGCAGTATTAAACTCATATTTACTTTGAACTTTACAATCCTCACTAGGAATGTGGTGTACAAAACCATTCAAAGTGATTAACTTGAAACCCATTTAACCTAGATGTACTAGTCTAACCAACCTTGTACCTTCTAGATAATGCATAGGCACTTTAAGGTTGACAATATGCATGAGATCATCTTTATGTTAACATCATAGTAACTATCAACTAAGTCTCTCTTTACTCGTCATGATCCTCACCGACATTGACACTTATGCCATCAGCAATATAACATCTACTTTTACATTTATCGGTAGTTCACCATGTGCACCATTATAATGCTGCTTCACATCATGCATAAAAGGATTACTGAAAACTTCATCAATCAATTCATCTTCCAAATGATTATGTGAAACATGCTTCATAGAAATAGAATTAAAAAGCATAGATGCATCATGATTGATGTTGTGTTGTGTCCCAATTGAATACTCTACATATATGTATGAATATCTCTAATGGTTCCATACATCACATCTAATATCTCCATAAGTTCACCATTATGACCTGTTTCTCTAAGTTAAATATTCACATTATCATAATGAGTTTTTGACTGCGATTGAATCCTCGAATGGGACTTAAAAATTCTTTGGAGTGATTATTTTTTTAAAAAATAAAGATAAAAATAACAAGAGTCATCGTTAATCTTTTCTATAGTGTGATTGAACATTAAAATTCATTTATTTTCAAAAAATAAAATTTTAAATTAATAAAAAAATACATAAATAAAGGATTGTTGGTCATTCAAACTCTAAAGCATAGGTCTCAAAGTTGGTTATAGGACCTTTATGATGCTCTTAGAACAGTGCCAATTGATTATAGTTATTTCTCGATTTTAAAATTCACTTGATTTTTAAAAATTAAGTCTAAAAAAGGTCTCAAAAGGAATTTGAATGTGCACAAATAAAAGTGAAACAAGTGAAATTTTTATTTTTAAAGAATGTAAAAATTTCACTCTTATTTCACCCTTAATTCTTAAAATCATTTTTTTATGTAGAAAATGTGAATATCTCGCTCTTACTCAACCCTTAATCCTCAAAACATTTTTTACAATGAAGAATATAGAAAGCTCACTTTTGTTCAATCCTTGATCCGAAAAATGTTCTTTTTTATAATGAAGAATATAAAAGTCTCGTTATTGTTCAACATCCAGTTTTCAAAACATTTTTTTAACTTATGCAAATGCAATGACATATCAATATAAAACTAAAATGTATAGTAGCATCATATTAAAATATAAAAAATAGTTTCAATATATATCTCATAACTCTAACACAAGCAAATTATTAATATTTAATATCTAAATTTAGACCTTGAACTCGAATTTCATAATTGCATCAATTAAGAATAAAAATGAATTTAGGATCATGCAAACAAAATAATTTTGTATTTATTTTTCTCAAAAATATTTTACAGAATACGAAGATGTTTTTTCTTGAAATTTTTTCATTATCTCAAAAAAATAATTTTTTTCAAAAATAATTTTATATTAAGAAGTATGAAAATTTCTCTATTAAAATTTTTTTCATTCTCTAAAAAACTCAAAGTATATATATGTTTTGTCTTTAAAAATATTCTTTATATTACAAAGGATGAAAATCTCTATCTTGAAATCTTTTCATACTCTCAAAAAAACTCAAAATATATTTTCTTAAAATAATTTTTATATTAAAATGTATGATGATAATCTCTCTCTTGAGATTTTTGTATACTTTTCACATTTAAAAAAAATATTTTTTTGTTATTTAAAAGTAATTTATATTGAAAATATGAAAATCTCACTCTTCAAATTATTTTCATACTTCTTAAAATATACTTTTTTATTTTTCTAAAATAATTTTTATATAAAAAAGTGAGAAAATATCTCTTTCAAAAACTTAAATATTTTTAAAATTATTTATAATAATTTTATTTTAAGAAAACGTATGAAAAGTCTCTTAATTAAAATTTTTCATACTCTTAAAAATATAAAATATTTTTTTAGATTTTCAAAATTTTTATAAATTAAATTAAATTAATAGTAAAGTTATTTTACCATCCTTGAAAATATGATTAAAATTGAGTAAATTAATAATAAAAAAACCTCCATTTATCTATACCTAAAATTTACAAGAATTGAAGGATAAAGTTTCATTAAATTTATCCAATATTATTATTATTATTTTAAAATAACCCTTATATACCAAAGTTATTTCTTTTTCTTTTTTCCTTTTCTTGTTCTTTTCCTTCCTTACACAAACAAATTTCCTCACCTCATGTTATTCTTCTTTGTTGTAACTACTCTTTTATATATATATATATATATATATATATATATTATTTTCACTACGAACAATACAACTTATTAATCCTTTGGCTTGATTATCTTATTACAACTCTTTATACGATTAATTATTACATAAAAAGAAAATAGTAAGCATCATAACAAACTCAAGATATGAGTATAATGTTGGTATTTTTCAAATTTGGGCATACATATAATATGCATAACATGTGGCTTTGTTAATAAATATTAGGCCTAATAGCATGATCTAATAGATGTTTTAATAATGAGCTACAAAAATGTCAATAATTTAAGTAAAATGCACCAAGTATGGAAAATCCATGATATTTCATTAATGATGGGCTGATAACATAATTAGTGTATATGTATAAAGCAGTAAATAAGGTTATGATCCCTCAAGAGTAGAAAAGTTATAAAAATTATCAAAAAGTTACAGAAGTTGTTAGAAATTATAGTACAAAAGGTAACTTGCTATTTCTCCTCGTCCCATCAAGAAAAATGTTCCATGCTATATCCCTTCATATACCTTTGGAAGATTAACCAACCACGATAAAATTGGCTACCAGTATTAATTTAAGTATGATATAAGTATATGAATATGTCATTTGAAAATCTATTTCTGATTTTTTTTTTTTTTACGATAGGGATCAACATGTTCATGTTAAATTGGAAACCTAATATTTCTTTCAATTGGTATTAGAGCCTAGATATATGAATCATGATAGATGCACATTGATGATTAAATACATAAAGTTTTATATTTACTTTGTCGTTTATGTCATGAATGTATAGTTTATTTTACACATTCAATGTGTTTTATGATGAAAACTCATCACAAAATTAGAACTTATTCATTTTAAAAAGGATTTAGAATTAGGATCATCTAGGTACCGATGAGAAATGCTGGGCAATCTACTAGAAAAAAAATAGGAATGTTAGGCATTTAACAACTCATTACTAGGCAAGATGCCCAATCTTCCCATAATAGAAGACACACATTCCCTCCTCTTGAATTCGGTCAATGAGGGCCTTTAATTTTATTATTGAGAGGACACTCCTCCAATTTAGTTCTTGCGTGTTAGGAAACATACCCAGCATTGATGTGGAGCATGGTATAGCTTAAAATGAGGGTTAAAGTGAGGCATAATAAAGGCCATATAATTGGGATCCAAGTAGGGCTCAAAAGGGCCCAAACAAATGAGACCAAATAAAATCCATTTATTTTTTTATTTAAAAACATAACGACATAATAATAGGTATTGAGACTACAAAATTGCTTTAGTAATAGTAATAGTAATAATAATAATGATGATAATTATCAAAATTTAGATATCAATTATTATTATTATTTGCATAAACTGCATTAAACTGACTTCATATAATAACAAAAGTGATAATTATTTCATATTATTTAGTGCATTTTGTGTGAATAAGGTTGTATATCTATATTAAAAATAATCAACCTAAAGAAAGATCATTTTAGATTTTATACATATATATATATATATATATAGTGGCTCATTTAAGGTAAAATTTAGTATATTATCCATGTAATATGTCGATCGAAAGGAAGGCATATTATGTGGCCGATTAAAGTGATTCTTGATCTATATTTCAAAAGTACCTCTCATAAGTTGTATTTTAATCTAAAAATTAACTGTAATGTTGTATTTGACATATTGTTATGGGCCCATATATATATATGTATATTTGCACTTATTTTAAATTAATTGTTTAAATATATGCATGTTTAGTATATAATGTGACTTTTATTCTTTATGTTGTATAGTGAACTCTATATCTACCAACATTAACAATATTTCAGTGCTTAACGACACTAACTTCAAGAAATGGAAGGAACATGTAATGATCATGTTAGGTTGCAAGGATTTAGACGATGTATTTAGTGAGATCGTCCTATACCTCTAACTAATGAAAGCACTATTGAGTAGAAGGCTACATTTGAGAAATAGGAATGATCTAATCGTATGTGTCTTAGGATCATGAAGTTATCCATTTAGGAATCCATCAGGAGCTCAAGCCTTGAGGAAGAATATACCAATATTTCTTCAAGAAAATAGTAGGCATGAAAAGGTTGAGATAATTATTCTTATGATCAAGTTTTTCTTTATATGGTATAGAGGAACTGGAAACATTAGAGAGTACATCATAAAGATGTCCAATCTAGTTAAAAGACTTAAGGTACTAAAGTTACAGATGTTTAAGAGCATCCTTGTGCGCTTGGTCTTGATATCTTTCGCCATATAATTTGCTCTGTTTAGGATAAGTTATAACACTTACAGAGTGGACTCTTAATGAGCTTATTGCTCAGTGTGTGCAAGAAGAAGAGAGACTAAGGCATAAGACATTTGAGAGTGTTCATCTGGCATCCACCTCCCAGGACCTAAGCAAAAAGTGAAAAAAGACTAAGGGCAAAGGTAAGCAAATTGCAGGCCTTGGGGCTTTAGGCCATAAGAAGCAAAAGAAAAAAGATAAGGAGTTGACTTGTTTCTTCCACAATAAGATTGGTCACTTAAAGCAAGAGTGCATCAAGTACACCAAGTAATGTGTTATAAAAGGTATGGCTCTCAACTTTGATAGTTCAGAAGTTAATTTAGCTATTGTTCTAAATGACACTTAGTGGAAAGATACTGGTGTTACTACTCACATAAGTATCACTATGCAAGGTTGTCTCAGAAGTTGGCAGTCAACTGATGGTAACATATATATTTATATAAGAAATAATGAAAAAGCTAAGGTGAAAGCCTTTAGTGTATTTAAGCTGTATCTAGGAACACATGTATTTCTAGATTTGGAGAATACGTTTGTTCGCATCGCTTTTTAGATGGAATTTGGTTTTTATTCAATTTTGGACAAATTTACTCATTATTATTTTATTATAAGTGTAAATTTTAATATTTTTCATAATTTAATTCTGATTTCCTTCATTGATAATCTATACAAATTAAATACCATAACTTCAAATGACAATGAAATAATTCATGTAAGTTATATTGGTGCAAAGCAAAAATCGATAAATAAGAATTCCTTCATGTTGTGGCATATGCATTTAGGTCATACATTTAAGCCTAGAAAGGTTGACATTACAAAGAATTCTTGAATCCTTTGATATGTTAGATTTTGACATATGCATTAAACGTATTAAGGAAAAAACCACTAAAAAGAGGAATAAAGGTGCAAAAAGGTGTAGTGTTGTATTGAAACTAATATATACAGATATCTATGGTTTATTCCTTAAGGCTTCTTGAAATGGTCAAGCATACTTTGTTAATTTCATAGATGACTATTCATGTTATGGTTTTTGTACCCTATTGACGACCAGTCGCAATCCCTAGACATGTTTAAACTTTTCAAAGTTGAAGTTGAAAATCAATTAGGCAACAAAATTAAGGTTGTAAAATTTGATCATGGTGGTGAGTAGTACGATAGATATGATGGTTCAAGAGAACAAATGTCCTAGAACTTTTACTAAACACCTTCTTAAACATGGGATAGTCCCTTAATATACCACGCCTAATAAACTATATCAAAATGGTGTAGATGTGCGATGAAACTAAGCCTTGAAAGACATGATTAGAAGTATGATAAATTTTACTTCTTTGTCAGAGTCATTATAGGATGAAGTAATAAAGACTACAGTTTACTTGCCAAACATAATACTCAGTGAACTAGTGGTCTTAGGATAATAAAAAAGCTGAGCGTCAGACATTTACACATTTGAGGATGTCCAATTGAAGCTAAGCCATATAAGCCAAATGAAAGGAAATTGAGCTCAAGAACTGTCAGTTGTTATTTTGTGGGTTATTTTAAAAGATCTAGAGGTTTCAAGTTTTATGACCCTTCGAAGAAGTCTTTTCTTAAGATAGATAAATACCGAGTTCATTAAGAACTATGGGAGTGCTAAAGTGAGGAATGTAGTCTTTGAGGAGAAAAGCATTGGTGATCTTACCATGGTTACTATTGTTGATGATAATGAAGGGGTATTTATTCCTAATACTATCAAAGTTGCAAATTCGAAAAACGTAGTGAGCCAAGACATTCTTGTGCTACCTCCAACACAAATGGAGGGACCACCACTCAAGTTAAGGTATCATCTCCTGTGATAAAAAAAAAATGCCTTAACCATCTCAAGTAGAAGTGTCATTAAGGAGATCCATTAAAGAAAGAAGGTCAACATTTTTGAATGATTACGTTGTTTATCTTTAAGAGCGTGAGTTTGATATAGGATTGAAAAATGATCCTTTATCTTTTCATTAAGTCAAACAATATCCTAATTTGAAAAAGTAGGCCGAAGCCATAAAGGAAGAGATAAAGTGTATGGAAGATAATGACGTACGAGACCTTGTCTAATTGTCTAAAAGAGAGAAAATCATTAGTTATAAATAGGTTTTTAAAACCATATAGGATTCAAAAGATAATGTTAAAAGGTATAAGGCTCGCCTTGTTTCCAAAAGCTTTACCTAAAAGAAAGGCATTGATTACAAGGAGACTTTCTTACCTTTTCAATAAAAGATTTTAATAAAAGACTTGTCAGGGTATTCATGGCACTTTTAGCTTATCATAATTTAGAGCTATATCAAATGGACGTAAAGACTGTATTTCTCAATGGAGAAATAAATGAGATAATATATATCATAGAACTAGAGAATTTTAAGTTTAAGGACTCAAAACATCTAATATGCAAGTTAAAGAAGTCCATTTAAGGTCTTAAGCAGGCATCCTATAAATACTATTAAAAATATTATTTCATTTGGATTGAAGGAGTATGCCATCAATCAATGTGTATATATATATATATATATATATATATATATATAAATTTTTATGAGAGAAAGTTCATCATTCTTGTACTTTATGTAGATAACATATTTTTGGCAAGTAGTGATAAGGCGTTATTATAGGACACTAAAAAGTTTTTATCCTGTCATTTTGAAATGAAAGATCTTAACAATGCATCTTTTGTGCTAAGTATATAGATCCATAATGATCGTTTAAGAGGTGTACTTTGGCTATCGTAAAAGGATATGGCATGTAACATTATGTACCTAGGGATACACCTAGATAAAAGGTGATAAAGTTGAACTTGAGATAAAAGAGATATAGAAATTCCCTTATGCTTTTACTGTAGGGAGTCTTATGTATGCTCAGGTATGTACGCATTTGATTATAGTATTCATAACAGGGATGTTGGGCAGATATTTGAGTAACCCTAAGTTTGTTCACTAGAAAGTGATGAAATGGGTTATGCAATATTTGCAAAAAATGAAGGATTTCATGCTCACATATCAGCAATTTAATGACTTGGAAGTTATTAAATATTCAGATTTTGACTTTACTAGGTATTTGAATTGTAAAAGATCCATTTCAAGCTATGTTTTCATGCTAGTTGGAGGAGTTGTTTCTTAGAAAAGTATTAAATAGTCAGTTATAACTACTTTTAACATGGAAGTTAAGTCTATAGCCTACTATGAAGCATTTAACAAATGGGATATGGCTACGTAACTTTATCACTAGGCTGTGAGTTATTGATGGTATTAAAGGACCACTGAGAATTAATTGTGATAACTCGCTGAGTTGTATTCATAAAACAACTGCAACTTGTCAAAGTTTAAACATATTGACATCAAGTTCTTAGAAGTGAAGGAAAGTGTTCAGAGTGGTCAAGTGTCAATTGAACATATTAATACAAATTTCATGATAGCCGATCCACTCATCAAGAGCTTGCAACCTAAGGTGTTCCATAAGCATGTGGGTCGCATGGGGGTTTTTCTTTTGGATGATACACTCATTTAGTGGAAGTTTGTATTTACTATAGTTAATCGATGCATATAAGATCATATATTATTTATTTTAGTTCTAGTATGCTCTAAGATTTAAAGATATGATATATGGTTGGTTTGACAACTTTGAAATATATAAATCATGATTTACTCTAGCTATGTTGCATATGGTGCTTACAAATATAATTATCAACACTTTTATGGGTCTTAAAGTGGACCAAACTTAGAAATAGGCATTTGTGAATCACATTTCATGTAATTTTCATGCTACACACCTATCTATGTTATTAATTTTATTGGTCTTGTGATTATTAATTAGCTTTATTATAATTATAAAAATGATGACCACTTTAATCTTATATTAATGAAATTAATTGACCAGATAGTGATTAAGATATTTTTATCATTAAGTAACATTATTTAACTAATGATATTTAGTTATACGTTATATACAGTAACACATGCAGCTCAAATGGGAGATTGTTAGTATTTTTCAAATTTGAGCGTACATGTAATTTGCATAACACATGGCTTTGTTAATAAATGTTACGCCGAATAATGTGATCTAATACATGTTTTAATAATGGGCTACAGAAATTTCAATAATTTAAATGATATGAACCACATATATAAAAACTCATAACTATTTATGTTAATAATGATAGGCTAATAACATAATTAGGTATATATGTACAAAACATTACATGAGGTTATGGTCCTTAAAGGGTAAGGAAGTTATAGAAGTTATCAGGAAGTTACAGAAGTTATTAGAAGTTACAGTACAAAAGGTAACTTGTTGTTTCTCCTTATCCCATCAAGAAAAATACAATACATTGTATCCCTCTATATACATTTGAAAGATCCATATATTACAATGATAATGGCTATCAATATTAATTCAATAAGTTTTTCATCTCAACTTCTATCCTTTCATGATCTTATGATCCAAATATAAGAACATGTTGTTTGAAAATCTGTTTTTGATATTTTTAAAGTAAAAATCAACATGCTTATGTGAAATTGAAAACCCTAAGATTTCTTTCATGTAAAACTAATGTAAATAATAAATAAAGAGGTACGAAAGTAAAGGAATTACCTTACCTTGAAACCAAGAGAAATTAGTTCCAATACAACTCGAAAATGGGAATAAAAGAACAAGGAAAAGAAAAATCATGGGTAATGTTTTCTCTAGTGAGTTGAGAGTAAACCTCTTTTTACTTTCTCTTTCTCTCCTCCAAAATTTTTTCTCTTTTCCTTTTCCTAAAACTCTCTAAGATCTTCAATCTAAATCCTTATTTTTAATATTTTTCCTTCTATAAAGGATGCCTCAACTCTTGGCCAAGGTGGGTCTTTATAGGCCTTGGCCAAGGTTGGTATTAGTTAAAAATACCCCCTGTAGGCTCTACTATACTATTGACTTGATGTAGTAACAATAAGATGTTCCCTTGCTATAACAATAGGATGTTATAGCCATGTTGTTGCCTAGCTACAACCTTCTTTTAAAATTTTAATTTTAATTTTGATTATTTGTTTAAATCCTCAATTTTAATCTTGAAACATCTTGACTAAATTGATTTGAGCAAAAATAAATGTCTATAACTACTCTTCTTTGTTCATTTCTAGGAATTAAAAATTAAACATAGACTTGAGACGTCTAATTTTGCCCCAAAAACTTAAGAACTTTCATCTCTTTACTTTTTTCATTTGTACTTCTCTCTTTCTTTTCTCCTTTTTTTCTTCTTTTGATCATATGTAGCAAGAGTATGATATTTCACATAATTTGAATGATTCATTGAATTACATCATTAACATCTTGGGAGAAGTTAAAAGGCTATGAAGGATTTATTCAACAATGATTAAGGATACTTTTAGAAATCCAAAAGGCTATGGTTTTAAGGATGAACTTAACCTAAAGAAATCAAAAAAGGCTCTATTCTAAGGACGACATCAACTTTACAACTAAAAGGCTCCATTCTAAGGATGACATCAACTTAGAAAAATAAAATGCTCTATTCAACAATGGATATGACACTTTAAAAACCTAAAATGCTCCATTTAATAATGACTTTGACACTTAGAAAATCTAAAAAGCTCTATTTAACAATAATTATGACATTTAAGAAATCTAAATTACTCTGATCAACAATAGCTATGATAGTTTGAAAATTTAAAATACTCTATTTAATAATTGATTTGACACTTTGAAATTTGAAATGCTCAATTCAATAATGGCTATGACACTTAAGAAATCTAAAATACTCCATTCAACAATGGTTATGATAGTTTGAAAATTTAAAATGCTCTGTTCAATAACGACTTTGATACTTTAAAATCTAAAATACTCCATTTAATAATGGCTTTGCTGCTTAAGAAATTTAAAATGCTTCACTCAATAATGACTATGACACTTAGGACACATAAAATGCTTCATTCAACAATGACTTTGATACTTTGACATTTTAAGATGCTCCATTCAACAACGATTTTGATACTTTGAAATATGAAATACTCTGTTCAATAACGATTTTGACACTTAGTAAATCTAAAATACTTCATTTGATAATGGTTTCATTCAATAATGGTTATGATACTTATGAAAGCCGAATTATCTCTTTAATGAAGGCTTTTAGAAGACATAATTCTAATACCATGAAAAAAAAATAATTAAATAGTCCATTTAACGAGGACTCTAGACAATGTGATTCTAAAAGAAATTAAATGGTCCATTTAATAAGGACTTAAATCAATCTGTTTTTTTTTTCAATGATTTCTTCCCATTCATTTTCTTTTTTTCTTTTCTTTTTTCTCTTCTCTCTAATTCTTTTTCCTCTCTTTTTTTCCTTCTTTCTATTTTTTTCTTCTCTCTATTCTTTTTCTTTACTTTCTCTATTCTTTCTCTTCTCATTTTCCTCCTTTATTGACATGAAATGAATGCAATGTTTATGAATGCACACAAATGCAATAACTATTTTTTTATCCTTTTTTTCTATATCTCTATATCTTTCTTCTCTCTCTCTCTTTTTCTTTCATCTTCTTCTTTTTTCTTTCCCAAGCATAGGCAACCTTCTTTCAATATAATACCCGATCTCAAAGCTTCACTTGAAATGTAAACTCCCTCTTTCCTCAAGGTTAGTTCTAGTGAAAAATTTGATCTTGATAATGGTTTCAGTTGAGCGTAAATAAATGCAGTTTATATCTTTTTGCTGCTAAGGAATTTGTTTCAAGTGAACTACCTACACAGCATTACAAATGAATACTCCATGAAAATTTAAATTTTGCACATGTTTTTCAACTTCAATGGAGTGAATTACCTGCAAATGATTACAAATGAATACTCCATGAAAATCTAGATTTTGTACAAGTTTTTCAACTTCATTAGGGATTTTCATCTTTTTCTTTTCTTTGTTTAAAAAAAAAATCTTGTCTATCTTTAGATTCATCCTAACTAATTTTAAATATGCAACTAATTGCCAATGAATGTTGATTGTGCAATACTAAAACTTCATATCCAATTTGATCACTATAAGGTGGCTCTTATATATTTTAACAATATTTGAGCAAATGATTTGCGAAGTAATATAAGGAATTTTATGAATTTTTACGAGTTTTAAGGAATAAGCAAATGAAAGATCAAGCCAAAGATGAAATCATATAAGAAAGTTACGAATATAGTTGAGATGCAACTGATACTAGATAGTATCATGAAAATAAAATGAGAATTATTGGGAATGACAACAAAGATGGATCTTCGAAAAGAGCATTACAATGAACATTCCAATGCTATTTTTATTCAATTGGGTCTCACCTTAAAGAAAGTTTCTTTTTTTAGTGGTTTGGTGAACTTTATCATCTAAAAAGATTTTGAATATTGATTTTGTCCTTGATTTGTCTTAGATGCACTTGAAGCAGCCACTAGAGATTGTTAAGTTATGTCCACTAAGAATGTAGTCTTATTACTAATCATTAAGTAAATTAGGATTTAATTTGAACCATTATGATGACCAAAAATCTCTTTCTACTTTGAACAGTTTTCCATCACCATAAGTCTAATTTTCTGAGTTTGTCTCCACTAATATAGTTATTCACCAATTTTGAGGATTAAAAGGTCTTTATAAGACTTGTAAGGTCATTAATAGGTACCAGTAAAGAAAAAAAATAGTACAAAGGAGAATGAAACAATATGCAAAAATACTAATTGAAGTATGCTCTTTATTTTCTTTCTTTTTCCCTTTTTTTCTTTCTAATGCTCCAGAGCTCATGTATTTCCCACTAAATTTCCATTATTATGGTGACTTAACAAAAGTAATTTTACCTTTTCTCTTCCTTTCCATTTTTTCCCCTTTTCTCTTTTGGTTTAGAGCTTGTTGGCCCTTTTTAAGCATATCCAATTAGTATTTTCTCTATATGTAAAAAGGAGAAAAAATTCATTTTATTAGCTAATTGAAAGGTGTGATAGATGAAGGTCAATAGTTTTTTTTTAAAAAAAAAAAAAGCCTATCGCTTAAGGCTCAAAAATAGGTGACTAGTGATGAAAATCATGGAAAAAAAAATATCATGACAACAAAAAATAAGAAAAAAAAGAGTCTCTTTTGGTTAAAAGAACTTGCTTAGATCATATCTCCAATATTAATGACAATAAAAATTTCGCTTCATGGATTCATCAATTGTAATTCTAGTGCATGATGAGATCAAAAATTAGTGTCTATCCCAATAATTCAAATGAAAGTTTATAAATGATTATGTGCATAAAAATGTATAAGAATAAAGTTTAGGCATAAGCTCACCCAAAATATATGTACGATTAAAAAAATAGCTCATTTTTTCTTTTTTTTTCTTTTTTTCGTCATCATCTCTTTCATTTTTTTTTTCGAATAATCCAACCATGATCTAAACTCTTTTTGATTTAGAATTTCCTCTAGTTTTAAATGTTGCTGGTGTCTGATCTTCAAGTTTTCTTGGACAACTCATGGGCAAATTATGATTATTTCATTAGGAACACTTTGATGTAAAAACCCTTTGGAATTTGATTCCAAATTATTATTCATAGCAGTGAAATATTTATTGAATGAATTTCCAAATGTGCAAATGGTGTGACTTATCTTGGACATTTAAAGAAAGAAGAGTATCAAAGAGAGATAAGAGGTGATAATTATATCCAAAAGAAGGACATTTACTAATAGTAATCAAATAAACCCAAGTTAGAATGTTACACATTCTTAACATTAAAAAATCATTTGTAATTAAGTTGGTATTATATGTCCAATGTAAATCCAAGGATGAATTTTTTTTAAAGTCTGCTTATTATTATTTAATCCCTCTAATACGTCTGAATGTTTAAGCCTTTGACCTTAATTATATTTGTGTTAGATTGCCCATGTACTAGGATTAGATTATTCCCTGCATTCAAATGTGGTTCAACATCAATTTGAAAGCCTCATGATATACTAAGAACTCGACTTTGCATTTTAGGGTAAGATAGTTCTCTATATTATGTCCCATGCCCCACTATAGTAAGTGCATGTCATCTCTAGATTATACCACCGAAGGAATAGAGGTTGTCATGGCTTCAAAAACATCGAGAATAACAATTGTCTTTCAAGGAGTTGAGGGTACAACTTAGTGTATATTATTGGGATTGTCCAAATGGGGATCCTTTGATATTTATTTTAGGGCTTATGTTATTTTTGATGAGGATTAAGATTTTGAGTAACAAGGGATAACACTACCATTTGTGGGACCATTAACCTTGGAAACAACATTGCATTTATGACATTGACTATTAGGTAACAAGGGATAGGATATGAAAGCCTTGGACATTGGTGTTGATAAGGTTGAAGATTAAAATAGAGAGGTTGATAAATTCTTTTAAATGTTGTTTAAAAATTTTAATTTGTTTCAGCTTCTTTCTTTTTTCCTATAACAACCTTCTTGATATTATTTAGGGCGTTCAACTTTCCAAGCCTATATGTGTTTTCAAAAATTTCTCTTTATTTGACTATCTTTATAAATTCTTTTTTAGACATACCCAATAGTTTTAATAAAATAGAGGCTTTAAAGTGTTGATGAATCATTTTCAAAATTCTTCTTCAAATAGAGTCGATTAAACCTTAGCCATTACCTATTGTCATTTTCAAGCATATTCCTCGAATGACTCATTATTTTTCTTACATAAGCTTTGGAGAGTGATTTAGTTAATTGTTAATTTCACCATGTGTTGATAATGTGTCATAGAGGCACCAACTAGATCCTTTCATGACTACATATTGGATGCTTGCAGATTAGTATACTAGTTTAGTACCTCATCCTTCAAGCTATCTTGGAAGGAATGTATAAGCAGCTTTTCATTTTTCTCATATCCATGCATCTAATATAAGTATATCAAGATTGGGGTTTCAACTAAGGAAACCTACATCGTGAGAAAAAATTAAGTGTCGCTACCAATTTTTTTAGGTACGATTGACCACTATTTTAAAATAAGGCTTAACTAGTTTTTAAAAAAAACAAGATTCTTGGTCTGGGAGTTAGTTACACTTAGAAAATAATTAGTATCCCCAAAACACCTAAAAATTGGTATCATTTTTTATTTTGTTTCTTGAAAAAATAATTTTAAAAGTATTTTAATCAAAGTACTCAAAATTTTATGCTTACTCTATCCTATTGTACCAAAACATTTTTTTCGAGAAAAGACAGTGGTTAGCATTTGCTCACCTCATTCTTCTCCAAAATAAGGTTTAAAATTATATATACAGTATTTTTTATTAATATATTTTCTAAAAGAAAAACTTTATTAATAAAGTATTTCTACAATATGATGCATTTTATAAACATGAATAGGTTAAGATGGATAACTTAAAAATAATCTACTAATATCTTAACCTAAGCAATTTTATTTAAGAAAATAAATAATTTATAGTAAACTCAAAAGGATAGTTCTTATACCTCCTAAAGTCTTTTACTCTTTTAGTTAATTTCCTTCTTTATCAATATAGAATCTTAACTAGAAGCTCTTCTAACTAGAAACAAAACCTTCTATTAAATCTAAAAGAACTACAAAAAAAATTTCTAAGAGAAAGAGTTTGTAGGTACAGGAAAGAGCTTTTTTTTCTTCTGAGTATGAATGTGCGAATGTGAGTGAATTATGAAATAATCGTATTTGTCCCCCAATTGTCGGCTTTAGTAGCTATTTACGGATTTTCTTTGACGCAAGTTAGCATTAAATGGTGGGCAGATCAAAGAAGCACATTTCACCCAAACAGTGTATGTTTCTAATCTTCAACAGCATCAACTTCACTTTAAGAGATGTTTTGAGACTCTATCAAAGTGCATCCATCGATTCTGAGTAGATTTTCTTACTCCTCGACCTCATTTAGATGCAATGATGTCTTTAATTTTATTTATTCTTATCTGGGTGACCCAAGAACAGGTCTACCTAGTGACCTCTAATGTGTCGCCCAATTCTCATAAGCTCATACTCAATTCTTGTTTCCCATAATAAGCTTTAATCTTCCCATGCATTTTGACTTCCTTTGTAAGAATTCCAATGTGAAACATGTCTTTTGGTCAACAAATTCAACTTGAGATGATTTATAAAGTGTGCTACCTTCGAGCAGACTATAATGTTAGTAGACTCACTATCACATGTGAAATTTTTGCTGGCTAGGCAGGTTGACCTCCACTCATTTATCACAAAGTCAACATTCCATGCGATATCACCTCTTGTTATGTTTCGGACTGATGTAGCAACGTCACCCACTGTTATCGTGCCATATCATTTAATGAATGGGTGCATATCAAGGTCGTATTCTACCATGTCAGTGGCACTATCCACTAGCACCATGCCATGTTAATTAATAGCTAGGTGAATAAGTGCAGTCCCATCTTTTCATCTTATTAGCATCACCTACTGATGCCTTACTACTTAGTTTCTCTTGCCATATTAGTCATATTTTTTACTATTAACGGTTATTTTTTGCTTTATCAATAGCGACACCCAAGCACATCAATAGCATTGCTTAAGACCCTATTTTTTGTAATTGCTCTCTCCTAATGAGCAATTTTTTTTAAAAGTGTTTTCTTCTCACTTCTTCATTTCTTCCTTATAGTCTCCCTCATTGTTTTGCATTGGAAAACCCTTTCACTCCCTCTAAGCTCTATAAATTTTCTTAGGGCGAATCTTTTTCTTTTACAATAAAGCTCTTTCTTTCTCTTTAGGTAATTCTCACTCTTTTACTCTTTTTGCTTGTATTTTATAGCTTACAATAGACTTTACAGGTCCTTTAGTAGTTACTAATAGGGATTTGGTTAAAATTTAGAAAACTTATAGGATCCTTACATCGGTAGGCATCATGATGCCTACCCTAGATGAAAGATTTTGGTCTGAAAAGCTAGGTACCTTTATGTGTTTGAGGAATATCTTAAAATAAGCTTGAGACTTCCTTTAAACACTATATTTAGAGAAGTTTATGAAAGTTATAGGGTATCCCCTTTTTAATTAATTCTTAATTTCTATAGGATCTTAGTCACCTTTTCTATTAAGTGTCTAGATGTAGAAATTATAGAATTTTCACCTTTTTTGTTCTTTAGGCTCTTTCAGCTAAAGCAACTAAAAACCTACCTAGACCACCTTAAAAGGTTTGGTACTTCTTTTCTAAAAGACTCTTTTTTTGCTTGTGATCTTCCAAAAGTAGTGAAGTATGAAGGCAATTTTATTTTTAAGTACTATGGAATAACATTCCCCTTAGGATTAATAAATATACTATTTTCAACCAAGACTATGGTAGTAACATCACCCTATGTGGTCTTTTGCTACTTCTAGGTAGATCTTAGCAAACAACAAACGCTTTTGCTCATGTCATTCTATTTTAAAGAGGCTTGGATAGTTAGAGTACACTCTCACCTAATTTCCAAAAGCTTTCCTTTCTATATCCACTAGAGAGCCTTCTAACCTACCCTTCATTTCATTTTTGATAGTAATATACTCTCCCTTGGAGTCTACTTTAGCCCACTCTTCCTTCACTTACTTGGACTCCCTTCCTTATTAAAAGACCTCTTTCTAGCAAAGTTTCTAACCATGTTCCTTTAAATGAATTAGAGTCTCTATCATCAGGTAATTTAATCTTTTACTTTGATATGAACTTTATGCCCTTGGTATGCTGTCACTGACTCTTTTTATTCTTCTTTTATAAATCACTTCTTAATCATGCCGAAAGGTAGAAAAAGAAACTTTGAGGAAGTGGTGGACATTGTTGAGAAGACACTTCCAGGCTCATCCTCTAAGAAAGATAAAAAGCAATACATTTCCTATAAAAAGTAGGTACTGAGCAGAGTGCTCCATTAATAATGGTGACCTTGGTAGACTTCTCTTCTTAGCAGAAGCCTAAAATTATCACCATTTCTTCTTTAGCCCAGGATATTAAACAAATCATTCATGAAGTGGTTCCATTAATTTCTACCTCATTAATGCTATCAGACAAGAAGAGGATGCAACTGAAAAAGACATCTAACTTGCTAGTTGAGATAAGATTCATCCCCTTTTGCTTGAATAATATATACTTTCTTTATTTCAATGTTTCTCTATAATTCCTTTTGGTTACAAGTTGTCGAAGAGTGTAGCTGGGTAGTAAAAGAATATAAGATTCAGAGTCAAGCTGAATCTATATTTTAAGAGGTTGAGAAGGCTCTAGAGGAGTCTCAGAAGAAAGGAGCTAAATTGACAGGTGAAGTCTCTTATCTTTAGTTTCAAACACAACATACAGTTCAAAAAATCTCCGTGCTAAAGGCAGAGATAAATAAAATGAGGGTAAACTTTAGTTTTCAGCAAGAAAAACTAAAAAAGGATTAGTTGGAATAGTTGGCTGTAGCTAAAAAGGAGGCTGTAATAGCTTTTAAGGACAATAAAAAGCTGAACAAGATGATTTTAAAAGAGTGTGCAAAAGTGGATTATACGAAAAATAATGGTAATATATGAAAATTGGCATGATATGCTTCTATTATCCCTATATGCCTATAAAAATTTAATAAGAACATTGACTAGAGCAACTCGATATGTTCTAGAATATTGAAAATAGGCTATGTTGCTTATGGAATTGGAGATACCAGTACCCCAAGTTTTACAAAAAGAAAAATTGGAAGAGGTAGAGTGAATTAAAGCCTAGTATGAATAGCTTAACCTAATTGATCAAAGAAAAAAACATTAAAAGCACTATGCCACTATTAGATGTATTAAAAGAGAATAGAAAGAGCATCAACAAAAAAAAAATGCATCCTAAAAGCTTCAAAGAACTTAGTTTTAAGAAGAATCACTAAACAATGTTTTTGATCCAAGGGTAGGTGGGCACCAAATTAGGAAGGTCTTTTCCAGTAGAGCATTGATTTTAACAAATATAGATGAGTAAAAGGGTCTGAATCTTTTCAACTCATATGTGGTGAAGAAATACGGTGAATGAGAAAGAACTCTCATGAAAGAAAGAGGCATCTGAATCCATTCCTCTTTCAAAAATTAAATCCATGAGAATAAAAACTTGGAATGCTCGTTGTCAAGATCCACTGGACACTACGAGAATGCTGTTTAATCTACCTTCCTTTTAAATAATTCTTGAGCCTTATTAAATTGCTCATATAAGATCGTTTTTACCATATATCTTAAAAAATCAATGAAAGTCTTTCAACGAATTTTTCTTCTAAAGAGACCTTTAGTTCTATTTATACATCTAAAGTTGCATTTCCTTAAATTGCTTTGCATAAGGATTAAGGACATGTTTAGTTGTGCAATAGAAAACTAGGTGAGAGTAAAAATAACTTCCCTAATAAAAGAAAAGGAACAAAATTAAAAAGAAGGAAAAAGACACCACAAGAATTAAATTTGAGAGTGTTATAAGAAGTAAGAATCAACTAAGAAAGCCGCACGAAAGTCTGATATAAATGTGAATCGTGTAAAAGAAATAAGTCAAAAAATTGTTATCACAAAAAGTTTGAGATGAATGTGAACGGCGTCGAGGAAGAAAAATTAACAAGCTGTTATCACAAACATTTGAAATGAGTGTGAATTATGTGAAGGAAGAAAAATCAAGAAACTATTGTCACACGTATTTAAGATAATTATGAATCACATCGAGAAAGAAAAATAAGGGAGTCCCTATCGTAAAAAACTTAGAGAATTGATATCGCGAGAGCCTAAGATGATTAAGAATCACATCAAGGAAAACCATACAAATGACTAGGAACCACGTCGAGAGAAATCTTCTAAACGACTGTGAATTGCGTTATGGATTTTAAGATGTTTAAGAATAAATCTTGGAAATGAAGAAGTTGTTCGATGGATCAGCAAAGCAAAATTTTAACCCAGGACGACTAGGAATCATGTCATGGGTTGAAGAAAAGGACGACTAGGAATTGCATTCAACCCAAAATGATTAGGAATCACATCGAGGTGAAAGATAAAGATGAATGTAAATCACATCAACTTAAGATGATTATGAATCTCGTCAAAAGAGAAAAGTCAAAATGGCTGTGAGTCGCATCTTGCACACTAAAGATGATTGTGAATCATATTTTTCAGAGAAAACTATTATATGGTGCTAGGAATGACCTCATATGAAGTCATTTTATGGTTTTAAAATGATTGAGAATCACATCTTAGATTACGGCATTGTTCAACCAAGAAAGAAGATCTATTAAAAGAGAATTCATAGAGAGCTAATTAATAACTTTATAAGCAAAATTAGTTGTCTTGACAAGTTTGTCCAAACTTTGATACTCAAAGTATAAACATTGAGACTGTAGACACTTGATTTTGCTCTTGATAAAGTTAAACAAGTCACTTAAAGTAAGCTCATTGCTAACGTAGATCAAGATTTCAATTCATCATGATTACAAGTCATTAAGAAAATAATTCATTAAGGTTAAATTTCTTTAAGATAGTTTAACAGCTCTTGCAGGGCAAAACTTCATTGGGAATTAATGACCCATTGACATCATAGAAGTATACTTCTTGAAGACTAGCATTAAATGATAAGTGTTATATCACTTAGTTAATTATTCGTTAGTACCAAAGTTCAATCAAACAAATAAATCAGTTCGGGATAATACTAAACAAAAAATTGAAGAAGAATAAGAGATAGTACTTAATTTGATTCCAAAATGAAAAGTTTGTACAACAAGTCTAAAGAATGAGAAAAAAGAAAAAGTATTATAGCGGATCAAACTACATCTAGACTAAAGTCTTAAACAACAATAGTAGTTAGAACATCAAGGGTAATATAGGGCACTTCAAGTTCAAGAGTAAGAATAGGGTCATTTACATGAGTTGGCTTTGTTAAAGATGTCTTTTATAGGCTTAAATACAAGCTCTTGAGTGTTTTCCTTTAGTGACACCTTAAATTCTCTAAATGTACCAATGAAGATTCTGCTAAAGATATCACTTGCACCTAATCCAAATTAACATCAGAAAGCTTATCTTTGATTTTTTTCACGAGTTTTCTTTGGATAAGCTAATATAAGCGAGTTACTACACCCCGATCTTATACTAGTACTCATTTGATAACCTGAATTCATTTATAGCCCTAGTCAGGTTTCCTCCTAAACCTTTCTTATTTCCTTTAAAGGCTTTAAGTCAGCTCTTCTTGATGTGATCAACCCTGGTGTCAACATTACCATGCACTTCAGTTAACTTGATCTTGGTGTTGTTAAGATTGACTTAAGTATTGGCCAAAATAGTCTTCGACTTTTCAACTTCGATTACATAGATATGAACTTTATTGATAACATTTTTAGCTGATTTATTTGCAGAGTTAACCTCTTTCATGAAATGGTAAAGCTCGATACTAATATGGTTGTACTTGTTAGTTATAATGGACATATGTCAAATGAACTACAACACTAAGAGATCAAGGAGTTAAACCAAAAAGACCTAGATGAAAGCCTCAATGATTAAATGAAAAACGAGAGAAAACTAGATCGAAAAAAGGTATTTACATCACTAAACCTTATCATCATTTATCGAGGAATAGGTCATTTCTCTTAGCCTTATAATTCTTCAAGTCATTAGGTAGAATGGATTTGTATACCGGTTTGTGTATAAGACTTGGATGATTTAGGCTGCCATCAGCTAATAGGTTTTAGATTGCATCCATAGCACTTAGATCTTAGGTCATTACTGTTTTTCTCCTTTCACTTGACTAACTGCTTACTTGGGGAATTTTCTTTAGCTTTCTTTGGTGCAAGCAGCGCAAGAGTGGCATGGTAGGTAAAATGGCCTTTTTTTAGGAGTTGCCTTAAAAGACTAGCCTTTCGCTTGAGTCCCTAATGAAAGCTTCATCAAGGAGCAAAGGCACGACTGTGATGCATCCACGGCCTCCTAAAGTTAGTCTTCCATTAGTTGAGGGGCATTCTATTATGGGGCCATTTCAGGGAGATCTATAAAAAAGAAAAAGAGTTAAGGACAATATTAAAGAAATGAAATCAAAGTTGTGAATAAAGTTTAATGAATAACATATTAGAATGTGACTAATTTTAGAGCTATCACTAAAGGAGTATTGATCGTGATTAGGTGAGCAATATGGGTCAATAGTGGGGAATGAATAGAGTTAGTTCACTTAGGTGCTTACTCTGGAGCTTGAAAAAGAATTGGTTGTTTGTTCGAGAATCGAAAGAGGAGTTAAAATGGTATTTTCAACTTGATTAAGATTAAGCTCTTAATTTAGTTCAGGAAAAGGTGTAGACAGATGAGAATAGAAGGTTTGTTCTTTAGTGTTTGAACTAAAAAGGGAAAACACCTCAACAAATTGGGAGGATCTATCAAAAGGAAAAATTTTGTACTAAAGTTAGGTGCACCTAATAGTTGTTATCCTAGTATTATTTATATGAGCTCTAAAATTATTTTCATCATGATATTTAGAAAGGTATTTGTAGAATGGTGAACTTTTTTTCTTATGGACTCTCTTCGTGGGCTCTTTCCAAATATTTATTTTAGGGTAAATTTATGGACTCTCTTCGTGGGCTCTTTCCAAATATTTATTTTAGGGTAAATCTTAGGGTAAGAAGCCTAGAATTACTTTTCTAACTAACCCTTATTATTTAGAGGAAAACCTTTTAAGAAGAGCTTAGGTCTAATACTACTAAAATAGTAGAATTTCTTATCTGAATCTTTGTCATACCTATTGGCATTCAATTTGGAATACTTAGTAAAAAAAGGAATATAAAGGTTTATACAGATCAAAATGAAAAACTTGGAGATAAAAGTGACCAAACGTCTCCAAGCATTAAGAATCAACTAAGAAAGGAAAACATTAAACTATTTACAAACATTTTGGAAAAAAGGATGGATAGGCAGATCTTGACCATTTTTCAAGGAATGTTTGAAGACCATGACCCAAACTTCATGAGTGGTCCATGGTCCGTTGAAAGAATAAAGGATCATTAATGGGACAAATTTGAGAATGGCAAAATTATTCTTAATCCATTCCAAATCATTGTTTGTGTAAGATATGAGCCTTAGATTCTTGGCCATTTAAAAGAAACAAATAAGTAGAGATGGAGAAACTCATCAAAAAATGGAAGATGAGAGAAAATAAAGATTAGTTGTTAAGAATTGTAGATAAGAAAAGCTTGCAGAAGAAAACAAGTAAAAAAAAAAAAAGAGAAAGGTAAAGAGAAAGTAAAGAAAGGTTTTTAAATGGGTATGGGAAAACAAAGAGACTCACAATAAAAGGTGCAATGCATGATCTGAGAATCATTTCTAAATTCCAAGGCCATGGGTTAATAATAAACTATAAAGTAGCTATTAACATGTTAAAGGAACAATCAAAGTGAACTAGCAAGGGAAATCTTAACCTTGGCAAACCTAGTCTTGGAAAGCCTTAATCAAAGAAAATCTTGAATAAGATTGAGAATGATACATTTGTAAATCCGATCATAATACATCCTAAACAACGTAAATTAAAGGATAATCTTGATGTTAAAAAGAAGACTCATCCCAATTGGCTTACTTGTAAATGACAGAACACTAGCCAAATATAACACGAACAAGTGAAATTTCCAATCTAATAATACTCAATCTAATAAGAATGTGAGGAAAAACCCGATTGTAAAGGATTTCCTAATGATTGGTCAAAAAGACACAAAGAACTTGATACTAATTAATACGATTTATGGTAACTCAAGCTTAGTTCTTCATCTAGGAGAAGGATATCAATTCAAAGATTAAAGGTCTTTAAAATTCCAGAAGCAACCCGAAAATGCTAGTAGAATGTAAGTAACTCAAAAAGAGGTGCATACAAAACAAAAATCATTCACTTGTGCTCCATAAAAGAATGGTAGGCGCACATGTTCTTTTTCGGGTGCACCATTATTTTTCAAACTTTTGGTGGGCCACTACCAATGAATTTAATTAAAAAAAGACCTCAAATCTAAGGAAAAATGATATTGGCATTCATAGAGAAAAATAGGATAAGATACTCTATAAGCTTTTGGGTGAGTGAGTTTTGAGAATTCGAAAGCTTTGTCAGTTCCAATTCTGCTATTAGCGAAGGAATAGCAGGAATTGGGATCTATTGAATCAGATCAGTAGGTACAAGTAATCTTACTATTGATTCTTCTTGTCATTCTTGTTTCAATTCTTTGTAATTCTTTAATAAATCTATGAATAAAATTGATCAATCTATCAAAATCATCACTTTCTTGAGTATTTCTTGGTTTCTTTGTATTTATTTTTGATGTTATTATTATATTAGCATTCTTTAGATTTTTGCATAAAATGAATAATGATATGGTTGAACGATTTTTTTTTATAGATTTTTAAATAAAATTGCTTTGCCTTGAAAAATAGGGTATGATGATATTCATATTGTCATCTTTCACCTAAAATTCATCACTTTGATTATTTTTTAATTACTTCTAATACATTTCCTCACTACAACAAATAAAAACTTTAATGACAATTAAAAATAATTTTTAATAACAGTTATAAAACTATCATCTTTGTTCATATCATTAAAAGGGAGAGGTTTTAATGGCAGTTCAAGAACTGTCATTAAAAGCTCTAACTTTTAATGACAATTTTAATAGAACTATCGTTGAAGAGGGGGTGTCTTTAATAATAGTTCTATTAAAATTGTTGTTAAAGAGGAGGTGCCTTTAATGACAGTTTTAATAGAACTAGCTAGTAACTTAATTTTTACACAAGCATCTAACTAGTTAGTAACTTAATTGATTAAAATTTAAATAATATTTAATAATTTATTTTACAAGCATATAATTACTTAATTATCTATTTAAAATTTAACTAAATATATTAATTTATGTTAATTAACTACAAAATCAATATAATTAAATTTGATAAAATATACCAATTAATCTCACCTAAAAAAATTATTTCAAACATAAATTCCTCTACACTTAATATATAATTAATTTATCAAAATATAAATTTATCTAATTAATTTAATTAATTTATCAATTAATTTGAATTAATTTTAATAATTATGAAATAATAAATACATCAATGTAGACCCATTCATACCAAATATGTTCATCCAAACATACTAACAAAAAAAAAACAAATTTCATCAATAATAACAAATCACCAAGCACACTTAATAAAAAACTTCTAAAGATAATATACATCATCAACACATTTTTTAAACCAAAATTAACCAAGTTGAATCAAAATTATGAAACTTAAATTTCTTAAAAAAAAATTTGAATCTATAATGAAATACTTACATATGTTTGAATGTCAAAGATGATCGAATGGAGGGGAAAGATGTAGCTGCTCTCTTGAAGATTGAGACAAATGAGAAAAATTAAGAAGCAAGGAGAGAAGTAGTGCCACTTCTAGTAGTTGGCCTACCGACTTCCTGATGAAAAGCAAAGAAGAAATGGCCCGAAGAGAGCCAGTGCCACTGCTTGCCAGCAGCTGATCTAGCTAGACAAAGACCACAGAGGAGAGGGCCAGAAGAAGTAGTGTTACGAGCAGCTAGCCTAGCTGCTTCTGAACGGACAGCAAAGAGGAGAAGAATCAGAGAAAGGCAATGTGGCTGTCAATTGGTTTAACTTCTGGACAGAGAGCAAAGAGGAAAATGATGACCTAAAAATTGAATGCGAGGTTCTGGTGGGTTCTGGAGGCAAATTTAGGATCCCTTGGGCAGCCTTCAATGTCAGTTCTAGAAGAATTGGCATTGAAGGCCAACTTCAACGTTAGTTCTAGAAGAATTAACGTTAAAGGCCAGATTTTAACGCCAGTTCTGCAAGAACTGGCATTGAAGGCCACTGACTTTGAATTAAAGGCCAGAAAATTTAACGGTAGTTTTAGAGTTGATGTTGAAGGAGAGAAACTTTATTGATCAGAGGAGTGGATGCACTTGACAGGATCCTCTATCTCAGTGTGCAATGCATTACTCTAGGTGCACTTTTGAAAATTCAAGTGTACATGCCACTGGATGCACTTTGCTGAAGCTCAAGTGTACATCTGTTTCTATGCTGTGACCGTAAGTTCAACTTCATTCCTAGCCCAATTCTCTGCACCCTAACCATGAGTAGTTTCACACACAGCAATCATCAGGCCATGCATGCATTGAAAGGCCATCTAAGTTGTGGAGACTGCAACGGCCATTGCTGCTATAAGCAGCAGCAGCAACATCAATAGCAGCAACGACCGTTGCTACTACTGTAAGCAGCGTTGCTGTTGTTACATACAGCAGCAACAGCTACTGCTCTTGCTTCTGTAAGCCGTAGTAGAAGCAACAACAACTGTTGTTACTGCTTTAAGCAGCCGTTGCTACGGCTGTTGCTGCTGCGATGGTTGCTACTACAACAGGGGCAGCGGGCCGGATTAGGAGTTGATGGAGGAACTAGATTAGAGTGTGAGTTGCTGTCTGGTGAACATATTTGTTGGCAATGATAAGTGTTTTAATGTCAATTCTTCAAAACTGGCATTAAAAAACCCATTACTAGAGCTTTTAACGCCAATTTTTGAGGAACTGGCGTTAAAGGCTCTGTGATCTATCTTTTAACATCGGTTCTTTTTTAACGAATGTTAAAAACCTTATTTTTAATGACTGTTTTGGAAGAACTGCCATTAAAAATATTAATAAAAATTTTAATGACAGTTATTTGAATAACTATCATTAAATTGTTGTCACTTATTACAACTTTTGTAGTAATGCCTTAAAATTCAAAGATAAGACAATAACCGATGTTCTTAATCTTAAATAAAATCATTTTGGAAACAAAGATTTGACAAAGTCATAATGAGAAATTTTTATTATGATTATTATGTGTTTCTTTAAGACTGAGAATCAATTTTGAATATCTTTCGAGTTATTTGACGGAATATATTTTTATTTAACCTAAACTAATTCTTCTTCACACATAATCAACTGTCAAACCTAAATTTCTTGGTAAAATAGACCATTGCCTTAAAAAAATTTAATATATTTTTTTTACCTTTTCTTGGTTCTTTGATAATTTTTTTTTTTTTTAGAAAAAGTGGAAGTAATTTTGATGGTAAATCACATTATAACAAAAATTGATAGTGACTTCTATTTTTTTAAATTTTTTATCCAAAAGTTGACAAAATGAGTTTCAAGATTTATAAATTTGAAAAAAAAAAGAATTTTTCTCACTTTTAGGTTGGTTTTAAAGCTCGTCATAGCAAAGGCTCTTCAAAAATAAAACTTATTTTTGTGACTAATTACACCATCAAAAAGATTTTTGATAACTCTATTTTCATTTAAAATTCAAAAAATCAGCTAAAAAATAAATTTCAGATCGAATAATTTCATTTAGAGGTAAATTTCAATCCTTATTATGACAACTAGCGATCTTACTAAGGATTTGATTATAGAGTCGAGCTGAATGTTAAGTAAAATGATTTTTCAGCCTTTAAAATCTAAATTTGATATTGATCCTCAATCTATACTTATGTAAAATAAATGTTTAATGCCTGGTCTGCTTAGTTGTAGTATGATTAATGTGTGTTTGATTAGATTATTTTTCTGATGAAGTTATTAGAATAACTCGCACACTTCATACTTCTTGTATCACAAAAGCTTTTCACTTGAACTAAATCCTATGTGGTCAATCTCTTACTTAGAAAGAATGAAGAATGTAAGTATTTTGAGATGGTATCTGACCTCCTTGAATCTCATGCCTTTCATCCCATTCAGATCTAACTTTGAGTGTCTTATCATTTTTAGAATTGCAAGATGGTTTTTACCACTGCACAACAATGATATTGATGTTAAGTACCTTATGCTTGTCTAACATAAAAGATGCCTTTGGAACCTTTACAAGCTGAGTCGTCTCCATATCTCGATCTTTGGTCAAGCCATGCACATAGTCAAGCACTATGCCAAGCCTTAGCTAGGTATTTTAAAAGAGAAACCTATTAAGACATGAACATAGGATGAGCTTGAATTATTGAATGAAATGTGTTATGTATTATCACTAATTTTGGTTTCTACTATTCTTATGCATACATGTCATGACATTGTAGAATTAGCTTTTGACTAGTATAAGGGCTAAGATAAAATTCTACTTAATTTCCTAAAAGACTTCATCAAATAATGAATATTTTACAATGATAAGCATCGAATCAAAACCTTAATGATAAAGAAATTAGACTTGTTTAGATGTTAGGTTCGGAAGTGCAAAGATGGTATAAACAAATATAATGTAGTTATGAAAATTACTAGTCAAACCAATTTCGATCTTAGATACTGCACAAAATTAATTTGACACTCAATGGAGATAATTTAATAGAATTATAAAATATATGGGATCTGTTCAGTCTAAAGGATAAAATGAGTTTCAAAGATAAATGTGACCACATTGGAGAGTTTCTATTCACCTAAGTAAAAGAACCCTTTATCAAAGCTGCCATAAATTCTTGGGACTTTCCATATAAGTGTTTTAGATTTAGGCACTTACACTTAACATTGACATTGGCAGAATCCTTAAGGAAGATTTGGAAAGGAAAGTAAAAAAGAAAGAGATGATATATTGTATAAGTAAAGATAGGAAAGTAAAAAAGAAAGAGATGATATATTGTATAAGTAAAGATATATTACTGAGGTTCGCAAAAGCATGGTTAGAAGGCTGAAGGGAAACTTGCCCTAGCATTGTAATATAAGGGTTGGTGATCTTCCCAAAATCTTAGGGTATGTTGAGCTCTCAGTGTTGAAATTTTGCTGCAGTTATATTGCATAATGCTAACCTGATCCTAGCAATATATCCTTGCTAAAACTCTTAGATTGTTAACTTATGAAAGAATGATGGGGGCAAAATCATAAGAGCATCATTGTTATATGCTTACTAAAAAGCCACATGAAAGGATCATAAAATACATTTAAGGATACTTTATATGAAAACTCAATAAGAGACTTTTATAAGGCCGATAAGCTGGCCTTGGAGACCATGCATTAATAGGCATTGATCTTATATACAAAGAAGGAAAATGATCTCATATGGATAGTCCTATGGCTTTTATAAGATTCTGTTCTTTACCCATGCAAGACTACATCATTAGTTTCTCTTTTTAGGCTTGTAGGTAGCATTAATTACATTCCTTTACTGGTCTTAAGATAGGTAGGGATGAAATAGTTCACATCGGTTTCTCATGACTTAGAAGATGATTTTGATTACATTGACCTAAAGATTGACACTAGGATCGAGTAAGTGATAAAAGCATGAAAAGTGCCATATCACTTAACGAAAACAATGTTGGTGGATAATGTCACATCAGACTATAAAAGATGCAGAATTAATGTAGGTAAAGACATAGTCTTACCAAATTGGTAGACCTAGTATGAGTTCACCTAATGCTGATGCTAATGCCGATGTTGATGCCGATGTTAAAGACTTTTATGAAAGAAAGGTATAAATAAAAGATAGAAGAGCTTAAGGTTGAGAAAAATCAACTTCAAAGAGAAATTATGATACTATGATATTTGGCAAGAATTCAAGACCAAATAATAAAAAATATCAAAAAAGAGATAGATTAAGCCCAAACTGAAGTAAGGGATTTAAAAAGGAAATTAGAAAGAATGAGATCAAGATGAGGTCATGAAAAAAAAAAAAAGGAAGGTCACCATAGAGAAGATAAATATAAGATCACTTATACAAGAATGATATGAGCCCTCGAATGATGAACAATATTACTAGAAAGTAAGGAAACAAAAGGATGAATTAGCTGATACCTTACAAAACCAATAAAATGACAATTTAGAGTTAAAGGAAAGGATCATAATGGATTGAAAAATGATAAAAGATCTCCTAAAGACAAAGACAAGAAAAAAAAAAGAGTACCAAAAAGAGATCAGTCATATGATGTAGATGTTAGATTAAGAAAGAACTATCATGATGACCTAAATGCTTGATCATGAAGCCTTGAGAGATGAATTAAGAAATATTATAAATAAAGATGAGTCATGGAAAGAAAGAGCAAAGAAGATCTGTGCCTAGTGGTATCAAGATAAGGAAGCTTCCTTATCCCAAACTAAGAGAGATCAAGCAAATATGCAAATGGTACTAACTCAAATTAATCACCCTTTAACAATATCAACTTTGATAAACATAGTGATCAAAGATTTCAAAGAAAAATTGCATGATGGAATAAACAATCTAACAATGAAATTCAAAGTCTTTTAGATAGGATTCAAGACTTGTATCAAAAAATATATGAAGTATTCAAATTTGGACCAAATGTAAAATATTCATAAATTTCAAAAAAGAAATTAAATAGAATCTATATCTTTAGCTTTAGAATTATTAAGTGAATGATTTTCTCCATGTCCATTCTTTACTTTCATATTGACCTCATATTTACATGCATATATAAACAATGATTTATAACAAAACTAAAAGAATGTTCAAAAGGGAAAGATATGGAAGACCAAGCAATACTTAATCACCAAACAGTACAACACACATTTCAAAGCTCAACTTGCAGAATGAAAGATCAAAATAGTAAGATAGAGAGGTTGGAGAAAATGCAGATTGAGTTGCAAACATAATTAACTCAGGCCCAAGGCACCATGCATGAAAGGATGATCAAGAGTCATCAAGATCTACATAATGAGATGCACAGGCAATTTTGTTAAAAATGTTAAACCAATTTGTGAAGGGAAACAGCCGATCAATCTTGAGGTCCTAAAAAAAGTGGCCCCTAAAGAAACATTTATAGCTCGCATAATCACCTCAGCTAAGAAAAGAACATCCAATAACATCTCCATCCAAAAATCAATATATGAATATTTAAACAATTAAAAAGAGAGTAATGAGAGAAGAATAACCACTAAGCCCATATAAGTTCTAAATCTGGATGATCAAATTGAATTAGAGAAAATGGGCATAAAAAGTGCAACCAACAAAGAATTATGGTCAAGAGTGGAATTCCTAACCAAGATAGTTAGAGAATTTTAACAAGAAAGAAAAATGGTTGGAATTGAGATTGTTGATATTAGTTTGGTATCGGTTTTGGTGTTACCACCTAAATTCAAGGCACTTGAGTTTGGCAGATGTAATGGATCATAGTGCCTTTATACTCATTAAAAATATATTTACCCAAAATAATGGTATAAAAAACTTTTAATTTATTGTTTCTAAGATAGTCTGAAGAGGAAGCATCGAAATGGTACACCAATTTGGAGCCTTCCAAAATTCAATCTTGGAGAGATCTAGCCAACACATTCCTAGTACATTATCAACACATTGAAGGTCTATATCTAAATAAAGTTACACTTCAACATGAACAAAGACCTAATGGGTCTTTTAAAAATATGCCACCTAATGAATAACGATGGAAGTAAGAGTCCATCTAACATTATTATATGTAAGTTTTTCCAACTTTTCTTGGAACATTGAATCCCTCATTTTATAATCACATGGTCACTATGGCTAGTGAGAAATTTGTTTGAATCATTCAAAGAGGAGATTTGTCAAGAACATGCTTAAAAAAAAAAAAGAAGAAGGGAAGATTCAATTGCAAAGAGGGCTGTTGTGGTGAAAAAAGAGGACAAGCAAATTTTGTAACCAAGTTAACATATAATCTGACATTTAATATTATACTGACCTAATGCTATTCATTTACAGGTGTTTTGTTAACCGTAAATCTGAGTATGAAAGAAATATCCTAACCGACCCATGCTAAGCCACCGTAACAAAATTGAACACTTTCCAACAATAATAATAATCAGCAAGAGTTTCGAAGGTCACAAAAGCAAAGAGTCCCCATCTGACCCATTCCTATGCATAATTTGTATCCATAACTACTTAAGTAGAAGCTTGTGGCATTGGTCTTTGAAACCATTGGAAGCACCATACCCATCATGATATGATCCTTTAACAACATGTAAATACCATTTTAGGCCAATGGGTCCAACATTGAAAACTTTCTACCATTTAAATGTAAAGTATAATCATTAACGGATGTTAAATTATTAAGGTTTGAATCAAATAATGGGCTAGACGTAGGAATAACCCTTTACTTACCCACAACCAAATCAAATGAATATGCTCAAATAAAGTGAATAAATAGCAATGGTGGAAGAACATAAATCATTTATGGTTAAGGTAAAGGCCAAACCCTTTCCAATTGTGACTTCGGATCTAAACATTAGGGAAATGAAAATAATGCCCAAGGCATTGGTTATAAATCTACCAATATCTTTCCCATATAAGAGCACTTATGCGATCCCCTTGAGATACCAGTATTGAGATGCTTTAGAAAAGGTAAGCAATGTGACGGGGTTAAACCTCATGACAAGAAGTGAAAAGTGTTACTGTCCATTAAAGGAAAAAGAAAAATAGATAGAAGTGGTAGAAGTTGGAAAGGAAAAGAGAAACAAGAAATGAGAAGGAAAAACGATAACGAAAGCCAAGCCGAAAGAAAAAAAAATTTAGTTGCTTGAGGATGAGGAAAAGAAGAGGAAGGAAAATGGAAAGAAGTTAGAAAGGGTGAAAATAGTAATGACCTAATCACTGAGAAAGAAACCAAGAAGTTCCTGAAAGACATCTAATATAGTGATTACAATATCATTAACCAACTATAGAAGACCTTTGCCAAGATTTTTAGGTTATTATTGATTCTCAATTTTAAGCTATATAAAGAGTCATTAATGAAGGTCTAAAAGAATACCTATGTACCTAATCAAATTTTTATGGAGAAGATGAAAGGATTATGCAATCATATCATTACTTATAACTTTATTACCTTATCATATGATGAGCACCTTTAAAAGAAATAAGGTCTAAAAAAGCATTATGCATTAATGTAACATACAAAAAGGATACACCATATCCTGAGTATTAATAGATAATGGATCTTTGTTGAACTTGATATCAAGATATATGCTGAATATGCTTTGACTTCGGTAACATCCAATATAATACAATATCTATTAAGGCCTTTGATGGCCATAGAACGAAGGTATAAGGGAAAATTGACTTGGCTATGAAGATTAGCCCTTGTATGTGTGATATAGAGTTCCCATGGATGAATATCTCCATATCTTGACCATGGATTCATATGGTTCGATCAATACCATCTGTCTTGCATTAAAAGGTAAAAACGATTGTTATTAATAAGCTACTGACAATAAATAGGGAGGAAGACATAATAGCTTTGATTTTTAAACTTTCTCTTATATTAAAAGGTCAAATACTAATGAAAATGCGTTCCAACCTTTTGAATTCATGAAGGCTACAAAGCACATATGGTCATCATAAATCATTAAAAACCTACTTTGGCAAGTAAAATAGACACTGAGAAAGGGATTCTAGGATGGAAAAGCCTTAAGAAAAATGTATAAGAAAAGATAACAATTTTAGAGGTACCTAAGAACAAAGATGGATGAGGCACGAGCTATAAATTGACGTAGCCGACAATAAGAGAAATGAGAAATAAAATAATGTAAAAAAGCCAAGACTTACTAGAGCAATCAACTATAGTAAGTTATTGAATAAGATTTTATGATCCATGAGGCTCTACTTAGAAGACAAACCTATAGATGCCAAAGTTTTCTTAAGGGAACTAATTCACTCACTAATGTCTTAAATTAGGAATGAATATGATGGAATTAGAATAGGATAATGAAATCAACTCAATAATTTATTTGAATCCTTCCAGATTTGCTTCGAATAATTAAACAACTGCAAACTACCTTTAATAATCAAAAAGCAAGACATGTAATTCTCTAACCTTTGACAATCAATAAATATTTTGTTTTTGTCCAATGTCAATATCTTTTTCTCATTCTTTTATTATTGTACTCATTCTTTTTATTTATACATACAAACCAGACATTTCGTTCTAATGTTGAGGGAATCTAATAATGAACACCTCGATATCTAAAATGTCAAGTTGAGCACTAAAGAGATAAGTTTTTAAAGTAACTCTAATACTGAGAAAAATAAAGAAGACAAGAAACCTATTGAATTAACCCTAAAAATAATTAGACAAATGGCCTAAAAACAAAAACAAAATTTAACCCATATAGAGAAAAAGAAAATGATAAAACTAAAAAATAGATGAGCAAAAACAAAAGATAAAAATCAAAACCATAATATCCCTACATATAAGAAAAGAGTTAATTGAATTATTGAAAAAATATATAGACCTATTTGCTTGGTCCTACAAAGACATGCATGGTTCAAAGAGGAGCATTTTAGAGCATAGCTTTGCCTTATAATCTAACAGAAACTAAGAAGGATGAAGGATGAAACCTTTTTAAAACTCAAAGATGAAGATACAAAAATTGCTTAAGACATGTTTCATTGTGGTAACTAACTACCTTGAATGGGTGACCAACATTTTACCTACACATAAGAAAGATAAGAAGGTACATCTGCATGTGGATTATAAAGATTTAAATGAGGTTAACTCAAAAGATAATTTTATTGCCCCACATTAACATACTATTGGATAATACTAAAAACTCTCATTATTCTCATTTATGGATGGATATTCAAGCTCTGATCAAATACATATGGCCCAAGAAGACATGGAAAAAATTGCATTTATGACTATATGGGGAATGTTTTGCTATCGAGCAATGCCTTTCCACTTAAAGAACACATAAGCAATACATCAACCACAACATGATGCATAAGTCAATAAAAGTTTATCATAAACGACATGATAGCCAAATTCAGAAAAGAGAAAGATCATGCAGAGGATTTAAGAAGGCTCTTTAAAAGGTTAAGGTAGTATAAGCTTAGATTAAATTCAAGAAAATGC
The DNA here is from genome assembly GCA_021397835.1 of Moringa oleifera. Taxonomy (NCBI): domain Eukaryota; kingdom Viridiplantae; phylum Streptophyta; class Magnoliopsida; order Brassicales; family Moringaceae; genus Moringa; species Moringa oleifera. Next base: position 61,994 of record JAJFZO010000184.1, on the reverse strand, counting down.
ACGTTTGGAGTGAAATCAAGAAAATTGTTAAGGTTGATGGTTAGTGAAATAGGGATAAAAATAGACCCAAATAAAGTCAAAGCGATGTAGAATTTGTCACCCTTAAAATAGTCAAAGAAGTTAGGGGATTCTTCAGAAGATTATCACTCAAAACTCATTAATATCTATGGTTTGACATTCACGCTATTGATAAAACATAATTCGGAGGAGAGCAATAGTGAATATCAAGTTGTATTCAAGAAAATAAAAGAATATATGTTAAATCCACCAATATTAATGTCTTTGATACAAAAGAAGCCGTTGATCTTATATTTAGCAATGTATGAAAGGCCTTTGGGATGGATTTTAACGCAACATAATGATCTAAGGAAGAAAACCAATGGCAAATGCATTAGTGACCTTTGTTTCAATGTTCTAGGTAAATAACCATAATGACATGCTGCTAATCAAAATAAGAAACAAAGAGTCCCTAACCTATTGCGCTATAATTGAATAGGTGAAAGATGGATAACTTTAGTTCTTCAACATTCGAAGGTTCAATAAAGATAGGCAACACTTAAGTGAGGCAATAAACAAATGTTGAGAAAATTGTTAACAAACCTTTTGTTAGATGGGGATATCGATATAAGAAGAGCTTTGATCATACTTTGCTTTGATATGTTAATGCAGAAGAAGCCTAGAGCATTATAAAAGAAATTCATGAGGGAGTTTGCGATACACATGTTAAAGGCCATACGATGATTAAAAAAATAATGAGGGCTGGGATATTATTGGTTAATAATGCAGATGAATTGTATCTAGTATATTCGAAGATGCCGTAAATACCAAATCTATGAGATAAGATCCATGCCCCTTTATTACCGCTTCATATGATGAATGCATCATTGTTATTCTTGATGCGAGGTTTCAACTTGGTTGGTCTGATCATTGAAAAAGCTTCAAATAGACATAAATTTATATCGATTTTTGTTGACTACTTCACCAAGTGGGTTGAAGCAAGTTCATTTGCCACTATTACAAAGGTAGTGGTCAACGGATTCTTGAAAAACCAGATCATTTATCAATGTGGTCTGCCTAAAAAGATTATCTCAAATAATACCTTGAATTTAAATAACAACGCCATGAAAAAGATTTACAACCAATTCAAAACCGAACATGACAATTCGATAACCTATTGACCAAAGATGAATGTGCATTTGAAGTAACTAACAAAAATATCAAAGAGATAATACTGAAAAGGATGTTGACTTACAAACATTGGTATGAAACATTGTCATTGGCTTTACATGAATTTGGAACATTAGTTCGCACATCTACTAGAGCAACTTTGTATTCTTTGGTTTATGGAAGAAAAGTAGTTTTACGTCTCGATGTCAAAATCCCATTGTTGAGGATATTAAAAGAAGTGATCTTGGGTAAAGCAAAGTGGATTAAAACTAGATATGAATAGCTTAATTTCACAAAAGAGAAGCGATTGAAAGCATTATGTTGTAAGCATTTATATCAAAAGAGAATTGGAAAAGGCATATAATCAAAATGTCCATTCTAAGATTTTTAAGGAAAGAGACCTTGTATTAAAGAAAATTTTAGAGAATGTTTTTAACTCTCGAGATAAATGGGCACCAAATTGGAAGGGACCATACGTGATGAAAAATGCATTCTCTAGAGAGACATTAATCCTAGCAAAAATTGATAGATTAGATCTCACTAATCCCATTAATGTAAATGTGGTGAAAAAAGCACTGTGTATGAGGGGCAAGCTGAAAACCTAAAAAAAGGATAGTTGATAAAATAAAAATAAAAAAGAAGTAGGAATCATAATACAAAAAAAAAAAGTCATCTTTAAACCTATTTTAATCTTAATCAATTATGTAATTTAATCTAGCTTTCTAAATTTAATATTCATAAGCTTATATTTAATCCATAATACTATTATAGTTAAGGATTAATCAGTAAAATAAAATGAAAAAGAGAAAAGAGAAGAAAAATGAAGCTATCGGTGGTGTGGTAGTAGGGCAACAATGGTGCGATAACAAAGCAACAATAATAACATAGGGATACAGGTTAGGCGTATAAATGGGTTAACTGGGTGGGAGATTGGCCATGCGATTGGGTGACAGGCGCACAATGGGAGGTAAGGGTTAAGTATATTAGTAGGAGTTGCACAACAAGAAAGGTTGCAGGAGGTAGGGCTGGCATGCTGAGGCTAAGGTGCAGTGGCATAAAAGTGGCAGCATGAACCAATGGCTAAGGTGGGAAGAGGGAGGAGAAAAAAAGAGGAGAAGAGAGAAAGAGGTAGAAGATGGGAAGAAGAAAAAAGGGGTGGAAAAGGATGAAGGTTTGGCAATAAACATAGTAGTCTTTCACCACTTTTACCTAGTGTTGGACTTGGTGGTTGATCGCCAAGCCTAACATAGCCATGACATAAGTTATTGCCGTTAAATATTTGGTTTAGAATTTCTTTTTTGAAACCATAACGATGGGCTTGAGATCCATCCCTAGCTAACGATTGATGTTTTTATGGCTAACTAATATATTATGTCGATAATATTCACAAATTTTTTTTAGAAAAAAATAGTAAAAAAGCTAACTTTATCATTAAATTTTGTTAATACTTTGTCACTAAGCCCTGACTAAGTCAAAAAACTAATTTTGTCATAAATTTTTTGCATCTTCATTATTATTTAGTAATTGATATAGTTCATTGCTAAATTTTGTTGCTATTTTAATATATATATTTTTTGTAATGTACACATCATTTAGTTTATTTTGTACATCTTCAATAGACGAAAAGATATTATTGCTATAATGTTTGATGACCTTGGCGGACTTGTATTATTCTTTAAGAGTGACGAATATTACCTTCTTTATGCTTGTCATCTACTTAGATACCAAAAAATAATTAAAAAAAAAACTAAACACATCAAAAAATAAACTGTCAAAACATAAAAAATATGAAAAGCGAACATCATCAATAATTCAAAATTATATAATTAAGTGACGAAAATATACTACACAAGCCATAAAAGTATAATAAATAAGTTATAAAAGTTCATAAACATAACAAAATTATAGAAACAATCAACGCAAGTTTATAGAAAGGAATATAAGATTAAAACTAAGTCACGAATTTGAAATAGGTACTGTCCTATGAACAAATTAACAAAAATATGAATGATTCTTCAAAAACAAGCCATGATTTTACAAAACTACACATGACTATGTAAAAGAAGCCATGATTCAACAAATAATCCATGATTTGTTAAAAATATATCATGATTCTTTTAAAACAACCTACATTTTTTCAAAAACTACCCATGATTGCGTAAGCATAGCCACCACATAAAACCTAGTTTTTTACGATCAGAGATAACTCAAACAATGCATTTTGCTAAAATAATAAACGTATTTTGCGCTTCATAATAGCAGAAAGCAAAAATCAAACATAAGAGTATCGAGGCATACGCTAACAAAAAAAAAAATGAATAAACTCTTGAAACATGAAATAAACATAATTTCAAGCTTCCATAATCATAATATAAATTAAAACTTGTTCATATTATTTATTTCGAACATATTAGTAGGATATTTGATGCTCATGAGTATCTACAAACAACTAAAGTTGACAAAAAGCAAAATAAACAATTTAAGACCATACATTTGTTAATTCTTGTGTTAATTACATAAAAGTTTGACTAAGTTAAAACGATTGACTTGTAAAAAGAATGACGAGAAATTAATCAAAAATGCTTACATTCTCTAATCATAGTGAAGTAGAAAGAAAGAAAAACATAAATGCTTAAATTTGTTTTTGATGACATCACATGTAACTATTGTACATAGAGTAAAAATATTTTTGTCAAAGAAAGCAAAAAGTAATTGAAATACCTAACTTTATAATTTTAGTTATTTCCATAAACACATCTCCTATGCGTAAGGTTAAAGATGAAAGGATAAAAATTATTTTAAATCCAAAATTATATGATGTATATCTAATCGAAACCTAGCATTCAAAAAAATAAAAAATCAAATCATTATCTATCAATTTGATTTAAATTAAACATTTACTCAAATTATTGTAAAAAATTAAATGTATATTCATTGTTGAAATACCTAAAAATAATTTAAATAAATTTTTTATTTTATTTTAAATTAATTAATTAATTTAAAATGAATTTTTTATTTATGAATTATTATTATAAATTTTTAAATTTTTGATATATTTTTAAAATATTTTAATACTCAAAAAATTTTAAAATTTTTGTATTGATAATTTGAATATTTTTGTACATCCATAAATCAAGATTTGTTAGGCAAGTTCTTTAATTTAAATATTTTTATTTTTCAAAATTTTGAATAATATGTAATTTAATTTAAATTAACAAATTAATATTTATTTTTTTCACTTTTAAATATTAAAATAATTTTTTATTTAAAATAAAATTTTATATAAAATAAAATATGATTAGATAATTGTTATATTTAATTTCTCAATGTTTAAACATTTATCATTAACATTTTGGCAACAGATAATTAATGTCACAAACTTTGTAAGTTAGGAGGACATTTTGGCCGCAACCTAATGAAAAGGATAGATTTCTGAAGTGCTATTAAATTCAGAAATTGGGAAAGAAATTAAAAAACCAAAAGGCCTCAGCGCCTGCCAGATCTCCAACTCGGATTCCTTGTGCCTTGTCACATGCATTTGCCCTTCTGTCTCTCCGAACTTTCGCTGCAGAGGTATCAACAGTCCCTCTAACTGACTGTTTCAATCCAATTCTTCATTTCTATTGCCATTTGATTTCAAAGTTTTGACTATTTTTCAAGCTCGGCATTGACCCTGTTTCTCTGCAATCCCTGCGATTTTCTCTTCCGTTCCCAGTGCTTTTCAGTCGTTTTGCTCTGCACGAAATTGTTTTCTAGATTTAAATGAGGTTTTTTCTAATGGCTAACTATTCAAATTTAATCCCAATAGTTCTATTTTAAGTTGCATTGAATATATATGGTTTGGCTTTCTATGGATTGCTCGGTTTTGTAAAGGTTCGGTTACTTCCTTCGAATTTTGGATCTGTTTGCTTCGACTTTGGTTTCTGAGAAAACTGAAGCTGGAGTATGATGCTGCTGAACTGAAAGCTATCTATTGTTTGGTTGCTGAGAAAATTTATTGGAAGAAAAGAACAGGAAATTCTCAGCCAAATTTGTTGCTTGCTAAACCCTTTGAAATTATGGCTAAGTTACATAGTGATAACACTGTTGACTGAAAAATTAATTCTGAGATTCTGAATTGGGTCTCCTTTCATTTCTTTTCTAGGTGAAAAACTAAGTACTACAATGTAATATATTCGACTTGCTTTGTCCATCCTATATGATTCTACTTTTTTTTGCAATGGGTTTAGATGCTTTGATTAATCATATCTAATTGGGTGTGACATTTTCTATAATATAATGTCATTAAGTAGGAAATAATGCATGGTAATGATTTTAAATTCTTGGATAATCTGTTCAGTCATGTCTAAATAAACTAATTGGATTTCTTTTTGTTTTCAGTGCTTGGACATGGTATAATTGACAACCTATTGAAGTTTGAAGGACGGACCTCTACTTATTGATAGTTCTCCATGGAAGAGTATTTATTTATCTATTGCTGATCTACATTTGGGTTTCTCATTTCCCATATCTTGTGGTCACTAAAATTTTGTCCATGTAGGGAAAATGCTGTTCAGCTTTTGCAAAGATACCGCCGGGATAGACGCATACTCTTGGATTTTATTCTTTCTGGTAGCTTAATAAAAAAAGTTGTAATGCCACCAGGAGCAGTGACACTTGATGATGTCGATTTGGATCAAGTTAGTGTTGATTATGTGCTCAGTTGTGCCAAAAAAGGTGGAAATAAATTTGTTTTTTGTATTTCTGAATTAGTTTAATGGGGGCTAGAAATTCATCTCTTGATGACTTTTTGTCTCTGTAGGTGGAATGCTTGAACTCTCTGAAGCTATTAGGGATTATCATGATCACACCGGGTTACCCCAAATGGTAAGCTACATTGGATCTGAGAATTTGTGTCAGCTTATGGGCTCCTTTACATTATACTTCATCAATTTGTTCATCCAAAGAAGGACCTGTTATCCCCAAACAATTTGCTTGCTGTTTAATTTGTCCAGTTTGAAAATTTTATATATATTCGTGTATTTTCTGAGAATGTAGAGGATGGAGCAATGATTACATGTAAAAGTTATCTTGAACTTCCATACTTCTGACTACTAATTGTATTTCTACGACCTTTTATTCTACCTTTCTCTTGTCCTCCTTTTCTTGATATGACATTTTGTTGGGTTGATTCATCCAACATTCACTTCCAATAATAAAGGGAAAATCTTTATTATGTACAATAGAAGTACGCATCTAAAAGTATACAAATTATAGTCAAACAAGAATTAAGGCAATGAAGAAAGTGGTCAAACCAAAAGAAAGGACCACAATCTATAAAACTCCAAAATGATATCTTGTTTTGATGGGGCTTAGGCAAATCCTAGAATGTTTCTAAAATATTCCTTTACTCGCCAGCCTATGCATTGTATTTGGGCAATTTTACTTTCAAAGGCTTAATTATGTTTGCCTATTTCAGAATAATATGGGTCCTGCCGATGAATTCTTTCTGGTCACGGATCCTGAATTGTCAGGTTCGCCTCCAAAAAGAGCACCACCACCTATTCCTATTTCTACAACAACACCGTCGGCTGTTTTTCCACCATCACCTATTGTCTCAACCATATCAAGATCAGAGTCTTTCAATTCTACACAAGTTCAAGAGTTGACTGTGGATGACATTGAAGATTTTGAGGATGATGATGATATTGAGGAAGTTAATAGTGTTAGGATTTCAAGACGGAATGCAAATGATGCTGCCGATCTTGTGTTGCAGTTGCCTGCTTTTGGTACAGGTAAATTGGTTAATAAAAGCTGTCTTAGATCTTTGCATGTGTATTTCTTCATTCTGGAAGTTTCAGAAAGATAAATATCCATTGTGGTGAATCATTGTATGCATTATCTCCTCTTGTATGAAAGACTTGGATTAAAATGCTTGAAAGCTCTGTTGGTTACTCCATATGCATTGAGCTTTTACTGACTAGACTTCCAAAATAAATTTTGTCTGTGAGTCTCGTTAATATCATGTTTTACATGTATGCATTGCCTGCATTCATGAAGGTTAGCATTCAGTTAATTTCTGATGCTCCATCTGGTCAGGTAGGAAGAAAAGATTTTTTATAAAATACTGGAACAGTCAAAGAACATCGAATCACATAGACTTTCATGGGAATTCAAGATAAAAGTAGTGCAAAAGTGGAGGTTGATGGATCAGTGCTAGAGAATTACATGTCCACATCTACCTATATCTTAGTTTCTTAGGAATATGGAAAATTAACCATTATGTATAGAGTTTAACTTGGTTTGTAAATTCTAATGGATCCACAGTTTTGAGAAGATCTTCTGGTTTTGCCTTTTTTCAGGTATCACAGATGATGATCTCCGTGAAACTGCATATGAAATCCTCTTGGCATGTGCAGGGGCTTCAGGGTATGTTTGACTGGCTGTGACCTTTGCTGATGAGCTTTTAATTGTTCTGTTTGATGTTAGCTGACTTTAATATTTGGATCTCTAGATTCTGATAAAAAGGAGGGGGGGGGGGGGGTGGGGGAACAAAATGGATCTCTAGATATGTTGTCCACTTGCTTCTCTTTGTCGCTTCCTTTCTTTCTCTGTTCTCTTTCTTTCTGCTGTGTTCCCTGGGTATAATTATCTTACCTTATGCATTCTGCACTGTGAAACAGGGGCCTTATTGTACCATCAAAGGAGAAAAAGAAAGAAAAGAAGTCTAGATTGATGAGGAAGCTTGGACGTAGTAGAAGTGAAAATGTGGCCCAGTCGCAAAGTTCAGTTGGATTGGTTGGTTTGTTGGAGACCATGAGAGTACAAATGGAGGTATCTCTCTCTCTCTCTCTCTCTCTTGTTCGGGGGTGGAGTGGGGTTTAAAATTCTTTAAGTGCACCCTGAGATGTCCTGATCATGGTAGGGAGCTTTAGGATGCCACTAGAACTTTGGAATGCTAAGTTTGTTGGATAAGTAGAATAAGTAGTTTTGATGCAGTATATCTTACCAAAGTTGTAGTTTTATGTCGAAGCTTGTCTCCTTCTTGTAATCCTTGTTTCTAATATCATAGTTAAGAGAAGAGATGATATTGGAGACTTTCATGGTTGTGAAACTACTCAGCTATATTTCATTTATCCATTATTGGACGTAACAGACGTCAAGAGTCCTTAAAAATTATTGAATATGCAAGTAGGATCATGATTGAGTTAGCTGAAGCCAAAGGAGTCTAATATGGGAATCAAGAAACTTTTCTCAGCATCGCCATAAGCGTCATGGTCGGCCAATAAATCATATTAGACATCCTTCTGACAATCATATTAGGCCCTCTATTCATTTTTGCTTTTCAGCCAAGTAGAACTGCATCATCTCTTTCTGGTTAAGTGGGTTGCTTTCAATATATATGCACATTTATGTATAAATGCAGATCTCTGAGGCCATGGACATTAGGACAAGACAAGGGCTGCTTAATGCTCTTGCGGGAAAAGTTGGGAAAAGGATGGATACCATACTGATTCCTTTGGAATTGTTATGTTGTATTTCACGCACAGAATTCTCTGACAAGAAAGCATATATACGGTGGCAAAAGAGGCAGGTAAGCCTTGTACCTATTTCGTCTTTAATTTTCTTGTCCTCTCAAGCTTTTTCCATTTGGTAAATTGGAATATTGATGATAAGTTTATGCTCTTTAAATTTTGTGATACTGCAGTTAAATATTTTGGCAGAGGGACTTATCAATCATCCTGCTGTTGGATTTGGGGAGTCTGGGCGCAAGGTGACTGAGCTGAGGAATTTTTTGCTAAAGATTGAGGAATCTGAGGTATTAGTGCCATTTCTTTGATAATTTGAGTGCTTTACTCTGTGTCTATTATGAGGTTGCTATGTTACCAAAATACAAGAGAATGTGTATATTCTTCTTGATTGAGTGTTGAATTGCTTGCAAAACAGTTTGACTCTTCTTTTCTCTTAGTCTTAGATAAAGTTTGACTTCAGGATATTGCATGATTCCACTGTTATTCTTTTGCTTTTGTTCAGTCAATAGATCAAAATCTCAAATAATGCACTGGGTGTACCCCTCATTTCCCACGACATGAGTCCTAGACCATCCACTTGAGTGGGATGCTGCTCGGTCCTTTCAGCCAAAGCCTTTATCGTGCTTCTTCTATATGCAGATACATGGGGCTTTGATGTTCTTGCTTAATTTTTGGGCTGCATGTCATCAAATGTTATTTGAGTCTATGTTAATTTGTGTATCAGCTCTCCATCCTATGTTTGGCATATTTTTAATCTTTTTCTGATCTTTCCTTTTCATCTTTTATTAGTCTCTTCCATCTTCTGCGGGTGAACTCCAGCGTACAGAATGCTTGAGATCTCTTAGAGAGGTTGCCATTCCACTTGCTGAGAGGCCAGCTCGGGGTGATTTGACTGGTGAAGTATGCCACTGGGCAGATGGTTATCATCTAAATGTTAAACTATATGAAAAACTGCTTCTCAGTGTCTTTGACATGCTAGATGAGGGAAAACTGACCGAGGTTAGTAATTTTCTTTATTAAAGGTTATTGTGACATGTCATTTAGGAGGAAGGGTCTAACTGCTACAAATAATTAATTCTTTTTATAAGTTTTTGCTTGAATTGTTGGGTTAAATCTTGCTAGAATTTAGGTTTTCATTCTATTCAGAGTGTATTACCTCTAATGGCAAAAATAACAAATGGTTGAGAGGAATTTTGATAAGTTAAGTGATTCTCATGAACTCAATGATTTCAAGATATTATCAGTACGTTATGAAGGCCAAATCTTGAGATGTTAGCTGTTTTCTAAAAAGTAATATGACTTGCTGTTACATTTTCTGTATTTAGTTAAACTAATTGCAGCTCAATTATATGCAGGAAGTGGAAGAAATTCTGGAACTCTTGAAGTCAACCTGGCGTGTCTTAGGAATCACAGAGACTATCCATTATACTTGCTATGCATGGGTGTTGTTTCGTCAGGTAGTACTGACAAAGGAACTGCTTTTTTGAAAGTTACATGTAGCCATCAAAATTGTTCCGTGTGTTTTATAAGTATTTGGTTGTTTGATCACAGTATGTCATCACGAATGAGCGAGGAATTCTGAGGCATAGCATTGAGCAGTTGAAGAGAATACCACTGAAAGAACAACGTGGCCCACAAGAAAGGTTACACTTGAAAAGTTTACTATCCAAATTTGAAGGTGAAGAGGGCTTGCGAGATCTGTCTTTCTTGCAGTCCTTCCTGTCACCTATTCAGAAATGGGTTGATAAGCTGCTAGGAGACTTCCATCTGCACTTCTCCGAGGTCTGATTAACCGTTGGGACACATACTTTTGCACATGTTAATTTTCATGTCAATAGTTATTATTATTTGTTGCCTTTTTTCAAGGTGATGCTTGGTCATATTAATTTTCATGTCAATGAATGTTATTGTTTTTTACCTTACAAGGTGAAACTCGATCATATTCAATGATCGTTGTTGGCCTTTTGTTTGATTGATCTGAATTATTACGACTAGATTGGTTGGTTTAGTGAATAAATACTTGCAGGTTTAGGCTGACCTCCGTTGTTGTTTTCCTTGGCTACTATTTTGATGAATATCATGTTAGTTTATGTTATTGGTTGGCTTTACTGTATTTTCTTCTTTTAGATAATTTACTTATCTTCGACAGCCTTGTATTTTGTCTTTGGGTTTCTTTAAATTGAAAGTGCCCGTAGAATTTTCATTAAGACTGAAATTTTGGAACGTTAGACATGAACGTTTTCTTTTCTAAATCTTTTTTTTTTTCGTCCTTCTTCTTTTGTTCCTGTCATTGAGTAATTTTCTGGATGCTAGTGAAGCATGAATTATAAAACTAAAAATAAAGCTAATGTAAATAATCATATTTTTCTGTGTATCTCTTTTGTTTTCACTCTCAGAACAAAATAGGAAAGCTCTTCACTCCATTTCACATAGTCTTCTCTATCTAATTTCAATTAGTTTTTGTAATTATATCTTTTTGAAGCATAATCTTCAGCAATTCCCATTCTTACATGCAAAAGTAAGAATATACAACAATTATTTTGTTGGGTCAGAAACATAGTATATTAATTATAATAGGCACCAAGGGAGGCCATCCAACTGCATATGTGGTCAGCTATCCAGAGGTTAGGACATTTATGAACTCTACAAAGTTCTCTTTATGTACAAAAGAATTCTCTGTTATTCATAGTTTTAAATCGTGAATCCATTTATCTCTAACCATAACAAGATGTGTTTTCACCCCTCTAAAAACCTTCTTATTCCTCTGCCCCCACACCATCTAAAAAACGAGAAAAGGAATAAATGCTGTTATCTTTCTTCTGTCTAGAAACACAGAAGCCTGCCCAAGCTCTATCCTCGGCAGCCATTGAGCCTGCGGCCACTCAATCCTGCCCCAGCAATGTCAGAATACTATCCCAAATATGTCTAAAAGCCTTTGCACCAAATCAGAATGTGACCGACTTTCTTCTCTTGATCTTTACACAAAAAACACCAGTTAGCTAGAATTTTTCATCTTTTCTATAGATTGAGTTATGCAACAATTTTCTGCTTAAAAAAAAAGAGTTATGCAACAATTCAGGTGTGTTGATCATCACTTTTGTTTGATAGTCCAAGCTATAAATGTATTGTACATATTCTGTTGATTTATCTGAAAACTTGTGGTGATTTTATGTATTGCATGATATGGCATGATGTCATTCATTTGTATGTTAAAAGACATTGTAACATAGAGTCATGGAACTAGAAAGTGTAGTCCTCCTTTTTTCTTTCACCTCTTCATCCTTAGATTTATTCACAACTTTAATGTTTTATTATATTTATCTTTGCTTTTATATTGTCGGCAAATGTTGTGCATATTGGAGACTTATCTTCTCCTCTGGTAAAATGTTTCATTTTTTGTACTTCCAATTCTTGTGGTCATGTCCTAGTTTCACAATTCATTATCTTTATACTTTTTGATGTTCATCTATTGCAGAGTTCAGTAATGATGGAGGATATAGTAGCAGTTGCCATGATTACACGGAGGCTTCTGTTGGAAGAATCAGAAGGAGTATGTAGTACTGTTCTTTACTGTAATGTTTTTACTGCTGATTCTAATACTGTTCCTGAAAAAGGAAACAAGATAGGTTCCCTACATATCAGTAGTTGCAAGTTGTGGTGAAATCTTATTGGAGAGTAATTATTCTCTTATATGCTCTGTTACTTGCTGGATCATATGTTAGCCCTAATCCGCTGTAATATTACATAATTTTATGTTTCTGATGCTGAAAGATGAATTTCTATTCTAATGTGTCCTGCAGGCAGTGGAATCTACATCTTTCACAGACAGAGATCAGATAGAGCACTTTATATCATCATCCATTAAGAATGCATTTGCAAGGGTAAATTTTATCTTCATACATCAAAATATTATGCTTCTTTTGGTATTAAGTTTCTGATATTATCAGTTTTTCTGAGTGATTTTTTTCAAGCAGACACCAAGATAACTGCTGAGATTCTGGAATATGCTTCTTTACCATTTTTTGTGTGGGATAAATCTTTCCAATGATGTGACAAGCTGTCTTGAGCAAATTCATTTGACCTCAAACGAACTCACCATTTGAATTCATTGATAAATCTTTATCTGAAAAATGTCATATCAACAAATTTTGTGATAGAATATTTGAAGTGTAAACATCTCAAGCTGAGTAGTTCTTTGATTTTTGGCTAGATTTGGTTAATTTGAAAGACTGTTTGTTTCCAGAATACCCAATGGTAATGATAAGGCTTGAACAAGGCATAGCTAAATCCAAGTTTTTATGTATCCTTGGCTTGCTGGAGAGGATCTTTGCTTTGTTTAATTGGTGTAGAAAATTTCTGGTTTTTCCTGCATTGTTGTACATGATTATTCAGCTTTGCATGTTTCGCAGAGGCTTTACTTGTTCTCCAATAAATTAGTAAATAAATACAACTACTGATTCTGTGCAATGATGAAAATAGACATAAATGATTAAGCATTTAGCAATTAATTTGATCATACCAAGTTTCTCATTGTGCCCTAACTTAGTTTATTAAAGCTTGGAACTTAGGGTCATGCTTCCCTATGCTGGCTGATTAATATATGCTTGAACTACAATTTAACAAATAACACGTGACTGTCTGTGATCTTAGTTTATCAATCTATCTGTATATATTTTGCCTCATAATTAATAGTACATGTGCATTACCTTGGGCTTGGTCTTTGTTGTGTACAAGACTTAGTTGAATTGAAGTAAGGCAAGAAAACATGGAGAACTTTTAAATACTTTCCAAAATGGTTAAGGTTATGATGGACCATACTTTTGTAGGTATCGTTCTTCCCCCTTTTGTTTTTTTGTTTTTTTTTTTTTTAAATTATAAATGAAAGTTTTTGCATCCGAGGCAGTGGGGTTTTTTCAGAGGCAGAAAAATAGATTCACATGCATAACCTTGTCAGTTGCCTGCTTTAGTCTGTGCTTGCTGTTAATCTTCTGAGTCTTTTCAGTGCTTCACATGTCAAATGGTTGCTTATCTGATGCTGATCCTATATAGTTAATTGGGTGAAAAAGTATGTTTTGTTTCTGTATACATAAACTGATTGACACACACACACATGTACAAGCCTAGTTATTAGCTATTCTCTCTCTCACTCTCTCCTCACACATACACGCATACACAGCCTAGTTTTATTTTGCTATACGTAAACTGATTGACACATGCAACACTCACACACTCGCGCACTCATACATACACTGGCGCACGCACAGAGGCACACACACATATATATAACCTAGTCACCTATTCTCCCTCTCTTGCGTGCGCACGCACACACACAAACACACACACATATACAACCTATTTACCTACTCTAGGAGAGTAATGAATCCCTTCAAATCTGGGACTCCCTACAAATTTGGGATAGTTACAACTAAACACAAAAAATAGGAAACTATCATAAAACAGGAAAATGAGAACTATGAGAAATTAATAATTTTATAGCTCTACATTGACTTTTTCAGAAGGTCAAAGAATCACTGAGGTTTTCCAACAATCCCTCTCAAGTTAGTGAATAGATATTCCAAAGTTGCTTGTAATTTCTCGAAAAGAAGTACTAGTTAAACCCTTGTTTAACAAGTCTGCCATTTGCTTGTGGGTAGGAACATTAGATGTGCAAATGAGTCCACTTTCCAACTTCTCCTTTATAAAGAGCCGATCAACTTATTTCTATCATTTTGACCTAAGTTGTGCATGATATGTATGGTTGACTTGTTTTCACAATAAAACTTCAGTTTCTACCACTTAGAATTGAGGTCATGTAAGATAATTTTTATCCACAAGTTTACAAAGTCAATGTATAATAGTGATGACTTCTGCTGCTGCACTTGGCCTAACCACTGCTGGTTGCTTCTTGCTTCTTCATATTGCTATGTTTCGCAAAAGCAGGGTACAATACCTAGTAGTTGATCTTCTATCCATGGCGAGACCTGCCCAATCTGTATTTATGCAGACTTCAATAGTCTTGTTTTTAATTTTTTTTTTTTTAAATTTTTAACATGAATCCTTCAAGAGTGGCTTTGATGTATCATAACACTCTACACACTACTTAGAAGTGAATCTTCTTTGGATCATGGCATGAATTAATTCATTATACTTGTGATAGATGCTATATTTGGCTATTTATGGGATAAGTAGATCAACATTACTACAAGTATTGGATATTGATGTCTATCCATAGCTTCCTAATTTTTGGTTTAATTTATGATTTTGTTCTATCTATGTATTAATAGGATTGCAACCAAACATTCATGTCCCTTGAAGAAGTCTAAATGTGTATTTTTGTTGGGATAAACAGATCATTTTTTTTGGTCAAGCCATTTCTATTCTTAGAAAATACTTGAGTTCTTCAAGGTCTTTAATTTCAAATTCTTATGGTAACCTGTGTTTCATTTGCTACATCTTCTCTTGGTCATTGTTGATGTCAATTATGTCATCGACATACACAATCAATGTTGTAACTTCTCCTTGATGGACTGTTTAATAAACAAGGTATAATCCCCTTGATTCTTTGATGCATCAGACACTTACATTAGTTTTTATTTTAAGCCTATTTGATTAGTTTCTTATTTTTATTTTATTTTAAATCAATTTTTTGTTCCTTGGGTTAAGTCAATTTTTTATTCTTAATTTATTTGCTTTGCTTTCTTAGTCCTTCTAGGATCCTTATTCCTTGTCTAGGTCAATTTTCTATTACTAGTTTATTTGTAATTTGCTTTCCTAGTCTTCCTAGATTTCTTATTTCTAGTTTAAGTCAATTTTCTATTCCTAGTTTATTTGTAATTTGCTTTCCTACTCTTGTTGGGTTCCTATTTCGAGTTTATTTGCTTTATTGTTAACATTATAAACAATATTTAAAAGTTTATTGTAATGGTTAGAGGGAATCAAATGCAACTAATCAAAATTGTTCTATAAGTTTGAGATCCTATTATGATCTTTGAGTTTGTTCTTGAGCATTGTTTTGCTTTTTTCACAAAGTAAACTTTTTGTTGTGCCAAAATTGGTATCAAAGGAAAGATTTTTACTTATGGCTAATGATAGTTTTAGTGGGAAACAAATCATTGACGAAGAACAGTAGTTTGGAAAAATTGAGTAATGACTAGACGGGATCGAAGAAACTCTTCGCAATCTCATGCGGATGGCGATTACATTGACTACTGAAGGAAGACATGAATCCATGGAGCAACAACTAAACTAGCATGAGAACGACAAAAATGATGGTGGTCAACAAGACTTGGATCACACAGATTTGGTTGCAAGGAATCCTAGGGCTCTAACTCATGTAGATTTAAAATCTAGACCCTAACTACTTGTTGATCCAAGCTTGGGAGATGGGGGAGAAAAAGTGGCATGCATCGTCTAACGACTCTTACTTGTCCTAAAGAAAACATCCAACTCTCAACAAAACAAGATATTTCAGATTCAATGCATTGTTCGAAGTAAAATATGCAATGTGATTATTGACAATGGTAGTTATGAGAATGTAATTTCCAACGCTTTGGTGAAGATATTAAATTTGAAGACCTAAAAATATCATTCTTAAGACAAGATTGCATGGAATAAGAAAGGCTTAAAAATTTAAGTTTTAGAAGTTTGCAAGATTCCTTTGTCAATTGGAGGTATTATAAAGATGAGATTGTATGTGATGTGGTGGACATGGACGCTTGTTATATCTTATTAGGAAGACTGTGGTACTCTGATGTTGATGTCACTTATAAAGGACGAGATAATACCTTTCTCTTTTGGTGGTTTGACAAGGAGATCTTTTTGATGCCATAATCTTAACCTTTGGAAAGTAATTCTATTATCAAGGAAATAAGCTACTATTCACTAACATAACAATCCCAAAATGCTTTGAGCAAGTCAAAGAACTGAACTTTATCATAGCATTGGTAGTTAAAGGCTAATCTGAAGCAGTTATTGAGATTCCACCTATGATTTTAGAGCATTGAGAGTTGCAATGACAAGTTAATGAGTTGTTTGATAAAGGTTACATTGGTGAGAGCTTGTGCAATCCTTGTTTTACTCACCTTAAAGAAGGATGACAACTTGCATATATGTGCGGACAACCAAGCTATTAATAAAATAATGACCGTATTCGACTTGATAATGAGTGAAAAACAGTCTTCAAAACTAAAAGGGTCTCGACGGATGACTAGTGATGCTTTTTGGACTATCAAACGTGCCAAATATATTCCTGCTCTTGATGAACTAGTTTCTTCATCCATTTTTTGGAACATTTATGGTTGTTTATTTTGATGATATTTTTATCTACAAGAGGAGCATTTATCGCATCTCAAGGAAGTTCATTACCCTTACAAGCTAAAAAGTTGTATGTCAATCTTAAAAATGTAGTTTTATGACTGATCATTTTTTATTTTTTGGATTTATAGTGGGAAAAAAGTGGTATTCATGTTGATGAGGCAATGGTGAAGGAAATTCCATAGATTCAATGTGTTAGTGGAGATAAAAAAACAGTGGGATGTTGCCCTTCTGCAAATTGAGTTTCCTTTTAATGGAATGCCTAATCGTTCTATCAAAAAGGTTCATTTTGAAGTTATCTAAAGTAGTGTTCCAAGGCATACATTGGATTTGCTTAGTCTTCCTCCTTCCTTTGATGTTAATCCTAATGCTGAGGAGTTTGTAGAGCGTATTCAATAGGTTCATCAAGAGGTGAAAAAGATTTACGAAAAGGCTATCTTCATTACAAGACTACTGCATAAGAAGATCGACCCCTTAAGTTGTTCAATGAAGGTGATTTGACGATGATCCACCTCTGAAAGCATCGCTTTCTAGTTGACACATACAATAAGCTTAAAGATAAGAATATTGGTATTTTTTACGTCTTTCAAATTAGAGATAATGCATACAAGATTATCTTCCAACTAATATGAACATTTATAATACTTTCTTGTTGATATCTTTGAGTATTTCCCCACATATAAGTTCTTTTTGCAGTCACAAAACTCGAAGGTGAGTTTTCTTCGAAGTGGAGAGGATTGATGCAGCACTCACCTACATTAGTTTCTTATCTAGGTCAATTTTCTCCTAGTTTATTCATAATTTGCTTTCTTAGTCTTTCTAGGTTTCTTATTCCTACTCTAAGTTCGATCTTTTGTTCTTAGTTTATTTGTAATTTGCTTTCCTAGTGTCACTAGGTTTCCTATTCCTAGTATATTTTCTTTATTGTTATTATGAATGCTATTTAAAGGCTTATTGTAATGATTAGAGGGAGTTTGGTATAATTTATCAAAATTTATTCTCTAAGTTTCGGATCCTTTTGTGATCTTTGAGTTTGTTTTTTAGCATATTTTACTTCCTTCTCGAAGCAAATCTTCCACTATTCCCCTCTTGTATTTCATTCCAAAAACCTCATTTGTGAATTTTCCAAACCATGTTTATGGAGATTATTTCAATCCATTCAATGCTTTCTTTGACCCACATATCCAGTTTTTGCCAAAGTATTTTTCAAAGCAGGGTGCAATAAAAACCTTCATATGAGTTTCATTTGCATTGTTGTATGCTAATTATTTTGACATGATTGGGAATTGATGATGTGTACTAATGTCTAAAACTCGAGGTTTTGTTTCACAAAGTTTTTTCTTAAGGTCATGTTGAAATGACATAAATCTTAAGGGTCACCATTTATAATTTAGCTTTATTATTGTTGCTATTGTGATGATGAGGTTGAAGGAATCCAACATGACGTTGGTGTTCACTTTTGTTTCTTGACAGACATTGCAAGCTGTTGATAAATCAGATACAATGGGTGAACATCCTTTGGCATTGCTTGCAGAGGAGACCAAGAAACTTCTGAAAAAGGATTCAACCATGTTTATGCCAATTTTTATGCAGAGGCATCCGCAAGCAACTATTGTTTCTGCATCTCTGGTTCACAAACTCTACGGGAACAAGTTGGTAAGTTGATACTGGTGCACATCTTTTACATTGTTCTACATACATGTTTTCTTTGTCTTTTTTAATTTTTTAAGTGGATTACTAAAGGTTTACAAAATATCTTTTCTTCAGAAACCTTTTCTTAATGGTGCTGAACATCTGACTGAGGATGTCGTATCTGTCTTCCCAGCTGCTGATAACCTTGAGCAGTATATTCTTTTACTTATAACATCTGTGTGTGAAAAGGAAACTGCAGAGGTGTACTTTAAGAAACTAATTCCATATCAGGTGAGGGAGCTGGATTTCTTATTGCTTGAAGTAAACTATTTCTAGATGAAGAAGAAGGAAATTTTTTTTTTAATATGAATAGAGTTTGATCTGTTGTCAAAGTTGGTGACAGAAAGGTGAATGTTAAAATGCTTGAGATTTATGATAGAGGAGTTAGGTTTGAACAATTCTGTTCATTGAATATGTGGTTAAAGTCAGTAGTCCTTATCTTAATATTTTCTCATCTATTTATGTGGTAAAGATTTGATGTATAACTACACAAATTAGGACAAATTTCACTTAACAGTTCCTTGTCAGCATCAGTGATTGCAACAGTTAGGGCGACACGTATTATGGCATAGTTTTTTGTTTTGTGCTTCGGTTAGTTATTGAAGGTAGTAAACAAGAGCTGAACTTGTTTCTTTAATGTAGTGTGATTATATGCATCAGAGATTTTACCGGATGGAAGTGGTGATGACTTTGAATTTAAAAAAAAAAAAAAACTAGAAAAAATTGTGTATTTGTATGATATATACATAGCATCTAGGGCTGCCTCTCATATACACATATAATTAGCAATTAAGAGGTTAAAATTTCTAGAAAATCTACGTAACCCTCATTTACAAAATATTCCCAAGTTGCCCATAATTTCAAAATCTTAACCCACCTATCTCTACAAACTAGTAAGGGGGGCTACCTCCCTTGAAGGGCCCTCGAATTCCTCTTCCTTTATACTATCAAGAAAACCAACAATGGAATCGTAGCAATGAGTTTTCTCTTATGTTTTACACTCCTAAAACCAGCCCATGTAACCAACTCTGCAGCCACTGAATTGTAGACAACCACTGACTTCCCAAAATGGCCATGATACTTTTGCAAACTTGGGTTATCTATTTGCGCCAAAGAAGGAAGTGATTAACCAACTCTTCTTGTTCCTTACATAAATAGCACCTATTTACCATGACATTGCCCTTTTTTTTCTTTAGATTGTCAATTGTTAATTGGTTTTCCCATATTGCTCCGCAAGCAAAGAATACCTTTTTAGGCTGTACCCAAGCTTTTCGTACCAATTTCCATGGAAACCACTGCTTTCTCATGTTATTGGAACTCATCAATCTTCTTGAAGAGCAATTTAACTAAAATCTTCTTGGCTTGTTCCCTTGCCCAAATAACTGTATCCTCCCACTTATTGTCGGCTCTAGCTGCATAAATCTGCTCATAAAATTGTCTAAATTGTACCATCTGCCAGTCTTGCACCTTCCTCCTGATATGTCCCAACCAAGACAGGCCATTGGTAAAATTTAAGGAAAAAATTGTTATTGATATTTCTTTGCATACTATGAGAACTCCCATTATCTGAAACAATTCATCCTTATTTGTAAATTTATTTATTTTTCTTCTGTCTTATAGGGTGATAAATTTTTGAAAAATCTTTCTTTTTGCTCTTTAGTGTTCAATATAAATTTGCCTGGTACTATATTAGATGTAGTCTACTTGTGGTCATTTTTTGATCTTGAAAAGATGAGGAACTGGTTTGGGTAGTTCATTATATTTTACTGCCTCTTTTGTTTTTTTTCCCCCACTCTTTTTAGATTGAATCTATATCTGGCACATTGGTCTTGCGATGGGTCAATTCACAACTTGGAAGAATATTAGGTTGGGTGGAACGGGCTATTCAACAAGAGGTAAGTACTCAAGTTTGGTTCCGTTACCTACTAAAAGCCATATTGTTTTAAACCTACGACTCTTTTGGAATTAGATTTGGACTTGTAATGCAGCAAGAGATTTGCTTATTTAAAATTTTTTCTGATAACAGTTCTGATTTTGGGACTTCTTTAATTACAGTGATTATTAAGTGTTCCTAAGTTAGATTTATGTAATCAAGTCCTCCATTGACCAAGTCTTATCCAATTGTGAAGCTTTGTTTCCTTTCTTCTTGAGATCATTAGGTTTTGTTCTGATATTGTATAGTTCATCATGAAAAATAAAACTTCCACTTCTGAATATCTGTATTGGTTAATTGTGAGTGGTCTTTTCCGAATCCTAAATAAAACTTATAGGTAAAGAAATTATTAGTCTTACATGCTTATAAATATGTAATGCCTCATGGGTTGAGCAAGGGAACTCATGGAGTAAACTTCAAATCATTTTTGTAAGCGAAGAGGATTCCATAGGTTTGGTGGTATTCTTATATTGTAACTAACCATATTTGTATTGGGGTGGCATCAGTGGTGTTTTTTTTTTTTTTTTTTTTGTACATAAAACTTTTACTTATCATAAAAAGAATTTATAATCTTTTCTTTTGCAAGAAAGTTATCTTTCTTGTATTCCTGCTGCATGTCTAGAAGATAGCTTCAGGTATTGATTTTGATTTATGTTGCTCTCTTTTTTAAGCTTCTTTTTCACTTTCATGAGCTTACGAGCTTATTGTCAGTTTTTCCCATGTCATGCTTCTTAGCGTTCTTAACATTTGTTCAGCAGTGCTGTTAACTTAGGGAGTATTTGTTCATTTTTGGCTTCTTTTTGTTGGTGTCTATTCTTTCTCACCTTTTCTTTATCCTCCTTTATGCGTTGTGTTTGTTCTTTTTTGGCCACGGGTTAAGGTAATATATTGGGTACTTGTACTGAATCTTCCGAAGCTAGTTATAATGTAGGTTTTGAAATAATTAAAGTTTGAATAGTTTGTCGTCCAGAATAAAAATTTGGTTTTCGGATGCTTAGATTGGGAAATCGTGTTGGATGGTGCTCTTGAAATCGTAAGTTTGAATTGATAGTGCTCTTGAAATCTTAAGTTTGAATTGATAGTGCTTTTGAAAATTTGTGATTGTATGTTTTTTCCAAATGGTTGTTACATTGTTTTGGTTCTTTCAAATGGGATATTTGGGAGGGTAACATGGTTATAGTCCTTGCTAATCAATGTTTTTTATGCAAGTAAGACGAGATGGTATGCCACATCCTTCCAGGTTGCACCTAGTCTAGACAAATTTGGGAGACGGCTCTAGCTGTATTAAGTGAGTTGAAGCTGTGTACAGGATTTAGGGCTTCTAAAGAAAGAAAGAGAATAGTTTGGATGATACCTATGATAGTTTTTGGGAGAATATTGCAAGACAGAAATAGAAAGGTTTTTGATGGGATTAAGACACCTACTAAAGTGTTTAAACGATTGGTTACTTACTTTAAAACTGTGGGTATTGATACATCTTTTGCAAATGAGTTTGATTTTGTAGATTTATTAGAAATCCTAACCTTTAAAGAGTAATAATACTTGTAAAAGGTTGCACTCCCTTTGTGCTATATATATATATATATATATATATATTTTGGATATAAATAACATGGTTATAATCCTTGCATTTATTATTTTTTTATTGGAGATGACCTTTGTCAAGACTTGAATCCACATTCTGGCACTTGTGAATCTTAGCCTTTTGCCATTAGACTATAAAATGGCCCTTAAGATTTTATTTTTTTATGAGAAAAAACATTTTTTTAATGGAGGCACCATAGCAGTACCACTCTTTTGCAAGTGCAATTAATTGCAGGAGAAAAACTCTACAAATACTATGTTTGTCATCATACAAAAATAATTTCTTTAACTTATAATTTAGTGTTTGAAATCATTTGTCTTTGGTCATTTCCCTCACTTGATACACCTATCTTGTTTGTCCTGATAACACTAGTTCTTGGCCATAGCTCATAAGTTGCCTGTCATGGCATTTTGCTAGTCCAACCTTCTCCATGACTCTGTGATTGTCCCCAAGATCAATGTCTCTTATTATGCATAGCCATACACTTATTTCAACCCACTTATTGTATAAGAGCTGAGACAAACAACAGTCTCGGTGCTCCATTTGGCACCAAATTTTTGCCTCCTCTCTGGATGCCAGATACCCTTTCTCTAGCTTAAGCACTTGCCACCGTACTACTTAATGTTCTTTGTGCATCCAAGATCTTCCACCAACTAAAAACCTCTTCTTCATTTGGGAAAACTATCAATGAGACCCATCAACATTCACCTCCACCAACATCGAAGATGTCCCTATAGTGTTAGATTTGACAATCAAGAAAAACACTATGATTATCTTTGTATTCCCTGATCCATGGTTATTCCCATTCTAATCATACTTTCCATGGATTGAAGGGGCCATTTCATCTTCCCCTTATCCATCTAGATTGATAGTCTTCTCGTCCTTCCATAATCCATAATCCTTAAGCTTCTCCTTGTCTCCTTCTATTTTGAAATACAAACATTTTCTTTTGATATAATTTCTCTTCAATGACTCTGCCGTTTGCTCCACCCTCAGAGTCAGTTTTGTAGCTTTTTTTAATAGAATATTAAAAAAGGACTATTTTCTAATACTTCATGTACACCGTTGGTCACCAAATAAAGACTAACGCATAAATGCTAAAAATGAAATCGAAAATAAAAGAAGAATAGAGAGAACTGAACAGGGGAAATCCAAACTGTTAGTTATGTTGATGAGTTCTGCCCTTGAGAGCCATATCCCTTTACAAACCAACCCCAATTGTGGCAGTCGTTTTTGTATGAGTGACAGAGAGGTTTGGTTTCGTGGTAAGTCTTGTGGAGTCTTTCCTAGACCAGTAGAAAAAGTTTTACTTGGAAAGTTAGCCCTTTAAAATCAATATTAGAGTTTTACCAAAATATAAAAATAAAAAAAGGACAAATGAAGTAAAAATTTCTAGTCACATACAGAAAGTGCAGGTACTTGGACTTTCATATTTGTAAAAATTTTTTCAAGTTTTCTTGACTCTCTTATCTTAATTCAAAATTAATGGTTTTCAGGTGGCTTAGTGATTGCACATATTTTTGGTTTGGATGGCCTAGGATATGAGGCTTCCATATGCTGTAATTTACACCTTAGAATGTTAATGCACAAGGAATCATTTGTCTTAAGGGTAAAGAGGAATCACAACATCAATTGGACAAGGATGTGAGCTATTTTGGGATTTGATATAGTTTTGGTTCGGTTCTTGTCTAATGAAGGTGATGCTCAGGGAAACAATAACTTTACTTTTTAGCTACAAGCATCCTAAAGTTGAACAATTGAATGGGAACTATGTAATGACTCATGTAGACTCATCTGGCTACAAAAGTAAATTGCAAGTGCTGAGGATTTTTGGATTGTATTTTGTGAATACTTAAAAAAATGGTGTAAAACTTTGTTTCTTTTTATGATTTGACGTCATTTACTAGCGATGGATATATGTTAACGATCTAATAGCAAATATGTTAGTACGTGCCCTAAGGTTTCTCATAATGTGTCCTTATTGTATTTTGTGGACCTTCATAATCTTATTGCTCAGGTTTTTGTTTACACGTGGTCTCAATGTGTGTGGTATTGCACTTTGGTGATTAGATACATATAAATTTTTAACCAAGCATATGCAAATTGAAATAAGTTTCTATAGCTATGGTTTATCTAACTTTTTTTTTTTAAATAATTTGATTGTGGGCTCAGTTTGCCCCTACTAAGTTAAAGTATCAATTGTTTCCATGTTCATTGATTTTATGTGTCCCCTAACAATTGTAATTGAGTCTCTACTCAATATATTTCTCCTTTTGCTAGTATGATTTATTAATATCAATGGAGATTTGATATGGAGGAGCTTAATTCATCTCAAAATAGGGACCTCTTGGTGTATGCCATGTTGCCAGCATGTTCTTCTATTTTATCACATGAAGTAACTTTAGCAGTGGGCCCTTTTTCTTTCATCCATAATGGTGGTTTGTTTGTAGTCATTGATTAATGCAAGTTTTTATTATTAATGGGAACTTTATTCATACTTCTATGATGAGCTATGCATTGTTGTCTATATTGAAGTATCTCAAAATGTTCAATATCTCTAAATTTGTTGCCTTTTTACTTAAATTTATTTTATTCAGTAATATAGGTTTTTGTTTTTTTGTTTTTTTTTTGGGTACACTTCCTTCAATAGAGATGGGAACCTATATCACCTCAACAACGACACGCAAGTTCAATCGTTGAAGTTTTTAGGATAGTGGAGGAGGTAAGAATGTACATGTTTCTTTTTTCATTTTTTTTTGGGCATTTTTGTATGTCTTGTGGTTAAAGTGGTTTCACCAAATGAAGTTATTATTTGTTATATGTGATACACATTATCTCCTGTTACTCTACCATAGCATGTTATGAAGTTCCCGGATGATATTGGGAGGAGAATTTGCTTGACCTCTAATTGAGCTGTGTGACTGGTGATGAAAGGCAAAGGACGACAATGGTATGTAATCATAGGTATATGAGTAGGAGTAAGTGTTTGTTACAACCCTAGTTGCAAGGCATGAGACTTGATCCCACCTCAGATGTATGAGCTTATTGTGTAGGGGTATAACGTTTTGGGCTCTCCCACTTCAATTGCTAGCTTTCGAGATGTAGTTCTCTAAAGGTTCTTATCAGTGTTTAGGCAAGGGAAATATAAGAATCCTAGAGGTGATAGACGCAGAAAGGGCTGCTTCGTAGATTTTTTAGAGTGAGTTTGGTAGAATGATATCTATGAATAAAAAGGATGAATGAATAGAGAAGGCAAAACAGTGGGGGTAACATATCCAAATATTGTGCAGGGGCAAGCAATTGCAACTGGGATGTGGATGAGGAAACATAAGTGCTTTGGTTGTGCTGAGGATACTGAAGTTGCTGGGCTACAATCAGTGTATTTTCGTGAGGGAGCAGGGCTGATACAACAAGGGAATCAGAAGAGAACAATGCAAAATGTTTTGGGTATTAATATGGAGAGAGAGCTAGTTGAATGTGCTGAAGATACAGTGTTGGGTCAAGAAGATGAAGAAGGTAAGTGATAGCAAGTAGTCTTTGGGAATAACAGTACGAATGAAGTGCAAAAAATTTTGGGGTTGTCATTTGCAAAGCTTGAAGATCAAGTGTTAGCATTATTCAATGTGATAGAAAGGAGAAGCGAGGATCAAGGATCTAGGGGAAGTAGATTTGCATCCAAGAGGAGGGGGCATGGTGATTCGACAAGAGAATTGAAGAGGATATCTATTTCTATTAATTATGAGAGGCATGACGAGAATGATGACTTGCTAGAAATGCTCCATCCACTTCCTCCTCAAGGAGAATTAGTTCACTCTTCCCAAAGTTAACTCTCAATCTCAAGCCTGCTTAAAAAAAAGTAGAATATACCTTAAGTTCACCATGTGTTCCTCTGCATTACAAAAAACAATTGTGCCATCCGTAGGCCATAGACAAGACACCTCTAAGTCATTACACTCCCTATCCGTAAAAAAATCACTAACAAGATTGTGTTGTATTGTCATGCCTAGTATCCTGTTTAAAGCCTCTGAAACCACAATAAAAATAAGAGGAGATAAGGGGTCACCTTGACGAAGTCCTTTAAACAATTTAAAGAAACCAACATTCACCAAGTTAGAGAAAGTTGTCAAAGCGATACACCTCTTAATCCATTTACATCGTTGCTCCCAACACCCTCCTCCTTCTCATAATGTAAAACATGAAGTCACAAGTTTCATGATCATATGCCTTTTTCATATCCACTTTACTAGTAACTTTTTTTCTCCCTCCTCAATTGATAATCAATCACCTTATTGGCTATCAAGGTTGCATCAAGAATCTTCCTCCCTTTCACAAAAGTATTTTGGTTAGGGCTTAACATTTTCTCTACTAGAACTCTAAGTGTCCTTGCTAATATATTGGTTGGTAGTTTATACACACATCCCATAAGAGTGATTGGTCGGAAATACCTAGTGTCGTGAGCCCCTCTTTTCTTTTTTTTTTTAATTTTTCTTTTCGGAATATAAACCACGAAGGTGACATTCAATGAGCTAACAAATTCTCCATTATCATGGAACTCCTAAAAATGGTTTAAAACTCCCTTAATAGTAGCACATTGACTCTTTAGGACTGCCATAATGAATAGGAGCGTTATCCTTTTCACAATTCATCAATGCTTGGTGCACTTCCCTCTCCTTAAAGGGTATTTCGTTCCAATCTTGCAATTCTCCGCTATACAATTGAAATCAAGTCCATTGAATGTTGGTTTCCAACTATACTTCTCACCATATAATTGCTTGTCTAATCTCTCCTTTTTAACTTTGAATGTTCGTCAATTTCTTCCCTTTCCCATGAATCACCATAGATCTGATAAAGTTGTACTTTTTATGCACATTAGCTACTTGATAGAAAAACTTAGTATTGTAGTCCCTTTTTTTTAACCATCGGCCTTAGATTTTTGCCTTCAACATACCTCCATCATTCTCAAGGTGTACCTAAATTGTTAACTCCTATAAATTCTCTTCCATCTTTATTCCCTTTATTCTTGGAAAATCCCTCCATAAATTCTCCTTTCTAGAGCCCACATTATCCAATTGCTTCTTATTCCATTTTCTTACATTATTCTTCAAGCTTTTGAACTTGGATGCCAAGACAAAACTAGTTCACCTCTTTGTTTATTTGCTTCATTTCCACTTCCCTTTGCTTAGTCCTATATTTGCTTCTTGGCCACGTGTGTATGAAATTAGATGGGTTTGCAGTGGTCTTCAATTAGTCAATTGTTCGTTCTAGCTATTGATGGCGACGATAAAAAGTCTCCTTCGTTTGTTTAATTAGCCTTGAACCTTCTGGCTTGAACCTTCCACTTTAAGCCACATATCTCAAAGTAGAATGACCGAAGGTCCGCAATAAATCCCATCCGTTATGATTCGACATTGGTTGAGGAAGAAGTCTCTAACTCATATTGGAAAAGGTCTTGGTGTAGTGGGAAGTTTGCTTCGAGAAAGAAGCAGAATAAAATTAAAGAAATAAAGTCAAAGATCACAATAGGATCTTAAACTGTGACATAATTCGATAAATTTCATTAAACTTTTTTTAACTATTATAATAAATTTTTAAATAGTGTTTGTAATGCAAGGAAATAAATTAGCAATAAGAAACCTAAGAAGAATAGGAAATTGACTTGGAATGGGAATGAGAGACTTAGGAAATTAACTTCGAATAGGAAACTGAGTTAAAATAAATTAGAAATTGGTAACTAATCAAGTAGACTTAAAACAGGAAAATAATGTTGATGTATACTGCTTCAATCCCCTTCACTTTGAAAGAAACTCGTTCTCAAGTTTTGTGGCTGCCCAAAAAAAAAAAAAACTCATCTGGGGAAAATACTTGTTAGAAATGTTCATATCAGCTGGAAGATCGATTTTGTAAGCATTATCAGTAATCTTCTGAAGGACGCAAAATAGACTAGTCTTCTTATTTTTGAGTATATTGTATGTGTCAATGGGAAGATGATGCTTTTCAAGATGAATTATCACGAAATGATCTTCATTGAACAATTTAAGACGTCAATGTCAGTCCGTGTTACTCTTGTGACGAAGATTAGTCATTTCTAATTTTTTTTTTTTTTACCTCTTGCTAGTTTTGTGAATACACTTTGTAAGCGTCTCAATTTTAGGATTACCATCATGGGAAGAAAGAAGATTAAGCAACTTCACTATATACCTTGAAACGCTAGTGAAGGTAACTTCAAAAAGAGTTGTTTTTGTAGAACAATTAGGAATACTGTTGAAAACAAACTTAATTTGAGGAAGAGCAGCATCCCATCCTTTTGGTTTATCTCCACTAACACATCGAATATGTGAAATTGCCTTTACTTTGGCCTTATCAATCTCTTAGATCTTAGGTGGAACCTCACTAGTTGCTTCAGATTGACCTTTCACCACCAATATTATGATAAAATTTGGCTCCTTAGCTTACTTAAAGAATTTTGAGCCCGTTATATTGGTGAATAACTGTTTATCTTCCTTACTAACACAATTGCTTTTCAAATGTCGAGATTGTGGTAATAAAACAATCTTTTTGTCAAATCATCAAAGATAAATGTATTGTCTCGTTCCTTTATAAATGGCTTCAATATTATAGTGCCATGGTCTTAATAAGATATGACAAGCGTTCATATTTACCACATTGTATACAATTTCATCTTTGTAATACTTTTGGATTGAAAAAGAATCTTGCAAACTTCTAGTACTTGAACTTTCGGATCATTTTTAATCCATGCGATATTGTATGGAGAAGGGTGCTTCTCTGTCTTTAAATTTAATACTTTCACTAAAGTTTTGGAGATAATATTCTCGTTATATTCCCTATCAATAATGATGTTGCATATTTTATTACGAACAGTGCATTGGGTTCGAAAGATTTTGTGTTGTTGAAAGTTGTCAGGTTTCTTTAGGGCAAGTAAAAGCTGTTAGATAACACACGTCACTTCTTTCATATCTCTTTCTACTAACTCAACATCATCATAAATTTCTTTTTCAAGAACTTGTTTTTTATCATTGTCATCTTCTTTTGTAAAGTTAAACAGATTTTCTGTTTGGGTAATGATTTGAAAGATGGCTTAGTTGGTTGCACTGAAAAAACTTACCAACATTAGGGCACAAATAAGGTTGTTATTGATTTGTTGTTGTTGTTGATTTTTACCTTGAATGTTAGACTGAACAGGGGTTGAAGTTTCACTTTGATTTTGTACTGAATTTTGAGTTGAAGGAGCGTCTTTATTATGACTACTACTGTTGCTTGAAGTTTTGACTACTTTAAAGTAGAAGAAGCTTTTTGATTTTGTTGTTGAAAGTTACTTTGGGTGTGCATAGCGACCTTATTGCGAGCAATCACTTTAAGAGTAAGTCGGTCTTGAATAACCAACTTCGGGCCTCCAATAATGTGAGCAATCAATTGATCCTCTCTCTCATGCAGATTAACTCGTGCATTTAGTCGGTAAAATTTTTTTGTGTACTCATTAACATAACGATCGGCTTGCCGACAATTTTGACATTGTTGGTATAAAAACTGCTCATAATTTGGAGAGAAGAATTACCTTTGTAGTAATTGCTTCATCTTGGGCCAAGTCCAAAAATGCTTCTTTCCTTTCTGTTGACGATTATATTGAAGCTTTGCCTTTCAACTTATACGCCACGAGCTTGACTTGGCTTTCTTCTAAAATATTCAAATAATTAAAAAAGTTTCAATAGTATTTACCTAATCAAGAAAATCTTTAATATTTAATCGATCTTTAAAACTTGATAAATTCATCTTTATCTTAAATTCTTGAGTGTGTTGACTTTGATCGTTAGCCTTGAAACGAAAATCTTCTTCTTTGGATGAATAATCCAATTTTTGTGGTTGCTTTTGTTGAAAATTCAATTGATCTTGACGTTGAAAATCACTATCTTGAAAAGGTGAAAATAGTCACCTCAAACGTCAAAAACCCTGGCAATCCCTCGTGGAAGGCTGTCATGAACTTCGAACTTACCATTATGTCACCAAATGGGAGTTCATCAGTTTTACCATTTATAGACCTACAATGGAGCATGCTCGTGAAAATCACAATTCATGGTTGGTCTTGTTCGAATTGGAGCTTCATTATCGATTCTCGAGTCAATTTGTGGTTGGTACTGGTTGCTGTAGCCTGCTATAAGCTACTGTTGATCTCTTGAGCCTAGGGCTAGTACGTGGTTAGTGCCTGGGTTGCAAATCCACATGATTTGCTGCCCTAGAATTCCTTATAACAAAATCTGTGCAACTTAGGTCTTGTTGGATAACATCTTTTATGTTGTCATAGTAATTTTGTTTTTGTTCCATGGAATCACATCTTCGTTCCATGGTCATTGTAGTCATTATCTGCATAAGATTGGAAAAGGTTTCGTCGATTCTATCAAGTTACTTGATTTTGTCTAATCGTCGTTTATTGTTGGTCGTTTGTTTTCTATAAAACTATTGTTAGCCATCAGAATAAGGTAAAAATCTATACTCTGATACCAATTTGGTGTAGCGGAAGGTTTGCTTCATGAAAAAAGCAGAATAAAATTAAAAAATAAACTCAAAGATCATAATAGCATGTTAAACTTAGAGATATAATTTGAACTTCTAACCATTATAAGAAGAATAACAAACTGACTTAAACTGCGAATGAGAAACCTAGGAAATTGACTTAAACTAGGAAATTGAGTTAAAATAAACTAGAAATAGGTAACTCATGAAGTAAAAAAAAAAGAAACTAATGTTGATGTGTATGCATCAAGTCTCCTCCTATTGGCTTAATATGAAAAATTGGTCCATCCTTGAAAGCAACGGGTTATCCCTAAGATTAAACCAAGTGTAACCACCCCTCATGAGAGGTAAATCCAACATCTCTAGCTCCAATATGATATTGTGGAATTCCCTCATACTCGAATAGCTACTCCGCTGCCTATTTGCTCATGAGTGTGGAGGATCAAATTAAAATCCCCACCAACCATCATATGGGTTATAAAACTTTTTGTGCCAAAATATTAATGATGGGCACTATTAATGGCTTTGAATTCCCTTATAGAATATAATCACTATGTCAAAAATGAGATTGATTCTTGGAAGTTTGATTTAGTGTTTTAAAATTGAACCTAAAGGAAACCCCTTAGGGATTGAGCACATTGGTAAGCAAGCTTGTAAGTCAGGTCTAGGGTTCAAACCTATCCAGAGTTACTGGTGATTTTTCTGATCATTAATTTCAGGCCCTGAGGAGGATGGAGGATTGGATTCTCTAAGTCAGATACCTCGGTTTTTTATTTTATAAAAAAAAAAAAAAAAAAAAAAAACAAGAAGAAGAAATTGAACCTAAAGTGGTTCAAACATTATTTAGTTTTATTGTCAGAATTCTTTATGAACATTTGTGGACTATCAGAGGCTTAAAGTACGTCTTGAGATTGGACTCAACTGTTTCATGTGCCTCTATTTCCATGCTTATTTATCTGCAATTGGTGACACATCTAGTAACTTCTATTTTGAATAATCTTTGATGCAGACAGTTGATCAATTTTTTGCTTTAAGAGTTCCAATGAGGTCTATGGAATTGAGTGCCCTATTTCGTGGCATTGACAATGCATTTCAAGTGTATGCAAATCATGTTATTGACAAGTTGGGTGAGTATTTGCCACACTTATTCTTCATTGATGAAAGTGGTGTTATGTGCATAAAAGAAACTGGGTATCTTTTCTTCTCAGCCATTACATCATATTTCTGCAGAAAGGTTGCATTTGCCATGTCTTTCTCATTCTTTCCTTTCCAGCATTCAGATTCTCACTATTCCTTTTTCCATTTTCTTTTTTCTGTCTTGGATATAACGTAGGTCTTTTTCTGACTATGATATGACATAGTTAATCTATCTGTGGTTGAAGAAATTAAAAACCTTTTAACTGTCTTTCCAACCACTAATTGTTAAGAACACAACTTCTGAGTTGGTATTGTTTGATTGACAATGATGCCTCAATCCCTCCTTGAAGCAGCTGGAGCAACAAATCTGTTGGAGATGAAGTGGTTATTGTTGCTACGTGCTGCCACAAACAGCTCTTAGGAAGTATTTTCTCTGCTGGGCTTGGAAATGCATCCAATATGCAAACTGAAAAATTGGGAACTTAAGTGTGGGTTTCTAGGTCATCTTTCAGCCCAAGCTGACAAATGGGAAAACCTAAAAGTGTGAACCTTTTTGTTTTTACCCGGTGCTCTACTATTCTAAATTTCTAGGTTGCTTTCATTGTTCCTTGCATTTTCTTCTTTCATAATGCAGTATAAACTTTTATATCAACATTTCAACTCCCTATTGAAATCTGATGCCTTGAGAATTGGTGAAAGCTGTTTCTAGATATGACTAAGGGAGCAAACACAACACAACTTAGGGCATTACAATGGGGACCATAGATCTCAAACCCTATCATCCAAATAGCCCTTTTAAGTTATTAGAAATCTTTAGTAGGGTTGTGATATTAACTGTTGCAGAAGATGAAAGGTTTGACCAAAGATTGGGGCGCATCACTTGGAAGTGCAGGTGGGATTGGCAAAGAGGACTTACCGAAAATGAGAGGGAGGCTGATGCCTAAGTCAATGAGAGCAGTGTGTGTAAATTCTGAGAGTAAAACAAGAGGTACTTGCTCCATTTACAGGTTGAAGTTATAGATTTTTAGTTAGACCCTTCCTCATTTTCTTTTGGGCCTTTTCTTGAGTTCAGGGGATTTTGATTCTTGTAGACGCTATGACCTTCAACGTGATCTTAGAACATTCCCCACCCCTTCTTCTTCTTCTTCTTCTTCTTCTTCTTTTTTTTTTTTGCATATTGTCTTTACCAACTTGATCCCACTCTCTGAGGTTGGGTAGCCCTGAATTCAGCCTTCCATTCACTAAAGTTGATAATATCAATTGGTGTCACCGGGTTCCATGTGCTGAGTCATAGTTTTGGGGGCTATGATGATAGATGAGCCAAGGTCCTAGATTCCACATCATCTAAAAACCCTGCACTTAGTAGATGCATTTTGAAATATGTGAGGAGCAATCCCAAAGGACATGTCCTAAGCAATTAAGACCCCAAAGAACAATATTTGCAACGTGATGTGGATCAAGGCAACACGATACCCATGTGCACGGGAGAAAATTAGGTAACATCAGGTTGTATTACCATTTTGGTTGCCTCGGCTTTGTGTGACTTTTGAACAAGGTAGTCTGAAATTGGTTTAGAAAAATCAAAATCATACTCATGGAGTGTAATTTTTAGGAATCTGCCAACGTTTTCTTCATTTTCTCATATTAGGCATATTACGCTGAATTCTATACTTCCACACTGGCATAACAGAAGGTCAGATTGCCAATAAATTCAGTTTACTAATTTGATTGTCCTTCCTATTGTACCATGTCTGGATAGTTAGGTCACCCTCTTTGAGCTCTATCAATGACTGAACGTAAGGGTTTGACCTTATGTTGGTCACAATGGGATTCATAGAATCAATATGGGGTTCAACCTTATTCTAATTGAAAAGAAATGGTGTCTTTCCCGGATCCCTTATTATAGATCGCTTCAAGCACAGTTTTCTTCATTATGCATCTGAATAACTTGCATACTTATGCAATTATTAACTCCGTTGGGATCGTTCAACAGAACCTCCAAGATCCCAACGAAGAGCTTTACTGATTTAGATGGGTCCTTCCTTTAAGGTGAATGATGGAAATAGGTTCTTGCTTTTGGTATGTTGTTTGGTTTGGTGATGCAAGCATATTTCTTTAATAACTGGAAGTTGCAGATTTTGGATGCTTTATTGAAGTTGATGACCAGAAACAACATATTTGACCAGTAAGAGGAAGGTACTCTTAGTTGTGAGGGTTGCTGCATATTGGATATGCCACTTTAGTTGAGTGCATGCTACAATTTGCAGTAGTCATTTTCAGAGCGTCATCTAATTGAAATGATTTTTGGATGCGATAATATTATCATTACATTTGTGCTTCTTGCCCAGCATTCCTACATCATCTTCACTATCTATTTGCTTGACTATATTGTGGCAGTCTATGCCCTTCCTTTTTCCTTTACTTTTGGTGGATAGCCATGTTAGTATTATGCTTAAACTATCTACTTTCTCTTCCTCTGGATTCAAGTATCTTCATTAGCAAACAAGTTTGAAAAAGATATTATTAATGAAAGTTTTCTCCTGTCCTTGCCTATTTTGCTTTTCACAGGTGTGTATGCTTTTTTTAGTTTATTAAGACAGCTTATAGCAGCCTTATACGTCATTCTCTATATATTTATGTCATAGTGGACCTCATGTTTGGTTTTGGTCATGTAGCAAGCAAGGATGATTTGATTCCACCTGTGCCTGTTTTGACACGTTACAAGAAGGAAACTGGGATAAAGGCTTTTGTAAAAAAGGAACTATTTGACGCTAAGCTGACTGATGAAAGAAGGTCAACAGAAATTAATGTCCTGACAACAGCAACCCTTTGCGTTCAATTGAACACTTTATATGTAAGTTCAAGCATCAGTTTATGGTTACTAAAAGTATACTTGGATTTTCGTTTTTCACTACCCAGTGTCAAGGTGCAGAGCTGCTCTTTTGCTGGTTACAGCAGTTTCTTCATATCATGTTAAAGTTTGGCCGTGTATCAGTGAGGCTAAGAAATGACTTGGTTTTGTTTGGTTGAGCCTGCATTTCTGTGTGGTTTCATATCCCATAGAATGTTAAAAGGGATAAAGCAGAAATGTTTGAGTTTATTATGGTATTCTGGAAATGATGTCTTTTGAGACATTTATGATTGGTGATGCAATATTTTATTCATTCACATTAACTTTTGCCAGCATGTACAAAAAAAAAGTAGTCGAACTGCATTTTATTTTCCTAGTTAGAAAACTTTGGTCCTGCTCTAGTTTTGATAGAAAGCTAGTGCCACACTGTATGGCAATGTTACTTCACCAATAATTCTGATTTCAGCATGAAGACAGCAACTTATGATGAACATAGTAGAGCTAAGATAACAAATAAGAAGCATATACAACTTGTACAAGTGAGCTTACTCGTTTGGAATAGGCTATTGACATTTTTTTATTGATCTTCATAAACATGATGGAGGTCAACTGTTAAGCTGACCTCTGTAACATCGATGGCCCTTCATTGCAAATCATTTGCTAGAACAACAATAGCCTCCAGTTGTGCTAAATCTAGAATAACTAATTTTAGATACTGTTTTTTGATGTTCTTGTAATGTTATTATCAAACTACAGTAATGTGTCCTGTGCTACAAACAGTATGCAGTCAGTCAACTGAATAAGTTGGAAGATAGCATTTGGGAGCGGTGGACAGGGAAAAGGCCTCTTGAAAAAATCATTATCAGTATGTATCCAGACATTTACTATGCTATTACTACTAGAACTAGTACTTCTACTGTGATTACTACTAGTACTAATAAAAACAACTATTAGTTTTACTAGTACTAATGAAAACAATTATTAGTTTTACTAGTACTAATCAAAACAGCTATTGGTCTGGACGTACTAATCATCATCATCATTATCCATCCGGACATGTATCCAGACATTTACTAGTATAACTACTGTTACTATTGGTTTTACTACTCCTATTGATTCTTTTTTTTTTCCCCTTTCCTTTTGAGCCAGCCATTTGTATCATGCAAAGGTCAAAACATAGTTTTACCAAATCCTTATCAAGTTTCTTAGTATGAAGTGTTTGCGTTTACTTTGGAAAACTCGGCCCCTCTAATTTGTCATTTTACATCATTAAAATGATCCGATTTTACCTTAATTGTTTGCTTATACACACTTGCTGTCTTTAAATCAAAGTTTCCCAAATACATGTGGTAATAGTAATTAAGATGTTGAATTATATGTTTATTAATTGAAACGTTAATACGATCATTCTATAATGTTAATAGGAAAAGAAACAAAGTAAGAAGTTTTTCAATAAGACAGTGCCCTTTTACTTTTGTTTCAGGTATAATTAGTGTCTGCTTGCCCTGCCTAATCCCCTTGAAATAAAATTCTACCTTTGCTACTAATACCAACCATTAGAAAGAACTGATGGAGCTAATCAGGTCTATTGCATGGCTAACCCTCATTTTCCAAGGTAATGGAAATGAAAGACGTTAAGTAATACCAATACCTGATTTGACTTATGCACAATTCTGAAGTCTTGAAATATCTGTTAGTCCAATATTCATTGGTGATTCAATACACTTTGGCTAATTTGGTGTTTATCTGGCTGTCAAAATCCAAATACTTGTCAAAAAATTCGGAGTTATGTTGCCCTTTGGGATTAAAACTCTTTCAATTTCTTGCTCATAAAATGTTTCACTCACACCTACAGCATCTGTATCATACTTTTGGGATCCTTTGTAAATAGTATGTTATTTCTTAAATATTATCCCATGATATTAGAATCCTGAATTTTATAAAATGTGGGAATATAAGAACTTCAAAATTTAAAGAGTGTAAGATGCAATGGTTTATAAGTCCTGCTTTTAGGGAAAAATCTATAAATATTATGATTTCAGAATCTTCAATTGTACAAATAGATAAAAATCTTTACCCAGATAACGAACTTTCAGTGGAATTTCAGAATCTTGCATCCAAAATTCATTCAAAAGAGTCATCATGGATATTTTTTTTCCCGGACTATATTATCCTTGAGAAGAGTGCTGTACTATAGTGGTTTCCTGCTTGTTTCTCCATATTTGTAATTTTATGTGAACGTTTATTTAACTGACACTTTTTTTTTTTTTTTGAAGGAAAATCCCTGGATGAGCAATCCAAAAGTTTTACTCAAAAGGAAACATTTGATGGAAGTAGAAAAGATATAAATGCTGCTATTGATCGCATTTGTGAATTTACTGGTAAGAATTTTTGTGTTTTGTCATGGGATATTTCCCAAAGAAAATGAAACTAATCACTAATATATGTACTTTTTGCATATTACAGGAACTAAAATTGTTTTCTGGGACTTAAGGGAGCCATTTATTGACAAGTTATACAAACCTAGTGTATCGCAGTCAAGGTTGGAAGCATTAATTGAACCACTTGATACGGTAGGATTTGTCCTCTTGTAAAGCTACATTTTCTTCTTAGAGCATATTTTGAATCCTTTCTAGTGATAATTTTCTGCTTTAAAAATTTAACTAATCTAGTTATGCATTTGGATATTCAAAAAGAAAAGAAAAACATAGAAGCAGGGTGTCTAAAGTTTCATGCTTTGCTTTGAACCTGTGTGCCGGTATTCATTTCTTGTCTTACGGGTTAAGTCCAACTCTTTGCACAAGTAAAACTACTAATGTGCTCCACAATCATTTTCATTGCCATAACATATGAAACTGCTCATATTACATCATTAAATGATGAGCAGGAACCAATTGTTTCCTCATCTTGGCATAATCAATTCCATGTGATGAACCTTTAGCTTCCATGGCCTAGTTCATTGTTCCTCAAGTTCCCCCCATTATAGGGCAGTCTGTTTCAATTTTACCTTTACAAACAAGAACTTCCTACCTTCAAACATTGGTTTCCACGCAAATTACCAATTCTACACTTGCTTCCCAATTCGGAAAATTTTGTGAATGTATCTTACCACAAAAATCAGGGACCTCAATTTGGAGTTGTGAATTTAGTGTTCTTCTAATCAACTATCTGCAAGCTATGATTGTAAATATGGTGTATCGTCTCCTTTAAGTTTATTTTTCTTTTACTGGATGTGATGGATTTGGTTGCCTTCCGATATTGTGTTCAGGCTTCCGCACAGTATGACTGCAAGTTTTATATTGTTTGCACAAGTTGCTATATGGTTCTTTGCATCCCTGCGATCTCTTGGGTTTAGTTACATCTAGGAATTTTGGATCTTCTATCTGTGTTTGCAGAACTAAATCAAACAATGATTCAAATTAGCGTACGCAAAACTTGACCCCAAGCCAGTCAAATAATTAGCAATAAAGACTTGAAAGAAAGAGCAAACGCAATCAGATGACTTAAAGCTATCTGCTGGATGTGCAGGTTGGAATAAGAGAAAAGAGGAGATTCCTCTAAAGTGACAAATTAAATCTACTAAGATGGTTTTCAACCCATGAGGTATTATATATTTGCAGCAATTTCATATTAATTCTAAAAGAAAAGGAAACCGAGTCTAGTTCATTATGGTCTTTATCACATCAATCTTGACTTAGGAAGAAAAACTTTATGTAAGTCTTTTTTTGAAGTCTTATTTGAACCTATAAACTAAGTGAATTTTATTGCTTTAAAAACCCTGTTCGGCTTTTGCATCAATTTGAATTTAGAAGTTGTAAGGTGTTTTAAGGATTTATGTCAAAGTAGGTTGCAAATATCAAAGGATATTAGAAGCTGTTGTTGTCTCAAACATGATCTACCTAGAAAATTTCATGGAGATGTATGAAGAGGAACCTTCAAATATATCGGAAGGGAATATCCAAAATGAGTAGTTTGAAGGAAAAGTTTCGGTAGATTGCAGTTCACCAATTTATGATGAGTATGCAGTGATGGCATTTTATACGAATTAGTTCTTCACTATAAGAGTGGGATTGTGTAAGGAAGGTGAATCTTATCAAATTTTTTTTTAGGTCCTAATGTAGAACAAGGCAAGTCAATCTCAGAACAATTCTTTTTTATTTTATATTTGTTTTGTTTATCAAAGAATCTAAAGCAAGAGACGATTGAGATCTCCTAGCAAAAGAATTGCAACAAAACATTTATGTAAAGATGCTACTAATCCATCACTTGAAGGAAAGCAGTGAGAGTCAATTTTTTGAACAGTAGACATACACAGCTTATTGGGTGCTCTGATTGATTGTGCCTTTGCTTCAGGATGATTTTAACACCCAAAGAATTGATCCAGGTGCAAATTTCAGGTTTTCCAGAAGTAATTGGATTTACTTTGCTTATTGTTTCCAATTGTAATTGGAATTTTTAGGACTTCTTGAGAAATGTAATGAGTTTTGTATTTTTAAGTTAGGATTGATGCAAGGGAGTCCACAATAACTAGGTCCTGCTCCATGAGGAGTTCAGTTTTTCCTTTTCCTTTCGGTTTAGTATCAAATCACCATAATTTTGTGATGGCCTATGGGCTAGAAAAAGTCAAGTAGTAGAATTTAATTTGTTTCTTCAGAAGAAAGAAGTACTTGTTCTATTTATCCCTTAGTGCACATCCAGAAGACAGCTGTGGGCTGTAATTTTTTTACTTGTTTTTGCTCTCTTTCTCAAGTCTCTATGCTCTTCAATAAGCTTAATAGCATAGGATCAGTTTTTTGGACACATCAAGGCAACTATAGTTAATCTGGTTTTGAATATGTCAAAATGCGTCTTCTGCTCTTATACCATAAGCATGGTAGCAACATAAGTGCCAATTATTTTGATCTTGGAGGCGTTCCAGGGTTGTTAACTTAAGGTATGTTTCACGAAGGTAGATGGACTTCAAGGCTCTATTGCATTGTCCCATATTATGTGAATGTTCTTTCTGCCCAATTGTAACTATAGTGGATGAAAAAAAATTGAGGCATTTAAAAATATTATATCAACTTTGCAATGTCCCATAATCTGGCTCCATCTGATGCATCAACTAAATGATACAGTTAAATGTTTTTTAATGCGTACATGCATATGTTAACGTATCTGAGTT
This sequence comes from Moringa oleifera, assembly GCA_021397835.1. NCBI lineage: Eukaryota > Viridiplantae > Streptophyta > Magnoliopsida > Brassicales > Moringaceae > Moringa > Moringa oleifera. The sequence goes on along the minus strand of JAJFZO010000184.1, from coordinate 22,115 downwards.
TGGTGGATTAAAAAACAGTTAATGTTTTTGTTTTCTTTTTTTCATGGCATTCAAAGTTTGGCATATTTACCATGTGAATTTGGATGTTCTGCCAGATTCCGACGTATTTCAGTCATATGTAGCTGTGACTGGTGATACCTCAGTCTGAGTTTATCAATTACTTTGGAAGATATGTTGCCTTTTGGCAAATAGTTAACCAAGAATGCAATGATTCGCTTATATAGATTAATTGAGTTATTGACTGATGTTGATGTTGTGGCTGTGTCATTAATTGCTGCAGGAGCTCAATCAGTTGTGTTATATAATTGTGGAGCCACTTAGAGATCGCATTGTGACAGGGCTCCTCCAAGCATCACTGGTCTGTGCTTTGATCCTCTTCTGTCAAGAAATCTGACATAAGTTCTTGAGACTTCTGTTTCATTTTAAATTTTGTGTACTTTTGCCAGGATGGTTTGCTCCGTGTTTTATTAGATGGGGGCCCATCACGAGTTTTCTTCCCAAGTGATGGAAAACTATTGGAGGAAGATTTAGAAGTATTAAAGGTAAATGGATGGTGGCCTTGTGACATCACAAACCACAATGATGATTGGGCTAGTAAATACATGCATCACGTAGATTTTCAAACATTTGGGGACATGTAATTCTTTAGGGCAGTAATTTGAGAACGTTGCATGGGGCAAAGAAAGGATGGTGTTTAAACAAAGACATCCGGAAGTTGCTTAAAAGCATTTTAAACGGTTGATTTGCCTTAGCTGAAAGATTTTTCATCATTTGCGTAACCCCACACTTAAATTCCTTTAATTGAGTAATTCATTGATTTACATTGTCCTCTGCCAATCTCAAGGACTATCCAGATTTATATTATGAAGCAACAATTAACAATTCAATGATTGTGGGTGTTCCTAGGAATTCTTCATATCTGGAGGAGATGGGCTTCCTCGAGGAGTGGTTGAAAATCAAGTAGCACGTGTTCGGCATGTTGTGAAGTTACATGGCTACGAGGTCAGTTCTGGTTCTAATTTTAATTTATACTGTATCAAGCAATCAAAATTAAAGGATGAATGGACAGCTGTGAATTTGATTTATGTTGTTATATGTAATAACTTGGATGAGGTTCTGAGCTGCTATTATACACTATTTGATTCATTCTCTGTTTCTGTGCAAGCAAAATTGATGAGAGATATCAAGAGCATTTTCATAATCTTCTCAGATTGACTGTAGGTGAATCATAAAATGGTCTAACTGAAACCTTTGCTATTGACTACTCTCTTTCCGGTGTGGAGAACTATCATATTGCTAGAAAGGCTATCTGTTGAAATTGAACCTTGAGTGAGAAAATGAAATGTAGTGAATATATTATAATGTCAGATTATGTTTGGTTATCTTCTGTTTAGACCTGTTAATCTCAGATCATGCTAATTAATAGTTTCCTTGGCTGTGATGAAGATTGTCTTTCTGAAATTTCAGTCCTGTTATATTCCTTTTATTACGAGAGGGTCTTACGTAATTTCCTGAATCATAACTGTTGTTTGCAGAGTCGAGAGGTGATCGAAGACTTAAAATCTGGCAGTGTTGATATGCAGAGTAATAGAGGGAAATTAGGAGCGGACAGCCAGACCCTAGTGAGAATATTGTGCCATAGAAGTGATTCTGAGGCCTCTCTATTTCTGAAGAAACAGTACAAGATACCCAAATCTTCTGTTTAGGGCAGAAGCATTGCACTTGCTTGCATATCTACCTAACTTGAAAAGAGCTTTTTGTTTTTTTTTTTCTTAAAGCAAGTTTTTTTTTTTTTTTTTGTAGCAATTTGTTTTGCCATTGTAATTGAGTCTCCTTTCTTGATTTGCACAACCTTTTCCTTTTGGTCTCTGATGCATTTTGAAATTCTTGCTCCATATGTTTCTTTTATTATTATTTTTTTAATTGAATTAATGATTTACCAACTCTTCCATCGAGTGAGTCCTAATAGTTGTGACAAGTGTCTGAAGAGCTCCAAAGATTTTCTTTTTAACTGCATAAATGACTCTACAGTCTCTGGCATTAGAAGATTACATGAAAGAATTAATGGATATTTCCTATGGTGGTATAATCACAATTCTGAGACTAGCTAAACTAAAAATGTAGTTCGAAACTAAACCAAATAAAAAAAATAAATGATAATTAACATAATTTAAGTTGAAATCAGTGAAATTGATGATATGAAAATCATTTTAAAATTAACATATTATGATCATTCTTTCTAAATAAGGGTCAGTTCTGTTTGTACATATATATGATTTTAAATTTAATAATGCAGCACAAGGAAACTTTATGTGCTAAAAAGGGTTTGTCAAGTGATGGTTAACCATGACTAAGGACTATTTTAGTAACATATTGTGTTGAATATAATTTAGAAGAATGAGCTGTTACATATAAGGAGAAACAATTAATTCTTGTATTGCTTGTGGTGGAAGGTTCTAACCGCAGAGTGGGAGGTGCAAGTGGCGCTCTGACCACGTATGTCATGATGGTGCACCATCAGTTAGAAACTTAAGGGTTCACTTCTTGGTCTGTTAAAATTTCTGAAAAAAAGTGCAAGTGTGAGAAGACAAGTCTAAGGAAGTCTAGTTCCGGAAATCATTGATGATAGTAAAAATGATATGATCACTATAATCTTCAAAGTTTAAGAAAAGTAAACAAAAGTTGTTTTTAACTGTAGAATTTCTCAATATGTAGGTATCATCATCCTTTTCTGTGAAGTGCTTGTTGGTATGCTTTTGTTATATAATAAGATATGATATGTCTGTTTGACGAGATGAAAATGTGCATGATTCAAAATGGATAAGAATTAGAGTGACAAAAAATCAAAAATAAGAATTAAGTTTAAAATAAATTATATACTTAAAGTTTTAAGAATTTAAATTAAACTAAAATTATTATACGTTTAGATCGATTTAAATCAAAATTAATTATTGTAAATTTATTTAGGTATTTTTTAAGTAAGTAAAGGTGCATCTTTTTAATTAAAAAATATTATATATTCTAACGATTTTTATAATTTTAAAAGAACACATTTAGTTATTACTTAAAATTATAATTTTATAAAAAATTAAAAATATAAAATGTTAGATATTAATATTTTCAATAAGTAATATATATATATATATATATATATATATATATATATATATTAAAAATAAATAGCCAATTTATATTGTTCACTAAAAAAAAAAATTCTTAAGTCATGAACATAAAATAAATTATAAGTCATAAAAAAATTTAAGTAACATAAGTAATATTTTTTATTTTTCTATTTTGCTCATAATTTGAAAATAAATGAAGGATAAAATAATAGTTTTACTTAACAATGACGAATAGGGATGCCAATTTGATAGGGGGCTTATGTTTGGCACTCTTATTCTTTAATCCCAAATTCATGTAGAAGCCACACAATTTCACTTAACTTGGAATTTAAAAAAAAAAAAAACTTAGTAACATGAGATTCATTCTAATTCCCTATTCTGATTCCACGATCCTGATTGGTAAACATACCATAAGCTGATAAACCTCTTGCTCATAATTGCCCTTGATAGATACCTTTTTCTAGCAAGGAATCTATTACAGATGTTGGTTTGGCGAAACTACAAGCAAATCGATTATCAAAAAAGCGAATTCCTCAAAACTTATTAGTATTGAATCTTCTTAAAAGGTTATAAATGGTATTATTGACAATTCTTACACAAAGAGGATTAATATTATGGAGAAAACTACTAAGCGCACTTTGGCTGAAAAATCTTCCCCAATAAAAAATGCTTTCAAACTCGTTACATTTATTTTTACCTCTATATATCATCCTAGAATATATCATCCAGAATTTTTGAAAAAGTGATTGAGACAATAGTAGAATATTTACTGAATACTCTTAAGGTGCTTCTAATGAGTTTGCTTGTAAAGTTTATGAAGACACCTTTGTTGTTTACTCAAGCACAAGCAAATTTGGAAGTAATCCAAAGCTATTAAAGAAAACTGTGGATGCTTATATTAAATCGATGAGGGGCTCATTTTAATTAGAGTAAGAAGTGAGTGTGAGGTTATTCATCTTTTGAGGAGGTAAATAAGAAACAATGCCTTAAGAGCACAATGGTTAAAGCAAGCTTAGTTTTTTTTTTTTTTTTTTAAGTTTATTTTAGCACCAACATAATAGTCTAACATAAATTTTGAAAGGGTTGGCAGATGATAAAAATTCTCTTAAGAAAAGACTCCATTCCATCCAAGAGAAAAAGTTAAAAACTTGAGAGGAATTAGTGAGTGTAGCAAATGCAATTAATCACGCCAAATTTGATGAGACTTGTTGTTAATGCTTAAGGAGTTAGGTGTAACTCTGAATTTGTCAAATAAAGATTTAGAAGTGTTTGAAGAACATAGAAAAAATTGTAAAGGCACATCAAGAGTCCTTTGGAGCTTTCAAAATGGATGCACTAAGACTTTTTTCTTTCACATGCATTTTTTTTTGTTTTTTCAACACATGCATTTTTTTTCCCTTCTACTTGCTACAATTTACGATAACTCAATTATTGGCAACATCAAGAAAATTTTTTTAATAATTTTTTACTAAACTTAATAATTTCTTCCCAAGTTGTGTATACCTTTTGATGAAAACGATCAAGTCATCATGTAATTCAATTTATTTTATTTTTAGAAGCATAATATCACTTTAAGAATGTGCCATTGATGGGGGCATTCCTTAAACTTTCACTATTAATAATTTTTAAATATTGTTAGAGTAGACTTCTTGAATAGTATGACAATCATCTTAATTAGATGTAATCTTATTGTCATTGCAGTTGCTCATATTAATAGTTTTATGCACTACCCACATCAGGTCATTAGCTTAAATATTTTGAACTTGTTCATTGGTATTTTTGTGATAATTTTATTTTTTTAGTGCTTTTATGTGTTTTGTGTGGATTATTACAATAATAGTTATTGGAACACAAATGGAAGCAAAAGAAGCAAAATTGAGGCAAAATAAAGCTTTAAAACCACTATGACATCATTATAACATTTGAAGCATAAATTCTTCATTCGAATTCCAAATAAGGTGATTGAAGAGGTATAGGAAAGCTAAAAGGTTGGGTTACCACTTTGTGTTAGGAGCTTATAAAGATTGTGAGTAGGAAAAGGCTACTCGTTACACTAAAATAAACTCCTGCTATAGCAAGAAAATAAAGTAGCACTTAAGGCAGTAACTACTCAGTGCAATGAGAAGGTGTTTTGTTGCACCAAGGCCTAGTACACATTTTAAGTTTGCTCTTTCCTACTTCTATGGCAATCGCTTATCGCTACAGTGAAAGTCCTCTACTAATAACTTAAGGGAGAGGAGATTGACTATAAATAGGAAAGATGTAGTTATCACTTGAGAGTTTTAGATATTTTTGAAAATAAAAAAACTTGAGGCACTTTATTAGGGACTTAGAATAGCCCTTAAAGAGGAATTTTGAGTAAAACATTAAGGGGATTCTAGAAAAGAGCACAAAATTAAAAAAAGTACTAAAGATTGGAGTGTCATCAAGGAAAAAAGCCCAAGACCATTAGGGTTTATGAAGTCATTGAGTGTAGAACGTAAGGGAAGATATGACTCTTTGGCTTAATATTGGGAGATTCTTAGGCAATTGGAGGCAAACATAAACCACTCATGATAACCTAGCTGGGGTAGTAACGTCAACCAAAAATAGTGAGAGCTTATAGACATTAGTAGAGGTAGGACTTCATGGACAAGCGCCAAGCTTTGGCCTTTTGTTATCACGAGATACTTAGGCCCTTACTTGGAAATAGGATAGATTTGTTGACTGAAACCTGGGATGGGGCGTGAGAGTATGTAAGATCACACTAATTAGATCAATTCAACACTTCAAAAATTAAAATTAGGTTAGCATACTAATAGTAATTGACTTAGTTTTACTGAATTCGAGAGGATGATAACTTGATCTTTAGATCCACTTTACTACTTAAAGTGAATCATACACTTGTGAGAGTTACAAAAAAAGAAAATCATGAATAAGTTTTTGGTACCATTGCCGGGGATTGAAGTTAAAATTTTGAGCTGATATTGTTATGAACTAGCCATATTTTAACTTATAGTTTTATTCTTATTTTGTTACTCATTTCATTTTCTATTGTTTGAGTAGCTTATATGAAAGAGTTAGACTTGTGGCCACTTGACCCCTAAGTAGCATGGACCTTTGAAAGATGACTATCAAACTAGATCTCACAATGAAAATTAAGGGTGGCGTGCCAAAGGAATCAAGTCATGGATGAACAAAATGAGGAGAAGAAGCCAAAAGCTTTAAGAGATTACTTCAAGCTGGTTGTCACTAATAGCTACCTAGGCGTCACTTAATCTCATCAATCTCCATTTCTTATGCCCAGTTCTGCCCCAAATGGTTAGGATTGGCTCATCAATCTCAACCTTATACTTAAACTTTCTTCCCTAAATGATCAAGGTTAATCATTTAACCGTAAGATTGAATTTACTTTTTCTTATCAAATGATTAGGATTAATCCTTTAAATATGATTAGTTTGAATTAATGACCGAGATCCATTTGTCCACTGTAATGTTAGTCCCGTGCTCAAATCTTCCTTTTAAATGATTAAGGTTAATCTTTCAAGCAAGATCAAGCTTAGCATTCAACATGTGATCGGGATTTATACTTTAGTAATAAGATTAGGTCTAAAAGCTCTTATCTTCTAAATCATTAAGTGTCTTTCAAAACACCTAACTTGATTGATCAAGTCTTGAATAGATTAGGGTTTATAATGATCTAGGTTTTACTATTAGCTCAGCAATCCACTAAGCATTTGTAATTGTTGTAATTTTGACACATTAATTACTCTATTACTACTCATAATTAAACCTATGGCGTAAAAAAGTCTTTTAGGTCATGTGTCGCTTTTCTTGGGCATGCATCCTTTCATTTTTCAAAATCTAATTTAAGTATTTCATCGCCCTTTTCATTTTCCTTTCTCTTGCTTTGTCTTATTCTCCAGCAAACTACTCGTTTTCTATAACTTTTAAACTTTCACAATACTAGCACACTCTCTCCTTCATTCCTGTGAGTTAATTTCTACCTTCCTCTCTTTTAGCTTTAGTAATGGCTAGGAACTTAGGTCTTTCTTCTTGCACCGATTACGACTTTGAATAGGAGAAATTTCCCAATCCCAAACTTAATGAAATTAGAACTACCATCATCGAGCCATTAAACCATGGACCCCGTCAAGGCTAGGTAATGGTCTTTAAAGACTACCTTAAGGTGGTAAAAACCTTCCCATTCATCTTTTCTTTGAAAATGTTTGCAGATTATTCAAAATTTCTCCTTTACGATTAGTTCTTAATGCATGGTGGTGCGTCATTGCCTTTGTTTCAAAACCTTTTGAATTAGAGTGCACTGAACTTTTCATTCCTTTTTTTTTTTTTTTGCTATCTTTTTGATATAAAACATAATAGACATGATAAGGATTCACCCAACAAGTTTCTATTACTTTAGCCGCAAATAGCCTAGGCTCTTCATCAAAGGATTACCTTTAAACAATAAAGGTTAGGCAGAGAAGTACTTTTGGGCATTGTGGCCAAAGATTGGCTCGAGCCTTCTAAGAAAATCCATAATAAAGGAATACACCCTAACATCGAGGCAATTTATTAGCTTTTGTTAAAGTATCAGCATAAAGATGGTTTTAATAAACATACAACCAATGTTAGGATAGCCACAATTATAACGTCTAATGTCTGGTACAAAGTATTTTCTTTCGTTAAGCAACCCTGATTTATTCTTTCTTCATCTTCTAGCTCTAAAAGCATAAATCTTTTGAATTACCTCTTCAAATCCTTAATCTTTCAGGTGCTCATCAATCTTTAGTCTAAAATCCCTATCAACTTTTTCTTCCAATCCTCGATCAATCTCTTGTATATGCTCCTATATAACCACTTGTGCGAACTTTACCTAAAAATGATCCTTAAATTGCATCATCTATTAGTTCATAATTGATCAATAATGCTCCTCTCTTTTATCGATTATTACAATAATCTTTTTAACTCTTCGATGAATTTAGAGATGGGAAGAGCTCCTACTTAACCCTTCAATGAATGCAAAGTCGGGGACCCATATTAAGGGTTAATCTTTTTAACCTTCCAAGAAGAAAACTATTGCAATAAGTAAAAGGAAAACTACTAAAGCACTTATAGTTATGCCACTAGCCAAGAAAACCAAAACAACTCCTCCTAGCAAACAACTAACCACCATCATTGGGAAACCAATATCGAGATATAATAAACACACTACATTTCCTACTTGAGGCTACCCCTTAAATTAGGGAAGAGGATGGTTTCCTCCCTAACTGGAATATTCTAAAGCAATGGAGCTTAAACCACCCCAAATTGGGTCTTGAGCATGTCTATAAGTCAATTCCTCCTAAATAATTTTTTTTTTAAAAAAAATATATATATATATATAGAAGAGTTTAATCATGTTTTCCTAGGAAATGAAACGATGTGTTTAAATGAGGTGTGCTTCAAAACTCTATTTTTCTATTGATTTATTCTTTTATCCCATTATTTTTTCTTAATGATTATAGGCTAAATAGTGTTTCTTTATTCTCACTAACAAGTATAACTTTTATAGTAAGGGCTACATCATTGTATTAAAGAAGTTGAGACTACTAACAAGTTAGCCGAGGATGATATCAACCAAGTTCACTCTCATGTGGTAGAAACTAAAAGGTGAAATGTTATGTTAGGTGAGCTCGAGGTTGAGTTGGATAACACCAAGATAAAACTTTAACAAATTCAACCCAATATTAATTTCAAAGTTGAAAAGATGAAGCGAAAGCTCACCATCCAACATATGATCAAGTTTGAGGAGGTAAAAGAGGAGACCTGATCCAATACCATAGATATTTTTTCACTAGTCTTAAGCGTACAAATCAAAGATCGGGCAACTGACTGCTCAATTTCATTGCCCAATCCGAAGAAAACTAGTGGAAGATTGGGTGAACTTGGCTCCTCCCATTATTGTAGAAGGTTTATCCTCGATCCTTCAGTAGAACTTAAAGTTACTATATAGACCTAGAACTTAAAGTTACTGTATAGACCTTACTTTAGATAAAGCCACCCCCTCCTCACTACTAAAAATCATGATGGAACAACCCCTCATATTACTGAAGCCACTGCTCCCACACATGAAGCCCTTTTTCCTAGTCAAAGGAATGCTGGTAAAGAGAATATCAATGTACTTAATGACTCATTTGTACCTTAAACAATTTTTCTTTCTCTTCGGGTTGTAATGTTTGGATAATCTAACCTTCTTTACAATATTTTTTTCTTCTAGATTATGTATCTATGTCTTTTTATCTTACGATTCCTAATAGCTCGATCACAATTCAACGGGGTTTAAATTTGATCATTATCAACCTTGAATGGCTAAGCATCAAATCTCAATCTTAATCAACTTTAATATAATTTCAATAATTTTTTCTCCTTATGACACATGATCTTATGAAGAACACACATTACTTAAACCCGATGCACCAAGATCTTGAAGATTATAACTATCAAAGTTGTCGCCTTAACCTTGCTTCTTTATTTAAGCTCCATGGTTTATGTTTAAACAAAGCATGACATGACTATGCTTAATCTTGATGAAGCATTATCTCGATCTTGCTAACAATCACTTTGAACTTTACTTTTCTTGTCTCTAAAAGAACCAAATTTTGCTCCTCATTGGTCTTCCAAAATAAAAAATAAAATTTTCTTAGATGCAAAATTAGAAAGCTATAGTGTGCATATTTCAAAATCTATATTTTGCCCTTGTTAATCCCAAATGGTTTGATTTTTCAGTTTTTGAGTATCAAAGTTCAATTGTGAAAATAAATACAAATCAAAGTTTTCATAACCTTTACCCTAATAATAAAAATATAAATTTCACAATATAAACAATATTTTTTGAATTTAACATAAACATTTAAAAATATAAATCATTTTTTATCAAAAAATTTAAAAATAAAGATTGTTAGTTAAAAAATAACAATTATAATATTTTGGATATTCAAACATAAAACAAAAATGTAATTTTTTAAGACCAAGTGCACATACTAAAGTTTAAATGAAAATCTTGTGTTGAAAGGAATAATATAAATTATGTGTTTTGTTTAACACATCGATCATTTTTAATTATATTTGAGCTAGCTTCATTTAATTTTTAAATTATAAATATATTTTAACAACAATTGTAAATAATTGTTGTCAAAACTATGGATAATGATTATTAGACACTGCTTTCTTAGTCCCCCAAAATTTACAAAAATGCATGACACTTTGTAATTTAGAGATACAAAAACCTTAAATTCATTGCTTTCATATATCTTACTTAATGTAGCTATATATGTAATATTTTATACTCTTTTCTTTTTCTTTCTCCTTATTTTATACACACCAAGGCTATACAACCTCTATTATTTTGCTCTGTTAATTACCTTTAAAGTATAAGAGTTCATATGTATTAATTTTATAGGTTAAAGACAAATCCATGTCAAGGAGCCTTTGCAAAGGCAAATGAGAACTAACCTTGAAGTTTACTTTTAAGGGATACCTTATAAAATCAGAAATTAAGATAAAGAGAAAATTAGCGTATGGCCTTTGGCCCATAAAAGGGTAACACTCATTCACAATTTGTCTCGTCTTTTTCAATGCCCAATTTTTCAGTGAGTTTCTCTATGTGTGTGTCTCTTCCTTCCCCATAATGTTAACAATTTTACTGAATTTTCTTGTAGCATTTTTAATTTTTCCATTTTGCCAATCATAGTCATTCAGTTGACTAAAGTTATGATTAACAAATGTTGCTTAGAAATCGTTTTCTTCCAAATCAAAATATATTTTTACAAATTTTCTTAGATGTTGATCTCAAATCTTCAAATAATGCTTCTATAATCTTTGGCATGATTTTGAAAAAATTTTAATAATTGTCTTGATCAAATTGTAATCTTCATTTATAATCATCAGGGTTTTTCTTCTTTTTTATGGTATAATTATTAGTTTAATAGTTTATGTACAAGCGTTTGTGATGATTATTGTCAATAAAAATACAATAATTATGCTTTTGGATACATTGATCATATATTTTCAAATGAGTTATTCATAATAAGGTAGTTAAAGATAACTTTTGTAAATATCACTTTGAAAAGAGTTAGAATTCAAAAGGTTTAAGGAGAAAAAGGATAATTTTTGGAGTAAATTCTCCAAAATGTCAAGTTGGAGTCAGATTATCTTTTTTTTATAATAAATTTTGAACTCTTCTAGTCATACATAATTTCTCCCTATAGCTTTCACTTTGATGAATCTTTATAAGTTTTTGAAATTTGAAATCTAAATAATACCATACTTATGATATACTTTTCAAATTCTCATGATTTAGATTTCACAAATAGCGTGAATTTTAATTTTCATAATAAACTATGTTTACAGATAAACCTATCAACTTAATTCAACTAATTTGATTGCAAATGAGGAAGAAAAAGCTCACTTAAAGGCTAAGTATAATGTTAACTCATCAACAACCTTGCTAATGATCGGATATTAAATCAGTTGTAAGAAAAATATTGAATACAATGAAGAAATAATCTTATATAATGTTACTTTATGAATATAATCTGTTTATCTCTCTCTTTCACTTCATATTGAAATAGTTTGATCTACTAATATTTTCTCAGTTTTCTTTTATCGTGATCGCTAATTTTTATTAAAGTTGTTAGCTGAACTTGATTGTGGTTATGAAGATAATTTTAAATAAAATGTAGTATTAAAGTTACACTCAAACCTCTCATTATACACTTGTCAATGTATTGCCATGGGCGATCATTAATATATTTATTTATAAAAATTCAAGGACCTATTGAATAAAATTCACAAACATAAATAATATTTAATATTTTTTAATCTTAATATTTAATTCAACAAATAAGATATTTGATATATTAAATGAAAGAATAGATTAAATAGATTTTGATAAAATTTTCTTACAGCCTAATAAACACATAAGTTATATTAATTATCAAAAATTGCATTAACTAAGCCAAGTGCTATAAAATACATGGGTAAATATCAAAATAAAAGTGTTTACTGTTTGTGTTTTTCAATCATGTCTTTATCATTCTTTTTTATCAATTTTACATAAAAATATTGATTTAGTTTAAATTGAAAATTACCTTTACTTTCTTTTGAAGGGTAAGTTTAAAGTTATTATCATTTGTTTTTTTTTTTTTCAAAATTTTACATTATCAAATTTTTAAAAAATTCATTAAAAAGTAATTTTGAATACTAAAAAAATATAAATTTTTGTGATGGTGGATTAAATATTTCTTTACATGCGTGACAAATTTTAAATCAAAATTTGTTGTACAAGATTTCTAATTTAAATAATCTCATTACAAATAATAATTAAAAGTAAAGTTTAATTTAGATCAAATTAAATATTTATATGTAAATTTTGTTTAAAAAATTTGTATAGATTTGATTGAAAAAACTAATAGTACATGATTTATTTTGATATTTATCCAAATAAACAAAATTAAATAAGAAATTGAAGCTGTTGCAACCTTTGAAATTGTGTAGCAGATTTAGTCATATATAAAAAATTATAATATACAATTAATCATGTCCTACTAAAATTCATCATTTTACATGATCTCTATTATGATCTATGTGGCCAAGAGAAATTAACAAGGTCTTGAACCAAAATACAAAAATGAAAATAAAGGTATGAACAAATTTTTGGTACTTAAGTAGTTTGGATTTAAAATTACCATTAAAATTCCAATCATGAATAATCAAGTTCGCCAAATGCAAATCTTGGTATGAAACTTAATGAACTTGAAATAAATATTATTGATTATCTTTAATTGGAACAATTTTATCAAAATTTCTTATTTTTTATTAAATACATAAAAAAAAATGTTGCGTCATGCATAAATTTCTATTTTGGCATAGTGTTAAGTGCATCTTTAACTTGTGGTTTAATTTGGTACTCCTAATGGTTTGTACAATATTTTTTAAAGTGAATTATATGAGTAAGATTAATTTTATAAAAATATAGAACAATTTGCAAGTTAAAAATTTTTAATATATCATTAAGAAAATAAAAATATAAAAAAGTAGATTTTGTTTACATGCCAAAAGAAAAAATAATTGTGAATCCCAAGTAAAATAACATTTTTGAAAAAAAATGCAATGTTTAACAACAAAGATGAAATCAATTTAATGAAAAGTTAAATCAATGTTGTGATGATGGGTGAAGTGCAAATAGGTGTGACTGCCAATTTAATATAACAAAAGGTTTTCCAAAACTTATTAAAAACTATTAAAATGTGAAAGAAGTTTTGACAGGCAATCATCACACTTTCAAGTATTCAAAATTAATATTTTCATAATTTTATCAAAAATTTAAAATATTTTCAAAAATCAAAGGTAATAAAAGATGTATAATAAATAATTAAAACAAATTTTATATGAATAACAATTACAAAATTATTTATTGTATTTAAAGATAACATTTGATCTACAAGATTACATATATTTTTATGTCATCTATTTTTGTTGATGCAATATATTTATTTTTTGTAATTTTTATAATCACTCATAAACTCCATTCAAAAAATAAATATGTAGTTGATGATAAGTTTCTAATTTCTCTTAAAGTTTTGATTTAGGTAATTGAATGTGCAAAGAAATTGTTAAAGGCTGTGAATCAGTTTGCATAAATTGGGGTAATTGCAACTGTTGCATTTAGGCTTACTTTTCCTTTCCCTGCTTCTTTCTTATTCTCTAAATTATCAAAGTCCAACCCTTATCAGCCTCAACTGTTATTCTTCTGAGCTTTGTGCTTCGTCTTTAATCGCTGCCATAACTTTTCTAACAATTAGTTAAATATTAAATATTAAATATTAATTGATTTAATTAATTAATTAATTATAAAATAAATATTAATTTTTTATATATTAATTAATTAGATAATTTAATAAATTATTTATTGTTATTAATTATAATATTTTTTTAGATGGCAATTAATTAGATCATAAAATTAAAAATATGATAATTTTTTCCCCTTTGTTCCAAATGTATGTAAGCTTGGACTAGAATTATCCGTAAAAGTTTAACATCTTGTATTGGCATACTCATGCTATATTGTGCCAGGTGAAGTCTTGGAGAACTAATTCAATTAATTTATATGATTAATTAATTAGACATCAAATAGTTAAATTTATTACTTAAATTGGTTAATTAAATTTTAGTTAAATAGATTTTTAAACATTAGATGTTAAATAGGTCAACATATGTTAGTAAATTAGATGTTATTAGTTAGATTAATTAGACATCAAATAATTAGATAAATTAATAATTAGATGTCAATTGATCAGAATAATTAATTAATTAAAGGTACATTATTTGTTCATTAGATAGATTAAATAATTAGATGTTAATTAATATGAGATTATTAATTATATGTTAATTGATAATTACATCATTTGTTCAGATTAATTTATTATATGTTAGTTGGTAAGATTAATTATTTCGATGATAATTACTAAGTCTAATTAATTAGATTAATGAAATGTTAATTACCCATATGTTAATTAATTACGTTAATTAATAATTACATGTTACTTGGGTAGATTAATTAGTTAGATGTTAATTAATCATATATATGTCAATTACTTAGATTAATTTATTAGGTGTAAACTATTTCTTTAGTTCTTCTTTTGATAAATTTTAGTTTAATTAGATGTGAAATAAGTTGTTGTTAATTAATTAGATGTTAATTAATTAATTAGTGTTTTTAACTAGTTGTTAATTACGTAGAAGTAATTTAACTATACATTAATTAGTTAGATTAATTAATTATAAGTTAATTAGTATAATTAGTTAATTCTTGTTATAAGTTATGTTACTTAATTTGATGTTAATTCTATACATTAAGTAATTAAATGTTAAAGTATTGATTCTTTAAATATACGTTTGAAAAACTATTACTGAATATTTATTGTAACTCACGTGTTTAATGCGCATCAAAATACATTGTTCACTAATATTTTTTTTGAATTGACTAGATATAATAGTTTGGCAATGCGATCTTTATGTGTGGCAAATAATACATGTAGATTATTGTTTATTTTATTTTGTAAGAATTTTATGTAATATCTTTATTTTTCTTTAGGTGCATACTAATAGATATAAGTCTGTGTTTTAATAAAAACACCTAACCATATCTATACAAGTGACGTACTTGGCGAATGATGGAGGCATGCTACTAAAATTTTTATAAAATAAAATAAATAATGACTTACCATATTATGATTCACATAAGTGTATATCCTTAAATGATATAGAACCACCTACTTTTGAAATTTAAATGGCATGCACAAATCATTAAACAAGTCGTACTATAAGTCATATACTGGATGTATCCTTGAAATTGTATGATATTGATTTTAAATTGTAATTTAAGTTATACTAACTTTAAAGCATGTCCTTGGATGTTTACTTGAAATTTTTATAATAAATTGTTAAATTATTTAACATTTTGAGAGGTTTTCTATTAGGAATTTGTTTAGAACTAATTAAGAAATAAGATATATGAGTAGATTAAATCGTTGATGAATGTACTCTAGGTTGGTAAATGGATTCGTAAATAAAAAATTCTTAGATGAAATAGAATAATTTATTCAGTTTGCTTGCAGTCAATAGCGTTTATGGACAGAGATAAAATAAGGTGTGCATATAATTATAGAAAGTGTTAAAATCAAGGTTTTGAGAATGTTGAAATGGTTAGATATCATTTGGCTAACTATGGTTTTATGTTGGGATATTATGTTTGGAATTACCTTAGAAAAAAGGTCGGAGCTATAATTATAAGGTAAATAAGTATTATGTCAAGAAAGAATATGCCATTGTGCATGAATATGCTAATGCATACCAAATAATAGTAGTGGATGTGATTAGTCCAAAATTTAATCCAGAATACACTGAAGAATCTCCTAATTTGGATGCCCAACGATTTTATGAATTCTCTTTCCCTTTATAAAAATTTGATGAGATGAGTGGAAATTATTTTTAGGCAGACAATCAAAAATAGTTTGGAGGAACATTATGTTCTTATACAATAGGTTACATATAACTTTTTTTTTTGTTTGATATGTTTATTTTAAAGAATGTATATGACTCAGAGGGAAACTTTACTATTAAAAGTTTGAAGAATCTAATGTGACAGCTGAATAGATCACTGTATGATGAAATTGGTACTAATTATCTTTGTATAATCGATTTGATTCCTTCATTGTAAGTTTAAAGTTCTCAACATGTAATACTATTTATAATGCCTACTTCTAGGGTTGGATATTCCTTCAAGATTTTATTATCATCATCACCATTATTATTACTATTAAAAATTAAAAATTTTAATATTAACAAAATGAAAAAGAATGAAAAATGGTAAAAAATTGGGTGTAAATTTAAAGAGAATTTTAGAGGATGAGGATATTATAGTAATTTTATAAATAAAAAATAAAAGACTAAAAATAGGTATTTTGTTGGAAGAAATGAAAAGATAAAATCAAAAATGAAAAATTAAATAAAAAAATAATAAATAATAACTATATGTATTTTTAAAAAAAGCATGCATACAACGAAGTCTGTTGATATAACCAAAATGGGTGGACGTAACGATAACAAGGACAAAAGTAGTGGGCTCACTACTTTGCAGCCAATCATAGCTTTGCGTGATTCGAGTCAATCAGATGTCGATGAGGATCCGTGAGACAATTAAGTGACTTTCTACTTCGATTGTCGTAGTCTCGAGGATGCATGGTCTGGGTGCGGAGATTGCCCTTTCCTGTAATACCAAGAAATTGTTGTTTCATTTTTTAACTATTTAATGATTATTAGTGTTATTATGTTTTTATTTATCCAAAAAGTGGTTTCAAAAGATTGTACATTTTTATTTAAAAGAGAAAAAGTACATAAAAATAAATCTTACATAAAAAAAGACATAAATCATATTTAGATTGAAATATCATGTTTTATTTTTATGTTGTTGTTAGTATTTTATTATTATTTTTCACATGTTATTTTTATTTATTTTAATATTTTATTTCACGTTATTTTATTTTATGTTGTTGATATTTTATCATTCATGTTAATGTTGTTCAAATATCTACATGAAATTTTATCTTATGTTATTAATGTTTTATTGTTCACATTAATATTTTGTTTATTGGCTTTACAATATTTTTTTTGTATTTTTATTAGTGTTTTATTATTCATACTATGTTTATATTTTTAATATATTATTTATTATTCTCACATTATGTATATTTTTAATTATAATTTAGATTTTCATAATAAAAATACTTTTTTATTTTTATTATTAAAAAATAAATTATAATGATAAAAAAATGTTTGGTGTTATATCATACCTAATGTCTTTAAGAAAGTAATTTCTTCAAATGAGTTCCAAAAATTTATTAATGAAGTTATCAACAGAAGGGATATATTTTGAAATCAATTTAGTTTAATAAATGAGAGAATCAATTTTAAATATTAAATATGTTAAAATTAAAAATAATTCATGATTAATTTGATACTGATTCAATGAGTTTCATGAGGATACTAGTCTCTTCTCATAAGTAATCGACTTCTAAATCCAAAATTTTATTTTTGTAGATCATTTAAATTATATTTTTAAAAATTATTAAATTAATTTTTGAAAATAAATTATTTTAAATCACTAATAAAATATTTTTAAAAAATTTAATGACAAGTTCATTTTTTAAAAATATTTTTTAAGATATCATTTTCATAAAATAAAACGATTTTTTTCTTATTAAACAAAATTTTTTTCATAAATCATTATTACAACCATAATAATTATTATTATTGTTAGGATAGAATGTATATCTTGAAATCAAATCAACGATCTAAAAAATATAGTCCATGCCAAAGCGATTCGAACTTACATAGTTAAAAGCTGAGAGACCATGATAATGGCAGCTGCATAGAAAAACGAATGACCAATCATTCTTATATAGTCAAAGGATTAGACATGTAATTATTGAAATTAAACATAATTTTTATTTGAAAAAGTTTGTTAACTGACAAGAAAAATTAAGATGAAGAAAAGTCGCAATCTAAATGGAAAAGTGCTCGAAGCTTTCAATATATTTGTTTCGTGCAACAAATGTTATTATTCATCATATGCTTTTATTATTATTATTATTTTACGTATTAAAGCATCTTCATACATTAACACAATCTCAAAATTATTAATGAAAATGGCCTAGTGCACTGTAAAGCTTTGGCCAAGTCTTTAACAAGATTTGGTAGATAAAATTCATGGTGTTTATTCTTGATCATAGTTTCCTAGATGAGACCTTAATAACTGATGTAGATGCCATTGTGGACGTCAAATCTTCGGTTAATCTTAGTGCTGTTCTTATTTCCTTTGTACCTGAAGTTGTTGATCCTACTCTTGTCCTTAAAGCTACTACTGCTATTGTTGTTGCTTCTATTGATCCCAAGGTTGCTCTCGAAGTCCCCTTTGCTGATCCTATAGCAGTTCTTGATGTACCTTCTTTTATTTAGTTTCTTCTTTATTTTGTTTGTTTTTCTTCCTTTTTTTTGTTTGGTTGTCTACCTTTCATGTACCTTTCAAGAACTTGTATATGAAACTTCTTTAAGACTTTGAGCTTTTATCTAATGCTTTCTATTTAAGATTTTATGTTATATGAAATTCATCAACTCTTATGCTAATTTTAATCCCTAACCTGTTAAGTGTATAAGTATTTTGATGTTAATTCCATTTACGCTTATTAGACTATGTTAATGGTAACCCTGCAACATAACCTGATGCTCAACACTTAATATTAGGTTTAATTATATCAAAAGGATGTGTATTTTACTCATGGTCTCAAATTAAGACCTATTAAAAAAATTTATATCTATTTGGTACTTACATTTGATGCAAAAAAAGATATTTTATTTGTTTTGACAAAGTTTAAAGGATGTTAATGTAACTGCACAAGTAAAACTTATATGCACATCACGTGTGTGTGCAAAATCATTAATGTCAATAAAAATTATAAATAAAAGTCATAAACTAAGAATCCAACAAAAACATAAGTTTCAAAAAAATAAGTACATTTTTTTACAACTCCGAATTTGAGATCTTGAGCAAAATACAAGTCTTCTTAATGTAAATAATCCTTAATATCAATAAGCTATCGTATGACCAATGTTAACCTTAGATTCCACAAAGGGTTTTAAGTAAACACATCAAATATTGTGAAAAAATTACCATAATTTTACTTGAACAGCTTTATTGTCTATTGACGAATGTCAACATTAAGTCATTCATCAAATCTGATGCAAAATTTCTCTTCTTTTCACTCATAATCTTGACTATAACTTCTCAAGGGCAAAATTAGGTATTAATAACTAGCAGAGGCAACATATAGGCTTCGAAAATACTTGGTGAATTACAAAACATTAGTTATTACTAAGTTAGACTCGATTAAATACTTGTTTGAGAAGCCGTCTTTATTGGGGAGAGTCAAATGATAGGTGCTATTATCAAAATATGATATCATTTGTGTTCCTCAAAAGTCCATCAAACATAGTGCAATAGTAGACTTTCTAGTAGATAGTGTAAGAAATGCTTTTTAGTAAGTCAAATTTGATTTTTATGATGAAGATTTTATTGCCAATATGGAGGAGCAATCCTAGTGAATGTACTTTGACAGAGCCTCTAATGCCCTAGGATACGAGATTAAGGTTGTCTTAAATGGATAATATTGTTCCTTTACAGCTTGCTTAGATTTTAACTCTACGAATAATATTATAGAATACAAAAAAAGCATGATGGGATTAAAGGCAGCCATTAACAAAAAGATCTATGAGCTGAAAGTGTTTGATGATTCGACATTAGTAATTTATCATCTAAAAGGGAAGTAGATGATCAAACACATGAAGTTGGTCAAATACCACTAATTAGTAAAAAAGTTGTTAGAGTTAAAGAGGTGAAATTTCACTACCTTCTTATAGAGGAGAATCAAATGGCATATGTGTTAACATTGCTAGCCTTAATGTTTCAAGTAAATGATCTAAATCATGTACTGCTAATCAAGATGAAAATTTAGGAATCTCTAGCTCATTGTGTAGTCATTAAAAAAGAAATAAATAGTAAATTTTGGTTTTATGATATCAAGAAATACATTAAAAAGCAATAATATCAAAACGAGCAACTAAAAATAATAAATTTATTAGATGGAAAAAAAACTTGTACAAGAAGAGCTTTGATCATACTTTGTTGAGTTGTATCGATATAAAGGACGCTCACAACATTTTGTGAGAAATATGTGAAGGGATCTGTGGCACTCATGCTAGTGGACTCGTAATGGCCAAGCAAATCATGAGGACTGGTTGTTACTAGTTAACTCTAAAGAGAGACTACATACAGTAAATGAGCAAAGGCCACAAATGCTAAATTTATATGGATAAGATGCATACCTTACCAATTCCTCTACATATTATGAATGCCCTTTGGTCTTTTTTAGTGTGGGGATTTAAAATGATTGAACCCATCATCCCAAAGGCTTCTAATGGTCACTAATTCATATTTATTTTCTCTTATTGCTTTATAAAATGGGTCGAAGCCAGTTCCTTCACCAATGTCACCAAGGTTGTGGTTAATCGCTTCCCCAAGAAAGAAATCATCTGTTAATATGATTAGTCAAAAAGGATTATATCAAATAATGCCTTGAATTTAGATAACAAAACAATGAAAAAGATTTGTACACAATTCCAAATAAACCATTGTAACTAGATGACTTGTTGGCCAAAGACAAATGGGACAATAAAAGTTACCAACAAAAATATAAAAATGATCATATGAAAGATGAAAGTATATACAAAGACTGGCACGGGATTCGTTCACTTGCTCTACATGCCTACAAAACATTAGTATGAACTTCTACCAAGGTAACTTCATATTCCTTGGTTTTCATCCTTAAGTGTTGATATAAGTCAAACTAAAAGAAGCTAGATGGATTAAAGCTTGATGTGAAAAATTGAACCTAATAGATAAGAAATAATCAAAGGCAATTTGCCCTAGGTAGTTTTATCAAAGTAGAATAGAAAAGGCATATAACAAAAAACATTCGCCCACAAGTGTTTAAACAGGGAGATCTGGTCTTAAAGAAAATATCAGAAACATCTCTCATTCTTGAGGCAAATGGGTGCCAAATTAGGAATGACCATATATAGTAAAGAAAGTTTTCTCTAAAAGAGCATTGATCCTAGAAAAAATGTATGGAGAGACATTCTTAATCTAATTAATTCGAATGTGGTGAAGAAATGTTATGCTTGAAGGTATTACTTTAAAACCTAAAAAGGTAGCTAAAATTTTTTTAAAAAAAAAATAGAAAACCTTTGGAAAAAACAGGACCAAACTGAGAACCAAGAGAAACTAGTCCATTTTCATGACAAGGGACAAAGTGATAATTTCAAATAGGTACAAGTTAATGACCCTTAATGAATAATTTCAACATTTGAAATGACAATGATAGGCCAAATGGAGTCAATATCACCAATAATGGTAAAAGTGCATCTTTATAAATTGTAATAAAGGATATCAGTGACAAACAATATTAAGATATTTATTACCAAGATAAGTTGAACATTGAGTGGAAAATTCCTTTTGAAACACAATTAAGAAATTTGCGAATATTCCTTATTTGATCCTTTTTTCTAAATGTATAACTGATCTTTTTCAAGAATCCTTTGTATGAAGAATTTCAATTCCCTAGTTGTGATAAAGATTCACACAAATTCTATATCAATTTTTTCCAATCCAACAATCTCTTGGAACACGTTTCTAAATCTTTCCATTGCATGTTGAATAATTACTTTTTCATGAAAATTAGTACAACATTTAAGCTTAATCCAAAGTACTGTTATTAGATTCATAATTCTTTAAGACTAAAGTTGCCCTTTAAATGGCTTGCATAATAATGATATAGTGATTAGTAAGGGTTAAGCATA